>OY365747.1:9334029-10699217 GCA_959347395.1 Mechanitis mazaeus
TGATATTTTTACTACCGATCATTATGGGTCACATGACAATATTAAATTACATAAGATAAAACAATTTGAAGATATACGCAAATCATTCAACAATATTAATCAAACGTAGCAGGTGTAATTTAGATTTATATTTTTCAAAAACAGACTGTATGGTTTGAAATACGTATATTATTTCTAATAGTCAAAACCTATTTGTTCATCTGATTGCTTTTGTAATATTAAACGAAACAAGCACACTGTATAGCATTTGAACAAACATGCTATAACAAAATAGCTTCTGTTTTATTAAAATTATAACTTTTGATAAAGTAAAAATATAATATATGAAACATATTTCATTATCTTCAAACGGACGCTACGCAGTTTTACAAATTATTTTTATGAAGCAAAATAATTAACAAAAGCCTAAATTCTAAATGTAACGTTGCCTTTGTAACATGTCCCACTGGAGGGAAGAGGCGATCTGGTCATTATGTGGAGTGTTTTAATTCTGTATGTTACTCAACTGTTATTTGGGGGATAACATTTATTTTAACCCACGAATTGGAAGGCAAGTAATACACCAAAATCGCAAACTCCAATCAAATAGAATCCTAATTAGGATTTACAAACAGACAGAAAGTAGAAAAAAGTGAAGATAAATAAATACTAAGTATTCACAAATTGTCTATATCTAGTTCGTTTATTGACTCGATAAATTGTTGAAAGCTTGTTTAAATTCCAGTTGCGCCATCTTCATTAGTAATTCCGATTTAATAGTGGTTTTATTTGAATTATAACGTAACAGTGATTGAACTTTATAGACGAAATTAAACTACTTAATATATTTGTTTCGAACGAGAAATAAACCCGAATAAAAGTTATGCATCCAAAGTTAGACTCTCACCCAATTGCATTGTCAGCGGATCATTGAAGATGTTCATCACATTCTAGCAGAATGCAGTCGTGTAGCTTCTCAAAGACGACAATCTTTTGGTAATCCATGTTTTAGTATAGGTTTATTTAATACCATTCTAGCTTCTCCGTTTTCAAATGAAGCTAGAATGCTTTATAAATTAATTATTTTGTGTTTAAGTTAATTTTAATTATGATATGTTTCATCTATTTGTATCAATCATAGGGGTGACATATTCCGTAATGAAAAAACCCCTTTAAAATAAAGAGAAAAAAAACTCGATAAACCATAGATTGAAGTTGATTGAAGTTATCAATTTAATTCTTCCATTTATTACTTATAATTTATTATTCGGTACAAACTTGATACAAAATAGAATTTATTAGAATTTTTTATATCAGTCTTATGTCATGACGTAAAAACGCTACAATTAGCATTTCGAAAGGACAAAGAGCCGATAAATTGTATTCAAATTTCGCGTGACGCCTTCCCCGTTGACAGTGTGACATGACATGTCTCGCCTGTACTGAATAGGGGTTATAAAAGGTATCTCACACAGTTACGACTTTGTAACCGCTTGCAATAAAAAATACTGTAAAAGTATTCGAATATAATTTGTTACATGTATAAAACTATTACTATACTATAACTATACTATAACTATTCGGTTGTACTCATCTTAATATTATCGACATTTGATCCACTAGTTTCAAACAGATTCGGTGTCCTTATTCATGAGCCTGACTCGTTGGCCAAATTCAGATAGTATTTACGAGAGTATAATCCAAAGTTTAAATACACAAATTGTTACATATATTTATTTAATAGCATTAACTATTTTGGATTAGAATTTTATAGTAGGCTTTTCTATGACCATTATTTACGCTGCCCATGTTAGCCTCTGAATTGATGAGTAAATTAGGATTAGGATTTTGGGTTTACAATTTAAAATAATATGACTTGAATTTTACAGTCTTTTATAAGTAAAATAAAAAATATTGCCTAGAAATATATTATAAGTAACAGTGTTTTAGATATGTGTTTTTTATTATCAATGTTATTTATAAATTTTTAAACTATTCATTACAAAACTTTAGATATTCAAATTTGTTTTCGATACATTTGTGAACTTTGTGTTCATATATAAAGCTTCTAGATGGTTTTATTATTTTTTATTGTTTTCGTTTATAATTACCCTTATTTTAGATAAGTGACACAATGAGTCATCGGAGCCCAAGCGTGCCTGCGTAAATACGTGTTTCTGTGACAACTCCACTTTTTGATTGATCGATGCCGCAATTTTTTCACAAGGGCTGATATCTGTCAAAATACGATTGTATAAGGGGATGAATTAATCCGATTTGCAAATAACAATCGTAAAAAACAAAACAGATATTTTATTTTCTTCATTATTCACTAAATAAATTATATTTCAATATTGCGAGCTTTTAAATATGGTAAATGTTTGTGACTTTCATATACATTGAATTACACAGTTTATATTTGAAATTGGATGCTATTTACTCGAAATGCTGTCGTTCAAATTGTAGGTGCCTTTAGATGTATATTTTATAGATTATTTTAAACTCAAAAACACGATGTAAATCAGTTTTCTCTGAATCTGTAAATCAGTTATAGGACATAAGTGATTCACAGAGATACATAAATGGATGTTTATTTTTACAAGCAAAAAGCACATAAATATTATTAAACATGTTAAAGCTTCCAACGCAAACAGTAATAATCTATCAATTATTACATAAAGATCCATATTAAGAGGGTGTTCAATGATACGGAAAATACTTATGAATAACTTTTATGAGAAACAAATACGGTAGGGGCAAATATACGAAAATATGATTTATGTGACATATATGTTATATTGAAATATCAAAAATATATCCTCGTTGATGAATCTGGTAAAATACAGAACTTAATTATATATTTAATCCAGGTTCTAAATAACGCAAGAGTTTATAACTAAATAATGTGCAGTGCAGGTAGATAGCTAATCTTAACCAGGATTTTGCGGTACAATATCAAAGTTCCTCCAGCGAGCATCTAACCGTGGGTGAACCTCTCTACAAAATTTGATACGGTCTCTCGTAAATACAAGGCGTAACTAGCGACGTAAGTAGCGAAGTGAAAATAAAAACAGAATGGATAAAACACTAACAATCTTATGCTTGAATGTACGTTTGTTATTTTATTTGTTATCTACTCAGTAAACTCTATTACCCTTGATGGTTTTGATTCTTAGAAGTCGATGTAAACTTGTCACTGCTGTAATAATATTTTACTTTGCGCTTCATTCACTGTGAGAAAGTTTATATACGTTCGGTATTGTTTGTTCAACTCTTCATCGAGTCATTGGATGTATCTTCTTAAATACACAATCCATACCATGTTCTGAGAACTTCTGATTATTATTCATAGTTCGTTTTATTTCCTATGCTGAATAATATGTATAAATATGTAACAAGTAATTCTGGTAAGACGTCAAAGAATCAATTGCTAGAAAAAATAATAAGCACAAAAAATAGTCCTATTAAGCGTTTTATTAAAGTATTTCGTTTTACATTCCTCCTGCCATTAGCGTCAAATTACAATACTCTAAAGAAAAGACAATGGAGCAATTTGAACAATTTATATCTTTATCGACATTCTTATTCCCAACACTAAAGCAAGGTTGGATCCTAACAGCTAATGGACGACGTTATTACTAGCTACCTCAACGAAAAAATGCATTAGTGTTGTGTAAGTAGGATAAAAGTATTGCAATATACAGCTTAATAAAAATGACTTGGTTGGACTCAGCCTTACGATTGACCTCATTTACTACAACTACTGTTTTTCATTCATTTTTAATTTCCAATGCTTTATACAAAATAAACGGATCGTATTATATTAATATTGAAATTCAATTTGAAAATTCAACACTGTTTTTTAATAACGCTGGCAACAGTTTCATTGTCTTTAATTCTCAAATTATCAGTTTATTTATGATTCTGAATTTGGATGCCATAGTTATTGTATTTAAACAGCGTTTTAAAACTCAGTAATGGGAGTGAATTAAAAACATATGTATGTATAGGTTTTTTAAGCTTTTTCGTATTGAAAAATATTGTTAAGGTTTAGTAAACAACGCATTCTTATCGCTTTTTTTAGGAGTAAGTCAACCCAACAACTCTTGGGATTTGTAAAGAAATAAATCTGTCTGAATATTGGATTTAAATCAAAGGTTTTTTATTGTACACGAGCTGACTATGAGTGACTTTTCAATACAAACAATTTGAGATTTTATAATCATTTCTCTTTGCATTATTATAGAAAAAGGCCTGGAATTATCAGTAATTGTGTATTTTCACTTTACACGATTATGAATGATTTTTGTTATATAATATGCGAAAAATACATTGTAAGGTTGTGACTGTGAAGCATATTTTAGTCCGTATCGTAAAACTCTGGGAGTGACAACAGTCGTTAAGTTTAACGTCCAGTGCTAAGTCTCGGCTCAATTACAATTACAAATTATTACAAATTTTCAACCAAAGCCAGCACCGATGCACCAATGGCGGGAACAAGGGTGCATATATTATGTTTATGCTAGAACTTGTACAATGTTTTCAGATTTAAGCATTATTTAATAGAACTGTTATTTTAATAAGCTACAAAATTCGTATTATTTTTTGTGTTTTTTTTTTTTTTTTTTTTTTTTTTTTTTTTATGGAAAAGGGGGGCAAACGAGCATGCGGGTCACTGATGAAATGTGATCACCGCCGCCCATGAACTCTTGCAACATCCGAAGACTCACAAGAGCGTTGCCGGCCTTGGAGATAGGAATAAACGCCTTTTTTGAAGGTACCCATGTCGTATCGATCTGGAAACACCGCCGAAGGAAGCTCATTCCACATCTTTGTGACACGTGGAAGAAAGGTACTTGCAAACCGCACAGTAGAAGAACGCCATGCATCCAGGTGGTAAGGATGGTAATGCAGGCGGTGACGAGCTGTGCGGTGATGAAATTCGGCGGTAGGCATCAGATTAAATAGCTCTTCGGAACACTCCCCGTTGTAAATGCGATAGAAGACGCACAAGGAAGCCACGTCTCTACGCAATGCCAAAGAGTCCAGCCGTTCACAGAGCACTGGGTCCCCGACAATCCGTACGGCTCTCCGTTGTACGCGGTCAAAAGGTAGAAGCTGATATTGGGGTGATCCGGACCAGAGATGAGAACAGTACTCCATATGTGGCCGGACCTGCGCCTTATAGAGCGCAAGTCTTTGGCCAGCATTGAAATACTGCCTCGCTCTATTGATCACACCCAATTTCATCGAGGCCAACTTGGCCTTGCTCTCCAAATGACCACGAAACCGACAGTCGCTCGAAATATCGAGTCCCAGTATTCTGATACTTGGCGAGGCGGTGAGGGGTGTGCTCTCGAAGAGTGGCGATACGACAAATGGGGTTTTCTTGGTGGTAAACGCGCAAACCTGTGTCTTTTGGGGATTAAACTGAACGAGGTTCAGTTCACCCCATTCTGAGACCATCCCCAGGGAGGTCTCTATAGAAGACACAAGTTTCTTTCGACACTCGTCGACGTTTTCCCGAGAGAGACCTGCACGGCCGGAATATACCGCATCCCCAGTGCTGTCATCCGCATAACAATGTATGTCGGAAATATCCAACATATCATTGATGTGCAGGAGAAACAGGGTTGGGGATAGCACACAGCCTTGGGGTACACCAGCGTTCACGGGCTTGGGGTCCGAGCAAAAACCGTCGAGAACGACCTGTATGCTCCGCCCAGTGAGAAAGCTGGTGATCCACTTGCATAAACTCTCGGGAAGCCCATAGGAAGGAAGCTTCGAAAGAAGCCCCTTGTGCCATACACGATCGAAGGCTTTCGCCATATCCAGACTAACTGCCAGACCCTCTCCCTTGCTTTCAATAACCGCAGCCCAACGGTGTGTGAGATATAACAGAAGATCACCAGCCGATCGACCATGGCGAAAGCCATATTGCCGGTCATTGATCAACTGGTGATCCTCGAGGTACGCGAGGAGCTGACGGTTTATGATATTCTCCATTATTTTGGAGAGAAGAGAGGTGATGGCGATAGGTCTGTAGTTAGCCGGATCCGAGCTATCACCTTTTTTAGGGATCGGATGGACAAAGGCACACTTCCACGAGACCGGGACTACGCCTTTGAGATAGGAGTGCCGAAATAAACGCGTTAGCACTGGAGTCAACTCAGGGGCACACGTTCGTAGCACCAATGGGGAAATACCATCCGGCCCGCTCGACTTATGAACATCCAAGGAAAGTAGAGAACGACGAATGGTTTTTTGCCGGAAAATTATTTCCGGCAATGAACTCGGACACCGCTGGATGGTAGGCGGTGTTTTCCCTTGGTCGTTCAAAGTCGAGTTTGAGGCAAAAAGAGTGCCCAAGAGATCGGCTTTCTCTTTTGCCGTATGGGCCAGAGAATCATTCCCCTTGTGCAATGGCGGTAGGGACGGCTGGCAAAAGTTACCCAGGGTGGCTTTAGAAAGCGCCCAGAACTTGCGCGTGCCCGGTGGGTACCTTGCCAACTGATCCCCAATTTTGACGACATGCTTGAACTTTGCTCTAGCGATTTGCCGTTTGAAGAATCTGGAGGCACGATTATATTTCCTCTTCAGAACTCTAGAGTTCGGATCCCTTGTGACTATCGCTTTAGCCCAAGCCTGGTACGCCTGCCGTTTGCCGGCTGCTGCGGCCCTGACAGACGCATCAAACCAAGGCCGTGATCTGCCACCAAGTGGTACCACAGAGCTTGGAACGAATAGTTCCATGCCCTGTAGTATCACATCAGCTACAGCCGCAGCGCAGTCACTGGGATCATTGGAAGGGAAGCAAATCGGCCCCCATGGGTAGGATGCAAAAAAAGACCGCATTCCATCCCAATCTGCTGACTTGTAGTGCCAAACGCCACGGGTCGCAGGTGTTGTGCGAGCCGGACGTTGAAGTGGCACTACACTCCGTACCAGGCAATGATCGGAGGACCCAAGGGGGGCCTCAACAATAACCTGGTACTTTTCGGGATGTGTAGTCAGCAGAAGATCCAACAAAGAGGGCATGTGGCTGTCCACGTCTGGTAGACGGGTGTGCGTCTGAACCAACTGGGACAAACCATTTGCCAGAGCAAAGTTAAACACAGATCTCCCCGCGTAGTCAGTGGAACGCGACCCTAGCCACTCGGCATTGTGCGCGTTGAAGTCCCCGAGGACTATGACTTCAGCTGAGGGAGTCTGTGAAAGCAGTTCGTCAATCTTCGCCTGAACATGGCCCAAGAGTTGCTCCGTTTCTGCATTACCACTGTGGGACCTGTAGAGGCACGCGTAGACTCTGACATGATCGTCCATGTCCACGCGCAGCCAAAGTAAAGACAGATCCCGACCTTCAAAAATCTGGAGGCGACGGTAGCAGATATCCTCCCTCACGAACACAGATACCCCGGCGTGTGGTATAAAATGATGTTCAAGTTTATACCCGGGGTATGAAAGGTACGCTGTGTCGCTAGGTTGAGATATCTGCGTCTCCGTCAAAAACAACAAGGCCGGCCGCGCCGTCTCAAGGTGGTAGTGGACGGCGTTTAGGTTAGAGTGAAATCCCCGGATGTTGCAAAAATCCACATTTAAAGTGGAGCGGGGTGCCGCTCTGTTTCCTCGTCGTTTGCCCTCTGTAAACACAAAATGCGATACTTTGCCCGCCCCAGATACGACGGGCTGCCCGAGCAAAATCGGAGAGTGGTTTCCCCGATTTTGCTCGGGGAGGGATTCTCCGGCTTCATGAAAGCCGGTACCCTCCTGGGGTATATTTATTTTAGTTATCGCATTCATGTTTTGGCGGAGGAGAGGGGAGGGGGGGGAGTTGGGCTTCCGGAAGCTCTCACTCACCGGACGGAACATAACCAAATAAGTTTGGTTACTTCACGCCGATCTTTTGTGAGAGGGTGGTCCTTCCCCGGACGAGCCAGCCCAATACGAGCTGTAGTCAAATGACTACAGCTAGGCTCTACCACCTAAAATAAATCAATAAAATACATAATATTGATAGAGCCTTCGGCAAACTCTAGGCTTGCTTTCTATCCTGCTATTAAGGATTGTCTCAAAGTACCTCAACCACATGCGTGTCCTATAGTCTGTAATTTGCGACATCGTACAGATTGCTACGTTACGGTATAAGGCTGTGTACAAATAAACGGATGATCCTATCAAACAGACTTCCATTTTTATATCTGTATTAAAAAAGCTTTTTGCGAATTAATCCTTCTTCGTTATTAGATATTTTTTTTCACGAAACATACATATTATTCGGCAATAATATAAAATTTCCTCATTTCAGTAGGAGTATTACTAAATGGTAATTAGACGCACATGAAAAATCAAGGAAGAGAATAATCATATATTAAGACTACTCTTTACAACAATTGATCTATTATACGAAACAATCATAATTAAAAAATATATTTTTGAAAGTATTCGATGTGTACAAAACCTTATTTACATAAAACAAAAGCATAAGAGAATAAACGAGAAGCATGTTATTATAGATTTGTGATGTGAGATGTTCCTCAAGTGAATGTTAGTGTTTCGCTTTGTTTAATTACTGTATGAGATAGTTGACTTGCCTTTTGCTAATAACTTTTTAAATACATACTTCCCCTCCTTTTACTATCTACCAACATAAGAACTGGTACTAGGTTAAATTGTTATATATATTAGACCACTAATTTATGTATTGTATTTATGTAAAATAAAGAAAACTTTCTCATTTAAAAATGTTATATGTAGGCGACAAATTCTCTCACCGGTGGTAGTACCACCTCACAGCATATTGACTTAACTTGGCTATTTGGTTTTGTGCGATAAGTGAGAAGATCGGTTTAATTTTGCTGTTAAAGATAGATTTTGTGCGATTAGTAAAAAAGCTTCATCACAGAAGCCTTTCTCTCCATGGATGAGGGATACATACCTCATGACAAATACATTCCAATAATCCATATTAGCAAATGTGTATTGTCAAAGGGCCACGATAATTGTAATCATTTATGATAACAACCTATTTCAAAGATGTGTCAATTGCAAATTTAAAACTAAACCGTATTATTAGTCATTATTTTATAGATTTTTTTTTTTTTAATCATACTCAAATCTAACTCAAACAGCCAAAAAGCTGTTTTTCAATGAACTTATAGAATAGAAATAACTAATCTTTAAACAGCACACTATTCTTATAATGTATGAATCAACATTTGTGACAAATTATAACTTTGACACTTTCTTATAAGCATGGCAGGAGTCCTAATTAAATATTCAGTCGTTATGCAACGCTACGGTAATGCACCGCACGCTAAATAAATGGTAAAACAGGAGTACGGTCGGAGCGCACATAAAATTTATTTATTATTGTGCAAGCAGCACGCACGTCTATTTCGTGAGCAAATTTATTGTATGCCGATTCAGCATTGTTTCGTGGTAGGGTTCGCAGCAATGTTTCAGTCAAATCAGTTTTTATAATTAATTGGTTTGTATTCAACGAACGTGAGATTACCGGTTTATTAACTATAAATTATGCAATTGTAATCTTAGAGTAATAATAATATTATTTCCTGACAAAATATTTGTTTTTTTTTAAATGTATTTATACAACAAAACAAATAAAAATATTGGATTGCAACCGCATTGGTCCGAGATCGCTAGAATATATTTCAAATAAATTCAAACTTGATCTGCAATCTTTTGAAAATAAAGAGAAATGTGCATCGTAAACCGCAGTGATACACGCAGACGTCTCGCTATAAAGCAAAATATGAAATGTCTTGTTATCGAAAACTTTGAAAAACGGTGCACTTTCCGTTACAAAACGACCGAATTCTGGCAATAGTATGATGTTATTCCAGAGTCCTATAAAGTTAAATATGAAATAAGTGCATATTTATTTATTAAGTACTCATCTTATAATAAAATTTAAATTATTTGTTAGTATGTATTGCCTTTATCTCTTTTACATTACTCTTGTTTTTTGTCCTTCTTTGTTTTTCATGATCTATGTGAAATAGCTATAATTTTTTGTTGTTCTTCCAATAAGTACTTGAACACGCCATATGGAGATTATCGTTTAACGACTTGAGATAAAGAAAACTTACCATAAATCATAATTATTCTATGATTTTTACTTTTGGTACTTTTTCACTTAAGTATTTGCAAAAAGACCGTTCCTTTAAACAGATATATAGATTAATTATTTATAATAATTATAAACATATTCTATTTATTTCATTTAACTTTTATTTTTCATAATAACCCTATGATAATACCATGACTTTTACGTATAAGTATATAGCGTCGTTAATTTTTTTTTTATTCTTACATTATGTATTAATACTTTCACACAATGAACTGTCAATTTAATTTTGAACATTATACTTATTTGAAAATCATTTCATTATAAATTAAAAGAATAATTTTATAATAGTACAACATTGTATTTAAACTATTTTTATATTATTTATAAAAGGACAGTTGGAACTGTAATTCTATACAAGAAAAACATCTTATTTCTTTGAAGAATTCAAAGCTTTAAGATAGGTAATAATCTTTCTTCAACCTCCGCATACCAACTTGTTGTTCTTGCACCGAGTATTCGTATTATAAGTCAGATACAGTATATTACAAAACTATTGAAGTCCAAGAGTCTTAACTTAATGGTTTTTTGTTAATTGCTACTAAGTGCGCTATTGTTAGTGTTTGATACAGATTAGTTACTTTTTGTATGGTTTAAGCTTTTTGTTAGGAATGTGTTATATATAATAAACACTGATACATAATACACATTGTGTTAATGTTACTTTGGTATATAATTCGATTTAATTTCTTTTAATTCCATTTAGAAAAGACACTATTAATTCTTTGACCGCCAGTCGCAAATTCTCTTAAAATCAATATTCTATATTTAGAATAATCTATTTTATATAGATATTATGCTTTTTAATAATTTATTAGTAAGATGTCTTTGATAAGCGGAGTGAGTAAAGGTCTCTTTTCCAAATTTTGCACACTGATAAACATCAGTTAGGTGGTGGTTTAAAAAATATATATTTTATGTGGTTGAGGAATAATCATGGAAAAACAAAAACTCATAGGTTTCAATGCGAAAAAATTTTCGCGCTAAAATTTAGCTATACAATGACATACGAGGGCAATTTTATTTTAAAAGTTTTTAGAATTTTTTTCTTTTTAGGTTTCTTTTTTTATTTTGAAACATATCTCAGCTCGCTCAATATATTGAGGTTTTAAGAGCGCAGCGAGTAAAAATTGAAGTCTGGTTCACGCTCCTAGATAAATTAAAAGTACTTTAAGAATTGAAGATGTGATTATGTTTGTCATTTTTTTTTTATAGTTAAATTATTCGTCGATAAATTTATTACAATATAGTTATACATTTGAAAACTAAATTAAATAACAAACAATCTGAATAGTGATAACATTTTCAAATTGAGCGCAAATTCAAGTTACTACATGCAATTAACTATAATGTAGCAAGATCTCAGTATCAAAGGCTACCAAATGGTAAATATCTCTTGCTAATGCTTAGAAAGACAAGCTTCTAAGCTCACTTAGTTCCCATTTAGCGAGCCTTAGGCGAGGTCGAGGTTGGCTTCTTAATTACCCATCGCTCGCAGCTGACCGCCCATTCTGCATTCATATATCATACGATCATTCTAATATCAATCTTATACCATTGTGATAAGAGTGACACCACTCATTCAATGCTAAAGAACGTTTACATTCTACTACTATATTAATCTTTTAATTTGGCTTAGTTTTCGTACTATTTGCAGATATACAATTGCTAATGTCAATCGGGTATTAATTGGAACAAAAATACTATTGACTATATTTAACTTTGTTATCATGTTTGAATTTAGTATGAAAAAATATTTTACTAATTACGTCAAATGAGTGCAAATAGTTAGAACTTCAGCAATTAATTATATTATTTTTTTAAATAACTTCGTATTATATAAACATGAAATACATAATGAACTTATGAACTAAAAGGATATAAGTTATAATGAAACTCATTTGATTTAGTGAGAAAGATAATTTCTTTTGTTTACATATTCTAGTGGTTTTCTTTCTCGCAGCGAGTCGTAATTATTAAACAAAGCGAATGAAATTTACGCGTCGGCTAAATCTCTATGAAATACGACGTGTACAGTCAAGAGCGAATAGGTACTATTATTATCATAAGCCTAAGTGATTTAGTACTATTGTTTAATATTTTCAATGCAAGGCAAATTCTAAAGTTTACAGTAAAATAATTTATAGGTGTATAGAAGTTACTGCTAATGATATTTTTGAACTTGCACTTGCAAGAATGATTGCTTAAACAAAGCTATCTAAGGTTTTACTATTTAAAATTAATTAATTATCTAAAATAAATAAATATATCTTGACAATAGTTGACTTAAGATTTCATTTTGTTGTAACAAATTTATACTTTAAGAAAATGTACAAATATTAACGTCAGAAACATTTTATTTCTCAAATGTAATTTATAAGTTTCAATTGTAGTCAATTCCTATAAAATGTAATCTATCATATTACAGAAAGCTTTGTTCGTTTCTTGGGAAATATTATTTTGTTCGTAATATTAAATGATTATTAAAAGAGAATGCCAGTGAAGCTCAACTTTCAACTTAATCTTAGATCAAGTTTGCAGAAGATCAAAGTTTATTAAAGATAAGCAATAAAAAGTAGTCGGTAATCAATAATCCTTAAAAGAGGTTATCTAATATTTGTCAGGCCTCCACACCGTAATGACTACATAAAACCATGTTATTATTTCGGTAAAAACTGATCCGTGTGTATGCAGCATCAATCATTTTTTTCAAGGAAAATGAATTATGCTCTAAGTGTGTACGGTCTCGCTTGAAAAAATGTGTGAAAAATTACCTCAATTACCTCTAATGACGGAATGACGCCACGCAGTATATTTTCAGAAGCCTCAGAGCTATCACATAAATTGATATTACTTATACGATATTCATTACTTCGCATACATGAGAACTGTTTTTGAGTAAAAATATTATTTCGAACATATTTATAGATCAGTCAAATATGTTATTATAAAACAATTTGATATACACATATTATATAAAATAACTCATTATTTTAATCGAACTTTAAAGCGCTCTGTCCGAGCCTAATTAGCCATGAGTGAACCGGATTTGTAATAGTGGCAATACTAATAAACAAGAGACAAGATGAAGGGGCGGTCTATAAAGCCTTTGAATAAATATTGAACCGTACTAATTATCTTAAAGTACCTGTTTGCGTTAGTCGTGAGTCCATTACCGAATAGCTGTCATTAAGGATGGTACTCGATAAAGACAGAGTGCAAGCCACCCACGGCGCTGCGTTCTACAAATATAAACAGGAATCATACCGCTAAAACGTTGCAACTTTATCTCATCTGATACCCCATATGTATTAGCTAATTAATAGTTTGTTTATTATTTTATCTAACGGTAAAGTTTTAGTGGTGTCTATGCCGCCTTTGCCGTTTAAAGCATCACTTTGAAAGGATTGGATAACACGGTATTACAAAGTGGCCGATAAGAAAAGTAATGTGCAAAACTTCGAACATAAATTTCGGTCAGAACGTCTGCTTCGTCTCACCCGATTAGAAGAGTCAGATTATTCTTTCGACAGTTTTGTATTGGTTATATTTTTATCTTTACTGTATCGATAAAATTGAATTTGTTTTATCCAAAATCATAATTACTATTATAAGCCCCGGGACCTCAATAATAGATTTTTCGTGCGTAAATAAAGGTATATAATTACATACTAAAATCGGTAGAGTAAATTAAGTTTTTACCGTTCCGTAATAATGTCGTCACGATAAAATCAATTGCAGATATAGCTCATCTCAGAAGCTTCGTAATAACAGCTATCAGACGCGCCCGATTCTCGTTCTTTGACCTTTGATAATATCACGAATTTACTCTTAATGTAAAGGTAGTATTTAATATAATAAACTGCACGTCAAAATTACTAGTAAAATCTCGATACTCAGAACTCAAAAGCAAAGTTATAATTAATTTGAATAAATATCTATTAAAATATTTTGAAACGGTAGAACATACATATAAAACATATATTCATAGTTTAGTAATTATGATGATAATTTTCTATAATGTATAATTTCTAACACATTCCATTAAATTCCTAATACACTTTGCAATTCATAACGTGTTCTGCAATACAAACACACTAAATTAACATAACAAGCGAAAATTCAATAACATATAAATATTTATTTGCTTTCAAGTCAACTCCAGTAATATTTTTCTTTGCAATATCTTTCATGGTTTAAATGATATTTTATTATTAAAGTTTAAGTAATGTTTTAATGTAAAATTTTATCATTTCTATACTTTGTAAAATGCAACAATCTTACCGAGTTTTATAAAACGTATGGGTTCTTAACCCAACTTTACGACCTCCGTTATTTGACACCTAATTACTTACTTTTTATGCGTATTCTTGAAACTGATGTGATTGTGTATTTTTATGTTATTAGCTCTGTGACCTCCCGCAGTCTTATTTTCGATGAAATGCTTTTATAAACTATGTTTTCGTTTTTATTATAATTGTCCGCGAAATGATCAGTAAATTTATACATGTGATGGTTCTACCGAGAAGGCAAAAAAAAGCATTTGTATGTTCTTAAGTATTATTAGGTATGTTAAAACTTTATAACACAAATGTCTACTTATCAAACATTTAATATAGTTTTTATTATATTTTATAATATTGCTAGAATCTAGAAACTAAACCAAAGAAATTTGAGATTATTGAATTACTAAACTAAATGAAATATAAATTCTCTATTAGAAATAGGACTACAATTTAAGCTAAAACACATGACAGAAATCACACATAAAAGAATTCGTTATCTAATCAGCGATTCATGCTTAATATTGATTATAATATTAAAGTGGTGAAACACTATTTTTTGTTGAATCAAAATACAGTAGATGGGCGTGAGTGTATAATTTAATCTGATTTATGTATTTCATATCTACGAAACAGTCCTGCCTCATTACACCTTGACGTTGAATGATGATCAGTGTTGAGAGAAAAATACCGTGTTTAACCCCGCGCAGTTTATGGTTTAATTTCTAATTGTAAAAAAGTGCAACGAATCGGAGCGGAATGACTGCGGCCGAGCTGCTAGCGATCTAAATTACTCACCGGTTTAAACTGTAAAAATCAAGAATTATGAGAGGAGAGGAAAATTATATTTAATATAATATACAAACTCAATTATGAATGTATTTCTCATCTGTATAAATCAAATATCTATCTAAAAAATCACAAATTGTATACATTTTACACCATTTTAAAAAGTTAAAAGATAATGCGTTCTTTTGATATTAAACAAATTTCAACAGCATTGTAAACTCTTAATAAGATCATTGACAACCCACAATAAAAACCCACAAACTTGAGTGCCCATAAAATATTTTTAATGAAATCTTATTCTTGAATGTGTTCCATAAAAGAGGACACCAAATTCATTATTACGTTATATTATATACAATGGTGGTGCACTAAATTCAAATAAAAAGACGTAGCTTTTAAAATTATTTTATTATGTTATCAGATATAAAATCAGTTTTGTTTTCAAAATGGAAACCGTCATCTACAATCATAACAATAACAAATTCATATATTTACATCTAATTATCCGAATGTTTATCACGCCGCGAATAAGAATCCGGAATTAGTTCGACACTCAGTCGGGCAGGTACCGATAGCAATTAAATATATATAATAGTAATAATGGATCACGATAGTTTTCTGAAAAAAAAACATATATATTAATTGAATAATGACGGAATGTAGACGTCAGATTTGCTAACCGTAGGCTAAGGATGTGACGTCAAAGATCCGGTTTGGTCTGACAACAGTTGTGTGGCCAGTTGAGGAATAGCAATAATTAGCAGGATAATAACCGAAACCAATATTTCAGACCATTAAGTTCAATTAAGGATACTTTATGATGCAGCCAGATTTATATCCACGGTAATATATTTTTAATTTAAAGACTACCAAAAAAATAGACGTGAAGAGGTTTTTATTAATTAAACAACATATATTTTATTTACGAACTTGATTTTTCAAAAAAAATCTAGCTATATAATAATAATCTAAATCTGTCGAGATGTTTTAAATGTTTTAAAAACTATAAAGAATTATTTTATCTACAATATTACTAATAAAATAAAATAATTGAATAATTTAGTTGAATTTAGTCCATCTATATAATTTCTTATATTTTCTTGCCTTTTTTTTTAAACCAATCATCATAAATTAATCATAATAATATAAATTTTCTTTGTGTTTAAATTTTATTGTGTGTATGCTTGCCGCGATCGTTAAGACAAACGACGGATAAAGACATGTAAGATACTGAGATGAGCCATAAAAAATTCTAAGTAGCGGACCGCGGATCTCTTTGAATTAAAACTAACACGATTGCTAAACCAAAACACGAATCAGACCATCAGTTATGTGACTTTTTAGTAAATAATTAAGTTTTCAACTCTGATCCAGCCTATTGTTTCAACACTTTTTTTTTGTTCATTCCAGTCTTAAATGAAATCAGAATTTATATATTTTTTCTTTTATAAATTATTTCCAAATATGGCGTTTTGATAGGGTCGCAAATGAGCAGAGGGGCCACGTGATATAAAGTAGTGCTGATACCAATGGACATTACAATTAAATGAAATTGCGTTTGTTGAAATTGAAAAAAAAAATTGAAATTGCGTTGTCATGAACGAGAAACAGGGAATGATGGAGGACAGTACAACAAGTGGAGAACAGAGAAGATGATTCGATAAAGACTTGTCAAGCTAAAATCAAGTGAGTACAACTAGGCTTTCCCATAATTCATTCAGATTCATTTTCCATCTTTTTTTTATAAATGTTTCTTTTATATGTCTTTTAATTATCCGGCTGTACTCACGTAATTACTATCGGCCTTTGCCCGATTAGTTTCAACCATTTGGCGTCCTTATTCATGAGCTCCTAGCACGGCGGAATCGGGTAAAACCCGATAGTAATTACATGAGTACAGCCAGATATTTATATTCAATAATAATCATGGATCCCCAAAGTTTACACACATCAAAATAGTTTCTTTCGTTTTTGGTATAAAATTTTTTATAAAATCTGAGTCACCTCTGGATCTTCGCTATTCTGTGGTATAGAAATTTCAATACTTAGCAGCGGAACAAAAATGGGACAGATAACGCTTAAACGTTTTCATCTATCTCGTCATATCACGGCTTACTCTCACAGGTCACGTATTAAATGAGAATATTCGGGCGAGCCTCTGACTTATTTATCATTCTACTCAGACCTACACCCCATGAATTTTATACAAGATTGAACGATTTAGTAAGTAAAATTGATGAAACATCCATCGAGTGTTGTCAGCACTTGATTGAACAATACCTAATAAATGTTTACGTGTATCAAAAGTTTATTAAAATAGTTGCAATATATATTAAATAACTAACTATGAACAAGTTTACATATGTGGTATCATCCATTAGTTTTAATTTCAACATCAACAATTTTATTTCTAATCGAAATAAAATCATTTGGAATTTAAAGCATTGTGATAATAAAATATATAACTCTCTATCCAGTCATAATTTTAAAACTCCATCACATTTCTTTGAAAGACACGTGTCATTTTTATTCAATAAAACTAGTTCATAAGAAAAGTTGAGCCTCGTTCCTCACCTGTCGAGTTTATTCGCATAAATATAAAAATGAATGATGTACCCGTTGAAGCTGTCAGTGCTCAGAGTTGAGCAATTAATTACAATTTTAATTGAACCCGTCGACTTGCGCAAAATGAAGACTTCTAACTTATGTACTAAGGCTCTAACAAGTTTGTGTGAATGACAATCCGATTTATCTTAGAGATAGCATAGATTGACTTTGGTGTTCTTTTCATATATTGTACTAGATAAGTTTAGTTAAATATGTATATTCAATAATTACAGTGTCAAAAAACTGGATTATTATCATTATTCGATAAAATAAATTTTCTTCTTAACTTGTTTAATAACTTTATTTTTATTTTCATAAACCGTAAATATCAAATAAAACTATGAAATATAAAATGAACAACTATTTCATGATTAAGTATTTAATAAAATTAAATAAATACCGAGTATTATTTTGAAACAAGTTTATATTTATTTTCCGATTTCAATATATAATATTAAATATATTTATGAATGTACACGAATCTAGTTGGTTATGAAAAAAATATAAACATATAAAATCGAAATTCTTATCATCATTCACTGAAACCTCTGAAACACTTGACAAATAGTAATTGATCGTAACTTGAAAGTGTCTAATTTTTATTTTAATACAGACTTGTTCAAGCGGCAGTCATTCGTAAAATATTCTCCACGGGCTATTATTCAAACGTTATCTTTATTATGCTCTCTGTGAAAGAACTTAATTGATGCCACATGTTCAGAATATGGCGACGCCTCTGTCGTCAACTGTGGTTACATGTGGCACCAAAATGTCAACGCAAAGCGTTTAAAAATGAGATCTTTCATCTATTGTAAATGATTTTTTATTGTCAAATTACAGTTATTACATTGTACACTATTAATCAATATGAAATATTGTATAATTTGATAATTTATAAACTGCAAAATTTCAGATGATTATATTTAAGCTATAATAATAAAATGAATATGATTATCAACTTCAATTTTCAGTTTTCAAGATCTGAATATAAGTAAGTTCCGCGTTGTATTTCAGTACATTGTTCTATAAAAAGAAGAGCAGTTAATTTTTTTATCACCCAAAATTTATAGCCAAAGTAAAGGAAGTTCGAAGTGTAAAGGAAATCGAAATAAATCTAACACAGATGCTCCGAGTCATTCACAGCCCGTAAAAAGTGTACGAAAGGGTTATAAAAAACTTAACTCCCTATACACTAAAATAGATTCGATATTATAGCAGATATCTATTAAAAATAATCGTTAATACCTTTCAGTTCGATAACTGCATAAAGTTACACATTAACAAACAAAGTTTCAAAATGTTACTGAATTTATACCACTACGTGTTATACGAAACTAATAGCATTTTCAGTTGAAACTGGATTTTGTATATGATAAGTAATAATTAACTTAGTCTCATTGGAGCTATTTATTTATTTTACATAAATGATATAAATATTTCATATATGAGGTGATTAAATACTCTAAAATAATAAAAAGGTTTGAACAAACTTTACAAAGACTAGCTTATTAGCCGGTGAGTATAAAATTATAACAACTCAATTATGCACAAGCTGTTAATCCACGCAAAATATTTTCATAGAATTTCTGTTGTTATGTAAATTGATTTAACTTCTAATAAGCTTTATTTAAAGTTAAGTATTTTCATTTAGTATTTTCGTTAGTATTTTTTTTAAGCGGAGGATAAATTAGCATGCAGGTGTAAGCTAAGGGTACATGATTACTGTTGCCCCTGCCTGTCTCTTACTGATAGTCTTTGAGAAAAAAATATACGTGTCGTATCGATCTACAAACACCGCGAAAGGAATTTCAATATATATTTTGGTGGCTGACGTTTTTTCGAGAACCACACGTTAAGAGCTACGATCATCAAAGTTTTTGGGGTATTGGAGACGAAACGGTGTTGGACAGTACGCTTATGAAAATCGGTTCGAAGCTCTCCCCTAAACAAATACAGTAGATAACGCATAAAGGTCACCATGTAACGTTCCTATGCAGTACATATGCAATGCCAACAATACAAATATCTTCTCTGTCTGTCTTCTGGTCAAATGGAAAGATACCGGTTGAATCACTCGTCTTGATATTATTTAACAAATAAATTAGTAATATATTTATATTTCATAATAAATAAATCATAATATTTAGTGTACATAGGAAGTCTACTCAATAAGAATTATTATTTCGTTTACCAGATACTAAGATCAAAAACCAAAAAAATCAACAGTTAAGATTTACAGAATAACAAGGATTTAGAGCTTCAAAACATGAGCTTTTCATTATTGTTTAAAATTGATTTATCGTCATATACTCTAAAAAAAATAAGCATAAAAATAACTCTATTTTTTTCTGAGAGCAGCAATGTATGTTTTACTTAGTAACAAATAAAACTATTTTTACGGATTAAAACTCGCGTATAATTAGGTTACATTTTTGATTTTAACCCGACGTTTCGAATACTTTGCAGTAATCGTGTTCACGGGTAGACGAGATGTAAGTGTCTGACACTTACATCTCGAATGTAACCTAATTATACGCGAGTTTTAATCCGTAAAAATAGTTTTATTTGAAATGTGTACTCGTGAAAATCTAAGAAAATTTACTTAGTAACTTTTGGAAATACACCTTAATAAAAATATCTTAAATATTGACATTTTCCTAGCTAGTTTCATTTTAATACTACTTTTATTACTAACATTTATATGGCCATAACTTTTAATATATTTCTCTAGTCAATTGATCATTAAAATAATCAGGTCAGTAAAACTTGGTAGTTCATTTGGACAAACTGGTGAAGGCTTGACCTAATATTAAAAATGTTCATCTTAATGTCAAAATATATTATAAGTATTTAAAACTAAAAACTTTTTTATTTACGTTTACACCATTTTTACACATTTATAAGTGAAAACAAAATTTTTTAGAAATTGGAACTTTTTATTTTCTTGACACATGTTATTTTAATATTGTTATTGTAACTAAATTATATTTTTTAAAAAATGGGAATATAAACTCTATTAAGAGTTATTATTATATTAATAAAATGTCTAAAACTTTTCATATTGTTGGTTACGCATGGCATGACTGTGCTTTTATTGTTACTCTCAAAACCTAGGAGATGATCTGGGGGGTATGTTGGACTCCCTGTATGCTAAATGCTGACACCAAAGCGCTGACGCATGTGCAATGGACTATCACAATAGTTACCCTCATCGTCTTAGTAAAGCGTCATGCCGTGGTCGTTTGCATATTCAACAATGATGCTTTGGCGAATTGACTACCACCGAGAAGAGTACTCCGAGCAACTATAGCACCCCTACAACTTAGCGCTATATGGGCTAAGAGTAGCCATTTTCTACTCTCACCCTGGCACTAAAATATAGGTAGGGATTAGGCGAGCATAATTCTGCATCTTACTACCCAGTCTCTCCCCACAGAGTGGATGAGCGGTCGAGACGAACTTCCTGACCTGCTCCGCAGCTTAGGACTACTTGCAAAGGGAGGTCATAGCGACTTAAACGGCCTCGCTACTGAGCACCTTTGAGACGACATTCAATAGCGACACTTTACGGCCACGTCTACCAGATCCTAACGTTGACGGTTCCATACCATACATTCCTTACGGAGTATGACGAGCCGAGTTCTTCGGCCCGCCAACGTGGTGGCAGCAGAAGATCACCTCTCTTCTCGCACAAATAAGCCTAGCTATACGAATTGTCACATCTAATTAGCATACGATTATTTACTATTCATATAAAGTAAAGATATTATTATTAAAATCAAATTTGCTCCTGATTATAAATCCACTTGATCCACATACTACAAAAAAAAAAAAACTTCATTTCACAAAAAAATAGTAGTAAAACCATAGGTTTATTTAGTACATAGTCTCAAACATATAGTTAGGTAAGACTGTTTGAATATTCACAACCATGTGCCCCTTTAGAGGTAGACTCGTATGAAGACATATTTAATAATGCCGCTTCTGTACAGTACATAATTGTATATAATTATTCAGTGCGTGCATCGGTTGGCAAAGATAAGAGAGGTGCATAGCTGTAATTACAAGACCTGATCATTAACTAATATCACAATACTGTGGTCGTTTTGTCATCTGGCAGAACAATACAAAGAAGACCGTAATACTTACGTTGATAATACTTTTTTAACAATGATACATTTTTGAATGGATAAATCAATAATATAAATTTATTTTCCTTTTTTGCATCTTTTATACACACGCATATCAAAAATATTTTAATCATCGGTTCATTTTAAGAATGTAATGAGCGCTTCTTGTCTACAAACTCTCGAGTTTGGCAAGATATTATGTGTATTTGTTTACATTATAAAAAAAAAAAAACTTTTTTCACGTTATTTTCAAGTTCATATGTTTATGCAAACTATTTAGATGCTAAGCAAATAATAACTCTTTTTAAAAGATATATTCGGGCCTAAATAGACATCGTAACTGTCCCTTTCGTACGACATTTGTTATCGTGCAAGGCATTAATCACTGTTGCGTTGTTACGAGTTCCTACCTGTTTCCTTCTATGTGCCACTTCCTTCACTTGGCTTTTCCTTTATAGTTAAAATATACTGGCGTCACTTATTACCTGATAAATTTTGCCCAATGGTTTAAGGTTAGGTTTTCATCTAACATTTTAGCATCGATAAAAATAAAGTTAGATATTTAAATTAAAATGGTGGCTGATGCATCGCTCGTGTTAAATCATATATAATTTCCAAAATATAATATTAAATGCCATTATTATTTCCCTTTACCACATTGCAAATACAATGAGTTATTAAATTCATTTCGTTTCATAAATTTGTCACATTTCATCAATAAATCCGACAGTTGATTTATGGACGGGCGCGTCCTATTCTTAACAGATTCGATATAATTTGTTAGCCAAATAATCCGGGATTTAAATGCAGACCCTGCAGCGCTATAAATAAAACCGTTTGTAATAAAACCAATGGAAAGATTACTGGAAGTCGGAACGAGCTAAATTTCACCCACATTATAGCAAATAATAGCAAACAGTAGGCATTGCACCGTCACCCTACGACTCTCTTTACCGATACGTTACACCCGAACCCCCTTTATACTCCTGCCAAAATGCACAACGGGAATTTACAAAAAATCTTTGCACAGAAACATTAGGGCAGATCCTAGTAAGTAATAATGTGAATATTTATGTCACAGGCACGTGCTGATTCGTCGTAATGGTTACATAAAATACCCATATTGGTAATAAGGTTCTCAAAGTTACTTCTTTTTGAATGAGCATTTTATAGCAGCTTTGATAGTTCTTTTATAATAAATTTTATTTATGTTTGTGGTTTATACTAAATTATGAGGTATTTGCGTCCCTAGACAAAATATATAATAATAAATACAAACGAATAATTTTATTTTAATAATTTCAATATTTAGATATTTTATTTTATTTTATTTCTAGAAGTTTCACTTTCGGGCTAGCCATTTTATATCAGTAGTATGAATTTGTAAACCGAATTATTTAAAACGAATTATATAAAAGCTTATTTTTTAATAAATAACGACTTTACATCCTATGGGAAATGGATGCGAATCCATTTCCTATAATGTAAAGTCTCGCTTATAATTACGTACATAAATCCATCATTGGAATCAATACAAAAATTTACTTTAGCCTCAAATAGGATAAATTTAAAAAGATAGACATACAAGGAGTTTAAAAGATGTCTATTGCAGACAATGGTTGAACCACAAAGAAGCTAATCCAATTTTCGGGGTAGATTTAGCGTAGGGTGCAGTGGGGATCGCCTCAAGGGACTATGTCTGCAGTCTCTAAGTCTATTAAGAAGACTGCTACCTCCCTAGGGGAATAGTACTGAAGGGCAAGTGAAGAAAAACATTAGTGCTGAATATACTTCCAGATACGTTGAGGAATTGGCTAATTTAAAATGTCTATCTGTTTCATAATGGAGTATTTCGCGAAACACTGTATTTTGACCCGTAATAATACATCTTTTTCTTGAGATATCCGAAATTAAGACTAATATATTCCTAGGACTTTTAAGATTCTCTCCGTATAGAGAACCCAATCCAATTGATTTTTTATAATGTTTAAAAAATGTCTAGATAATGTTATCTTAGTAATTATCTAAATTTCAAATTAGATATATTAAGTTATTTTGCCATAAACATATAGTTTAGTTGACAAGAAAAAGGATGTCCGTATTTACCTAGTTGAAATAGTTATTGAATATTCAGTACTCTAATTATATTAATTCATATAAATTTTAATTTTCGATGTATGTCATATAAAAACCTAATAGTGTAACGATTTTATAGTTGGGCCTAACAGATGTACAGCCATTCTATCCCCGGGGGATGAAGGGGACGATGTAACATTGTTAGTGAAGTTCAAGCGAAGAGGGCCGTCGCAAATTGTGACCGTAGGGTCAGTATTTACCCGACCAAATTACTAAAGGTAAATATAACCCACGTTATTATATAAAAAGCAAACAGAGCAATTTGCTTTTAACTTTAATACAAACAAAAGGATCACAGACAGTAATAGATGTCATAATCGCATGCACCATTAACGGGCTAAGTTATATCGCACAGAGACCATTTTATTGTAGAAATGAGTTGTGATTCCAGTCTGGTGTTGCATTGTAATTGATTTAGACTGTCCACAATAATAATGAAAAGCCGTGATATATGATTGTAGTATCCATCTATGGTGGTATTTGCTAACGTTGCGTAGCTAATCAACAATTTACTTATTGCTTGTTTTAGATAGAGTTGGGCAAAACTGTAACAGCAGATTTTAAACTTTTATAATATGGGACCCGGTAGAAGATATTCAAATATACAACACATAAAGAGTCAATACTATTAATTCTGATTGTATAAATAAATAAAAGTGTATCCATGGAGTTTCTCGCCGATTCTTGTCCAGGGTAGGTTCATGTCCCTTTGGAACCATTCAAATACGTGTGACGTTTCATAACTGCAACCCTTGCTTATTTTAAATAAGAACAACATTTTTTTGACTTATTTATTTTGTAAAAATATAACATTTTCGAATAAATAAAAAGCGAAACAATAGGGTATATGAAGCTTACACAAAATGTATCTCCCGCAAATGACTATCGATATTTCCTACAGCATCTTTTGTAACCGAAAAAGCTACTATTTAGTTTCCTATCATTTTCCTCGATAGAGTTAATAAAGTTCACATCAAATCGTCGATTCCAGCCGATACATTCGACAAACCAAGAACAATGCCTTCGAAAGGTATCGGTTGGCTGGTTCCGTATCTCTTTCAACCCTCGATCGTGTTCTATTTTCAATTTAAAAAGAAAAACTAAATTAAAAAGTACAATTTAGTTCGTTTATTGTTTTATTAATGGAATTTGTTTTGTACGAATGCCAAGTTGATGTATTTAATAGAACAAAACATTAAAAATATTTATTCCAGTGAGTTCATTAATGGTTTGTTCGAACAAATTTTTTGAGTATATTATCTTAAAGTGAGATCAGTAACACACTTTTCTATTTTAATTCCGAGTAGATATCACTGGTAATGTGGTAGATTAGTATAACTAATATAATATTACCCTCCAAAAGAGATCTAAATCCTACCTGGTATATAGTAAAGCTTGGCTTTAACAGTTAAACCAAAATTAATCAGGTAAATGCCACTCCCGGTAACAGGCCTCGAAAATGCCCTAATTTACTTTCAGTACAAAATGTCAGTTATTCACCAAAATTCAAAGCCTAAAATTAACGAACAGCCCATTTTAATTTACGGCCGTCAATTTATTCAATTACACTGTCAATATATACATTTTATATTCAGACGAGTACTGCATGGATACAAACGAGACGGCCCAAATAACCCTTAACCAACAGAATAACGTTTATTAAGAAATGTAATGATAGACGTAGCATGGAGTACATATTTTGTAAACGTCTCTTTCGTGGTAAAAGATACTTTGGGATTAATCTTGTTATAATGTAAACAATGTAAATGCGCCACTCCCACCCTCAAGCGAGAGCCGTACGTCACTGCAAAAGCCTATCATTCACAAACATTACTGGCGTTTAGTGGACTATCGCAGATATTAAACAAAGCGAACTAGCAAGACATTTAACAGGACGTCCAACAGGCGAAGCCCACACAGTTAGGCTCAATTTTAAACAATTACTGTTGAGCGAAGGGTAAATGTTTATTCGTGTTAGGGCGAGCACAAACTATGATGCGAATTATGAACGTTCTCCAAAAGCTTTCGTTTTAGCCATGTAACTTTAAATAATAAAACAAAACTTAACAAGAGAACTATTTTAAACGTTCATAATTATAATAAAAATTAAATTATTATCTCATTTATCGGTCTTTTACACAAAGGTTATTTTTTCTTGTTTGTAAATATGAACTACATACTAAAAACGTTCCTATTTCACGCATGACATGTTTACAATTTAATAACTAAGTACAAGGTATCATCTTTGTAGAATAAGTTGTGCAGTCTAAAGACAGCTTAAAAGCCAGTGATTCGCCCACACGCGCGCCTGACAGGTATTCATTACACTCACGTTGCACGACTAAGGTACCTGGTGGATTTTTAATTTTTGAATTTCGTTCACGACTCATAAGTGATTCCCAGTGCATTCGCAAAGCACTTGAGCGTTTTGCTTTATTTGTATATTCGCAATTATTTAGTATTTATTCTAAAGTTATTTTTTCATATTAATAAATAAATTGCGCAAAAAATATTATTTTGTTTTACT
This sequence comes from Mechanitis mazaeus, assembly GCA_959347395.1. Classification (NCBI taxonomy): domain Eukaryota; kingdom Metazoa; phylum Arthropoda; class Insecta; order Lepidoptera; family Nymphalidae; genus Mechanitis; species Mechanitis mazaeus. The sequence goes on from OY365747.1 coordinate 9,360,628, forward strand.
TTCGTTTTAGCCTATTATATTAATGTTTTTATACCTTTTCACTTCAATATTCTATACTTAAATTAATTCAGTGTCGAACAACAAAGCGCTCGCTTTGTTTGCTAACGTCAGTGTAATTTTCACTTAAACACACTTAGTTGTACTCTAAAAGGTATTACTTTAGATATTTCCCTGAAAGAACTGAAAACTTACGTCACTGGTAATTGCCGTAGCGTACCTATTTTGTTTATTCATTTATTTATTAGGAAAACAAACAATATTTAAAACAACAAAAATTAAATTAACAATTTCATAACATTAATTAAATTTCCACTGTTATAAGTACATTCATATTAAAAAGAAAAAATTTTATTTTATATTTTTAGCACATTACTTCATAATAAATAAATCACGCAAAGAATACTATCATTATGTAAAAACTATTATTCCAAATATTGTTTATTTGACTGCTTCTTCTAATCAGATATGAATTTCAATAAATACCAAATAGAAATAACACATATCAAACATATAAAATAAAATATTCTAAAAGACTTATAGCTTGAATAAATAATAATAAAGCACTAACGCGTATTATGTTTAAAAATAAATGAAAGACAAATGATAGCTCAGTTTTGTTACCAGAGCTTCCGACGCCCACCATTGACTTTCGTTTATTAATCCCATCCCACGCGGTGACAGCATCTAATATAACTTATATAAATCAGCTATTTGCTTAGATTTAGCTACCCTGGAAGTTGTTTCAATTTAAATTCAATTTAAATTTAAAAATAAAATTTCAAAAGGCTTTTTAAATTTAATTGAAATGACATTCAAAATTTAAGAAAATAAAATATTTACAATAATCATTTTGTGTAATAAAAATGCTCTAAATTCTATCATAAGCCTATTCAAATAATAATCTGACAAACCAAACACCCATGACTAGGTAAGAAACAGATTACAGCACCGATAGCATCAAAGCGAGACGTGTGCATCTATGGACCCCCGAGATTAACATTCTTTGCAACCCTTACTTCGGCCCCCATAAAGAAATAGGGCCCTTACTTTAGAAATTCGATACGCAATTGTGATTTATTAAAATATCTTAAACATCTTAGTGTTATAAATCGCACTTAGGGGAGATAAAACCTCTCTCGTTCTCGTCTTACAAATAATAAATCATCGTCATCCGGTAGAAAACTTAAATATGTTTTACAAAGTAAACTTCTAATTAGCTGTTCACAATTTGTACTGCATTTAGGATTCTAAACGTTTTAAGTAGTACTTTGACCGTTTTAGTTATTAAAGCAGATTTAATCTTTAAAACGGAAAATAATATAATTTTAATAAAATTTGTCATGTTATTTTCATAACCAATGGTATTTGATATTAACTGCATATTTGTAGCTCCACAAGTTCGTTAACTCGATGCTGTCACAAACATATTTATATTTCGTTTGAACTTTGCTGTTTTCGCTTTTGTTTGGTTTCAATATTCACTTATTTTTATCATTGTAATCAGAAATGTTTAATAGCATTTTACTTTTATTTAAACAAGAACATTACATTATTTTATACAGTTATTACCTTTTTCATCTACAACTGTTTTCTCATAAATCTTACGAAAACAAAAGAAGTGGGTAACAAATTAATAATAGATCATAAGAAATTTTAATATTAATTTTATATTTCACTATATATAAACTTTTATATCTTTATTTTCTTTATAGCTTTTTAAGTAAAATATTCTTAATGTCCGGTTTAATTACTTGGTATCGCGCTTTGAAGAATTAAAAATAATGGCTGAAGTTAAGTGTTTAAACGAATAATAAAATAAAAAAAAAAACGCTTTCAGGCATGATTCGGTTACTATATAATATAAAACTGCTTTCAAGTTATGGCTACCATTGTTAGCAATTTAGGAGGTTAGTAGTTCAAAGCTGAGCTAATTATAATTGATAATTTACCCTTTTTTTACTGAATTTTTATTAGCTGTGCACGATGGCACAGACACAGCACACCGTGCTCTTACATAATTACGGTGCTATCGCGCGAGCCCGCACATACTTTGCATATTTAGTTTGCGCAAACACTGCTACTGTTTGACTGTTAAAATCAAGTATCTCGGTTCCCAACTTTAAGGTACGAATTGGGTTCCGTCAGTGATGTGTAACATGTGTTCAATAAAGTTTTTTGTAGACTTAGGGACAAATTTACGCCTTGTTATATCAACTTTGAACTTTATTATTTATGAGTAACCGAGCTATATAATAATGTTATTTTAATATAGTATACATAAAAATAAATTGATTTGTCTCATTTATTCTTATATAATATAAACGAGTTGTATCTCATACAGGTCCGCTTCAAGAAAACGTATAAAATAATGATACATTACGACATCACAAATAAAATGAAATACCATATTTTGTTCTTACATTCACGATATTACATTTATAAAGAAAATAGGAAAATGCTGAATTCTTAGAGAATAATGGTACAAAAATAGTGCGTCTTTGTGCGAGCGTCACAATCTTACAAAAGATTTTCATCTGCTAAGCGACAAAAATATTACGGGATTTTGTATATTCTTTCACGAACCTCATATTGGTCAATCCTATCCTTTTATTTCTTTGCCCTTTAGTGGACATAAAAGGATTCGGAACCTTTGTTCGAATGGTTTTTAGAGTATATACTTGAAGATAACACAAGCACTCATTTTTAAAAGCTGATATATATATTACAAAATTGATAAATAAAAAGTTCTCCCGAAGTAACTCACTACCTTATTACTAGATACTAATATACAAAGGTTGAAACTACACATAATATAAACGGGCTTGTATTCAAAGGATCGCATATAAAATTAAAAAGGAACATTATTATCACTATAAATGTTTTTCTGTTACATTAAAGCCGCGGCCACCGTTTATGGGGCTTTTAACCCCCATAGCGATGCGTAATGCTCAGTGATTTATTATTTGAGTATGTATTACTTACTTTTTAAGGGCCTCTAACTTAGGGTAGATAACGTAAACGCATCTATGCCACTACTAGTTCTTTCTTATCTAAAAAACTTTATTATTATTTGTATCTAAAAATATTATTACTATATTTTCTTATACAATTAGTCTTTTTAAATCAGACCTAAACTGAAAAGTAAATAAAACTTCACTTCATCTCACTTCATCTCACATCACCTCACCTCACCTCACCTCACCTCACCTCACCTCAATTTGCTCCTATAAAATGCATTTTTTTAATAAATAACGAAAACAAAAAAAAGTATGTTGTCTCGATTTTTAGAAATTTCGATTAATTAATTTCAAACAAAGCTCTATCGAAATAATATCAGAGCAACATTTTAACTAAAACAAATATTTGCCGAACGTCATATTAGAATGCATGTGTGTGTAACGAAACAATAACTATTATTATCGTTATCTGAACTGTGATTTGCCTATTATAATAGTTAAATAACATTCAAACATTTATAAACGAAATATTTTGGTGACTGTAATTAAATCAAAGGAAACATTTTTATAGACGATTTTACGTACATACGTACGGTCTTTAAATATGTTATTACAATAATTTAAATTGAATCGTAACTGTACTTATTTAATATTAATTTAAATTATGTATCTCTTAGTGTTTTGACTATATAATATTTATACTTATATTTAAACGTTCATTATTTATAATTACTATATTATTATACATAATTATCTGGATGTAACTACTCCGGTAATTACTATCGGGATTTGTCTGATTACTTCCGAACCCATTCGGGGTCCTTATTCATGAGCTCTGAACATAGCGGAATCGCGCGTCTCCTACTGCTGACTAGTCGAGGTAATGTCGATAGTATTTACCTGAGTACAGCCGTATAATTATATACAATAACGTTTTTAGTACGGATATCTAGCGTTAACTCTAGATAAATATTGTTTGTGTCTGGTGACTTGCTTTTATAACTTTAGTGCCAATTTAATTTAACGAATGACACATTTTTCTAAGCTGCAGTGACCTTAACTTCAATGTTAAATTAGTTTCTTTATTTCATGTTCTAGTAATACTATATTCATTCTGTTGATAAAGAACACGTGTGAAATAAAATCATTTCCTTACCTGAACTTCCATCAAGAACATACATTGAAATTACTTTTATTTATTTATTTATTTATTCTTGTATGTCTTCAAAGGGTACAAAACGCGGGCTTAATGCTTTTAAGACATTATCTACCATCCAACCTTAGACGTGCAGGAGAGGACGTTAGTAGGGGTGCAAAAAAAAAAAAAAAAAGAGAAAAAAAATATATGTAAGCAAATATTTAAATAAAATACATAACAAACTTTTAAATTTAATTTAGATTTACTGATTTCATAATGTCCATTAACAGAACTAAAAGATGGTACCAAGTTATGTTTGTAACGAGTAAATCAGCCCACATTATGTCCATACTGTATTATTAACATTAATTTATACACATGAGAACTTATCTAATTCAAATCGTCGGATTCGCTATTGTTACAACATAAAATTACTATACACGTTATGAAGAGCGCATTTCCCTGGGGTAAGACCGACTATTAACGCCAACTGTTCACATCTGACTTACTATATATGGTACAACTGGTGCTAAGTTTGCTGACATATGATTTATATGCTTTCATTTGCGGCCTATCGCGGGTTGTGTTGTTTTAGGTCCTAAGTAAATATCATCGACATCGTTCAGTGATAGTTTTTACAGGGCGTTCATGTGTTATCCGATACAGGGTTAAATGGAATGACCCGGCTTTCCTCCTTTTTTAAGTTATTGTTATGATTTTGTAAGAACAAACAGTGATAAATAATTCATCTAAAGCGCCATCTATCGGGATTTTATAAAACAACGTAACCAAATACGTTCCGAAAGTCAATGATGGTGAATGATAATATATTTGAAACATTAACAGAAATAAAGAGGCTTTTTCCCCCCCTAAAGGAACAAGGAAGTGAAAATAGAAAAAAAAAGTATCGATATATAAACACTATTTCAAAATAATTTACGTAAACCTTTAACTAAAAATAACTCTTTCGCTTATAATAACCAAGAGAATAAATAATTAAATAATGTGATAAATCAGATTTATTTCATTTCTCGAATCTATAAAAACGGCAGTTATCATAAAATGTTTAATTAAATAGCTTCATAAAGACAAAAGGTCTCTTACTTTTTATCGGCCATTCCGCATACTCAAGCTTCATTAACGTCATGCAAATATTCACTTAAGAGTGCTGATAAAAATAAAATACCTCTGACCTAAATACATTTCAATTCAATAATTCTAGCAAACGATTATTTTACTATTACCTTTATCTTAAAATCTTGAGGTTACAAATAAAATAAATGGTAATGGGTGCGAGCCCTATAGAAAATTTGACACTATTAATTTTTTTTTACTTTCTTATAAAATAATAAAAAAAAAGAATAAGTTTTCTAAATCACGTCAATACGCAATGATTGGTGCCACAACCATCCCGACCGAAAAAATAAGTTTTACATATCACAAATGACGGGTTTCAGTTTTTTTTTTTAAACTAAAAGACCTCTTTTGCCATTTCGCTGGAAAGTAATAAGTTCTAAGTTACGTAAATACGCATCGATTGGTACAAAAACGAAATTAATTGCATAATCAGGTCGCGAGATAAAGAATCCGAAAAAAAATCTTAAATATATATACACATACATATCTATATATTTTAAAATAATGTCTAATATTTTTCAGGAAAGATATTAGCAAAAATTTCGTTTCATAAAACGGGGTGATTACAATAACTTTTACTTTTATAAGTTTAAAAACCAGCGAATCTAAAGGTTTTGAGACACTTATAACTAGAGGACTAAAATTGAGAACACTTTTAATAATATGGATATTTAAAAAACAGTCTTATAATAATATGGGTATTTAAAAATATCGTCAAAACCGGTTTTATTTCTTAAAAGAAAAAGACAGCAGTCCCTTAAGGGGCATTAATTTTTAATTTTAAAAACCAAATAATAAACGCTAATCCTATAAATATAACAATGAAATATAACCATTTTAAGAAGACTTTATTAATGCTCTCACAATTTTAAATTCCGTTGCAGTATATAAAACTGTTACGATTATATTTTCTTGAAGTTTTGACTTTCTTGCAGGAGCTAAGTTCGAGCACAGTCGAGATCTAGGCCGAGATAGAGACGTCATCTCACGTCAGAGCAAACGAGCTATTAGTCCCAACGTTTTCACACCTCGCCTTTGAATAATCTTGTGATCTCTTGCAATTCATACAGAAATGTGCCCGTAGCATCTCTCTTAGAATTTTTGGGAAGTCGTGATGATACTGCAAAAAAGCAAAGTCAACTAAATGTCGAGAGTAGACGTTATTTTATCTGTCACAAACAAAACTGCGATTTTTAAGAATAACTATTATCTTAATAAAAATTTCAATACTTATTATATTTAATGAACTAATAACAACAAAAACTGTTAAATTAAATCCGATACAAAATAAAATATAATTTAAATTAAAAAAAGTGAAAAATCTTGTGATATACTAAAATATACAGAACCGTAATAAAATAATTATTATTTCAACGTTTCAAACACAAAATAATATCAATTTAAAAAAATGTTATTCGAATAACAATGTTTTGAAAAAGATGTAAATGTAAATAACTTACGAATACTGAACTTCCGATATGAGATCTAAAAGACGATGTAGGCACTGATTGAGATACTGGCTTTAGTAGTTAGACGTGATGCGGCAGTAAATGTTAATGACACTATAAAACCTTATTTATGAATATCCTTATGATTCTAACACTATCATATATTTATTATACTACAAAGAATGTTATAAGAATTAATTTGTAGATGCTAAAATGGATGTCTCACACGACGTGTAGGATATTTAATATTATTTTTTATATAAAATATGAATAGATTTTAATCTTGTTTAATATAAAAAGTAATTTATTAGCGATATTATGATATTCTATTACTTTTTTGTTTTTAAAGCCAAAACTTTTAAGAATATGAGAAATAATCAATAAAATCGTTTTAATGATACAATTAAATTAAAAAAACATTATAATATTCTTCATAAATTTTTTCACAAAATATTCGTATCTTAGCGTTCAAACCCTGTCTACCAAAGATTCAGATATTAAAGCTCAGAGGTTCCTTGATTAAATTAAAGATTCTTTCTAGAAAGTAAATTCCCATCCCAGAGACGGCTAGAGGCTACCTTTCAGAAATTCGTGAGTCAGCAAAATCTCTTGTGGCAAGATCGTCTAAGCAGTTAGCTTCCGGAAATATCTTGTATTTTCTTATCTTAGAAGTAAATATATATATTTTAGAGTCATCGTCGTCGTCGTAGAAATTTAAGGAAACTGTGTAAAATGTTCAAATAAATATAAAATATATACAGTACTAACTGTCATACATTTTCTTGATATTATGTTGTATAACATTAATATATATACACCTTAGCTACTTACTTCGTTTGTTTTACTTTATAAGGCTATCTTTTATTTTTATAAAAGTATTTAAAACTTATTTAATATCGAAAAAAAATATATAAAGTAGAATAAAACATTAATTAAAAGTTTCTTAAACCATTTATATGTATTATATGTCTGAGAGGCCTATAAATGTGAATATACTACACATATAAATCAAACTGCAACATTTTAACTATAAAATTCATAACATACATAGTTCTCATATAAATAAATGGTCATTATATTTGACAGAGCAACATTAAACTGCAGTGTAATAAAATTTCGCAGTGAAGCGTAATAACGGGCAAAACAGTAACTTGCAGAAGCACGATATGGTAATAGGCTTTAAAAAGTTGCTCATAAACCAACTAGAATGATAAAGTGAAGCAAAGTGAGTCCATTTATTATTAACTGCAGGAAAACGCCACCTTTCCAACAAGGGCGATCGAAGTCGTGCCTCACAACGCTTTTGCGAGTCAATAAAACATATCAGCCATACTTTTAAATCAAGATAACTAATTATAATTATAATAACCAGCGACTGTGCAATGTTTTGCCACAACATGAAATACATAAGCTGGACATTTTAGCATGGAAAAACTAAAAGAAATAATGAAATAAATTTAATTAAAGTTCTATTTATTTAGGCTCTAAAGATTGTATTATAATAAAATGAATTTACGTAAGCTTTACCAACTTTTTCATATTAATATGTAAATGAAAAATGTAGTATCATTAAACGAAGCATTCGATATTGAATCTGAGATTAAATTAAAAAACTAATATCTTGAAAGGCTTGATTTTATCGATTATTATTGTCAAGAATGATGAAGAAGCAAAATTTTATATCAGATGAAACAGGCGGCAAAAACAAGGCAGCATCTGGCTCTAACGACATCACGCGAGAAAGCAATATATTGGCCCAGAAGACTGTTTTGCTGTTATACTTGTAAATAGCTATTAGATACGGATTGATTAATGTACGAGTTGGGTTCTTTTACAAATATATGTTCTTTATGTTCTTTTATATGTCTTATATACTATTTTAATAATATCATTCTTTTACAGACCATGTAGGATACCTGTGATGTAATTTAAGTATGTTATTTATAAACATGTTATATTTTCTTTATTATGAAATATTTTACTGAGATAGTTTTACGATGTTAAAGAAGTTCGAGGAGAGTTTTAGAGCAAGTTCGGGTTTTGCAAGTGGTAACGTCGTGACCCTTATATTTTTTCTTTTTGTATTTATTTTGAATTAAAATATATGACATGGCAAAAAAAAAAGGTAATGAATATATCGCAATTTATTAATTTATTAATTGTTTATAAAGTTAAAAAAAATAAAAATAATTATAATATAACATTTTTCTAGATCAAGTAATTAATGTAATGGGCACCCATTACCGGTTGTTTATTTTAATAAAAGCATCATTACTTTAAAAAATTGTTTAATTTATATAAATATTGTAACCTAATTACGGTGAAATTACTCTTTTAAGTAAATCCAATTAGAATAGTACGTGACTCTTGCCAATATTAATGCGTGAAATCCATTAAAACGAAAACGCGTGTACACGTACAATATAATTATTCTAACGTGCAATTAGAGAAACCGATGCCATTATGTTAAAGTACAAGTTGAATTAATGTTGGGTTACAGTCTCTCGAAAGTTCCATTACCATTACGTTGGGTGTGAGCTGAAGATGCTGTTCAAATGACGTCATTAAGTTATATATTAGTTGAGATATATTGGCTATAAATAGATTTATACAGAATCAGAATTACATTACAGTTCAAGCTTACAGTTAAGCTGGGAGAAGAGATCTTTACCGGTTATTTCTATCAAATTTTGTTCGCTATCTCTTTCACCGATCAAGCTATGCTAACCAAATTTGGACCAGTTGATTATCACATGCTTACCTTTCCATAGATAGATTATGAAAAAAAATCTAATTGTCTATTAAGAGCCATTTGCAAATATCTTTATTTTTAATTAAAACATTTAATAGAGCGTGCAGGAAACGTTTAGATGGTAATATCTTACTAAGACTTAAGAATATGTATAAATTTTTGATACTTGCAGATATCGGGAAATTTGTATGAAGCTAAAGTCGTGATATATTTTTCATTTCGCTCAGCTTCCCCCGCTTGCGTGCTGGCGGCCCCTAATTTACAAAAAATGTCTAATTGCATATTTAATAAAACCAACAAAATGAATTTTAAGCTTCAGCTGGCGGGTTCGTGCTTTTGCGCTGATTGTTCAGTCACTCGGGTTCCCAAAATTTTTCTCCATACATGTTTAACGAGCGAAGAATAAAAATGATATCCCCAAAATGGAGTTCAATTCAAATATTTTTCCCAATATAAATAAATAGAAGATGAGGTTGTTTAAATTATATGTGCATCGGTGGAGCGGAAATTGTTTGCGGTTGCATTGTTTTGACAGTCGCCTGCCGCAAATCACGTACCTACCTGTTTAACATGCTATCGTAAACAGTGATCATCACGGAATGTACAAATTAATTATGGACTAGTACACTGTGCTTTCTAAGCTAAATATACGGGATGAAGTTGTGTAGCCAGCGATTACATAGTTAGCTAACAATCTCAATAACTAATCTTTAAAGATATAAAAGAGATTATCTTTCTTTTTTAAACTGTTTCATCGATGGTGATGTCAAAAACGTTTAGGTACCATAAGGTTCATACTAATAATCAAATAATAATTACTAAGAAAAATTATATTTGTTTTTGTTTTTCATCATTAAACCAGCAAATCAAAGGAATGCATGCAATAATATTGTGGGTTGTTCTACTGCTGAATTTATGAATTCCACATTGATAGTTTTTTAAATATTTCATAAAATTATAACTTAATAGAAAATTAATAAATTGCGATATATTCATTACCTTTTTTTTACCATGTCATATATTTTAATTCAAAATAAATACAAAAAGAAAAAATATAAGGGTCACGACGTTACCACTTGCAAAACCCGAACTTGCTCTAAAACTCTCCTCGAACTTCTTTAACATCGTAAAACCATCCCAGTAAAATATTTCATAATAAAGAAAATATAACATGTTTATAAATAACATACTTAAGTTACATTTCACGCATTAATATTGGCAAGAGTCACGTACTATTCTAATTGGATTTACTTAAAAGAGTAATTTCACCGTAATTAGGTTACAATATTTATATAAATTAAACAATTTTTTAAAGTAATGATGCTTTTATTAAAATAAACAACCGGTAATGGGTGCCCATTACATTAATGACTTGATCTAGAAAAATGTTATATTATAATTATTTTTATTTTTTTTAACTTTATCTTTCCTTATATGCACAAAAGTATCAATCAATATATATATATATATATATATATATATAGCATATTTCATTACCTAACAAATTAACAAATAAATTTTATACTAATTGTTTTTTACTTTTTCTTTTAAAAAAGTACGAGACATTTTTTCCAATAAAGATCACTCACTTTTTTTTAACATTAAGATGATTGACTAAAATAATAACGTAAATACGTATTTCATGTATATGTAAATAAGAAATTACATCAATCAGTTAAAAAATAAAGATAACTGCATAATAAAGTTACTCAGAACACCTCAAAACTAAAATAAGATAATCTTTATACAAAAAATCTGATTCCAAAAATTGGGGTGAGTACAATAACTTCCTTCATTATTAAGTTAGTTAAATTCGTATTTTATATATACTTTATATTCTACTGTAATAATGTAATTAATTATTGCAAGGAATAAGATTTTTTTTGAGGTATTATAACTTCTTATGGTAGATTAAATTGATGATGATGATGATGAAATGATTCGTTACGTAACGCGAGATGGCTCCAGTCTGTCTAGCTACACTTTCTCTCACGCATACGGCAGTAGCAGCCAGGCTAATGCTCTCTCACTCTAACCCACAGAAAGCTAGTCCACTAACCGTATTTCAGTATATAGTATATATCATATATTTCGATACATGTAGGATTAAATAATGATAATAATAAAGTACATACACAAAATTTTAATGGATATATTCAAGAACTGTAACTAAGAATAAAATGTACTTTATAATCAATAAAACATTGTATTGTATTAATAAATAACCTTTCCTTACATTAACATATTAATATACATGAAATATAAGCTTTTCTCAAGTTCAACAATTTCCACATTAAATAATTCTACTTAGATTAGTTTCATTGCAAGCCGTCCGGAGACGTATGCGTTTTTATTATTTTTAAACAAACACGATGTTTCTTATTATTTCATAGCAACCATATGATCACTATCGCACATGGGTTTTAACATATATTTATTCCTGCAATCCAGTCTCAAAATTGCAAAAAAAATGAAAAATTCTTATAAGAATCAAGTCTTGTATGAACAAAAGCTAATAAGCCAATAATTTATTTTCTCTCTAGAGTTTTATAAATAATACCAGCTCATTATTCCAATTTCTTAACAATGAGATTCAAGATGGAGTACTGGAATTCACAATGGCTGTACTTACACTTCTCCACTGTATTTAAAAGAACTTTTTAATTTTCTTAATTAATTTTTTAAATTAATCTTTTAAAGTTTCATTGAACATATTGTAATTTTAAAAAACAAACAATAATATTTTTCCTTGTAATTATATTTTAATTGTGAATCCTTAGAATAAATGTTTTGCATTTTTTACTAACAATGCGACAAGATTCAACTCAAATTGAGAAGAGAAATTACGAAATCAAATTTGTATCAATTGCATTAATTTGAATGAATAAAATCAGCCAATCGAGAGATACCATGAATACTTAAATATATTAAAATTGACCAAAAAAATAATAATAATTGTTGACTTTGTATAATAAGTGGTTGTCATTGTATGAATATTTATTAATACATTCAAATAAGATAAAGATAATCATTGAATCAGTTAAAAATTACAAGGTACAAACTGAAATAATAAGTTTATGAAAAAAAGTGATTTATAAGAATTTAAATAAATATGTAGTCAGTATGCAATTAGGCTTAAATTTTTAGTCTTACTGGTCAAGAGTGAGTTTCGTTACTAATGCTACTCTTCCTAGATGAGTAATGGTAGGATGTCGAAAATTGGCACAGTTGTCAAGGATGGTTATAGGTCCTGAAGTTTTTTGGTAAAATTTGTGAATGTAATTTTTTATTAAATGATCTAAGTGTGTCCCATAAAGTTTACATGTGTAACGTTTTGAAATCGCACGCGCGAGTTCTTATTAGGCTTAAGGTTATAGCCACTATTTAGTGTGCTAATTTTACAAATATGCGAAAGTCTTTCAGCAATAATGCCTCGCTCAGCTCCACCCGCCGTGTACAGTGGCGGACCTAATTTTAATCCGCATAATATAAATAGAGGTAGAGATGCAACTTACAACAACATAGGAACAAAGAACAACGTTATCTTAAAGCAAATGAACTAAGCGTCATATTGTGGGTCAATATATATTCCTATAATAAGCTAATATTAAAGTGCAGTCTGTGTACTGGACCCAGTCGATGTGTAATACATAGGGCACGAGAGAAACAACGCTGGCTGTCATATCAGTCTCAACGGAAGGGTGCATATCAAATCGGTCAGACTGTCAGCTGCTGCGGAAGCATTCGCAGATTGCACGATGCAAGATTAATTATACTTGTTAGCTTATTGTACAAAGCTTTATGTATTTAATATGAGAACTAATTAGGCAATTCACTGTGTGTAATTATGTTCATAGTTGGTTTATATTGTTTAATGCATAGTTTAATTGATCCAATGTGTGTTATTAAGGTTTTATTTAAGGTGAGAATGAAACAGATGTCTGCATAAGTTTACTGAAAGATATGCGATGATTGTATTTTCGTTTATTTATTAATTTATCAAGTATATATGTTAAGTTTGTTAAAAATACATTTTTTTTAGATGGTTTTTAAAATGTATGATTTCCAATGCTACTGGGGAGTTGTGGTGCACTGGTATTGCAATATGTTGATGTGCCTTCAAATATAATAGTCAAGTATAAAAGATGTTCAAATGTTCAAATTTTTATCAAGGTTATTGTATTAAAGATAAATAACCAGTCTTGTCCGAAAAATCCGAAAAACGTAACTTTTGATCAAGAAATCGCCAACTAATGTTTTCGAATCCAGGAGGTCAAGATCTGTCAATAGGGTGACTTTCATGAAGTTCATAATGAGTCAGGGGTATAAATATAGTCTTTCCATGATTTTTTTCAAAAAATCAACTGAAAAGTTAATAATTAACAGTGTAAATAATAAATATTAAATTCTGGCCGATGTCATTACGTAAAGTAATTTATTAAATGACAATTGTTATAAGTATATCAATGGTAATTAAATGTACAGTGAACATGTAATCCACAGTATCCATAGCACAATCACAGGCTCTTAATCTTTATTCAATTTAACAGCTCACATCAGCTGCAATATGCGAGCAGATGAGTAATTGAATTGAAAGCTAGCTGACGTCACTGTTGCTCTCCTGAGAATAGTCGATAATATTTTGTTCTACTTTTCAAAGACGTCTTCGTTTCAAACATTCTTTAATACATTTAAAATTTAGTTCCTATTTCTATTCCCAGCGTACATCTTTTATTTGTAGAATGTTCGTGAATCTATGAGAGAAAAGTAAAATTTAAAAATTTATTCTCTCTACAATTGTTTTTCAAAAATTCTTTCATATTTATCTATTTAAAATTTTATGATACTAAAATTGTGACTTATAATATAATATATAATGGTGGTACTAGAATATGGTTATATTGAGTTTTTTATATAAAGTTTCCAAAATTTATAAATAATAATTATTAAATAATTTTTAATAGTAAACTTTAAAGAAAAATATAAAATTAGGTTTTTAGGTTAGATGTTAGGTTTTGAGGTTAGTAAATTTACATATATTTTTAAAACATATATTTTTACGAATTTTTAAAATCAAAAACAGATCTCAACTTTCTAGCTTTGACAACAAATACTGAAGATATTTTACCGATACTTGTATTTCGTAAATGAAAATCACTATCATTTTACTATTCTTTTACTATAAGGTGTCTTTTATTTTATATTGTGCTGCACGGGTAATTGAATTGGTAGCCAGCTAGCGTCGGCACGTGCCGCCCGGGAGACCGTCCCGACAATATTTTGTTTTATCTATTTTTAACGGCAACACCAGGGTTAATCATCAGATTGAACGATTGTTATAAACTTTTTTCTTCACACTATAAAATCACTATTATTAACAAAAGAAATCCATTTTATCACATATAATTATTTAATTAAAACTATTCTTAATATATTTAACTCGCATACTGGTTACATTTTATTTTTAATTAACGTTTCGGGTAGACGATGAAATTCTAAAATATTTATACTTCTTATTTCATACTTACATAATTAATATTAATATCTAGACTAAAGCGTCACAGACGGTAGCTATTTACTGGCTAGTATGATAAACGTTTTCTCCTTCAACATAAATTAAATTATCAAGATTTTTAACTGTTTTTAGTTAATTTATCAAATGTATATCAAATAAATATGTCAATTGTTATGGTAAAGAACTATTGAATTTGTACTATAGTTAACCGTTTACAAAGAAGAAACAAAAAAGAATTATTTTATTAATTATATAGTTTTTATTATATATATATATATATATATATATATATATATATATATATATATATATATATATATATATATATATATATATATATATATATATATATATATATATATATATATATTTCCCTAATATAAAGAGATACAAGATTAAAGTTCTTGCCCACTAATAAATTGGTTTCAGGTTTATTACAAATAACAATTATTGTCTTTTTAGATAAAGTTTTGAATTAAATTTAACATAGGTTAATAAAGGTACCCATTTACTAAGGAATATCCAACTAATACAACCTTTTGTATTAAAGATAATAAAGATAAGAGCCAAGGAAAAACCACATGTATCATAGACAGCAGTTACAGTAAACCAATAAATTCTCTAAACCCGTTATTGCAGTGTTCATGAATAAAGACTATCGGAATATCGTCAACTTGTCGAAACATTAAAGTTACGACCCAGTTCAGAGCTACCTTTTGACAATAGATGACATAACAAATTGTAAAGCCTGTCATTACCAATACACGGCTGGCCCGTTGCCAGAGCGCTATAATTTAGATTGTTTCGTGTATCATTTCAGTATCGAAAGCGATAAAATTTTACGGTTATAGCGTGCCATATGGCGGGTGTGGATGAGCGATCCCATGTCCCTGATGCTACCTTTGGATACCTTCCAGGTTTAACGATCCTTATATTAAATGAATAAATAACTTCGCATAAAATATTCAATAATATAGCATACCTATATCTTTCAGAATAGCTTCAATTGGAGAGTAATCTTTAAAAATGACGTGATTTTTGTTATATTCCTATATTATGTAACAATGAAACCAATAATACTTTAACAGGACTGTCATTTGTAATTAAACTATGTTTTTTAATTTATATGGACGAATTTTCATCGATGTATTAGTTTTTGATAAAAATCAATAGATTTTAAGTCTAAGATCCTTCCCAATAAACAGATCTGATGAGTATGAACAACTAATAGTAATTCATATTACAAGAACAAGCAGAACTTCTTGTGGGTAAGCACTAGCAGGTATTAACTATTCGTGGCCGTAACTTCAACAGAGAGAAGACAAATATTGAGTCAAACTAAGTTTCTTAGATGAGACAAGCCTCGCGCGGTTACAATTAACTCATACTTGAATATGTTTAATGTTAGATATTTTATAATAATTATATTAAGAAACGTTCCATATTGATATTTTTTGGAACATTATTATCAAAAAATACCTTTATACTAATATGCTTATAATTTTTATTTTAATAACATTCTTTTAAGTAAAATTAGAGTTATAACACGTTGTGAAAACTTGGAAGATAAATATTATAAAATAATATAAAATGGACAAGAACTCTTCAGGTAGACATCTTAGAAAGGAATCAACTCAAGTTGATTCCTTTCTACGTTACTGAGGTAACAATGGAACAAAACTAAACTTTCTAATCTATCAGTACGTCATGTGAACATGAATGTGATACCTACTTCAGAAAAACTATAATAGAATATATTATTTCGAGAAACGTCATGTCGCAATATTAGTATGTTAACTCTAGTATATAGTAACACCGCCTCGCGCTGATGCAGATTTATTTGCGAGGACGCGTTTGTGCAAAATGTTAACTAAAATTTGCATAGTTCGACGGAACTGCGACTTTAAAGTTGTATGTCAATGTCCCACGAGCGACTGTTTCACAAATTTTAATATATGCCGCTCTTGTATGTAATAAATACATGTAGATTATTCATATTTTGTAGTTTTTTTTTTACAAAACGAATATCAGTATTTACTATTTATTTCAATAATTACTACTTTTGTGACATATTAATTCAGGTGAGGAGTATTTAATCTTCAAGAAAGCCTTTGTATTTGAATAATATGAACGATAATGATGATATTGGCGTTGAGGTAATATAACTTTTCTATGTAGTTAGCGACATAATTTCATCATATTGTTCAAATTTAAAATTTTATATAACATCTAACAAACTATTCTAAGCCTCTGAGTGGTTACATCGGTTACGAGTTTGCTGTATTTCTCCAATCATATTTAATATAGTAATTAACATGTCAAGAATAAATCTTGAGAAAAGCAGAGTTATCTAAAGAAAACATAGAATCTATTCTATCATTTTCAAGCTATCTGTCGATATTGACAAGCAATCAAAAACAATGTTAGCTACTTTTAAAAGAAGTAGAGAATTTCTGTACATTAACTGACAGACAAACCTAGTACCCAGCCATTGTATGTGTTTGGGTAGACGGTACACTCAATATACCTCTAACGATTCGACGATTCTTTTTAAAAGTCCCGAATCGTATAGACATAATATAGAATTAAAAAAGTGACAATTATCGAGTGCACGGTGACTCTTGTATTCCACTAGCTGAGCTGATGTGTCGTAACCCACTTTCTGATTGATCTCCAGTGTTATTAACATTCGAAATGACTATCCCCGATCAAAGTAATATTATTATTATTTTTTTTTTTATAGAAAAGGAGGGCAAACGAGCATGCGGGTCACTGATAAAATGTGATCACCGCCGCCCATGAACTCTTGCAACATCCGAAGACTCACAAGAGCGTTGCCGGCCTTGGAGATATGAATAGACGCCTTTTTATATAGTAAGATGGGGTAAAGCCACCGAAAAGTCTTGGAACATTTATGGAAAGGCAGTAGGATCGGCCAGACATGTGTTGGCCAGGGAGTACTTCTAGCCTGCAATCTTGCGGGAATCACCGCCACCACCGCTCCCTCCCAGGGCCCCCCCCCCCTACACCTTTGGGAGTAGTTAACATCTTGGAGGTGGTGTGCGTAACGCATTTACCCGGGAAAAAAAAAAAGGGAGTACTTCTAGATAAGGGTTAACACTGGCGTCGCCACGATAAAGTATTAGAAATTATAAGCGATCCCGTGGCGTGCTACTAAGGTGATGAGGGCAACTCTTGACTTTTAATGGGTATTCTGATGCTCACTATGCCAGAGAACCCCGCATAACCACCCCTCTCTATATCCATAAAAGATTTACCAATGTTAAAACATTAAAAATAACATAAAAAGATGATGAGCGTATACAGTGAAGGTGAGGGTTTATGCGCAATTTAGAGTGGTCTCTTATACACATGGGTCGCAAGTCCTAGGCACCTTATGCACTTCTCTGCAACGAGATGAGCTCGGAAACCAAATGGTTTAAATATTTTAAGAAACCTTAATACATGTTTAAGAATACTTATTTTAATACCTGAACATTCTATACTTAATATTTGATTCTTGTCTCGCTATAGGAAGTTAAGAGTATCATAAAACAGAAGGTTGCTTTCATTAGCCGGATATAAAAGCGAGTTTAACATACCACCGAGCTCTAAATGTAACCTCTGTTTTTATGACTGGCATAAACTTCAAATTTTCCTCCTCACTCCGGAACCTGTAATAAAATTATAGAAATATAAAAAAACCTTCATAACTTTATAACTGTAACATTATAAGAAAAAGTTGATATACGTCGATAATATTTTAATGATATAGCACAAATATAAAATTATACAACATTGATAATAACAACTTACAACCACTAAACATGATACATTTTTTTTAATATACTGCCTAATAAATCAAGTATACTTTTACAACAACTAGTTTTTCGCGTAGGTACAGTAAATCATTCTTATACGTTTATAACAGTAACAAAACTTCTTCCGGCCTGTCCTATCGCTAAAAGCAACTTTTTATTGGACGCACAAATAATTCAAGATATGATGTGAAAGTTTTTTATAGCCAAATGTCCCTTACTGATATTAATTTATGGTTATTTTGTATGGAATGAATTATTACCTTATTTTGGTAGAAATCGTAACAATATGTTCAAAAGCAGAAATAACATATGGAATCTTACTAAAAACATATTATATATATATATATCGAATGTATAATTTTTTATAGCAAACAAATTGCAATAAAAAATAATGAAAATTGATTTCTTTTTCACGCCGCGATTCCGTCATGTTCGTAGCTTATGACAAAAAACCCCAAATGAATTTGAAACTATTCGGACACTTTCCGATAGTAATTACTTGAGCACAGATAACTATAATTTAATAATAAAAATAGATTATTTATTTTGTTGTAATAAAACAGACCATCGAGGTCAATACTTCGTATGTAGGCAATAAATAATTGAACCCTAGACACGTAGGTAAGTACAAACACTGGGGGTAATTAATAAACATCCCGATATTGCTTATGTGGGGTCGTCACATGCCACGTCAGACTTGCGGTGGCCGGCGCGACGGTCGCTGCGTTGCTTCACCACACAATCATACGCTCTGTGCAAGGCACAAACGATTCTTAAAACTGTAACTCTATTAATATTTTTTGTTGTAAACATTCTGATCGAATTTTAATAAACTGCTTTCATTGATGATGAGTTGGGTGTTGAAATATAAACTTTATATTAAATTACTATGGTATTATATATGTTAGAAATTGAATTATCTTAATACATATTAAATAACATATCAGTAAAATAGGAAAGCGTACATTAAATACCTAGAGACATTTTTATTAAAAGAAATATTTCATAAAACTTCATTGTTCAAGATATTCGTTTAAGCTTATTACTTATGCCTTCTCTACCCTAAATGCGAGGGCGTGAGCACACCCAATGTATCACCAGATTATATGTGTGCAGAGACCGAGATATATGTGTTGTGGTAGCAACGAATGTGCTCTATATAGCTACATAGATTGAGCCGGTGGCGTTTGTACCAGTCCCATTGATATAACCTCAACGCTATGCTGGCTTGGTTTCACTCGGCCAATTCCAGCTCAGCTTAACTCAGATTAGTAAATGGCTGTTGTTATAATTAAATCCGGTTTACTGTCAAATGCTTTCTGCCTTTCATATTAATGACAACAATAATAATAACAAACTAATTCTGATATTTTAATATAATATATTAATTCAGTACTTAATGATTTAATGATATTTTTTTTTATGGAAAACACTAAAATTTACAAAAAAGTTTTCGGCTAACGTGTCAATATAGTTGATCAAACACACTATATGAGTAAATTAGCATAATTCATCTAACAGAAAACAAATTACAAACTACCTATTCGTATAAAATTAGGTTAACAGTCTTGATAAAAAAGATAATAGACGTATTAAAAGTAAAAAGTCATAATAACAGAACTCATATATAATTCTGTACTCAATAACATCCAACATAAATGCAAATAAAAATTTTAGTCCGCGTTTGAAAAACCCAATTCGTTTTACAATCTGGCTGAGTCGATAATTGCTTGTGATAATTGGGTTTTCAGTCATAAAAATGTAAAGAGTATTTCGGACGAAGCTTATAGGGGTGTTTATTAATATGGAAATGTATCACCCGTAGAAATATCATGAATAAGTTGCCCAATTATAAGAACAACATTTTGTCTTGTACATTTTCATAGAATATTCTGCATAGAAATTGGTTTAATTTCGCCACGTTTCAGCGTTGCACCTCTACGAAGGTTATTTAGAAAATACGCAAAAGAGCTGACGTTTGTATAAATATTAACTTTAAAAGCAAAATACTGTGACACTTGTTTAAAATATGTTTGTAATTTACCGACCCACAAATAAACTATATTTTTGATGAATACGCTTTAAGTTTGTCATTTAGATATTATATTTTTTACTGTTACTACAATAATATTTTATTATTCTTACCAACTATAAGGAGAATATTAGGAAAATAAGAAGTAATACCAAAAAATATTTCTAAGTCTACTATGTAGATGTCGAGTGTAATTTTCACGCATTACATACAACACCATTACATTAAACATTATCCCTGCTTCCATTTGTAGCTATGTCTCCCTCACATTAGTATTCATAGGAGTCAGTCGATTGAGAAAAGAATTTTCACGCGACCGATCTTGACGGAATGGACGCTGAGTGGTACCATTTCCTCTCTTTTATTTTGCTCTTACAACTTAATGGAATCTTAAAAATAGACTATAAAATTTCATTATATATTAACTTTTTCAAGTAGCCAATATTCTAATAGGGCTAATGGACAAAAGTTAAATTCAATGAAAGAATTCCATGAAAAATGTCGACTGTCCAAAGCATTGTAAATTGAAAAACAGAGTTTATGGCAGATGTTCAAAAAGAGTGACGGACAACAGAATAGTGAATAAAAAATATAACACTCGAGAGAAATCCAATCTCAAGGTTCGAACCTTACATTCAAATGTAAACACGGCTATGAATTACTCATCAGGATTTTTCAGGTTCATTACTTAGTTAATTCAACTTTGGGAAGAAAAAATGTGCTGATTCAGATAAGAAATGTTCCAATATGTAACTCCAACTAAACGTCAGTTCGTGACGCTAGAAGGCAAGAATGTTTGAAAAGCAAATTTCATTGTTAAATTTTGAGAATACGTGCGCAGAACTCGCAAAGACAAATTTCCATTGACTTGATTAAACTCAAGTCAGTCTAGAATGCAAGATGCATAATTCACAATGCAAGTATCGCACATGATCACTATGATAAGTAGTTTTATGCCCAGATCGATCTCAACAGAAGAAAATGATTAATTTATTTGAAATATTTGAAAACGTTATTTGGTATCTATTTTAACTTAACAACAATAGAGAATCTTGTTGAAATTGTAATGGTTAAGGGCAAGCTTTTTACCCTTGGCCTTTTCATGCTGGCGTTTCAACGTATACATGGTCTGGCTTAGTAGGGTATTATAACCCTCTCACTGAAGTTCTTGCTTAAAGTAGCTATCACAGATTTACTTTGAGTAAGAGAGCAGTCAGTTTTCAAAACCCCACCTATCCTCTTCATATTTTTTAGTATGCTCCATCATTTTTCATTTTATTTTACAGATGGGTTTTTGTGTTAAGAAATTCTTTGACATAAAGTCTTTGTCTCATATGAGAATAATAATTTATTATTATTATTTATCTTCATGTTCACTTGATTTGTGTTTTTGTTTCTTTTCTATTTATATCTTTATATTACTTTTTATTACTTTACTAAAGAAACGATAAAATTCTCATAAATACTATAAATAAAACTTAAATGAAAAATACTTTAAAAATGGTATATAAAATGGTGACGAGTTAGTAAAAATTACTTTATACAAACCAAAATGGGATCTACAAGTTTTTTCTAAAGTAAATTTAAATTCTATTCGCAAACTTTTCAGTCGAGAAATTAAACAACACTTACCTTAAGAATGTGCACATAACTTGCAAGAAAACTTGCGCAAGCAAGAAAGTTTTGTTATTGATCGTTGTTGTAAGAGAATGTAACTGAACTAGGGAAATGTTTATTATAAAGTTTCTTAGCTATTAATTACAATTTTTGGATTACTTTTATAAAATCAATGATTTATTTTATTTTATTTTAATACTTTATTGCACAAATTTACATTTTTGTACAAAGGGCTGGCTTAATTCTAAGCAAGCATTTTCTGCCAGCTAACCTTAAGATGTACAGGAGAGAACGTCAGTAAGTGAAAAAAAATAAAATATATGTACAGATAGATAAATAGCTAGATATATAAATATAAATATATATACACATAGATGATAGATATCCTTAAATATTTTGAAATAAATATAAACAAACGCAAATATAAATATATATATACCTCATAATATTTTCTGTTATATATTGATAATTATATTTTTTTATTATTTTCAATTCGAACTTGAAAGTAAAACAATTAATATCATGAAAAATAAAATCGATTACTGAAAAACCATACGTTGTTCGCTTGTGATTCCAAACGAATGTACATCGTTGATTGCAGTCACGTTGCAATAACGAAGCAATTGAGTGACAGACCCTACTGCAAGACCTATAATAATGTTACCGGCCCCCCTCTTGCAGACCATTTTACTATTTTGGCACTTATTGCTATTTCCACAAGGATTCAAATAGAACAAAGGTCACCCAGTCGGAATTTATTGCATTGTACACATCACCCTATTCAGAATTAGTAGGTATAAATATTGAGATATAGGTAAGTAGGTACGTGATTAAAATCTTAATAAACTTAATCGTTGTAATACATTTTAAATAATTTCTAACAATAACATTAATTATGAAATTAGAACAGTTTATTAGAATTTAGTATAATGTAGGAAGATTACAAAAATCTACAAATCTGGATATATCAGCAACACAAAAAAGTGAGAGAAGACAAAATGTTAAAATTAGTTCATAAAACGTTATACAAGTATTATATATATACGTTATACATTATACTTATATTATAGTAATATGAATATAAATATTAATACCTAAAACATACTGTGACGATTGAATTTTAAAAGCAATTTTTTTAAATAGTCTTACCTATAATAATTAAGATAGTTTTATGTACCCTTAGCTTTATATTATAAAAAAGTTTCCCGAGAGTATTTGGTGTCAATCACAATATTGCCAGTTGAACGCAAGCGGGCTGACCGGCCATTTGAGTGACAGACAGCGTGACTGCATTCCCAAAATGTTTCGACTGGCTCGTTGCACATGGTCTTTATTATATATTCTAGGAATTATTAATATTTATATATTTCATCATAATTTTTAACCGTCGTGACTCTCATGTCGATTAGGTTGATAAAAGATTTTATGTAATAAAAAACTTGTTTTTCAGATATATTTTTTTGACAAGAATTAATAAATTCTCCAAATAAAGTGATAATTAGTAACTAATTTAGAGTTTTCATAAAAGTTACATTAATTTAATCTAAGTCTTATCAATAACTCAGTCTGTGCTACATAATGTATTGCAAAAACCCAGCCTGTCTGTATATATATCTTTAATTGCTTTAAAAACAATAGTAAGACTAGTGAATATTACTGTAAAATAATAATAAATTCAAAAAGAGATATATTTTGAAAATACCTTTATTATTTTTTATTCGAAGAAAACTACAATTTTCTTTTAAAGTTTATATAAATCCAAAGTTTATTCACAAAATAGAAAGATTTCTGTAACAAATGTAGAGGAGGCAAGAGCCTGGTCTGAGGAGCAAGGCCTGAAGTTCTAAGGCCTAATTATTCTTTAATTAAACCCTGTCCCGGATGACGGGAACTTTCTTCTAATTGTATATTTTATGTTCTAATTAAATCAAAGACGATTTTAATACCATTTTTGTTTAAAAAAAGATAAACATGATTCTTTTCTTCATGCAAATAAGATTTTGTAACCGTAGAATGGTTACAAAATATTATTCCCAAAGAAATAAAATTGCATTTACGTATACAATAAAATGTTTGTTTAAAAGATATATAAATATATATAATACAAACTTCAACATTAAATTGAACAGAATTTTTATAACAAAAATATAAGAAATCACGTTAATTAACCCTGTATCTGCTGATTAAGAGTGCAGCGGCGGAACGTAGCGGGGTCAACTTTAATTGGTCCAGTGTATTTTAGATGTGCGATAGTGCCCGGGGGTTAATGAATAGTCCGTGGACACATGTTATTGTTGTTCAAATGCTGTTTTGTGTTGTAATTACATTCTACAGCGTCATGCACTCAGCATAATTAGATTTAAATTGCGCTATCATTTATTATAAAAATTTAAAAATTTAATTAAAATTTTTTTTAGACATTTTTAACTTTTGTTATATCGTGTAAAAAAACTGGCTAGCCAACATATACATATACATATACATATACATATACATATACATATACATATACATATACATATACATATACATATACATATACATATACATATACATATACATATACATATACATATACATATACATATACATATACATATACATATACATATACATATACATATACATATACATATACATATACATATACATATACATATACATATACATATACATATACATATACATATACATATACATATACATATACATATACATATACATATACATATACATATACATATACATATACATATACATATACATATACATATACATATACATATACATATACATATACATATACATATACATATACATATACATATACATATACATATACATATACATATACATATACATATACATATACATATACATATACATATACATATACATATACATATACATATACATATACATATACATATACATATACATATACATATACATATACATATACATATACATATACATATACATATACATATACATATACATATACATATACATATACATATACATATACATATACATATACATATACATATACATATACATATACATATACATATACATATATAACAGCTCCATTGTTGGGCTGTGGTCTTTATCTTCACTTTGATCACCATTAATATTAATTTAAACACTCATTAACCAATTTAAGAATCACTTTAATGAATTTTACAGAAACAGAAACACTTATTTTCCAAATTGCTCCTCTTAATTTTTGGTCACAGCATCTTCACTTATATTTCACTTTAGCTTCTACTCCTAGTTTTATTTTCACACATAAATTCCTCCAGAATTCCGTTGTACTAGACGGTGTATTTAACAATGCCCGAAGCACATTGAATTTAGTCCTTATATACGCTTAAGGCAGCTAGCCATGACAGTACAGCCGACCGCATTATCAGTAATGAGGGTAGTCATAAAATAATTAATCCAAGGTAGGTGGTATTACTGCTGACATATACATATACATATACATATACATATACATATACATATACATATACATATACATATACATATACATATACATATACATATACATATACATATACATATACATATACATATACATATACATATACATATACATATACATATACATATACATATACATATACATATACATATACATATACATATACATATACATATACATATACATATACATATACATATACATATACATATACATATACATATACATATACATATACATATACATATACATATACATATACATATACATATACATATACATATACATATACATATACATATACATATACATATACATATACATATACATATACATATACATATACATATACATATACATATACATATACATATACATATACATATACATATACATATACATATACATATACATATACATATACATATACATATACATATACATATACATATACATATACATATACATATACATATACATATACATATACATATACATATACATATACATATACATATACATATACATATACATATACATATACATATACATATACATATACACATACACATACACATACACATACACATACACATACACATACACATACACATACATATACATATACATATACATATACATATACATATACATATACATATACACATACACATACACATACATATACATATACATATACATATACATATAAAAGAAACTATATGTTTTTTAATACAGCAGCATAAATAATTCTGTATCGTAAAAATTCACATAATTAAGGAAACAGCTTATTTTTAATTTGTATATTTCCTCCGCTAACGGTAATAGAAGTAGGTAATAGACACATTTTACTTTTTGTAAAGCCGTAATTCCGGTAAACCAGAAGCGAGTGTGAAATTATAGCATACAATTTGCAGTTTAAAATCCAAAAAGCAAATAACAAAAAGACAGTAATTTGTGGCGCAAATTAAATTTTAACTGAAAACAGTCGAAACGAGTACCTACGTTTCCCGTCGGCTTGTGTATTTAACGCGGATGTGAATTTCTCCGCATCCGCCCAAAAATAAATGAGCTTTCTTCCGCTTACTTAATTTACAGCTATGCCCGTAGTCTGAATAAATTAATATTAATATTTAGCACGTTTAATGTCGCTCTGTTTGTTTGAGCCGTTATGATTGCAGAAGACTTACACCCTTACACCTTTACACTTTTGCTCTTATATTTAATTATCTGTAATTCAAATATATTAAAATATTTATAAAATTAAATTCTCTTATTTGTGAAACATAGTATTTTGCAAAGGATTTAACGTAAAAACAGTTTTTATTTACATAATAAATTACAACATAAACAAAATAAAACAAAAATACAAATAATTAAACATTCAAATGACCGATAATACAATCATTTTGACTCGTTATCATTATGTAATAATAATCATTTATTTGTGTCAGTAGAGGGTGATGCCTTCATTGAACTCACGTTCGCTGAAACTATGATTTATTTATTTCAAACTGCAAAAGTTTTCAATGTACTGCCGAGGGATTACAGTACAAAGATATGAACGTATTAGATTATTTTATTATAATCCTTATCCTTATAACTTTCATAATTAGTTAGTATATCTTAAAAAGTTCTTTATTGCTAAATCTCAAAACGTACGTAATGTAATATATCTAAATATCAAAATAATAGCATACTAAATTGGTTCATATTAAGAGGCTTGTAATTAATATCTCTAATAATTGTAGATATTGAATAAGTCATTTGATAAATATAAATAGTAAAGGGATATTCCATATCTGTAAAACACGTACAAGTATTAAAATCAATGAACTATTACATAACAATGCTCCAATTAACGTTATCTGCCGTGCCGATGGGATATTGCTCGTAAATTAATGAGTGCCGTTGTAAGACAAATGTTCAGCTACCGGACACGGGCACCACCTGCGCATAGAGCTGCTGGATGTGGTATCTTACACAGTGAACCTGTAGACTTACCGAACAACATTGGATCGAAGTCCTCTTACTTATACACATTATTATAAATAACTTTATTCCAGTTCATTTATTGTTTAATTTATCCAACAGAATATGTTTTCGAATTTAAAATATTGATATTTATACATGTAAAATATCAACATCAAGTCTATTTGATAATATTTTTGTTTTATTCCAATAATATATGAGTTTATTTGCGCAATGGCCGGCACAATGGCCGAAATATCAATACTAGTAAATTATATTTTATTGGGTTTCGCTGACATTATCTAGTTTATTATAAATCGTTATATTTTATAAATCTATTCCAGTGTAATCAATTTCTGTATCGAGTGGACTAGAGCAAGTTTTAATTAAGGCAAATATCTCGCACGGGATTGCAATGTGGACATTCTCTAATAGTGTTTAGTTGAAGATAATGAAAATTGTGTTACATCTTGTTGCACAGATTCATTATGAATTTAATTCGTTTATGAAAATAAGTGACTTCTGCAACTGCCACAGTAGATAGGATCTATTTTAACATGTCAACTTTAACTTAATGTCCGTTAATCACTTTTGAATGTTTTATTACATCTTTCGGTTACTGCAAGACCTATTAGATATATATTATTTTCACCAATAATTTCTCGTCATGTGATGAAATATAACTTAACTTGTCTTGAAAAAAAACATTATAGCGTTCAATATATTCTCCTATAATAAAGATTTGCTGCAAAAAGTAGTCAAAGTGATTACTCTATATAATGTATCTTCTTCTTCTTCTTCGAATATTTGAAACTAGAAACGATAGAACTCTAATAACTTAAGGACACTAAAATAAAGTTACTTTATTTTAAATCTATACTGCAACCAAAATAATACAATACTAGTACTTATCACTATCAACACAGACCGGTGTTTTTAAAACATAAATATATTTTCAACCTTTATTATAACAATACAAGGGTATTGTTTATAAGGGGTAAGTACATATTTTTCTTGTTCAAATCGATCTAATATCAGAAGTAACAAAACAGCTAAAATAGTTTAACAAGGATCTATTGAAAACATTTGAAAAAAAAGAAATATTTTTACAAAAATTTGTATTTAAGCATCCCTTAAATTAGATTCATTTTCAAGTAGACTTTTTAGAAGTTACAGAATTTCTAGCAAATAATAACTTCAAACATTCCTTACACTTAGATATTTCCCTTTAAATTCACGTTATCCCCACCCCTCGTCATTAGGAGCGGGCACGCAAAGGGAAATTATCCTCACTTAACCCTCCTGGAGGCGTTAACTGGTACCTCACAGGAGAGCTCTCCCGCGATTACTTTATTATACAGATTGGAATAAAAATCTCTAGAAAATATTTATTTTAAATGGCGCCAACTCGATGCTGGAAAAGAGCTTCTTTCTATTATTGTAATGAAGTTTCTTTTTCAGTTTCTAATTATCACTAAAATATAACACATTTTTTAAAAACATGATAAATTATCATTTAAAAAAATAAAATGGTTTTTATTATTCTTAGGAACAATTAAAATAATTTCTGTCAACCACAATTCATTATAATAAAACAGCGAATGAAAGAAAGAAATTTCTTCTTTGTTTACAAGGTCGATTTAATAAAAAATATCGTTGTCTTTAAATGCTAAATCACCATGAACTGTAACAAAACCTTAATTTTGTCCCTTCTATTCACGAACTGTGCGAGTAATTGTTTTTCCAAATGAACGAACGAAAATAATAAATTGGTTTGTCGCCAACCCTCGCCGCCTCGAGTGTTAATACAACAATTATTTTTTTGTAAGCAGATTATTATTTATCACTTATTTTCTATAAGATTCTACTGGAATAACACTCACAACTCGAGGATTGGTTTTGATTTTATACATGAAAATTAAGTAATTTCAATGAATTAGATAGCTCTCTTATTTTCTGATATAACAAATGAAAATGCTTTAAGAAGCATAGTATTAATATATCATAGCAGTATTATTTCAGGTTATTTCTTCTTACTGTCTAATTAATTAACGTTGCTAACTAAACAGTTAACTCAGCTATATATCAAATTACTTCACTTATTAAGTCTGACCACGTAAAGAGTAAACAAGTTGAGAGGCTAAAATCATGCATGGACACAATGCTATTGAGTGCGGTTTTGTCATTATGCCAATGTTAATATTTGCATGCCAGCGCACAAATCGATTGTTATGTTACGCGCAATAACGAATACCGCTATTTCGTGATTATGATGCGTAATTTCGTCAGTGGAATTCCATTTGTGATGTCATAAAGTGGCTATGTATTTGGTTTTGTAATAACAATTCATTTATTAGGAAAATCTAGCAGATTATATTTTTGGAACGTTAAGAAAACAATGTCTATCCCTTTTCAACGACTCCAGAAAAAGGGGGGACGGATAGTGTATTTGACACCATAGAACTAATAATCTGATGATACGACAAAGTACAAGCTACCGATAAACGTTGTCTTCATTTCCTAAAATGATATAACATTCTTTCAATGTACTCCCGACTCAGGGCGTCGCTGTTCCCTATTGCTCGCATTTTTGTTCATTCGTCACGTGTTACATATCAGAATCTTCCTCACGTACGCCACCTCGGAAACTATTATTACTTTACAAAGTAATTGTACTTTTCAATATCAACTAAAGCCATTATAGAAATTGTTATGAATTAGTCGTTTTTGCAAATTAGGCAGCTTGCTGTTGCGTAAAAAGACATAACCGGGAAACGTTTGAAAGTATTATGAATATTATTTTAGTTTTTATTCAGTAAATTTTTGTTTATATTCGATTAAAACAAAATAGGTGTGATTAGAACATTATTTACTTACTTATTTACGTTTATTCACTTACCGATTTATAATTTTGATCATCCAACAAAAGAAATTAAAATAATTGTATTTTGTTGTATAAACTGTGACTTGGCTAGTTTTTTTAATAAAGTGTATTAATTTAAAATTCAATATAAGTTTCCAACTATCACTTGACCGTCGTGATCTATAAATTCTAGGTACCTTCCTCTGAGGGAATGCTGCTTAGTAATAATAAATCGATAAACACACTAGGTGTGAGACGACAAAACTCTTCTGTTTAAATAGACTAAAGTATCTAGTTTCAAGAATTTTTAAATAATTCAATACTCTAGAGTGGAATTGATGATTGATCAAGTTACCAGAAATCAAAACCATCTTTATATTTCCAGTCGTTACTTATAATTACCAAAGTTAGTCGGTCTGTGCTACAATAACATAACAGAAATTTGTAATAACACTGAAATTTTCATTTCCATTTACCTACAATGTTATATATTCGCTGTAGTATAATAACACTGCTTCAGCGGTTCGTTTGAGCGACGTCATACTCTTTCGAATAAGATGGCAAGTAATTTTGTGAAAACGCGTTCTAAAATAAATTATTCATTGACGACGAAACGCCTGAAGCCGTATTCATTTCATTTCTAAATCTGAATTCTACTTTTCTCCAACGTCTTTTTCTTTATCGAGCCTTTCGATAAATTTTAGATAAGTGCACGAATTAAACTCAGTTGTGTAAGTGGATTTCATTTTGGGATTTTTTTATTGTTCTTTTATCATAAATTTTAGTGAAATATTTTGGGCGACTTTCGCTTTTAACGTTCAGATATAAAGGCTATAATGGAGACTCCTTCGCAACTTTATTATTCAAAAGCTTAGTAGCGCAATATAAAATAAGTACCTTGAAGATTTATGACTTGAATTAGCCCGAAATCGTTAAACGCCAACTAAATTAGTAATTTCGAACACATTATAATATTTGGTTCTGAATTATATTTCGAATGTAAACTTTAGCCGTTGGAGTTATCAGTAGCCTCTAATAGCAATTGATCGAATTTCAAACTAAGTTGTTCATATCGTCACGAAATATGAAGGCCTGAATGTCGAATAAGATAACACTATGAGATATGTAAATCACTGTTTTGAATAGCTTTTACATGCCAATGGCTTCGGAAACATATCGTTGGATTCAGAAGTCAAAATTTATATTGGTTCCACTTGAGAATAATTTGACTATGAAATTCAATGTAGTTATACTAAAAATATTAGGCTTCGACTCGAAGGTTCACGCACCTGATTGGTCTACTGTTAAATAGGTTTACGACAACATAATTCCAAACATGTAAACAGGGTTTAGCCCCAGCGCCAAAGTGTAGACGGTATTTTTGGCGCAGCACTTCCGGAGCATTGTACACATGTATATATTTGCAATTTTCAGAGTACATCTGACATCACCAGAGTATTCTATCAGTGACTACACAATAATATTTGATTATCGTCTAATATTGCTTAATCATTTTAACTACTAAAATTGAAAGTTCGGTTTGTTTGTTTTTTTACGCCTTAACAACTTAAATACTCAATAATTCATCGTGAAATTTTGTACATAAATTTTACAGATGCTGTACGGTTAAAGAATGTAATTTTTTTTATAAGTACTGTTCGCAAGAGAGAAAAATTTACTTTTTGACTTCCATCAGATATAATAAGAATGTTTTTGCCAAAAGCTAGTATTCTGTGATATATATGTAGTTTTATATGATTGTTTCTTTTTACAACAAAGATATCTTAATCCCTATACTTATAAAGTCATAAACAACTCAAATTATGTCTACACAGCGACGCGGTTTAATTACCAATTTGCACCAACACACGACCTTCCCGCACTATAACTCAAAGTGACGCTGCCTTGTGCTGCCAAATATATATGCACATTAATTTAATGACGATATCTATAATATATCATATAAACATTATGTAAAACTTTCAACAAAGACACTTTCAATTATATTTAATCATAGCGTAAAGTAACCCATGAAGCAAATGCTGAAGCCTAAATTTGTTTGTGCAGATTTTCATGGCGTCACCCACAGTAACTATGTGTCTCTCGCGATAACTTCGTTAACTCAAAATGAGCCTCCAATAGCTAAAGTTAAATTAGGGTAAAACAAAATGCTACTGAGGAGATTACTGCTCATAGTGTTTATATTCTCCGCTCTTTTACAACGCAATTTAAAATAATAGGTATTTTAGATTCATTCCTACGTAAGAAACCTGCTTTTATTTTTGTTTGTTATAATGGATATTATATATTTGATTATCATCACCAGAGAGTTCCCAAACAACAGTACATAATAATAATAACATAGTTTATTGCACACTACAAAAATGAAAGTACAAGAAATAAAAGAATAAAATATTAAAACTATAAATAGTGTATGTAATTCTCTCACTCATTTATCTAATAAATTATCTAGTGAGACCTTCTTATGTACAGTCCTTGCAAACTATAATCTCTGAACATGTATATCATAATCTCTTAACATTTATTTCTTAGAAGTTTGATTTCCCTCATATAATATAATATACCAAGTTGCTGATGGTGCTCCTGAACACAAGAGAGTATAAGAGAAATCAGTAGATTTGAGATTCTCTTGTTCACCGAACAAAATGCGACATATTACCTACTTTACTACTATCCTGTTAAAGAGTGCTACAACTCCGCTGGAAGCAAATGATAGCAGTCAATTTGTTATAGTTAAGCTCTCATTCATTTTTGTGATCGTTATGCCTAATTCGAAATCATATTTTTCTAATATATAGCCTATGGAAATGTAACGACAACTTAATGTGTATCAAGCGTGTATTTTGTACACCGTTTCACATACAATGCTAACAACAATCAATCATTATATTATTATGCGGAATAAACTCGGTCGCGTGAGGTGCGTGTCACCCGCATTTACCGTCGCTTACTGTACGAACCCACTGTAGCATTGGTTAATGTTGAAACCTGCAGCTCTCGAATATATTTGAATATACCATTGATTATGCAGATTGTACTGGTACAGTTCAGAGTATAAAACACGTGAGTGGCATTCACGCAATATTTTCTGACGTGTTACATTAAACTAAATACTAATTAGGCCGTGTTACAAAAAAGGAAAATGTTCTGTTTAGCAGTTTTATTTCATATGGCATATGTGCTTTAATTTGAAATGCCCTCGACTATTGCTAGAAATTCCTTAATGTTTTACCAACTTCATTATACAGACATTTTGAAGATTTACCTTCAATAAGACATATTTATTATTGACGAAAAAAGTAATATATCATTTCATATGGTTAAAGCAAATAAAAAAATATTAGCAATTAGAAGTCAACTTAAGTGCAAACTGAGCGCCATTATGCCAGCATCAAAAATGAAAATGAAAACAGCTTTGGTGATAAAAAAGCTCTTTGCAACATATTGTTACTCAGCCACTTTGCGAATATTAAGGGTATACCAACATACATCATTAATAAGAACATAAATTATATATTTTTACAATTTTTTTTTTTCGTTTAGACAGTTCGTAATATATTTGAAAATTAAAAATAATACCGACGCTTCATTAATCATATATTTTAAACCTCTACCTAATTAAATCTGTAGGTTTATCCTTACCCCAATTTACTTGGAAAGGGTATCAAATAAATATTCTATCGGGGTTGGACTAATCGGTTCCCGTTGGATTCGACAGCGTCCGGGTGCTGCGGTATACCACGTAATTTATTTGTGTTCAACCATTGACTTATTTATCCGTTATTTATTACGTACAGGAGTCGAGAAAATAATCTAAAACAGTTTCAGACGAGCGAAAACATCTTATTACTTTGTTGTATACAAAGAGTTGTATGCATTTAAAAGATTTAACAAGCTTGAATTTGATAACTGCATTTTTAAACGCACTTTTTTTGTACTGAGTTTAAAAACGCAAAATATGAAATGGTTCTTGAATATTTCCTCGTTTCATATTTTAGATCCGTTTTTTACTTCTTCACGAACGTTTTTACCCATTTGGATTCGGAATCGTATCCAAGCGAGCCTGTTATTCTCAACTTTGCGTTCTCGCTGAAAAACTCCGGCTATTACCGTAAATATCAATTTGTGTGAAACTAGGGGGTGGATTTGTTTCTCCCGTTTACGAGCACAAATTGAAATAGCTACTTAAAATAATGTTCGGAAAAATAATTTTAAGCGATGTATTTTTTAATTAAGTTTATTTTTTTTTACTTGTTACTATTTTTATAACATAGGTTGTAGATATACTGACGTAAAGGGCGCATCAATAAAAAACAGTTTGTTTAAGGCTTATAAAAATAACTTTTAATTATATGATCAAATATCATGATAAATTATTTATTAATCATTATTCAAATATTTTATAATTTATGAGGATTGCAATTTAAAGTTCTGAAGTGGATCCCAACTCCTTTGTCACAATAACTTGGCACTTGCTTTTTGGGAGCTACCCTCGTCAAATAAGTTAGCAGTATTAATAACCAAGGGCAATAAAAGCATACCACAAGTCAGAACAGTTTGATTGCAACTTAAAAATTTTATATAGAATCTTTATAATATTAATCTTTATATAGAAGAATTATGATGAGTCTGAATAGCACCTACGAATGTCAGTATTTCTTTTATAGTATTTAAGTTTTAGGGTCAAAACCGAATAAAGATACATATTGTCTCGTGTTTAATCATAAAATTTCTTTCCCATTTTTCAGGAAATTGTTATTTATTTTTTCACTTTACTTTCAAATAATAAATACGTTTACTGGCTAGATGAACTTGAATCTGTAACCTCAGAGACACCACCCTGTTCATCTGCCACCAAGTTGCGTTTATATATATATATATATATATATAATTTTATGTTGTGGTTTTTCTAATAAGTTTTCTTCTGATTTGTTTAATTTCAAAAGTTTTAAAATCTGTAAATTATTTGTTTTGTCTCTCATTTACTTAATTGTTTTGCTTTTATACAAATTTATATGAAATTTTAAGTATCTTAATATAATGCTACTCAAGGATAGACAACAAACTGTGATCTTTTCGCCGACAACTTCTCTACTTCATTTAAGTTTAATAATTAAATTGTACGTAACTGCGAACTTTGCGACTTCAAAAAGAATTAACAATGCTTGTTTTGGAGGATCCTTTCCATCCCGAATTTTTGTTCGTCTGAAATTAAATGTTAGAATTTATAACAAGGCTTTATGAAACTTCTTAGAGCACATAATTTTCATTTTTAGCTACGTAATTATTATATTTAATAATTTAATATATATTTTGTTTTAATCACAAAAAGATTGAGAACATTAAATTTAATAAAGACACCGACGGTAAGCTCAATAGTATAATAAGGAACGAGATTGCTAACTTTAATTACAAAGTTAATTAGGTCGGTCTGATGAAAAATTTTAATCCTCACTCAAGTTAATTTCCTCACAATCTCGAATCCATTTTCGTACCTAGGGATAAATTTAATTGAACCTCTGATTCTTATATTATGTATATTTAAACCAATTTAGAGTTTTGTGGATGTGATTTAGAATGTTTATTATATTATACAATCATGGCGATGATTGTTTCATATATTACTTTCCAGTTATATAATGTTGATATTATTAGTCGATATTATTATAATATCGAATTATATTGTCATAATATTATGTTAAAGCATTTCATTTTGTATTTAGCATATAAATTAATAGTACAAGGATCATTGATTTCAAGATGAGCTCTTAAATTCGATTCCAATGTCTAATTTAATATTTATAATTTGAAAAAAAAATATTATTTTTTTACGACCTAGACGAGCTTATACAAACAAATTGTATACAAGCGTTAATTATTAGATCGAGCGAGGCAGTTTGAATTTGAAAAAAAACCTAAAAATTAAAAAAAAAACTTAGATATATCGTATTATAAAAAACTTTTACAACATAAATTTCACACTGCTTTAACGTTATACTAACATTACGATAAATACATATGCAAGAAGGGGTTATAACATAGCAGTAATTCAACTAAAGCTCAGATCAATCTGATGTAACGACATCTTTATGAGCTGTGACTCAATGTAGGACGTGTATGCAAGAATAAATCTATCACGAACTTCAACGCCCGATTACAAATGTTAATTTACCGTCACGTGATCGTGACTTGTATTATAAATATTTAATAATCTAAATAAATTATATTTTTAAAGAATGTTTATCACAGATATATATTTGTCAACTCCTTATAATACATTATGAATATATGATATAAAAATTTAAAAAAACCTTATTTTATTAATAGTAATGAGCCCCAAGTGATAAAGTACAATTCAAATTTAAATTAATGTTGCTAAGTTGCTGTTACTTCATAAAATAGTGACATTAAAAAATATTTTATAATGTACAACAAAGTTTTTTAAAAATAATAAAACGTTAAAGTAAATTTTACAGAAAATATGTGCATGATAACGATAAATTTGAAATACAGGTCGTACTTCCAAACTGCTTAGTATCATAATTTTAAGCTGAACCAAATTAAGTTTATACTTTATATTATTTTAGATTTAAAATGTTGTGTATTATGAAAGATATGTCTGAACAGCTGCGTTTAGCTGCGGATTAGCAACGAGTTTATTTTTGTTGTGTCGGATGTAGTCGTGGAGGGTAGTTGGATCCGAAGCAAGGTTACCAGTTAGGAGCACAAGTATGTGATTGGCTATCCATGTAGACTGCCCCACCAATTACTAACAATCCTAGGGATGCTCTTCGTGGTAGCTAGCGACCATATGAAGACGACGGACACCATTTTAATTATTACAGTGGTTTCACAACTTGTGACTTGCACACCTCACTAACATCCGAGGCTTATACTGTAATCTTTTACTGAAATCATATACAAACATTGAAGAGAAAATGGATTGGTTGAAGACACTTGAGATATGGAAACAATTTCAAAAATAACTTTAAACTTTATGAGAGTATAAAGAGAAATATATTAAAAAGACAAAGAGAAAGAGATATATTTATATTAATTAAGGGAAAACGAGCAAGAGGTAAAATTAGAAAACCCTTTACCGATACCGAAAGAGTAGAAAATTTCCATATATTTCAGCAGAACATTTGTAAATGCTGCCAATTAAATAACGACGCTTGGCTACTCTAAAAATTTGGCTGTATCTGTTGCGAGCTACTTTATAAAAGTTTCAGTTTTCGTCACATCTATCACGTTCAAAGTGCCGAAATAGCCTATCACGAAATTTCATTGCCATTCTGATACCATTAGTGATCCACGGAGCTCGAGTAATTCTGGCTGGTTTGAATGGCGCATGCTTATTAAACAATAACAGACCAGTGACCGACGGGAAGCATTATGTCATATTCGTTTGTCTCACGAGACCCCAATAAATTTTATAAAATATGTAATTATTAGAAGTAGTGACATCTAATAATTATTTTACAAAATGAATACAAATTACGAATAAATGTGTGGCTGTAAGAATTAGTATAATTCTTCTAAAGTTTGAATTAAAACTATTTTTACAGATTAAACTCGCGTATAATTTGGTTACATTTTAATTTTAACCAGACGTTTCGAATGCTTTGCAGCAATCGTGTTCACGGGTAGACGAGATGTAAGTGTCTGTGTGTGTCTTTTAAAGTTTTTACTGTAAATACCTTTTAATTATCATTTATTGAAGATGATCTGACTCATATAATGAAGATCGAACTTCACTTAAGGTAAGTTCGTTTGATGGTCTGTAAGTAGGTATAAAATTTTTAGTTTGGAGATTTATTTTTTAGGACGACCGTAAACATAAAATCTAATATTTAATCATAAAATGAACTCATAAAAACACCTTCCACAAAAATATAAAGTCATTACAATGTCAAAAGTGCCGAACCTGAATAATTTATAATGAGACTTTTTATATATAGCACAACATTAGTGTGTTATAAGTAAAGACATTATTATCAGTTCACATAGAATTGAGCATTATTAAATTAATTATTCTTTAAATAGACATATTAATATATGTCTATTTTAAGAATAATTTAGCTATAAAAAGAATAGTTCCTTTTGTTTAACATCTTGTTTTATATTTTTTTGCTGAACGTTTTATTATATTATCCTTGCTAGATTATCCTCCGTAAGAGGAGACTACAATGCATCATGGGTTTAAATCAAAACTTTGTCAGTTGATAATGATGACGCCTCTTTATTTCTTCAATTTTCTTAATTTGTCATAGGTATTTTCCATTTTTTGCAAAAAGCCGATTTATATGTTTATATATATCATATATCGTAGAAATGAAATCTATAACTATACATTTACTTCAAACAATGGCACTGCCATTCCAATTAGAGAACGACGCCGCTACAATCACATTTTGCAATCATTTAGAGGAACAGTTGCCACAAGTCCAGACTTGTAGTTTGTCAACTTCAATATTTAACTTGGTCCTTGCAGTTGCAAAGTTTCCCCTATCAGGAACACAATGGTGGTGAATTGTCCACATTTTATTGAACTTCGAGTCTGCGACTGCTGTAATATTCTATTCTTTTGAACTGTTATAATTTATCGTCTTTCACAATTTATGACGATTCCAATATAGAATCAATAAAATTATATAAATGTTTTTAAGCGTTGTATACTTCAGAAAATAATTTTCAATATCTAAAATACTTTTTTATCTGTTAATGATTAAATTATCTAAGAAAATGTTAAACAGAAAATATTACCAGGAATATATCTCAGTTGTTGTACAATGGTTTGACACTAACAATAAGTTGCTTAGTTAAAAACGGTTAAAAAATGT
The DNA here is from genome assembly GCA_959347395.1 of Mechanitis mazaeus. Lineage (NCBI taxonomy): Eukaryota > Metazoa > Arthropoda > Insecta > Lepidoptera > Nymphalidae > Mechanitis > Mechanitis mazaeus. The sequence continues at coordinate 9,400,233 of OY365747.1, forward strand.
TAACTTCTAGGTTTACTTTTTTAATTTTCATAGTATCATATCGTACGGCGTAATAGAATAATGCAGCAGATATTGATACAATATTAGCACTGCTGAATGAAAAGAGCTGTTCGGGCAAGTTATAACATGAAGCCAAGAGAATCGTTAAAAAATTAATTCAAAGAATTTAAAATTATAACAATATATAATGAATATATTTATGAAAATTTCATTTATGTTTGTAAAAATATTAATAAAGTAAAAAAAAAACCTTTTACACCAAATGTAACACTAAAAATAAAAGTAAAACTCTCTTTGCTCGCCAATAGGCCCCATAAAATAGGTAATTCGTTCAAGGTGTATTGAATACGTTCTTACATTATACTTTAAATTGTATATATATATATATATATATATATATATAGATATTAAGATAAGAAATCTTACTACAGTGAATAATTTCATGAATAACGGTATCGCCTAAGAATTAATTGTGTTTTAGCGAATAACTGGTAACCTGCGCAATCTATTTGACTTTGTTGTTACTATTATTGAAAAACCTTGCGCCATCACACCCGCTACCTTTGATATTACTTGCAGTAGCGTTAGGGGTATTGCAGTCTCCTCCCTTAAATGGCCAGACGTAACCTAGGACCTGATGGTTGACCATTACGTTATTTTCGGGAACGGGTGGTGTTTACGGTGACTGGTTGAGTTGCAGGTCAAATTTTTCAATTTTAAATGAATGAAACCATTAGACCTTCATATCGACTTGATTTCGATGGTTTTAGTTGTTTGCAAATATTTTATTAAATACTTTGACGTTGTGAAAAAGTGTTCACAACAAAGAAATACCAGGCTGAGTTTGTTGTAAGGTTCTGGACCAGCGCGCGTTTGGAATTCTCGTAGCCTTAACTTTTAAGATAAAGATCGTCTTTACAGAAAGGCTTCTTTCAATATACTTATATATAATATAATATCAAAATAGTTCTTTTTTACACAAATTATCTTCAATATTGATTCAAAGTGGAAAAGATATAAATTAACAAATTTATTTAATACAATTAGGTAAAAAAACGTGTTTTCTTTTTATAATTTCTTTTTTCTTTGGTTGATAGTCGCATAAACCCGTTCATTTAGAAATCAATGCTCAGAAGCCCCACGGTTCCGCGACATCTAATGAGCTCTCAGGGGAATCGTATAAATTTTCCTAGGACATTCAGGGTACGATATAAAAAAATTGATAAAATATAAACATCAATTTAACTTTTGCTTTAATTGATACTAATGAATTTCATAGTTACTATGGTAAATCCTAAATCATCATAGTAGCAGTAAATGTATATAATCGTTCACTAAACTAAATAAATGAATTAAATGAGGCCTAAAGACAAACAATCACAACTTTTACAATGCTTTCCATTATTATAAATTATTTATACATTTTCGAATAAATATTGCTTATTCGAATAAAATGTTACTTAAACAATTAATTATGACTTATAAATATTTATTATTCTGATTCGAATTGATTGTTAAAATCATAATAAATGAGAGAAAAGTTGAATACTTTACTTACCAAGTCGATATCAATGCAGATATTACTTCGCTATTGTTTCCTTAGGAGTTATTCCATGGCCTTTGTTTCATAGTAAGAATGGGAGCATTTAAACAAAAGAGTATCGATTTTCATCTAGCTATGTTATGATAAAAATATACAAACAATCCTAGCTTCCCTTCGTATCTCATCGGCCGTTAATATTATATATGAGGCAGTTATCAAAACTCACGATTGAGACAACACGCGAGGCGCGAAAACAACAGTAACAATTATGGTAAATCTCTCAAGAATTGTTTTCTGGGTTAAGAAAAGAAAGGTTTGTTTATATTTGCATGTGAGAATCTATCTTTTTAATACGATTTACCTTCGCAAAATAAAATATATCAAATTTATATATATTCTTTTATAGCACTTTAAAAAAAACAAAAAAATACATAAGAAAACATCAGAGAATGTTAGCAAGGGCGAACTTATCTCTATAAGAGATCTCTGCCAGTTGACCTATGGTGAAGAGAAACACTGTTATTTATTGCGGGGCACACTAGTGCATGACTTATGACGTACAAAACAAAAAATTAAAATTAAAAAAAATAAATAAATAATCAAATTAAGCTAAAAACTCATAGTTATTTAGTAGAAGTATTAAAAATATTAGGTAACTAAATTCACAATCCAACAACATTCGTAATCGTTAAAGGTCTAAATAGAATTCAATTCATTCTATATACGATCAGAATGAATCAGCACTCCATTTCCCCAGGGTCTTCGTTTCCTATCGCGGAAGCACTTACCTCCGTCGTTTATAATCGCAAATGAAAATTGCACGACATAATTGAAAAAAGTTCAGGTTATTTCTTCGAATGTGTATATTTTTAGTTTTTTATAGAAGGTATGTTAGTGTATTAGTAGTAATAAAATTAAAAGTTAATTCAGAAATATAGTAGTACTATGGGGTAGGTTTGTTTGTATTTCATTTACTCAAACTAAACAACCGATATTTCTATTAGAATAATGCAATATTCCGATTAAGAGTTAATTAGAATCTTTAAAGAAAATTTCTATGACAACATAAAGAAAGTAAGAGATCTTAATGGAACGGCTTATTTTTTTTTACGGTAGTCGCCTTCGTCAAATATATTGTTATTATTTAAATATATATATTTTTATTGTTTTCAACGTATAAGCAAATGTAGTGAAATCATATATACTTGTAAAGCTTATGGTCCGTAAGAATACGAAGAATTATCTTATTATAAATTAACTTTTGTTACAATTTATAACAGAGGAAATCATAATATAAAAATTTTGATATAAGTTTAATTTATTAGCCCGTTCAAATAAAATACGAAACAATAAATACCATCAGTTTCAGTCTCTGTGAATTTATATAATTCACCATAAAGAAAAATTATATGCTTTCAATAAAAATGGGTGGATTACCTCACCTAAAAGAAATAGGTAACATCTGCAAATCCATTTCTTTTTAAAAACAATAATTTTATATCACTCTAAGGAAAATATTTTTCATTTATAGAAGTAATTTCATAAATTATTACGATACGATATATCTACGTATAATATTACTATTGAATTGATACGAACCTATCTAAGACAAGGTCTATTCATTCTTTATCTTTAACTACCCAATTTCGTCAGCATAAAAAGCGCTTTTTTGGTATTTGGCGCTGTTTTCATCCTTTTTTACCTCAAAACCGTAGCTATAACACCTCTCAAGGGTGCGGTAATATTTGCATTTAGAGCGAACGACTGATATTCTGACCTTATCGGAGGAAGATTGTATTTTGGGGGACGAATTCGAATGACTCAAAAACAAAAAACTTTAAATGAAAATAATGAAACTGCTTATTTTAATTGTGTTAATAAAAAAAAGACATACTTAAAAAAAACGTGAATTTAAATATCATATTAAAAACGATATTTATATTTTTCTTCTCTAAGGATATATGAGCGTAATTTTTTGTATTAAATATTTTTGTAGCAAAAGGAAAAATGACAAATATCTGAGAGCAAATTTCTAACAACAAATACACGCATACAAATTAGCCACGAAACAGGATGCTCATTACGGGAAAAAAAAAAATAACAGGTAATGGAATTTTAAAGCCATATATAATAATAATACATTTTTGTTTATTTTATTATAAGAATAATCCCCAAAAAATACAAGCAAAATATGTAGTTTCCTAATCAGTAGTTTCTATAAATATACCACACCATACCATACCTCAGTTTGATTTCATAAGACTATTACGAATCCTGTTTAGATACTTAAAACTGCTGTAATATGTACAATCTTTTCGTCCTTGAATGACATTAATAAATTCTTGTATCAGATTATGATTACATTGCTAATAAATAAATCACTACAAAAGTAAATAATCGCTTTAGAATATTATATTATCTTATCATATCACTATATCGTAACAATATCTTTTCAAGGTCTCTAAAAAAAATTTATTTAATGTTACATTTTCTTAAAAAAAAGTATAAAAATATTACTAAAGTCTTTAAGGTTATTTAAAAAAAAAACAAATTTATTTATTCAGAGATTAGAATCAAACATAATAAATGAAATAAGTTTACAAAAAAAATCATAAATAATATAAACATGTATTTTTTATTGTATTTAACAAGAGGAAGTACCGATAGCAAATATATGCAAATTATTCGCGACAGGTACACGGCAGCCAATCAAATTAAGCGACGGCAAAAAGACTTGCAAATAAAGTGTTAAAATGCAGCCAGCAATATTTATTTTTGGATAGAAATAAAATTGAATCGATTTGCTTAACGATCAAAAAGTCTTCGTTTAAAGCGTTACCTACCGTTAAATATAAAATATTATTCATCTATGTATTTAGTAATAGAATTTAATAAAAATACAAAATGTAAGGTATATAAAGTGACATATTTAAGTCTTCTGAATCGACGCTTCTAGCACAGATCCCTACAAACATGGTGCACATCAGTGCTATGATCCAAAACCAATCTGATTGGGATTAGACAGTCTTTTTTTGGAAATTGCAAATTTAAGTTCCTACTCGTAATACTACATTTGTGGTATATCACAGCGTATTCTACTAAAATCGGAGCAAACCATACCGGAACTTTAAGCCATGCTGACAAACTCCTTAATGGATTGCGTGAATTTTAACCATTGTGGCCATAGAGACAGATGATATTCTTGCTAGATAATCGCAACACCTGTGCATTCGCAGTCAAAAACGTGATACTGGTCAAAATAGAATGCCAAATGTTAAAAATGTCACAACCAATAGTGAGGAATTGTATTTGCTTAACTTTACTGTTTTCTTTGGTACTACCTTAGATACACAATTGCAATGGGTTTCTCATGTATGTGATCTGTAGACTTACTTCAGAACCATAAGCTATTAAAAAATGTGGCGTTGACGAACGTTGTAACAACTTGATTAGTTTACTTCAGGTACTTTTATAGTATCATGTCATATGTGACATGATACTATAAAAGTACCTGATACTACGAGTAAGCAGCAGGTAAGGGTATGCATAAGATTTTAAATTTTATAAAACGTAACACTTGAACATTTTCTGGATTTTTATAAAAAAATATTTTTTTAATTGTTGAATTATGGCTGTATCATAAAAATACTAATAAATTTAAAAAAATGCCTTTCATTCCAAATTAACACTAGGAATAAAATAAACTTGCTGTTCCCGCAACTAGGTTCCATGAAATAGGTAGCTCTTCAACGAGCTATCTTATTTAAACACCTGGCTTCATCATAGCTTCTTCCTTTAGAAGTCATTACTTGCGGTAGCGTTGGGGCTGCCCTTCTCCCTAAAATGTACTGGAATGGAACTCGTGAACAGGTGCTGCTTGCAGTGACTGGTTGTCTTGAAAGCCGTGTTGCAACATTATACCCGTGTGTTAAAAAAAACCCCGGCTAAGTTTGTTGTGTGGTTCTTCTCTGACCAGGGCTCACTCGGAACCCTCTTAGCGTTAACTTGTAAGTACGAGAAGGTGAAAGCTTTTTATACAAGAAGGCGTTTATTGCTAGCTTTAAAGTTGTTATCCGAAAGATAAGTGACAGATTATATATAGATAAAAGTAGATAGCAAATATCAAATTACATATTATTAGCAACCTCTATAACTTAATTGAATAATATTCTAATTTCATTAAGTGCTTATTGAAAAACGTATTCGTAAAACAAAACATGGTGTAAAAGAGATGAGGCTATATGAACTAGAATTTATGTCCCATTCTCTCCTATTACAGCGATTTTATCGTCTATTTTCCACAAGAGTTAGCAGAAGTAAAATTATATTTTATTTAAAAAGGTCTGGGACGAACAAAAGTAATATTTACTTATTTATTTCACACACACACACACACACACAACACTATTATTATTAGTAGATACTACGCCTAACGAAATAGCGTGGTTATGAAGTAGCAAACATAATTTGTACATGAATAATAATAATAAACTTTATTTCAAACAAAAATACAGTGTGACATTAACAAAAACATGATGACACTACAAAAGTTATTAACTGTAGCGCAGCGTCAACAATCAAAATATATGTATATATAATCGCTCATATTGTGTGTATGTAAGTGTGTGTATAATTTAATTAAGATTAATCGTATTAATCGTAATTTAAGTAACTTAATGTAATTCACTTAAAGAACAATTAAAAAACAATATTTTCAGCTATCCCATTGTTTATATATAAAGTATGTTTTATATGAGCATTACTAAACAAGTTTGAAACGAATTGCCTGGGACATTTAATTTCAATTCTTGTACAATGTCCGAATCGCAACTCTTACCAGGACAATATAAAATATACTTGGCAAGAGCCAAACCTCTTCTTGTTTCCAATTCATTATACCCAACCATCCCGGGGACGAACAATATTGGATACAATAATGTATAAAAAGGATAATACCTCAGGTATAGATACTTTTAAATTTAAAAACCATTTACATTTATTTTAAGTTTATTATTAAGAGTAGCACAATCTCTCACAGTGTAACCATAGTCATAGTTTTATAATATTCCTAAAAAAATATTATCTACCGGTAAAAGAGTCCATCTTTTCTTTGATGGGGCGAGAAAAAAAAATCATTTTCTGCTAATGGTACAAATTTCTTTAGAATGTTTTAAAACATTAGTATTAGTGTTCTATTCAGATGCATATGAAATAAATGGTTATATTTTATAAAATATTAAAATCACGAGGATCCTAAATGGCCTCACGTAGATACTATACGAAATCTGGTAATAGTTCATTACATATTCCTTGCACGTCGCTAAGAAATATATCAGCTAAAATTGATATGCAACTAATTTTTACCTGTAACATACATAATATTTTAAATATATTATACACAACATTTCTTGGTTTATTTTAATTTACAAATAACTTATATTTAAAGAGCTCTGAGAAGGTCATTTAAAATATTGCGTGTTTATTAGTTAAATGTAAAGATTGCTATAACATTTTATATTCCTCATAATATCATACGATACCGTTTGTTCCGTACCGTCCAATTAATATAATTTTCGAATGACTTAATTTATTATGAAAATGAAGCTTTATAGCAGATACTCAAAATTCGAATGACGCATTAAAAACCGCGATGAAATTCATTATAATAAATTCAATTTCATAATGAATCAATGAGAAATAACATTATTATTGTATTGCTACAAACGACCATATTAAGACAATTCGTGCTGATTATTTCACTGGGTGTAATAATTTATAAAGGTATCAATTCCTGTTAATAAAACAGGCAGTAAAAATTCGATCAAACAATCGATCAACATTTGTTATAAAAATGAAATAGTGAAATTTAGTAACTGATTCGATCATAAATGGTTTATTATTTGAAATAGGCCGTAGACTAAATTAAAGTGCGACCGCTTTTCCCTCCCTGGGCCAATTACGGAATTGCAAATTTGATCGAAAACCAATAGAAGAGGCCACTGGAAGTGTTATATTTGAATTTCATTAATCAAAATAAATCCCTGTATAATACTAACAATATGTTAGATTAATAAATATTTTTTTATTTTAATTTTATAATATCAGTTTTTATTTTATAAAAAATGTTGTATGCATTTTATGTTTGATAGTATATTTTATTGTATTAAAAAAGTTATTTGAGATAACGCTTCTTGTTGCTTTATATCTGGTTTTATTCCATCACGATTCTCGGACGTCTGCTTGTCTCAATTCAATACGGCTCATATGTAAATTGTGGTGAATTGTTGATTGTCGTTCGGATCGGCAAATAATCTTCCAGATCGTTATAAATGATAGACATATCTAGCTCAGGAGCGCGGCGCAGGTTACTTTAAACTCATGAACTCAAATATTAGAGTTTGTTAAGGATATTTGCGTAACAACCCATTTTTTTATTACCAACAAATAATTTGTGCAAATGGTACAAAGATAAAAAAACTTTTTGAACATAAACTGAAGATTAACTGCCGATATAAACTATATGATGTAGAGAATTTTTAGCGTTAAGTCCGCCGATTGTACCATTTTTGGGCAATAAAGAATCAATAAATAATAAATAAATAAATAAACAGGTTTTGAATCGCAAAAACAACAATTCTTTCTGTGATCGACCAATTGTTATTTTATATCTGAATAAACAATAGTCTAGTATACTTTTTTATAAATCAATATAGCAAAACTATAGCAATACGGAATTATATCTATTGTTAAAGTAAGGAAGATGTCTACTTATTAAAAAAGTTTACCTAGTGTATTAATTTATTAAAATACAAAATGTTATCCAACGGATTAACCCTTCTAATCAAAATAGCGTGTATTTCATAGTGTGTTGCACAACAACTTAAGTCTCAACATGCTTGTTCGCGACACGTATCTCTTATGAAAAGGATCAAAATTTACCGACGGTCCAAGTAAATGAAGATATGTACTTTAAACATTATTTAAATAGCAATGTCTATAGAATTTTCCATCAACACTTCCACAACACTTTCGATTTCAGGAATATTTTTTGTTATTATGAATATTTTTTAATTTAAAGTCTCAATTTAAATAAAATTTAAATCAGTTGTATGTTTTCTATTTCATGATATACTAAAATTTTATCTTTTAAAATTACCACACAGTCAAAGGTATTAAAATACCACTTTTGTTTCAAAAGTAGCAAACTTATCCCACACTGGCGGGAATTCAGCTTAAAACGGGCTTAACCATCCTGCATTGTTATTTATCTCATTACTCTTAATAGAATTCAAAGCGTGAAGTCTTTAGGAAAATCATTTAATTCATACGTGGACTCATCAAGTCTGCGTATACTGCTCTGAGAGGAGATCATTTTATAAAGACCGTAAAGAAGTTTGCCGCCAGTGGAAGAGATATAGTATTTGTTCATATGCTATATTAAACTGATAATTCAAAATAATTTTCGTATGTATTAAACGAAGTATATAAAACCATTTTATAAAATTATTAAGTAATTAGTATACTTTTGGCAATAGTAGTTCTTTGTCGAAAAGTATTATATTTTATTACTTATATCACAATATAATCCGACAAAAAATCTTTGTTGATAATTCTGGAATGGTTAAAATTATTAGTATTCGTGATGAATCTATTTATAAACTTAATTGTCGATCGTCAAGCATATCTGACTGTTGAACCTAGTTTATAATTGGATTCAGCAAGTACTTCGCTAACGAGGTCCATGCATGCCAAAACACGAGGTAAATTTTGTAGAAATTTTGCGAGTGAATGCGAAATGGGTCTCGTGATGTAAGGAACCTATTAAGAATCCTCTCATGCCGCGAAGACTCGAATTCTTCACAAATCTCGATAGCTGTGTAAAAGTCAAAGTTAATTTGTAAAGTTCAATTATTGCTATTATACCATTGAAGAAAAACTTTTCTAAAATTGTCAAAAGCCAATAAAGAAATAATGGCCACTTCTCTTTAAGTCGCATAAAGTGCACATCGAACATTTTAAGCACTCGCAGTCGGCAAAATATTTAATAGGCTTAAGACCGGTACCTAAAAATAGTAAAAAAATCGTTGCATTCATCCGGAGTCCGAGCTTAGCCTAGTTAACTTTGAGTGGTTTAACTTTAATCTAGTTTAAGTCGAGATCGACCTGGATCACCTTTATTTTTTATTTCAATTTTCTTTTACCGCTCAGTTATTAGCCTTTTGGTCGAGAAAGAATTACTTTTACTCCTCGTGCTCAGGGCGATATTCAAGGCAGATAAGCGGGGAGAACTTTTCTAATTTTCTAGTGCTATTATTTTTTATACTGGCGCTTGTTTACATTATAATTATGTAACTTTTACTTTGAGATACTTCAACTTTTGAATAAAATTAAAATACTTTTCTTACATTGCATTTCCAAATAAGGACTATGTACTATATATGTATAATATACCATTAAAAGCACAATTTTCTGAATTTACATATAATGTAATTGCATCCAAAAAGTCTTTATGAAAAACTCCAATAAGTTTTACAAAGTTAGTCTTCATTAAGACGTTAAGCGAAGTCGAAACTTGGGTCAGGAAATTGAACAATTTCAGCATTATGTACCGTGCCCTCGGATACCATTTACGAGCGAAAACAAATCGTTTTTAATATAATTATGTCACAAAGGAATAATAATGATCATTCTATTTTGGTAATTGTTGTTATTTAATATAAAGTCTATTAAAAACCATCTTTAATGTTATGAATTATGTTTTTATGTTTATAGGTAACCATCCAATGTTAGATATTTATCAAGTTTTGTATTTCATTTTATTGTTATCACAAAAAGTCTCCAAACTACATTACTTTTATTTTACTTTTAAATAGAAACTATCTTGAAAACCCAAGTAACTGAAATGTTCTTCTAAAATGTTTCAATTCAAATTTACATTCGAATCACTGCTTAGCTTCTTCTTAGCTTAAGAAGCATGGAGAACATTTTTCTTGTCAAGATCCCTTTTACTAATGCACTGTTACAATAATACTACCATAGTAAATGATAAAGGTAATTTGAAATTAAACAGCAACAAAGAAGATATTAACAAAACATAGCTCATGGGCATTTGACAGAAATTAAAGCGTTTGGAATCATAGTCAGACCCTCATCACTAAACTTTGGAGTGATCAAGAACCAAGTATTTGTGGTTCAAATACTCTATTAATTTTTTAATATTTAAGTTAAAAGAGAAATAGATATACTTTTATATAATAAATTGAATTTTTAATTAAATTCGTTTTTAATCAAATTCATAGACTGGATCTAGTCAGTTATAGTTTTATTATTAAATTGAATATTTTCAATATACCCTCATAATTGTCATAATAAAGATATTAATAAGAACATTTATGAAAATATAAACAAGGGGATATAAATACAAAATTTCAATTATATCTACCCTGCTCCCAGCCTAGTTCTGTTTACATTTTGTTAACGGAATGAGAATTTTAAACGAAATTTCTGAACTGAAAATGTAATGTAAATGGTTTCAACATCTGTTTCAAGTTAATTTCTTAAGAACTTGTTATCAACCAACCATGTTTAAGAAAATAATGAGTTGTTTAAAAATTCGTTTTATATTTCAACCAACCGTAGTAACATAAATTATTAACTATTTAAAAATATTAGACTGAATTCAAAGAAATATTTTTTCTGTTTGATTTAGGTTTTGGCGTCGAAATATTTTCTTTAAATCTAATTTAATTAATATTAAATATTCAGCGACCGTACGTCACAGCCACGAACAAAAAAGTCATGATATCTCAATAATCTATTATTATTATTAATATTAATAATATTATTAATTTATATGACTTTGTGAATCAAAAATTCAAAACGATAACTTTCAAATCAAATATACATATATATATATATAATAATCAGTTTACTCATATATTTATAAGGTTACGTCTTTTTATTGCGATGTCCGTATATACTACTTTTTACTGAGACGTTTTCAATTAAGGGGACAATAAAAGTGATGACGGGAGTATTTGGACCGGCGAAAGGTCGTTAAAAGTTTTTCTGAAAGCTACATACTTTTAGTTCCTAAACTAAATTGTAACTTGTCAAGTCTATTTGTAAGATAAATATATGTTTATATAACTTGTCTTTTATCTTTATTAGTTTTTTGTAAACTCTTTAAAATGTTTTATTCATTGATTAATTATTTAGAGTTACATCAGTGAATTAAAATATATAAAAAATTTAATAACTGAATACAATCAAATAAATTATAAGAAATTTTAAGACTCAAAACTGTTGTATACTGTTGTTACACTTTGGATCAAAATGGTTCTAAGACAATATTTTAGGTATGCACTGTGTTTTGCAAAAAATACGGCAACAGTTGCCCCGTATCTCGTTCCAATAACTTTCCAGGGTACCACGTCCATTAACAAAACAGAACTGCTTGCTAAAGTGCAATAAAAAAAAAATAGCCTGTTAATACTGTCTACCTTGAAATATCATAACTGAATTGAACAAATTTGATACGCAACTCATAATAAGCAATATATTTTCATATAAAATTTTCTATTCAAACATTTTACAGTTAAAATCTAGCTAAGAAAATCGTGTGGTTTAAAATTCGCCATAGAAAGTACATAAATTCCTAACTTTTTACAAGATTAAAAGGTTTCATACATTATTCACGGTGGAAAAGGATTTTATTTCGAAGAGGAAATATTACGGTTGATACCTTCTCCCAATTACTTAAACTAATTAATTGCATGTTCTCTCTAACATCAGCATACTTTTTACTTAATTAACCGAGCAATAGATGATCACTTATAAATAAGGGTTGACGAAAAATTATTTATTATTATATTTATAAATCTTATAATATATCTTTAAATCTTTCTCTAACTTTATAAAATAATTATTGAAAATCTATTTATCCAGTATATGAAATATACAATATGTTATAGATTCTTAGTGTGTTATTTCATTTTAATTTCAGATAAAATTAGCAGCCCTAGAGAAAGCAATCTCCAAATGAGTCGTTTCCACACGGGTCCTCTGTTTTTCTTCACTTTACGTGGAAATTCTTACGATTCGCCCTATTTGGCAATTCTGAATAGAAGATGCCTGTGCCAAAACCATTTCGACGTCTATGTAAATTAAGCGAGGGATCCAGCGTAACATTTCAATATCCTATAAACAATAGATACATGTAAAAGTGTATTTTATACGTTAAAAAAAATACATCAATGGGAAGATTTTGCTTAAAAATAACAAAAGGTCTGAAAACTGTAACAGAAATAAAAGATGCTATCTTTTTGTAATTGCTATAAAAATATTTTCTAAGTAGAATAAAGTAACCCACTAATCATGTAAATAAGAAAGTTTCATTCGATATATTTATATACATGAGTCCTTATTTCTCTTGGACTTATATAACTGAAGTACAACAAGACCATTTTATCTATATTTTCTCCTCCTTGGAGTTCGGGGCAAATTACAATTATGAAGAGAAATACCATTCAATCCAGATATTATATTTATACTATGTATGATAATAAGTCTTTTTGAAACACTATCGACTACTGGAACAAGAAATCACACATAAAAATTTTATGTGCAAATTAGAAACGTCCGTCTTTCCCTTTTATAACAGTTTGAAAATAAATTTGTAACGAGGTTTTACCCAAGGACGCAAACCACCATGAAATTAACAAAGCTACACAAGTCTCGTTTCACCGGACAGCGTTTAACCGTTGATGACAGCCTATGGGCGATGCTCTCAAACAAAGGACCACTGTAAACTGGACTACAGGGGATGTGGTACAAACAATCAAACGTGTTCTAAGAATGTGGATTCTCGCAAGGTGAGTAGAGCAACCCGTAATTTTTTGCACTTGTTTTAATTTAATGCTAAAGTTTCATGATAATCTTTACCTGAAATTGTATATTTTATTAAAACAATTTTTTTTTACAAACTATAATATATATTAAGCAAAACAATATGATAGAATTGTAGGTTGGTAAATTAATGCAGCTGAATATCGACAATATATTTCGATGCATAATTTATTTATAATATTTAAAATTATATATTTTTGTAATAATTTCCGCTTAAACTTTTCACTTAAACACATTTACAACCACAATAATGAGGCACACCTGGTGATATTGTTCCGCGGCAATAACAAAGTTAGAAGGTAAAACTCAAATTTATTTATCAAATTAGAACATACCTTATAGAAATACTTTCGATTAATTATTTCATTTTAAATGAAACTTTTCGTGTAGATAATATTGTGTGTGTACCAATGGGGCATGATCATGACTGATGAAAACCTCTTTATTAAATAAAGATTAAAAAAGAAATAAATAAATAAAAAATTAAATCTAAAAGACATTTAAATTAGATGACGTTGTGTAAATGTTGCGATCCATGATTACTATTAAATATAATTATCCGGCTGTACTGACGTTACAACCAATGGAATTTGCCCGACTAGTTTCGAACCGATTCGGGGTTCTTATTGAGCTGTGAACATTGTGGACTCATTGCGTGAACTATTAGTCGGGCAAATTCCGATAGTAGTAACGTACAGCCGGATAATTATATGAAAGACTTTTAAATAAATACTATTATAGTTAGTGTTTTTATTGTTTACTTCACTCTTTCTCTTTGTTTCTCTGCTAAAGATCGCGTATTACCAAAGCAAAAATCCATTTAGAATTTAAATTTAAATTGTATTTAATATAGGTCGAGTGAAACTCATTAATTACAGTGTCATAATGGCGATTAAATTACACGGACGGGGACGTCGGGTTGGCTCGTAAATACATCAGCGGTGCGCCACGACTCACAAACTTATGTAGAATAAACTATAAAACTTATAATAATATAATTATAGTATATTTCACAAACACACACATTTACATATATATTTATAAATACACACATATTTATTTTTATTTTTATTGTACAAAAAAAAAGTACAACAGCATTAATGCTATAGAGTATTCTCTACCATAAAAAAGTTAAAAAAAAATGACAATAAGCCGGTATAGATAATAAAACAATAAAATAAAAAATAGACATATAAAATTAAATTTAAGCTATTTTTATATACTAATATATATATATGTGTTTGTTTGTATCTGTTTATACGTATAAAAACTTGCTAAAAACAATATGATCCTGGTATAATATATCAATATTATAAATGTAGGTGCACTGAGGCTAAGAATCGTTTTAATAGGATGTTGAATAAATCTCTGAAACATTTAAAGCATTTAGGTCGATGACAATATAAGCAAGGACAGAGCTGACTTCTGAATAGTAGAGGTTCAGGAAGTACACTGAACAACACAATTCTTACGCAACTTTATTATACTTACGTATACGTTATACTCTTGTTATAATTGTTTAGTTATTTAATAATGTGCTCTTTATTGTTCTTTTGTTATATAATTTCTTCAAAACATTGTCTTTGAGATGTTATAAAAACATTTTTTTAATTGGATAATGTGAAGTTTTTATCCATGACATAAGTTTTAATTTTCAAAATATTCATATTCTTCAATATGTTTTTGCGAAAAATTCAAGAAAAAAAATCTTCTTTTCTTTATGTCATTGTTTTCTTTTTTTTTATTCTTTATCACGTCTAATTTTATTTTGTTATTCTTTTTCAAAAATATACTGAAAAAAGAATCAATCCAATCTTTTATTGTTATACGAATAACTTTTAATATTGTTATATAATTATATATAGACGTTGAGACTTTAATAGCCCAATAAAATTATAATAAGGAGAATTAAAGCGCAATACGTTGTTTACGAGTGCACAGAAGTGTACTGAAGCACGTATTATTGGCAAAGCAGGTGGCAGCTTGGCCTTATTCAATGTGCTATTGTGCCACTATTGGTAATCGGGATACGTTTCGTAAAGTGTCGTATTTATTACAACCTTCCAAAAGCTATCCTTAAGAGGATAAGGAAGAAAATGTAACACAATTTAAATAGATATCCTGTTTGTCAATTGATTTACATTTATAAATTCAAAGTTGAGTCATTGTACACGGTATAATATAATCTTTTAGAATTACGTTGTTTTTAATAATATTTTTTTTATAAATGAATACATTAATATTTAATTTTTTGATTTAATATTAAAAATAAGAAATGGCGAATGCTCTTTGCGTTGCATTTTATAAAGAAATATTTAAAGCTTATAATTGAAAAATGGAGGTTAAATAGTTTACAAATATTCATATATTTTCTAAGAATCTAGGAATTGAAACAGAGAACAATCCAGAAACAAAAGATTTTTACTGTAAACAAAAAAAAAATTAAGCATTGTTTCAGAGAACAGCTAAAGCTGTATTCATACAGGATATAATATTTAATATGTGGCAAGTATAATGTGTGTATAACCTAAGGACTACGCTTCTACTTTCAAATAATATATTTTTATAGCCAGCTTCTCCTTTAGTGCTGAGCTTTTAAACCAACATAATGCTTTCGTTGGGGAATTTAGGACCCAATACACACAGAGTATATACTTATATATTTAATGATAAACCTTTTTTGTAATAATACAGCGAACTTATTTAGATATTATTAATTTATTGTCACAATTTGAAAATAATATAATATTAATTATTTTTCGTAGTCACTGTGAGTTCGTGTCTGTAGTAGCAGTGAGTTTAATTTTATTTATTTGCTAATGTATCTATAGTAGGGACTAATAAACGATCTTTAAGTAACAAAGCATGTTAATTGGTGTTTCTTACTTCTAAAGGTAATTGGTTTGTCAGGAGGCAATGCGATATGCAGGACGTTAACTTACGTAGCTAGCCAACTAATGACTGCTTTAGTAATTACAACTGTTAAATGTTATTGTAGTCCGAATGAAAGGCAAAAAAGTAGCTCTAATCGAAGTTTAATAGATTGAAACTCGAAAAGTTTTTACTTAAAAATTAAATATTTTAGAAGCAATAAAAAGTGGGAGCCTCATTACATATACTTCAAGCTTAAAAAAAAAGTTATATAATTATATTTTTTATTATTATTATTATTTCTTTAATGAAGTACATTCCATCATTTGATTAATGATACTATTTACTCTTTAAAAACAAAAAAAAAGCAGGGAGTAATTTGGTATTTGGAGCCGACAAAACATTTACATACGTACACACACGTACACTTACACGTATGTTTTTAAGTGTCTAGAATTGTTTAATATTACAAAAAAAACGTTTTCACATTATATCAAAGGAAGTTAAAAATATAAAACAATTTGAAAAGCAACAAAGTATTTTATATCTCTTTTTAATTTAGACATCATTATGACAAAAACATTTAGTGAAACAGATTCAACCCGTTTCAACCGAGATTTCGTTTTGTTTATTTATTTTATTTGTCTCTTTTAGAATATCGACGCTTGCACTAAAACAGTACTCTGTGTCAAGGACTTTACAAACATAGAAATAACCGACACAAACACCCTTAACACGAAACAAAAACCTGTGGAATCACATAAATAGCTGGGAATCGAACCCACGACATTTGGTTCCACGACATTGCCACCAAATACTAAACACTAAAACAATTAGTCATCTAAATGGTACTTTAAATCGTACTTCTTAACCCCTACGCCAAGAAACCAAATTATATTTTATAATTATTAAATATTATAACAACAGTACAAATATAATAAAAAGATAATGGGGCAAATTCTTTATACTGATATATTGATGGACGAAAGGTTTAAAAACTATTTGCTACTTATTCATCTAAAGACAGAACTTAATAAACAAGGCAAATCGATATGAAAAACTAAAAAAAAATTAAAAAGTTAATATTTTTCAATATTGTGTGTTGGTCTTTACATTTTCTAAAGCGTAACAAATGTGCTTTATGGGAGCTAAAAAAGTATGCGATTGCACAGTACAGTTGTATATAAGTAGAAGTGCTAGGGAAAAACGAATATAATATAGTTTTATTTTATATTTTATTTTTTTTTGTTTTGTCATCTGTTTTTTTATGTGTACTTTTGTGTGCAATTAAGTGTATAATATTTATGTTATATATTCATATATTCATATTCATATAAAATTTACTTAAATACTAAAAGCCCCCCCCCCCTAAATCACTATCATATTCTTATAAATAAAGTACTATAAACTCAAAGAAGCAGACGGTCTCCTCTTATGGTCAGAATTGCTCTCGCATTTGTATCATTTTCTCCACGACTATGGAGATACGCAAAAGACAGATTTACCGACAGAAGTAGTAGTAGCCCCGTTTGACACTGCTCATATTCAAGCAGATCCACTTGGTTACAGCTGCGCTTAACTACTGAGTAATTGTTTACGTGAAAAAGCTGTAAATTATAATTAATAATATGATTATACATTATACAATCCAACTTGATAGCTCTCAAAGAATAATCTTTCACCAACCACAGGAATGTTTGATCAACATGAAACTCAGCGAACTATGTACCGAGTTGTAAACGGGACAAAAATAAAATATGAACCACAAAGCGTTCTTGCGGTGGCTTTGTATCGCTTTCAATCTACGTTATGAAAGCATGTTACGAGCCTTTGAAAGTAATATCGCTGAAAGCTTAATAAGTATTAAGTAGTCTGACCGATGTTTTACATAAATCATTGTGGAGGTATGTCGCGATGCGTTACGGTCGATTGGATTACTGATAGGTCTGATCTGATCGATTATACGCCAACTTGATAGCCACCGCCAATAAATATAATGTATATGAACATTATATATAAATAAAATAACAATATTCCCTTTGTTCTTTGTTATATAGGTTATTAAAAACTATTAACTGTAATTTAAAAGTGTATAGTTTTAAGCACTGTATAACGAGCATTTTCTCATAAAGGTCTGTTAGCAACAAATGTAATTACAGGTTTTAATCGCAAAAGTTTGATCAAAACTATCTTTTATAGTTTGTTTGCAGAAAAGGTTGGTGTGTGGTTGTTGAAGTGGCACAGTTTGTAGTTCTCTGCTTTGTTATGCACCGTCATTATGCTTTATACACTTATATATAAACAAAAAAAAATGTTTACTAAATATCTATTAACTATAAAGTAATTAACTATATCTACACAGGTTTATTTTAAATACTCGCCGGGGCGTCACGGTGTGTGCTAACGCGATCCCGTGACGTCCCATTACGGCGCAGAGGGCAACCGTTGGTTTTTTAGTGGGTAGCCTTAAAAATGGCAGCATCCTCTATACTGCCGGGTAGTCCCACATAACCCCCCGGCCGTCACCCCCCTGGGCCGATGGGGTACCCGTAACGGGTTTTTCCAACGGAAAAAAAAAAAAAAAAAAAAAGGTTTATTTTAAACAAAAACACAATTATTTCATTTTATGCATAAAATATTATTGAATACAAAACATTTCAGCAAGGGGACTAGGATTTTATTTCTAGGCAAAGTAGTGTGCTCGTCTATAGTTAATTTTTCTGTAATATATATTTCCAGCAACATTACCTATCTCATACATAAACAGTGTACAGTTTAAGGTACAAAATACCTTTTGAACACAGGTTTTAAATAAAAATATAAAGAGCAAGATTAACAAGCAGCTTCAAAGCGGTATATCGCTTTGTACACCGATTGTCTTGCGGCCATTTAAATAAGACACGTGTCAGACCTGACTACTTTGTACCGAAATGATCTAACCATTTAAATATATTAATAACTTTAAAATATTATTATTTTATGTTTCTAAGCTTCTGTCTGTTGCTGTCCAGTAACAAAAAAAAATTATATATCTAACATTCATTACCGCATATAAAGAATACACGTATCGTCGTTGTAGAAGTCGTATATAAAATGTAAAACCATTTAAAACACGTACCCACGTACAATGAGAATTATTAAAAAATTGTTGCGAACGTTAATGATATTTTAGCCCGCGTCGAGTTAAAACTTTTAAGACGCGTTTTCTCGTTATGAGTTTCCGAGGGTGAAGGGGTGAGGGGTGGGGCGAAAGGCGAGGGGACATCAAAGTGAATTAGCGAATGTTGTCTAGGGGCATCCGTTTGTAAGCCGCTTTGAAGTTGGACTACCTGCAGCGAACTCCCATGAAATGAGCTAAAACGCGAGGCGTTTTATTTTGATACCACTAGGGAAAATAATTATTTAAACTTAACACTGTAAAACTTAAAAACACGCTGACAAATATCTTATCTGTATGGATATATAATATAAAATAAAAGAGAATGAAAAAGAGATAGTATAAACAACCTACATTCCTTTAATTAAAATGCTTTTATTTTCAATACTAAGTTCATAAACAAAATGTTTTTGTAAAATAGCATTGTGAAACACAAATTATATTAAAAATGTAAGTATCTAAAATCCTAGTTTCATTATAACCTCTTTGTTCGCGCTTGAGCCAGATAACGTCTGATGTTACAAGCTTTGTAAATGTATATCCTATTGCAATAATATTCACATTCAAGAATTGTAGTCCCATCGATGATAAAACCCGGAAAATTATACTTAAAAATATTTTACTTTCCTTTCTGAAATGAATAAGAATTAAAGAGCTTACGTTTCTTTTTTGAGTAGAATTGTAACAAAGTAGGGGATTGGTTTTAATGGCTGGAATATTTAAAAGGATTACATTTAAAGTATATTTAAATATCACATTATTTGTAATTAAGATACTTGGTATTAAACGTAGTAGAACGAAATTATATTGAACAGTATGATATAAAGTAACTTATCGTTTTCAGCACTTATTTCTCGTATGTATAATTCATATATTTTAATATATAATGTAATCATTTTGTAAAATATCAAGTTTTATGACACTATGATTTATTACTTGATGCATCGGGCAAAGGATAAAAGAAATTTCAAATATCTCAATAGTTTGAGGTTTCATATACAACTTGTGTTTGTGGGTGACCCATTTATGCAAGTTCAGCTTTGAATACACCTAACTGCAATTTTTTCCTGAGAACATTTTTGATGAAAATTGTTTTATTCTACTTTTACCAAAAAATCATAGGTATTTCTAGATCAAGAAATTTTGTGTGATTTTAATTTATTAAATGACAATTCTACATACGTTACGTGAAGAGTTTGGCTGAAATCAGTTGGTTGTTTATCGTATTCAGCAGACCTTATAACACCTGCTAGCACCACCTGCTGTCAACAGCTAGTAACCAGGACGGAGTCCAAAGATATTATTTTTCTCCTGTTCTCTGTTTCTCTTTATAAGCCTTTTGACATACAATTAACGACCTGCAAGCTTATCAGCTTCATAAATATACTTATTCATTCCAATACTGCTTAAATAATTTTGAATTTTTAAACGCAACACAGCTAAAAAAAACAATCTAAGCTATTGTGTTCGCAATCCTTTTATAAAGCAAGACAAAAACATTAATTAAGAGATACTGATTTCGGGGATATAAAGACAATAGTTCTCTGTGGCTGAGCCGAGCGCGATCCAACTGATGAGGATGCTGCTGTGTCTAAATTAAAATCTTACGCCTGTCTTCTGTTTAATGAAAATTCAGATCGTTAATGCTGTTAGTTGAATTATAATTGTTGACATGCTTTTAGCAATTAAATAAATTTTCACTTCTTGGTTTCATTTCTTTCTTTTCTTTCTTCACTACCAGAATAATATTTTAGAAAATAATATTTAATACTATTAAAATTTGATGGAAAAATATTGCAATAATATTCAATTTAGTCTTAATTAAAATATTTGTTTTTACAAGAACAAAAGCCAGAAGCCAGTAAAATCAATAAATTTTTATTGTTGTTTATTTCATCCAATTAGAGAAACGGACAAGATTTGTTTTTTTATATATAAATAGTATGAATTGATCAAATCACGTTTGAATGAATATAAGTGAGTAGCTTACCCGGTGTGCCTTGATGTACATTTCACTTGTACAAAACTTAAAGTTTTTCGTATCCATTTACATTTTTACGACCCTCCGATGTTCTGAAAAGTGACATTTTAGTATTATAACAGTTTCTTACAGTTTCTGATGCATTTATTTCTGGAATAATTAGTAAGTTTAAGGTTTAGATAGGTATATATATATATATATATATATATATATATATATATATATATATATATGTGATGGCGATATCGGTACGATAAATTTGTCATCATTAAGACTTGGTGGTACGGGGCTCACATTGTTCGTATGTCATAACAGCGACAACCACACTGTCAGAAGAAGTGACCGTTGGCCTGTCCACACTTACAAAGACGATTCTGCTCACATGCTGCCATTACAACTCAGCTGAAGTCACTGCTTTTGACTACTAACTAATCCATTGACGAACTTTAATTAAAACAATATTGTTACACACGACATATATTTTAATGTTACTTAAATGTTATTAATATTTTCTTAATCAACTATTTAAATTATATTTTAATTTTTTATTAAATTTGTTATTAGCTGTATTGAAAAAATCAAATGCAAAATCAAACATAGCAAATGTGAGATGATTTTAAGATGTTTAAGAATCTGTATAATCTTCAACGTAAAACTTTAGTATTCAAAATGTATTTTTCCTAGTGAATTAGTGCAAAAGCTAAGTATTTACAGTTGGATGATACTCGAGGCATTGATATGGAATATTTACAAACGATAACGAGCTCCTCACAACCTGCAGACGTCCTCCTATCACACAGATAACATTTTTAAATCAATTTATTCAATACTCAAATAATTGTACAGACCATCTATCTCCGTTCCGTTCTCCTCATTAGTGATAGCCAAGACCAGATTCACGAAAACATATAATTCAGTCTACACTTATACTGTGCTTTGCAAAAGCAATATTAATGATTATTATTTTATGAACTTCACTGTTTCCTAGAAAACGAATATCCCACATTCGAGACAAGCAATTAAGAACTGACAAACAAAATAACTAGACATACGTATAAAAATTATTTGTTTCCTTTATAGGTTGGGGCGAGAGATATATCAGCGAAATCTTTCTATAACCTTCTTAAAGATTATCCTGTCTGGATTTATCATTAGTTCATTTCTATAACCCTACTCCAACGGCATTGGTACTGCTGGGTCGCAAGTCCCAAGCACTGCTTGCACTCCTCTCCCTTCAACGCAATGGGCCTGGCAAAAAGTAAATCCATGCATCATCTCTTAAGTTATGTCTCCTATTCCAGAACATAAAAGATCATGGATACAGAAAAAATGCACTAGATTTACCTTATCATAATTTTAAATCACTGGTAATATTAAGGTATACTAACACAAAACCATTTATCTAATTAATTTAGTATATACATCTGACGTCGCATCGCTCTTTGTATTATAGTGCATACAAAATACACACACATACACACGCTGCTACGGTCGTTTGATAAATTGAATGATTTATCTTAAAACCAAACTGCACGTATCGGAACGAGAAACATCGAACTATCTGATACATCCTTTGCGTTCAAATTTACTTATACTAACATTGTGTATATTATATACGATTTCATGTGTTTCGTCAGTAGATATCATTAAATATGAATAGAACGTCACGATTATTTTTATGTCAATTTATTTAATATTAATTCTTTATGAATCTCGCTTTGGTGTAAGCAAATGAGAAATCCATCAACATCTATTATTGGCAAGTTGAAATCATTAAAAGTTTTTGAATCATTGAAGCGATAAAAATTTGTATTCTTGTGTTTATATATTTGAATAACTTGAATGTGCATAGAATATTGTTAACGATGACAATATTTATTCTCTATTATATATTTAAATATAAATATTTTCCAATACATCTTGTATGAAGTTAATAAGCTATTTAATCCTAATATCTGCGACACGAAACAGCCTGTATGGTAACAAAAACAAATATAAAACGATTTTAATTGAAGAGTTCGATAATTAAGCATGAATGCTTAAATTAATTAATGAATTTCGTGGAATCGACGCTCGAGTACTCCGATCGGTTGTAGAGCTCGCAAATAACATTCTTAATTAATGTGAACAAGAACGAACGTTTTGCTATTGTGGATGTTCAAAATTGTTCGCCTTTTAAGTTGTTTAAATCGACAATTGATTAAATTAATTGGGATGAAGTAATAGAAAGAAGATTACATCTTTTAAGTCATTGGTCGGTCTGGAACTTTGGTACAGTAAATATAAACAGCTTTATCAATAGACATACTATGTTCTTGAAATAAATTTATTTTTTACGGATTAAAACTCGTTTATAATTTGGTTACATTTTTATTTTAACCTGACGTTTCGAATGCTTTGCAGCACTCGTGTTCACGGGTAGACGAAGAAGACACTTATATCTCTTCTACCAGTGAACACGATTGATGCACAGCATTCGAAACGTCAGGTTAAAATAACAATGTAACTAAATTATACGTGAGTTTTAATCCGTCAAAAATAGTTTTATTTCAAATGTGTAATCGTGAAAATCTAAGATAATACTATTCTATGTTCTTACCTATCTCTATTATATACATTTGAAGCGAGTGAAAAAGTGAAAGTAATTTAGTCGGATGTGCGTCAGCTGGCCAACATTAGTCAGACGATGCGAGAAAATTTAATAAAAGCACTGCTTATCGCTTTGTCGACAAAACTGGGCCCGTTGCCATCCAACTTTAGGATTCCGTAAACAAAAACTAACTTAGTATTTATAAGATTCCAGTACTTGCTGAAAATTTAAATAAAACTATTCTCTTTGGATACACAGACCGAAATATCAGATTGATGTTCTCGTAAACTAAATTTTAGTAAAACATTCCGAATCTCGTATACATTATAATAAAATAAATACGTGGGTTTTGTTATTTTATTTACAGAGTAAGTAAATAAACGTTACAATAGTAGATATGTCCGAATTTGTATATTGATTTTGAACGACTTCGCGTTACCCAATTCGACTTTCCGAAGCATATAATATGATATAGAAGGCTGGCATCGATTAACAGATAATACTAAAGTACGCATAGCAGAATCCTGTGATGAACTAACTATATTTTTTTTATATACCTATTTTCAAATGTAAATTTACATATAATAAATTAATTGTTTTTTTAAATAATTATATTTTTGTTATATATTAAATATGATAATAAAATGAACCCCATTTTCATTTTCATGGCACAATTCGAAATATTTTTGTATACGAGATGATCCAGAATATTCTGATGTTGTCAATATGTCGGGGACTCGGATAATGAAATTTTTATGCTAATGAACTTAGTTATGAGAGAACGAACCAACATGGCTTCTTTTTATATTCGGTCTGGGAATCAAAATTAAGCCCATACCTCATCTCAGGGGAATGTCAATAAAAATGATAACCTTGACTTCCATTGGGTAGAATCATGTTTTCCTAGGCCTAATATTTGCTTTCTTTTAATAAAAAATATGCTGCCGCAAAAGAATTTCCCTTACAAACAAGTATGAACGTCATAAACATTTGTTTATAATTAATAATATTAAGCAAGTTTGGTCATTTTGTGCATTATAAATATTCAGGCAATAAGGCATAATATTCCCTGAAATTGAAGTGCCGATAGAAAAATGTTTCATTCTAATAAAAGCTCTGCAAAACACAGGTGTAATGGAGTTAAATAACAGACATGTTATGCAAATACACCTGACTGTAGCATATTATGCAAATCTTTAACGTCTTAAATACTAACAGCTTTTTGTATCAGTAATTACACTCTACGCTGTTTTATTATTATTCTATAGTGCTTATGCCGTTGTCGCCCGTGAGTGCAGCCAGTCATTAGTATTCAAAATGCAAATTGCTCGCTCCCAGGGCGATGCACCCGTCTCACATCTTACTTTCCCAGAAATTATTTCATTAACCACTGCATACCTTACAGACGTACGAAATGTCTTGAGTTATATCTTTATATATCGTATTCATAGATGATTTTATATATGTGATATCTTATATATATTGCAGTATAAACTTTATATTAAATATTAGCTCTATCTTCTATATTATTTCAATTTTACATAATAACAGCGCATACTGTATTAAAGAACCTACACAGACCGACAGACTGTTTATTGGAAAACGAAAAATATATTTTTATATTATAATAACGTTGCAATAGTATTAGCATTAAATAAAATATTCATAAAAGTTATAAAGTACATTTGCAATTTTAAGATCTTTTGAAATGAATTCTATACTTCTAATCGAGAATATCAAATCTGAAAAATTCGTTTTCTAGTTACGAGACTGTCGTTTTCAGATCCAGGTTTCTGTTGAAAATGTCTCATTACGTTCTTACATGAAACTTGATTTTAATAAGAATTTATTTAAATGTTAAATATATTAAGAAAGAATGTCAGTGATTTATGTGAAAAAGATTTTTAATTTACTTTCAGTATATCATAAAATTTATACTCGTTTTCATTTTCTTTCATATAAACCTTGAATTTCAGTAATAATAAGGTAAATTAAACTTTTAAATGTAAATCATTTTGATTATAAATTTTTTTTTTAAAGCAAACTATATTATTAAAAAAAGCAATTCAATTACAAAATCATCACAGTCTCTATTTAATTAAAAAATATATATTTTTGAATTACAAAAATATTCAAATCAGCTACTCTACTTGTTCATTAAAAATTTCATGAATTCAATTTCACATTCAAAGTTTGCGAAAGAGAATTCTTAAACTGTTTATCTGAATCCTTCGGGAAAGCAACCCTTTCGTTATATCGAGCAATTCAGGCGTCGATGTTACTTCAGTCCACTCAAAATATTTGTTGAGAGTTCACTTGAGCGGAATTAATACACTTTTCAATGTCGCAATGTGCTCTCAAAACAATGAGACCCTCTCGCAATGCGTAATGGTTATATCCTTTCATCGAGTGGCATACTCGCTGTACTGATAAAAGCTATTCTTAACTGTTTATTTACTTGACGTAAAACATGTTGTTTTTGAAAAACAAAACTCTATAGAAATAATCTCCGTATCGTAAAGTTTTACAAATAGAAAAACGGACACAACACCCAGACTCAAAACAGCGTTTTGTGGATCACGCTACCAACTGTTCCAACCAAACAAATCGAATCCACGACTTTTGGCTTAGCAGGCAGTGTTACAATCACTAATCACTAGCCGAATTGGACGCCATATTATAAGTATTATATTAAGATAAAGTGGAACTAATTCTAATTAAAAAAATCAATAAGCGTGACATTAACAATACAATTAAATACTTTTAATAATATTAACGTTAATGTAGAACTGCTTCTTCTTTCTGTAGTTACTTCGTATAACGGAAGTATTTTTTATGATCGACTGATAGAGCAAAGTCAAAACAGTCTTCACGTGTATTAAACATACATTTTTCTTTTGTGTTTCTTATCTTTGAAACTATAGAGATATATTGAAACTACCAATCTCAATATTCTATTTGCGGTCATATGTGCATATGATAATAATATAAATATTTTTTAATATCTTTATGAAATTACCGAATTAATTAATGAATAGAGATATTATACAGCATACTGTTTATTAACATGAATAATATTTTTTGATACAAAATTACTCTCTTTATTTTAATATTTTAAGTTGAAATAAGACTGTAGTTATTATTTTTGTTTCTGGAAGTTTCCATCTTAAACTTTAAGTTTTTTTGATATTTCAGCTTCATAATAGAGGTTAGAAGTGTTTTATCTAGACGTTAAATATTTTTTTTAATAACATTAATAGACAATAGTTTTTTTGTTAGTGAAGCAAACGAATAATAAAATGCGTTGCTACCCTTGTACATAAGGGGATTTGTAAGATGTAAAGGGGGATGTAATTAAAAGTGGTACATGGGTATGCGAGAAGGGTATGGACTTCTGGTAATAATTGAACGATACGCTGTTATAATAGTTACTTTAAGCCAATTTCCTCCAAGAGGGTGGTCCAGTGAAGCAAGCCATATACGATCTGAAGTCAAGTGGTACTTTGCTTTAAAAGTACTATAATTGTATTCATGGCGAGGGAGAGATAACTTGAGAGAAAATCTGTGTAGAGAGATGGAATTTTTTAATAAATTATGAATATACATACTATAAAAGACACGTACCTAAATGGGATGTCGAAAAAGGGTTAAGTGTTTGTGCTATTGTTCTTCTTTGAATCAAGGAGCAATTGATATATATATATATATATATATGTTGCGTGATATATATATATATATATATATATATATATATATATATATATATATATATATATATATATATATCACGCAACATATATATGCTGCGTGAACTTGTTAACTTTAGAAACCTTGATTATTGTGACCATTCATATTACGTTTGTAATTGGATATGATTTAATATAAGGGTGAAGTAATAGATGGCAGCACTGAGGCTTCATGTTTTATAAAATTCTATTTAAATATTACGACATACGAAAGCAACTTATACGTTAAAAGAATAGAATAATATTTAATAATCATTGACTTACTTTATTTAATTATTTAACTCGGTCATCATATGTATTAATGTGTGGGCTAAAACAGAAAATTATATATTAAATATATTTTTTTTAATTTTCTTAAGTAAGAGTATTGTTTTTAAACTGTAAAATAAATTTTCTTGAAAGCATTTAGAATGACATAAAAGATGCCTCTACACCTTTAACATAATTATATGCTACAAATAATTTATTCTTCTCCTAAGTAGATAAAAAAATATTTCAGTATATATTCTCATTGTAAAACAACAATTTATCAAGTATTAAAACTGGGAGTCTCTCAACGCATGTTCCCAATAGGTAAGAAACTAACAAGGGGTAAACAATAATTTAAAAAAATATTCGAAAATTAAGTAAGGTCATAATATATTAGAAACCTTTAACGTATCTAGCAGACTATAGTGTAAGTATGGAATAGAACTTACTTTAATATTAATTTCTTAGACTTAAATAATTTCTATAATGAATTTATTAGGTTTATTCTAACTAAAATTTATTGTTCATGGCTGTATAATAATGGTAAAAGTGTATCAGTATGAGTAGTTTGGCTAGAAGAAGTATTTCGCTTTAACTAGTAAAACTGAGTTAGCGTTGTTGGTAAGGTGTCAAGGTAATTCTCTTAGTAATGCTCTCCAGAGCTCGACCCTCAATAGAGCCGAGTTTTTAAATAGATTTTATTGTTAATTCAATAATTTAATAATTATTAAATTATTAAATAGTACTATATTAATTATTTTAGAATAACTTAAACAGTATTATTTATATATTTGTAGTTTAATGTTTAACAAATACTCGAATCAATTATTAAAAAGGATAGTATTTAACATTTTAAATTTAATAATCTAAAGTATTGATTAAGACATAAAATTATTAATATTTATAAAGTTAATTTATAAATATTAATATTAATTAGAACTCTTATCCTTGTCGTTATAAACAGACAACACAATAATCTGTGGGTCACATAAAGAATAGTCCCGTGTATTAAAACCCGCCACATTTTGACATCCATTAAAAGCAAATGAGAGATAATAATAGCACTATAATTAACTATTGAAGGAATAGTTATTGATATATCAAAAATCATCACCATATATAAAAAAAATACTAATAATAAATAATTATCACAAGAAGTTTTCTAAAGCTCACTAAATCAATATATCATGTGTAAAAATAAATAGGATTATTTATCACAAAATCAATCAAGAGCCCAGCATCATCTCAGCAAGGTATCTCATTACATTACACCTCTGAGCTACGTCGGGAAGACACGCGAGGCTCATACAAAATCATGATATTAATACCCGATATTGGTAATACATGCATACATATAACCATACATGCATACATACATATTTACATACATACATACATTCATACATACATACATACATACATACATACATACATACATACATACATACATACATACATACATACATACATACATACATACATACATACATACATACATACATACATACATACATACATACATACATACATACATACATACATACATACATACATACATACATACATACATACATACATACATACAAACATACATACATACATACATACATACATACATACATACATACAAACATACATACATACAATTAAATTACTGAATCAGATACACATAACATCGTAAATATGAAGTATATTAAAATTTAGATTAAGAAATATGAATGTATTATGAATTGAATGAATTGAATGTTGTATTTTTAACGTGTATGAACGTGTAATAGACTTTTATTGGTCTTTAGATATTTATATCCATATTACGGCTTCATGCACGGGTGCGTAGACACCGGATTAATTTTTGATTAAATTCGTATTATGCTCGTTTCCAACGTAGCTATTAAAAACTTGCGGAAAGTTAAACGAGGCACTATAGAAAGACTTAATCCTTATATTTAACTTGAGTTTTTAATTACTTTTACAAACATTTAGACATAAGTAATAAAGATGGATATTTCAAAACAATAATATAAAAGAAAAATAATCAATTAATAGAACTAGGTGATGATAATCTATTGTATTTCAGCGGTTCAAGATACGATCATGAGATTTATGAAGCATTGTCTGAATCCAGCCGTTCTCATTAGACTCTGATACGTTTACGCACACGTACGGACCAGATTGTTAAATAATATCAAAAAATAGTTCAAAGAACCTAAAAATTGTATGTCATTTCGTGATTTTATGATAATCAACTTAAACCTACATTTCAATTGAGATACAGTCTGGATTCAGTAATAAAGAACAAAAACATATATTATGTATAACAGTAATTCTTTTTTATATATTCAATAATTTTCATTAAATCGGTTGTAAATAAGTCTCAATCGATATAAAGCAAACGCTATATGACAAACATACCAAAAATATGTATAACAAAATATATAAATATATGTATATTTTGATTCTGAGGTTTTAATTTTTTTATTATTATTAATATTATTAGATTTTCGGCTTCTAACTTCCAATATTCAAGAAGGTGAAAACCTGTTAAAAGGTCTCGTGAAATTACGTCTTACTAAATTACATTGCATCTGCTGAAGCGCTGAGAGCAATGCAGTTACGTCATTATCACGTTATGTGACGTCATAACTCGTAGTTATCTTCCGGCTGTTAGCAATTACCACGACGGATAGAACACTTGCCCCAAATGTACATTATTTTATTCTGCTGACTATAACTGTGCCAAGTGCTTTCAATTAGTGAAATTTGCTTTGTAATGTACTTGGAAGATTTATTATATTTATAATGTTAAAGAAGCGAAAATATGGCCAAAACATAGTGTAGTAAATGTATTTAGCTAATTAATTAAATTTGTTTCGTATTCTCTTTCATGAAAAGCTTAAACTTTCAACCCTATATACTAAAAATGTTATCAATTCGACTATTTCTTTAAAATGGCGGCAGATAAATTTTTAAGTTCATTTCACTGAAACGAATATTTGTGAAGACAAATAAATGATCACAAATATTTTATACATTTTTATTAGAAAATTCCAATATTGAAATATAACACTAGTATTAAACTAGGAACGCCACCAGACCCTTAATTTCGACTCACTGCGATCGCGAAACCTTGGGTGCCGTTTGCATGTGGAGCGAAGCGAGCCAAGCTGAAGGCTTCGTCTTGGTGTGGGATGTCGTAATTGTAGACCTTACACTTGCGCTAATTTTTTTTCATTGAAATCTATGGGAGTGATGTTTTTTGAACATTAGTCCTCAACGACAATGAATTTTTTTTAATTTTTTTTTTACAAACCACAACACATATCAGCATGGTATGTGTGCAAAATTTGAAACCGAATCGTTAAGCCGTTTTAATGCCAACTTTGTAAAACCAATGCAAATTCTCTCCAGTAGAGCGCTCCGCTCGCTTCGCTCAATAAAATAAAATATATTGCTAGAGAAATTGAAGATTTAAAAAAATTGTTAATGGATGAACCGTAGCCATTTAACTGGCTTTCACTAAAGGTGGCTCGTTCAGTTTATTATTGATCTCTCATGTCTGGTGTAGAAGGCCATCTTTTAGAGACATATTAAGTGATCCAAAAAACTAAAAATTAATCTATTAAAAATTATATTATTTTAATCATATGAATGTAAATCTATTTTATTTTCTTAATATTTTTTATGATATTATATTTTATATCTACTTGGTAAAAAATATATTTTACCAAAACCTTTGAATAGTTGTTAATACAATTTAGTTATTATCCTCCTTAAAGAATACTAAAACAGAAAATATATTATTCCGACAACAACAAACAAAGTAAATATTTTTCAATATTATTTAATAAATATAAATGTTAGTCATTGAATCCCTAATCCCAAATAGGGAGAGGATAAAAAAATTCTAAGGTTCTCTTGTGGCCATCGTAGAAGATCATCGCGTTGAGGGTAATCAAGGGGTGCACATACTGTATCTTACTGTACTGCAGATGGTACAGTAAACATACAGCTGCGATTTTGTGACATCCATTGGAAAATCCAAGCGGAAGTGCTTGCCTCAGATTACTAGTACCGTTCTTGTAGCAGAATATTGTCGCTAAGACAAAAGCAACCTCTGTTGTTACTACTTGGCTCGTGTACATCGTGGTTCCGAAATGATCCCGCAGTTATGTGCGGTAGCAGGGCCCGTATCCAGATGATGAGACGATCAGGGAGCTGGCTTCTACCATACGTATGAAACCACGTAAAAGGAGGAATAACAAAGCTTGACGGTTCTTCAGCTCGTCCGCAATGCCCTGGTGGGAAGAAAAGGTGACTCCTCGCACTGCAATTCTTAACTTAAATAGAAATATTAAGAGAGAAAATTTACATAAATATAAATCAGAAAACTAAGACTAAGTAACTGATAAGTCATCGTCGTTTGCGTATCGGTATGGAATACCGTGAAAATTTGAAATGTTTGAATTTAACTTTTTTAATGAAATGGTACAATCTGAATGTCATAATTTCATAATCAGTTTCTAGATACTACTGCTTACGAATTATTAAGCTGTTAGAATATTCCTTAAGCTGTGGAAGTTAAAGGTGAAGTAAATAAGCATGCAGCATCAACTCAGCTTCAATGCAGCTACAATGAACGAGTGTCAGTATAAGTTTCAGTGTTAGTGTTAGCCTGATAGTGTGTTAGTCCGTTAATATGTTATTATTGTATTAGTGTTTTACTTTTGTAGTGTGTAAGTGTTAGTCTATTAACACTACCGACATTTTGCAAGCACAAAGAGTCAAAATTGAGGTCTGGTCGCGCTCCTAGTGTGTTGTAGTATAGTTAGGTAAAATTGGAACTTGTAAATAATTTTGTTTCATGCATGAAATCATAACACGTACTTAATTATTATTATGCACTTAATTTGTTTAATAAATAATAATATTTGAAGCGTTTCTATATCATGCTATTACTGCCATGTTAACATTATTATTACTAAACCTTATTACTAATTATAATCTTATTTATATATACTAGACCTAAAGTCAACATTTTAAAATACATTCGAAACACCGTATAAGCATATAAATTTATACAAATACGAATATTTAAAACCATATCCAAACGAAAAGCAAGTAGAATGTAAATATAAAATGTTGTTTGCGCTACTTATCAGAGGTATTTGGCGCTTATCGTCATACGTTACGTGGACCATTATAAATCTAGGACGACGACCGACCGACGTCCACCTTCATGAATCACTCCGAGGAAATGCCAGCTATCGTCCGCAGAAAGACTAAAGACATTTCGCATTTTCCACTAAGAAATTCAACAATACACAGCAAATAAATGTAAAACATGTAGATAGTCTTCAAATATGTACAATTTAACGTTTAAATTGTTTTGAAATATCGTTTTCCAAATTTTCCTTTTGATAGATGGAATAGAAATTTCTTGTTAGAAATATTGCATTAATATTTCCATAAGGTTTACAACAACACTAAAAGACACGGAGGCAGCAACAGTTTATAGCTTCTAAGCACAACACCTAAGTCAGGTTTAGAACAAAAACCTCGAGTGCTACGCGTTGCGTGCGTTAATGACCCCTGCGTTAAGTCGTTTCATGCTTCGTTTGCCTCATTCATGATATTTTGATAATGGCGTCAATTTATGCGGCAGTACCTCGAAATCCGAGACTGCATAATGACTTGGTGTCGGGCTTGTTTTATGCTAAGCGAAAATGAAAGAGCTTGGAAATGTATGCAGATCTCTAGCGTGGGAAGCAACAAGTGGCCAAGACTGATTTCTAAAGACAAACAAAAAATGTTAGAAAAATGTTTAAATTTAAAATATGTTAATGGAGCGAACTCCAATAATTTGTAAATTAAATCATGAACCTGTGGTTATTATAAGATATATGAAGATTGTTATGAGATTATATAATTTGAGTATATATCTAAATGATGAGATATTTCACATAATTTTAAAGTAAAAAAATATCTATCTCCATGGTATATCTGACCTCAGATTAAATTTTTATCGAGCAATGTATCCAAAACATCCAATCATTGATTAGAGCATAACGCATTAAGAAATTGAACATACATCAACCTGAAGGCGTGTCGTCGTGATATTATCACCGGCCCTGTAATTACACGCTGTACACTAAATTTTCACAAAACTCTCTTATCTGATCACTGTCAGTATGTTAATAGCACATATCCCAAAATCTTTTCCCTTTTACGGCCCATGTCGGACATTGTTTTTAATTGTTATGCAAATTAAAACGAGATTGGAATTCGCAAAAAAAAATTGAGATTATTTCACATCCTAAAAATTTGCCAACATATACTTTGTGTTTGAACTTGCGACCATCTATAATGTATTATTATGTATTGATCTTGTTATTTTTAATAACTTAACCTTTGAAAACATACATCTGACTATCTTGATGATAGCTAGAATTACAATTTAAGTTTTATACCTATATGTTTAACAATAGAACAGCGATACATCCCTTTATAAATACTTTCAACCAACTAAGGAAATAATAAAACGAATATACTTTGGTACCTAAAAATAATAAATATTAAATAATTATTTAAACATAAGTAATAACACCTCGTTACAATTTTAAACTTTTAAACTTTACATCCCAAACACGGTCAATGAACTCGTAATGAGGATACACTTGATTCAAAATAAGGGCTACCCACAAAACATTTGACTCGACCCTTGCAGTTACATCAAAGAGCATTGTGCGAAGCGCGACCATCAAAACCCTCGTAGAAACTCCCTTTGAGTTGATATGACCACGGCCTTGTTAATTCCTACTTCATTATAATTGTCTCTTTGTTTATATTCAACACGTAACTGACATATGAAACAAGGTTGTTTTAAAATAACGTACGCAACATTTATTTGCTGTCACATAGTCAAAAACATATCCTTACTATTTTTAAAATAAAATGTTTCTAAAGTATAATATATCTCTTTTATCATGTAATATAGACTTTAAGATATTTAATTAGTTATCTCACGCTATATCTTCGGAGCTATCGGTATCTCATTCTGATGCCTGATCACGCAATCTCGTCGTCATCTGAAAAATAATCACCGAATTCTTCAAACATATTATAGTATTAAATTATTGCTAATGTCTGAGCAAATAATTGAAAATGGAGTTAATCTTTTAGATTTTATTGTGTTTTTACATAGCATGATTGAGTCAATTAACGTTATACACTCAATTAACGTTTAGTTAATTGACGTTACGTTAATTGCGTTTTTTGGAACTAATTCATTCCCTTTACTATTATTGTAAAAGTATTTTCATCCTCAAACATCATCATCAAAAAACATAATGCGCTAATTTAAGACGAGGGACTTCCCATCAATATTAAGGTCAAGAAATACAAATTTTATTTTATTTATCAACAAATAAATAAAGGTATCAAAGGCGTAAATTAATATTCAATGAACGAGTAATTTGTGAAACATGGAATAATTTCCAACTGAGATAATTTGGATTCTATTGTTTACAAGCTTTGTCTCGATGCCAGGTGCTGACAAACCCGAAGTTTCAAACTGAGGTCATTTCCTAATTAATTCAAATTTGTTATGCTGGTTGCCTTTCCATTTGAAGTGTTTAACATTTTCTAATTAGACTCGTTAAAAATATGAAATGCGGTTATTGCTATATTTCAATTAATTTTGAGTAGCAGCAAACTTGTCTAATTTTGTCTAGTACTTTAGTAAAATATAAACATCTTATTTAACTTAAAATATAGAGATAAAATTAATAGTTTCGATATACATACATACTAAACCGAGAGATAATAGTTCGGAAGAAATCTTGAACAATATAAAACTAACCAGAAGTATTCACGTGTTCGACTTACATTTCCGCAATAGCTCCGAGGTCTCAGACAATCACAGCGCCTCCAGCTGCAAGTAGCTATAATAACAGCGATTACTGACCACCCACAGCTGGGAAATTTATAGGTATGCTAATATCACTCTAATGCCTTTTGTTGGTCGTTAGAACTATCTGATTTATGATTAATGAGATAATATATTATATATCTATATTATATATCAGCAAACTAATACCAAAAAAATCAATTAACATAGTAGATTATTAACTAAAAATATAATAAACATGAATAAATAAGTCATACATTTTTTATTACGAACATATAATGTATACATATTCCAAGTACAAAAGGATATGTACGAACAAAAAAAAATAATGTAAATTCACGTAAAAATAAAATAAAAGTACTTTCATACATTTTCTAATATCCCTCCAGGCTTTGTTAGGGTTTGTTTGTTAATGTCCAATTTATCTTGACCTCACGTTTATACATACAGGTTTATTAATAACAATCATTCTGTCAAATGTATTATGTAATACATTATTATATAATAATAATATATAATTTATAAAAATTGTTATTTAATCTTCATAATTTTAATTAAAATCGCGATTGCGCATCAAATGTTTGTGAAATTTAAGTCAGCACTTTTCAATAAACCTTTATATTATTTTATCCTAAGGTTTTTCGCAATTCAAAATTATATTGATAAAATAATTAATTAAACTTTTTCGATAAATAACAATCCCAAATAAAACTATTTTTCACGGATTAAAACTCGCGTATAATTTGGTTACATTTTAATTGTAACCCGACGTTTCGAATGCTTTGCAGCAATCGTGTTCACGGGTAGACGAGATGTAAAAAACAGTTTTATTTGAAATGTGTACTCGTGAAACTCTAAGAAAATACTAAACAATAGAATCTCATAATACACAGAATATCTCTATCTAGTGAGTAAAAATATTGTATTATAATAATATTAATGAAATTCCTAAAGATTTAATTGATATATAAGAGACAGAGTTTCATGACTTATATGTGTTATTCACTTACAAAATTCCAATTACTATCTGATCCTCGGAGTTGTTGTTGTCTAATAACTTTTTACTATTAAACAAAATGTTTTGATGAATCACTTGTTACAAAACCAGTCCAAATAAACCATAAAAAATGTTATATGTGTAAAAATATATTTAGTAATAAAAAAAATATATTCCTATATTTTTTTTTATTACTAAATATTTTTTACAATATACATATTTATGTTTGTTACTTGTATCACGAGATAAGACTCAGCTGATTATTAAGCTTCCTATTCCATTGGTCAATAATCAATCCTTGACTTCCATGATATCATAATAGTTTCTTCTAAAAGCGAAGGATGCGACATCAATTTAGAACATATACTTTAGCGACTGAAATGATGTAAAATTCCAAAATCGATTCGATCGGGGATTTTATTTAGTTTTTGCCTCGCGTTTAAGTTGTATTCTGATTATAGTTAATCCATAATTGGTCATTTTATGATAATACACAAGTAATTAGTAATTAGCAAGATTATATACATATATCAGAATCAATCACACCATTAACAATGCAATATTATCTATATATAAGTGAAGACATATATACATATATATATATATATATATATATATATATATATATATATATATATATATATATATATATATATAGAGAAAGATTAATTATAATATGTGAGATATAATTTTGAAGATATTAAACTATTTTTGTTTCTGGATAATAAAACTTTCAATTATTGGTAATTATAATTATAATATTATTTAAATTAACTATATAAAAAATGATTATTACCTTCTCTATCATGCGACCGCAAACGGCGAGAGACGTAACGGCCCTCTAAACAAAATATCATCTCATGAGCGTTGCTAAAATAATATTAAAATACTGTACAACTTTAATATGTTAGATGTATGTTTTCTATTGACAGTCCAATTTAGAACAGCTATTAATTTATTTAGTCACACCGACATGACAGAAGTTTTAGCGAGAAAATTGAAAACGAATTATGTATTTTAAATTATTTTATTATTGATATTTTTTATACTTTGTTAAGATATTTTTATTTATTATTATTTAAAAAGAAATATACATAGAAAACTAAATCGTCTCAATCTCATTATAGTATTAGAACTTATTTTTCTATCTTAAATCAATAAGTTTTGCTCATTTTTAATTTACCTATAATTAATATTATTTTATGACAGACGCAGTTGTCGCCGACATTTTTTAACCAACTTCAAAACAGGAGGAGGTTCTGAATTCTACTGTATTTTTAAATCTTAATTAGCTTCAAACTTGAGACTGGATGAACCGATTTCTATAATTATTTTTTATGAAAGTTGATGCTTCCATGTGGCGATAATCTGATTATCAGTTTGAGAAACAGACAACGTTACTCTTTAATTTGCTGTAATTTTTTGCAGTTTTGCTGCAATTACTTATAAATTTATTGTTACTACCATTTTACGCCCGAATAATGGAAGGACCCACTGAAAAAATAAATCAATATTTGTTTTTAAACAAAAAAGTAAAACCACTTCTAAAAACAATAAAGTAATTTCATGTGGGAGACTGGTTAGGAGGTGGGTGCTATATTTTTTTAAATTGAAGCACCCACTTTTCAAACCGTAATATAAGGTGATTCCCAGTAATCAAAGAAGCTATGGTAATCAACCCCATTTTCGAAATCGGATTTTTTGTTATATCTTTACCTTTTGAGGCGTCATAAATGTAAACACTTTTTAAAAAGACGTTTTTAAATGTGTGTGTGTGTGTGTTTTTATGTATGTATGAAAGCACTTTCTTTCGGCTCCATTTTCTCATGACCTTAGTATGCAATTGATTTCTTTTTGGTTCAAATCGATGCGTATTCACATAACTTAGAACTGTTTATTTTTTAAGCGAAATGGACAAAACGAGTTCTTTAAGTTTTATATAAAACACCGCGATTGTGGTAGATGTACCACGTCACATACCAGCAGTACCATGTCTTAACTGAACTAAGAGAGAGATTAATACTAATTTCAAGTATACTATTGATGTATACTTTTCAACGACAAGTATTATAGGATGTAATTTTCTATTTAACTCCCCTTTTCATAAATCACATATTCATGTTCATAAAATTTTATAATAATTTATCATATTCAATGAAGTTTACAAATATAATAGTGGTAAATATAGGTAGGTTTTATTTTTCATAACAAAGCAAACCGAATAAGAGCGTAATCATTCATGAATATTTATTGTTAATTTGTGAACTCGATCGCTGATAGTCCCAAGGCGGGCTCACAAACGATATTTTATATATTTGATATCGTAATATGCTATACATCAATGCTTAATGCTCTGGAGATTATACAAGCTTAAATGCTTGTTTTTTTGAGTTATTTTTTAATAAAATATATCCATTGTAGAGTACATTATAAGTATTTTAATTTGATATGATGTCATATACAAAGGGCAACAAATGACCGAGTGGGCTATCTGGTGGTGAGTATGCACAAACGCACAAGAAAAAGTGCATATAATAACAAACATTTATTTTTATTAAACTTCAAAAAAAGTTAGAGGTTCTCATTTAAACTGTTTTTTTTTTGTCGTTTGTTCAGAATTTTTTACTGGATAAACCGCTTTTGATGCTTTCTTTTATTTGAGATCTGATGCTTTCCGTAGTTATAGTTCTAATTAAATTTGGTGAAGATTATAATAATAATAATAATCTTTATTTGATGATTAGTTTCGGAAACAGAAAAACAACAAAAAATTGTTCCAAACGGAATACAGAAAATTACAGCAGATGTCTCACAATTGCCGCTATCGCTTGTGTATGCATTGTTTATATTATTTTTAATATAATATCATGGCTGTATTACTGGAAAAAATTACTCAAAAAAGGAAGAAATTAAATTAAATTTGATGTAGGAAACTGTTTAGAAAGTGAATGCTGTTTTTTTTAATAGATTTAGACCAAAGACGCCTTCATCCTATACAGTATAACTCATCAAATATACATTTTATACTTTTTGAAGGCGGCTTTAATTTTTTGTTAATTTTATTTTAAGTTACACACAATTTTTGCGTTTATATGCAGATTCTATTTGCGATTGATTAATAAAAAGTAAAACAAGAAAATAATAACATTGAAAAATAAAGCAGTTGCTGCCTTATGTTAATGTTGGTAGAATCGTTTTCTAATTTTGATTCTTGAGCACACGATACATCGAAACCAATTGATAGGTCGAGATCAAAGATCATTTCCGCATGACAGCAGGCAATCGTGCCCCCACTGATAGATTAACGAGATGCTACCTCCGGAAACGATAAGAGTTCAACCAACATACTTAATGAAATTAAACAAAAATGTACCGTAAGTCTTTGGCATTATATTGAAATTAGAATGATACAATTAAGATAAGAGTGTTATTTATATATTATTGTAATATTAAAGTAACAATATGAAAATTCATTAATGGTTATAATAGCATAACTTTGGTCTGAACGTTTTATTATTTCTCATTTTAATTAAACACTAATCCCATTGCTTTTAATATGTTAATCGTAATTCTCAACTTGCTTTGTCGGACCGCTGACAAGTAACCCTTCGCTTAATAACATAAGCTGTACAAAACCTAACGCTTCTACTAAATCAGCATAGCTAATTACTCTGGATTACAAAGTCAGCATACGAGAGAGCTGCAATATATCAGCAGACCAATGAATCGTTCTGAACTCAATGTCCTGTAATTTACGATTTCAAATGATTATTCATCTCTAATTTAATGCGATTTAACATTATTACAAATTAAAAAAAATATTCAAAACCTTGTTCGTTTCTGTGAAATGAAGGTATTTTAATGAGCGTTCAATAAATATAATATCGGTACCTTCAACCACAATTTGAAAACATAATGTCAAATTGCAAAATAATTTGGTTCGCTTGTCGCTGTATGAAGAAATTTCATTCTACAATTTGGTTGTTCATGGGAGAAAGTTTTCTCCCATGAACAACCAAATTGTAGAATGAACCTTGAGAACCGCACAGTTGAGGTGCGCCACGAATCCAGATGGTATGAATATTATTGCAAGTGGTGGCATGCATTGCGGTAATGGAAATCGGCGGGAGGAGACAAATTAATAACTTCTTCGTATAAAGATGCGACATTCCTACTCAGGATCCAGCTTTTCTTATGGTCACCAACAATTTAAACGATATCATTAATTAATACTACCATTACTATACTACTTATCGTTCAAATGTGATATATGCCTTATGCCACAACTCATTTCATTTTGTGTAGAAAATAACTCATTCAGTTTTAAATTATAGTGAGGTTACGGTCGCTGTAAGGATTTAGAACAAATTTTACGCATAGTTAGACGGCACATGAGTCTAGGGGCTAGTACCTGCCAGGACGCCAGAGCAAGGACTTTTGTGAGTCTTTTCTTATAGCTAATATTTATGTTTTTTTTTATATAATAACAATTTTAGGTAAACGTTTTTTTTAAATGAATGCTAGTTTTGAAGAATGCTTTTCTTGTAGAAATTGATAGTTTAACATAAAATATAATCCAAATTTTTGACAATTTTATCTGTAAATATGTAAGAATTTCAATAATTCTTAATTTTGATGATTAGAGATTGCTAACACATTTCTAGAAAACTTTTTAAAAGAATAACCTCTTATTAGTGTAAACGGTGTTCAAAATAAATAACCTACACAATGTTTAAATTGAAATACAAAGTTCTATCTAGAGCAACATGATAAATAAAAAAAGTTTTATTTTATACAATGAAAACAACTCCCGTAACTTTTAACTGAAGTATGTAATGCTGAAAGTTATATAAAAACTTCTGCAAATTGGAAATATGCGCTCAGATTTCTGTAATATTCGTTACAAAATAAACAGATAAACATCAGATATCTTTGACATATTTTTTATTTAATATAGTAAATATAACAGATTTTGAAATTACAATAAAATATTTTTTCTAAAGGAGTTCAAGATGTGTTTAATCTACTTTTATAAGATTTATATTTAAAGCAAACTGAAAGGAAATAAAAAAATCAACAAAATATCTCAATGTTTATCTTTGGCTTAATAATTTGATTGTCATCTCATTCTCTCTAAATCGATTAGTTTCTAGATGAGATCAAATTAAATCAAAGTTTAGTTACCTTTAAAGATTATTAATGATACAGACCTGTTTATTTGGAATGCCAGAATAAAAAAAATAATATTAATGGCACGGTTGAATCAACTATAAAAATCACGAGTTAATCAACCGTTAAGTGGATATTGTTTGATAGTTTATAAGCACTAGATATTAATATCGATTCAATATTTCCTTTTTCACTAGGTATATAACAAAACAGTGTGAATGTACATCTTATCGCATTGTGTTCGGATTTATTTGTACGTATTTTTGCTTTAAAGTCGTCTGGATTCATATAATTTAATATGTTACATATTATTAAATTTATTCTTAAATAAATGACATGTAACAGAAGAAAGAAACATAATTCCCAGGCGCCACTGATAATACACTTTTAGCACGTTTTTTTTCATTACCGGTTGCACATTATGACCACTTCTTCAACATTTAAATTTCAAAATTTAAAACCTCGTACATTAAAGCTTTTTAAGCTATTAAGTCAATTAAACGAATCATCAACTTAGAGGCTAAACTTGAAGTCTTCGAAAAACGCATTGCTCGAGAAATGTTCTTTATATAGATCCATTTTTCTATGAAAGTATATTTTCACAATGCTAGTTAAAATAAAGGGGAAATGGAAAATTAAAAGTTCTTATTTATTTTTATTTTAAATAATCATATTTCCAAAACTAAATTGTAATTCTCGAACGTTTTATAAAAAAATAACTTTATATGAAATCTAAATAATAGAACACTTAGAAGACTAACAATAAAATAAAATACAAAAGCACTTCCAACAGAATGCA
The DNA here is from genome assembly GCA_959347395.1 of Mechanitis mazaeus. Lineage (NCBI taxonomy): Eukaryota > Metazoa > Arthropoda > Insecta > Lepidoptera > Nymphalidae > Mechanitis > Mechanitis mazaeus. The sequence goes on from OY365747.1 coordinate 9,443,148, forward strand.
ATTTAATGGTAATGTATGAAAAATTCAAAATTCAAATATTCAAACTTTGTTATTACGCACACAGAACATCTTAATAAATGTAAATTTTCAAATAGTGTTTAGAATTATGCCAACAATAATATACATAGCTAAACGTAAAATTAAAAGAATAAAATAATTTTATATTTTCTTCATTTTAAAGACTCAAAAGAATTTTAATGGCAACATTCAATTACTTAAGGTTAAGAAATGTCACAGATTATAATACCTCTTTACTTAGGACTCAAAATATAATCAATCAACTTAATATCATAGTTGAAATGTAAACACAGCCGCCCACGAACTCTTGCAATATCCGAAGACACGCAAAAGCGTTGCCAGCCTTGGAGGTAGGAGTATACGCCTTTTTTGAAGGTACCCATATCGTATCGATCTGGAAACACCGCCAAAAGAATTTTATTCCACATCTTCGTGTACAAAAATGACATTTTTACATGAATCAAATGCAGCGAGATAACGAACTCTTGAACTAATGAAAGGATACCAACAAATTCAGTATAAAATCCCAATCCCCGGAGACAGCAGTCGATACTAACTCGCTCTCCCCAACATTTTTCGATCTAACTTTGAAATTAATTTTGAAGTTTTCTGCTGGACAGTCTGGGCTAAACTGGTGACACGAAGTTTAAATTTGAAAACCAAGATAAAATCAATATATCAATTTATTTCGTCAATTAAACTAATAAATTTAAATTCAAAATTCTATTGAATTATTGACTATTTTTATAAATTTTGTAATAATTTTAGTCAAAATTCTAAATACATTCTAATTCTTCCATATATATCGTGAGAGTTTTGTATATGTTGTTGTCTCACTCTTTTCTCTCTTTCTAGTATATGTCATGGCACGGATGACGTCAGCTCTGTATGAGATATATTCATATTAAACATTTATTACAGTAAATTCTAATGTTTTAATTCCACTCAAGACTGGGAACCCTTCTTATTCTTTGTTTTTTGAGTTGCTTAAAAGCAACAGTTTACAAAAGTTTACAAAAACTACATTGTTTATTATAGCAAGTGTTACCGCTGCAATATATCATAATCGACACATCTTCTAATCAATTATAGAAAAACAGTTTTATATAAAAGTTGGCACATAAAATGTGTGCTATGCAATAGATAGCCCGGATACACTGCTCGGACGTCCGGCGGTACTGCGCTATTCGCTTTAACTATTGAAAGTTGCAACTATTTTCAAAGAGAAAATTATTAAAATTATCATGACTTTATGTCACAAAACTGCTGACTTATCATTAATATTTTAATCTATTAACACTATAGACTGTTTTTAATTATAATATATTACTATTCTAAAAATAAATTTTACTTACATTATAAGATATACTTTTCTTTGTTAAAAGTTCCGTTGGCTATATTTTATTGTCATGACCATATTTGTCATCTTTCATACCTTTTATATAAAAAGCGCACAACAAAAGAAACTTCTTAAGTGCTCCAATCTAAGATGCTGCAGTCTAGGGCATGTATAAGTGAAATAGATGCCTTTTCTGAAAAGCTACAAAGTAGTAAACACCCATTTTATTTTCTCTGTTATAAATTACCTTCAACCTCAAGTAGTTTCGCTTAGAAATCGCGTCTGCGGAAACCTGTTTACATTTCATTGAAACGATTATCTAGTAATTGTCTAATTGATGCCTAAATTAGTCCTATTAGCTCTAAAAAAATATAGTAGACCATTTTAAGATACTTCAATTAGTCCTATGAACTCTCTCAAAAATAAGAGTATTTGCCAAGGAGCGCCAACGAGCTGCTAGTTGTGAAAAATACCAGCATCGCGATAGCGCTTCTTTTGACAGTTCACTTTTGGCGCGCTCAGGTGACAACCGTGTTAATTTTAAATCATTATATTGCATTCTAACTATCTTCGATATCATTTTTTTTATAAACATCGTGATTATTTTTATAATATTTCTAATTTCGATCTCAAAATGTCGGAAACAAAGTGAATCTTCAGATACTGACGTTATATATTTTCTGTAATTTTCTTGTCAATGTCTGTAATATCTTGTATAATTTTTTTTTTATTTTCATAGTATAAAATCTTCTGAGGAGAATGTTGAAAAAATTATGAATATTGCTATATTGTAACGGAAATGGTGAATGTTTTTCTTGTTATAAATTATCTATAAAAATACACTTTTTACTGACATTTTTAGCATATATTGGTAAAATATGTATGGCACTAAAAGGGTTAAAAAAATGATCTTAGAATTTTGAGAGTCTACATACTATCGCTATTTTCTAATATCAAGTTAGAGATATATGATGTTATAAAATATTAATGTATTATTCTAAGAATATGACGTAAGTAAGTTTGTACAAATTTTAGTTCATAATTAACTGCTGAAACATATATATGTACATCAGAAGGTTCTGAACGTAATACCGAGTCTCTCGTATGACGAAAATTGAATAGGGATTCAATTACACTGCCTACTTGGAAGTTAATTAGAATAATAGGTATAGGCACATCTCTGGCTTCATGATTTTGTGTTAAATATTAATTTTGTTTTTTATCTAACATCTCAATTTTGTACTCTTTTTTAACATGAAACATTTATAAAAACATCACATATGTATTTATTTTATATGTAATATTAATCAACCACTATATCAATTGTAATGAAATTTGGTAAAGAAATATTAGAACTTGAAGAAAAAAAGAGGGTTCTTTTTAACGCAAAAATAAAATGTGAAATTATCTTTTAAGATCTTGTATTATACATTATGAATGAAGTAATACTTGAAATTCTTTAATTATAATAAAATAATAAATGATGTCTTCAAATTTATTATCGACAATATTTACAAGATTAAATGATATAAAAATTATTTAGATGGTTTCGTTATCTTTATTCATAATTGTTCACGCCGCGCCGCGTCGCAGCGTGCTCATAGATTAAGGCGTGACATACAATTTTACTCTTTAAGAACTATTGATCAAAGACGGTAAGAAGCATAGATTAGAAGCTGCATGCTTCCTATAGCCATCCAAGTGCTAGAAGAATGTTCCAAATCCGTCACTAAAACATCCAAGGTTAACTTGTTCAAATCAACATATAAAAAAATTAACCTTTGCTTCATTATATTAAGTTATATTATAATTTAAACATCCAACATTATATTTTTTGATATTTTACTTGTTTTTGTAATGATATATGCGATACTTGGTAACTTTAGAACAACTTAATCAAATAAGATGTGCACAATGGTTCTTTGTCCGCACATTCAATCATATCCATTTTTACAATCACTAAAAGACGTTTGATCCCGACATTTTAATTACAATTTGATACATGTTAATATTTTAAAAATCAAGTTTTCATTTAATTATCTAATAAACAATATTCAATTTAATATATCAATATCAATAATATGCTAATCAGATAAGAAAACATTAAAAATATTTTTTTTACTATATCATGATGATGATGTAAATAACATATTACCAAATATCAAGTTTTTATATTATTAACTAATATATAATACAATATATCAATATCCATAATATGCTTATCAGGTAAAAAAAACATTTCAAATAAATATTTTACTATTCGATAAAAATGTTCTAATAAGTATTTTTAAAATAAGTATTTTTATTACACCAACTGGATTTGAGAGTTTTATATGACATCATTCTCACAGTCCAATATGTATCACTTGCATATATAATATGATTTGATATTTCTCATGTAGATTTTTCTAATTCACTTCAGGAGCAGAAGCGTAGTATGAAATTGTATTTTATTTTAACGCCGTCATAAATCTCGCTCGAGCCATAAAATGAAAAGGAACCTTCATTCACGAGTAGGTGTGGAGATAAATATGGCACATAAATTTCACATTTTCAACAATATCACAGTGTACGCATCTATTACAACTTGATATACGCTGTAGATACAAAAAATGGCACTAAAATACACCTTGTAGTATTACCAAATATTAAAATTACTATCTCTTTTTAGTATATTTTTTTCTAAATCAAACATGATATTGTCTCAATTATAAATTAAGATAGTATACGTTTCTAAACAAATATTAATTAATAACAATTACGACTATTGTTTCCAGATATTGTGATCTGCAAAAAATTAATAGTTCCTATTCACGTGTAAGTGTGAATATAATATATATTATGTAAACTTACAAGACATAACACAAAATAAATAGAAATATGGTAGGCATAACATAACATTTACGATATTTTTATGATATCCCTACATGATACGGAGAAAGAGACTTAATATAACTTACTCATACAAGGCCTCTATAAACAAATCTTTATAGTACCTACGACATTTTGTTGTTTGTTATGTGACTGCTTGTACAATATAATACAATACATGTATTCGCATCTAGTCGATAAAAAAGGAATGGAAAAATAAAAGCTGCTTCTAGAATTTGGAATGTATGTATATAATAGAAACAAGGAAGATTATTTATAACTAATTAATAACCAAAATAGTAATAGGTTTGCACGACCGGCCACCAAACAGTGTAGCGTCTGGTTTGGCAATCTAGTGGCCATTGGACCAAAAGTGATTTTGATGTTGAAAAAAATTCCGTTCGACAGGTTTTTTGAAAAGTAATAATAAATGTTTTGCGGCTTTTCATAGAAAGTATTTTTATATATAGAAGAAAATATGTATGGGAAAAAACTAAAATTTTTTTTTATAAAGAGTTTTCATCCTGATAATTTGTTAGTGCTAAATAAAATTACAAAAATAACACGCTCGCGGTCACCTGTGGCCCTGCCCGCATGGGAGATTTTAAATTTCAACTTTTTTATTTTACATTTCTCTTAATTTCTTGCCTTTTTAAATATTTTTTTGGATAATTTTATATTAATTTAACCCAAAAAAAACTGTTCCAAAAAAGTTGGTATGGTATGGGTACAAAAAAAATTGGAAATATTTAATACAAGAGACTCTTTAAAGAGCAATCTAGACTGATTAGAAAATTCATCGGTAGAAAATATATCTAGGCAGGCAGCAACTTGCGGGTAGATGAATTGTATGAAAAGCGGTATTGTGTTTGTTTCTATTGCATGTCTCTATTGGACGGTATTTTTGGGATAAGGGAACAATAACAGCTCGATTAGTAAAATACAATACAATATTAATAATAATTAAATCTAACATAGCCGCCATCACAAAATTACGGACTACATATTTGGGTAAAACCCAACTAATTTAGGTATCAAATGAAGGAGCTTAGAAGATTAGTTGTTGAAAATTGAAAAAAAATCCAAATTAAGATACAACCTCAAACAAACTGTCGTTAAGTTTTATACGGTCAATAAAATCCTGTTTCTAAAACTTTTTTTTAACATTTATTTTAAATCATAATTTAGAATAATTTTCAAAAAAACAGAATTAAAATATATAAATAATTTGATTTAAGCAATTAAAATTTATTATAAATATAACATAGAGTAGGTTACATGTAACATATATATAATTAATATTATATATTATTTACCTACTCATGATTACAAATCTTTATATACTCGTATTACAGAATACCAAAATCAAAACGGTAATATGAAGTAAAATATCCCTTCAACCTCGGGTAAGATTCATATAAAGTACTGAATAATATATACCTTAATATGTTTCGAGTTGAAATTATCAGCTGGAAGAGGAGCCCTTTAAATTGAAGATACCGCCGTATCTGGCACCAAGGTGGATTGAAAATAATCCAAGTAGAAAATTAATCCTTGATTACGTCCCACTCCCACTGTGATTTTAGAAATAACAAACATAGATTTATGGAAATGGCTCTATTAATTTAAATATAAAATAAGTCTTATAAATTATTTATATCAGCATACCATGACATAGCATTTTTATAAAACAAAATATAATTTATTTTATTTTTACAATTTGAGCTATTTAAATAGTGGCATTATTATATTACTATTTTTATTGTCAGTTCTATAAAATTTAATTAACTTTAATATTTCCATGGTTTAAAACAAGATATTGTACCCCTCGCATAGGATTCCCTCAGTGTTCCTCTCCCCTTCAGCCACGTTTGAAATATTTAGATAAACAAATTCCTTTACGGAAGAGAAGTTTGTTCAGAAAAAAAAAACAAAACAGTGTACAAAGGCTGTTATTAAGGTACAAATACAAATTTTATATAAGAAAAATGTTTTGAAATCTAATAAACTTATAATTAAAACATCGTAAAAAATGCAATAAGAATATTAATTGGAATTTGTTTAATATTAAAATGCTTCTTTTTTTGTTTATTGACCTTAATAAAAAAATATATAAATGATGACAACACTTTCATGGGTCCAATGTTCATACACGTATCTTAAAATATCAGATGTGTCACGTGGCAAATTATATTTTCGTTGAAGGCCCCTCTCTTAAAGATCAATTTCGCGCTTGGACAAGTTTAATGTAAACTTGAGTGCCTAGGGGGACACCAAATGAAAGCCGGCCCCAACGCTTTAACAAATGTCTTTGTTATTGAATTTTTCGTAGAATGTCTTAGAATGTTTGAAAATTATCTATCTTTCTAACGTATATAGTATTCTTCATAATATAATATGTTTACGTTTTATATCTCTTAATTTTAATTTAAAATTTTCGGTAAAATCAAAAAGTTTAAAATTTGTTTTGAAATATTTGAAATTATTATAAAAAAGAATCCACGATGATATCGAATTACCTAAAAATATAAAAGAGCCAATCAGATTTAAGATCTTCCCTTAATATTATTGAAAATATTAAAAAAAAGTTCGAAGCTGCGGAAATAATGACGTCATAATTTTTAGTCATAATCATTAATAAATTAGGAAGTTTAACCATAACAGTACTGTAAGAACTGTTACATCAAGACCTTATCCAGTAATCAACCATGTAGCTAATAGCAACCAAGAAAGAATATGGTTGATGGACTAATATCATGATCACCCGAGTATTGATTAGGAAGGAAAATAGGGCCTCCAAGCTGGACTTGAATTTGAACCCTCTTTTTCTTAGGGTGGCTTTTATACAGAAATTATATAAAAAGCTAACTTTACAAAATATATGTCCGATATTCAATAATGTTAATTAATATTAATATAGTGCTCTTATTTAAAGGACACATTTCTCCACAAGAATAAATTAGAATTTTTGAACTTGAACTTGATAAGTCCTATCAGATCTCGAAGAATCACATGTATGAATATATAAATTTAAGAAATCATTTAAACGTTATACGATCTTTGAGATATGGAGCACCTATGTACTATGTATATTATCTATATATATGTGTCACTTTGTTATAATCGGATATTATATGTATTATATATATATGTATTATAAAATAAAATTGATAACAATATTATATGAAATGATTTTAGACATCAGTACTCGTATTGGAAAGTTTTGTTTTCGGCATTCTATGTGTTTGAACGGATTTAACTTACGAAATGTTGTCACTGGGTCAAAGGGCTGACACGATATGTTTAGATAACTTTTAACATATAAACGTTCACAAACTCGGCTCTCAACCGTAAAAGAAACTTTTGATAGAACATTACATGTAGCAAGTATTGTAGTTTCTTGAGAACATTTTCAGTAACTTCCACGAGTTTAATTGAATATTCAACGTGCGAGGTGGAAATACTTCTAGCATTTGAATAATTATATGGAATTTCTAGAACATTTCCTCGATTATATATAAAATGTGTATAGATAGTGTTATATAATAATAGAAAAAGTAACCAAAACAAAAAACAGAATGTACTATTTATAAAGCAGTACAATAAATCTAGGAAATTGATTAAATTGAAACCAATTTGTTACAAAATCAATTTAATACCAAACCTTGAATATTTTAAGTACGACAGATACAAATTTATTTCCAACCAAATAATCTATATAAACAGGTGCCAGCTGTAACACGGCGTCATTTATTTTCCGCCTGTAAACTTCACCTCGTAACCCTAAAATCTAATTGGATTTAATTCCATTACTAAAGGCCCAAATGGGACCCTTTAATTGTGCTGACCAACACCGGTTCATTAGGATCCCAACTCTCAAATGTTTGCACGGCGAATGATAGTGCCAAATATTCACAACGGATATTAAAATTTTCTAATATAATACCTTCAAACTTTAGGGTATTTTATTGCCGAAGGAAACCTTGTTGTTAGCTTATTATACATAAAAAAAATTATACATAACATGCTTACTGTTTATAGTTAAACATATTTTTACCTTAATTATTTTATTAAACACAAGCCAAGCTCGAACGTGGGTACCACTATCTAAAAAAAGACTTATAAATGACAAAAAATGTACTTGGCTCGGTAACTCTTTCCTTTCTCTTGGCAGAACCTTTCCCCTGCATTTCTTTTTATTTTTTACGGAATTGAAGGTGCCACTTACTAATATAGACAAATAGCCCTTTTCTCATCAAGTCATAGAAAAAAAAATACAAAAAAAGTCCACTGCACTTCATACCCTATCAGATTTATCCCTGCAACAAAATATGCAACTAATTATAATAATGTACATATAACATAAACTTAGATGAAACTGCCTTAGCTTAACATTCCCTTTACCTTGCAGATGACAGACCCATGGCGTTGCAACGAGACCTGAGACAGATAGTCGGTATTTCTTCATCATTAGGTCGCGCCGATCACTTTCTGGTGAAATTAGTATGATACTCCCAGTTACATCCAGTTTCATATTTTCTTAGATTTTCACGAGTACACATTTAAAATAATATAATTTTTACGGATTTAAACTCGCGTATAATTTGGTTCCATTTTAATTTTAAACCCGGTTCACGGTTAGACGAAATTTCGTCTAAACGTGAACACGATTGCTGCAAAGTATTCGAAACGTCGAGTTAAAATTTAAATGTAACCAAATTATACGCGAGTTATAATCCGTAAAAATATTTTTACTTAATTAAAGCTAATTACTTAAAAATAGGCGTGTACTATGTTACGTACATACGTAGCTACACCGCCGATAAATTTCTCCCCGTAATTCGTTTGATCTGCTCGTCTGACCTGCTTTCAATAAAGAAATAATAATATATCTATTATTTCTAATTATTATTTGCATTATTTTGTAAACATAGATTAGGTTCTTAGTGATCAATCCTAGATTAATGTATAAATAATAATACTATGAGATATTATTCTAGTAATATTATATACATTTCACAAATGTATAATTCCGTTTTAATGTATAATATAATGTTATGATCATATATCTTATTCGGAGTTTGGTAAATGTAGATACACTCGTATAATGAAAGTAATGGGAGAGGTGAATAGGTATTTAAAAGCAAAGAAGATTTATTGAAATTAGAACATTTTATCTATCTTTAGATTCTTTGATGTATTTTGAGAAAATATAAAATAATATGAAAATAAATATGAATGTATATAAGTTAATGTATTATTTTTATTGATATAATTCTCATTATAATACTAATTGTATAATAAATACACTTTATTATTATTATACATTTTAATAGGATAAAAAGACAATAATGTTTTCATTTCATACTCGTATACTTTTTACTTGTATATTTTTTGTAATAATAGTTAATTAATTCTTAGTAACTAATTACCTGTATGTACGTAATAATATACCATATATATATTCAGACAGACAGACAGACGTCGATATATTTGCCACAATAAACTAAGACACTGTATGTACTTCCAAAAAGAGATTTAAACTTTTATTGGCACATCTGTATTATCAAGAGATATATTGAAGCAGATAACTGAACTCTAGCGTGGACTTTTCTTTAATATCGAGATGCTATAGTGATAAGCAGCTCTTATCGTGTTTCTTTTTTTTTTCAATAATACACTATTTATCTAATAACACTAAACACACGTCTATTTTGAAGGGATATATTACCCCTCAAATGAGATAAAATTATTAAATAAATGTAGATAATATTATTATTATTATTTTGTAATTTATTGGAGAATAGACGTTTTTTAAAATGATTGTAATAGAATTAAAACGATTGTAATAGATTTATAACGAATGATCTATTTTTAAGAAAAACAATTACCTTTGAAATATTTTTGGTTACTGTAAAAACTACACCGTTTTCCTGTGTGAAAATAAAAATCCTATATAGAATTAGTCAAAACCACATAAAGTTTTATAAAACATTAGGCCTTCAGATTGCTTGCGATGGTTCTAATTATTTGTAATTTATTATTTTGACGTTTGTGAAACAATGATCACAATGAAAAACAATTACCGACTGAACTTGTTTTGCATCCTTAACCTTTAAATTGAAGTGTCTTCATAGTTCTTATTTCGATAAGTATTTAGTATGGTATTAAAATAGGCCCTTATGATATTTACATTCCGTGACGTACACTAAAGATATAAATAATTAAATATTTTTCAGTTTACCAACCTCATTATTAAACGGTTCGAGTTTAAGGATATTTTTAGCAATAAAAACGAATCTATACATAAACTTAGACAGTATTTCTTGTAATAAAGCACTAAAATAGTGATATTATGAACATAGTATACAAGATTCCAAAGAGATCGCATTTATCAAAAGATACATTAGGTAGGTAACAATACTCTATTGCAGAATGTGCGTATCGAGAACTATTACTCTTCTCTGTACTTTCCTCTAGTCTCAGATGCCATAAAGATAAGCTGCTCCTACACGAAGTACTTATCCATTGTGATCGTTTGCCCGTTTCTGTACGAGTTCGCTGGATGTTTTCAGACGACATTACATTTTTGACAAATTGGAAAAATACAGATTTTTTTTACCTTAGCTCATGTAGTTTAAACTACTAAAAACTACTTCTATTTGAACGATTAATAAAAACATTTAAAATTATATATTGATACTTTATTTTAATAAAATATAGTTATTTTTATATAAGAGGACCACTTATTATTGTAATAATAGTGCGATCAACCTTCACTGAATAGATGGCTATTAATATTTTAACCAGCTTTGTTTTAAATATACTTCATAGGTTGTCATTGCAATCTGAGTTTTTGTGTCAGAGAATGCCAAAAAAAAATCTATTATGGGTGAGTGACTTTTATGCTTATAAATATTCATTTGACTGCTTTTTCTTATGGTTAATGGTCCCTTAACCTTCCGGTCCCTTAACTTACCTACAATCAGTATTGAACATAATATATGATTGGAAAACATAAAACTCCATCAATGATTGGTTGCATTTGTGCCACCTATCTGATTTCTTCATGATCAGTACGAGATGTATGTATGTGTACTCAAGGGGACAGTCTTAATGAAATGAGTTCAATGCATTTCTGTAATTTCGTAAGAACACTTGGTAAAAGACTTGTACTGACAATGTAGGCTTTTGGCTAGGCTAAGTAGTTATGCTTTGATTTTATTTTAGCAGTTTAATGTCAAAGTACTATGTGGAGTTCCTTAATATTTATTAAATCAAGCAGTCTTACACATATTTTTTTTTGTTATGCTTTGTAAAATATTTTAAACGAATTACTTATTTCATACACATCAATCAAGAGATACACACCTTATTTGACTATTGTTTCATAAACGTATATTAGTGGTATTATAACAATATTAATTTATTATGGAAATGGTGTACTAAATATTATCTATTACTACATTCTTATAACATTTTAAATCAGCCACAATCAGTACAAGTTTTAAGCTTCACTGATTAAAATAATTATAAATTGTTTAAAATAGATTTTGGACGTAATTAGATGATACACATTTCTTAATTTTTTTAACCAGGCATTATACATTATTTCGCTCAAACTACAATTTTTATATTTGCGCACAATGTTTGTTATCAAACAAAATCACACATTGTGTGGATAATTATATAATATAGTGATACGATTATTATCTTAATTACCTCATTTAAGTATTTACTTACATTTTAATAATAATACTTATGGAATTACCATGTGTGGAAAGATAGTATAAGGCAAAAAATGTGTTTATTTTAATAACAAAATAGTTACACAGAAAAATATTACTAAGAATATAATTTCGACACATTTTTATGATTTTATTTATATACTCAAATCTAGTTCTTTGTAAGTACTAAATTATTTAAATTTTTTATAAAGATAAGATTTAATAGTAATTTAATCTTATGTATAAAGATATTACAGATTATAAATTATGAAAGGTGACTAAAATAATATTACCTTTTGCTATTAATCAATATTGCAAATCTACATTTTCCTCTAATTTCTCATATTCACTCACTATTCTCAGAACAACGCAAATTCAAGAATAATTTCTAAATCTTTATTCATATTATTATTTTGTATTAATATTATTGGTAAGTCGCAAAATCGAAAATAATTTCTAAATATATAAAAATAATATTGCTTGCAAGTTTATATCTGTTTTTTTATCTTCAGTACCTACTTAAAATATTTTTAATTTTCTTTCACTGCTAGAATAATACCTCAATATAATAGGATCCTTTTTTTGTTTAATATAATAAAAAAAACAATAATTTAAACGTCGGGACCAATTCTATAACATTGAACCGTTTGAAATAAAAATATAAATTTTATAACAAAAAGACTTCGTTACTTTTAGTTTTACAATTAAGTATGGGATATCATATATACCTATAATAATGTGTCACCCAAAAAAAGGTAAGATTAGTTTTAGACACAAGTTTCTCGTAAACCTTAAAAAAAATTATTATATTTATTATTTATATTTATTTTATTATTATATTAATATTCATATTTTTATATAATAAATAATTATACCAAAAAATAACGACCAATAAAAACAATAAGTCCCTAGCAATACTGCGTTCTCCCTACCGCGGGTTGTACGAGAATATTAGACGGTAGAAGGTGCAACTATATATATATATATATACATATGTATATTCTTACTATAGATTAAACTGTACATCTCTAGCAAAGATCTATTAAGGAACAGCATACAAAGTCGCAGGCTGCAGCTAGTATTAAAATAAATAATCAAAAATTCTAAACATACTTACATATTATTTTTTTATTGTTTCATTTTATTGTATACATTTATTATGTATTATTATGTATAAATGTTTTTAGAATGCATAAAATAAATAAAATGTTAAGTAAGAAGACTTTTTTAATGTTGTATAAATAAACTATTAAAATAGTCTATAATTTATTTCACAAAATATAACAGACTGAACAATATCTACATTAATATCAACATATACCCTTACAGTAAAAATAATAGTATCTTTCGTTTATTAAACATGTAACTATGATAGCGACATCTTCATGAAGAACATCAAAAAAATCTAGAATATTCAAAAAAAAAGTTACGTCACCTCATCTCTCGGTCATTTCGGTTCAAACCTGAACTTCTGTTATTTTCTTAGTAAATATCCAGGTCCCCAGGTGAAGGTTGGGCAATGGGAGAGTTATAGTTTTATAAATTAATTTAAACTAGGTTTTTATCTCATTTATTATTGTTAACTTTTTATTTGTACTGAGATTCTAAATACTATTACCTCCGAAAAGCACCAATTGTCTTGTCAAAGAAGGTAAAAATGGGCGTGATAATGCAAATCAGTGTAAAACAGCCAGTAAATGCAATCAAGGAATACGCAAATCCGGGTGTAGCCCAGTTCTTAAACGAATTCTTATCAAATGCATAGCATAACGAGATGGCGGATGTTGCATAGGCAACTACTCCAAAGACAATATGTGTAACCTTGGACAAGTTTCCGGGTAAGCACTTCCGAAACTCATAAGCGTACCATGAGGTCACTCCATTAAAGAAACTGGCGACTGTAAACACCATTGATGCTAGCGCTGAAAATAGCAAAATCATTTTAAAAACCTCTATCATCCTATATAATTTAGACTAGAGATGTGTAAGATCTTTTTAAAGTTAATAATGTTTTTAATACTTAATCATACAGTTTAATGTAATAACTTACCAAATTGACCATGTAATGTATTAAAATTGACTTCTTTTGCTACACACATGATGAAACATCCGGCAAGAGCAAGAGCTGATCCTACGATTTGCAAAATAGTATGTGCTCTCTTTTTATCTGCTAAACTTAGGTAATTAGACCATCCGTTGTAAGGACACAAGGCCAGAATGGCTTCTGACATCAATAACTGGTACTGAAGCAAAAAATTAAATATTAAATTCAAATATCTTCTCAAAATATATCCAGTATTAGTAAAATAAATCTTTCAAAATCCGCAATAATTTATATTAAACATACTAATAAATATTTCACCAAAACTACTCACACCAATGACGCACAGTACAATATGCAGCGCAACGGATCCCAGAGGCAATTTACCGCCTCTAAACGAGTAAACAAGTGAAACTCCAACCGTAACCCCGATTAATATATGTCCTAGTAAATTAAGCGATGATCGAAAAATTTTCATATTATAATTTCCTTCATTACTTGGAGCAATCCCTGGCATTTGGTTCACAAAATTTGAGGCAGGCACTTTTGCCTCGGGATCTGCGTTTAAGTTCACATCAATTGAATTTGGCGGCATTTTTTTACTTGTTTTGCTTGCACTGAGTAAGAAATGAGCATAAGACCTCGGTCCGGTATATTTATATTAAACGTTAGAGATAATCACTGGCTTATCATTATCGATTGTAAACACGCTTTGGATAATTTTAACGCACTTATAGTTTTGACGATCGAGACTTTATAATTAATTAGATAACATATCTGCGTTTAACGAAATAAAATTTTCATATTAAATATTGATTTATCAATTTTATTTTTCAAGTCCAATTCATTGCAAAATATATAAACATCAAATAAAATTTTGGCAAATAAACATAAGAGAACATGAAATTCAGCTTTCACATTCTCTTATGTTTATTAATAGTTTTTGGTAAATATAATAATATAGAACTATCAATAATTTACATTGAAACACTTAAATGATAAGACGAGTTCACGACCGTAAATGCTCGTTTGATGAAACATCTTACTGGTGTCTCAATCTAAGCGTCTGCCAAAGTTGGGTCCTTCATAATAATAAAAAACTATAACTTTTAGGAATTTGCGAAAAACATTGTCTATGTATGTTTATCAATTGTCTAATACTCAAGGTGCAAACTTTGGTTAGTTTTTTGTTTAATTCTATAATGTAAAGAAGATATAGAGGACGCACAAAATGGACGCCGGCACTGAAGGAGGATATAGGCCGAAGATTAAATTGAAAAAATTAAGAAATGCTGAATTATTCTTAACTTGGGAACCAGTTCCTAGACCTCCCTAGCTCTGTCAGCAGAATCTATACCTTTTAAAACCAATATTGCACACTGTCGCACCTCTGAAGGGAGTTTCGAAACACGACGAAATAGGACATTTAGCAACCAAAGAATTTAAAAGATATATATGTTATTTGGTAAATATACTACATTTGATGGAATCAAATAAATAAGGAAAAATAATAAACTAATTATGATAAGTGTAATGATTTAGTATTTCAAATCCACAATCAATCAATCAATCAATCAATCTATGTTAAGTGCTATAACATTAATTTATGTTGGTAGTAATAACATTAGTAATGTATATCGTAACTAAACAGTAAAATCTACAAATATATATATACATATTTGTTGATTTTACTGTTTCAGTCATGCACTGTAATATTAATAAATTTACCGTTAAATTTAATAATATTACAGTTATAAATCTATAAAAAGGCAAGGTCATAGAGAAACACGTGGATTTCCATTTACAGATCCACTTATTTAAGTTAAACTGTGGTGATATTTCCTATAAGATAGTAGGTATCACACAACTTGCATTATAATATATTATATCTAATTTTCTAAAAGGACAATATTTTTTTTTTAATATCTGTCATCAGTATTCTAAGCAAATGACTTTAAAAAGAAAATGATTATAGTATCAATCAATTACCAAATTCAATAAATAAATTATAAATAAATAATTTAATAACTTATGATTCGATACTTATAAAATAATGTTTATTTACACAAATCCCTCGAACTATTTTAATACTTAAAACAATTATATAATAAAATCCATACATGAATTAAATTTATATCAGATATTTTTTCAATAATAATAGATCGCAACAAATAAGTAAGACCGCTGATAGCAAAATATAATATTTATTTGATAAGCAGATATTTTAATATATTATTTGTATTTTCGATAAAATAATTAAAGAGAAATATGTATTCTCTTTTACATGAAACAATAAAAAATTAACGATAAAATAATATCTATTTTTTTAGTTTATATTAAACTTCCGATATACACATAAGTAGTTCTCATATTATTTTATCAGTTATCACAGCTACGTGAGGAATACTATCTATGATAAAAACGTGCGTGACCAGAATGAAGGATATATTATAGGTCATGGACTACCAACTAGAGTTTATATAACTATTCAAGTATCTACAATAAGAGGATTCACTTTATTTTGTTTTTACCACCCCTGGACATTGAAAGAAAGAAAAATCCTAAGTAGCTTCTTACTGCTATAAAATGACTTTATTTTGGATTGACAACCCTGGACATGGAAAAAAAGAAAAATACTAAAATAGTGTCTAACTGCTATAAGACGACTTTAATTTGTGATTGACAGCCCTGGACATGGAAAGAAAGAAAAATACTAAGTAGCTTCTTACTGCTATAAAATGACTTTATTTTATGATTGACAGCCCTGGACATGGAAAAAAAGAAAAATACTAAAGTAGCTTCTAACTGCTATAAGACGACTTTATTTTGTGATTGACAGCCCTGGATCTGGAAAGAAATAAAAATAATAAGTATCTTCTTACTGCTATAAAATGGCTTTACTTTTTGATTGGCAGCCCTGGACAAGAAGGAAAATACTAAAGTATTTGAGTATTTTTTATAAAAGCATGTGACCGATACTCTTTTTATAATTATAACCACTTTATCGGATATTGGTTTTTGATTACGAAGATATCAATGACGTCATATTATGAGAGTAGTTTTACATTGGTTATCATTATTTTACACTCAAAGTTTAAACTTCGTTTAAACATTATTATCTACAAGGTTGTTACTTTAGATAAATTTTATTTTAATTTATATTTTTAGTTTTAGATTGGATTAATAAGTTTTTAGCTGTCTTTACTTTTTATACCTGAAACTGATTTTTTTTTTTTTCATGAAAAAAAAATTTGCTACTTTTTATTATTGATTTTACGTTATTTTATTATAAAATGAAGTTATTAGAAGTCTTCTTCTAATAACTTCATTTTAATCACAACTTCGCAATCACGTCATTATAAATTTAATTTACCAGTACGAAATCATTCAAACACAATAGCTTTTGCTCGTGACTTCAGCTACAAAAAAATAATTATTAATAAGTCATCCCCAGCAATTTATTATATATAAATGAAGTGTTTTTTAATCTTATCAATAAATAACAAGGTCTTTCATATTCTGAAAATAACATTTTTTTTAATCATAAGTTACGTTGCTAGTATAAATACAAACATTATTTTGTTATGTTTGCCGCCAATTTACTATTAAATATCAAGAAAGTGCTCCAACCGATAAACTGAAACAGAGGATAGTGAATTAATATTATAAAAAATTAAATTGTCTATGAAGACACAAATATTGATGGCTGTGTCAATGAAAAAAATACAACAACAATCAAAATTTTTGCTAATTGCCCTTAAATAAAACCTGAATATTTACAGAAAAAGGCTGTAATAATGTCATAATTCCGTTCATAATAGGCACCACACCTGAAGAACATTTTATTGTGAATAATAATTACGAAATACAAGCTATATTTATTTAATCACAACAGCGTGATTCGCGCTTTTTTTTCATAAAAGAGACAGTAAAATTATAGACAATAAAAAAATCTTAAATATTACAATTGTTATTAATAGAGATTCGACTAAATAAGCGAAAGAAAAACAAAAACTTCACAATAATATATATTTATATATTTTATGGAAAAATATGTATATATTTTGTAATCATAACCTCATCATACATTTTATAAAAGATGATATCATAACAAAACTTGTATAAAAAACTATAAAAACTACTAAAATAAATATTACAGACGAACCGGCCCATCTCCTAAAGTGAGGAGTGTAGAGGCCATAATAAAGACTTATTGAAGACATAATAAACGTAGGAATTCCAAACGCGGTGTGGAGCAATTTCAGATCATGCCCTTTAAACAAAGCCATAGGGCCTGTTAGGAATGTAATACAAGCCAAAAACGCCGACACGAGACCTGTAACAAAAAACAAAGGATCACCACTTTTTAATATTCATTACGTTTGCGGCAGTCAAGAGATTGAAAAAAAAAACGAATAATTATTAATTATTTATTAATTATATAGTAATACAATAATTATCTTAAAGCTAAGGACTGCTTTAATCGAAGTGGGAATAAAGAGTGATAAAAAAAGTATTATAAATAATAAAGTAAAAATTAAAGCAATGGAAAACTTAGAAATTAAAACAATGGGGCTTTGAAAGGCTAATACGGGGAACTCGCGGGGCGGTCGCCCGGGAACCTCCCATCAGTTTGGTTCGTCTGCATGTTCGTAGGATTAGGGTTCCGTAACTTATGACATAACATTATCAAAAAATAAATAATCTCTGAAAATGATTAAAAAAAGATAAAATGATAAGAAATTGCGATGACGTCTTTACCTAAATTCAAAATCATAATTATGTATTTTTTTCAATATCCATACACACATACATACATAGACATACTATATAATTTTTTAACATTGTATTATAATTATCGAAGGAACAACTTCACACAATATGTATATAAAACATTAGAGTTTGATATCGTTTTAGTTTTTGTTATAATTTATTCTTCTAATATTTACAATCAATAATATTTAATTCACCAGATTGTAAATGATAACAATACTTATGCCAAAAATTATTGTTAATCATTCAAGAATGTCGATAATATAAGATTATCTTTTTTCATGCAATCGATATAATTATGTCGAACTCATGTTTTCCTGTATAAATGATATGATAAATTGAACTAATCACTTGACATACATAATTAAATTATTATATTAGAATTTATCAATAATTTCTGACATTTATATACGATATACCAACGGTAACAAAAGTTTATATCGTTTTTTAAAGTTTTGATAGGGCGGAAGTCCACAGCACAGAGAGGTGATTACGTCGTTGGGCCAGTAAATTACATTAAAACCACGCACATTGATGGAAGACTAGTCTGGAGAGTGCGGGGGCGCTCGCTCTCCCCTGAATATGTTCATCGTATCCTCTCATCCAATAGCCAATCCAGGATTTTTCGACAGAGTCGACAGTTTCGGACAGATTTTCTGACTGCCGAGATAACAATTGGATTCCCTATAGACTGAGGTCAGCAAGTTATGCACCGTGTCTCGGATCTCGCCACACACCACGACTAGTTTCCTGATGCTTGTAGGAGATGTATTGCTTATGCAACATATATTCAACAACGCTACTGCTCTGACCCATCTTCTCACAACGGTGTCACTGGAATAAGCGCCAGAACAGGCCTAGGCCGCTTAGCGACTCGACGTAACACAACGTGTGGATTATCGTTAAGGCTGATTCTCCGAGAAACGGTAGCGACTCAGCTCACAAAATGTAATACCATGTGTTAATTGTGGCGAGGCGGGAACCTAGCGTATTGTTAATTAAAAGTAGACGGTGACAAGTATTATGTCGAGCAGAAGGTATATTCCCTGAAACGCCTGAGTGGTGTTACTTACGCCGTTAAACAGTACAAATAAAAAAAGGTTATATTTAGTCGACAATCGGCTTCTGATACGAGTCTTATAAATAATGTCAATGATAGCCCTGTCAATAGAAGATCATCTTAAAATAAATGTTATAGCTGATTTTTGGAACCCATATTCCTTTTTTTTTTTCTCAATTTGACTCTTTATAACTCCTTCCTGATAAAAAGATTTTTAGATAACGTTATTACCTTAAAGTGAATCGTTCATCTGTCTGTGATCTTAATTGAAAAATATTTATTTCATTTACAAATATAATTAGAAATATTATAAGGGAGATCTAGCATTAAGTCTAAAAAAAATAATAAAATCCAAAATAATTCTTTGGTTTTTAAAGGTTATTGGAAAATGTTTATATTTTAGTAAAGAATATGAACTTAGCGAATTCACTTCAAATATTAGAATGTCTTGAAACAAGATTTGTAAATACGAAACTATAATTATTAAAAAATGTTACTTAATCTTATCAATCCTACCTGTATCTAAAGATAGAGTTTTTAAAAAAAGATACACAAGGTTTTAGTACTGTTAATTAATAAAATGAGACTTTATTAATAAAAATGATCATGTATCGTAGAAGTGATGCTAAACTAGATAATATGATCTATTCAATATTATATATGACGGCAAATTTACAATTTTTGTTCAAATTACTTTGGGTTACTATTTATAAACAAAAATAGTTAATGTTTTGATTATCATTTAGATAAATAAATGTTTTGTAATTATTTTCCTAGATATTTTAATTTGTTTATTCTCAAATAACACACTGTTGATTGTTATTTTCAATTTTAATTAAAAATGTAAAGTCCATTTATTGTTCCAAGGAGCCGACGCTAACTTCAGTTATTTTGTCGAGTGGGGTTGCGAGTGGCGCCAACGATATATCGTTCATTACTATGAAGTTGAACATAGAATCGTAACATAGAATCGTTCGTACTATGAACCGGACTACCGGACACCGGACCGGCACCGGTCCGGTGTTTCAGTATTCATTGGTTTGTGGCGTTGGGCGTATACTCGCAAATCCTCGAGGCTAATTCTACAAAATTAATTTATTTCCTTATCAATAAAGTGATTTAAAAGAAGAATTTGAAGTTATGGATTTGAATACAACATTAGTGCATCACAAGATCCTAATAGCTTCGGCAATCCGACATACATTTATTTTATTTTGGTGTTACTTTACAATGTGAATAACTCTTGAGTGTTTGATCTCACCCGTGATTCCATGTACACTCCGATAAGACCAAGAGGCTTCTCTCGGTCTTATCACATATAATGTACCAATCAGCACACAAGACAAAGCACAAACTTGCAAAAATATATGTGCAAATCTTCTATGACGATAGCGCAATAGTGTCGACCATCCATTAGCGTAGTTCAGACTTAGTATCGCTTCAACAGAGAAGAAATGGTACTGAAAAATACATAACATTTACAGATAGCAAGACAAAGAACGAAACAATAAAGATATATTTATTAAAACATATTATAAGGGATAATTCTTTTTTTTTTTTTCATTATTTTTACTGCAACCACTTGTCTCAAGATTTGGCTTTCTGATCTAAATTATGGATTCTTGCACCAACAAATACACAGGAAATTATATTTGTTATGAACTGTTTATTATTTCTAGTGAGATACTATATGCGTATTATACCGCAATCATGAAATATGAAACCCCAATGTTCAATTGATTGTTCTGTTCATATAAAAAATAGATTACATAACTTACTCCTAGAGTACATAATGCAATATGAGTATCCTCAAAATTTGTATATAACAAATACATAAGTATGACTGTCAGAGTGCCTCCTATAAACAGTTGAGAAAAAGCAATCGCAATAGAACCAAACAATATTTTCCAATATTCATCCTCGGGGTCAAATATTAGTATACGCATTTTCGTTAATATTTCTTATATACATAGATACAATAATTGTTTACATTTTGGGTAAATGTATATGTCAAAACGATTTAAGATATGTGACATTATATATATTAAACAAATGCTACGCTAACCGCGAAGTTTGAGGTTACTTTTACGTAGCTCATATACGATTAATAGGCTTCATCAGAAGAATTTACAAATAAACATATTCTCGTGGCAACAACATGTAAAACTTTGTTAAAACTGTTGAAATATAACATTTTAATATTTTTTATCTTTATTTTAGGACTTTCATCCGATTTTGAGATATCAACTCTACCATATCCAAAGTAAATTAAAATCTTTTTCAATTAACAATTAATTTTCATTAATTCGGGTTCATTGGTCACAATTAGCTAAAATCTTTTTTTATATATTTCAAAATATTACGTGGGTAACTAAAACAGGAATTAAAATAAAAAGTCAATCTAAGAGGCTAGATTTGGTAAATATTGCTTGAATAATTTTTTATTCCAAAAACATTCGCTTGATCCTTAGACATTTCTGATGTGTATATTTATGGAATTATAAAATTGTTGTGCTTTGTTATAAACTGTACTAAAAGCCCTGTACTTTGTTAATCATAAAATGTGATATGAAATGTGTCAAAATGGGATCTGTCTTTTATGTAAATAAATGATATTTTATTGATAGGCCTATGATTTAAAATTTTAACATCTAACTATGTCCGACAAAACTAATGAGAAATCTGATAACCAAAATGTTAAAAAACCAAAACCAAAAGGATCTAAACTTCGGACCTTACGCATCCTCATCATAGAACCCAGCGGTCGATATTGTAGAACGGTGTGGTGTGCCATCGGCAATGGAGTCACTCATGTTTTAATAGGAGCAACTGTAACAAGTGTTTTGTTTTATTCAATGAATATGAATGATATACATGCTGTTGTATGTACTTTTGCAGTAAGTTACTTACTAAATATTTATTTTATGTAGTCTATACATTTGTCTTGTACTTGTACGGTAATGGTTTCTTCATTCAGTGTTGGATTAAATAATCAAAAATTCATATATATTTTTTTTATATCAACTATTTTATATTCTCACTGAAAGCTGTTTCTCTTACGCTCCCATGGCTTGCAAATATTTTTTATCCTAGACAAATGAAGAGGGATGAAGGAAGTTAAAAAAGCTGGTGTTTTTGATTCCAACTCTGTCGCTTACTATACTCACGTTACACCGATCTTTTGTGAAAGAGTGGTACTACCGATCAAACTAGCCCGTGCGAGATGTAGCTTAATTAGTATACTTAGATTCTATAAACAACGAATACAAATTTTCATTATTAATAGTTTGTTATTTGTTTTTCGGTGTGGTAGTATTTAGGTTAGTTTTACTGGTAAAAGTATGATAAATATTATTTGTTATATATGTCTTGAAATCTGTTATGGTCTATTTACTAGAAAAAAATTGTAAATACAGCTGTCAGAAGGAAGTCCTGGTGAAGAAATAATATATTAGTATTAGTAGATAGCACTTAAAACTTAAAGTATATCTCTACTCTACTAAAATATTTCTACGGAAGTGTTATCTACTGAAATATATACCTTTATTTGTGTAATGTGCGTGTTTGTTTGTGTATATATATTCCTATATACATAGTTTTTTTATGTTAATTGAAAAAGATTTTAATTTATTTTGGATTTGATATCTCAAAATCGGATGAATGTACAATACAATACAATAAAGATAAAAAATATTAAAACGTTATATTTCAACAGATTTTAACAAAGTTTTACATGTTGTTGCCACCAGAATATGTTTATTTGTATATTCTTCTGATGAAGCCTATTAATCGTATATGAGCTACGTAGAAGTAACCTCAAACTTCGCGGTTAGCGAAGCATTTGTTTAATATATATAATGTCACATATCTTAAGTCTTTTTGACGTATACATTTACCCAAAATGTAAACAATTATTGTATCTATGTATATAAGAAATATTAACGAAAATGCGTATGATAATATTTGACCCCGGGGGTGAATATTGGAAAATATTGTTTTGTTCTATTGTCATTGCTTTTTCTCAACTGTTTATAGGAGGCACTCTAACAGTCATACTTATGTATTTGTTATATACAAATTTTGAGGATACTCATATTGCGTTATGTACTTTAGGAGTAAGTTACGTAATCTAATTTTTATATGAACAGATTAGTCAATTGAACATTGGGGTTTCATATTTCATCATTACGGTATAATACGTATATAGTACAGAAATTATAAAAAGCTTATAACAAATATAATTGCCTGTGTATTTGTTGGTGCAAGAACCGATAATTTAGATCAGAAAGCCAAATCTTGAAAGAAGTGGTTGTAGTCAAAAAACTGCAAACAAAAATTATCTTTTTTAATCTTTTTTAATAAAAATATCTTTATTATTTTGTTCTCTCTCTTACGTATATGTAAATGAAATAAATATTATGTATTTTTAGTACCATTTCTTCTCTGCTGAAGCCATACTAAGTCTTAACTATGCTAATGGATGGTCTACACCAATGCGCTTACGTCATAGAAGATTTGCACATATATTTCTGCAAGTTTGTGCAATGTCTTGTGTGCTGATTGGCACATTACTTGTGATAACATCGAAAGGCTTATCAGGGAGTGTACATGGAGTGACTGGTGAGATCAAACACTCAAGAGTTAATCACATTGTAAAGTAACACCAAAATAAAATAAATATATAATATTGAATAGATTATATTATCTAGTTTAGCATTACTACCGCGATCCATAATCATTTTTATTAAACAAAGTCTTTTTGTATTAATTAACAGTACTACAACTTTGTGTATCTATTTATTAAAAACTCTATCTATAAATACAGGTAGGATTAATCATATTAAGTTACATTTTTTAATTATTATAGTTTCGTATTTAAAGATCTTGTTTCAAGACATTCTAATATTTGAAGTGAATTCGCTAAGTTCATATTCTTTACTAAAATATAAATACTTTCCAATAACCTTTAAAAACCAAAGAATTATTTTGGATTTTATTATATTTTTTAGACTTAACGGCTTAAGTAACACCACTCAGGCGTTTCAGGGAATATACCTTCTGCTCGACCAAATCCTTGTCACCGTCTACTTTTAATTAACAATACGCTAGGTTCCCGCCTCGCCACAATTAACTGGTATTACATTTTGTGAGCTGAGTCGCTACCGTTTCTCGGAGAATCAGCCTTAACGATAATCCATACGTTGTGTTTGGGTGGTGCTAATTAGGCGACACAACCAGTGACAGGCTTTGGCTATGGCTGATGACCACCCACCGGATTACGTCGCGTCGCTAAGCGGCCTATGCCTGTTCTGACGCTTATTCCGGTGACGCCGTTATGAGAAGATGGGTTAGAGCAGTAGCGTTGCTGAATATATGTTGCATAAGCAATACATTTCCTACAAGCATCAGGAAACTAGTCGTGGGGTGTAGCGAGATCCGAGACACGGTGCATAACTCGCTGACGTCTATAGGGAATCCAATTGTTATCTCGGCAGTCAGAAACTGTCGACTTTGTCGAAAAATCCTGCATTGGCTATTGGATGAGTGGGTACGATGAACATATTCAGGGGAGAGCGGGCGCCCCCGCCCTCTCCAGACTAGTTTTCCATCAATGTGCGTGGTTTTAATGTAATTTACTGGCCCAACGACGTAATCACCTCTCTGTGCTGTGGACTTCCGCCCTATCAAAACTTTAAAAAACGATATAAACTTTTGGTACCGTTGGTATATCATATATAAATGTCAGAAATTATTGATAAATTCTAATATAATAATTTAATTATGTATGTCAAGTGATTAGTTCAATTTATCATATCATTTATACAGGAAAACATCAGTTCGACATAATTATATCGATTGCATAAAAAAAGATAATCTTATATTATCGACATTCTTGAATGATTAACAATAATTTTTGGCATAATTATTGTTATTTACAATCTGGTGAATAAAATATTATTGATTTTAAATATTAGAAGAATAAATTATAACAAAAACTAAAACGATATTAAACTCTAATGTTTTAAATACATATTGCGTGTAGTTCCTTTACACATAATCATAATGTAATATTAAAAAATTATATAATATGTCATATTGGAAAAAATACATATTTGTGATTTGGAATTTATGTAAAGACGTCATCGCAATTTCTTATCATTTTATCTTTTTTTAATCACTTTCAGATTATTTATTTTTGTGATCTTTTTCTAATCTTTCGATCGCCTGTTATAACATTAGGTTGGTAATGTAATGCAATATTAAAAATGGAGATCCTTTGTTTTTGTTACAGGTCTCGCATCGGCATTATTGGCTTGTATTACATTCCTAACAGGCCCTATGGCTTTGTTTAAAGGACGATATCTGAAATTGCTCCACACCACCTTTGGAATTCCTACGTTCATTATGTCTTCAATAAGTCTTTGTTGTGGCCTCTTCACTCCTCACTTTAACAGATGGGCCGGTTCGTCTGTAATATTTATTTTAATAGTTTTTATAGTTTTTTATACAAGTTTTATTATGATATCATCTTTTATAAAATGTATGATGAGGTTATGATTACAAAATATGTGTATTTATATACTTATTTTTCCATAAAATATATAAAGATATATAATTGGAAAGTTTTTATTTTTCTTTCGCTTATTTAGCCGAGTCTCTATTAATAATAAATGTAATATTTAAGATTTTTTATTGTCTATAATTTTATTGTCTCTTTTATGAAAAAAAAAAGCGAATGAAGCTTTTGTGATTAAATAAATAGAATCAAAATTTAAATTTAATAGAAATAGAAATTTAAATTGAAAGTGAATAGAAGCTTTAATAACGCCGGAGTGAGTTATGTATCTTCATGCTCTCGTACAGCCAGTAATTTAAGCGTGTTTCGCAATATGGTATGGTGCAACGTAAGGCATAAATTGAGAAGCGCTTTTGGTAGCATGTTGGGTAGCTATAAATATTTTAAAGAATTTCAATCCAGCGCCCCTGCAGTATGTACGTATGTTGGACTTGGACTTGTGTGCTATTTGGATTAAATTTCAGGTACGAGGCTATTGTGCTACGTTATTGTGTTCAAGGTTTCTGTAAAACTTCATTTCGTTGTATTATGCAATAAAACGTAATGTTTTGCAATAAAGTTTCATAGTTGCACAGTCACATAATATATAAATATATATTTATTATGTTTCCGAATTAAGACCTATAACTCTAAATCTAATCAGAAGTTAAAACAGCTAACTAAATAACATTGTAGTTTTGTCTATATGATATTTAGTCATTATGTCTCTATGTCAGTTATTATTATAAATTCCTGGTACATTACTAATATCTAAGGTTTACATTGTTGCTTTCATTATTAATTAACGGAGTTAACAGAATCGATCATATCGGAAGCTGACAATGTACGGAGTGTTTGCAGATAGGGCAGTAATGCGGATTTTATGCACTTCACTACACGGCGCTAAAGCAACGTATTTTATTACTTTTTGCATGTCAACCGTGAAGTTTATAGTCGCAATTATTGTTGAAACACTGCAGGCAATTTATAGCAACGATCGAGTATGGGTTGGGTTATAATGTTTGATGATACGAATGAAGACTTGATATGTCTATAGAAAGATAGAAAGTAATAACATAACTTATAATTTAATAAGAAACTAATTCTTAAAATTAAAATCTGTAAATTATTATAAGCTCACCTCCCGCCATTTAAGTTATTAGTATGAGAGCATCATTTAAGTTATTTAAATTTAAAACTCCCATTGGCAAAAAAGCTGAAGCTTAAATAAATAAAAATATTATCTGTAATGCTGAACATAATGGTACCATTTCAAAATAAGACTGATTTAATAAAATAAAAATTAATCAAATTTATATTGTAAATAAAAACAGCCAACGAATGAAACTTTTTAACCAATTATAAGGACTGATAATTGAAGAAAAGTTGTTTTTAACTTAACTTTTATATGTATTTACTGATTTCTGTATTAAATTATTGTAGTAAGAAAATAAATATTATGTAAAAACGATAAAATTCTTTGATATAGACTACCCAAATACTTTTATAAAAAATATATAATGTACGATTTTTTTATTTAAAGTTGAGGGTAATACAAAATTCAAAGCCAAAAATATTACATTTACACCTAAAATTTAATTTTATTCATACTAATCCTAATGGATTTGGAATAGGAATTAAATATATGTTCAAATCTTCTACGACGTAAGCGCAATAGTGTCGACCATCCATTAGCGTATTTCAGACTTAGACTTAGTTCAGACTTAGTCAGTTCAGACATATCGCTTCAGCAGAGAAAAATACATAACATTTACAGATAGCAAATCAAAGAACGAAACAATAAAGATATTTTTATTACAACATATTAAAAGGATTTTTTTTTTTCAGTTTTTTTACTACAACCACTTCTTTCAAAATTTGGCTTTCTGATCTAAATTATTGGTTCTTACACCAACAAATACACAGGCAATTAAATTTATGCGTATTTATACCGCAATGATGAAATAAAAAAATGAAATTTATTGATCTGTTCATATAAAAATTAGATCACATAACTTACTACTAAAGTACATAAGGCAATATAATTATCCTCAAAATTTTTTATATTTTCATGAAAAAGTCTATGACCTATGAGTGCTGCACACCTGGATTATCCAGGTTACACGTTAGAGCACAACTTTCACTCACGTGCCGGGGTATGTGTGTATGCGCGGAACGACGTCTGTATCTAGCGTCTCCGTCACCTTGAAGACCCCATTTTTTCTACCATATGGGTTTTAGTAGATACTGGAATCGAAAAAATCCTGTATTCCTGGGTCTACCTTTCGCACAGCGGTGATTAGGAGACAACTTAATTATTTGAGTATCTCATTGAGGCTGCTGATATGGCTCTGCATTGGTACCCTTCAGCGCAACTCGTCTTTCTGGGGGACTTTAATGCCTGTCCTCAGGAATGGCTGTAGACGAAACATGCTGGAAGAGAGGTGTGGAACTTCGCGTTGTCCTTGAACCTCTTTCAACTGGTTAGGCAAGCGACGAGGGTTCCTGATGTGGAGTCCCATACAGCCAACTGCCTTGACCTTCTGCTGACAACTGATCCGGACAGGTATCGTGATAAGGTTTCCTCCCCCTTGGGAACTTCCGATCACTGCCTGGTGAAATCTGTGTTTACTTATTTCCCACCAGATCCCGACTGCATGGTGTCAGGCGAATATGGAAATACAAGTTAGCAGATTGGGATGACATGCGGCACTTTTTTGCATTTTATCTTCTTTAGATCCTTCGAGCTGTGCAGATGTTATAACCGATGTGGTGCATCAAGCAATGGAGTATTTCATTCCGTTTGCTGACGTACTCATTGGTGGCAAAGCTCACCCATGGGTTAATGCCGAATGTGGTCATGTTGAAGACCAAAACATTCGGCATACCTCAGTTGGGCCGACGCTCGAAGCCGCAAAGTTCCGGATGTAAGATCTAAGAAGAGAGCCTTTAACCAAGATGCCAAGTTTTACAAAAAGGCATTACGGAAGGCTCGTCTAGATCGAATCGCTAAGAATAGCGAAGAGCTCTCTGTCAGACCAACCGGCAGTCAAGCTTTTTGGTCTCTTATCAAAGCGATCGAGTCGAACTTCTGTCAACCCTCACTGCCTGCACTGCAGAAGCCGGACGGATCCCTGGCCCATACAGCGACAGAGAAAGCGAATTTACTTGCTTCTCTGTTTGCTAATGATTCACATCTTGACTCTAGCGTCTCACGCACGTCTTCCTCACTGCGGTATTTCGATGCCAGAAATCCGCATCACAAACAGAGAGGTATGGAGAACATTGTGTCGTTTGAATGTGAATAAAGCCAGTGGTCCTAATGGTATACCAGCCATTCTGCTTAAGACATGCGCAGCTGAGTTAACACGTTTGTATCGCCTCTCTTTCGAGACTGGAATAGTGCCGAAATCCTGGAAGCTTGCCAACGTGCAACCATTGCCCAAAAAAGGCAGACGTGCCGATCCTGCCAATGACAAACCGATTGCAATTACCTTCATACTCTGCAAGATTATGGAGCGTGTATTGAACTCGCGCCTTTTCGCATACCTAGAAAGTAACGATCTCCTCGGTGACCGACAGTACGGGTTTCGCCAAAATAGGTCCACTGGGGACCTTTTAGTGTATGCTACTCACATTTTAGGCGAGGCTATCGAGAAGAACGGAGAAGCGGTCGCCGTCTCTCTAGACGTCTCGAAGGCTTGTGATAGGGTCTCGCATGCGAGCCTTATAAGCAAGTTTTCAGCGTACGGTATATCTCCTGGTCTGATCGGCTGGGTAACGGACTTCCTGAACCTCAAAACTACCCGAGTTACTGTTGACGGGTGCTCGTCGGAGCCCTTAACAATAAATGCCGGAGTTCCACAAGGGTCCGTTCTTTCTGCAACTCTTTTTCTGCTGCATATAAACGATCTGCTGAAGCCCGGAATCTATGGGTACGCAGACGATAGCACAGTTGTAGAAAGATATCTACCGAGCACTCGTGCTAATGCGTTTTAAGATTCTAGACGTGTATCGTCATGAATTACTTGAAATTTATTCCAACCAACCCAATCAACCTCGTTAAGAGATGCGACTCCACGTAAATTTGTGAATTGAAGTAACCCTTGATCCAAAATGAGATCTTCCACCGATCCATATCGTTATTGTGCCCCTACCATATTTCAAATGTTCTTGACGTCCATATGTCTCCCAAATTCATGTGTGGATGGATTTTGATAGAGAAGTTCATGAGGAAGGCTATGTCGTAAGAATATACGTGAGTGAAACTGCGTGGCACAGCTAGTAATGTATAAATTTCTACAGGATGTCGCAGCTTGGTCTATTGAATGTTCTATTGAATTGTCTTGCGTTGAGTTACCAAAATATGATTATTTATTTATATTTGTTACTCTTGGCAATGAACTTTTGATTTTTTAAATTCTTCAGACGCAGGATTTTTTATTTATTTATTTATTTATTTATATGCATAACGCAAGGGTCAGTCATCACCCCTTCTCCAAAATTTGATGAAATTGAACGTGAATTTACTTAATTGACGGTTAATTAACTTAAAACTTAACTTTAAACTTAGATAACTTAACTTTAAACTGAACTTAACTTAACTTTAAACTTTACAGTTAGTTAACTTCTAATAGTTAAATACAGAACTTTAAAAGACTGTTATGTATTAAAGTTTACATTTTCAGAAGAACCACTATCGCAGTCAAAGAGGAAATAACTTTCAATGTCATTAACAATTTTTGATTTAGCTATAAAATAACTAAGCTTATAGTTATCAGTTTTAAAATTTAGTTTAAAAACTATTACCGGTAATTTTCTTTTTGGTTTATTTAATTTATACAGATTTTGTATTTCTTTCTCTGACTTGAAGCTTAAATATTTCGTTTATTGCTCTATTGCCTCGGTTGCTGTGTGAAAGTTATAATTAATTATGCCACCTTAACGAACTCCACCAACACCTCAACTATAAATTCTGCATTATGCCCCTAAAACAGTTAATTCTGCTATATGCGAAACTTCTCATATAACACCGTCTCAAAAACAATGGCTCAAGTTGCAATGAAGGAAATTTGAGACACTTTATGTCTGAAATAAAAGGTATGATGAAGGAGTTCGGAAATAAAAAGTATGATAAGCTGTTCAAGGCCGTTAAAGATCTACGTTCCACAGTAGATTGTCTCATCAACACATTAGATGTTCTTCAAAATCAGAGCGATAAATTAGACAAAGATAGCGGCTCGAATATATCTATCGCTAAGAACAAAAAGTAGAAAGTTTTAGGCCTACTACTGGCTTTGAAAATAGAAATCTGCTTACTTTGCAGTCCGAGAAAATCGATCATCGTTAATTGATACAGTTCTAAATATAGGCCAAAAAGGTAGTATTGAACTTCGACGCTCGAAATTCAAAATGCATTTAACATTAAAAACAGGAACATAGAACAAAAAATTGCAAAAGTAAATTTTACTAATATCACGTGCAAGGAAACATTTATTAGGTTATTTAAGAATAGAGCAATAGACTTATTACAGAAAAATTTAAGTTACCTTGACCACCTAAACCTATTTTTATATCTAAGAACCTTATAGCAAAAATGAAGAAAGTTCATGGAAGAAGTATTCCAGTCATTTTAATATCCAAAAGCTCAAGATTAGTATTGCCAAAGGTACTGCTGGGTTTCAAACAACAAAATATTTCTATTTAAAAGGGATAGCGGTTCAGTGTTCAGTGTGAATGATAGCAATTTGAATAGACTATCAGAGAAAAATAACTAATTATTGTAGCATAGAATAGCTCACTGTAGCTGTATTATATTACTGTTGTTTAGTAATAAATCTATTTTTAGTTGTTTTAATTTCGTGTATAATTATATATCGTTATTAATTGTACATGTATACGTTTTCACTCATATTCAACTCTTTGTTTAGCACTCACTCAAACATTAACTAACTAACTCACACTAACTAAAATTTTACTTCATACATATACAATATGATCCAGGTTCGTAGAGAAAGAATTACATCATCAAACTCAACTTGTTTATCTATTAACGTTACAAAAGATATTATCAATTAAAAATCGAAATAATACCAATATTTGTTAGTGTTACTCTGATTAGCCTAATACTCAACTATAGATACTCGATATATAAAATATAAATAAATAAAATTAGATTTAAAATAAAACCACTATTCGTACTTCCTAATGCTCATAATACGCAACGTGAAAAAAATATAAAAAAAACTTAGCCTATATTTTTACTTTAAAACTTTATTCTTTCAAATTACTAAGGAAAATTATGAATTCAAAAACTGTAAGGGTTTATATATAACAATAAATGTATATAAAACACAAAAAACACCCACGGTATAAAAGATTTCCTCTAACGGAAGCCAGTCTGTAAATGATTCTTTGTTTATTCCAGTAAGAAAGCATGTCGATGCTAATAGTATTGTTAATATACCCAAGATATGGTGTATAGTAATAAAATGTTCATTAGGTGTAAAATAAGAAAATATTCCTACTAATGCGCTTAATAACGCAAGACTGTTGACGGCCATGCCTGAAAAATAACAAAAATTAGAAAAAAAATTGTTCATAACTTAATAATTTTGGTGTTTTTAATTAATTGCGAAAATCAATTAAAAAAAAAAACAAACCGAAACAAGAGTGTGGAGTAATAAAGGTAGGGTATTCAGAAAAAAAGGAAATAACTGCTCCAGCGATGGTAGTTGATAATCCAAAGATTTGCAAAATTCCATGTTCAAACTTCCGATCTGATAGTTTCATTGGAGCTGCGGCACCGTTTAAGTTATTTAAATTTAAAACTCCCATTGGCAAAAAAAGCTGAAGCTTAAATAAAAAAAACAATATCTGTAATGCTGAACATAATGTTACCAGTTCAAAATAAATTATTAAATATTATAAAAATTAATCAAAGTATCAAATTATAATTTAATTAAAAACAGTCAATGAATGAAACTACTTAAAACAATTATAAGGACTGATAATTAAAGAAAAGTTGTTTTGAACTTAATTTTTATAGGTATTTACTGATTTCTATATTATATTTTTGTAGTAAAAAATAAATAGTATGTAAGAAAGAAAAAAATTTTGATATAGACTACCCTAATACTTTTATAATAAAAATATAATGTAGGGTAGTTTTATTTAAAGATGAGGGTAATTTAAAACGCAAAGCCAAAAATATTACATTTACACCTACAATTTAATTTTATTCATATGGTACAGGTACATGGATTTTTCTCTTTAATCGTATGTAAAGAATTACCATATTTCTTTACAAGATAACTTTATCATACTTTCTTACCCCAATAGTACATAAGAAAACATGTAACGCTTGAAAATAATGTTTTTTCTTATAGGTCATGGAATAAAAGACTATAACAAAGAAATTTGCTGCTATCATCATCTGAGCGAGAACTATACAAGCAGCGTTCCATAATTTCAATCTGTAAGCTGTTTTCGGCTGATCCACTAAAATAATTTTAACTGGCCCGACGAATTCGATTATTTCATCCTTATCTCCCTTGTTATCTTTCGTCTTTACACATTCTAAGTTACATCCACGATTTGCCATTTTGATAAATCAAATTTTAGAAACGTTTTAAGTAAAAATTTCAAAAATATTAACTATTGATATTGATAACTTCATCTTGAAATGTTAATGTCATTTAAAATCATAGATTAATAAAATTACATGCTTTAAAATTCAGCTGTATTTAGAACCTCCTTTCATTGTTCTATAATAATAATAAAGATTAAAAGTACAAGATAATGGATAAATTTCATAATAACCTTTGGTTTGCTTCCAAATCTACATACGTCTTATATTAAAGCATTTTTGTAAGCATTTTTTCGTAGTTAAAATGCTTTAACTAACAACATGCTTAAAGCTTCGGCTCCCTGTTAATAAACATCTGATAAGAAGTAATAAAAAATATTAATGCACACAAAAAAATTTTTGATAACAAATGGTTTTGATTTTAATTAACATGTGTAAATTGAAATGTTATAATACAGTGTTAATTACACGGGAAAGAAATTTCAGATTTTCTCAAAAATATTTCAAATATAATTCAAAGTTCATAGATTTTAGTTAATTTTGCAGTGCACAATAATATTGAAAAGATGTCACAAATGAAAATGTAAATAAGCTAAAACATTGCTAAATATGTTCACTGACAAAAATTTTAAACACTTCTTCAGGTAGCTAAAGAAGTGTTCAGAATTATTGTCTTGAAGAAGAATAAAGTATATCCTTTATTACAAAGGGTTACATTCAAGAATACTTATCGTTTTCGTAGAACTTCTATGATAATGGGGTCGTTTGAAAGAGTAAAAAAAACCGGTTTTCTATTAATAATTTTAAATAAAAAAAACAGTTAAACAATAACAAAATTATATAATCAATAATAATAATTAGTAGCTATTTGGAATATTTATCTATATTTAAAAATGTTATTAAGTTATGTTGTATGTATAATAAATGTGACAAGTAAGTTGGTTTCGTAATAAATAGCTGTATATTAAAAAGTATTTTCAATCGTAAAATACAAGTTATAATAGAGTACAAAAACAATTCTATTTAAAACGTTAAAGGGTGAGTAATAAAACTTATCGACGTTATCATAAATCTCTAAAAATATAGCGCATATTAAATCGTTTTAAAATTATTGATATCTCATAGGAATCAATTTCAAAAACAGTATCATAAAGTACCAACCGAAGAAATTAATTCGATTGGCAAAGCAATTACGAACAGTCACGACGCCAAGGGACTGGAGACGTTTATTACATCATAAATCATCAGACGAAGATGTGTGGATTTACATAGGACCAAAGACTTGATCAACATGAGGAAAGTCATTCTGTATGAATGAGTATCTTAATTTTTCTAATTTATTCACTGAAAGTTTTAAGAGGTAAGAGCTTACTTAGCTTGTACATCCTGCAAAGTAATAGTATAAAATGATTCCGTGTTTCATAAAAAACTAGATTTAGGTTTTATAGATTTAAATGTAGTCAACATAATTTAGTCGGTTTTTCGGTAAACTATTAGTCTCAAATTGAATAAAGTTGTTGGCCAAAGTGTCTCAAATCTTTTTTTATTTAAGTACAATATATGAATAATATATAACAAAGTACAGTTTATTTATTCTATGTTATCAGTACTTAAAATCAAAAACACAATGTTTTGCATTTAAATATTTAAATTAACATAATATAAAAACATAGTAAATGTTGATAGAGACAAAGAAAACAAAGGGTCCATGTACCTGTCAGATCACAAAACCAGACAAAATATTGAGACATCTCATTGAAAGGGGTGCATATTTATGAAATTTAGTCGAAAAACTTTGTAAAAATCTGTACATACTGCAAGTAACGTAAAATATGAGCTCTGGACCCTCCTACAATCGCTTAAAAGCATTGTCTTGTATTTCTCGCAAAATGAGATGTTCAGAGCACCGTCTTTGAGTATTTCTTGTTAGATTCACTGTTTTGTAGCTCTTGTGCCGTATACGAACTTTTGCACTCACACATTCTACGTACTTTCCACTTTAAAGTGTTTCGGAATGTAAATAATAGACGCTTGAATTCTTTGTTGATATTTATTTCAATGTTTGTATGCTTCAGCTGTAGTAATTGGAATAGGGGCGGTAGGTACTGCCAGTACTAATACAAAAATAAAATACTAATAATTTATAACTTATAATTCATAATTGATATTTAAAACCAATCGGGTAAAATGTTTTTGTACGACGACGTTATTATTTATCTAAATGAACAAACTAAGGTCTTTTATCTACCTCACATATCTAAGTAATTAACAGTTATCGATAATTTATAGAACCGTTGAAAAGTAGTGTCTAGTTTCATTATATAATATAAATTTTATAAATATTTAGAGAATTAGTTTCTTATTAAATTATAAGTTATGTTATTACTTTCTATGGACATATCAAGTCTTCATTCGTATCATCAAACATTATAACCCAACCCATACTCGATCGTTGCTATAAATCGCCTGCAGTGTTTCAACAATAATTGCGACTATAAACTTCACGGTTGACATGCAAAAAGTAATAAAATACATTGCTTTAGCACCGTGTAGTGAAGTGCATAAAATCCGCATTACTGCCCTATCTGCAAACACTTCGTACATTGTCAGCTTCCGATATGATCGATTCTGTTAAGTCCATTAATTAATAATGAAAGCAACAATGTAAAGCTAAAATATTAGTAATGTACCAGGAATTTATAATAATAACTGACATAGAGAAATAATGACTGAATATAATATAGACAAAGCTACAATGTTATTTAGTTAGCTGTTTTGACTTCTGATTAGATTTAGAGTTATAGGTCTTAATTCGGAAACATAATAAATATATATTTATATATTATGTGACTATGCAACTATGAAACTTTATTGCAAAACATTCCGTTTTATTCCATAATACAACGAAATGAAGTTTTACAGAAACCTTGAACACAATAACGTAGCACAATAGCCTCGTACCTGAAATTTAATCCAAACAGCACACAAGTCCAAGTCCAACATACGTACATACTGCAGGGGCGCTGGATTGAAATTCTTTAAAATATTTATAGCTACCCAACATGCTACCAAAAGCGCTTCTCAATTTATGCCTTACGTTGCACCATACCATATTGCGAAACACGCTTAAATTACTGGCTGTACGAGGGCATGAAGATACATAACTCACTCCGGCGTTATTAAAGCTTCTATTCACTTTCAATTTACCAACATTTTCGCATTTTTGTCTCATTTTCCAAAGAGGTTTTGTTTCATTTAGTCTAAATGAAATGTGGGTCCTAGGCTATTGTTGTCACCTCATTATGATATCCAGGGTAACAGTCGACGAGCTATTTTCATTCACTATTATGAGCTCTTTTTATTCTCATTGTATGTTACGCTTATATTGTCTTATTAAAGTGTCCATCTAAAAAGATGAAAAATAAAACATATTAGAGTTTAAAATAGAAAATATTGGTATACATGTGAAGTCATTGTAATGAATGATTCATGAGGATTTTTATTTCTTTTTGAGACAAAACCAAAATGCCGCCATCGGTAAGTATCTTCAACCTATTAATATAATAATGGCTAAAGCCATAAATATCTTACGTATATGGACACATATCAATCTATCTATATGAAAAACCATAAATGTTAAGTTCCTTTATGTGCCACGATAGTATGTAGCTCTTATCAGCCCCTTATTTTAATATATACATTATTATAATATATATATATAAAATAAGTACAAACTATCATTTTATTATTATTATTATTTTTAAGTTCAGTCCATTTTACTATTTTTTTTTTAACTTGAAACAATTGTTGTTAAAGAACAAAATATTATAATATTTTACAAGCCTTATAGTTTTAAAATGCTTGTATAAAGCCACCATAAGTGCAATATTTTACAATTACTAAGTCCATTTGTAAACTAAAACATAAATATTATATTGTTTTCGTATTTTACTTTCCAAATAACAAACATTTTTTACAATAATTTCTGACATTTAAAAAGTTTTTAGATTTATTTCATAATCAAACATTAGTTTTAGAAAATGTATATTTGGTTCCTATTCCTGACATAAGTATTAAGTTAATTAAAAGTTTGAATCGACTTTCAAAACGACATTAACGACCAGCCAGAACTTATAATAAATTATATCTTTTTTTTTCATTCAGAAAAAACTGTCCTCTGGAACTTACCGATTATGATAAATTTTCTTCTTATTTTTAACAGTTATTCCCTCTGAACCCCACATCGTTAGGGGCGACCCCCAGGTGACGCCCTTCATTAATCTTATTCCTCGCGCGGAACTCCAAGAATCTTAATTTGAAGTTTCGACGTTCCTCTTTATTAGAACTATGCAGAAAGAATCTTCCAGTATTCATTAAAACGGTATCGATTTCTGTTTTTACTTATTACAAAAAGATGCTAAAGAACATCTCGTTTATTTTTCTCTTAAATAAATATATGTTATATTTAGTTCAAGCTAATCTTATATAAAACATATATTGCAATTGTTCTAGAAAGAAAATATATTATATTTTTAAGTATAATGGAAAAAATATTAGAAAATTCAGATAGCCTTGGGTTCATCGGACATGCAAGGTGCTTGAGTGTCTCAGAGTACTCTACAAAATACAAGCGAACCTGATAAAGTTTTAGAGCCTCTGACTGTTTCTAAAGATTTAAGGAGTTAATATTCAGTATAAAATATTTATTCAATCAAGGTAAGTTAATAAATACATTATTGACTAGTAAAAGTACTACCAATTGTGTCTACAATAAATAATTACAAATCCGTAATGTGTGTGCCTTTACTATGGTTGTACAATAAAGAATATATAAATAAATAAAAGGTCCAAGGCGATTAAAAATCTTCATCTGAATAATTAGATAATTTTATATGAATGCATGAAACATGTGAAATTTGGACATTTTATCTGCAAGTGCTGATACAAAGAGTGATGATACGACAAATTTATTTTTGTGGTTTGGTTTTATAGCTTATTATGATGTCTAAATGAGTCTTCAATAATAGCGATACCACGGTTGAACTTAGAATCGGTCGATGTAGGCTTGATGAGTTCTCTACTTCTTACTTTTTCTTGTTAGTCCTGACTTATAACTGTGACTAATTGGTTCTTGGTTGAATCCTCCCAGTGTCTGTCACATGTGTAGCCGGACTGAAAGAACGGGAAGAGAGACCCCAGGGATTTTGGTGGTCAAGTCAGGCAGGTATCTGAGTGTTCCATGGTGCTCTGGACTCGGCTGGATTTTCAAGGATTATTACCTAAGACTGGGTCTTTCAAAAAGGGCTTTCTTTTAGAAGACTTGGGTGAAGAGCAACCCCTCACATTATAAAAAACCTGTAACTTATGAAGGCAATAAATGCCAATGTAGTGGATCAACCACCCACGAAAGGCCAACTGTGAAATTCCAGGTTCACTAGTTTTCTGCACTCCTAATCACTCTTAGTGTACCGCGATAATATCCGAGGCTTGCACTCCAATCTCTCTCCTATCCATCTTCACCTTCAGACAGCAGCCACACTGTCTCTTTCTGATTGAGACGCAGGTAATGGAGATGCAATGTCCTTAGAACCCCACTTCTTCTTTATGGGAAGACAGTTCTTACTTCTCCATTAATACTCATCAGTGGTAAATATTCAAACGAAATCATTCGATATACCTCATTATGAAAATAAGGACTATAAAGCACTGAATGTAATTTCTAAGAAGAGAGTATTTTACGAATCAGTTAAAGAATCAGTCCAATGGTATAACAGCGATTGTGCTTAAGAGCTGTGGACAAGAGTCGTCTTCTGACTGATTAACACGTCTGTATAGTTTTTCATTTAAGACTGTCAGTCCTAAATGAAATTTAATCACCTCCATTTTAGAAAGATATTGTACGTGTATTAAACACGCCTATGGCATATCTAGGACTCAACAGTATACTCATTGAACGAAACTAGATCTTCTAACATATACAACACACATTTTTGACCAGAATCGAAAAAAACAGAGAAGCTGTTGCCCTTTCTCTAGAAGTCGGACAGTATTTCCCTTAGTGTGATCGGCTAGGTAAGAGATCAAAGATCCTTTAGAGCACAGTGGTTCTTGATGGGTGTTTCTCTGAGCTCTTAACCTTAATTGTTAGAACGCCTCAGAGGATCTTTCTTTCTGCAAATCTAACTGTGCTACACTTTAACAACAACAAACAACAACAACAACAAACTGCTCAAACCCAGACTCTCTAGGTACCTAGACGATAACGCAGTCGTAGAAATATATCTGCCGTGTGCTCACACCAGTAAAAGGCTCAAGTACATATTAAATGATTGCAGCAAATTAGTGCAGGAGCGTTAACTTGAGTCGGTGCATTAAGTCCAATCAAAAGAAGTGGCAAAAGAGCTCTATGTTCTTGTAAAATTAATAAATTCATTCAGACAATAAATTGCATAGATTCCTGTGCGTTCCTGTGACATAAAATGTCATCTTGCAGCTCTGGACATCATTAAGAGACGAGCAAAGAGTATAATTGGCGATCCTGATTTGGTTGATGCCAGTTACAATAACATGAATTAATTCCCCTATTCCCCTTCCATCATCTGATTTTCCGACACATCTGTACGTCGTGGGATGCAGTCATACATTAATTAATACTAAAATAATAAGTTTTTCACATTTCCCTGACAATAATAATAATTAAAATAATTTCTTTATTCGTAGCGACAAAGGCCTATTTGAGTATAAAAATTATAAATTTATGGAAATATAACTTAACTCAATTCTCAGTAAATGAATAAATAGCAAATGGATTTCACTAAATCACGAATCTTATAAAATTCGGGAGCACCGACTCATCAATCTTGGTCACCCATATTTTCAGGATACTGTTTATAGAACTCGTATGCAGCTCTTCTAGTAAAGATGGTATTCTTTACCTAAAGATGACATCAAACTCGTCTGTTCGCTTGTGAGCAAAAATCGTTGACGCTGAACAAAAGTGGATTAATAAGTTCAAAAGCATTCTTAGCATTTTTATTTGGTTTGAATGAAATAAAAAGTAAAATTTATTAGTATTTTTAAAGCTATCATTATTCAAATCATGTTTATTATAAGCCAAATATTACTCGCATTTTATTGCAATCGTCAAATTATGACCGGGTAATATTATTTTTTTATTAGGGCCACTTATAGTA
This sequence comes from Mechanitis mazaeus, assembly GCA_959347395.1. Taxonomy (NCBI): domain Eukaryota; kingdom Metazoa; phylum Arthropoda; class Insecta; order Lepidoptera; family Nymphalidae; genus Mechanitis; species Mechanitis mazaeus. Next base: position 9,484,314 of record OY365747.1, read on the forward strand.
ATGTGATATTTATGACTCACGAGAAAAGGCCCTGAAGTTTATTGTTTCATGCTTGAGGAAAGACGATGAATAAACTTAGCAATTTATGCCAGCAGTAAAGCTAACTGTACCCGTAAAGTCAGTTAACAATGGGCAAATCTTTAATGTTATTCTATAAATCTAATTTATGAATAACCATGAATTATAGTTTAAGAGCTTCTGTCTCCTTATTTCAAACATGTCATAGTTATTTGCATTTATGTATGTAAACTTTTGGGATACATACTCACTATTAAATATAATAATAAGCATAAATAGTTTCGAACCCATTCGGCGCCCTTATTCATAAGCTCTGAGCATGGAATTTTGGTTCACCGTTCGCCGTTCACGGTCGGGCTTATTCCGATAGTAACAACGTGAGTACAGCCGCATAATTATATTTAATATTTGCATTTAATTAAATTATTAAAAATAGTATATGTAACTTGTTCCACAATATTTAAATAGATAATTATAGTAAACCACCCCTCACGTTTATAAGTTTTAAATTTTAAATAATTTACATCCCCATAGTCCATTTTTGTGGTCAAACTAATTTAGTCCGTTGAGAAGTTACACCTAAATAAGCGAATTAATCAGTAACTACAAATTTAACTAAAATATATATATATATATATATATATATATATATATATATATATATATATATCTTTATTTCATAACAGATGTTTCAATAAAGCATTTTTTAAATGAATATGAACACATTTTCTTATTTACTTTCATATCCATAGTTACATAAATAATAGTAATAATTTATGTATATAATAACTTAGAATAAGCAAACTATTCATAATAAACTGGCTCTAGCTTTTGCCACTTAAATGCATCACTTAAAATGATCACTTAAATTAAAAGATATTTTAGGAGACCCATAACGTAAGAGTTTGTTCAAACATGTTCATTATTCATAATGTAAATCCAATTACTGACACATAAAGACATATTTGGGTCAATGTCAAAGCTATCCATCACTTAAAGGAAGTGATGTGGCCCAGGGTATAATATGATGAGGTTTTGTTTTTTTTTCCGTTGGAAAAACCCGTTACGGCTACCCCGAGGGCCCAGCACACACACACACACACACACACACGCACGCACGCACACACGCACTCACGCACGCACGAACACACACACACATACACACCCACACACACAAATTTAGGTCTGTAATATTTAATTTTAGTTTACAATATGTTATACAAGTATTTTTATCTGTCTGTGAATAAAAAGTACCTCAGATGGAAAGATGAAATAGGAAGTATCCCAGATGTTAAGTCTATGTACGTTGTTTGTTGACTGACCTAAAACTGAAAGAATTTCCTAATTTGTAACTATAGATATTTTAAAAATAAAAACATACTATTTCAAAATTCAAATACTTCACCGATCAGACATAATAAAGCTAAGAATTTATAAATAATAGTTACAAAATCTGTTGTCAGATGGAAGACTGAACGTGGGCTTCTGCCCACTCCATGGGTTTAGGTATAAAAAATAAAAAGAGCTGTAAAAATATATATTTTCCTTCATATTTATAATAGGATAATTAAACTCAGCATTGTTATGTCTGGATCTTACTATTTTCGAATTGAGATAACAAAAAAATCAAAATAAATAGATATCAATTTAATGTTTTCTAAGGTTCTAAATATAAGAGTATTAAATACTTCAATAAAATATTTACAGGAATTTTAGGTTCAAAGTTTTGTATGCTTTATATTCTCTTTAACAATTTTGTTACACAAAGATACCAGGTATACATTCAACAACATTCTAGAGTGGTTAGTGAGTCTATTGAAAAAAAATATCCTAATTCCTATAAACATTTTTTTCTGAACTTTGTAATTATATTTGTTACATTCATGGATAGCTGGTTTTGCCGCCAGGACAGCAGCGCCAACGGATGTCCGCGGGGTCTGCACAAGGGATGAGGGACACAGATCATCTATGACCCCCGAGACCCCGCTAATTGCCGATAGTTCCTCAATCGATTAACATCATACTCGCTAATTTTGTAAATTTCCAAATATAAATTTTCTAACGTGTGGGTCATTATTTTATTTATGTTCCCTTAATGAACAGCTGGTAGAGATCTCTTATTATGGATAAGCTTATTCAATATTTTTTTTGTTTCCTAATTTAATTTTTTTTATCTGGTACATATATTAATAATTAATTAAAGAAGAGGTTAGAATACCTATCTCTGTCCCTATCTCGCTTTAAAATTAATAAAAGCCAACGGCTGTAGTAAAACAGAAACTGTTAGAGTAACTGTTCATCCTTAAAATAAGGAACCGTTTGAATTACAATTTTAACTGACTAACTAAACTACCTAACAACTACCTTTTCCCATAAATACGATTACTATTTAGCATTTGAAAGATTGTAAAATTAAAACGTACCAAATATTCTCAAGTGTATGTATTGAACTAATAATATTTTGTTTAAAAAGTAAGCAATTTTGTATTACCTCTTAAATTTCTCAGTAGACCTCTTGTTAAAGTGCCTAATATTTAAATGAGCTTAGTAGCATACTAATATAATGAAGAACTGTACTATTTTATCCTTAGCAATAAATAGGAGAATAATAGTATTAAATGAAAAAGTTCGTACCATGTTGCTAAACAAATCAAATGAAAAACTATATTTTGGCAACAAAGTAAAAACTTTTTAGTCAAGTGAAAACTAGTAGCATGTAAAGATTAATAGAGTGTCAAAAACGCAATGCGCTGAATGTGTTAGTTTCTATGATAGCCATCTGTTTTAGTGACGTCGGACGATGTGTTTTGGATACAGGGCAGGTGAAACGTTGTTTTGTAAACAGATAGCTGAATGATAAATGTGCTGGTGACATTTAGTGTAACCCACACCTTGTGTGTATACACTACTTTATACTTCACCACTGATATATTACTTATTCCAAATATTTCTATAGATTTAATAATACCGAAATAAAAATCAAAATGGTTTAACCATTATCAACCATTTTGTGGCCATAAATATTTAAGACGCGTTCTTTCTCATATAAAAATCATTTAAAATTAAATTAACATTTAAAAAGTTCTTATCAAATTACGCAAACGTAACGTAACGTAACGAAATATCTTTTGCCAATAACTAACGAACACGGTTTTTCTGTTTTGTTCATATATTAAATATTGTTAAATAGTGTTTTCGTTTTATTTTATGTAAATTTAAATTATATTTGTATTTTTAACTTCATACGCTCTGTTGGATTACCCAATAAAGTAAATAAATATTTATTTTTCGTTACGGAACCAAAACGTTACAAAACCTAATGGACCACAAGATTTTCTGAATTCACAGCATTGTGACCATTACAACTCGATGTTAATGTAATTAAATTAACTTCCATTTCAAAGAAAGTATCATGCTGTATAAATGCTAACGCCTTACCACTAGGGGCGGAACAGTAATAGGACAAACGAGATTAGGACACTAATTCCTTGATTGATGTGAAACCGCCCTTCCTACGCAGCGACGGTATGCATAGTAGACACTTTTCAGATCAGGGATTGTTAATTTCCTGGAAATGATTTTATTATTGCTATTATAGTCAATACAACAATATTTTCAACATATTTTCAAAATTATGATTTAACCTATTATTTTGTTTGTCAATTAGTAGTATATTTTTTCCTTTTTATTAAAGAATTGGTGCTTTTATAAGTTTTATAGTCAACATTTTCAATATATTTTCAATTTTATGATTTAACGAATACTTATTTTATATTTCTCAATTCGTAAGTACATTTTTATTCCTTTTTTTTTAATTGGTGCTTTTATAATTGCTGTTATGGTCAATATTTTCAATATATTTTCAGAGTTATGAATACTTATTTTACTATTGTCAATTTGTCGGTATTCCTTTTAAAGTATTGGTCTACATAATGTCAAAATAATAAAAAGTATGTACAACAAAACAACAATCCACACTATAAAATAAATAATAAATATATAAGTTATCTATATGATATATAACGTATATCTAGTTCTTCCAGTGTTTTATAATGTATTTTCGGTCTAGGCCAGGCGTCAAAAGCGGCGCGCGGTTAATATTTCAGAGCCGACGTTAAGTCGACGGAGATTTATGTAAGAGCAATAGCCTCTGTTTTACAATTAACAAGACCCTATGACTTTGAGGTACTATGCGTCATTTGACGATAATTTATAAAAATTATACATACACTTCATTAGAAATAAAACTATTTTAAAACTCGCGTATAATTTGGCTACATTTTAATTTTAACCCGACGTTTCGAATGCTTTGCAGCAATCGTGTCCACGGGTAGACGAAATGTAAGTGTCAACTTACATCTCCAAAAAAAAGACTTTTAATCCGTAAAATATAGTTTTATTTCAAATGTGTACTCGTGAAAATCTAAGAAAATACTCTAAGTCATTAGAACTCTTGCAATGCATTTTATAATATATTGTTATTCGTAACTTCAAGTCTTAGCGCTGCAGGTGTTATTCATTTAAATGTTAAACTGTAATATCATACAAAACTAGTACAATAAAAGCAAATTACAAGTTGCAAATGTAATTCAATGTGGGTACAATGCCTAGCCACAGTTGGAGTTCTACAGTTTTACCGCAATATACCGCAGCTAGTACCGTCCGCAACACACGATTCAATATAATATTAATATCATTTTTATTTTACTGATATTTGCAGAATTATTGAGATAATAGTACAACAGATAGTACAGTCTGCAAAACATGTTCAATATAATATTATATTTTTTATTTTAGTAATATCCTAAGTTTGCAGAATTTATGTAATTATAATAATACCATTGAAATTGTTTGTTGTTAAAAATTAAAACGCATTTATAATTATTAATTATAAAGAAATATTATACCATTCATTACTGTTATATTTTATTTACATTATCAAAAATCTATTTAAATGATATAATAAATTTATCTAATGTCTGTATCTTGTTAAACATAGTTCCTAATCTGTGTACACATGACGTTAATTTTCATAACCTTTTTTGTAAGTTTTAACTTTAATAAAGAAAGGTTTTATCGCGACCTACATTTTAAATACATATTACATTGAAACTTTTTACATAGAAAGCGGATTATAAAAGAATGTAAAAGTGATTGTAAATTTTTTCTTTGTGAAGTAAATCTTTATAAAATTGCGAATACATATCACTGAAACCGTGTCAGTATCTTCTTCAAAGCATACACTATAAATCTGTTACAATATGTGTTTTGAAGATTGCAATAGCTATATTGAATATTGCTCGTTCTTTACATCTCAAAATTATTGCAGCAATTCTGAGTCATTTCAAACTTAAATCAATTGTCACTTCCGTCAAAAGCAGTCACATCCCGCTCTCACAACAGTAGCCTCAACTTGACCCGATTTGGTTTATAAAATTAATGTATGTAGCACACCATTGGGCCATTACAAATCTAGTTAAATCTATATGTGCGTTTTAGTATGTACATAATTTTTATTTAAGTTCTATTACGATACAAGTCTTCCAAATACATTAACTTTGATGGAACTTGATGTTCAAATCAATAAAATGTTCAAATATCGCTTCATCAGATAAGAACACACAGACAGAATGTATAGGGCACGAAAAAGTTTCTACAATAATTTAAGTTAAGTAGATAGGTACGAAGTTAAGTAGGTGTCACGATGAGTGTTAATGCAATCCCATAGCGTCCCACTAATGCGATGAGGGCAACCGTTGGTTTTTTAGCAGGCAGCCTTAAAAATGGTAGCGTCCTATATGCTACCGAATAATCCCACATAACCCCCGGCCATCACCTTCTTAGCTGACGGCGTATCCGTAACGGATTTCTAGAACGAACAAAAAAAAGGTACTAGAATAGGTAGTGCTTTTTATGTTCCACAAAAGATACTACGCCCCAAAACGAATAATTCGCAAAAATAACATAACAATCGAAGTCACAAAGTCATTAAAAAGAAAAATACCATTTCTTCTGAACTTCAATTCCACTCCAAGCACTTTGAAACCGAAACTGGTGTCTACAATCAATAAAGTTTTTCGTCTAAATCGAAATGTAAATTCAGACTCGTTTATTACTTTCCCCATTGGGTTTGCGATAACTTCTTAAACCTAGTTGACGCAGGGTGAATGACTGCGTTGACAGTTGTAAGGGCGCGAAACTTCGAGCACAGAGCAAGGATTACCTGAAGAGCACAGATTATAAATAAATATATTGCCTTATTAAAACAAATATTTATTACAACAAATTAAATTATTTTACTTAATAATTATTCATCTATATTTATAGTTTTTGTTGCGTAAAATATATATATATTTTTTATTCAAAAAATAGCTTCAGTGATTTAGAAGGAATATATAGTATTGGTATCATATTTCGTATGTTTGTATATAAGTATATATGCAACGGTACAGAAAATTAAAACATGTATTACACTGTGCACCCTATCGTTTATTGACCCCACCCTCGGAATGCATTAACTTCAATATATATGTTCACATGCGTACTTTATGCGATTGGAATTCCTATCGTAAACCCCAAATGCCATTTCAGAATATATTATTTATACAATTTTATTTATAAATAAAATGTTTACTTCACAAAAATAATTTAAACATCACTCACTCGTTGCTATTTGTGAAACAATGCGAATGAAAATAAAAAAAAATATTTCTAAGATACATTATTTTATTCTCGGGTGAAAAAGTAGTAGCTAAAACCTAATTCTTTAATTTTTTTATATTTTTCTTTGATATTTTCCGTGTAATTTATTTTTGTTCTCTTTGTAAAATCAAACACCATTAATTAACAGTGCAACAGAAGGGCGGGTGCTCGACCTGTTTTGACGTCACTCGTATTGAAGTGACGCCATTTAATGAAACATTCGAATAAACGTCATTTACAGCTTACCACTAACTACTAACTTCTGAGCGTAACTTTGTTTACAACTACTCACTTTAGTATCTAACTCTATCTGTATTTAAAACTTCTATACTATAAAATGGAGGTACTATTATATTTTTATATATTTTTAATTCAAACTATTAAACCTTAATCTTTTTGAATCTTGTTTGTATATTTAAAACCGAATTAAAGTGTTTCAACAAGAAGTTTGAAAACAGTGCTACCAATAATGAATATTGAATTATAAATTAATTTAAGGTTGTCACAATTCCACATAAAACAATTACCTTTTGGAACACTGAACACTGTCTCTTGACCCTATTCAGGTGACGCTCGCGAATTTAGATACCTAGTGACCTCTTCGAAATATGTGACGTCTGGAAATTAAAATTAAATGTGAACTTTATGTACAAAGTAATAAGCATCAAATTTGCAATTTTGCAAAATATTGCTACAACTCACATTAATGGCAGTGTTAGTTTTTATGAAAGAGATACTTTTAAATTGAAACTAGGATATGTATATAATGTGAGTTGGTTAGTCGTAGTAACTTGTTAACAGAACTTTTGGTGACTTATTAAAATCTAGGTTTTGAGTTCGTCCATACAGTTTTTATTTATTTTTTCTAGATTCTTTCATGGATGGATATAATACACTAGTGAGAATATCGAGGTTTCGATTGTGTCTTTTAAATTAAATTATAGATATAAGTAATTATAACACAGCTGTAACGAAATAAAAAAATATCTCTACTAATCCATAGAAAGTAAAATCAATAAGAGTAAGTGAGTAAGTAAAATTTATCTTTTCAAAGAAACATGCTATCTTACACAAAATATAGATAAAGTATTAATTTAATTTTTATTTCAGTAATATTCGACAAAAAATGGAGATATATTTAAAACTTATGAATAACAAATATTGTATAATATTCAGTGTGCAGTTATTGCAGGGTGTATTCCAATATATCTAAAGTTATGAACAGACTTTGGAGTACGACAGCCAAAGTGAGTTTAAAGTGTTGTGCTGAAACTTGGAGCTCGCATACTTCGCTCGTTACAACCATGCATTGCAATTCCAGTTTATGTGTTGAAGCACATACTGCAGTAAATACGATCAGATAGGATTTAATAAATGCTGGCTCAAGTTAGTTTGTCACTGTAGAAAGAAAATATAAAGACATGTAGGTGAAGATATATTCCTCTACCTTGTCTACTAAATTTGTAATAATTGTTTAACTCTTATTATTTGCCTTGCAATTACTGACGCAGTCCTGCCGCCTAGTGGAAGGGCAGATTATAGACGCTGTGATTGACAGATTCATTGATACGAAGGCTATCCCAGATGGGCGCTGGTGATGCGTCCCACAAGGATCGGGCCTAGTCCCGTTGGAGAGAGGGAGGATGAGGGTAACTGCGATTATTGAATATAAATGGGCGGTCGAATCACACAGCAAAGTAAAATCGGCAGAATAACACAGTAAGACGATTCTACATACGCGGTCCCAGATTCGATGCTTGACCGCTAACTTCTAAAATTTTTCTTTTCTTCTATACTTTTAGTTTTCTTCTTGTCTTTAAGATGCTTTAGAGATCAATAATTTTTACGGTACACAGTATAATATCGATGCGTATACCGTAAAGAGAGCAACGGGGCTCAGAATTATTTTTCTTGGCTATACTACTTTACCACGCATAACTTTATTATCAGTAATTTAAGTAGAAATATCCCCGTTATATAGCCTTTGGTTTTTCTGATATATAGCAATATAACTTTTTATTTCCCACATGTGAATCCAATAGTTTTGAGCCCTATAAATATAATTCTAACTAAACTAAGTTTTAGTTTAGACCTGGCCAGTAAAAGAGACAAAACAACTATTGTTGTCCCACAACGTTCGCGGCACAAAAATTTTCATATTATTTTTATGGGTTAAATTTACAATTCTAAATATTTCCCATTTATTATTAAACTACATATATATAAAACATAATTTAAAAAATAATTAAAATATACAATATTAAATTATGAAATAATAAATATCAAATTTTATTGAAAGGTTCTTTCAACACTAACAAGTTAATAATGGTTCACATTGTTTCACAATATTCACCAATTGTATAATTTAACACAATATTATTAAACATACAAACATAATTTTAACATAGTTTTAACGAAATTGAACTGACATTGACATTGACACACAGGGATTATTGCACGTCATTTCAGTGGTCACAAATCCGTACGTAGATTTTGTCAGAGTATCGCATAATTCGAAACATTCTTTGCATTCCAATACTCATACTTATATTAAAATCTCTAACAATAAGTCGACTACATCATATATATAGGGTTCGCCTGTGACTTTATTTCAATATTATCATTAATACTCAGTGTGATATTACTTACATTTAACACAATATAACGTTTACATAATGTTTAAATTATTAATCTAAAAGAAGATGTGAATTATGCCGAAATTTTTTTAATTATAAACTAAGGCTTCGATTCGTGATTCTGCAATCACGTATTTATAAGATAATAAAATATTTAGATCACGTTTACTTTTTAATTTTCGACATTGTATTATTCTAAGCTAATATAATAATATTTTATGTTTCTAAAAAAGTTTATTTGAGCATAAAAGAGACGTTTTTTGAGGTCACTTAGTCAAGTTTTTCAACAATCGTCTAGACTCTCATAATTAACGAACTGTCTAGGTATATACCACAACCAATTGATAAAGAACCCCGATGATACACGCAATTAGCGACATTTTTAATAATATCATAATTCAATTCAATTATATAATATTTTAGTCTTGGAAAATTTTCATACACGTAGTTATTTTAAATTGAAATATAATAGTTTTTGACATCTTATTCTTGCAAGAAAGTTTTCGAAAATTTACAGTGATATTGATGTATAAAAAAGTTGATAATTGTCTTCGTCTCATAACTATCGAAATATTAACTAGGAGCGCGAACCAGACCTCAATTTTGACTCGCTACGCTCACAAACCTCGGTATGTGTTAGCATATTAATCGAAGCGAGGTACAAACAGCACCGAAGTTGCATTTAAAAACGTCGACGTATTCTGTCTTCAACTATTTTTCAAGATGAGACACATTATTACATTATTTATACTTCTGTTTTTGAAAAATTTTTACTACCACTACCAGACGGATGTCTATCAGTGTGCAAAATATGGATTTTTTCGGATAGACCGTTTTTGATTAATGCTTGCACAAAGAATGCAAAAAAGTCTCTCATAGAGAGCTTCGCTCAATAATATTGACGTCGCTTTTAAAGGTCACAAAGAACGCAATATAGTATATAATATATAAAAAATAAAGTGAAGATTAACAAACAGTCAACTGTATCCAATAGTTAAGAATAATAAATGGAGTGTCAAGTACCTCCACTAGTTTACGACGTACCCATTACTTAGTTAACCATATACAGCAGATACCGATAGGGTATAAGCCTATTAACTCGATTTCGGTCCAAACCATAAAGTTAGTGAACAAATGTTCTAAACGCACCGAGTATCACAGCTCGGAACACTATTTCGACGCTACGGAACGTGGCTATAACTTAGAGTAATGTATGATTGCTTTGTGATACGCTACATTCGGAAATTACATGTAAAGGCTGTAATTTAAGCTTGTGTTACAATTTCATCGCGTTCAAGTGCCATCTTATATAACATAACAAATACTGATTCATCAATAAGCAGACCAAAAATCAAATCGTATATTTACTTATATTTTGACAGAAATGTATTTAGTTATTTTCAAATTCAATAAAAAAATATGTAATCACAAAAACGTTTAAGTATTCAAAATTACAAGAATAAATTTTTGATACCAGTATCCTATTTATATATATAATAAAAGTAAACAATTAAAACATTTTAATTGGTGTAAACTAATATATTTAACTTTGTTAAATATAACTGTAAATAATAACTGTAAAGCAACTTCCGATACAGATCGTAATTACCGCCTGATGTTGACATTCGACTGCTTAATGTTATATGTATTTACAGTGACAACATAACTACTGAACTATCCAACATCAATCTCACTTACTCCTTGGAGACATGTAACGTTTAACTTAAATGCTTATCAATAAAAAGATAAAAGGAATATTATTTATACAATATTAATATCATCTTTCAGCTCGCTGTTAAATAAAAATCTTGTTACGAGAAATTGTTAAATAAAACAACCTCAATTCCCAGTGAGCACCTAATCTTGGGGACAATCATTCCGCGAGGGGACCTCCTCAGAGTTTTTCTCATAACTCAAAATGAGATCATAACGTCGCAATTCTCGGGAGGCTTCAAAGAATAACAAAGAAAAAGCTCAAAATTACGTAGGTCGAGTAATTTTAGGGGCAAGCGTAGGTTACGTAGAATGGTTCCTGAGGGACGCGCGGAGACAGGGACCCTTTGCGATTATATTGCGGTTTATGTGCTTGTTATGTTTCATGACCAAATATAATGTTTAAGCATACCTTCAGCCTCGAGTATAATGAGTGGTTCTGTAAGCTATATTATATAAGCTTCCTTAAGACTTCTCCAAATTAGTTTCGTGGCTATAGATTTACTTTTTTGCCTTATTTTAGCAATTACATTTTAATAACAGTAAAATTAAAAATTCGTCAACATATTTATGATTTTTTGTTCGTTTTATATTTCAAAATTAAAAAAAGCACAACATAGCTAACATGTTAATTTAATTGTATTAAGCTTCCGTCTGTTAATATATTTTTATTACTCTACATATAATTTTATTACATTATATCAAAATCAATTGATTTGATTCGAATACATTTAGCAATATTTCGAGTGGAGGTTCCATGCAATAAAACGGATTAATAACCGGTAAAATTCAATCCAATATCGCTTAATCAGATAGCAATTTCCGATCCATAGGATTACGCTGGTTTCATGAAACATGCTGGTATTGTTTACAAATCAAGTAATGTGTGCAGTTAATCGGCAAATATAAGCAAATGCGTTTACTAATTTATTTAAAGAAAGTTCATTTACAGTTCAATTCACTATATATTTAAAATAACATGAATTGCGGTTTGAGTGTTTTGTTAACTTAAATTTTTTATGGCCAACCTTCGGCATCTTTTAAATAAGTGAAGTGCATTTACTAGGTAGTCCCAAGCCAATCAGGTGGAGAGCTTCCTTAAAATTAAAAATACTCTCTGTGGCTTCCTTTAAGAACCAAGTCCAAGCTCTAACGTTTTATTTACGAGAGAGCTTTCGCATTATACGTATTACTTAAGATAAATCTAAGAAATACCTAGAGAACATATTTTATAAGTTGTTTAATATATTTTTAACAGTATATCTAAAAAAAAACATTCAATATATTTTTATTGTTTCCTGTTAGTGTCATAAAAACTGTTGTTATTGCAGTACATTCATATAAAAGTGATATAATTTGTGAAAAATGTTACAGTTAAAACCAAACAAAGCCTTTATGAACGACCGTCACGAAGCATTAGCCCGAAACGGTTCGTTGACTCCAATACAAGTCATTGATGAGGATATTGCGGCGTCGCGTTAAGCCCAAAATAATCAAACTCATAGTAAAATACTACATATTAATAAAACACGTGTTTTTTAAACTACTCAAAATAAATAAATTCAATTACCAATATTAAAAATTCCATTTATTTGCAAAAGATATTTTCTTTCATCATAAAAGTCTAACTTGTAGTTGCCTCGAAGTCGTTTAGTTTTCGTAGCCCCTAATGGTTCCTTGGGGTCACACTTTCGTGTAGATTTTATACGTTACTTTAGTTACTTTTGGGAACATCGCAATAATAAACTTAGATAGTAAATTCGCTGTTTCAATGCTATGTTCTGACCCGTATGGTATTTTAGATGGTACAATGTTTCATTTAAGACCTGCTGTTCCAGCGACATCTTCACATATCTTCCACTTTTCTTCAAATATAGATCTTATATGTATGTAGTTATAAACTAAAACAATTTTTACATTTAATAGAAAAATATGTACGTGTAAAATATCTATCATTTAAGATCTTTATCTTTATGTTTGTAAATGACTTAACACATTTTTGGAAAATTTTCCCAAAAATAGGAAGGAAAAAAATTATCAGTGAAAAACATCCTAGAATCTATATTCACTAAGACAATATTGTAATACCACACAAGATCTAACAAAAACCTCGCTAGTAATTTTATTGTATTGTAATTAATGCCCAATTTTTTTTTTTTCCAATATTTCGATATTCGATATGAAACGTGCTCTATATGTTGATTTTAAGAATAAGTCCAAAACTAAACTAAAGTTATTAAAAATATATAAACTGACAAATTTAAAAAAATATTTTGAATGTGGTCATGGACAGATTTTGCCGTATAATGTATAAAAAACAACACAATTTAATACATAATCAATTTCACAATCGACTGGGGCTGTTAAGCCTCAGATTGTTTATTGTTTTTAGAATGTCAATTTCGTTTGATTAATACAAATGCTGTATTTCAAAAAAGCCTTTTTTCACATAGGTTGCGGAAATCCTTCAGCAGTTATTACAAATTGGCTGCGTTCAAACAACACGTGAAGCCGTCCTCGCACATCCACGGGGAGAGTGGAAGCGGAAAATCTGCTGTAACATTGGCTTAGCAGCTAGCAATTGGTGTATGGTACAAGTTAAAAGCGTATATATATTCAATAAAATGGGATGCAAACATTTGTGATAAGGTATTACTCTTTTAATTTTAATTATCAAACAAATAAGCCTAGTACCTGCGGGCATCGTTATTAATGGACTAGGTTACAAAGAGATGGACAAACAGACACTATTTTATTTTATAAAATGAAAAAAATAAGTTTTTATTTTCATTAGAACATTTTATTAAAAAAAACAAACAAACTTAACTTACCAAATGTAACCGAGATTTGGTTTGAATAAATCAATATGAAATATCTTTTCGTAAATATATATATCGCTTGGTGCTAGTAAATTGTAACGTATAAAAGCACTCTGCAGCAATATCCAACATCATTCCGTCCACTAAAATTACATGCCACCTCAAAAACATAACTTTTTCTGACATCTCACAAACTACTAACAAACTTCGCCATCATGTTCACACATATACATTTGCTAGATTATAATACCAATAAATATATGTTACGGAAACACCTAAACTTGTCTGAGTTCATTCCTCGGATGTAATGGCATTGAACAATAATGCGGAATCCTGGCAATTTCACACTGAGCGGGTACAATCTGTACCAGTCAATGTATGGATTATTCTTGGCTTTTGTGAAAAACGGCTCGTATCATCTAAGAATTTAAATCTTAAAAGTTTAAGAAAATTAAAAAAAATATTTGTAGCGATATCCTTATTTTTTAAACAAGCTTTGATTTAAACTTAGTTTTTAAATTATTGAATTGAAGGTATTTCAGAAATAGATAAAGAGATATTTTTATAACATTCTACAGATACGTACTACTATATTTATAATAGCAATATATACATATATAATTTATGTTATAAAAGGTATTATTTGCTATCTCATAAAACATATTTTTATTTAGTGAACATGTATATTAACACAATTCTTCCATGCAGCAGTTCGTCCGATTCAGCATGGTTTCATGAAAGTGTGATGACCTGATTTAATATGTATCAACTTTGCAGATCCGTGTTCGCCGAAATGTCTCTCTTTATAATTCAAAGAGCCGCGTATAAACAGATGTTGTCTAAAAGATTCAAGATGGTCGTATGTTTTGTCTTCGCAACTTTACGCGTCGGTTCCCATTATGAATTACATTCAAATTTTCTTTATACATTCAGAACTTTCTCTAAGCTCATGTTTCACTTTCTTTACATTTAATGTAATAACACAAAATAAAAATTATTCATATAAAAATAAAAATAAAATATACATTTTTTTTTTTTTTTCGTTTTATTACATTTTTAATTCAAAAGTACACTGAGTAGCACTCACATGTCTGCATTGGTAACAATGAATAATAATAATCTCAGCTATGCAGTTTCCATCCTATTTTTTGTTTACAAATAAAAAAACAAACAATTTGATGTAAAAAAAAACGGAAAAATAAGCACAATAGATATTGCAGATTATTGTCATTGTCGCAGTGACAATACTAATATAAAATGCAGACTGCAACAATTTACAATTGGCGAGATGGCAGTCTTCCATACGCTTCCCGTGCAACACTGACAGAATCTAATTTGAATACTTCAATAACATTATACCTATTGATATTGCATTTTAAACCTTATTTACATATTGTCAATAATTTTAGTATCTTGATACATGTCAGTTGTTTTAAGTTAGAGTTGTGATACATTTCAATTAAGCATTCATATTTAATTGCTTGCGATGGCTCTAGTTGTTCGTAAAAAAATATTTAATATTGTTTTAACGCTTGTGAAACAGTAATTACAATAAAAGAAATATCCGGCTAAGTTTGTTGTGTGGTTCTTCTCACACCAGGGCGCCTTTGAAAGTCTCGTAATCATAACTTTGAGTTAGGAGAGTCTCCAGAAAATAGGCCCTCCTGACTCTTCATACATTCTTTCATTTAATATCTCACATCCTAAATGTCAGTATCTATCTAAAATACGAAAAAGTTTTTATTGATACATTGTAGTTTAAAAACTTACAGTGCCGCGGTCTAATAAATAATATTTTTTTTATTAAAGTGTGTTTTCTATTTTTAATCCTTATTATTATATACATAATATATTTACCGGTCGGTCGTCAGTTATATTTAGTCGTCGGCTAAACTGACGAACATTTAGAACACAAAAATGTTCTTTGTTGTGAAACGCACATCCCTAAGGGCTGTTCGCAGGACGCAAAGCGTCGGTGCGCTCGTGAATAAATTCTCCTAATTCCAACATACTTTTACGACTTGAATGAAGCATGAAGTACGTGCAGAAGGCCCGTTACCGCGTCCGAAATAAAAACCCTCATGAACGGACTTTATAGATGCTAAAAAAGGAGTATCCCGTTTATGTAGAATTCTACTTTTTAATTATTTAAAACCTTTCCATCTCTTTCAATTATATCAAGGTAAAAGCTCATTAGTTTTAATAAGTATGAATGTAAAATTACAGGATCACTATTATTAATATGTTTGTATTGGCGTCTGCCAACTAACTAACTATATACATACTTTTTAACAATCTTTATATCTCTTTAAATTACACTAAGTTCTTGATTTTTTGCACATTGTTAATAATTTTTTAACTCCTTATTTTAAGTTAGAGTTGTGATATATTTTGGAAATAATATATCGATATAATACAAAAATTATTCAATTAAAGTAAATTTTAAATACATATATAAAGCTATTAGAATATAAAAATGATTTTTAATTTAATATGTAAGAAACTAAATAATCGGTCAAGTTGTGACAATAAAAACGTGAGTACAGTCGAATAATTATATATAATAATCATATCACGAAGTTAACACGTCAAATTGTTAATATATTTCAGCAATGTTTAAAACCAATACCCTTTGCTTATAGTTTATCTCCTGACATTTAAAAAGGATCCTTCGAAAAACAATTTCCACTTCGGGAACGGTATAAGATAGATCGCCATATAAATCTCCCACGTGTCTAATTGACGGGAACTCCGGGCCGTACTATCCTGATTCACTAACTCGGGAAAAAGTCAATAAGTAATCCAACCGTATTTTATTATAACCGCTAATATAAGACTTTTTAATGGTTTTTCTTATTGTATTTGCAAAATTAATATTGTTTTTTTAAAACTTCTAAAAAAGAAAAAAATCTATTTTTCTTCTTTTGTTATCAAAATATTTTTTAAATTAGAATACGTCATAAATAATAGAAAATTGTAGTATATATAAAACACGCATTAAAATTATAAATTAGCATTAAAATTATAGAATTATGGAATTAAAATTATAGAATACGCATTAAATTACATAAATTATATTATATATTCTTTATTGTACACCAAATAAAAAGCATAAATTGGAAAAAAAAAAGAACAAAAAAACATAGTACAATATATATTCGTAAAAATCTCTGAGTTCTATCTTTATGGTACAGACCATACAAATAATTAGAAAAAACCGATACAACATAATATATCGATAGAAACTTTCATTTTACTAAAATACCATCACTAACTAAAGTCATATTTAAAAATATCATTTATACTAGATTATTAGTGATTACGATCCTCGTCTGTAATACCGATGTTTCCGAGTCTATATATTAGCCTGTTTTAATGATGGCGGCCGCCATTTAATCATCGCAAGGGGCCCATAAATCCTAATTACAAGGCTTATTATTTCGAACTCGCCTCGAGATGTGACTGAGAGAGCAGGACAATAGTACCGCTAACATATTGACTCAACGCCCGCGCGGGTCATTACTGGCGCGGTAACGTCAAATAAATAATACTTGTTTAAAATGTTTTATATATATATATATATATATATATATATATATATATATATATATATATATATATATATGATAAAACACAGTATATTTAATATCGCTATAAGATTTTCTGAAGTACTAATAATTATAAGATATTGTTTCGTAAATGAAATACTATTAAAGTTGAACTATGATAATTTCTTTTATTTTTTATATCAAGAAACGTTTAAAAATATATGGATTTACGGGGTTTTTTCTTATATCTGAGAAATCAATCTTAGAAAAAGTTAACTCCAACAAATAATAGTTTTAATTATTTGCGACTTATGAGATATTTTGTTTAATAAATTACAGTCAGTATAAAAATATATAACTAATATTCTCTACACATAAAAGATATAAATTATATATGTAGAGTAAATTATGTGCCTGTTACTCGTTAACAGACACAACTAAATATATCAGGAGATATATTCACGCTACTCAGAAACAGATGGCACTTAACCATATATCAGAGGAGAGACGAACTTACGAAAACGAAACGAAAACTATTTAGTTAAAGTTTTAACCATATCGTTATTGCTAACGTTTTAAAACGTTATAAAATATACAATAGATACCTCAATATAAATCCCAAAAGTCCTACTATATTGATATATTTCTCCATCTCTTTACAAAAGTATACTACTTTAATAATCTTCCCGACGAGGAAGAAACTAAATAAATTGTCACTTTTGTCAACTGGGAATAGTCTATAAAAACCAGCTAAGTCACTGATATTCATTCCTTTAACTATCAGAAATAAGTTTCTCGTCAAACATGAACATGTACACAAATATTGGTTCTGTATAAAAATAAAATATAAATTGGACTCTTTAAAAATAATAACATTCGAAAAACAATACTGTGTTTTAAAGTTATTCAAAATATCACATTCATAACATAAAAAAATATACCTTCATACATATAATATTGTTTTTTTTTTTTTGGACGAATGCTCTAAGTCCAGTTGGTTTTCTTAAAAAGTCTAAGGACTCCTAAGATTGCTAGTCGATATTCCGCAAGAAACCGAACTGATTGCACAAAGCCCTCCCGAGGGGACGAATTATCGTCACGTTCGTCCCCACTTCGTTAGTCCACTGATGACGTGAACTCCCAATATTTTCGATTCCATACGCAACTTTCCCTTTTTGGGGTCGCGAATCAATTTTACTTTTAAATGTAGACAAAAACTTTACTAAAAAAAAAAAGAAAATTTATTGGGTATACATGAAACGAAGCTCTTTACCGATCAAATTTTGTCCGCTGTTTCCTACACCGATCAAGCTATAATAACCCAATTAGATCAGTTGATTATCACATGTCTATGTAATTGTAGATGAAGAGTAATTTGCAATTAACTTTATTTTTAATTGATACGTTCTATTAAACGCGCTGATAGTAATTTCTTACTATGAATAACATATGTATCATTTTTTGTTAATTGCAAACATTTGAGAAGCCATATCAAGCTATAGCTAAGCTATTGCTAAGCTTTCGTGATATATTTTTCGTTTCGCTCAGCTTCCGCTTGTTATAAAAGCTCTAGTTATAAAATCTAAATATAAACAATTACAAACAGATGAAATAATCTCAAAAAAATATATATGCATGTCTATGTACTGGTCGCCAGACAAAGAAGTGGACGGAAAGATTTATTTAGATTTTATCTACTTTGATCGAACTATGAGAAAATCTAAAAAAAATATCTAGAAAGCTGCCACTGTACTCAATGACCGAGTAGAATATTCTTACATTGTTATAATATAAACGAGCGGGTCTGTCTGTAATAAGCTTATATAAGTTAATTACATTTACAAGCACAGCCTCGAGATACACCAACATCTAATTAGATTGCCTTCATTTTTGCTTTTATTCTTACTATTAATACACATTATTAGTTATATTTGCAGATATAAGTATACGTTGTAGAATATTTTGAAATCAAAAAAATAAATAAAAGTTTTAAATAATAGATATTTTGTATGTATAAAGAAAACGAGGTCGGTGCAAAGTATTTATAATTGAATTATTAAAAGCGAATAAGTTCTTTTGAGATAATCGTTGAAATCTGAAGTAAAATTCCCGAATTTTCATTTTCTCGTATTATCGTAGATTGTTTTGTTACCTCATACTGATATTTTGTTACATTGTACTGAAACCATTCTTGAATTGCATAGATTAAATTGGTTAAGCAGCGAGTAGTTTTAGAAATAACACAGACATACAAACATACACACATACTTACATAGGTGTGAAACAGAATCACATTTTTAATTTAAGTCTGTAAAGATACTATTAAAAAAAAAAAAATACTGTTTTGGAAACTATTATTTAATTAAATCATAAAACAGATAAGGATAAAGTGAAATAATTAAATTCAGAAAGCAATTGTTTCAACTAATTTTGTTCTGAACTCGGATTACAATCACTCCGGATATGAAGAGGAAATGAAGCCATGTTGATATTTCTTTTTTTACTTGGATATCCGACAGACGACAGTCGCCATTATACAGCACCGCGTATAAAATTAGGGCACTTCCTGACGTAAAGATATATAATGAGGTTTTGTTAAAAACATTGCGACATATTTGTTATCTTTTACAAACCACAAAAATATATGGTCTTTAAATGTGATGTGTACTTTTAATGTAGATATGCTAAATAATTGGACCATAAATTTTTAATCAATTTTTAAATGTTATTCGTAATATCAAATTCCTCAAAACGTTTTTGGCTCCTACAGCCCTGTTATGACAATTACCCGGTCAAGAAATGCCCAGGCACGTCCCGGGGAATAAATCGCGCTGATTGCACAAAGATCCTCAATCCTCTCATTTCGTTATCGTTCCAATTGTCCTTTGAGCGCTTCTTAATAACAGCTTTTTTGGTCCATCAAAAAATACTCGTTAGAAACCATTTTAATTTTCAAAATATAATATAATTCATAGCGTAAATTATTATATTGATAAGTCAAGTAAAATTTTATTTTATATAAACGGACATCGGTATAAGAAATTAAAAAGTTAACTCGATAATCAATCTATGGCCGCAAACTAAGGAACCGTTGGAGGATGACCAATTAACTCATTTACTGACTTACTGACAGTCACTTACATCTCGTCTCTTAAACACGATTGCGTTAAACGATCGGGTTAAAATTAAAATGTAACCAAAATTAAAAAATATTTATTTATTTATTTATTTAACACTTTAATATACAACAGATACATAAAAGAACAGGCTTATCGACACATTTACAAAGGACGAGCTTGTCTCTGTAAGAGATTTCTACCAGCGAACACAGGAAGTGAGAATGCACAAAATAGGTAGAATTAATCAGTGCATAAGTAAAGATATAAAACTATTTCAAATAACTAAAACTAAAATACCTAAATACAAATTATTGTGAGAGGTAATGCTCTTTTAATGACTTTTTAAAAACAGACAGCGATCCACTATGACTTGAAATTGAATTGAAATGAAAATCTAAGAAAAATCTATTTATTACTATGGGATAGAGTCCAACACCTTGCAAATGGCGAGCGCGAGCCGTGCACCTTGGAGACAGTTGAATAATTAAATTAACCTGCAGTTGCGAAGGAATGAAGTGAAGTAGTTAAAAACATCGTTAAGCACATTGTCGGAGGCGTTTAAGTCGGCTGAAGTTTTCACGTTACGAATACTTGAAAAGTTCATTACACGCTTGACGACGTCCACGTCGACCTTGCGACTCCGAGTTGTTTTGTAATTATACAGACGTAGCCGACATTTCATTTAAACTTTGTGACAGCAACCGCCGCTGACAGCTCTGCTATTCTTAGAAAAAAATATCACTCGGAGCACATCAGAACTCTGTTTAATTTTATGCAAATTTGATATAACTTCTGAATATTGTAATGTTTTAGCGTAAATTCTATTTTTCAAGACAAAAAATGACACAAAACCTTTTGAATACGCAGCGTCCTATTCATCCGAAGGCTTTCATCGCAATCGACAAAGCGCAGCATTGTTCGATATTATAGAATATTTCACTGTCAACAGGCAAATGGTAAAGTAAACTGAACGCTGCTGGCGGCACACTAACTGAATTCCCGAAGCTCTAGCAGTTCCCAGCAGCGCATAGTTGTGTAGTGAATTAATAAGTTAGAAGTTCATGCATATTAAGAAGAGCGACAACCGCGACTACATATTCATATAACAAAACATTATACCAACATTTAATAGCATTATGATCAAGTTACTTAATGAGGAACGGAATTGAGAATATAAAAAAACCTTAAATATGCGAAATTAAATAATAGTAACATAAATGGGTATTTAATTACGTATTCAAATCAAATATCTTTCTAGTTTTCTGAAACGTAATTCAACTCGTATTATCAATTTATTTGTAACTAGTTAACATTCCCAAACAATTCAAAAGCCACATTAAAAAGCAAAAAAAACATACCTCTACCCCTTCATAATTGAAAATTATTAAATTTATTTCAAGTGTTCAAACTTATCCCAAAAACTGATCTCTAGATTTGGTCCCAATTAAAATTTTCCGCCGTGAGTTTCAGCGGCGAAATCCAGGTATAATTGCTTAGCCTACAGACTGAACTAAATGAACTCGAACTTGTACTGCCCTGGTTTTAGTATTACGAAAACACTTTGGTGATACAAAGCAATCAACCTATAATTTAAGGATTCTTTATATATGCAATAACTGAGGAAATCATGATTTTAAAGCGAGAAGTATTGTCGCGAAATTAATTCTAGTGACGTCAGAGTTTCTAATGTTCAATTAGGACTCATACTCACTATATTATAAAGAAGTATAGTTAGTAAGTTTACGTCAAATAAATATAACCTTGAAAATCATCCCACAACGGTATAAGTACCTACCATTTAAAAATGTTCTTAATTCACTGAGTCTGGGAGCAGGTGGATGCGAGCTTAATCCTTCAATGTTAAATAACGTAAAGGTCGCAATAAATTAGAATTCCCCTGATTTTCCCAAATTCCGATTTAACTTTTTAAACAGTCGCTGTCAATAGTGTGATTGATGATCCGGAATCTAACTAGAGAACGACGTCAATATAAAAATCCTCCAGAGGATATTAAATGAAACAATGAACAAACACTTGACAATATTAACTTCTTTTCGATCGTAAATAAACATATCATTGTTACTTATTACTTTTATAACTGTAATATAAATATAACATATTAGGTTTGGTTAAAAACCTATCCGTTAGTTGGTTATTTTGGTATATCATTATAATATTTAGTAACTTTCTTTGACACATTTTATACATTGCAAATCATACGTACGTTATATCTATAAGAGGGTTGAATTACGCAATTTTTTCGTCAATATTATTAAGTACCTTAATCTTGTTACAAAATAACGAATATTCTTATTTAATATATTTTTTTTCTTTTTCTTATAATATATAATTAAAATATATCCAGGTCGGTGAGAACAATAATTTATTATTAATGCCGTGAAATTTTCATCTTTATATTTATTTATAGTAACGAGACCCTTGGCAATTTAAACCAAACATTATTATTCTCATTAATTGGAAAATAATTCATGTTCATTCAATTATCGAGATACGAGTAATTGCTGTATGTTTTCTAGGTATAATTACATTTCGGCTAGACATGTTAATAACGTGAAACAAACGAGCCTGTCTCCAAACATGCTTTGTAGCCGCTCCACAAACAACCCCCTCCCTTATTGCAGTGGCCTTCAGAAATTTCGAGATTAATACAGATGTATCACATGGCTATTTGTCAACTTGAGTGTAAATACAAATATACAAATATTAAACAAGATGGTATTAGACGTATAGAATATATTTGTCGTAAGATTTTAGGAATGAAACTAACAAGTAAAATATAAATTATTTTTACAAAACATATATTGTTTTTTATTTTACAAAATATAGATTATTTTTTTACTCATACAATACAGTAAAAGATATTAATACATTTTCCTTTTTGTCCAATATTAAATAGTATTTATGTTGTTTTTTGAGAAACTTAACCGTTATAGGACAGGGATGGCGAAACTTTTTGTATGTCCCTGTTACAAAGTCAAAAATTGTTTTAAAATAAATAACACGGTAAAATTTCATTCTAAATGTTAGCATGTTGAAACTATACGTAAGTATAATTAAAATAATTTTTTTTATCAATCAATGTTTTACACTCATTTCATTTTTGTGCGTGTCATCATAACTTTCAAACGTGCCAGTTATGGCACGCGTGTCATAGGTTCACCATCCCTAGTATAGGATAACTGACTAAAAATAGGTATATTAAATAATTATAATAAACCTTGTTAGTTTAGAGAATGTGCACTAAATATATTATATATAATATATTCATAGATATTTATCACTTATATCATAATCACGTTAACAATATGTCATCTGAACTATAGTTATATGACACCATTATGATATCAAATTACTCGCTTATTGTTCGATTAACACTTATATAAACATTTATGTAACAATTATATTTAATAATTAATTTATTATACATATACGTATATAAGATTATATGAATACACATATAAATCTATCTTCTAAAAACATCTAGATGCAAAAATGGATAGGAATGTCTATTATTATTTTTTTTGTAATTTTTTTATAGGGCTTAAACTTATTCTACATTTTTACAACTTAACTTTAATGAAAAACTTTAATGATCTACGATCTTAGAAGACAATAAAGTTCTGTCTCTATTTTAAGAATCTGGAGTAAGAGAAGTACAAAAATATGTTTTAATAGATATATCGACTTATTAAATGATTAGACACCTTTAGATGCAATTACGATAGTTTTAGGTTTGTTATAATACAAACAGTTTTGTTGCAAGGGATCTTTTGAAATAATAAAATAGTTAAATTATAATATTGATAAACAGCCGTGTAGACAAGCCTATCTTAGTAGATAAACTAATCCCTTAACATATTATGTAAGCTTGTAGTTACTAAACTGTGAACGATATAACTTGTTTTATATATTTTTATCTTATATTTAGGAACATACTATTATTTATTTATTTATTTATTTATTTGTATCTTTTGTGTACAAGAAAATGTACAATGGACGGACTTAATGCGATTGAGAATTCTCTACCAGTCAACCCATAGAAAAGTAAAAAGAAAAAATATGAAAATATATATTATACCCATTTTCATAAAAACAAATTAAGCAGTATTTGTATGACGTTATATTTAAGATTTTATAAATATATTCTCGCTATTACTTAATAATATTCATTTAGAATATTCAGCCATAGTTAAATATACTATATGTAACGCGATTCTAAAGAAAACATTATCTTTTTTTAATTCATAACAAAGTTCAGAATTCAAAAGGTATGAAATATCTTTCCTGTTGTGACTTCATATTTTACAAAGTTGAGGTAATTTTGTAAAAGAGATGAAAATGGACTCACAATCCTAAGATATTTATATGTTTTATAATTTGTGTAATATACAGATTCTATTCGTTAAATTGTAAAGCTTGTCTGTCGTTAAAAGGATAACTTTTTCAATGATGCCTTAGTGTGTTTTTTTGTCGTTTTCGTTTATCCATAAACGAAGGCTGTCAAGGCTGTCCATTGAAATCGGTCTCCTTTAATTTTTAAGCCAATAAATTTCGTAATCCGCCAACGGAATTTATATCGGCTATTTAATGTCAATATAAGCGAAGACGCCATTGCTTTTTGTTCGCTCGGCCAAGTGCCTCGAGTTAATTTTCATACAAAGGGAATGTGTCAATGATCGTATTAAGTAGCTGGGCCATAGACTTCAATATTCGTCGGTTCCTACAATAACTCTTTTGAAATTGTCAGTTAGATATAAAACAGGTATAAAATCATTATAAAATAACCATTGTCTTTAGTTTTACCTTACATATACAACTAGATTCTTAAATATGTACTTATTTATATGAAAATATTTTATTGAATATACATTCATAACAGAAAATTGTTCATAGTATTAAAAATAACGAATTTATTAAAACTAGATCAAAAACTAGATCAAAATTGTGATTTACCGAAATATTTTATCATTAGCAAATGTGGTTACTTTATCTTAAAGGCAGACCAGATATTAATCATCAGACCGTAGATCTGTTTGTGATCTTCAAAGTTAATTGGCACAACATTTACACAATAAAGAAATATTTTTAAAAGATTTTTTTTTTAATTCTCCAAATACTACAACTATATAAGACGTGTTTTATCAGTGACAAATGTGATTTTAGTTGTATGTCTATGCTATCTAAATATCTATAGCTGCCTGTATTTATTGTAACAGCATGCTAGCTTGTGCTAAAAACAATGAAAGCTTTTGTTGTAACTTATTTTTATTTATAGTGTTGTGAATAATGTAATATTGAATAGAAAAACTAACCTTACCTACTGGCTGCGACGTCTATTCTCTGTCTCACGCATCTCACATTAAACTAGCAGAGACGTCATTAAGTTCGGATGCGAATGACAGCATACTTGTTCGAATCTAATCGGGTGATTCGAGCTAAATCAGCTCGCAAATTACTCCTCTTGTTTACGATACTATACCTAGCAACTCAATTTGCCTGCCATTGTGACTACACCCCGTTAACTCGGCTTTTATTGTTGTCCCCTAAATAAAGACACCGTTAGCTTTCCCCTGTCTACCTACTACCTACCCACTCACGTACTTTTTCACTTGTGCAACATATTCTGTATGAGTACACTTTAGGGATGTATTATAATATAACAAAATGGCACATCTATTTCATTTTGTTAGACATTGGACCGACGAGTTATAACTAAGATTGCAATTTGTTTAATCTAATAGATAACAGTTTTTATATTGAACAATTTGCTTCAGAAGCAATCTGAATACATAAAATAAGTAGGTTAAAATAAAATGTATATATAGTAAAATTTAAACAGTTCCTTTGGAAATATTTTTGTAATAATCCCGGGGGTTTTTAATAAATATACAATATCATAATTAATTAATACAAGCTGGATTCGAAACTTTAAGACCAGCAATGCATCCTCTGATAGTAGAAGGGACCGTGGGCGGCGGTAAACACTTTTCATCAGGTGACCCGAATGCTCGTTTGTTCATTTTTAAAATAAGAAAATAAATAAAAATTCGACCTCTGGCAAGCCGTTCCGTCGCACTGAAAATTGAAGTCCCGTATTACTACTCGACTCGATAAATTTAGCATTCTATATATAACCGTCTTTATCGGGACGGAGGTGACATCTTTTAGATTTTTTTCTGTTCATTCAGAATAGCGGAACTTTGTATATTGTTTAGGTGGAAGACCCATCTCTAGAGAACTTGAGGACTAGCTCACGTTTACCTAGTAAGTAGTACTGTCACTCCTGAAAATTCTGAACTGGTTAAACTGTTAAATAACTAAGCTGTCAAATACATCGTTTGGTAAAAAAAGTAACAAAAAACCTGTACTAAAAATACTACTACAAATATACTGCATCGTTTCAATATTCTTCGATACGAATTAATAAAAACAAAGTTCATCTAATAAAGTCATCCATTATAGTTATCGCATTTGCGAGACAACCGACATTTGAAGTAAGCTTTTTAAAAAACCCATGCATCTATTAAAAGACAAGTTTCAGCATGAAAATGCGTATAAATAGACTTTGCCATTTTAATTTGCCGAAACTCCCGTAAAATAATCTTGCTCCATATTCCAAAACTGGAGCAACAATATAAAGTTTTCAGGGTGGTGTCTTATGAAGTTTGCGATGTTGTTTAAGACACGAACACGAAACCACCATTCAATGAAGCATCAAGTGATGTGAGAGAGCGAGATCTAAGAGCAAGAAAGCATCTAAATTCGTTACAACCCAAAAATACTACTATCAAAAAATTATACTTTTTAAAACTTGCAAAAATTATATTTACTTAACTATTAAATAACAAAAATTTACAGAGTTCAAAGTATAGATCTTTCGAAAACAGTTAGAGAGATAAGTAAACTATATATACCACTGTATCACAATATGAACGCTCAGTTTCGTAGATAATCCTCTTTTTTGAACTGAAACGCTAAATGGCATTTCTATTGAGCAAATGTGGAAATCGTGCCGCTTTGTCGTCTGTTCGCTCTGGATTGAAAGGGACTGGATTCGATATCGGATGGAGCAGGTAGCTGTCGAGAGAATGAATACCTACACTCAGTACAAAGACTTTACGAATATTGGATATCTCAAATCTGCAATTGCTTTCAATATGAGTTTTAATATTGGTATGAAATAATAGTTTGCATATCTTGTCTACTAGAAAAACTAACCTATCCTTTATGTGTCCGCCTGACTATGTTCCGTTTGTTCTAAGGAAATATATAATAATAGTTAAAAGTTTAACGCTTTGCATACAATTTTGGTGCATTGTAATTTATAACCCGGTCACAATATCTGTGCACCTGACCTCGTGACGTCATATCGGCGGTCTGGATACGGTGTGAAAACCTCGGATTATACTTTTATTATCCTTTTTTCATAGCAGAGAAAACTGATTGAAATTTAACACAAACTATATTTAATATCCGTAAAATCTTCTATAACCACGTGTTATTTGAAGTCGATTAGTACTTGTACCTACTGTACCAAGAACACAAAAAAACATTCCCTAAGTAATCGGTGCAAGAACACTAACCAACTAAAACATAAACTAAACTATACGTAAATAGGTTCATATAACAAATAACATCATGTTCTGAAAGTATAAACTTTCAGATTATAAAATGTATTTTCTTTTGTTTTGTAATTCGCTAAAAACATTTTAAACAAATTTACTTGAAGACCCTTATGGTATTAATTACGATGAATGTCCTTTTAAATTTTTAGTGTGTAACCTTGCTTTTTTTAACATACAACGAATCCTTTAGTAGATATCTTTTTGAATTATGTTTATTAATTATCGAAACAAAAAATAATTTACTTTTAAATTAAAAGCAAATCACCTATCTAACTTATAAACAACGTTGTCTTTATAAAAAAAAATGTTTTTGAGAACTTTAAGCATAAACCGAAAAGTATTTACCACCACATATTTCGATATGATTTTGAGCAAGTAGGTCAATGGAAATATATCATCTTTTTAGATAACATAAAAAAAACAACATGACTGAGATCTGACTTTCAAAATTCCTAAAAGTTATAATGTAAACAAACAAAATTCCAGTGTTTTTTGTATAATATAATCAAATAAAATTTATGACCTAAATTAAAAATGCAAATCCGAAACTTGAAACAGAGATGTGGCCATTGTTTCAAACCAACGATGCGTCGCCTCGCCAACTTCGAAGCGAAGGACGAATATGAATGCTACGCCGAGAGCTACGTGAAATGCTTTTGGGGTCTGTGCGACCACCAGACAAGCACGCATGCCTTCATATCAAAATCGGATAATCAAGGTTCAACTTTATCTAAATAACATATAAACAACATTACATCCTTTAATTATAATTCTTCTAGATGTGTGCTTTGATTTTATACAGAAAAAAGATAAAATAAAAAAAAATATAAAATTGAAATCAAAGCTGAACACTTCTAAAAGAGATGAACACTTCTGAAACGTACTTTTCCCAACAATATATTTTTCTTATTTATTCGTGCATATAATATAAGAAATTGTATATTGTCTTTTTGGGCCGGAGACCTCTTCCACCCCGAAATAGCATTGATTTATCACATAACACAAAATATATACATTTATATTTATAAATGATGAATCAAAATAAACCATTTTATTAGATTTTAGCAACACTATATTTTATAAAAGTATTATTGTGAGGTCGCAGCGTGTCTGCTAATAATACGTTTTTTACATAAACACATTCCATGAAGAAATACGAAATCTTATTCAAATTTGTTAATTTAGTAGGAGATTGAATATTATTAACTTAACAAATTCGTAATTATTATATCAATGTTGCCTGAAATCCTGTAACTAGGTGCATAAGTGTAATAATAGCTTGGAGACCTCTGCATTTTTTCTAGGACATATAAATAGGTAAAAACCTTGAAAGAAATATTCATAATATCATTCGGTTCATCTTTTCCCAGTTATGATGCCACAGAAAGACAATTACAATAATTTACGTCAGGGTGTATGACATCTAGTGTATGATGTCTAGTCTAGGGCGTAGAGACTGATAAAGATTTGAAATAACCAGTCAAAATTTCCTTGTACAATTGGTAGTAAATGTTATAAGATCTAGTAGTGATATTCTTTATAGTTTTTGTCTGAGTGGGAGAGGAACTCACTGGTAATATTTTCGCCCAATATAAATTTGAATTTTTGGATATTCCTAAACGAGAATATACACGCTAATAACAATAGATGCAAAGTTTATATTTAAATTACGAGGTTTAATTTAAATTAATTTTTATTATTGAATTTTTAATTGTTAAATAAAAAAAATTGTGGAATTTTGTGTGTGTGTGTGTGTTTAATCTACCACCTCTTTATTCTAATTTAGTATATTATAATATTATATTCTATAGTAATTTATAAATAATTTTTATCAAAAATATTTATTTTGCTCTCACAATATATATTTAACTTTTTTTTATTTACATGCTGAAGCTTTTATAAGAAATGTTTTGTTTTGCAGTTATAACAAAACAACCTCACAAGAGATCACCATACAAAAATCCAGACCCAATTCATGATTTGGTTCATTAAATAAATTAATGAATACATTAAATTATTTAAATATATTAAAGCACGTCATTCAAACTGTTTTGATTTTCTTTTAAAACCTGTCGCACATTTATATTAATTCTTGATGTTTCAACATAATTGCCAAACTCACTCCATGCCGCATTATCTATATTCTTATTTAATTCTGTTGAAATATCATGACTTATTAGTTTAAATTTCACATCACTATTCAAAATGCTTTCTAAACCTTCTAGATCATTCCAAGGTTTTGTAGATGACGGCAATATTTTTGGCACTGCATGGTAACATAGTCTTGATTCCTTCGACATTACTATTATATCACCACTTTCAATCAGAATAGGAGTGGGCTCTTTTGATTTATCATGACCACCGATAAGAAAGATCGCCGCCTGACCAAAACTGTAATAAAAAAAAATATAAAAAAATAGGTAAAAAGAATTATAGTACCTAAAATTTCAACTCTATTTTATTATATCCTAATATTGAAAACTGGAACATTTAATTATATTGTTAATATAGGGGCAATTGTATGTTACTTTAATCTATTCCACAATATTATATAAAATTAGTAATTAAATAATAAAATATTATATGTAATACTATAATATTTTACCTAAATGAAAATAGTGGTGCCTCTAAATTGATCTCAGAATGGTCAGTGTGAGCGGAGAGTGTTGAACCCATATGATAGTAATTAACAATTGCTGCCTCTGCTCTGAACTGTTTATAATTCAGATATCTCGCTATTACATCACTTAACTCAGCCAGGTCATTGGGAAATATACCTTTGTTCTCCTCAGTGTACACCTGCAATAGAAAAGATAAATATTAAATAAGATACTTCATACCCTAAATTTAACTATTTCCATACTTAAGCTTGACTTTTATATAATTACTAGGTAACATGGCAAATGTTGTTGTGCCTCATGAGAGTAAATAAATCTTTAAGTATGTCTATCACCATTAAAAATAGGGGTTAGTTTCAGAATGGTCACAATATAAGTTCTTTTAATTTTTTTTTCACATAAAAATAGAGAAAAAATAAAAAAAATAATAAATTATATTTAGGTTGACCATTCTTATCACTTAGGAGTTTAGCCTTATCACTATTCTCAGACCTACTGAATATACACTCAAAATGTGAAAAGAATTGGTTAAGCCATTTTAAAAGGAAATAGGATAAAAATTCTGCACAACAAGAATTTTATACACTAGATTACAAACTTCAAATATGTGTCTCCATAAAATTTCACTTTTAAACTTATATGTAGTTATATATTATGAAATCATACATACATTCATTATTCAATTTCAAAATTATATGTATATATTTTGAAATTATTTTCCTTAATTTTATTTAGTCATAAATTTATATGTAGTCATCAAACTATAACTCAGTGTATAAATCTTTAATTAATCCAGTAAGAATCTTTTTGTTGACTTTCACTTTCCCCGCTTATTGAATGGCTTACTATAGCCACCTTAGTGAGATTTTATAAATTTATGAATATATAGTGCTGGATGTCCCATTATCTTATAGCAAGTTTAGTAATATTAATGAAATATTGATTTAATATTCATAACATTTTACCTTTGTGTCCCAGTTGTGATGGTAACCCAAGGTGGTCCAGCGTAATTTCTTAAGCAGTTTTTTATCGTTTTCCTCACCCACATGACATTCCTTCCACCAATCATCTATAAGTCTTTCAATATCAATGTTTGTATTATGGGGCTTTTTTGGATAAAGTTCTAAGCATTTTCGTATCCAATATCTTTGTCCCAAGCTTGTAAAGGGATTTTTTATTATAATTAGGCCTGGATGATCGTTTAAAGAATAAGTCCTCCAATGTTTTACGGATCGTAAACCCAAATACTTCGATCTTTCATCGTCTATATCGCAACAGCTTTTAACCTGTAAGGAATTTAGAATATATTATCAATTCAAATAATAATTATGAACAACTAGTTATTTGATTGTTAAATTGTGAATATTGTAGTTATTGAAATACAAAATTATCTAAATTAGCACAATACCAGTAACAATCTACTATCACATTCTGTTCTTAAAACTTTATCAAGACATGGTTTTGGTCTATTTGATTTGTAATACTTGAATATCTTCATAAATATATCATCGTCTTCTAAGCAGGTACTTTCTTGTTTCATAATAAAAAATAGTTTAAAGTTATCTTTCTTTAGGTCCTCTTCTTAAAATAGTTCTATTAACATGAATAAAAACCATTGTTTAATGTTAGGTCACTCTTTGTTTTTCACTGACCGCTTAATTAGTTAGTTTATTTATTAAAGCAATAATATAGGTACATTATTCATATTTATTTGTCATTGCACATTCTCAAATTGTAGATTCATTTATAATTTATGGTACACTGTGACAGAATTATCTTTCTTTCTTTCTTCAACTCTTTAAAAAAGCATTGCGAGCATTATGGCAATAAAGAAACAAGAAATTGTTGAATGAATGGATTCAATAAAAAAAAAAAATGCCTGGGGGAGTCGAAAGTAAAAACGAATTGTACTTTAATTTGTTTATTGATTGAAGTACAGAATAACGAGCTTCCCGGATCTTCAAAAAAACAGAAAAACTGGATTAGACCTTAATGATCATCAGACAACTTAAAGAGTTCGGTCAATATAACAGTCTGTTTAAGATTATGAGATTTGAGAAAAGAGATTGTTTTTAAAATAGCTACAACTTCTCCCGTAAAAACAGAATACTAGGGAGACATTTAATCTGAAGAACTATTTAAATTTTATTAATTTTAATTTTAAAAAGCACGCTACTCCAACACATTTAATGGAAAGTTGATCATCAACAATCAGAATAGATCAAAGAGTGATTCTTTAAAGTTTTATTACAAATTTCGAACGCAAATTTGGTGTTGGTTTCAAGAGAACCTTCCACAAGGCTAAGTAATAGTAAAATAATAAACCAAACATTAGACGGGTAAATTAATATAAGGAATGAAACAAGTTTATAGTTACGAATGGTATTGAAAGTAGTAAGTTGGTTTGTTTTCACAACTGTTGAAAGCGGTTTCATCACAACATCTTATATAAGAATTTACAAATAAATAGATTACATAGGAACTACCGACAAACATTTAATGGCAGACCAACACACTAAACCTGCAATGTTTTCGTTGGGAACGATTTCATTACACCTAAGATCCTATCTATCTATATATCTTATCTATCTGTCTAGTAATTGATTTAATTTATCACTAGTGACTTTATTTTATGGAACAATGCATACTCCATATTACTGTCCATGTGAACGCGGGATATAGTAATTTTTGAGTGTAGTGATGAGAGAAAACGCACAAGGTACGTTGATCCCCTTTCCACATTTTTTATTAAATGTTCTATGTCGATAATTCCATTCTGTACAGCAGAACTACATAATAGATCGATACTCCGAAATGAAGTCACTCAATATGGCTATAGGCACTTACCTACCTATGAAGTCGTCACAAGAAAATGTGTAAAAAATACAACAATTTCACTTTCTGTATTATATTATATTATATTATATTTGTAGATGCAAAATGTTAGGTATAGATTCCTACTTCCTATATTTTTTGTGTAATGTCTTAAGCTGTTAGCGGGTGTTACATATTCACTGGGGTGTTATATCATGATGATCGAAGCTCAAAATAGTCAAAATTTGACAACTGTCAATTCCTACTTGTCAATGTTCTGTCCGACCGCTAAATTGAGATAAAATCAAAATATTTATAATGCTGAATCTCAGCTAAGGAACCTTAAAATTTATTTAATCTAATAAGCCTGAATCTTGTAGATACGTGGAATAAAATCCATAATATTATACTGAAGATATTGTCGAAGATATTGTGCACACAAAGTACTAAGGAGTAGATCTTATTTGTGTTCCTATAATTTTAGAAATAATGTCTTCTGCTTTAATACCAGTAGAAGATCCTAAGGTAAGTAGAAAAATAAACATTTAGTTTTGTTTCAATTGTTATTATTTTTCAATAGTTAGTATAAAGTAAATGTATTTAAGGTTTTGGAGGAGATAGAAGGTAAGGCAAAACTAAGAAAATGGCTCAACATGAATTTTAGAATTGAAATGACTGATGGCAGAGTATTAATTGGGGTGTTCCTTTGCACCGACCGGGATGCCAATGTTATTTTGGGTATGTATAAATGTATAGTAACTATATTATGTAAATTGTTGTTTTAATAAAGAAAATAAAACTAATTAAGCATTTTATTTCTAATTGCAGGTGCCTGTTCAGAGTACCTCAAAAGTACAGATGGTGTGACCGAAGAACCCAGAGTGCTCGGCCTGGTTATGGTTCCAGGACGCCACATAGTGTCTATACAACTTGACAATACAACCCCACCTCAAAAATACTTTTATGATGAATGACACGAAATAGTAAGACAGTAAGACACCTACATGATAAGTAGAAATATATATTAAAACAAATTATAATATAATAAACATTTTTTATTTAAATTAATTTTTTTGAAGTTTTAATAAAAGTTGCTTTATGACATTAACTTCAAGATAAATATTCTTTGAATCGTTAGAAAAGGGGTTGTAATTATCACCATTATTTTTAATTAAATTATCAGTAAAATTATAAAGATCTTTGCTTATTTTTGGAATGCTTAATTCAGGTTGATTGAACATGTTAAATAAAAATTTGTAGTCAATTATTGCATTTAAACATATAAATGGCTGTTTAGGGATGTTATCAGTAACAATATATTTGTAAAAGTTAACACTTAGATTCCTTACATCTTCATCTTCATCTTGTAAAAGAATAATTAATGATTTTATTGCATTTACTTTAACATTTTCACAATGTTCTTTGAATTGGTATGCAAGTTCATTATTTGCCATGGCAGCTATATATCTCATTTCAACATTGTTACCATCGGGATTGCATAATAAATATATAGTGTTTGATAACAAAAGCAAATTCTCATTATCTCTTGAATGTGCAAAACATCTTGTTGAAAATGGAATAATATACCTCATTTGGTAAGACACTTGATTTAGGTATTTATGTATACTGGATACATCCAATGTTTCCGCATTTAAATCTGTTTTAAGAGCAATTATATAAAGCATCTTCCACATCGAGGAGCTTCTGCTGGTTAAATTAGAGGTCAGCAAAATCTTAGAAATTTCTAATAATATCTCCTTATAGTTTCCACTACTAGCTTCTAACTTATTTATAAGTACTTCACAATAATTTTCAAATTCATTACAGGTAATAAGTATATTTATAATAGCAGGAACTATATTCCATGGAGCTTGCTGTAAACATTTTTGTACTTTTGTATTTGACCAAAGTGTAATTCCTGGCTCATACCTGTGAGTATTTTGAAGTAAAAATGTTTTTTCTACTACTTCGATTGTGATATGTTCCATATTTTCTAACTTCAATAATTTTTCTATGCCCCACTTACATATATAGGAATATTTCCCTTTTAATAATATAGTATGATACCTGTCTATGACTTCTTCTAGTTGACTTCTTAAAGACTCTTCAGTAGAATAAATTTTATTCAAATTTATAATTAACAAAACAAGACCATGAAAATAGTTTTCTGCAAAACATTCATTTTTCTTTAAGAAACTATATATTGTGCCAAATGAATAAAGATTTACAATGCTTTTTGCTGTAAGTCTCCTAACAGTATGAATTGGACTTCCAAGTAAAGTGGTAAGATTTAATAACAATTCTGATTCAGATTTATTTTGTTCTATTGCATCAGAAGAGAAATTGTATCTTCTTGCAATATTGGCAAGTACATTTAATATTGGCACCAAATTAGAATGTGTTTGTACTATATCTTCAGATTGGTTATCTTTTATTTGGTTAAGAATGTACTTCCATAACTCTGGAGAATGAGTTCGAAACTCATCACATCCCACAGTTGCAACAGTTTCTTCATCAATTCCTGAAGCTTTTTTCTGACCAATTAGTCTTGGAATTAATGCTCCATAAAGCTGAAGTGCTGCATTCCTGAAATTGAGGTAGAATAGAGATTGCTACAGTAAATATATATAGATATATAGTACAAATTGAACATACCTTATCTGCCAATTGGA
This sequence comes from Mechanitis mazaeus, assembly GCA_959347395.1. Classification (NCBI taxonomy): domain Eukaryota; kingdom Metazoa; phylum Arthropoda; class Insecta; order Lepidoptera; family Nymphalidae; genus Mechanitis; species Mechanitis mazaeus. The sequence continues at coordinate 9,520,619 of OY365747.1, forward strand.
ATTAGTAAGATTGTTAAAAGCTAGTTCAGCTAAATTTGCAGAATAATACATGATATCTGAGGCCAAACTACTGTCAGTCACAATGCGTGTCAAGAAATGTATGTATATTGCTTTGGGCAAATCTTTGTCACTATCTAGAGTATCTTTTGGCAAATCTTTGTCACTGTCGCAATTTTCATCCAAAGCTTTGCACGCTTTTAATAATTTTCTCATAAAATAATGAAACAAGGGCTAAAAGAATAATTTATAAATAAGAAAATTAGATAATTGTAGTTACGAAGATGTTATACAATTTCGTCTTACTTTTCCTTTTTTCTTATCGTTACTAACAATCCTGTGGACCATTATAGAAAGTCCGGCCCCCCTTCTTGTCACAGAAGACATTTTTACCGTTTCAAACAAAAGGTCATTTAGTTTTTTCTCTAATAAAGTAAACGGTAGTTTTGACACATCAACCCTAAGCTTTAAAGATGTTAAGTAATAAATTCCTTGACCTGTAAAAATACCTAAATAAAAACCCGATACAGTTATAAAAATATGAGTTACAATCAAAAATAAATACCTAGAGCAGCGCCAGCAGCTTCAATGGCGCCCTTATGGCGAGAAGTTTCCAGAACATGCATCATAATACCCAAACATTTTTCACAAACTGCAACATAATCTTTGAAACATAAAATAAGTAGCGATGCTAAATCACAGGCTCCCTAAAAATATTTCTAGGTATTACTTTGTTTTTAAAATTACTTTAATAAAAATTAATTTAGTAATCTGTTACCTTAGCGTTTAACCATAGACAATTCAATACATTTTGATGTAAACCTGAAATCTTGGTCTGGTCTTGTATGTTTTCAGAACACCCAGAATTATTTATTAGATTTTGTACCATATCATTCATTTTTGAGAAATCTGAACTTGTTAAAGTATTGTCCTCCCAAGCAAACTGATTGGATATTATTTCTAGATTGTCAATCAATGAAATGATACAATCATATTCAACGGGAACCTTATAACCAGATTTAAGTGCTGTATCAAAAATTACATACAAAATACCTAAATATGCATGTAATTGTTTTCCTTCTTCAATTGATTTTACAATGTCTGTGTTGAGATTAGATCTAGAAATCTCTTTATAGGCAAAGTTAAAGATTTCCTCTAGGTTTTTAAATTTTGCTTCGGTGTTAATTAAGTCCTTGGTTTCAATAAGGATACGAATAATAAGTTTAAATATATTCTGGCCACTACAGATTTCATAGAAAAATCTACTACTTATACATGTCAAGCCTTCGTTCACCAAATAATTAATTAGATTTGTGTTATTAAATTCTGTTATATAAAAATCAGATAATAATTGAAGCACAATTTCATGTACATCGTTTGATGGATCCTTAAATAGGCTAACAAGTTTTAGAATAAAATCAGTATTATGAAGTTCCCAGCAATTGTTTTCTTTTAAATATGACAATAGAGTATTTTTACTTGTGGAAGATTGTTTGCTTTTTTTCCTCGACATATTTGACAAGCACTTCAAAATGGTGTAAGTTACTTTAACAGTGGCAATTTTTCGTTGATAATTTCCACAAAAATTTAATGATTCTATTACCAAACATTGCATTTCTTTACAAAAGAGTCTCAAATCTTTGAGGTCATCCTTATGAAGAGAATTTAAGAATACATTATGTAATTGTGATAAAAAGGCATCCAAATTTTTTATGATGCTTATTCTTAACACTGTGCAATCAGAATTAATGTTGTGTCTCAAAAAATCTAGAATTTGAGTATATTCAAGTTGTGTCGGTAAACATTTTTGATGTGAAACACAAATTATTTCAAAAGCTGCCATTCTAATATATGCATTGCAATGATCTGTGCTTTTTAATACATTTTTTTCATCACTATTTTCATCTGTTGTTGTCCAATTTCTTCCGATTAAAGTAAGTTTGTTTGCTTGTTTTAACACACAAAGAATGCTGTATAACTTCAATTCTGATTCATCTTCAATTTTTAAATTTTCTATAATATCTCTTGCTAAAGTAGGAAATTTCTTAAAAGTATTCAAACACCAGTAGTTGTTAAAATTCTCTATGGCTTGGAACGACGGTCCTTTAAGAATCTTAATGATATTATCCTGGAATAATGTTTTCCAACAAATATCTGAATGTAGTTTTTCTAAAATCGCATAGTACATGTCTGCTCCAGCTGAAACTAAACCAGGCTTATGTAAGCTGTTCAGCAAACCACCAAGCCACCCATTTTTGACAACATATTCCTCTATTATGCCATTATATTGATGAATTATTTCAGTCAGCATTAAGTATTTTGCTTTGTTCCAATAAAATCTATTAACTTCATCCAAAATCTTTATTAATATGGCTTTGTCAAATACTTGTAGTATTGTTTGAAATAAAATTCTATTTAAATTTCTTATTCCTGTTATAGGATTTTCCCAGTTATGGTTTATTAAATTAAGTATTTTAATTTTATTTGCATCTTCAAATATGATTAATTCCAATGGTGTTCCAATCACTTTTTGAAAGTTGTTCATAGTTTTAAAAACAACGAATGTATGCTGTGTGTATTCATAAGACATTTTAACTAGTAGTTTAAAAATTGACTTTAAAAGATTTTCTAATACTGATGAAATACAATTTGCATCTTGGGTAAGAAATGAAGATTGAAAGATGCCATAACAAAGACTTATGGCTAGGCTTATATTATTATTATTTATTTGAAGTTCACCGTTGATAATTGTGAAAATTTTATTTAAATATAATGTTAGGTTTGTCGATTTAGTTAGTATTGTGTGAAAACATGTTGAACAAAGTAGTTGGTCATCAAACACTTCGAGTCCATTGTTCAGATGGTTCCATAACTTTTCCAATATTATATCAAAGTTTTCAGACTGGTCATTTAAAATACTAGCTTTCTTTACTGCTATTAGTACTTCCTGAAATTACAAAACAATTTTTTTTTTATTTTTAAAATATTTAACAACTAATATTTTTTAATACTAATTAGTTTCAACTTTCTTTTAATAATAAATTTGATGTGAAATATATATTACCTGTATGACTTCTGAATTAATTTCACTGCTTGAGACATTAAGTCTTACAATAGCAGTTTGCAATGCGTCCATTATCTATACAGTATGATCTGTGGACAATATTACTTAAGTAAATTAGCTTGCTGGGTATTTTAAATAGAGCAGTCCAAAAACTCAACCCAAATATAGAATCTTTAACTTTAACAAACTTAAACAAACAAATTCTACCTTTTCTATACTTTAAACATTGGTGTAACATCAAATTCATTATAGAAAAATGGGATAGTTCAACTTGTTACAAATTAGTTTATCTAAACAAACTAATACGTTTGAAATGTATCTTTTTAAAAATTGTTATGACTTGAAACAATGAAATAAAAATGTGTAAAGTTAAAGAAACAAGAATATCCATAAATGAAAACAAACAAAATTAAATTTTAAAATCACAATCTGTATAATTTCAGTTAACTCGTAATACCATATTCTAAATATACGCTTACTTTTCTAACCATATCCAGTGCCAAATAATCCTATTTTAATATCCTTAAGCCTCTTGTCATTATAATATATAATATATCTGTAATATATCTAGTATAATATACTTTTGGGACTTTTCAAAATATTATAAAAACAATAAACCTCACTATAATTTACGTACAATTGTCCTAAATTCTAATACTCCCATTACTCTATATTCATCTCTTTCCCTAGTAGTCAACTTTTGTGAAATTTTACTTCTACTGTTTGTACATTGAATGTACACCCTTTTAATTATTGTATGTTATTTTTTAAATTTATTTCATTAAAGATAAGCAAAATTACAGTTGGTGAATTTTATGTATATACTGGTTGAAGTATGTCGCTAAGATACTAATAGTTTTGTTACTCTGCACATTCTTTGATTTATTATTCATTGCAAAACATAATTATGTGAATCACTATGTTAGTATAAAATATATGCATAAGTGTTTCAAGTATACACTTAATATGTATAAATCAAGAAATGTAAATATATAGGGCATTAAGTATACATCTATCTATTATATTGTATATACAATACTATTATTGTATAGCCTTTAAGGACTCCAAAATTTATACTGTTAAAACATAAAATATACAGTATGTTAAAATACTGTACAATAAATAGATCAGTGTTTATATTTTAATTACTTTTGATGTTTAGTTACCTAATATATCCTTTTTTGTCCACATAATTATTCTCTATATGTCAAAGTGTAATCAGTTTTTTAAATCAGAATCAGAACTTATGAATTGAACAATTACAAAATTGTTACCACTATACAATAAAAAATTTATACATATTTTGTTAGCATTTCTTTTTTTTTTTCTATTACTCAGTGAATTTCTACCTTTTAAAGTTAGGTTTCTGTTTTGACTCATTGGTTAAGAGTTGTGAAATACTTATTAAAATGTAAATGTATTAATTTACTTTATATTACATTTTACTTAAAATTATAGTTATACCACTGTATATATTTTAGTCATATAACTAATAATAGCTTTACAGATAAAAGTATGTATATCTTGTATCAAGTTACTATATATTCTTTTAATAAACGATGTGTAAATGAAAGCCAATTTAAATTAAAACAATTTAATAAATAAACTATATACAATCAATTCAATTGATGTCTAAAGAAATTGTTAACTTTATTTGATTGGCTCGAAACCCTCTTTCTGCATTTTCTCCTTAAATATATCATAGTCGCGTTTTCTATCAAAATGTGAAACCCATTTAGGTGGACACGATTTTTCAAATATTCTCCTAAATTCGGAACATGCCTTGGACTTTTCAGGACTGTCTTTAATATTTTGGTTATCTAAACATGCCCAGTAACGATCTCTAGAATCCCAACAAATTTTTCGCTGTTGTTTATCAGGAAATGACATCTTTGTAACTCTTATGTACCTAAAAGGAATTATGACAAACTTAGTCCATGGAATTTTTAACCGAAACCTAATAAATAAAGTTACCGATATCGTTTCATTGTAGTTTTATAAAATGTATATAAATACAAGTTGTAGTGGATACTTACAAAGTTTTCGTTTCCAAAAATAAATACTTATGTAAGGCTTCAATTCAGATATCACAAACTACTTAATTTATCGTAAGAGCAAAAAAAATAACCTGAAACCCCAGAAATTCACCGATTGACAAATGGGAAGTGACAACAGGTTACTGACAGTGACAAGTGAATAGTAGGATTATACATTAGACAGGTGTCAAATGTTGAAATATTTTTATTCTTGAAAAAATTAACTTTAGTTATGGAAATGATAAAATTAAATTTGAGAATTAACAATGTTTATACAAGTAGAAATGGCAGATTTTTATTTTTTGTATGACTTCATTCCACCTGATGGAAAGTGGTATCTAGTCGTAGGTGGTAAGGCGTATTAACTTAGTAAAAGCTATTCACTCTGGCCTTGAAGACACCCACATTGTACTCAGACTGCAACACTGACGCAGACAAGCGTTTTCAGTCCTTCGCTTTTAGAATTAAAAAAACGAAGCAAACAGCTTCGTTCGGACAAGAGGACTATTTACGATGTAAGGGTGGATACACTCTGTGTTTTGGAACGTTCGGTGGTGTAAGAGAGATAAAGGAATAATATAGAATAGACTATTATACTGTACTGTACTGTATCATGTAGAATACTGCAAGGCTGAATAATTCTACTCCTATACTTGAGTCAATAGAGTCCAGAGATGCAAGATGTCATTTTGCAGCACCTGCCAATATGACCGCAGTACTCCAAACACGACCGGATTTGTGCAGGATGATGTTTTCAATTGTCTGCTGTAGTATTTTTTGACTACTATTTCTATTTACGAATACATTGCACTTATTAAAAGTTAGACTCCAGCGGACTCTAGTTGCATGATTCCATAGAGATCAGTAAAAAAATCGACAATCAACGAAATAATATTATAATGTATTCTATAAGAGTCCGGACGTCAGATATTAAAAAAATTGTCCTTATTTTATGCCAACAATAACTACTATTATAATGTCATGTAAAATTCAATATCGATAATAAAATTAAAATTACCGAGTTACGAAAAAATTCTAGACGAATTAGATTTTATAATTATAATATTGATGACTTAAACAAAAAAAATTAAACTCATTATAGTCAATAGTCATGTATTTCAGTTGCATTACGGTAGTGATACTTTTTTATTGCTTTTAGAATTGTAACCCGTTGTAACATCGAATGAAATAAAAAGAAATAGTAGTTTGTTTTATTATTAATTGTAAGCCTATGCTCTCAATAAAAAACTTACATTGGGTTCATTATACTGAACTGAATATTACAAAAAATAAATCATTTACCAATTAGTCATTTTAGATCGTCCGTCAAAACACGGACATTTTTTATTAATTTAGAAGCGACTTGTAATTTGTTCAGTTTAAACAGATGTATATGTTTCATGTCACATGATTTAGTTACATCATGTATTAATTTTGCAATAGTTTCAATACCAGAATGCTCTTCTAAATTTTCCAATACAGATTCTGAGACGTTAATTTTACAAAAATTTATAAAGGCCTGTAATTCACTTTTCGTTTCAAATGGAAAAATACCAGGCACTATCGGAATTTTAATACCTAACTGTTTACATTTATGTACAAAATCTTCATAAACTGTGGCTTCAAAAAATGCTTGGGTAAGTATAAAATCGACGCCATCTTTAACTTTTTCTTTCAACTGTAGCAGTTTTTCATCTTGTCCCGGAAAACCAGCTACACCAATACAAAAGTAACTTCCAGTAAGCTGTCTAATATATGTTATTAACTCCTGGCTAGTTGCAAAATCTGACGTCGTGGCATCATATTTTTCTGGAATTAATTTCACAATTCATTATTAATTATTATTTATTATTTTATTAAACAACAAATAGTATTTAAAAGAAATAATATAAAAAGTTAGGTGGGTAATCCATTTGTGTACGTGAAATGGTAGTGTCAGGACGGATTTTAATACCATAGTTGTCAAGATAAGTACTTGTGTAAAGAAACTCTCCAACTTAAAAGTTAAGGCGAGTCAATGAGACTAAATTATAATTATGTCCCTATTCTCACCAAATATTAACCTATGCTAATCTATGTTAAGGGCATAGATTATTCTCGATTAGTATATTTTGAAAAGTAGTTATCTATTAAAGTTTTGTAGAATATGACATTATTTCTAATTTTCAGGCATATTTCCTTCAAACAGTCTAACAAGGCCTAGGGATGAACGAAGATGTATGTTGCTAAAATGGAACAGGCATGCGGAGTATATTTTCTGGGTATTAGACTGTATGCCTGAGTCTTTGACTGTCAGAAATGTTCTAAAGATTGCTGTACTAAAAATAGTATGTAATTAAGTTGGTAACAATAAAAATACAATATATAAATAAAAAAACTTACGACCCTGAATTATTAATAGGTTGCATATATTCTTATCTTGTAAAAACTTCAATAAATCACGAAGATAATCTTTCTTCATGTTGCTACAGGAAACGTGCAATAACACATCGTATCCTGTATTTCTTAAAAGTGCTGCCAATTTTAAAGGTGCAATTTCCAAATCCATGAAATCCTGCGTCTGTGCGTGCCATGTTACTGAGAAAAATAGCGGTTTAAAATCCAGTAACTTAATTTCTTCTTCTTTTATATCGGGCGTTACTTCGTAAGAAAAAGATACACTTTTCGATGCAGAAATTAAATCTACGACTTTCGACATTGTTGCACTAAAACATGACACGTCGTAATAAGTAATGAGTAATAGTAAATACAAACAAATATTTATAAATATCTTGTCGTATAGATAAGATAGGTAAGTAATTATTGGGGTTGCTATCGAATGCTTCAATTGTAACAGCAAATATTATATCGGATTTAATCAAAGAATAATTAAAGATACCTATTATTTTTCTGTTTTTTTATGTTATTCACATATGTGATTAATCGACTGTTCCACGTAATATATTATTTTATACACAATGACGTTACTACAGAGAAAGAAGCGAGAACAAAGTGGAACTATGCTCTTTTCGCAACTAGTTTTTTTTAAATAGTTACTCACCTATCATACTTTTAACAATTGTAATAATGGTGCTTCGTAGATTTATCTTTTTTTATTTAAAGGTACATATACAATTTTCTTGTGTGGCTCCGGGACAGATTAGGACCCTTAAGTTTTTTAGAAATCACAAGACTCTCGTGAAAGCAGCCCAAATAAATTGATTCGAGCGGCACACATTTTAAAATAAGTGTCACCGAAAATGCACGAAGCAGCATCCCAAGCCAACGTGTTTCGCATAAGTGACGCTCAAACACTGGCGTCAAAATCCCCAATCCGGGAAAGACTGTCAAGTATCTGCCACATAATTGTCTTTTAAGAGAATTTACCCTAAAACGGTACAGATATTCTCCCGAAGCCGGAAAATCTTTTTCTTCAAGCAGTTTTGCTCCGGCCGCTCTTTATATTCATGGGATGGTACAGCTCAGCAAAATGCTAAAGGCCTGACGAGTCCCATACGCCACTCCACTTTAAACTTGTATTTCTAAAATATATGTCAACTTTTCTCGTTTTCCCAAAAAGACTCGGAATGGGATAAATTTAATTACCACCAGGTAAGCTACATGGTCATTTTGCCCTACTTTAAAATAAAACAAATTCACTTAGTAAATATCTGAAATGAAACATTTAATTTAGTGGAGACTTTATTTAAAATGTTAAAGTTACATGGTCTTATACGATCGAAGTTGTCAATGACAGTATCACAACCGAAACATACACCTAGTTTATTAAATTTGTAAATTTTGGTACAGACAATTTTATTACAAATAAGTCAAAATACTTAATGCTCTCTTTTGCATAACACGCTCTTGAAAATCTCTGTACCAAATCTACAAACAAAATAAATACCAATTATAACAAAAATACGCTAATAAGGTGATAAAATATATGTAAAGTTAAACGATGGAAAGTAATCGAATATTTTATTTGCTTTGAGATGATTGATAAACTGATTGTGGTACATTCAACAACTTCTACACTTCGACAAAGTATAACTTCACTACTGACCTATATTCTTAAAAATAACTGCGATTAACATGAATTTTATAACGACGGAATATAATACAGTGACGGTGACAGTATTCGTATTTGTGTAAAAGCTTCAAAACACCTATGCTACTTTCGCGTAAATTTAAGTTAATACTACTAAAATGTAACATTTCTTACGGTTGCTACATATGTAAGTTATTGTTGTATTTCGATAAAGCTTCGTACACCTTTTACGGCAGAATATTACAGCTAAATACGATTACGTTTTATGTTTATAGAATATTTGTGATTAAAGTAAATTAGAATAAATTTTCATATACTGACCAGAAATACTCATAAACTAATTACAGGTTAGGAAATCCATATTATAAATCGTAACGGATACAACAGCTTCTTTTAAAAAAAATGTGTCAGAATATCATTTTATTATCTATTATTTATTTATCGTCAGCTGTTAACAGCCGATTAATCAACAGAAGATAATATAAAAACGCAAAGCGATTGACAAAATTAATATGTGCAAAAAAAATGGTGTCCTTTACAAAATATGCTGTGGATAGTCGCGGAGACGCCGTTGAACAGTAAATAATTGAGTCAGGTTTTAAAATGACATCTTAAAAATATTACTCAAAATTTTGGTCGAGAAATAATTAAGATCAATATCGTTACCCTAAATAGATTAATTTGATATGTCTAATTAATTTTGAAATAATATAAATGAATGATGAATTTTCAAGGTTAGTTACACTTGCGCACTATATTCGTCTAGAGAAACACTTCTAAATTCTACGAATTAACGCAATAATTATTTGTTTGTTTGTCCCGGGGTGTTACAAGGGCTTGCCAGTAATCACTGATCTGAATTGACACTGAATTCAGTCTTGTTTACAAAAATATTAAATAAGAGGTAGTTTATATACAGGGATTTGGTTTACCTGGCCGTTAACAATAGCCACTTTAAGCAAAAGCACACAGAAATATTGTTACGTTATAAAAAATCATAATTTACATAAATATAATGTTTTTGGTATATTTCTTAAACTTATTAAACTTTTTGAAACCCAAACAAACCAAACCAGTTTTCTTCTCAATGTATAATAATAATAAAAAAGAATAAATGCTTATAAAAGTGACTATCGTTTTTACCTAGTAAGCCGTAACAATTTAACCTATCTTTATATTGTCGTGTCGCTTATCTATTCTATAGATATTAATATAATATTAGAGCCAATAAGAATTTGACAAAATAAAGTGCAGTCACACTACTCAATAAATACATATTATTGATGCCTATCTTCACAGTACAAGATCTACTCTGTCAATGTCTACTCAAAGCATCTGTTCACAAATAAAATTGGTTCATTTTTTTCTGTTCAAAATGGAATGCATTTACAATTAATTAAATATAGTAGCTATTGTTAGAGACGGATCTTTTTCAAGGACAAAAACATTATTGACATTTTGTTTGGAATGTATAAAAATGCATATAAAAAAGAACGGGCTCTCCTTAAAAATATTGAATACATTTTTTTATTGCTTAAATTGACTCCATTTGCTCAGTTAGTTCCAAAATAGGACTCTCACTGAGTGGCAGCATGTTTGTAGTTGGAGGCAAGCTGTGACCCTGCCAGTTGGACTGAAAAACATTCAAGGAATATATTACATATTTATTAACAAGATAATTCTTGCTGATCGATTACAAAATATTTTTCTAATAGTGTAAATCACAGCTGTTCTGGACAGTGGGTATTAAAAACTATTACTATTTTAACCGAATATTCCATCTTATCTCTTGTTTTTTAGTAAATAATTACATTAAGAGGTATCTAGCTTAGTATTCTCAATTAACAAATACAATTATTAATGGCACAATTTTAATTTTCCTCTTTTTGCTTTTTTTTTTTTTGCAAAACTTAAAATGAGTATGGGTTGCCCTTAAGGTCATATCTGTGTCCAATCAGTGTTGCCCAAACAGCATAAATCTTTTAAGAGGAAATCTGTAAAGGCTAGTGAAATTCAGTGAAACTCCTCGCCTGTGTAAACAGGGTTTTAAATATTATGGGTAGTTCTGTTCGGTGATATTTTATGTATTGTGTTGAACTTATTCTATTTAGTATACCATGCAGTCGTGACATCTACTCAAAGCAGCTAAAAAGGTGATAAAATAAAACAATCGACTATTATAACTTTTACATTTACTTGTATTTTAAATAAAACTTGCTTCTAAGTAAAGCTATCACATCTTACAAAGAATAACATTATATTTAGCAAATAATAATAAATCATGTTTACAGACTTAAAAAAAACTAATTTCCGAGCGAGAACTTATACATATCAATAAATAGGTACTTACAGCTACTCATAACAATGTACCTGGCTATATTAGGAACATCATGGAGCCACGACAGCCGTACACTTTATCATTTAATATAATACAAAATTTGGCAAGTTTATTTTAAAGTACTTACTGGAATTAGCTATAAAAGTTGTAGAAGTCAGGAATGGATTACAAACTGATTATTTATATTTGAGTATAAATAGAATATTGAATACAAGTCTAAATAGAAGTGTAAACATATAATGATATAAACATACAAATATTGTCCATATCGAAGTGCGGTCCTAGCTCCGAGTCGGCAGTCGGTACTGTACATAAGTGATAAGACTAATCAGTTAAAGCACTAGTTATTGTCATGCATTCTAGAGTCCATGCCTTCGGAACGAAAACGATATTCAACACGAGTTGACCACCACCGGACCGGCAGACGATATAGCCGGATCCGGAGCGCAGCGAATCAGACTACAGGCGATGCGTTCTCGAACTAAACCACACAACACAGACTCTGAGGGTCACAAGTCTATGTCACGTGGCGCGTGCATCCACTACCGGCTACTCTAAGTACGTGGAGATCTACTAGTTGATCTGTTGGAATACCTGGAAGCAGGCTTGCGGCTGGAACAGCGGCGCGCCCCATTGGCCGGCGCCGAGCCCCGCCCCCAGCCCCGGACCCGAACCCAGCCCCGCCCACCCGCCCCCCTCCGCGCCCTCCCCGCCCGTCTCCCGCACCTCCCGCCGACCCAGCTCAGAGATCTGACACGCGCTCTGCAGACTCGACGGGAGATTCGACCAGTTCTCGTTACCTGATCGGTCCTTGTGTATGCTTATGTCCATCGAGCCCTGGTATGTGAACTTCTCTTCCTGACTGTCGTCCTGACTCTTTATTCGGATCGGGTCCTCGACGATGGCCTGGAAGGCGAGAAGGTCCCGGTTTTCTGTTTCCGTAAGCGGGAGGGGAGGCAGGATTTGTTGCTGTTGAGCAATTTTGTAACTTTGCTGACGTAACATCTGTCGCCGACTGAGGCCGACTTGGAGACTATGCAACGGACCCATTTCGTGAGTAGTGATAATGGGAGGGGTCATCTGTTTTTGCAGTAATTGTCGCTTCTGCTGGAACAGTCTATGCTGCATCAGCTGCTGCTGGAGGGGAGGTTTGCTCACTTGCGATAGGGACGACCCGTGGGACAAATCGGACGTGTCTTGAAGTGCCGATACCATTTTAGGGCTGGCCGGCATCGGCGGCGAGGTACTCGAGTAGGCGAAGGATTCGGGGAGACTTATACGTTTAGGTGTAGGATTCTTTGACTCTAAAAAGTGAGGAGTGAAAGTAGCCGCGAACTGGTTGTGCTGGATTTGTCTCTGAGTCATCTCTTCCGCGGGCAGCGACGATTGATATTGAGTTTTTAATTTTTGTGCCTCCTTTTGGACAAGATGCAGCTCCAATACCCCTTTCGCTTTACAGTTTTCGTTTAATCTTTGACTATTAAAGGCGAGGGTGGTGGTCTGTGCGTCGGTAGCTTGCGCCACCTGTTGCGCCACCAGCCCGTCACTAGCGCGACGACCTTCGCGGAAGTCCACGGGACTGCGAGTGACGGCCCGAGGACAGTTCTTACTGGACGTCTGATAGTTGATGGGATTATGCCTTGCTATGAAACCGGTGCCAGCATTTTTATTATTATACGAGGAGATGTAAACGCAGGGATGCATTGGACTCGTATTTACTAGAGAACTATTTTCGTACGCTACCTTATCCTCATTAGATGTGCAACTTGGCAAACTGCTGGCTAGTTCGTTTGAGCAATTCGATAATTGATAATCTATGCTTTCGAATGTTGAAAAGTTGCTCTGAGATGAATCGCAGCTGAGGTTTTGACTGAGACTCTTGTTGTTAAAAAAAGTTACCACCCCGCTGCTGGAGCTGGAGCTCGCGTAGGAACTCAGTCTGTTTTGTACTCCACTGGGTAGGGTGGGAACATCCTCCATATCCGTTTCGCAACCTTCGTCGGTCGAAGATGAGTATTGTTGTTGGAACTTTGTTGGTTCGTTCGCGTTGGCATTAAGGACTTGGGTGTATGTTTGACCTGTCGTATACCTGTTTAGGGAAAATTTGCTATCGGGTCTATAAAGTGTACTCGGAAATAAATCATTTGTCGTCGAAGATATAGAAAAACTAGCCTCAGACGGTGCAACAGTATTTTGGAGATAGGAGAAGCTGGGGTGTTGGGGGCTCATGTAGTCTTTGAAGGGCGGAGTTCCGGTCTGCAGTCGGCCCAAATCTTGCTGCTGCGCCTGCGACACCAGCCTAGTCGATTCAAGTGGCTTCTGCTGTTCCAAAACACAACTCAGCTTAGTATCTGCGAATTGAGATGGTATTGGACTCGTGCTCAAATTTACCGTGCCCTTGAGAGGTAGAGGCGATTGCTGCAGAGTATTCATAAGTTTAGCCGCTTCGGAACACATCGTAAACGTCGTGGAACTGGGCAGTTTCACACATTCCACGCTAAAATTTGTTGCGGAAGCAGAGTTTTGGAGAAAATTAGCTATAACGTTGTGGTCGGCGGCCGACGCCCCTCTCCCGCCGTCGATAGCACATTTCGAGTCGAAACTGGATGAGGTCAAGAGTCTACAGTCGCTTGGCTTGTCGGTCTCCGGCCCTACGGTGGTGGACTGCCGCAGCAGCCTCCTGCAGTCCTCGCTGGACTGTTTCAATATATTCTGCTGCTGCTCGTAGGCGGACGCCAGTAGCCTGTGGGTGGGCTCGTTGATTCGGGGCGGGCGGGCAGCATGCTCGTCGTCGATGTTCCGGAGCGACAGCAGCCTGTGCGCATCGGCGTGCTGCTGCTGCAGGTGCTGCTGCTGCAGGCGCTGCTCCGTCATGTTGACAGCGGCCAGCGACAGCAGCCGCTGCGTCTCCGACGAGTCAGGCGCTAACCTGTGGACGGAAAAATGGATTAGGTGCTGCAGGCTGAGCTACCTGGTGTGGTTGGTGTGTGTGTGTTCGACACGCACCTGTGGTGTTCCCGGCGCGCGTCGTCTCTGGCCTCAACGGACGAGGGCCTCCTGCGACGATCACCCGCGCGCGCTCTCAGCCGCTCCAGCAGCAGCAGGTATATCGCAGCGTGATGGTCGTAACTGTTCGAGCGAAGGCTCTGGTGAAAGAAACTCTAATCAACTCCAGGGTTCTCTGGAGTTTGGGAGCTTGGGATGATGTCCGGCAAAATTGGTGAGGGAAGTGATGAACCGATTCATTTTCGAGGAGTGGATTCATTTTACAAATTTACTAAATTCTTGTATTGAGCTTGAGATAGAAATATAACAAATCATACTGATACTATCCTAACTTCCAGACTAAGTTTAAGAATATAAAATACCTCTTTGGTTTTGACGGGATCGATTCCCAAGCTCTGCATGAGTCGAAGCACTTGTTCATTGGGCTCCTGGTGATGCGCGACGTGTGCCGGGCTCCGCATGGGGTCCTTGGCCGTGGAGGGCGCGCTGTAGGGCTCCGTTGCCATCCACCTGTGTTTCTTAATTTGCTCGATCGTATACCGCTTCATAGGTTCTAAGACCAGCATTTTCCGGATGAGGGACTCACAATCTGCAAATTTAGAAGATAAATATTAAATATTAAAATTTTTCGGAACACTATCTGCAAATTTAGAGATAAATAATAAAATCTTATATATATTAATATAATATATATTTTAACATCTTAAGATTTTAATCGATTAATTAAATCGAATCTAATATTACATATATTAAACCTCTTACAGTGATTTCGACACAATATTTGGAAATAAAAGATACGAGCTGTACTCGAACATGCAAACTCTTTAAAACCGTTCCGTCGCTCTACCCATTGAGCTATCGTGTCGCTGCTTGTTTCGGTAATTATAGCGTATATACAACCGTCG
This sequence comes from Mechanitis mazaeus, assembly GCA_959347395.1. Lineage (NCBI taxonomy): Eukaryota > Metazoa > Arthropoda > Insecta > Lepidoptera > Nymphalidae > Mechanitis > Mechanitis mazaeus. The sequence goes on from OY365747.1 coordinate 9,535,995, forward strand.
GTAATAGCCGGTAATAGTTGGTAATAGTCGGTAATAGAGACATTATTAGACATGTCTTTATAATTCAATTTAGCCATTCAATGTAAATTTTATAGGTAATATAGACGGGTCTCCAGATATTTAATGTATCCTCCATGTATTTATAAGAAAACCCAATTATAGTCCTCATGAATTGGGGAAATCCTTAAGCGGTTATCGCTGAGCTTTTATATTTTATACTTCGTTGTTTACATATTATAATTGTTCTAGAAATATCGATAGGGATAAACCATATAGGTACTTATTGAATCAATATTTAGTTTAATAAAAACAAAATAATATCAAAGTTATTATTGACGTTTAAAACGTCAATATACTTATACTTCATATTGATAAGTTTTTTTTTTACTAACTCTCAACTCAAAGGTGAATGGCGGTTCGGAGTTTTTGTGTAAATTTAAACATAAATGTACTTGTAACACACAAAGGTAACTTTATTTAAGAACACAAGGAAAGTAAAGATTTCACCTCCTTCAAAAGGTCAGAGTACGACGGAAATGACGTCTTGGCATTGTTTCATAGCCATGAGACCGTGAAAACGGTTCACGTTCCTCTGAAACTCTGAAATTCAGTTTCGATATGCGTATATACAGTATAATAATGTATGTATATTGATGTGTTTATATACAGTATATATTAGAATCGTTGAAGAAGAATATAAATGTTTAGGTTGGTAATTTATAAATTGGGTAATAAACTTTTTTGCTAATGTGTTTAAATTCAATAAAAATAATTATAAAATAGGTGTTATAGGATTGTCAGTAATATAAATTTAAAAAAATGACATTTAAAAAGTTTCGATATAACACAAAAAAAAACAATTTCATTTCAAAAGGTCAATTAAAGTATTTGAGACACAATAATCCAAAAAATATTTTAATTTATGATTATTGTTTTATCGCTAAGCGGACTATGTATTACATATAGATAAAAGATAATCTCTTACGTAGGTTCTGATATCAATCTACATGGACTTAATGAACATTTACACTAGAGTCTAGAAGAGTTCATTTCATATTGGTACAATGTTATTAGTGTTGACACCAAACCAGATAACACCATTAGTACATCGCAAGATAAATCAAATATTTGTCAAGAACTCAAGCTTCTCGTACGTACTAAAATAAATACAAATAAGATTGAAACAGCTTAGTTGATATACGAGATAATGAAAAAAATTGTAACTGTGACGTCATAGGACGGATAAGACAGGATTAAGACGATGGTAATAAAAAAATATACCTACAGATAGATAAACAAAAATACTGACGTTCGATTCAAATTGTCAATTCGAGTCAATTTTTATGTTCCAAAGGTTTGGCGGGAAAGTATTTTGAAATTTGTACAACAATCCATGAATCACACATGTATGTGGAAAATCTATCCCTTGACACGTCAGAAGAACAGAGGCTTCTAATCATTTGAGGAATATATAGATATTATGACCATCTATAATTTTTTGATGTAAAGAAGTTTGTTGTTCCAATTATAAATACACAAAATACAAGACAATATGTACTCATAATGGATAATTTTATTTATTTATAATTGATAAGTTCATGTATTATAATTGTCGCATACAGAGCTGCTATTCCCAAGAGTATACCAAGTAGATAAGTTAAAATCCCCTAGTCGTCTATTGTAAAGGAGACAATAAACTGTAGATATTCATACAATAAAACATATAAAATTGTGAGCGAATCAATGTTTTCATTTTATAAATAATTTGGAGATCATTCGTATACGTCATTCTTACTAAAATATCGATAATTGCTCTCACATGCCGAGAGAGTATGACGTCTGAGGAGCGATAAATAAATCCTATATTCACCGAAAATAATCTTATGTAAATATTTGAGTCGCTTCGATTCCTATTCACTGAGGTTAAACAAAACATAGTCTCTATTGGCGTGACGAATCCGATTATAAATAATCTCTCAACCATTTTAGTCCGTTCAGAAATATACTTCGCCTCAAAATATTGCACTTGCAAACAAAACATACCACGCATCAACCTGAAGTCATCTTTACTATTTTATTTACTTGCCTTCTAAAATAAAACTGATGACTGGTCAAATTTCGCCAGGCGATTTTATTAATAGACGCTCGGACGCAAATATAGCGTGTTCTGCCTGATCATTGACGTAATCTGGTGAAAAATGTGCGTGTTATTTTTTTAAAACAGTGGAAAGCTAGTGGGCGTCCGCCATGTTGTTCCTTGAACTTGGTGCAGTTTACGAGCGAAGCCGCCGCGCCGTCATCGACTAATCGTAAAATAACCGCGAACACGTGACGCGCTTTAAGTGTACAATCTAACTAATTTGACTTTAATATTAATTTACATTAAACACTCATTACAAAATAAGAGACTTGTTCCACAATTATTTGTTGGCATATATGTTATATTCACATGTCAGTTTTTATATCAGCTATTGTGCCCGGCTCCCGTGACCAAATAATTTATTTCTTTGCATATCATATACATATAAACTTAAGTTAGATATAACCTGCGCGCTCGACGTCAATGAATAATCACTTTTATTTTAAAAGATTTTCCACAAAGATTGCAAACATTATTATTAATAGTTTTTATAAATAAGAATTTATTCTTGATTATATAATAAAAAATTTCGTAAAAAGAGAAACCTTCATAGCATGATTTTGTAACGCTCAGAGGTCATGAATAAGGACCAAACGGATGGGTTTCAAACTAGTCCTGCAAATCCCCATATTTACGTGAGTACAGCCGGATAATTATATAAAATAGTAATCATGAATCAGTATTTGTACGTCAATGACTTACATATTCATAGATTTTCTCCAATTAAAAACGCGACAATATATAGTAAGTAAAAAATTTAAATGAATTAGACGTCTTTTAATCATATATTTATGATTTCATCAATGATTCAATTAAGCCATTTCAGTCCTAAATCCAAGGCATTACTGAATATGAATTTTTACCTTGCATATTTTTAAGTTAACTAAATATTTTTTAACTATTAGTTAAATAATATTAAATATTTCGTCATCGTATGATATACTTTAATTAATTTTTATAAAATCAAACTTATATTATATATTTTTTTATTATATTTTTTATGTAAATTTATACTGTTATTGTACAATAAAGAATATATATATATTATATTTGAAAGATTTTCAAAATATCAGCATGTATATTGTTGTATATTTTATTTTGTTTATATAATTTTTAACTAACATGCTTGTGTATCATCGAATAATGCGTTTGTGAATTGGACATAAAAAAGTGCAATTAAAAAGAGAGACGTTTCGTATATGAACAAAACTGTTAATTAACTTGTTTAAATTCAAGTAAAATACACAAGAGAATGTATACTTTTTATTATCCACGTAATAATCCAGCTACAGTTTTAATTAAAGACGTCTGTTCACAGCTGCGTGTGTCTATGTTTGTATGTGTGTGTAGCATTATTATACAATCAGTTGATTATAACAAAAACCAAACATTGCGTTATTTGTTAATAGTATCTACACCAATTATCTATGAAAGAAATAGAAATTTAATAAAATATGTACATTAATTCGTGGCGCGTGCCCTTTAAGGTTATTTTCAAACTGAGTCACAAATTCAATGTTGCCCGGGCAAGACTAACTCTCAAAGGTCCAATACGTACATATATGAGAAGCGGCTAAATAATATAACGTACCCTTGCGTATGAGCGATACACTACGCCTAATATCATACTATGTATTATATATTAAGTCTCTGGAGTTTCAACTCCATTGGCTATTTGACGTAAGAGAATAATATTAAAACAAATTTCATTTATTTTATATGAAAAATTATATAAATAATCTATTTTTCACTAATATAATCCTCTATATTATGAGTTTTATTATTTTTTTAAAGTCATTAACATCTTACGTCAAACCTCTCTCCATTGACGTCTAGATGCATCAAGCGTCATAAATATTAATATTTTTGTGCACACGCGAACAAGTAAATAACCGACAGGTGTTTATAAACTTTATACAGCTAATTTATATATTTTTGAGGCACGAAATGTGTTGTAATATGAGATACATTAATAGTATTAATTGAGCGAAGTTCTCTATGAGCCACTTTTCTGCACCCTTTGTGCAAGCATCAATCAAAAACGATATATCCGAAAATTTCCACATTTTGCACACTGATAGACATCAGACTAGGGGTAATTTTAAAGAAAAATTTTCAAAAATTTGATTTTCTTGAGGAATAATCACGGAAAAACTAAAATCCCATAGACTTATATAGTAAAAATCTTTCGCACGAAAATTTTTCTTTACAATAAAAAAATACAAAAATAAAAAAAATGTTGAAGACTGATTTATAAATAAATGCAATTTCGGTGCTGTTTGCATCTCGCTTCGCTCAATATGCTAAACATACCGAGGTTTTGCAAACGCAGCGAGTCAAAATTGAGGTCTGGTTCGCACTCCTAGTTATAAATACTGTTGTTGTTATGTTTTCATTGGCATGTTGCGTGATATGCATCTAGAAGAGTGACATATATGAAGCCTTGTAATCGATGTGATAACGATAGACTGAAGCTACTAGATATAACTACACACAAGACATTGAATTCTAATCATCTAACCAGATGTCGACGCAACATCTAACATGACTCCATAATTTTCTAATTAGCGAGCAGCGTGCAAATATAGGCTATAATTTCATACAATTTAAAAGTACTCCTTTTAAAACCTCAAATAGTGAATTGGCCGTTTTCAGCAAGATATTTAATGAATTTTATTATTATATATTAACAGCTTCAAAATTACCATAATAAGCATATTAAAAGTTAAAAATTAGCTATACATCATATTATACCAAAACTTGTAAACAAATGACAATATTGAATGAACATCATTAGAGTTAAAATTATAATTGACACATTTATAATTATGTCATGGTGTAAACTGCACGGAATGAAAGTTGAGACAAAGAATGTAGTTCTCTCTTTTCATTTCAGTTTTAAAAGTGACACATTACCAAAAGAATATATTTATGATTTAAAAACATTGCTTTATTATTAATTTATATTTTAATAACAGATGATTTAGCGTTTGTATTTTTAGTAATTTTGGTATAATTTGGTGTATATTTTGAAACAATAAATATGGTTATCGACTTTTGAAGCTGATTGTACAAGTTATGAAACTGAACATAATTCTATGAAAGCATGTACGTAGCATATGAAACTAAGGCAAGACATTTTATAGTCTATTTCGTGCTGGTTTCTAGTTTATGAAAACCTAATGTTTACAAGCCGCTGGTAGCATGATTGAACAAGGCGATGACGCAAGTGATTTATCAAGCAGCTTATCGATTTTATTATTTTTTATCGACAATTTGACCAGTGGTTTGATTGAAAAATTATACATCTAATTATATAATCTTATTCTGTCAGTTTGTTTGTATGTGTTGCGTCACTGAAACTCAACGAATCGTCGTTGATACACGTGCTATGCGTCAATCGAACGTTCTTCATAAGAGAAGATAGTAAAAAGTTGGACCTCCTCCAGTTACCGAAAGTGGGTCCTTCAGACCTCCAAAGGTCATCAAGTGTAAAAAAAATTATGAACGTATCTGATAAAACTGAAGGAGAGGATTTGAAATACATTCATTTTTTAGTACACCACTTTCTAGAATTCCGATGCGTTGGACTCGAGCCACAAATTCAGCTAGTTACTTATAAATATATATCTTCAAATCTTACAATACTTTTCTTCAAATGACTTCAAGTGGATATAATCAATCACCGTCTCACAAGGAATTGCAGGTTCGTAAATATTGACATTTTCGTCATACATTCAATATTATTCAGTCGTAACGCTAATATAGTTAACACATACGAGCTAACTCACGGTACGTGGCTCGAGCTAGAGCAAGAGAATTGATTTTGCTAGTTTTTTTAAATCAAAACATTCATATATTCATATATTTGATGATACAAGAACAGACTTCTCATTAATATTTAATGTACACATTAAAATATTGAAGTCGGTACTTCGCAAAACAAATATCCCAATTTGACCTACACTTGTCCGGTTGTTAACACATCTTCAAAAACAATTTATAATTTTAATTTGTTAATTTTATAATATAATTCCCATGTCATATAAAAAAAGGCAGAGACTTTTTTATTTAAGTGCATAATGTAGTTAAGTTATTTTGAATATTTTCAATTATATATTAATTTTCGTATTGTTTATTTTTAGGACTCCATCTAATAACTGTGCAAATAAATATTAATATTTGACAGATATATACAATTTTGTCTTTGTATTTGTATTTTCGAGAAATACTGTCTCATAATAAGACTATCATTCTGTTGGTGCTTACATCAAGAAATGAATTAATATTTTTTATAATTTTTCAAAATAAAAAAATCTATAATAAAAAGTTTGTGAGGTCAACAAAATATGATGGATAATATATTGATAAAACACAGGTCGCAAAAACGAGAATATTTTAAAATGATCAACACAATACACGTTTCTTCTACTGTATGAAAGAATATTATCCTCATGAAACATAATGTTCCTGTTCAAGGTCGAGAAGTTGTTTGTAAAACATAAATGAAATGAAGGCCAGGAAAAGAATCGCCTGAAAGCAATGCTTCATTGAATAAATAATTTTCTTTAACCATTCATTGCTCAGGAGGGTTTTACGAGAACATGTTTTGAATCGTATCCTTTTTTGATATACTCAGAAAACTGAGTATATTCTTTTATGTTATATAAAATATTACAGAGCATTTGAGAAATTTTAAAAAATTCATAATGGCTCAGATTTCAAAATGGCGATCGATTAACGAGATATAATTTATAACTTATTAGTTGACAATATTTTTAAAATTTTATATTAATATTTTGCCTTTTAAGTTTATTTTGAGTGAGTGAGTAAGATTTTTTTTATTTATTTATTTGTCTTATGTACTTCTAAAAACTATATTATGCTCTAAATTGTTTTACTCAAACTGGAAATCCAATTAGTAATTAGAGCTACAGTTGGCTCTTCACTAATGTGGCCGTCAAGCTGACTTGCGTTAAATCTCTCAAGAAACTACCCTTGGGGTGAATTATTTTGGATGTGTCGTAACTAAATTCGCTAAGAACTTTTGTTGTTATTTCGAGTTCTATATTAATAATAAAATTTTATTCAAATTATAATAAAGTATTTCATAATATAAGTGAAAACTTATATAGGCTTTCTTTTTAAAAGTTTCCATTCGTACAGACTCCAGAGGGAGACAATTCTTCTTATGCAAAGATATTTGTAAGTAATATCACTAACATTTCTGATTCAATTTGCTGATTATACTGAATCACACATCGGAGATGTGATTGGCCAATAATAATTGCAGTTGTTGTTCATATTCTTCCCGTAATACCAGTCACAAGACTACTTCGTTCTGCAGCCATATACCATTTATTCAGCGCTGCAGAAAGAAGCCTCGTCCCGAACAGCTAACTGATCTCAATAAAACGATTTATCAGGTTTTGAACTTGAATATCTATATCGTATAAATACAATGGTAATAGCCGTATCACAAAGTTATAAATGAAAAATAGAAGTAATGTGTCACCTTCGCTCATGAAGTAGGGTATCCTGAAGCGTCCCGACAGCACGCGGTCCCTCAGCGACTGCAGCGTGGAGCCGTCGAAGGGCAGCGCGCCGCACACCAGCACGTACAGCACCACGCCCAGGCTCTGAGACACCACAGCTGTTAGTGCTATACGACTAGGGTTTTCTTCACCAAACTCATTTTTTTGTTTACAAAACTCATATTTTGTTATAATTACATTATAAATAAATTTAAAAAATATTTAGTATTGCAACTGATTTACGCTAATTCATTGAGAATGAACGATGGGAAATTCGCAAACAAAATGCTTTCACACTTTCACACTTTAGCTAATATCACTTGCAAACGCATTTTTAACGTTTGTATAAAAAAATATCAAAGCTTAAATATTATATATAATATTTAATTTCACACAGCGAGCAAAGTTAGACCGATTCCAATACTAACATATTTCATTAGCGCTGTTTTTATAAATATATAATAAAAAATATTATTAGAAGCAAGCTTAATTTAGTACCTAAATTTACGTCACACACACACACACACATATTCACACTCACACTCCATCAAATAAAGTAATCTATTATCTCGATAAACATTTTATCTCATGAGAAATAAACTATCTTATTAAATATTTTCATATTCTCAATATATTCAAAATGTCATAGAATACATACAATACATCATCTGCGAATCAAAATAAGTCGCCAAGATATTTGTTTTTCTACAATACAATATTGTAAACACAATTCGGTAGTTAGACAATAGAAAATGTCCTTACCCATATGTCAATTTCTGGTCCCGTGTACCTCTTCCCCTCAAAGACCTCCGGCGCGGCATAGGGCGGAGACCCGCACCACGTCGCCAGCAGCTCCCCCGCCGCGTAATAATTGCTAAATCCGAAGTCCGCGATCTTGATATTCATGTTAGCATCCAGCAGCAAGTTTTCGGCCTAAATGAGAAAAGTTTGTTCACCATGGCCGGATATCAGTGTTAATACTAACGTTTAGAAGGTACTTGCACGTAGAACATTCGGTAAAGATTTGAGATGGGAAAAATATTTTGTTGGTTACGTTCCAACTTCAGTAGAATTAAACAAACATCTATTTGTCGCTCTGTATGACCGGTGAAGACGATGAACAAACCCTATTAAGACAATTTGGTTTAAAAGGGACCTGTCTAATGTCTCTTGAACCGAAATGACCCGTGGTTATAACAGTAACAGATAGCGTCTGTCAATTTTTAACACTCTAAAAAAAAGTCAAAAGACCAACCTTGAGATCTCTGTGTACAATCCGCCTTTCGTGACAATATTCGACAGCGGAGAGAATTTGCCAGAACTTTCTCCTCGCAGCCTGCTCTGCCATCCTCCCGTATCTCGCAATATAATCTGAAACAAATTTGAATATTACTCTGTAACAAAATGCAAAGAAAATATACAGCTACAAAAGAAAAACAAAAAATATATAATTCATTTGCTGTGACAAGTAACCATACGTGCCAAATAATCACATCATAATATTATTTCTTTAAGATCATATTTATTCAACGTACAACAAAAATTTCTTGTTTCAAATAACAAGATTAAAAAAATAATTTTTTTTTATTTTTTTTATTAACACTGCAGTAACTATGCACAGAAACTAGTACAAAAATAAATGAATGAGTCAAGTATAGAAATAGAAATTGCAAGTAGCTTTCTCATACACAAACCTCAGAACTTGTTCTCACGCTATCTTCTTTATTCTTCTTTGTTCGTGCTTTAGTAGGTTAATTAATAAACGTCAATTATTTTAATAGTAAATAGGATCATTTATTATAAATATAAATATTTTGTTGATTTAATGCAACACTAGCTGTATACATTCGGCGTCGCTTACTTACTGGTCAAAATTGTGTCTCGTTACTATTGCTACTCCTAGACGAATAATGGTAGGACGCCGAAAATTGGCAGAGTTGTCGAGGACAGACTTATAGGTCCTGACGTATTTTGTTGACATTATAGGTTATAATTCATATTATAGTTTTGAAATCAAAGACCCAAGAACTTCGTCAGACACCGAAAACTATTTCAATCTGTGGCTAAATGAAAAAAATAAGCAAACATAAATACTCTTAAATCTGTCTGTACTTAAAAAAATAAATTTTGAACAATTTATAATTAATTATAAATAATATAGCAACCTTAATCACATACATATATAACATAAACGTGCGCAGATCTCAGCTGTATGTTTACGTAATTCATTCATTGGCCCCCGTGCTCCAAGCACCATGTTCACAATAGACACTGTCATTTACTGATGTCTCCATTACTCCGAGAAACAAAAGTTTCACTTAGACTGGCAACTAGTGTTGTGTATCACGTTTTATTCTCAGTGAGATGTAATGTGTACATTCTCTGCTATTTAGTAAGTCTGATCTTTGAAACGTTTGATCTCAGAAGCGTCTTTTGGCACTAAATAAAAATTCAACATATGTTCACATTGTATGTATTAACAGTCTCACAAATAATCATAAGGAAAACTACCCTCGTAACTACCACCCTGGGGTCACTACGCATCCCTGAAGAAATTAATGTACTTTACAAGAAACAATTACAAAAATAATTGACATAATTACATTAAACATTAAATGGGTATTAAAATTTATATAATAATGACATATATAAACAAATTCTTTTCACGTCTTGTAGTATAAACTAGGGCCGCCATCATGCAAGTGGGGGAAGCTCTTCAATAAGAGAAACAACGAAAAATATATCACGACAACTTTAGCTTGATACAAATCCCCCATTGTTAGAAACAAATGATACATATATCATGATAAGAAATTACCATTTGCGTATGTAATAGAAAGTTTAAATTAAAAATGAAGTTAATCGCAAATTCGTCAAATGTACAATTGGATTTTTTCAAAATCTATCTATAGAAAGCTAGGCACGTGATAATCAACTGGTCCAAATTTGGTTATTATAGCTTGAACGGTGTAGGAGGAGACAGCGGACAAAATTTGATCGAGTTGGCCAGTAAAGAGCTTCGCTTCGCTCAGCTCAAAAAAGACACGTCGAGTTTTATTAACTATAAAGTAAAAAATATCAATAAATAATATAAAATTATTAAACAATACCTTGTACCTAAAATAAAACATTATATACACTAAAATATCGAAAGAATGTAAGATGATAATTTAACCGTAATATATTATTTATTTAATATATTTTGATAGATTTAAATTGAAATACTTTGAAACTTCACAGCTTATCTAGTCGTGAGTAATCTTGAGTCATTTTAAATTTGATACGATTTTATTAGAAGTAAATTGCAGCCTCCATTTTATATAATTTGCTGCAACCGAATCAAGGAAGTAGACAATAAAATAAAACAAGTATGTCGCGGCAAATCCATTTATTCTAACAGATTTCCAAGTTCAATCATAAGAGGTATTTCTTATGAAACGTTACATTTTAGCGTCAGGTGTAAGAAAATTGATTCTCATCCCCATTCACCCCTCGGCCTAGTGACGTCATTACCCGCTTGCTGACGTCACAGACAAAGCGGCGAAGCGCCTACTTCTTTAGCCGTCCTTATTTGACGTCGAGGTTATTTGAATTTAGGAGGTCGAATATTTTATATAAAAACTTTTTCTAATAGGATTTTATGACAAAAGGTTAAAATAAAAAAATATATTAAAGACAATTAAACTTAACGCCATTTTGTGTTAGTTTATCTTTTTTTTTTTGTGTATTATATTCTACTTTTCAAGACTATTTCATTTGATATCATTCAATACCAAAATTTGGGGAATTAAAAATGTAAGTCCAATCGATTAAGGTTAATTGATTCAGAACTCACTTCAACAATTGTCCCTCACAAACTCGTAGGACAATTTAAATTATACTTGTTAAAAAGTTGTTATTTTACATGAACATTTACAAGTTAAAAGCCCCCAAAATATTATAATCCTATACAGTTAATATAAGTCACAATTTTGATACTAAAAACTACAATACGCCTCTGCCTCTGTAGGTTGTAACAACTCTAGTATATTTTAGTATCGACATATGTTTAGGAATCAGTAAAGATATAATATATGATAATAAAATATTAATTAAAACTAAAAATTTTTGTATTTGCGAAATTAGAAATAAACAATATTTAAAAAAATGTATTAACAATCATTTAAAACAAAATACCTAATTATATCTAAAACAAATATATGAAATAATTTAAGAAAGTAGGTTTAGGTTATATTTTTTTTTTTAGGTGGTGCCTATGTGATATCATCGCTATAATATACAAAAAAACAACTGAAGCATCATTGTCTGTGTGTAAGCAATAAATAAGCCCACAAATATGACTTCGCATTTAAATGTGGTTTTCACAAGTGAAGTGATCGAAAAGGGAAAGAAATAAGAAAATGATAGTATAAATGGCATTTGAATAAGATTGGTACATCTATAATATTATTTAAAATATAATAAATATAATATAAATATAATATATAAACTTTTAAATATAATTATCCGGCTGTACTCACGTCATTCATTTCCGCGATTCCGCCAGTCTCAAAACTCATGAATAACCCCGTATGGGTTTGAAACTAGTCGGGCAAATTCCGATAGTAATAACGTGAGTACAGACGGATAATTATATATTGTATATATTTATAGTATTTGGGGAATAAAAAAAAATATCTTCAATAAGAATATATCATTCGATGCGGAATTTTATACTGAATCTAAAAAGCTAACACAAGCCAAAATTTTCCCTAGAAGTTATGAGGGAAAAATACAAATTTAAATATAAATTTATTACTAGAAATAGTAATCATGGATCATGGATCATGTTTACATGAAATTTTAAGCTAAAAATCTTCACATTATTACAAAAGTGAACGGATATTTAATATTCAAATCAATATATATATATACTCGTATATCATACTATAATAATCATATATGAATTTTATCGTCGATTTCTAGGTCTTTATTAGGCGACTTATAACATTTACTCCCACGCACTCCTTACTCGAATGTTGGCGTAGGATGGAAAGTGAATAACTGATTATCTTATTATTATATTAAACATATATATTAATATATATATTAACTTGTTTATAAATAACAGGAAAATATTAGATATCTTCCTGAACTCGTGAAAAATTTTAAACCTCTATCCTTATTTGTCAATACAAAATAGACTCGTAGAATTTTGCTATACAGACGAATGTTTTATAAGACCAAGACTTTATTAACCCTATTAGAGCCAAGGAGCGCCGTCGCGCTGCTCTCACTAGATGCAAAAACTGCGAGCGTCGCGATAGCGCTCTTTTTCACAGTTCACTCTGTTTCCGTAATTTTCTTATCAATAAGTATGTAGTATTCGATTTCTTTGTTTTAATTATCAAAGTATAAAATCTTCTAAGGAGAATGTTGAAAAAAATTATGAATATTGGTATATTTTAACGGAAATTGTGAATATTTGTCTTGTTCATATAAATTATCTTTAAAAATGCACATTTTTAACATATATTAGTAAAATATGTTTGGAACTAATAGGGTTAAATTATTCTATAGACTCATTCAAATTATTTTGTAGTAAGATATTCTGTTCAAATTTTAATAGATATGGAGACAGACAGACGTGTACAGAGTATATAGTATACTTACCAAATATTTCTCCTTTACTCGCATATTCAGATACTATGTAGATCATATTTTTCGTCTCCATCACCTGAAGGAAAAACCATTTCAATTATTAATTTAAAACCAACAATATTAGGCCAATTATAATATATTTTAGCTGAGTGTTTTCTAATGAGTAGTTTTTTTAGTACTGTTTGAATGTTTTAATAAGTTTCTCACTACTGCTCAGACTATGTCTTATAAGAATAGACATTTAGAAAGTTCTTAGTTAGTAAAAATTGCAAAAAGCGTTAATGCCTTTTACTTTGCATATTCGGAATTTTATAAACAATTACTAGTTTCAAACTAAATCTATTATAATTTTTAATTTAATTTAAATTGATAGTTTAATTTAGTTTTAATTTAATTTAATTTTAATTTAAAGTGACAACTATAATTATTTGTATTAGTATCTATAAAGACTAAAATCAAGAAATAGGTTAGTTATACAGTACGTACAGTACAGTACAGTACAGTACAGTACAGTACAGTACAGTACAGTAGTACATATTTCGTCATAGCTTGTGAGAACATAACAAGACGTCATCTTTCCTTCTAATATAATTTCCATATATCAAAGAATTCTTTGTTTATAAATATTTTAATATCTAAAAACTCCAGGACACACATCCGCGTATTAGAGCAACCATTAGGAATGGTATAAGTAGTAATCTATGAACACGCTTATTTTAAATACCAAATGTTTAGTTAATTCGAGAAATCAGGGCAACTAATTGTGTTATTTTGAACAAGTCGTGTCCGTGAACTACGGAGGTCGCGTGAAACTAAAATTTGTAAATAGTGATTCACGCTTCTGTCTGTACTCAATAGTTTAAATATAAAAGTTTTACAAGGTACTTCTTGTGAAACTAACGGTTTTGTTATTTATATAATTTAGCAAACTTACAAAAATTTTATTTGTCTTTCTGTTCGAGATAATGTTCGGAACAGCTTCATCGATTTTATTAATTCTTTAATTGGATTTTGAGAGCTATGTTGCAGTTGTTCTGAGTCATTTAAAAAAAGTACTGTTTGAGAGGGACAAATTAAAATGGCCGACCGTAACAGCTGTTTTTTTAAATATATCAATAAAACTGCTTGTCAGAAGCCTAAATACAAAGCGATTTCACTAACGCATATTTTTAATTTCGAAATTGTAGTCTGCATGATGTTGCGAATTTAACTCGGTTATGAACATTTTATATTACAAAAATAACGAATTACCCAATATAATAAATTAGCAAAATGTTTCGAAACACGAAGAATTTCATTCTTTTGGAAGTTATAAATAAATTCGGAATGTTTGTATTTCCTAATGGTATGACGATCACATACCAAAAAAACAACAATTTCTTTGGTAGATTTTGTATGATATAGAAGTGGTAGCTGTACCACCTGAGCCAGGTGATGTTTGTACACAAATCATTCAGTTCATTAATAGTCTCCATTCATCATTTCAGAAGCATGTTACGAGGCTATTGTTCCAGTTACAGGAACACTCTAATGTTACAGTGCCCTATTTTCGATTGTGTGACTGTGGCTGATACAAGGACGACATTAATTGACTTGACAACCAAATACTGCATATATTTATTAACACTAACTACAATTATAATATTTTAATAGTATTCTCTTAGATTTTCACGAGTACACATTTCAAATAAAACTATTTTTTCGGATTAAAACTCACGTATAATTTGGTTACATTTTTATTTTAACCTGACGTTTCGAATGCTTTGCAGCAGTCAGTTAACTTTTAACTGGTTTAAATAAATAAATCCGTAAAAAATAGTTTTATTTGAAATATTTTAATAGATCAGTGAATGTGAAATTTTATGAGTTTTCATTATTAATTGACAAAACAATAACCACGTGTGCAGTCAAACTATCACTGTTTCAAAATACAATGGAAGGTTGACTAATCAAAATACATATTAATAGAACTTACTTTTTTAACGGAAATACGAATACAAGTATATTTATATATTTATAAGATTCAATTTAGTACGCAGCCAGCATATATTAGAAGCTACTACTGTATTTGACAGTATAAGATGATGAAGCCATAAACAAAATATAAAAAAAATAAAAAACGCAAAAAAAAAAAATATCCTTAAGTTACAAATAATAAAAACGTGCTTTGGTTTTTTCTTAGATAACATAGAGGTAAGTGACTGATAACAGATACATTCTTTTATGTACAGAATAAGTACCTAGCTGTGTTGCGTTACAAAGAACAAGACAAGTGAATTTATCTCACGGACACATTTGCTCTGCCATTTTAAATTATATACACACAGCACATGGTTTGTCTGTTTGTTTCTTAATTGAAGATTTGTGTTCAGGAACAATGCAAATAGGATATGTTAAGCAGCCCTTTTCTTAATGGTCGACATTTAAGTTAACTAGTATGCTAAGACCAGCTAGTCACAATAGATAATACAAAAAATTTGAAAGCGTGCGCAAAATTTCCCCATGCAAAGTCTATGGGAAAAATTAATTTTTTGACTAATTACTGCAATTAGGCTAATGAGATTTGAGAGTTGTCACTATTTTTCAGCAGTGTAGCATAATGAGACCTTTGATTTGAGCCATCAACGATATTTTTCCCTTTAGTGGTTCTCGAGCTACAGTGTGCCAACGAAATCGCTTCCTGCATTAATATATAAGATTGGCATATATGTGTGAATGTATATATATATATTTATTTTTTTATTTTATATGTGAATTATACCAAAGAGTACTTCATAAGAACTCCTCAAGATGTTGTTTACACATGCTTTCAATACTATAATAACAATGCGTACTATTTCCATAGTATTTTATTTCCGAAATTCCTAACGTATATTTATTGTAATAAAACTCTTTATAAATAAAATTAAACATAGCTACGAATATTTGTGAAAAAATTATAAAATAAAATAAAATAGTGCTAAAATAAAAAAACATCTCTTAATATTAGCTTAGCATTTGGTATTATTCCTCAAATCAAAATGAAGTAGGTTTTACGAAATTTCTATGAATTATATACAAAAAAGCAGAGACGTATATAAAGACGTACAATGATAATTAAAATTTATTGTTGTTTTTTTTTTATTTTTTGTTATTTGAATACAATTGCGATCATATTAATAGACAAACTCATAATCATTAAGAAAAATGTTTAAATAGCATCAATTATTACAAATTTATTAATTACAATTAATTAAGCTTACGTCATTCTTTATACGTACTTGATAAAGCTTAATAACATGAGGATGGTCCAGCCTCTTCATGATGTCCACTTCTCGGTAGACCTTTTGAAGATTACTGGCGTCTAACTGTGATTTATCTATTATCTTAATTGCTACCTGTAACAAAAGATACAATATTAATACCCAAAATAATCTTAATCTTGAGATCTTATAACTAGGAACGCCACCAGACCCTCAATATCGACTCGCTGCGATCGCGTAATCTCGTGTGCCGTTTATATGTTGAGCGAAGTGAGCTAAGTCAAAGGCTTCGTCTTGGTATGGGGTGTCGTAATCGTAGACCTTACACTTGCGCTAATTTTTTACATGGGAGTGATGTTTTTTGGACATTATTCCTCAACGACAATGAATTTTTTGAAATTTTTTTTTTACAAACCATCACACATATCAGCATGGTATGTGTGCAAAATTTGAAACCGAACTGTAAAGCCGTTTTAATGCCAACTTTGTAAAACCAATGCAAATTCTCTCCAGTAGAGCGCTCCGCTCGCTTCGCTCAATAATACCCAAAATAATCAACAGAGTAGTGCAATCTTGGGATCTTAAAACACTAGGGCCGCCAGTAAGCAGGCGGGGAAATCTAAGCAAAACTAAAAATATAACATGAAAACTTGAACTTGATATTATGTCTTCAATTAACAAAAAAAATATACATATGTTAGTCATAGTAAAAAATATACCATTTGCATGCAAAAGAACGTTTCAAGCAAAAATAAAAAATAAAGTGGATTGCAAATTATTATTGATATACAATAGGTATATTTTTCAAAATATATCTATAGAAAAGTAAGCATGGGATAATCAACTGGTCCAAATTTGGTTAGTATAGCTTGATCGGTGTAAGACTTATCGGGCAAAATTTGATCGAATTGACCGGTAAAGAACTTCGCGTCGCTCAATTCAATTACATATAAATATATATATATATATATAATTGAGGTAAACAGAACACAAACGTAGATCCTAAGTAATAATCCAAGTTAAATATAACAATTAATCATATCTTCTTTCAAAATGTGTCTTGGAAACGCTAACGAATTATGACCCACTAATATATCCCGTACATAACCAAAAAAAAGTATAAGCAAATACGAGTTCAAATTAATTTAACAAACACAAATGAATGTGTATGGGTTCTTTTTAACGGAACAAAACACTTATTTGGTGATTTGCTGTTTCCATACAGACAAAGAGGCGCTGACGTCACGCGAGCGTCATCAGCTCTCCGATTGAGCCAATTGACGTGATTGGACCAACGCGACCTCTCAATAGTTTCTGCGAAGGAGCTATTTTCAATAATCCTCTATTTATATAATCTGATCTTAAATGGGAGTTTTTGTTCAATATAAATATAACCTTGTTATATTAAGATCTTGGATATCGTACTGTTGTAAAATAAACATAATATATATCAATTCGATCAATTGCGTACTTAATTACGTTAAAGATTGCAAGTTCACTCTGACAGCAATTACGGATAATTTCTGAATTATTAATTATTTTCATTTGGGTTTTATTTTAATGTATCTATTTGCTAGTTATCATATTCACGCAATATATACATATATTATTGTTACATCAAGGCTAAGATATTTTTTATCTCTCTCAGCAGTTATTGCAACTTTGCGCGCAATTTTGGTTGTGTTGCGTTGCGTTACATTGCGGATTTCAAAATAGACATGATATGAAAAGATATTCAGTACATCACTGGACAGACAATCGACATTGACCTGATTGCGATTACGTACTGCTTACGTCACAGAGGCCCTTGCTAACAATATATGCTAAAACTCACAATTTTAAGTTTGTTTGTCTAAAGTCGCAACTATATCCGTAAGTGAGATATCTTGTATTGCGTAACATTAATATATCGTCAGAGAATAACATTATGTCGTGATATATGAATATAGTAAACGTGGAAAATACATATATTAATAGTGTTTAACTATCTCGGAGCGCAAGAAATCAAGGCAAATATAGTAATGTATTTATGTTTAATGAAGGACAGATTTCATTAGGGTTACAAAATATATATGTCATCAAGCTGACCAGAGCATCTGTCTTTTTTATCTTTAAGCTTAACTTCTATGGTACATTTTTATTCTGGCCACTTTATCGCTTCAGTTTTATCAGCTCAAAGTTTTTACGAGATAATTAGAGGAAGCAGTTTGTGAAAGAATAGGACTAACAATTATTAATGAAAATAAACCCACGTGGTAGGATTCTAATTTTTATTCATTTTCACAACAAAAGAAATAACATTTTTCAGACCAAAGTACTTTAAAATATAAACAAATTTTATCTCGATAAAATTTCTTGGCCGCTTTTCAGTTGTTTGGCAAATACTTTTCAGAACCGGTTAGGTACCGCTGAAAACTTCGTTAAAGAAAAAATGTTTACAGACTTTCTAAAAATAAAATAAATTTACGAAAATTTTAAGTACCAAAATAAGTTATTCCTTTGGAACGTAAAAAGCACAAAAAGGGTGAGTTTAGTTTAAATTAAAATTTAAAACTTAAGAATTTTTTATAAACAAAATTAAAGATTTACTGAATTAAATGAAATTTTATACAATTTACTAATTATTTGGAACGATCAGTTGTATGCATTATATAATACATAGTTTATATAATGCATACAACTGATCGCATACATATACATATACTGATCGATACATAGTCTAAGGTAATAAGGTTGACAAACATATATATATACATAAAGACATGTAGGACTGTTCGTACCCACATTATAAAGTTAAATGACGTAAGAAGTCATTAAAAACCAATAAGAAAACGTAGTATGAAGTAATAAAAGAATTAAAATCTGTGTTTAATGTTTTACAAATATAAGGTAATGAAAAATCCTGGTAACTTGACAATGAGACCAGATCTTGCTTTCTGTGAGATCTTTATTGTCGTTTCGAGGGTCCTGGATTTTAACCACAGACCAATATATTAATACTAGAAACTAGTTGACAGTTTATCTTATATTTCTAGTGAGAAACTTGTCGTTTATTCAACAAATATTTTAATATTTTAATTTGTATTTTTCCCCAATAACTTCAGTATAACATTTTTTTATTCCCCAAATACTATAACAATATAGAAATAAAGATTTATAATCAACAACAAAAACAAACATTATTTTTATCTGTCAAAAATAGTTATTTATAAGCCAATTACCAGATATTTCGCTTAAACGCAACATAATGATGTTATAAATTATAACGTCTCTGAAAACAAAAATTTCATTCTCTGCCAATTAATACGAGAGATGTGTTCAGGAAGATGTTATTCTGATACATGTCTCTAGCTCTGAGGAGTTATTTTTGTTTGTTTGTAATTTATAAAATATTTATTATTATTTTTTATATCTAGTTTGACTTAGTATTCAGTAGTTTCGCCGATTCATTTCAGCTTTTACAAAAGCGAAAATGATCTTCTCAGCATGATTAATTTATTATAGCTACATCTCGTATTTTTACTAACAGAGCTGGATGACCATTCTTCATCCCTTTCTCTTTGAGTCTCCTTGTTTCCTGTTCCTAACCACTTCTCAGGGGTGACGAAGTTAAAATATTTCAGTTGCAGATGTCCATATGCGAGGGAATAGAACACAGCATCAGCTGGACCGTCTCCTCTTTCATTCACTTCTTCTAATCCCATACAAATATATTATAAAAAGAATCATATTATTTTCATATGTTTTAAGGCGCAGCTGGCTTGTTACAATAATGATAATAAAGAGTCCTTAAGGGAAGGTATTTCAAAAACACACACCTTCAAAATGAATCGGTAATGTTTATATTTTTAAGTAAACGGGCACCTTTGTAGGTCAATAACCTGAAGTTATTGAACCGACTAGAGTAGAATGACGTGCGACTCGTCAGGGAATAAACGGTATTGACTGCACGCTTTTTTTAGACCTGAAAATATTAGACGCTATATAAATATTCATAAATTTTGAACCATTAAAATAGGCCTTCTATTGCCTCCTATTTCCTTCTATTCATTTAACAATTATAGAATTAGACACGATATAAATATTCATACATTTTGTACCGTCATAAAATTAGGATTTCTATTTTGAAAAAACCTAACATTCAACTCATAGTGACTAATTATAAAACAAGATTAAAAATAGGCCTTCTATTTCATTCTATTTATTTAAAAACTTTTACAAAGACTAATTACAAAACAAGATTAATAATAGGCCTTCTATTTCATTACATTTCTTTAACTTTATTAACTAACATTATGCAACTATTATACAAATTATACAAGTTATTGCACCATCAGATTCAATTAGGAATATCTCATTTGGTACAAAAATGTTGATACGTAACAGAATTATTAATTTGTGTAAATTTTTAGTACAATTAATTATAACTAATTTTTTAAAATAATTAAAAATATTTGTGTTCAAATAAAGGATGTTCAAAAAATTTCGAAACTCAAGGCTGATGTTAAATCGCTTTGATTATGAAACCTTGTAACAAGCTTGATGAATATATACTGAATACTGTACTGTAATACTGTCCTGAATACTGTAACAGGTATAATAAGAATTAAAAACAAAGAGTATTATAATCAATGAAATACATTTGTAATCTAGCACATGATTATAATTTCCACTGATGATATGTGATAATACATTTTAAGATCGGTTTATTAGAACATTACCCACACATTCATACTCATCGTATATATGTATGTGTGTTACACTGTATCGTGTCTTAGATCCCAATATATTGTTATTAACTACATATTTCCGAATTCCGGACCAGTTTTTCGGACCTATACATATTTATATCTTCGAATTTCTTGTAACAACTTCAATATCCTAAATAATTTAGTACGAAAAACAATTGAAAGAATTTGGACTTATTCTTGTAAAATGTTCTAGTTATTTCATAAATTTTCATTAACTCTAGTTAATGATTATTTATTTATATTTGCTTTAATCTCTTACATGAAAAGAGACTTGCAATTTTTCCAGGTGTAGATATTCTTGCAGGTTATTAGCAGCTCACTACAGCGAAAACGACGACGTGCTGCTTCAGCTTGATATTTATATTTATATATGTATATCTTAATGGTATTTAGAAATGATAAACGATTCTATTTTTTGTGTCATACCTATTTATTTAGATAACCTTACATATAATAGTTAGTCTTAGTCATAAATGGAGCTTTTTTTTTTATTTTTTCATTGGAAAAACCCGTTACGGGTACCCCGTCGGCCCATGGGGGTAACGGGCGGGGGGTGATGTGGGACTACCCGGCAGTATAGAGGATGCTGCCATTTTTAAGGCTACAGAGACGGAAATTATACAAGTAATGTCAGGCTTGAACATTATTTTTATTCAGTTAAATTTGACTATTTACAGTGTTAGAAAAGTCCACACCGTTTTGCTTTATATTAAAAAGGGAATTGAATGAAATATTTTGAATTTAATATTTTAAATACAAATTATTGTATTAGATTAAAAATGGCGGAAAAGAAATGAAATATTTCGTTCAGTAATAAATCAGTAATTTAAATATATTAATAGTTAGAGCATGACAGTCATAATTTGCCGCTGCAGTGACTCTGACACACTTTGATATACAGAGGTAGGAGCTGTTCCATTGCACAATACATTAACAGTTAGACATATTAACACGCACATAAAAATCAGCACAAAATAGAGTGTGATATATACACACACACATAAAAATCTGCACAGAGTGATACACCTACATATGTAATATGTATACATAGCAGTACATATGTATGTTTGCGCCATCGTGACGCGCAGTTCGTTGTTCCTTGCTTTGATGTGAAAGTTTTTTATATTACACTATACATTAGTCTTGTTCTTTATTAGATACACTAGGTATATGTTGTATTGATAACGTTTCTGAAACTATGCGATTGATAAACGCTAACTTTAGTAATCTTCTGATACATATTTGATTAAATGTAACCAAAAATGAGTCACTTACAGTCTATAGCAGGGATAGCGAACCAATGGCACGGAACAAGGGGCACATTTGAAAATTTTGATGACACGCACAAAAACAAAATATTTTTTATAACTTATCTTTTTTGATAGAAATGAATAAATCGTAATCAAATCGAATAACAAAATGTTAACAAAACAAAAATGGTAAAAATTTGGGTACAAATTTAAATATACTAACGTATAGTTTAACACGCTAACATTTCGAATGAAATTTTATTGTGGCACGTTACTTATTTAAAAAAAATTGACTTTGTGGCACGGACATCAAAAAAGGTTGGCCATCCCTGGTCTATAGTAATAAGTAAAAACCCAACATCAAGAAGAACTAGATCGTTCAAACGTAGATACAATAACAGCTATTTGAAAATTGTAACTTTTTTGAACCTTATATAAAATAATTACACTATAAATATAATTTAATATAACTTTTTGTAAATAATGCATAAGACCCCAAACTAAAAAATACAATAAATTAAGTATTTATATGATTGATAAGATTACCATTAAAATAAAAATTGTCGTAACTTCTATATTGTTAAGGAATTTTTAACTCCTAGGTATGTTCTATACAAAAGCATTCTATAAATAACATGCTATAGTACGTTATAAAGGTGCTAAAGGTACATAAAATATGTTTTAAAATATAAAAATATAACATAATACCTACTCAAAACTAATCTGAGTATATTTAATACGCAGTTGATATCGTCCTTCAACGATATTATAATTATTAGGAAAATAATGTTATCCACCTACGCTTCCGTGATTACTGTATATCAATGACATTCTGCAATGTATATAAAATGACGTTTCTTTGTAAAAAAAAAAATGCTTTTTTTCTTTTAAACTGTCTTAACTGTCTTTTGGGAAAATAATGTTATCCACCTACGCTTCCGTGATTACTGTATATCAATGACATTCTGCAATGTATATAAAATGACGTTTCTTTGTAAAAAAAATGCTTTTTTTCTTTTAAACTGTCTTAACTGTCTTTTGTGAAAATAATGTTATCCACCTACGCTTCCGTGATTACTGTATATCAATGACATTCTGCAATGTATATAAAATGTTTCTTTGTAAAAAAAAAAATGCTTTTTTTCTTTTAAACTGTCTTAACTGTCTTTTGGGAAAATAATGTTATCCACCTACGCTTCCGTGATTACTGTATATCAATGACATTCTACAATGTATATAAAATGACGTTTCTTTGTAAAAAAAATGCTTTTTTTCTTTTAAACTGTCTTAACTGTCTTTTGTGAAAATAATGTTATCCACCTACGCTTCCGTGATTACTGTATATCAATGACATTCTGCAATGTATATAAAATGACGTTTCTTTGTAAAAAAAAAAATGCTTTTTTTCTTTTAAACTGTCTTAACTGTCTTTTGGGAAAATAATGTTATCCACCTACGCTTCCGTGATTACTGTATATCAATGACATTCTACAATGTATATAAAATGACGTTTCTTTGTAAAAAAAATGCTTTTTTTCTTTTAAACTGTCTTTAAGATGGAATCTAACGCCTTTACATATGCTCTTATTTCACATACATGAGTCGGTTCATGCAAGCTCCTCTACAATGCTCATGTCATTGAGGTTTTTAACTCTATGCTCCTCACCTGTTCTAAACATCCTCATTCGAATAAAAGTCTTACATTCTCTTTCTTAACTCTATCCTTCTCTACTGTTCTAAACATTCACAATCGAATCCTCTTGATCCCTCCACAATCACCACGACTAACTACTTCTCATCCACGACTTACTCCTTCTCATCTTTTTACCAGCAGCGCTAGTTATAAATACGTGGAAGTTATATTGGTTTAAGAACAAATGCAAGTACCAACTCCTAGTTACAATGTTAAATTATTGTTGGGAGCATGTTAATTATTGACATATAAATGATAATGCATTAATAATATTCATTAGTAATTTAATAAAAATAAGTAGATTTGATCATAAAAAAACACATTTATGTTCATATTATTAACCTCAAATGATTATATCTTATTATATATATTTAGAAGAGGTACCGATAATTAATAGCATAAGACAAAAAAAAACTACATTACTTAACATTTTTAAATTATAATTCAAACATTTATATAACCAATTAAAATAAAATAGTTATAACGATTTTATACACATATATAAATAATAAATTGTATGTGTTATATTAGTATACCTACATAAACTCCAAAACACATATTCTAGAGGTATTATGTTCTAAGCGATAGACAGTTACGTCAATGCTTATCTTATAATTGTGATAAGCAAGACAGGGATAGTGAACCTTTTTTGATGTCCGTGCCACAAAGTCAAAATTTTTTAAATATATAACGTGCCACAATATTTCATTCGAAATGTTACCGTAATGAAATTAAATAAGTATAATTAAATAAAATAAATAAAACAATTCTTCTTTAAAAAAAAATTTTTTTGTTATATAGGTTAATTATTTATAATTCATTTCTACCAAGAAAGTTTAACTTATAAAAAATATTATTTTGTTTTTGTGCGTGCCATCAAAAGTTGCAAACATGCCATGGTTTCGCCATCTCTGGTTTAAGAAGATACTCGCAAGCGCCTCATTCGGCTACTGTCTACTGTACAAGGCAATGCCTAAAACAAATGAGCTGCTAATGACCGAAATCGATGTTTATCAAACACGTCATCGGAATATTATTTCTTTTGTATTATAATTATTTTATTTCTGTAATTAAACATATTTAATTTAATAACGTCTCCCACTAACGGGTAACTGGCAGAAATCTTTGTACATTTAATTTTATTTTCTGTGTTTATTATTTTCTTTTATAATGTTTTTGGTACATAAAATAATAAGTAAATAATTATACTCCAAAGAATATAATTTAATTTAGGTTTCGAAATTCTTGTTTAGAATAATTATTATATACACAAATATGTATGTAAGTCATCGTCTTGGCTAACAAGGTCCTAAAAGATAGGCGTTTTCAGAGTTAGTGTCTCCACCCTCGTTCCAAATTCAGTGCAATCAACAAGTCCAGACTACGATCAATAGAACCGAGGAAGCAGGAAAGTGGAAGAGTGACAAAGACAGGATTTCTACCGAGACTGCGTTGAGATACGCTCTTACTATATAACATTGCTAGAGTTCGGTTCTGATCTTGTTATTTCTTTAGTTCTACATTCTCTGTAACGTTAATTAAACCCACCCACCGTAACAAGCTGAAATTTCGAGCCTCGAATTAATTATAGCGGCATGAATTTTCATTGCATCACGAGATGCCTCGACTGAGGACCGGATTTAAAAATTTATAATTAATTTTTTAATAAATATTAATTATAACGCAGAGATTTACAGAGATTTATATGTTTGAAACATATTTATAGCATTTAACGAAATTTCTATAAATTATTTCTTCAGGGTATCTGAAATGTATATTTCAAAATAACTATAAAAACACACTTTTCATGACATCATCTCTTTATATATATATCATATTAAAATATGTTTCAAAAAATACACATGTATATACTAGAACTAAAAATTGTTAACAATAGCAAAATATTTTATTATCTTTGCTTTTAGGAACTTCTGTTTTACACGTTAAAAGTTGGGTGTAAAAACCCGGTGTATTTGTAGCGCTTAAAGTGCTTTACTGTGCAACGTAACCACGGGGTGAGGGAAGTACCCTCCACTCTAGTGCCCCCCCTCCCTGGGGCTCGAAAATCCTTTTTCAAGGATAGTCACCCCACTGAATTCAATTTGGATGGTGTCAGTGCAACGGCTGGGATAAGTTTTTACTTAAAGTATTATTAATATTCAACATGACTGAAATGTAAGGTAATATTGTGTGAAAACACTAAAAATAAATATAACAATAACCTTAAAAAAAGGATATTGTTATAATTATTTTTAACTCTCTGATTAATAAATTATAATAACACCAATTTTTGTAATATTTTTACGTTAGAGGTTCTTACCTCTACTTTATAAGAGTTACGTCTTACTCTTGTAAGATTTACGTTCTTTGTAATTCTAGACAGAAAATATTTTTGTTTTATTCCCCATTATTCTTCTATTACTTCCTATTTCAATAATGTTCGTTTGTATGTATATGTGTGTTTGGGTGTGTGTAAATTAATGCCAGTTCAATTTTCTCATAAACTAATTTAGTTATTAAATTAATAATATTTTTCTTAATCAGGAAGTTTTTGTGGCTGAGCTCGCATCCATCACGGCTTGTTAATACAGTTTTATTTACACGTTTTAATAAGATCTGACCGCAAGCAGTATATTTTGGTACATCACATGGGTCTTTGTTCGTTGGTGTAAACACGCAGATATTTACAAATACTTACTCAAATGGTCCTGATATTACATTGTTAATGTTAATTATACTATATTTGCATTGTTAATATTATTATGTATATTATATATAATTTTTTTAATTTCAAGATAATGTTTTATTAAGAAAAAAATTAAGATTATCAACAATTTTTAAGATAATTATGATACAATTTTAATAAAATAGCTTCAAATAATAGAATAAAAACTGTACAAGATAAAAAAGAAAGAAAAGATAAATAAGAAGAAACTAGACATCGATACACTCGAATTTTGGTAAATAAAGTCTCTGAAACACAGGAAGCTGTTTACTTAGTCTCACATGTTATAAGAGCGACGTGTGAACAATTGATACACCTAAATAACGGAACAATGGTATTAATATATAAATAAATGTAATAAATAAAAAAATTTAAGCAAAAAACACTGCAGAAACATTTACTTTGTAATCTCAGTTACTCAGAAACAATTGAATAATTTATCACAGTTTTTGTTTGCACTCGTGGAGAACATATGTACCTACATACTAGCTTTAGCACACTGAATTACCTTCATTTATTTACATTTGAGGTCTAAGCTGAAAATGATGAAAATATAGATCAAATGATACCAGGTCAGTCATTGTATATAAACTTTAGAAATTGAAGAAGTCATTGTATATAAATATAAAAAAATATTAAATATTGTTAAGTTAATAAGTAAAGGCGACAGTCTAGAATTTTTTTCAGCTTCACGCTTTTAAAGCTAAAGATTTCGTTTCAAAATATGGTTTTAGCACCAAATAAAAATGTAAAAATAAAAAAAAAATATTCACGAAACCAAGTGAAAGTTTCAGAAATGAAAAGACATCTGAGCGTGACCGCCAGACTGCACAGAACAGATAAGAACGAGCTTCTGACGCAGAACTCCGAAATAGATAACGCATTTGCGTCAAGAGTACATTTTTCAAGCGCCCCCGGTGTAAGCCGAACGCGTGCCATACCGAGCGATTTCCTGGCTAAATACTTGCCTGAGTTATATGTTATTATCACGCATCATCTTCATGCCCACTTTCTTATCTTTTTATAACACCAATTCGAGTTCTGGTATTGCGTGTAAAAACCAGTAGAACACTAATCGTGGCAACGAAGAATCAATCACACGTCTGTGACACCGAGATAAGTATACGATAAAACACGAAAAATTATTGAACCATCTCTCCTATAAGTATAATTTAAGACAATATCTTTTAAAGAATGTTATTTATCAAATAGATCTCGTCTTTGTGACTCCTTCTGATGTATGTTTGGCCATCACCTTGTAATCACACGGAAAAATGTTAAATAACGAAAACACTATGCGTGCACCGACACAAGGTCGTTGCCGCTGTATTTCTGGACGCGGCAGCGCTCTTTCGACCTCATCCAACTCACTGCTCAGTGGCTGATTGATGGTTATGTTTCTCAAAATATTTCGCAGATGGTCTCATTAGTCTGTTATGGTAAAAACTTTTAATCTTTTACTTTTAATATTAATTTATTCAATGGTGATGAAAATTACTTTCAATGTAATTTATGAGAAACACTATTAGGTCTACACTGACGTAACAATAGTGCACAGATATATTTTGTTATGTTCAAAAGTTCTTTTAATAAAAATAATATCCAAGTACACTGATACAAATAGATATGAATAAGCAGTATTGAATGAAGTAAAGAGTCAATTCACATCAAACAGACATCGGCGAAGGCCGAGGACGTTTATGTTATTTCAATGCATTCATTCAGCGCCTCGTATAACTCAACAATAGCTGGAAACACCTAAGTATAATTATAAATAAATAAAAATTATAAACGAAAGTGTAGTCGTCGGTTTAGAACGCAATGAGTCACCCGACGACGGTATTCGGCCAACGACCCAATTCGACGAGTTACTCCACTACTTCAAACTACATGTTTGATAGCAAATATATGTATTTTGTTTATGTCGATTATTAAAACATAATATCTTGTTATAATGAGTAAAGATATAAAAATAACTAAAAAAATTAAATATAAAAATTACAAAGAATTCAGAAAATAAATATTCTGTTATAATTTTAATCTACTTAATAAATATGTTTTTATCACTTTTCTGTGAAAAAAGTCAGTCTCAAAATCTTTTTTCGTTTTCTTAAATTTGTAAATAAAATAATAAAAATATGGGTCAATGGAAGTAATAGAACAAACACAATATTATTAACTTTGATTATATATACATTAATTTACAACACTATCGCGTGTACCCCATTGCATAGAATGTACACGTCATTTATAAGACACCTATTGGACAAGTCTGTCACTTAATTGCCAGCTGTAATGAAGAATACATTACCTGCTAATTACTACCAATATAATTTACATAATTAATTTGCTCAGGGTATCACATCATAACTGCACACAAGAACATATTTTACATGACAGTTACATTGGATTTGTAGGAATTTGAATGTATAAGGAAGCCATTTATAATGAAACAATTAATTCCAAGTGTATACCAATAGCTGTGATTTCATAATACATACAAATTGCAATCGTGACTCGGTCACTAGTAAAGCGATTATGAGTACATTTATATTAATATTACAATCCATAGCAACAGCTGTACTTTTAGTATATACTAGAAGTACAGCTGTTACATGAACAATATGAACTAGTCTTTATCTTAATCTACTTGTTTCGTGATAATTATTTGTATACGTAATCACCATTTGCCACTTTATCTTTGTTTATCCTTCAAAGTCCAGCTTCAAAGCTTTACTGGCTGCCAGCGACTTCGTCTGTTAATTCTTTAATCATTACACATGTACACAAATCTTTTTTTTTATTTTATTGTAATTATACTATAATAAAAAAGTAGCCTATTTATTACAACAATAACCGTTAACCATTCAATTTTTTTTTCCAAAGTAGTCGAGTAGTTTTCCGTTAATTGTGACGAAACAACAATTTGAAACTATTGTTTTGAGTTATGTGTCATGTAGTGAACACGAAGCAATCAGTATTTAGTATTGTATTAGTTAATGTATAGATTTTGACACATTACTATTTCATTTTATATATACATATACGCCAAAACGTAGGTCATGTTATTGTATAAGTACCTATTTTTTATTCACATAAAAATATTTGATGAATTAAGACAATATATTTAATAAAA
This sequence comes from Mechanitis mazaeus, assembly GCA_959347395.1. Classification (NCBI taxonomy): domain Eukaryota; kingdom Metazoa; phylum Arthropoda; class Insecta; order Lepidoptera; family Nymphalidae; genus Mechanitis; species Mechanitis mazaeus. Next base: position 9,566,106 of record OY365747.1, read on the forward strand.
TATAGTCAATAATAATATTCGGTTTCAACACAAAGGTTTTATTAACAACATAAGGTTGATATAAGAAGCCAAAGCAGATACTACATCCGTACTCCGCGACTGTACCTAAATGATTTTATAAATATTTACTTTGTCTACGTCGTATGACGTTGGGAATTTATAATTTTATTTTGTGCCAAGGGCAGGACGGGCAGGTACATTTCGTCCTTGTCTTAAAATATCTTTTAACCATATTATTATAGTTGAACCTCTTTGCAACATGGACCAAAATATAAAAAATATATTATTAAACACGTCATGTCAATAGTTTTGCTGGTAATACAATTGCTTAAGATATACTCTTCAATTATAATTACTGTTAATCATTTGGTTGAAGGTTAAAGACCTACATAATATTACGCCTTTATAGTTATTATTGTAGCAGGAAATAATAAAACGTTCTAAATTAATGTTTCAAATATAAACAAGGTTCGTTTAGAAACAAATAAGTAATTTAGTTGTGTGCATTATAATTAGTTCCTGCGTTTAATTACAAAGTTTCGTAATGCCGACATTTCGGATAGCTGTGCATGGTTGAAGAACTTAACGGTAATTAGAGTTCATTTTCATTTTTACAATGTATATAATTTTAATTGCCATTTTAAGAACGTAACAGTTTATAATTTAGAAAAGAATCGGTTTCCAGTTGCTACTTTCATTTACTTTTATTTTGTTGTATTTTAAGTTCGATTTTTTGTCTGTTACTATGTTTTAATCATTTCAAATAGAAACATTGATTTTCTTTAACAATATCTGTATTAAGTTAATTAAATGTTGACAACTTTGCTGTCAGATAATAATTGTAGGTCACGATTTTCCCACACAATAAATTCTATAATGTTATCACTTTCTTAGATATCATCCTATTAAATATGGACATGGTTTGTTAACAAGTGTGGACGATATTCAAAGAAGGATCAGTGATAACCTTACTATTTAACAAATTGTATAAGAATTTACAATTTAATAAAGAAATATATATATTTTCAGTATCAGATACATAAAACAGGTACCTAGGATTTTCGTATATGATTCAATTAATAATCAATATTTTAAAAATATATTATTTATATAGGATCTAGAAGAATAATCTGATTCATATTAGAATCTGCAGGACAAGAAAAACATACTATACAATGTTACTATATAATGTAGTGACTCAGCCTTAGAATTTTGAGATTTATATTTGAGATATAACTTTTTAAAACACTGGAAGATCTTACCTCAGTCTTCGTTATTCGATGTCGGGCTAACTTAACAACGGCAAAATTTCCTTTGCCTATAGTCCTCTCGATGTCATAAAAACCAACCCTAATGGGGGTTTTTGCAGGACGTTCACGATCGGCCATTGTTGATTTGGAAATCATCAAACTGGACTATTAATTTCACCTCACTAATTTTGTATTTTTATAATCTAAATAAAAACTCATTCAATACTAGTCAGTCGTACACTACTATATAACATGTTATTAACACAAGAATTAACTACTGTAAACACTACGACAGCATTTAATCTTATAAAGTCCGTGAACAATTTATTTTATAATAATATTCGTTTATTATTAATCAATGATAATTCTGGTATAACTATGGTACTATTAATAATCAATGATATTCAAAGCTGAATTAAAATTGTATCAAAGGTACAACAATACGATGTTCATAAAGGTTTTGGGTAGTCCTGAATAGTCAATAAACCTTCTTTTATAATCACAAGCACTTTGTTTTTATATTATATATTGCACAATAGATAAAAATATATTTACAAATTATAGAAAATCACGAAGAGGCGGCGTGCGTGGTACGCCTAGCAAACATAACGCCGCCGCCTCACCGGCTATCAACCGGATACTGAACTCGACCCTCTAGTCGAGTGAGCGAGACTCGAGTCGAGTACTCGTAGTCTCGTGCAGAATAGCTTACTACTTGCTTAGAAGCGTTACGCCCGCGCTTTTAGCGGCCATATTGCTTTTTTGCGTCATCAACTCATAACTACTTACCACGCATGGAATATGGATGCAATGTTACATAGAGTACATATACTTTCTATCCTTATTTAATATATAACATGCATGCATGTTTAAACATAGTCATTCTTAGAGTATTTGGCAAAAAGAGGACACGCATAATACTAAATTGACGACTTGATAAAAATTATAAAGGAAATCTGGATATAAAGTAATAAATCTATTTATTTAATACACACATTAAAAAGAAAATATTAACATTTGTTTTAAAAAATATAACTATATTATTCTGGAACAGCTTGTATAGTAAAACATTGTCTATTATTTATTATGTTAACAAATTTAAAAACTTGATATTTATAGTTACAAATTTCAGTTGAGCATATTGAACGATATTAATATATATTTAGAGTATTTATTAAAATTTAATATTTAGAAGCCAAGTGCCAAGAAAGGTGCCAATTACTATCTGCCAAGTATTTTTTTATATGGTAATACTAATTATCATTTTTGCAATGTGATTGTGGAGGGATTAAACTTGGACTTATCGAAAATTTAATATATTTCCTTGAAATATTTTCATAGCTCGCGTTTTAAAATACTTATTTTATATATAATTAACATACAACTTAAAAGTATAGATTCATGCTGTCAGATCACGTTTTATATCGTAAGAACTAAGAATACTATTGTACCAAGATGTCGGTAGTACTCTTTTACGATTTTGACATTAAAATGTTTGTATAATCATACAATGCTTTTGTGAAATATATATGAGCTTATGATTATGATTGTTTGAATGTGTACATAAAATAGATAGATAAACATCGACATGAATCAAATAGTCGAAGAAAATGAACAGAATATTAAGTGCAATCAGAAAAATGCAGGCACGAAAAACAAAAGCAAAAAGGCCAAAGATTCAATAGAAACGACTGCTGAAATTAATAAATTGAATGAAGACAATTTAAGTGAAACGCTAGTAAATACTCTTCATATTAACAACTTTAGTAACCTAACAAATGGTACAAGTGATCATTCTAAAGATAGTATCGTTGCTTCGAAACCACAAGCAGTGTCCAATGAAGTCGAGAAGAATGTAAATAGTACGAATCTGAATGATGTTAATAATAGAGATATTAACAATATCAACTCTTTGGATATTAGCAAGGTTAAATGCTTTAGTGTGAGTGAAAATGAAGATATTGTAAGCTCTGACTGTTCTCAAATATATAAAACAGAAATTGAAATAATATCTTATGAATCTGAATTACAAATGCCTGAAATAATGAGACTCATACAGAAAGATCTATCTGAACCTTATTCTATCTATACATATAGATATTTTATTCATAACTGGCCTAAGCTTTGTTTTTTAGCCAGTCATGAAGGCAAATGCATTGGTGCCATTGTTTGTAAGTTAGATATGCATCGAAATGTTGTCAAAAGAGGTTACATTGCCATGCTGGCCGTGGATGAGAAATATAGGAAAAAAAAAATTGGCTCAAGATTAGTACAGAAAGCAATACGGGTGAGCAATAAAAGGATATTTTCCAGTTAATAAAATTTAAGATATTTTAGAGTAGAATCATGTTTTGGTAGTGTTTCTATAAAGTTTAATGTAAATAATAATGTATTTAAAATTCCAGGCCATGATAGATGACAATGCTGATGAAGTCGTTTTAGAAACTGAAATTACAAATAAACCAGCACTGAAACTTTATGAAAATCTGGGTTTTGTGAGAGATAAACGCTTATTTCGATACTACTTGAATGGTGTAGATGCATTGCGGTTAAAACTATGGCTAAGGTGAAATACGTAGGTAACAAATCAGAAACTTTCACTGTTGTGTTATAGCTCTGTTGACGACTGTCTCAGACATATATATAAAAACCTACTGTTGTTACAATGGTATCACTTCATAAGCCTGCCATGTGGATTTTAGCCAAATGTATAGTTTGTTTCAATTAATTTTAATCATGTGATATGTTTTATTTTATCTAATTTATGTGTTAAAAATTGTTAATGGAAATGTTTTCTGCAATTTTTTTTATATATCAATAAGTAAATGGTTGATATCCTATCTGAAAATACACAACTTTGAAGTAATAAATGCCATATTAATTTTAATCCCCAGTTAGTGCCAACACTTATTTCTTACTCAAGGTAACTTTTCCATTTTCTCCAATTGAAAATATTACATGAAAAAATTTAATTTAATTATGTTATTTTATAAGGAATAAAAGAATATCATACAAAAAGGTTTATTGATTCTTGTAACAGCAATATTAAAATGTAAATGTGGCAGTATTTGTGGAAGCTCCGTCATAAATAAATGTATTATTAACAGGTTTATATTGCTTAGTTACAAGTTTAATTGTTTCATGCGCTATGCAACCACCTAAGAAAGATGAAACACTGTGAATCTCGGCTCCACCATATCTACACATTTCATGGATATGGTCATCTTTAGGAAATGGTGAACAAGATATATCACTTAATAGTTTAGAAACACAGGTTTTTAACTTGGCAATATCCCCTTCTGGTTCCCATTCGCCTGGTGCCCTACAATGTTCTAGCTTAAACATATCAGCTGCCCGTAGAAGTATATAATGCACCATCATTACATCTGGCTCCTCTAGGTACCTTGCTATGTAGGAAGCCACAGTACTACCTAACTGATACTCTGTAGCAATACTGGAACCTCTTATTAAATGTAAATCATGTGCATGTCTGCAGAAAAGTTTAACTTCTGCTTCACTTATACTTTCACAATGCAGCTGTGCAACTATTTCTTGCACTTTTCTGTAAACTATCTCGGCTTCCATAGCAGCCTGAGCTCTATACATACTCTGCAGCTTAACATAATGTTCTGTTGAAGCCGTCATATCTGGTAATACACCCCTTAGAGGCATTTTACCCTTTCCTTCAGCTTCAATAAACCCTCTTAACGCAGCACACATGATCCAAAATGGTGAACTGTCTTTAGTTAAATTAGTTGCAGAACTGCTATATATCAATTCTTGAATTTTGACAGGTAAAAATGTTGGAAGCATGGCCGTATTCACAGCTCTTAATGCTTCCTCAAAGTTTTCTTCTTCAATAGGAATACCATTTTCATCTTTCCTAATAAATTCACTAATCACATTTTTAATTTCATTCTTCTCCTTTCTGCTCATGGGCCATCTACTTTGATTTGAAAGTTGCCACTTTTGTATAGCTTTATATAGAATAACAATCCAGGGAATATGGCCATGATCTTTTAGATCAAGATCGTCTATATTAAAAGCATCTAAATATTCAGCCAGAACTTTAAATGGGACATCTAAGCGTAAGTCAATTTGCTCATTTTCAGGATGTATTTCTATAATTGGATGTTCATTCATTTGTATTCTAAAAGACCCCAAAAACCCAACAGATCTACACAATATAAAAGGTACTTTTATCTCCCATAAATGATGAGCTAAATCTTGTATTGTCTTCTCTCCTAAACCTGTTGCAATTACTACACTGAAGGCTTTGAAAAAATCAGGGTTGTCTTTTAAAATTTCTTCTGGTGGCTCCTGTACTGCATGACCTTGTACAGCTGAATTTAATTCTAATAAGAGCCGTAAAGCCTCAGATCCTCTATTAAGTCCTTGGCTTGAACATTCTAAGAAGAAATTACAACCAATATCTTCACCATTTACAACATTATGATCTACAATAGTAACTGCACCCACGCCAGGAAGGACTATTGATTTTAGTATTTCGGTTCCAAGAGCTGTAGCATTTATAAGGCAAATATGTCCCATTTCAAGAGCTTTTTGACCGTGATCTCCCCACAGCCTTAGTTGCCGGTCATATTGTTTATTCTTATCGCTTTGCTCAGGTGATTTAGGAGATGGAGAGGCCATTATTATACTTAGGATGCGGATATGCCGTTAATTAAAATTAGTTTGCCGTTTATTACAAATTAGTACTTCTTAGTTTAGTTAATGCATTAAATTTATAGATTATTTTTTAGTATATTTTGTAATTTGACTTAGAATATTTGACTTTGACAGTTGGTGCGATTTTAGTGATTGAATGGTAAAATCGATTTTCTAATAAAAACCACATTATAAATATGTTGCCTCACTAATCTGTAATTAACAAATTCAGAAAACTCAAAACTTAACAGAAAAAAATCATAGTAGTTTTAATTTGTTCTTAAATTCTTATTTAAAGGCAATCTAGCCAAACCTCCTAACTTGGCAATTTATTATTTTTATCTGTCTATATAGCCATAGTCCACAGAATATAAAAAGACATCTATTCTATTTATGATACCTACTGATTACAAATTATAGATTGTATCTACTATTTGTGTTAATTTATTATTAAAATAATTTGATGTGAAAACCATCACTTCATTATTGAAGCTTGAGTTTTAACTCTGAACGACAAATTAAGTAGTGCAATGATAATAATTTTTATATATAAAAAGGTGAATGTGTATGGAAATGAATTTACAGACATTATTTCAGGATTTTAATCCTAGGTAAAAATAACAACAAAATTGTATAAAGTGTAAAAGTGATGTTTCGTTTAACACCTATTACTTTTTTAGCAAGTTCGTCGTTCACACTTGTTTGCTGATTTTTACTGCTTTATTGGCCTTAAAATTAGATAACACTATATCATGGTCCTACTGGGCAGTATTTACACCAATATGGATTTGGAAATTTCTTGTTGTACTTGGTGCTACAGTAGGCACATATGTGTGGTGGCAATACCCTCATTTCAGGTTTGTAACAGTGGAAAATAGATTCATGATTTTATGTTTTGCTCTACAGTTAATAAGTGTGATATGAATAATAACAATACCTAGGCTCTAAATTTACAGGGTCAATGTTTACTACAAAGTCTAAATTGTTGCCTAATTTCTTTAGTTAAACTATATATTTTATATTCACCTATATGTATTAAATAATATTGAAATGTGTTATATATGTCACAAAATCAATGATAAGTGTCCTAAATGATTTCTTACCTATTGGATACAGATGTTCTAGTACATTGTTATACATTGTAAATCTTTGAATATCCAATATCATATATATTAAATAAAATTGATAATTCAGAGTAATGAAAATAAGTGAAGCAACTAATTAAAATAGTAATAATGATCAAGGTTAATACCCAAGTGTAGAAGTTTATTAATATTTTTATTACAGCGGAATCAATAATAACATACTTTTACAGGTTAGAAGGTGAAGCTTATATTCACTATAAAGCAATGCTGATAAGCCTTGCAATACATCTAATTTTACTCATGTTTGAGTTGCTTGTATGTGATCAGTTGACAACAAGTCGTCATGTGTGGATATTAGTGTTTATACCACTCATATTTATAAGCATAGTGTCTATAGCTATATGTATATGGTGTGTCAAACACGATAGAAGCTATGAGGTAAGCAACTAACTTATAAATTACTCTGAGATAATATTTAATTATTTAGCTATGAGTATTTATAAAAAAAATATAGGCTGAACTCTGCTTTAAGTGTCACAGATTTTTCACATCAATGGTTGTTGAGAGGAAAGTATACTTGTAAAATTTCACAGTGCAGAAATAAATTATTTGTAACCCTCTCTACAGGGGTGGTACCTCCAAGACATATAAAAATAAACTATTAAAAAAGGGATTTGTTTTGTTAGGTTTCTTTAATTAGTACAAAAAAAAACTGTCAACATTAGTGACATTAATTTCCGCTTTCAAATCTCCTTCTGTACATTTTTTTACTTGTTGGTGAAAATGATAAGACGCCTATAGCAACTATTCATTTCTTTACAGTTTTTTTGGTTAGGATGGTTTTTACATTGTTTTGAAAACTAAGCATTTTCAATGGACGAATGTTATATGGAGGATAAAACTTGTCATCCCTGTCTTACAACTCGATTTTTCTAATTTTCTTCAAAACTACTCTTCTCTAGCAAATGGAGTTTGCGGGATAGGGTAGAGCTCAATTTCTGTACCCCCTCCTTTTTCCTCAAATTCCGAGTCAACTAAAGTATAGTTCTAAAATATAAAAGAATAATTAAGACATCTTGTTGGCATTAATCTTACTTTTATGTCATGTTAATTCTATTAATAGTTTAATGTTTTTTTCAAAGTTAATAGAATAAAAAATATTCAGTGGGTTAAAGCAACTTATATGTACAGATAAATAACTTTATGTACCCTAAATTTTACTCTCATTCCTTTTGAAATTGTTATATTATTCACAAAACTTTTTTTTTCAGCTGGAGTTATTTTGTGCTGTAAATATACTTCAGTTTATATTCTTGGCATTAAAGTTAGATGATTTCATCAATTGGTCATGGGAAGTTGTGTTTGTGCCTATGTGGATTCTCATGTGCCTGAGCCTAGTAGGTGAGTGTATGTATGTTTTATATTTTGGTAGTCGTCTAGGTACAGTCAGCTTCAAAATTTGATGACCATATTAAAAGTTCAAAAATAGCTTTACAACATATTATACTAATATTGCTAAACATGACAAACGCCAATATTGAATGAACAAGATTACAGTTCTAATTACCGAAATATCAAGTTGTCAAATTCATCAAACACATGTTGTGTTCTTAAGAGATTTTGTTTAATCTAACATATTATGAGGTTTGTTCTTGTTCTAAGTGACGATAGATAGAAAGGTATTACTAACATTGCCACTTTAAAATTTATTATTTTTATAATAAAGTAGAATTTCCAAAACATAAGTACTGTAAGTAAATATAAATCATCTATAATTAAAAATAAAAATTAATAATAAAACAAGTTTTTAAATCATTAATATATTCTTTTTGTAATCTTGTCATTGTCATCACTGTTTTAAAACTGAAATGAAAAAGCCACATTCTTTGTCTCAACTTTCATTCCATGAAACTTTAAATATGGTCATTGAATTTTGAAGCTGACTGTACTTCAAAATAATATACAATTCAAAATTATGTTAGTACGCTAAAGATGCATTCTATAAAAAAAACTGTGTAATATATTTATTAAAAATGTAATCTATTTCAAAGATACTAGACTAATGTAGTAGTGATAGATTTTTGCCTTTCAGGGGTACTATACAGTATAATGTTTGCGGGAATATTGTTAAGAACACCGGAAGTGAACATACAGCAAAGAAGGACCAGTTTTAACTCAGCTCTAGCATATACATTTACTGTTATACCAATATTAGTGTTCCAGGTATTTATATAATTATATTATAATATATTTATAGATAAATTGAATGTTGAGATGGAAGTGGTGCAAGAGGATAGGAGACAAAGTGAATACTGAGATGGTGGTGTGGCTAGACGAGAGTAGATAAAGTGAATGTTGAGATGGAAGTGTGGCAAGAGGATAGTAGACAAAGTGAATACTGAGATGGTGGTGTGGCTAGACGAGAGTAGATAAAGTGAATGTTGAGATGGAAGTGTGGCAAGAGGATAGTAGACAAAGTGAATACTGAGATTGTGGTGTTGCTAGACGAGATTCGATAAAGTGAATGTTGAGATGGAAGTGTGGCGTGACGAGAGTAGATAAAGTAAATGTTGAGATGGAAGTATTGTGAGACGAGTAGATAAAGTGAATGTTGAGATGGAGGTGTAGCGAGACGAGAGTAGATAAAGTGAATGTTGTGATGGAAGTGTGGCGAGACGAGAGTAGATAAAGGGAATGTTGAGATGGAGGTGTGGCGTGACGTGAGTAGATAAAGTGAACGTTGAGATGGAAGTGTTGTGAGACGAAAATAGATAAAGTGAATGTTGAGATGGAGATGTAGCGAGACGACTCAAGAACCCTGTTGCGAAGAACGCAAAGGGTCCTAGCTGTGAGGATGATCAGGGGGTACCGTACGGTGTCCTTCACGGCGGCTACACTCCTGGCGAGCGATCCGCCCTGGGAGCTACAGGCGGAGGTGCTCGCAGCCGTGTACTGGCACCGGGCAGAAGCTTTGGCCACTGGGGTAAGGCCCGAGGCGGCGCGAATTAGGGCTCTAGCTCACCGAGCCCTGATGCGACGGTGGAATAGGGACTTGGAGTCCCCTGCCGCCGGTATGATCACAGTGGAGGCGGTCCACCCTCACTTCGACCAGTGGATCAATCGGCAGGACGGAACGCTTACGTTCCGTCTTGTGCAGGTGCTGACCGGGCATGGTTGCTACGGTGAGTACCTGCACAGAATACCACGAAGGGAGGCGACCCCCTCCTGCCACCACTGTGACGAGTCCGTCAGTGTGCTAACGCGATCCCGTGACGTCCCATTACGGCGCAGAGGGCAACCGTTGGTTTTTAGTGGAGGTGTAGCGAGACGAGAATAGTTACAGCAAGAAACGTTACATACACGTTTGACAGTTTGTAAGTAGCATCTGTGATAGAAAAGATTAGAAGTTGCCGCAGTTTGCTCTTAATATAGAGGGATGAAATAATGTAATCTGTTCTCGTCTTAAGTAGATTATTATAAAGGAAGAGGGCAACTGAAAAATGATAAAAAAGCAAGAGTGGCAAGGATACATCTTATAATCTAACATTTTATTATAAGAACGATTGTACATCAATACCGTCTAAGGGCTGTGCAATTCAGCGACATTGCTCTATATTTTAAATATTAGTATTAAAATAGTAAGATAACAAGGTATAGATGTAAAGTTTGTTCCAGGTGCTACTCACCAATAAGCTAGACGACTGGTTGTCGCTGTCCTACATAGTGGTCGTCAGTCCGCTGTTCGTGACATACGCTACGCTCATAATTATGTCCTTCGGCTCCAAGGGAGGGAATAAATGTAAGTATAGTTAAATTTCGGGACGTTCTTCCATTTGTAGTTGTGTACGGTCAGCACATAAAGAAATAAACTATTGCTTTTATACATATATTTTTTGGAATTTTGTATAGTATCTTAATTTAATTAATTTAATATTATTTTTTTCTTTTCTTATCATCTTTTTTTGGTTGTCCTTCTTTTCTTATAATAATAAATCTGAATAAAAATTACAAAAATATAAATTACAAGCCATAACAATAAATATTGTTATTTATATGACACACTAACTCTTTACTGTCAATATATTTTCTTCAAAATGTGACGAAATTTTTTTTCAGACTACCATGAATTTTAAGTTTCAAGTTTAGAATCCCTGATATTTTAAGTTTCAAGTTTAGAATACCTGATATTTTAAGTTTCAAGTTTAGAATCCCTGATATTTTAAGTTTCAAGTTTAGAATCCCTGATATTTTAAGTTTCAAGTTTAGAATCCCTGAAATTTTAAGTTTAGAATCCCTGATATTTTAAGTTTCAAGTTTAGAATATCAAAATATATAAATACTTTGAATGCAAAAATGGCTCGAAAATCATTTAGCAGTTATAAAAAGGTTTCCTTCATTTTGTTTTATAACATAAAAATTGTTTTAGGGTGGTTTGGTATTAGGAAAGATTTCTGCCAATTTTTGTTGTCCGTGTTTCCACTGCTACAAGAGTACGCGAACATAGCGTATAATAACAACGTGAACCGAACGACCAGACATGAACAGACACCGGAGCCCTACACGGACGAAGAACACAAGAAGACTAAAGAGAAAAAGTCACATAAAAACCAGAAGAAGAATGAAGCCATGAAGCCAGTGGTGCCCGTGACCAGCATAGAGATGCCGGACTGAGGAGGAGAGGAGAGGAGTTGAAATGATTAGCGAGAGAGCTTGATGCGGCAACACGGGGAGATCATACATAAGTATCATTTAGATATTACCGGATATTGAGTGCTGGTGTATTTGTTATTTACACTACTAACATGGCCGCTGCGTCACTTCCTGTGTTTTATTTTAAATGAATTTTTAGTTATAAAACAAAAACGAGGCTCACTACAGAACTTTTTAAAATATATTAAATTTGGTGCTAGTTTTGATTTTAGTATTATTTTGTTATATGAATTTTAGTGTAATTGTGATCAGCAAAAAATAATATTGCAATTGTTAAATATAACTATTTTATTTTCATTTTCTTAAAATAACACCAAATATTTACATATCAATTTATTCTTAAGGGCAATCCCTTTCATTTTATGAAACTTATTTGTTTGAAAATCATTAATTTTCTTTTCACTTTAAATATATGTAAGATGAACTAAACACGAAAATTTAACAATTATAACTAAGTTACACTCACATAGTTTAACAACGCACACACACACCATTAACACCTGCGAATATGCACATACATAGCACACTACACACATACACATGTACACGCACATGCACACAACTTCCACCCTAATTTTTAGTCCATATAATTTAATTTGCCAACACCTTTTCTGAATATAAATACTTTTTTGGATTTATCAAATTATTAATGAGAAATAAAGATTTTATAATAAAAATTACTCGAGGCGGTACAATTCACAGAAATTCCTATATTACAAAATATAGCGTCAAAAATATAACAAAATGGTTCTTCAATGTTTTTTTTTTACAAATTGAATGAAATTTCGTAAATCATCTATATTTTTATCACAGTGTATAAAAATATTTTTATATTTTTTAAATACGAAGTACCAATATAGAGTAGAAAATATAACTTTTTATACTAATGTTTGAGTTTTTGAACACGGACGTACGTAGTTTTTTTTAATATAAATAAATTTCATTTCATTTTTAATTAATTTGTTAAGAACTTGTTAATTTTATTTCGTCCAGTTGTGTTTACGGAAGTAGTGACAGATATTATACAAAAAATTAATTGTATGTCTACTAATTTTTTTTTGCATGGACAGACGTACAAAAATAAGGATGAATTTAGAAATGTGTGCTCGCAAAATCACAAGTATATCAAGCTTTAATGTTAATAAAATTTGAATTTTAATTTCTATCATTAGCTACTTAACCCGATTAGTTCAGTAAGATTTGGAATCTGTTTGATTTAATGCTAAGTTATAAAAAATAATAAACATGAACTAACTCGCACAGACAGACGGAAGGAAATGTATTCTGATTTCATTCTGTTACATAAATTATTAAATTAAAAATCGTAATAACATACAACAAAATGAGATTTACATTTTCGTAATTTGGTAGACAATTATATACAATATATTTTCTGAGCTCTGATGATACAATGAATGTTATTTTCGTATTTACGCAGTTTTATATGTTATAATTTCTTAGTATAATAGCTAGTTTGGGTGCCTTTACAATTTGGTTTGTACGAAATATATTAAATAGGGTAGAGGAGAGCGAAAATAGATATCTAATGATTATATTGTACATTTATATAAAACTATTTTTGTGATAATATAGTTGTTGACTGTACTTTGACCTCTCCGGTTCAAAAATATTAAAATAGAGTAGAAACTGCAATATTATAAATAATTGTGACAACTGTACAGATAGTCGAGTTGTTATATATTATTGATGAATCGTTTACTGTGATATACCTACTCTTCCTAGCGCTTGGCATTAGTGTGGACAATAGCAAATTATTTTGTTATTAGCCTCATTTATTTGTTGTTCTTTAATAAAATGTTCATGTACAATACTGTTTTTTATTTATTTTGTCGATTTTTCTATAGTAACTAGTGTTAGGTGAAACTCACTTGGAGCAGTATCTTTTATAAATAATAGTGATTGGATTACGTAATGATGCGGTAGCCGCCATAACTCTGAATCAACTCAAATATTTTAGAGAATGCATAAAATCACGTGACCCCAAAAAAAATTGGCGAAATGCGATAGGACACGCAACTACTGCATTATATGAGTTTTATAGTGTCTGATCACACATGCTGGGCTAACGTACCATTGTTCTTTTTTCCTGTATCGTAACCATGGCAAGGCTAGTCAAATAAAATATTTCTTTCTGTATCTATGATTGCATTATAAAATTAGTCAAATCACGGTATTAAACAAGAGGTCGAGGTTGAACAACTATAAAAAATTAACAACAGCAATTCTGGCTTGTTTTACGAAAGCTTAGCTGCCAACCCTGAAGTTAAAGACAGCTGGTACCGACGTCCCCACACATCGATTTCTTTGCATAATATACTGTTATGCCTCAGTCACCACCATGACCTGGCGGAGCTAGTACCTCCTTAAATATTTACTTTTGTTTGCTTTTATAAATATACTTAATTAAGTAAATATCATCTAATCAAATATGTCTGCGGTAAAAATAACCAACAAGAAGTGGATAAGCGAGGAGTCTCTGGAGGAAGAAGAGTTGTTTAATCATAGCAATGAAATGGAAACTGTCTGTTATGCTATCACTAAAGTAGTTTTGGATGCCGACAATAAATGGAAAGGACATGTGAGAAAAAATACCAGTTACTCTTTGTCTAATCGTAGTTATATCATGGAACTGGTCAGCATACAGGTTGGACTATTTATATAAGCATATAATCAAAACCAATCCTATTAATATCTTTAACATATTATTTCTGTTGTACAGGTTTTAGATCAAATAATAGAATATTTAAGTAAGTTAGTTAAATCTTTTTACAAGTTACACCCTAAACTGGCTAGGTTAAAAAAAGACAATAACTTAATGTTAAGTAAATACAATCATATCTTTAACTCATTGTGTGGCAGAAGATTTGTGTTGCTGCAGTCAATTCACAGCCTGATAATGACAATATTATCAACATGTCTTTATCGCGAAGACGCTAGGAAAATGATAGAATCTTGTTTAAGGTAAGTTAGAAAAAATTTCGCTTAAGGGAATATCGAACCACAAGTCTTTGGTTTCCAAATAGGTATATATTTAAATTATACCCTGTCTGTAGGTATATTATGAACTTTAGTTTTTTTCAGCTTAGTTGGAATTTACAACAATCTCATAGGTTTGAGTTATAAAACGTTTATTGCAAAGTTCAATATTTGTAGCAACACTTATCCTAATACTATAAGCGAAACTAAACCTCTTACGCTTACTAAAATAGTACAGGTAAGAAAAGTAACATTGGATACGACTCCACTTTTTTTTTATACTGAATTTAATTAATTAGACTATGTTGTATAGGTTTTGGCCAAGAGTCGAACAGAAATCAATTGCCAACGTCTGATAAACTGCTTAGTTTTGATGTACCGACCTGAACATCGCGCCGACAGTGCATCTAGCTCTAGCAGCGCTGATAGCTTGGAAATATACCAGTTGGTTTTTTTGGTGCTTTGTATTAGTAAACCATAGTTTCTGATATTCATTTAAAAAAAACTCAAACTTCTTTTCAATAATATAAATATATATCTTTCAGTACCTTAACCAAACATATAACTCCTCCGAATTCATCTTCCTCGCGTCGCCACAGTTTAACCAAACGCCGTCTAGCATTCATAGAAAACAAGAAAGCTAAAATGAAGCAAGCACAAAGTCTTATCGAACCAAAAAACGGACACAAAAAAATTATTGATATTCTGAATCCTCAAAACTCTGACGCTGAAGTGCCATATACTTCTCTTTTGACAAACGAATGTGTGTTGGACAACGTCTATAATAACGATGGTAGCTAACCATTAGATTGTTTATTGTCGTCAATAATGATTTGAAATATGTTTCTTCAGTAAAAAAAAATCTACAATGTTTAATTTGCAGAAAATGTTAATGGTATACTTCAGAGCGAGGAGAAGTACATAGAGATACTTCTCGATACTGTAGCAACTACCTCTCCAACCTTACTGGGGCCCAAGGGAGTTAAAAAACTAAAGTCAGGTATATGACCTACTGAAAAAAACTTACCTCCTTATTACCCTATCATTGAATAAGGTTAATTTATATTTATTTCTGAACTTATAGGTAAAGTACAAGCCAGCAAAAAGGCTGCTCAAAAAGTTACAAATTATTATCAAAATTTACTGTGGGGAGACGTTGGAAGCTGTCTTGAGCATCTTGTCTTATGGTGGTCCTCGTTTCCATTAGCTACGAGGTATTATGTCATACTTATATTTTTATTGGCGCATTCGATACCATACGTATACCAATTTTTTTTTTCAGATCACCCAATACAAGCCAAAATCTCCGCATGTGGTTATTTGCAACATTCAATGATGCCAGTATGAAACATTTCATAACTAGTATTATCAATTAAGAGTAATAAGTATTATTACTCAAAATATTTTGGTTCACAGATACTCCGGAACTAATATTATCGTCCTTAAGAATATTGGCTGACGCTTTAGGATGTCACGTAACTTCAACTTCTTGGGATAAGCATTTTGGGTGCAGTATTTTATCATTTTATTTTACAAAAAATTTACAACCAAAATTTATTGCATGATGTGGCAACTGTATGTGTTTGTTTATTATAATTATTATCATTACATTTACATTCTAAATACGGTTTGGTACCAAGGTTATTTCATTTGCAAGGTAAATTATATGATTTATTTTAGTCATAAAATGTAGTTACCTGGAAGATAAAGTAATATACTGACTCTTTCTGGTGTTTCATAATGCAGGGCTACGCTAACAACCAATCTGACTCCTACATCGCTGAAGGAATATCCGGATTTGTCAGTTAACATCAATGAAGTAAGGAATAGATTTCAATCCATTAAAAATAAATCAATCTATAACTTTGTTAGTAATATTTTATTTTCAGGTAACGATATCAGGTGCAAGTTTCGCGCTTCTATTACAAGAGCTTGTGACTCTTAATAACCACTGCGAAGTTACGTGGGATTATATTCTAGGAGCACCTCTAGAGGACTTACCGATTGTTGAGCAAATACCAATTTTGCACAGACTAGGTAAGAACTAAGAAACATTTGGAAGATATCTTCCAAATACTTCTTAGTTTTCAGTTATTTAATTCAGCCTTAATATAGATTATATTATTATAAAGTTAGGATATAAAGGTAGGGGAGAAGAGGCTAATGGGTATACTAATGAGAAATTTTCATAAAGACCACATATGTTAACTTTCTTAAAGTTTTTAATGAGGAAATATGAGATTTTTAAATTCTTATTAGCCTAATGTATAATTTATCATAATTAATTTAAATCATGAGAAGTTTTTGAAATCGGATTGTAAACGGTTACACTGGTCCCCGCTGTGGGTTTGCAGGTAACATATTATAGTAGAAACCCTGCTATGTTAGATAAGTAAGTTTCCTCATTGATCAGAAAAATATAGGTCATATAATTACAAACCTCTTAATAAATCTTTGAAAACAATATGTTAATTTAGATCACTCAATCCACACTTATCGCTTGTGGTGTATGAGTGAGACGCGTCGTCTCGCCAACTGCTGGCAAATGGATGACTTTGTGCGTGTCACGCAATGCGACATGAGAACATGTTACGAACAACTCCTCAACTTAAGGTTTGCGGACCACTCCGACACTATTGAGGCTGGTGTGTACAAAAAATATTTATACTTCTTTTATAAAAAAGTAATTATGTATCGAGTAATTACTTTAAATGTTTTAGGTAAGATTGGTGTTCATGAAAATGTTTGTGCGAAAATGCGTGAGAAACTCGTTTCGGAAGTGAAGGTTAATATACAAAAGTTAAAGGCAAGTATTGTTATTGAAACCGTGAATACTAATTTAGAAATTATACGTATCTCACAATATATAATAATTTATATTATAGGAGGCCAGTGAGGAAATTACAGTTATATTATCGGCCGTGTGCGCCACGACCAGTCTAGCTCACCTCACTATGATTTTTCCGAGCAACGCCGAGTGGCGGAAAATAACTCAAGCGGATACTGTGTATTCGATATATGTACACGAATTTTTAGGTATTAAGTTTGTTGCTTTTATAGATTAAGTTAAAACGTAAAAAGGTACATTAAGGAGGTTAAACAGATTACGATCGCACAATATTAAGAAACTCGGATTCGACAAAATAAATTATTAAGATTTGCCTAACCATTTTTTTAACGCCACAAACACAGGCCGCCTTCTTTTGCACTGTAATCTGAATTGTTGATAGCCATGGTTGTGTGATTATGGCTAACATCTTAGCTAATTCTATAATTGTTTCCGCTAACATCTTAACTATTATAGAAATAGCTTCGATTCCAAAGGATTATAACATGGCTAGGCCCTCTCTTGATTATATTAGAAAAAGATGTTGCTGTAGCATATATATTTGTTCTAAGAAAAAATGCTGCTACCAGTAATTAAATCGACTCAGGACACGACCACCCTTAACATGATTCTGCGGATAATGTGCGAGTCCTGGCTGCATCACATATATGTAGCAAAAGTAAAATTCACGTGAGTTAATTTTAATCAGTAGTCGAAAATCTATTAAAAAAATGTTCCATAGAACGTCAGTAACTATATTGGAAATTTGATTTTGCATGTATTTTTTATTATTATTTTGATCAGGAAAGATGCAGCTTCCCAACTATTGGTGGACTTCAATGAGGTCCGAAATTGGTTGAAAGATTGTAAACCTCTAACGGCGGCGGCCAAAAAACATATGTTACAAAATGAGGTTCTAAGGTACGTCATCGTCGACTCCTTTAGTTGATAAATGAGGATACGAAAAATTATTAATATAAGTATTAAGAAAAGGAAGAAGCAAACATTTTATAATGGAATTAATGTATATACAATTGATACTTAATAATTTAATTGAATACTTTCTAAGACGATGCGAGGGAGTTGGAAGGCTATTGCTTCACGCTCCCGGAGATCTCATCTCCATGCAAGAATCTACAATGCAGTCTGCGAAAATAAGGAAAGATGGTATTATTATTTATATAAATTTATTTGCTTTTGTTTATACCCCCATGATAATATACATGAATAAACCCCCTTCTTGTGTAGAGGCGGAGTCTCCCGAACAGTTGATGCCGGCTGAGATGTATGTTCCCAACCAGAAGCAGTGGCTCACCTTGCGAGCCAACAAACTGAAAGGACCCCTTGTCTTTACTTTGTGTTGCGTGGTGCTGTGCTAATAATTATGACTCTATATTATATACTTTTTATTTAAATTATCCTTTTCTTGACAACAGATGACCATGAATAAAAAATATATATTTTGTAAATGGCTCTTAGCAAAGACTTTAATTACTTTTGATTAATTAGAAATTTCTGATATCTTGAGAAAATTGTTGTTTATTAATAGACCAATTATTTCCAAAATAATTATTTAAGAATATACGTATATTTTAATATCTAACAACCAAATATTTAATTATTTTTTCTTCAATAGAAAAGTAGTATTTTGACTACTAGTAGCAAAGACAATCAATAAAACTTGTAACATGTATATTAAAGCGAATTATGAAACCCTTTGAGCTGAAAGCGGTTCGACATCGTTATCAAATTTTCGAAAGCTGAAAACGAAATGGGTGTCTTGGGGTCGGTATAGTTAGTGTAACAGGTCCTCTGTCGCATTTAAATAATAAATGTCAGCGTACTCGACTAGAGGAAGGAAAGATTGTGCTAGTAGTTTTAATTTTATAAAAAATAGAGTGTGAGGGAATGTAAAAGATGATGTAGCGGCTTATTTTCTTCATTCACTTGAGCTATAGAGATTGAATGCAGTCTATAATTAACTCTTAACTTTTTTTGTTTTATCGTGGTAAGACCATATAGTTGCATCAGACTACATGAGGGAGGGTTCCACAGGCCATTTTGATTTATAATTTTGCCTGTATTTTTTATGAGTGTTATTCTTATAATCTTTCGACAAGAAATGTATGAATATAGAAATGGTTTGTTTACATTTTCTCTTCTCAATGTTAGAAGGGAATCACAATGCCTTCTTACGGAAGACGAATAAATGGATTCATGCAGCCAGACGATTTTAACCAGTTAATAACGGATAAAGATATTAAGAAATCGAATAGAATATAGAATAGGTTTCATAAATGATTGCAAGAGATCAGAAAGTTTGCTTAAAAACTGCTTCTTAGAATTGGAGAGGATAGGAAGAAATCGATAGTGAGAAGAATGTTTTTCTAGGAATGGGAATTATATGAGTACTTATCCAGGCCATATCGAAAATAGTTACAAAGTCAAAAGTTTATAATATGGGTATTTATTGTTACAACATACTGTAAGAATGGTTACATTCGGTATGGAAGAGATTGATAAAAGTAACATCTCCATTACTTCCTGTAATAAAAAAACAGATAGGCATGTCTTAGTTTGAGTGTTAGTGACGGATGTTCTCTAGAAAGTTCCAGTATTTACTATTTAATTCTTATCTTAACGCAGGGGTTTTAACAAATTCTTCATCAGTGTACTTGAACGTATATAAATAAAAAAAATATATTAAATTGATTTAATCTTTATTTTCTTATATTTACATAAAATAGACTAAACTTTACATTTACTTAAAATAAATCATAAATACACAAATTTTGATCGAACTTATCTCATAATTACATTACAAGTGTAAGATTCAAAACACTTATCGTCTTTAACTCATATCTTCTATATCAGGGGAGGCCAACCCGTCGATCGTGGCCCCTAGGTGACTCGATCGCGGGCAAGGAAAAAAATTATCAGTTTCTACCTATTTCCTTCCTAAATATTACAAAAATTATATATAGTTAAAAAAACTCTAGTCGGAAACCGCAAAAAATTAGAAAGGCAGACAGTAGATGTCTAGTCGAATTAGGTTGGTCACCCCTGCTCTATATATTCTATTTAATCATCATCTGAATCAGACTTCCTACATTTTTCTTTTAATTTTTCATACTCATTTCGCCTAATTAAATCGGCCTTCATTTTCTCCATATCACTCAAAAGACTGCTGACTTTAACATTTTCTAACTTATCATTAGTTACTTCGGATTCGCTGTCTAACCCAGAATCCCCATTGGAGTTTCTGTCTTCCCGAACTCCCTCTTGGTCTGAAGCTTCATGAACACTATCATCTGACAGTTCCTCAGCCTGCCCCCCGGGTCTGTAAGCTTTAGGAACAGTTTCTTCTAAACGTTTCTTTTTGAGAACGGCTTCAATTTGCATTGGATTGGCCCTGTCGTCAAATTTGCTCTTCTTTTTTCGCATGCTCTTTGCGATCACTCGTTTTTGATGGTCCAATTGAGGAAACAGTTCTGAAATCAAATAATATATATGTATTTGTTCTAATATCAAAGATAATACTGTTTCAAAAGAGCTTGAATATAAATGGTGTACAACTTTTAACGATGGCAGCACTTAAGTGTAACAAAACCAAAGAAAGATTAAGAAAAAAAGACAAATCGCATCCTCAGGGAGCCATCATCATTATAAGCTGCTTCTGTGTGGCGTTTAGATGAAAGCCAGAACGAGTGTCGTCTATATACCTATACGCGCGTTTGTAAGTTCGTGTGTATGCGTGAGTGCAAGAATGGGTGCGTGTATGCGTGCGTATGTAAATGCGTATGTGCGTGCGTGAGTGGTTGTGTATGTGTGTGCACTCACCTTGCGCGCCGTTAAGCGCCTCTTCCGCGGCGTTCATCTCTGCTTCCTGTATGGAGTGTCCGCGCGCTGCTGCTAGTCGCGCCCCTCGGAAGTAAACCCCCACTGTATACACACGCGTGTTGGTGGGACCCAAGCATTCAATAACCCTGTGTCAATAATAATACAAATCAGAACAAAACATTTATTTGATCGAAAGATTGGAATTTTTAGGAAACTGTCAACGTAGGAACGAAGGCAGATCCCCAACTCCAGTCAGGAGGTAGGGAAATTGTAATTTCTCAAAAACCTAAGAGAGCAAATAAATTAGTATTCAACAGCATATTTTGTGCACAAACTGTTACTAGCACAAATCAGAAATATAATGGTGGCTCTATTAGCCATCAGAATATATAGTCAGCGCAGTGTCGTACTTGTAGAGGGGTATGTCAGGCTCCCCTCCATCAGCAGAGCGCAGCGTGAGGCAGCACTGCTGCAGCTTTGACTTGGGGTCATTCCAGTCCTGGTTCATGATGAACTCCTGCAGGCGCGGGAACAGGCACGCGTTGCAGAAGGCTTGGCAGTACGCTAGATTCTGAAATGTATACTTCTTATATACCATATCTGAAAACTGTAACTGCCGTTTAGTTAAATATTTACTATTTAATCTTTATAGATGTCACGACTAATGCTAGTTTGAGACATTATACCAGAGATCATTCCTCCTACCCGTCATAATACAATCAAATTTATATTTAAATAATTTATTGCACTTTTTTTGTATATTTAATAGTTATTGATGTAAATTGTCACAAAAATAAAGTCAAGTGAAAAATAGAACATTAATAGTGCTAAAAATTCTCCCTTTCCAATTATAAACCTTTCAAATAGACAGGAATTTTTTACAGTTCATTCTTGAATAGTATCTTGAATCAGTTGTTTTAACCAATGCAGTAGTCCTACAGATAGAACAAAATCCGAATTCTTATGTATTTAAAAAGCTATATTTTGAAACAGAGCCAAGTTGATTATGGATATGACGGTCGGGTGCGTTGGCAAATAAAAAATTTCTTTATTTGAATATAATCTTAAGACAAAAATTAAAGTTATAAAATCAGATAGTATAGATTACAATTGAATTTGTCGTAAAAATTTTCTTCCTATTCTTGTCATTTAAGCTACTATGATTATTGTTGTTTTCAATTCTACAGCCGTTATAGAGATTACTTACTATCTAATTGGACAATGTGTATAAACTTTTAAGTAAAATGTAATAAATTGGAAATTGTCTTTGAACGAAATCTTACTACGATTTAAGATTAATTTAAACATAATATTCTTCACAAGTAACCAAAAACTATCTTGCACAGGTCGCTTTTTAGCGATAAGACCATCTTTTTGTTACTGCAGCTTTTGTTATATATATATATATATATATATATATTCTTTGGTGTATAAAAAAGAATATATTTTATAATATTTATTTGTGACAAACTTTTCTTTGGCTTTGAAATAAATCGGACTGTAATTAAGGGCCTTTGACCAAGTAATTATTATATTAAAGAAGTTTATGGTATTGTTTTTATGAGAAATTTTTGTCCACTTTATAATGTTATTTGGGACGATTCCAACGGTTAACATAATTATGAAAAGTCTGTATACCGTTTATTGTATTAAGGCATTATTATTATTAATACCATAAAATACCACTTTTTTTTATTTAGGTAATTTTCAGTCACAACTACCAGCATTACCATATAAATACCTTATCAATATACAAAGCTCCAAGGAACGCCTCCAGAAGATCCGCCTTGTGTTTCTTGGTGGTGGGTTTAGCCTTGGGGTTATTATATATGGCGTAGTCCGACATGTTGAGGTCATCGCACACCATGGACTGCGTGCGGTTGTTCACCAGCGAGGAGCGCAGCAGCTGGGGAACACGTTCACTCGTGATTCAATATAATAAAACAGTGTTTATTTCAAACCTTACAATATAAAAAAAAATTAAAATTTTGTTTAATTTTAAACATTCATTGATAAGCAAATACGGAACATCTGAGCAATGTTATATCGCAATTGTTCTACGGTTCAAGTTGTTTTCAAATTTCTCACTGTATATTAAGTTTCTGATCACGACAGAGGAGTACATGACTGAGTTTTTTGTGGGGTTCTTCACAGACCAGGGCGTATTTTACTTGTACGTTTAAGTTTAGAGGCGATTGTCTCCACCGAAGAGCATATTTCAATATGTATGCTATGCTACGCTGCCGATGGACGTACACGCAAGAAACGTGGAGTTTATAAATAACGATAATAATTTGTTCACATTACCTCGTTTCTTTAAAATTTACAGACACAATTAGTTGAAAAAAATTCTTTAATTTTTAATAAAAATGGTGGATTGGTATTTTTATTTTAAGTATAAAATGGAAACTAAATTTATCATCTTAAGTCATATAGGTTGTCCAGGGGGGTTGCGGATGCCGCCAAAGTCATGATAAGCGATGGAGGCTGGAGACTATCGAGTGGAGTTTACTGGGAGTACATCACAATACTCCGATAGCTTCGGCAATCATACATATAGATATACTAGCATAAAACTAATTATGATATATTAGAAAAATACTAGGTTACAATTACAATAAACCCACCGATAGATGGCCTTCGTGATGGTCGGGAAAGTGTTTGTAGAGTCTGTCAGATACCACCAGCTGCAGCACAGTGTCACCCAGGAACTCCAGCCTCTGGTTGGAGCCCAGGGTGAGATGCGTGAACCCAACAGAACGATCCGTGAACGCCCTCGCCAGAAGGCGAATGTGTTTGAATTGCACACCTGAAACAAACAAAATTTGGATCAACGGCTTAAAAATAGTTTCAATAAAAATAAAGAAATTAAATTATGATAATCGTATTACATCTCACCTATAGATTCTTCAAATAGAGTCAACTTCTGCAGAAACTCGAAGTCCTTGATATACTTCCGGTCCCCGAGAGGCTCTTGGTCCTGTAGCGGGTGAGGGCGCTCCTTGGACCACACGTCCAGCAGCTCGGGCTCGTGGTACCACAGCGAGAGACCGAACACTCGGTCTGTTACCTGTATTAGACAACCCGTCAATATCAGTGCATGGAAAGAGCACAATAGAATATTTGGTAAATGCCCTATATAATGATTAATCGCCATTGAGTACGTGAACGTATTCAATGGCGAGCAAATTTTACATGTACGGTGACCAGGACGCTGTCTGTTTACAGAAGTAGTGAGCCAGGATGTGTTGAGTGTATCAGTGTTCGTGAGGTTACCGGCTTATGTAGTTGCAGGAGTGGTGTCCGTCAGAGCACCTACTCGCGTATAGGGTAGAGGTTTACTACTGTGTACTTGAATATGTACAATGAATAGTGTGTACTAAAGTACAGGAAGGAGTGTGGGCTAGAGTATAGGAAGAAGTGTGGGCTAGAGTACAGGAAGGAGTGTGGGCTAGATTACAGGAAGGAGTGTGGGCTCGAGTACAGGAAGTAGTGTGAGATAAATCACGAAGAGTACTGTGGGCTAGAGTACAGGGAGTATTGTGGTCTAGAGTGCAGGAAATACTGTGGGATAGATCAAGAAAGTTCTGTGGGCTAGAGTACAAGGGGTAATGTGGGATAGAGTACAGGAAGTACTGTGGGATAAATCGAGAGTTCTATAGGATAGAGTCCAGGAAGTTGTATGGGATAGAATACAAGTACTGTGGGCTAGAGTACGGGGGTAATGTGGGCTAGAATACAGAGAGTACTGTGGGACAGAGTATGGGCAGTGAGTAGTGTGTGCTAGTTGAAAGTGGGATAGGTGCGCTAGTGTACAGTAAGTAGCGTGGGCCAGTGTACAGTAAGTAGTATAGTCTAGTGCACGCGCGTGTAGTGCGTAGTGATTTTATTTGGTACTTTGCGCTGAGTAGTGTAGGCAGGGAACAATGAGTGAAGTAGGCAGTGAGTGGTGTGGGCGAGTGCACCTGTATGCCGGCGTCCAGGAACAGCGCCCCCATGAGCGCCTCGAAGCAGTTGGCCATGGCGTGACGCATCACCACCTCGCGACACAGGTCCGACCCGTGGGCGTACAGCATGTAGTGCTCCAGGCCTATGTTCTACGTACAAGCCGTCACAATTAAAACTACAATAATGCATGTTTTACGGTTGTAACTATTGAGACTTGAGCTAATTAAATTGAAAGAAAAATATTGTATTATTATACCTTTTAGAGCTGACTTGACCTTGATTTCAGGAGAGACACAATAATTCACTTCTAAAAGATGTTGAATTTTTCAGATGAAAAAGAACTAAATAATAAGAGAATAAAGTAAAATGCTTCATCTAAATAAATTCATCAATACCTTGGCCAATTGCGCCAAATGCTGATTCTGAACGATAGAAGCTCTGTACGTGGCCAGGCCGCCCTCGGCTAGTCCCGGGAACATTTTGAACAGGTGTATGGAAGAAATAAACTCCACCACGGCGTCCCCCAGGAACTCCAGCCTCTCGTTGTGTTTGATCTCTGACTCCGTCTCGCTGTGCTTCCCGAATCTTGACATTATGTTTATTAAGGTCACTATGCCTGGAAATTATATTAACAATATATTAGCTTTCTTACATCTCTGCCTATATATACACATTTATGGGAAATGGAAATTGAAATTAAAGAAATATATATATCTTTAAACACTAAAGTAAGATATTTTGATTTTTTTTTAGAATCTTTTATTAACTTTTAATAACTAAGAATTAAGTCAATATATATATTTTAAACTTTCTTTCACTACATTATGCCTCACCTTTCTTCCTCGTATAGTGAATCCTCCTATCGCCGTATTCCGGTTGTCGTATCCCACAGTTGGTCAAACTATTTCTAGCATGATCGGGATTAGTCCCAAAGTTCTCTCTATATGAGGGATGGGTCAGAGCAGTTTGTAAAAGCATCTTCTGTTTAAATGTGTAACCTATTTTGTTCTCTAAACTTTCTAACGATTTGTGGAAACGTAGATGTCGAACTAATACTGGTATCAACATGGCATGCTACGAAAATAATAATAATATTAATATATAATAACACGCAATAATTTTTTGTATGGAATCTTGTATACTATTAATACTTTTACCTGAACAACATCACACATGAGACCTGTAGTATGAAATCCTTCTGAAGATATCGCGACCGTAACATCCCTCTTCATCTTACTCTGAGTCCTCATTTCCTGTAACTTGGCCTCCTTAGTGACTAGCTTCTGACGTTCCTTGTAGGACGGTTTTGCCATATTGGCTATTAGATGACGATATTTTACGTAATAACGCCAAGCTTTTTGGTACCTAATGAAAAAACCTCCATTATTTATGATAAAAATAAATAGATTAGAATTTAATTTCACAGTAATTTGGGGACTAACGAACAGTCCTGGTGCAGAAAGCAAATTCTGACTGAAAATCTTCGGTTGAAATGATTCCAGAGACAGATACAGTATGGAGCTACCCAGAAGTAATAGTAAAGTATATATATATGATGCCAAGTACTGACTCCGGGTTCCCAGCGTAGCTGAGTTGCGGCGGTCGTATTCCGAAGTGCACTATCTCCGGGAAGTAGTCCCGTCCGCGGCCGGAGGCGCAGGCCGGGGGGCTGCGGTCCAGCTGGTCCACTCGCACCGAACAGGGCTTCTTGCCTGGATATGTTACTATCATACCTGGAAATAATATTTATATTTATCATACTATGTTCTAGAATAATGTCCTTAATATACATATATTTATTTTTAATTTATAATTTTTAATTAAATCTTTTCATATAACTCTTCATTGGTGTCTATAAGTTTTGTTTCCCGTACGCAGTGAAATTCTTTTCTGTCGATGAGAACTGTGTGCCCTTGAGCTGGTTTTTAATTTTAAGTAGCAAAAAGGCTCAAATGTTTAATTATTGAGGAGTATAGACGACCGCAAGCATGTTGTCATGGATCTACAAAGTCACAGGTCTGAACGCTCGATCTGATCTATCTTATAACTTAACTTACCTTTAATTCTATCGACAAACTTCTGCCAGCTGTAGTGGTCCATGCTGTGAAAGTCCTGGAGCATCTGAGGAGGCACTAGGCGACCACTCTCCGCTATGAGATACTTGAGAACCTCACACATTGACAGCACCTGGATTATCATATTGAATTTAAATATATTGTTAGAAAGCAAAGTACCAAGTTATTATGTTTTCTATGAAATTGAATAAATCTTTCCTCACAACCGCCTTCGGGAAGATATCTCACAAATCGCGGCATAAAGTGAAATTGAGAACAGGAGTCCTCCGTCGCCTTGCCGAGGTCCAGGTCCACCAACTCCAATAATTCAGTAAATAAATATTCCTCTAAAACATGACACAAATATTGAAAACCCTGGTTATAAAGTAATATTTCTGTTTAACACCAAGAAATTACCGAAAAGGTCCAATTCCTGAACTGTAAAGTTTTGCGGTGCCGGTTCCTCCACATACAATATGGTATATTCAATATTGAACCTTATCACCTTGCATTTAGGTAGCTTCGCTAGCTTGTAGTGTGAGAACATGGAGAACCCCGAGAATAGGAACTCGTGCTCATCATGACCAATGATGGTAGGTGCTTTGATGAGAAAGTTTGTGGGTGGTGATACTGTAATGCTAAAAAAAAGAACTATATGATTAATTTAGAAATAAAGCTATTATTATATAAGGTAATGTTATAAAAAAGAACATTCTTAGACCCTGATATTTTCCCGATTACAAAATGGATTACAACAAATAATAAAGAAAAAACATGATATATATATATATATATATTTAAATATAAGTTAGTTTTTTTTTCTATTCGTGCCATAGTCGTGTCATTTAATATTGTCTATTTGCAAGGGTAGTAACCCTTCCAGTAAGCAGAAATCTCTTGTGAAGAGATAGGTCATCCTTTGTGTAAATTATCTTAGCTTATGTCTCTATTTCTGTTTTATGGTACATAAATAAATAAATAAATAAAAATTTATATTAATATTATAAGGTGAAGAGTTTGTTCGTTTGTTTGGTTCGACGCAATGATCGTCGAAACTGTCGAATGTATTTGTAAATTTCTTCCAGTTTTAATCGGAACCCTGTGAACCTACTGAATGCTATCTAACATTATGCGACTGCTCCTTGCTATCTTATAGTTAATAAATTTATTTGAGAGCAGAACCGCGAGTAACAGCTAGTGATAAATAAACATCAATAAATAATAAAAGAGCAGAGCTCACCGATAATGATACAGGTGCTGAATGTTACTAGCGGTGCTCTCACAGCGCTTGAAGCGCTGCTCGCCAGCGTACACCCCGTGACGCACGCCCTGCCGCCGCGCTCGAGCGCTGCAGCGACACAGGGGACCGCCGTTCATCTCACCGCTGTTGTTGAACCTGAACAATATATATAAAAAAATATTATAAACGTGACTAAAATGTGTCCAGGAAAGTGATTCTAAATTTTTTATATTATTTTTGAGTTATTGTATGTTTTTTTAAATTTAATTGCTATATAAATGTTTTGTTCTATTAATGAAAATAAAAATAAAATATTATATTATAAAAATATATCTTTATCTTGTTGATGTCTATTGAATGTAAATTATAATTATTTAAAATTGTAAAACATTGTCCGATTTATGATTAAAAATAGCTAAAAATATATTTGAAGTTCATCGGAAATTATATTAAAAAATTAATCTAAAAAAAAATTAATAACTATAACTGTAATAGAGGAGACATTTGAATGAATGAATGAATGAAGAATGAATGAATGAATGAATGCATGAATGAATGAATACACCTTATTTTAAAATGGGCACGTTTGAAGAAACATCTTCATATTTATTATAATCAATTTGGAGAAAATGACATTACCATAATTCAGGGTGAAGTCTCCTGGGATGACTTTGTTTCCTTTGCAGCTCCAACATTATAATATCAGTGTAGCCTTGGAGGCCATCTTCGTCAATGCTGTCATCGCTATCTGAAGAAGATGAACTTTCCCCATCTAGTAGTGACATGGAATGGAAAAGTAATATGAAAAATTATTATAAATTTTATTAATAAGAAAAGAAAGTAGCACATTGTCTATACAATGATATTTCATATCAAAATTTAGTACAGTTTTCTACGAAAAAGAATAACAATGAATGATATTATAAGGAGAGTGTAGATCTGTGCACCTTCTTAGGACTGCATTAAGGAATTATTAAAATTATATGTCGATACATATAATTTTCTCAACACCAAAACAAAACAGGACCATAATAGTCAAATCATTTGACTAAAAGTAGCTTCTAGCATTTTAAGAGTAGTTAAAACAATAAATTTCTTTCAAATTACCTTTATGTTTGCATATTTTAACTTTTGGTGGCTTCATGGGAGGTAGTTCATCCTCATCCGGTCTGGCATTTCTACCTCTTTCTATAAGACTTTTAAAGAATGTCTCACATATTTTTTGTAATTTAGATGTTTGTTGAACTCCCGATCCATTTTCTGCTGGTTTGTAATAAAGCTCAGCAGGTGAGCTTCTGTACCACATTTTTGGGGTCTGGAATTAAATACTATAGTGTTTGAAGTGTTTACCAACAAACCTGAAGAAAATTACTCAATGGTACTACTTACTTCTTCATCATCAGAGTTATGTTCTTTTGACCACTGCTCCATTTTCTTGATAAAATCTTCTGAAGTCCTACAATAGTTCTTCCTAGAACATTTAATAAAAGTTAATTTAGCATTTTTCTCTGATAACATAAAAAATACCTCTTTATATAGATGAATAGTACCTATAATCATTTAGAATTTTTTCACGGTCTGTTAAAGGTTTTGGAACTGAACTCTGAGATGGTTTGTGTGGTACATCTTCAGATCTGCGATGAGAATGAGATTGACTGTAATGCGATCTTGATCTTCTCAGATCATGACTGTCATAACTACGACTGTGACTTCTATGACCTCTATAACTCGGACTTCTAGATCTGTCATAGTCTCTTCTCCTACGTTCAGACTTGTATCTTTCCTCAATGTATCTGTCTTCTTTATCTCTATGTCTAGATGGACTTCTGCTGTAATAACTGTGGCTACAACTGGGGCTTCTACTTGATCTTTTATATGTTGATCTTTCCCTTTCATTTTTGCTTTCTCTATCATAATTTCGACTTGTTGATGGGTTATACCTTGAAGAAGTAGATGAGGATTCTCTAGATCTACTGTAAGCTCTTTCCCTTGAAGATTCTTTTTGTCTCTTGTAGTAGTTATAATTCGATGCACTTGATGTTGGTTTTTCAATTTCACTTCTAGTAGCATCTGAAATACTTGATTGAGGGTAACCGCCCCAAGTAGATGCTTTGTTGTAGTAATTTATATTTTGGAGAGAATAGCTTGATGGATCATAATATTGTGGAGGCATTTCAACTGGTGTCTGTGAGGGCTGATATATATTCACATCAGATGATGTTAAAGTCATGCTATAATTAGGTTGCGGTGGAGGTGGTGGCGGTGGTGGTGGTGGCGCACCCGGCACTGGTTGCAAATACTGAGCATAATGATTATAAACCGGTGCCTGGTTGTTAATAACTGGGATCACTGGTGGAGGTACGCGGAACGGAGGCGGGGGCACACTAAAGTCTACTGGTGGTAGCGACATGTTAAAGTTTATTTTAATTAACAAAATTAAGATATTAGATTTTTATAACTTCGCTACCCATTTTTTACAATAAATTACTCGGTTGATTGAATCGATGTTATATATTCTTAAATGTGTAATACTATTATTATTTTTTTATAATCAAAGTTCTTTTTGCAAGAAAAATATATAAGATTTAAATTACAACAAATTCAAATTGTTTAGTTATTAGGAACCATGCAAATACATAACAGTGCTTAAATGTCAACAGTCAAGTGTTATTTGACATTAACTCTTGTAAGCTAAAGAAGGGTGTATTCCGAAATATACACCAGTTTACTAATCAGTATTAAGTACTTCATAAATCTGACAGGATATTGCACTCTATACATCAAGAAGATATAATGGAATTTATGTCGCTGAATAATATTTTATTAATAATCTACCATGTTAACGATACTATGGCCTTCTAACTTTTCAAAATTATCGTTTTGTCATCTTATCTTCCATTGAACACGATTACGGCCAATCACGTTATAATTGACGGAATTTGCCCGACTCTTTTCAAACCCATTCTGGGTTCTTATTCATGAGCTCTGAGCATGGCGATCTCGTGGCGTGAACTGGTTCAATAAGGATCAAGAATGGCTTTGAAACTAATTGTTAAAATTTCGATAATAACAACGTATCTACAGCTGGATAATCATGGATTACAAATATTGCTGCCAGTGCATCCAAAACTTCGCGCACATAATTAAAAATTCAAATTCAAATTCAAAATATCTTTACTCAAATAGGCATTTACACGCACTTTTGAATCGTCAATTATTACATTATAAAAATGTCAGTAGTCAGTCCGTCCTTAAGCTACCACCAGCTCGGAATGCTGTTCTGTTGAGAAGAGCTGGCCAGAAACTCAACAGTTGCTCTTTTTAAAATATGTGAACAATGTTTGATGTACAGATTAGAATATCCTGCAAATGAGTCAACAACCAAAGCTCCACAACCTAACCTTTTACTTGATCGAAATACGATCAACTAAGAATTCTTGTATGCTATAATAAGCTTTATTTAACAGTATACTTTTAATTTTAGATTTAAAAGCAAGTAAAGGAAGGTCTAAGATATCTTGTGGAAGCTTATTATATATGCGAACACTCATGCCCATGAAGGATTTTTTAACTTTTTGCAGACGAAATATCTGCGTTGAAAGTTTATTTTTATTTCTAGTATTTATAGCGTGTCTGTCACTGTTTTTTACATATGTATCCAAATTGTGACGTACAAATAAAATGTTATTAAATATGTATTGAGAAACGACCGTAAGAATACCAATTTCTTTAAAGACATCTCTCAGGGAATCTCTAGCTTTTAAGTTATAAATAGCCCGCACAGCTCTTTTTTGTAAAACAAATAGAGAATTAACTTCAGCAGCACTGCCCCATAACAAAATACCGTAAGACAAAATGCAATGAAAGTAACTAAAATAAACAAGTCGAGCTGTATTGACATCTGTTAATTGTCTTATTTTTTTAATTGCATAGACGGCAGAGCTGAGTTTCCCTGCGAGTGTTGAGAGATGGGGGTTCCACTGGAGCTTTTTATCTAAAGTTATACCTAGGAAAACCGTTGAGTCAGTCATTTCCAAAACTTCATTGTTAAGGAGCAGGCTTAAATGTTATAATAAACGCCAGTTAAACCCGTAAAATAGTTTTATTCAAATGTATCAAGTACATAATTTTTCGGGCCCCGAAAGCGGTGTCTTGTAGAAAACTAAATAGGTGTAGGTCATTATTTCAAATATTTTTATTAATACATTATCAGTTTATATTAGCATTACAAAACAGTGCATAAGATAAATTTATTGTTTTTATTATTTAAAACCTCTATAGTCTTGAAAAGTTTATTTTTAAGTTGTATAATTTATAATTTTCTGAACGCAATCATTCAAAACAAGCACGAGCAATATTTTTTATAAGGTAGGCGCTGGATATGGATTTTCATAGATACATAGATTTTAGATGTAATTATTACTAGATTTTCTTAGATTTTCACGAGTACACATTTGAAATAAAACTATTTTTTACGGATTAACCCTTAATAACCTAGAGTTTCAATTTTGATACTAATATTTTAAACCGAATATTCACATTACTATTAGTTTTTTTTATATGTTGGCTGTATGTATTTTACTGTTGTATAGTATTCTATCCAACGAAATTAAAAAAAAAACAAATGTCATTATTATTTTATTTTATCTGTGACATATTACTTGCACGGCAAAGTGAACAAGTAAACACATTTTACTAAAAGTTTTGTTGAATATAAATTTGATATATTTTCTTTTTCTGAAGAATATAAATACTTTTGAGGTAAGTGAATACATTATTTTCGCTATGATATAATTATTTTTAGCAAATGCATGTTTTACTTGAAGAAATTAGTGCTTTTTTTTTTGGTATCAATATTGATACTTCAGGCATTCCGCCCTACATAAAACCTACCTACTAACTCTTTAGCTATAAAACTTTTTGAACTTTCGTTTCATATTTTTTCTGCATAGCTTGGTGTGGGGATTACTTTTGTTTTTATTTATTATAGAAATTTATCCAAAATGCGGCCAGAAGAGATTGAGAACATATTGAAGCGGTTAGAAAATGGTGAAATTTCGGAAGACGATTCCACCGACAATGAAGATGACATAGACTATTATTCGAGCCAAAAAGATCGTCTGAAGGAGCTAGATGATGGAGAGGATGTAGGTAATTTTCCCACTGACCCAAACTTGGATGCAGATCCGCCTGCAGCAAACGTAGATACCGACATGCAACATAATTTAGAGACTGTTGAACGAAACCCAACTCCTACAACCAGCAGCCAGAACAACCTGCAAACGGCACCTTTCAACTCTAGAAACTTAGTGTGGAGAGTAAAAAATATGGATTTAGTCCAAAATGCTTTCCAGTTTGCTGGAAATACTGAGTATTCACAAGAAATTATGAACTTAGACACTCCATTTCAGTTTTTTTCTTATTTTTTCGGTGAAGACATTTTGAGATTTCTAGTGGACGAGTCAAATAAATATGCCTTCCAAAAGAATCCCAACTTTACAGAACCTGTAACTGTCTTAGAATTACGTAAATTTATTGGAATTCTTATTTTTACTAGTGTATACCATTATCCTAGTGTCCGGTCATACTGGTCAAACATTACAAAGTTTGAACCCATAGTACAAACAATGAATCGCAACAGATTTGATAAAATTAGAGAAATTTTTCACATGAATGACGACTCTAAACATTTGCCCATTGATCACCCCCAGCACGACCGACTGCATAAAGTAAGACCAGTGATAGACTATTTGAACAAGAAATTTATTACTTTACCATTTGAGCATCGTCTATCACTAGACGAGCAGATGTGTTCCACAAAAATGAAACATTTTATGAAACAATATTTACCCAACAAGCCCCATAAGTGGGGATTCAAATTATACGTGTTATGCTCTCTGTCTGGTTATGCCTACAGTTTTGAGATTTACTCGGGAGCTAAGGACATGGGCCGTTTACCTGGCGAACCAGACCTCGGAGCTGTGTCAAATACAGTTATTCGATTGCTACGACCAGTACCAAGGCATGTCAATCATATAATTTATTTTGACAATTTTTATACGAATATTCCTCTGGTACATTACTTGACCAACGAAGGTATTTATTGTCTTGGAACAGTACAGAGAAACAGGCTTGGAAAGTCGTGCAAGTTGCCGGAGAAACGGGATATTATGAAATCCAACGTACCCAGAGGAACATATCACGAAAATGTGGCCTCTCACGAAGGCCTAGAATTGTCGGCCACAAGTTGGAAAGACAACAAACAGGTATTATTACTATCCACGTATGTTGGTTGAACCAGCGGATACTATAACCCGCTACGAAAAAAAACTAAAGGCCAATATTCAAATATCATGTCCTCGGGTTGTAAAAGAATATAATGCACACATGGGCGGCGTTGATTTGATGGATAGCTTCATTGGTCGATATCGCATCCGCATAAAGTCGAGAAAGTGGACAACGAGGCTTTTCTACCACTTGTTAGACATGACTGTCATCAATGCTTGGGTACTGTACAAAAAGGTAAACACAAGGAAAGGAAAACTTCAGAAGAATATTATGAAGTTAGCAGATTTTAGAACTGAGCTTGCCGATACTTTATGTAGATATCAAAGTCACTCAAAAAATAAAAGAGGCAGACCCAGTACCAACAGTCAACAAGACAATACAGTACCCTCTAAAAAACCCCGGACAGGTGCACAAGTACTACCCCCAACTGACGTGCGTTCCGATTGTATTGGCCATGAAAAAATATTTATGGAGTCTAGGAATAAATGTAAATTTAGTAATTGTAGGAAACTTACCTCCTGGTTCTGTAAAAAATGCAAAGTATCGTTATGCGATAATAAAAACAATCGATGTTTCGCATTATTTCATGCATAGGTCATTTAAGATTTCTTTATGGCCATAATGCCTGAAGTATCAAAATTGATACCTGTTTTTTTTTTAAAATAAATATGTAAAATAAATATTGTGATTTATTTAGCTATTTTTCCCTTCATCTAAACCCTCAAGCAAATACAATAATATTTAAAAAAGAAGACTCGCGTAAATCAGGCTACTAAGGGTTAAAACTCGCGTATAATTTGGTTACATTTTGATTTTAATCCGACGTTTCGAATGCTTTGCAGCAATCGTGTTCACGGGTGAACGCGAGTTTTAATCCATAAAAAGTTGTTTTATTTTAAGTATTCTGATGTATATATATATACATTCTGATGTACAACCACAATATTCTGATAAAGCCACGGAGTAGGTACTATTAGCTCTTGAATAGCCTATCTTAACAAGACTATATAGAAAATTGTGCTTTTACTTCAGTTACTTTAAGCAACCGCTATATTTTTTTTATAAACGAATATTTTCTTTTATTACAATAAAAGTTCGAGTACCTGATTTTTTAGATTGTTTTTAATTATATACAATGAAAAGCTGATTATTATAAAGAAGAATTAAAATCTGCGACTTTTTGTATGTAAAATTAGCTTCAAATGATATCTTTTTCCAAAAAAAAAGCATTTTCATTAATTGTACATTTTATATTTAATAACTTTAATATAGTACATTGTGACAAATATTTTTTATCTTAGCACTTCCCAGACATTCATCATCTCTATAAAATACACAAAATTGGCCTTCTGTTAGTGCTCGTAGATTGTTTTCAAGCAAAATAGTTAATCCATTAAGATTATTAACAACCTTGCAGTTCACCAGTGGCCTTGTGTGTTGAAACCTGAATGAACAATTCAGAACACTGTTTTCTGTTAGCTCTTGAGGTTCCTCATTAATCCAATGAGGTTTTTCAGAAATACAGAGGTTATTCCATAAGGCTGAGTGACTGGTACCAGCAACCTATAAAAAGAATAAACTCAAGAAATGTTGTTTTTTTATATTAAAATAGCAATTCAAATAATTATTCTTAAACATAGTGTAGTCAAGCATTGAATGAAGTTATTTAACAATTACCACATAAATATTGTTACTCTCCAAATCCTTTTTGAATATAAAATATGCATTTTTCCAATTTGCTAAGCAGCATCTCTGGCCAACAGTCCATTTGTGAATGCCGCTATGTTCTCCTACAACCTGGCCAGTGTCTATATCAATAAAGTTTCCTTTTCTTGATTGTATAAACTTAAATATAAATTATTATTATTACTCCCATGCTTAATCTATTTATCTTTGAAAAAAAAAACATCAAAACATGCATCTTAATATATGAATTATTATTATTAAATATTTTATATTTTTGTAATTGTCTTTTATAAAATAACATACATTAAAACATTATGCATCTACTTACATCATCAATAAAATTTTTGAATTTCCTTTTGCCTATAAAACATATACCTGTGCTCTCTTTTTTACTGGCAATTTGTAGGAGACCTTCCTTTTTAGCTATTTCTCTAACCTCACTTTTTAATAAATTAGCTATTGGAAACATACATTTTCGTAATGAGAATTGTTTTACTTGAGAAAGAAAAAAAGTTTGATCTTTAAATTTATCTGTTGGACGGAGTAATCTGGCCCCTGGAAAAAAAAAATACTCTTATATTTGGTTCATTATGTATATCTTACAATAAATATTTATTACAAATTTACCTTCATTTTCTTTATAATTTTCTAATAGTGGACCAAATGACGTGTTTGCATAATGACCAGTTGCTATAGCATCAACTGCTAAATTATTCCTGCAATGTTCAAAAAAACTATCAAATTTAATATATTTATTGCACAGTATGTCCGGGTTGGGTGTGAGGCCAGTTTCGTATTCCTTAAGAACAACAGTGAAGACGTCATTCCAATATTCTTTTATAAAGTGAACCCTATGCAAAGGAATTTCAAGCTTACGGCATACAAAAGATGCGTCTTCAAAGTCTTTTTCGTCAGAACAAGTTCCTGCTTCATAGTTGCTATCCCAATTGCGCATAAATACTCCTTCTACCTGGTAATCTAAAATATTACATTCAATAGCCATACCATATTTTACAAAATGTATTTATAAAAGGCCGATATAAAAAGATACTAACTAGCTCTTTTTAGTAATAATGCAGCAACAGCACTGTCAACTCCGCCTGATATTCCGAGAGCAATTTTCTTAAACATTTTTATTTATGACTTAAACTTTTCATATTCAGTGTTGATTGTAATATTTCCAATATGAAGTTTTAATTTATATAAGATCAGAGAATTGTCAATACTCAATAACATTGTTCTGTTTTTTTGACAACTGATATTTCATTTAACAATCGAATAGATATACAAAATAACATTAATAAAATGTACTAACAATGAGATTGAGGTTTTAAATTATTTATTGAGTCAGAAAAAAACAAACATAAAATTCATTTGTTATATCAATTAAACTTGTTTGTCTTTAAATCTTTAAAAACATAAAACAAAGAGTTTTGTTTTTTAAAGTTTTTGTTTTTTAAATATTAAAGTAATATGACTAGTAATAATAATTTTTTAACCTGTGTCTTTGGTGATTTGACAAGTTTCGAGGTTAAAGTTTTGTATTGTCATTCGTTGCGGCAAATAACTAAATAATATTTCTTTAATCTTAACTTTATTATTATACATTAAACATGTCTAATATTAACTTACAATGTTTGTTGGGAATACAATGCAATGATTTTGTTATGATAGCAGCAGATCAAACTACCAGCCA
Source organism: Mechanitis mazaeus (assembly GCA_959347395.1). Taxonomy (NCBI): domain Eukaryota; kingdom Metazoa; phylum Arthropoda; class Insecta; order Lepidoptera; family Nymphalidae; genus Mechanitis; species Mechanitis mazaeus. The sequence continues at coordinate 9,604,395 of OY365747.1, forward strand.
TAGTATTATGGTAATGAAAGACGGTAAGTTCGATTTCTAAAAAGGCTTCATTTATTATATATAATAGTTTTAAGAGTTTAGTAATTGGTTTATTGGACAATTCACAGATGAAGAGAAAATTTATAAAATATCTGATAAGCTAGTGATGGGTGTAATTGGAGATTTGGGTGATACAACCCAATTTGCTGAATATATAGCTAAAAACATACAACTGTATAAGATGCGGAATGGATACGAGCTGGGGCCGTCAGCTGCTGCTAACTTTACGCGAAGGAATCTTGCTGAGTACTTAAGAAGTAGTGTAAGTTGGATATCCTGTTACTATCTAATTTTCATAATAAAACATGTCATTTAAATGAGTATACTTTGAACAATAACAATATAACTTGGAATGTCTTCCTTTGTCCAGACACCCTACTTTGTTAACCTGTTGATGGGCGGCTATGATAAAGAAAATGGTCCAGAACTATATTTCATGGACTACTTAGCTTCAAGTGTTAAGGTTCCATTTGCTGCACATGGATTTGGTGGTTTTCTCAGTTTGAGTATTATGGATCGTTATCATAAAAAAGGTTGGTTTTAGAGTATTGATATATTAAATTTATAGTTGTCCTTATAATGGAAAATATTCACTGAATTTAGATATTAATTTTTCAGTAAGGGTATTTAAAATATCAGTGATTCTTTTCTTACAGTAAAGTTTGGTTTTGATCACAATTTAATCATAAATAAATAATAAAAAAATGAAATTCCAGATGCAACTGAGCAGGAAGCATATGAAATACTTCAGAAGTGTGTGCAAGAAGTACATAGACGCTTGTTTGTCAGCCTGCCCAACTTTCAAGTAACTGTTGTGAACAGAGATGGGATTAAAGTACTGCCTGTCATAAATTCTGCATCTTTAAAGTGATTTTTATAAGTTTAAATATACAATTAATATAATTTATGCATTTTTATTTATAATAATGTATCTTAAACTTTTTTCTTACTTTTACAAATTTATGTTTCAATATTACATTATGAAAAGGTAAAACTTGTGAGATTATGTTTAATGTTATGTAATGATCAATTTTGGAGATTTTTTCACTGTTAACTAATTATATTTCTTCATAATTCTATAGGCCCCTTTATTTTGGATAATATTATATATATATATATATATATATATATATATATATATATATATATATATATATATATGTATATATAATTAAAATATTATATATTATATATATATTATTAAACAAAAATATTTTCAATAATTCATCACAATAAATATAACTGAAGTTAGTGGAATTTTGATGTCAGTCAAATAATTTAACTAGATTCTCTTAGGGTAATCCAGTTTGATAAAATAAAGATTTTATTAGAAATATAATTATATTTAGGTGACAATTAAACTATTTACAGTATGAGACTTAGAATAATTCAACTCCCAGATTTATTTCTTTCAGGACTAGATACTGAAGGAGTATCTTGATTTTCTGATTGGGAATTGTTTGCATTATCATTATCACAACCGTTCTCACCCTCATTGTCTGATTGATCTGAAAAAAATAATAAAAAGTAGAGTGAGTACAGAAACATAAAATAATTTGTTAATACACATTGTGGAACAATTATTGCACACAATGAAACATTAATGTTAAGTAAACTTCATTATTTGAAATACAATTATCTATACATATATTAAAACTAAAGAGGTTAGAAAGTCTGAAAATCCGAGATATTCGAAAAAAGTAGGCTGGGAATACTTAAGACCTATAACAGAACACGTTCTAACAGTTTTGAGAATTTTTGCATTTGTCTGATTATTCGATTGCGCATCACGTGAAAATGACTGAACGGATTATGATGCAATCTTTATTAATATATCTAGACAATTGCAGGTTTAAGGCCATGAAATTTCAACCTCTAAAAGGAGTAGCCACTGAGTAAAGTTTGCAGTTGTATCTTATTAAGCCTACCTTGTAAGGAGGTGATAACTTTTTCAAATATGTGCTTCGACTTAATAGTCGAAATTAATCCCTATTAAGGCAATATGATTTATTTCTATTCTATAAAAAACTTGTTCATTGCGTCAGATTTTGATGTCACGGAATTTTAATCCGCGTCATCTAACGGGACACGCGCTATCTACGTAAACAGTTACCTTAATCGGAAATTCGAGAAATGGAAGTAGGGGCGGATTCCCTTAATATGTAATAGATTTTTAGTTTTTAAATAACTATTTGTGCACCAAAATGCTTTGTTATTCTAGTTAACGAAATTTGTAATATTTATTGCAGTTTTATAATTGCTTTCTTCAGATAGTTGACTCATATTGTAATACATATTTCATTTCGTCTTCATCACATACAATTCCTTTATCCAAACCAATAATTTATAACAGCAAGACCAAAGTCATAAAAATAAAAATCAATGGGCCAGTTCAACTAACAACAATAGATCTGGTGCATTTCAGCAGTAATATATCATTACTTTGAGTGTATAATTACTCATGAAGCGCCATCTAGTTGAAATATTTTGTATTTTTTAACTGATTGATGTATTATAGAAAAATATTTTGTTTAAACGAATAGAAGAATTATAACTCATTTTTAAATATAATATAAGTCTCCAGTATAATACAATGTTCGATTTTTTACCTTTTTTATCCGTTGGCATGTCTTCAGTTCTGTTAGCCACCTGGAAGTGGTATTCAAGTTCATCGAAGTCAAATACTTGGTCTGTCGGCAGCAAACAAGGCAAGTATGCAGGGAAGGTTGGTTTGCATGCTATCACTAAAATAGACAATAAAGAACAAATATGAATACACTTATAAAATGAATGAAGAATATGTCAGATTATGGTTTTTTTACTTGACCCATTTGAAAATTAGTCGAAAATTTTAATCATATAAAAAAATATATATATTAATGCTGAATTGATTATGTATATACATGTATGACTTATATTCTTCTGAAAATTTGCTTTAAACTATTATAATATTACTAAATAACTATCTAGTTTATGTAATGAAGATATTTTATAATACACTTACATGGAAATACCTGGTTGTCTTCAGTATTGAAAAGATTATGTGTTTCACTTGTTTTTGCTAAAAATTTAGTCAAAGCTTTCTCAATATCTTTCTTTTGATTTGCTGCTTTTTCTCTTATAGCCTCATATTCGGTCACTGGTTGTTTGTGTGTCTGTAACAATTATATACATATGTTACAAATAAAGTTACAGAAATTATAAGGAATTTTAGGTTTGCATTTGCAGACCAACATTTTGAAAGAATAGTTTTTTTATTATTCAGATGGAATACCACCTGATGTAAAGTGGAAATGTCGTCAAAAAAGTAAGAACCTATCTACTCTCGCCTCATTATACTCAGATCGAAAAACCGACGCAGGAAAGCTGTTCCAGTAATTCGATGCGCGAATTAAGAAAAAAGCAAGTAACGTTCTTCTTTCGGATTGAAAGGATGTACACGATGTAAGAGTGGAATTTCGCCGTATGTCGGTACGTCCGATCTTGGGAGGGGTTGGCAGAAGTAGCTAATGTCATTCCTGCGCCATCCAACTGCGTGTATCCTATAGAGATATCCCTCTGATGGGCTGACAATTTTACGCCTGTGTTTGAAGGCTACAGAGATGGGCTGGAACACATTCTCTGTCGCCAATCAGTTTGTTTGCTCGCCTCTCAATCTCTGAACTCAATACAACAACCAAATTTTAGGTTTCAGGAAAACTCTACACTTAACCGAGGGCACTCCAGGATAGAAGGCTATCCTTGACTTAAATATATAGCATACATTAGTAGGTCTCCAGGTTTCCTATTTCCGTTGAAGCCATGTTGATCACTGAGGAGAGCATTCCCTTCTATCGTTCCATACCCACTTCATAATATTTATTCGTAATATCTAGTTAATAATGCAAAGGAGGGGAACTCTGGTAAAAGGACAAAATTTCACAGGACTCTTCTACCATCGTAAGTCTTTTGGTACGGATATAGTCTGTAGTGATCTAGAAAGATTACACTGCGCTGATGGGTGCCAGGTTTTAAGCCAAAACAGCAGCCACACTGAGATACTTGAATAGTTGAATTGTGTCCTGATCACCAACGCATGAATAGTAAGCATAAGACTACAGGATTTTTTCATTTTATATGTATACTAGAGCGCATAAAATAGAAGTTGTCAAATTACAGAATTGTTGGAAACAGGGATTAATTGGTGTCTACACACAAAGCTGAAGAATAATTGTTATACTAATTGTAGGTGGAAGTACCGCATGAAAACTAAAGTTTAGTACATAATCAGAAGCCCTACCTACAGTTCATTATTAGTAATGAACATAATAAAAATATATGGTAATTATTAATATTTTTGACATAGTTATACTTACAGGGGTCCTAATATAAGCATGTGGATCTGGTAATGGTGGTAAGTGGAATGGTATGTGTGGTGCTGGTTTGGCTTTAGAGCCAGCAGAGAGCATGGCTGGAGTCCTTGGGACAGAGGCTTGTTGAGGTGCTTGTATTACATGTCTGTTGGGCCGGGCTGCATATTGCTCAATGCCTCTAATACTTATACCTGAAATATTTTTATTAACTTAATTTTGTGTTTTAATTTCACTATCTGGATATTCTAAGAGGGTTTAAAGAGATCAATAATAATATTAATTATAATTCACTGCATTGAATTGTTCAGCCTAAAAATAAAAGCTACAAACCCATGTTAACCAGGGCCATTTTAACATCTCCGAGTACTGGTTCAACACGCCCTGAAAGCTCACAATACCCTTTCGCCGAATTTCCAACTTCTGACAGAACTGAAAAAAAAAATTGTGAAAACCATAAGTTGACTTTTTATTTGTGTAAAGGACTTCCCAATATTATATTGTATGCCATACTTACAACATTGGAAAACCTCTATTAAAGTTTCTAAAGACATTTTATCGCTAGCATGAAACCCTGTTTCTAGAAGAACTGTAGACACAGCAATGTTTAAAATTCGACGCCGAGCATCACAAGCACTTTCTACTTTTTCTGTACTTTCAGACATCTTTTAATTCTTTATGTCCTATGAAATGAATTTTCACAAACTGCTTAAATATATATAATGTACTTTTGTTTAAATATTTGTCTTAGCAGTATTTTAAGAAGCAAATCATTATTTTTTATTATTAAATTACATCCTTCAACATTCAAATCTCAATTATAAATTATGTCATGTCAATTACAGAGTACATAATAAATATTTTTTTCCAAAAAACTTTGTGTCTATGGGTAAACCAGAATCTTATGGCATAACATTAAGATAAATAATTTGACTGTAATCGAATGCTCGTCTCACCCTCAAATAAAAATATGTTGTTTGACACTTGTATTTTTTCAGGTAGATTTCATTTGAAGAATCTACTTATCGTTATCAATGCAATAATGAGATTCATACCCCGGAGTAAAGAATTTACTACAGAATTTATATTCAGTAAAGAAATATTCCAGGTACACTTTATGATATTTTTTTTATATTTAGGTAGTTATTTTGACTATACCCTCACGGTCCTACCTAATACGGGGTAATTGAGTAATGGGAACAGGAATAGGCAAACATTCAATCATCTATATCTTAGAATTTATAATGTTGTTATAATTAAAGTTTTTGATTATTATTTACCAAGTAAAAGACACTCTTCGGCCATTAAGTACTATTGGAATATAAATAATTTAGAAAAACTTATACATTAACAAACACATAAAACAAACTTTAATCGGTCGATTAGTGGACCATTTAGCAACCAACTAGTCAGCCATATTTTTTTTCTAAAGTGAAAGGATTGCGGTTAAGAGGGTTACATTCTAAATTCTTTGCACCATGAAAAGATTCACAACTTTTAACATCATTTTATACACATAACTAATTTACTTCGTAGTCATTAATACTAAATACAAATATAAATTGAGTAGCATCAAGGCTGAATATCGTTTAATCCAATTTTCCCAGTATTGCAAATCACAAAAACTAACTTCCCCATTTGCGATGAGATTCTGATACATTTATAAAAAGACACAAATTTAAAAAATATATTTTTAAAACGTTTAGATTAATGGGATTACTGCAATACTTCAAATAAATTAATAATAAATTGCACTGTTTTTTATTGATCTAACCTATGACGCACATATAGTGTTGCGATAGTCAACTTTAAACAAAATTGAATGACGATTAACTCTTAAAAATTATCTTTTTTATTTTGTGTAAATGTCCTTGAATCTAGATTTACACATTCTGCCACAAGCCACGTTTTAGTGTTTATTCATTGTATACCTTATTTTTGTGCTAGAACCTCAAAAAGAATTTGTAGCACACTCGTCTATAACACTTGACAGTTCGTCTCAGTGACGTATGTGTCAAATTACGTCGCAAGCAAAATGGTATTTAGTATTATAGTATTTGACTTGGATTTTGGAATGTAATTTATTGAGCCATAATTTCATTTAATTTCTCAATAATTTAGAACTTAGCAGTCGATAGTTTATACTTAATTAAATATTTTTATACATGTTACACTAACTTCTATTGATTCGTGTTTGAATAGGATTAGGTGACAAGCTTGTCTTCAAGTAAGATGTTAATTATTTATTTTATATACTACACATTACATTTTATTTATTAAAATTACTGTGTATATCTTCTAGATCCTGTTATCGAAAATTAATTAACTGAAGACATGGTGAGAGTATATTCTCTAGCAGTCCTCTACAAGGGCGTTAACAGCGCCACAACATTAAAGGCAGCATATGATCTGCAAAGTTTTAGTTTTTTTCAAAGAAGTTCGGTTCAAGAATTTATGAGTTTTGTGGGCAAAACGATGGTAGAGAGAACACAGCCTGCTTCTAGACAGTCTGTCAAGGAGGGTGAATATATGGTACAAGTATATGTGAGAGCTGATAACTTGGCCGGAATACTAGTATCAGATCATGAGTATCCAAACAGAGTGGCTCATACTTTAATTACAAAAATACTTGATGAATTTGCTGCAAGAGTTCCAGCTGCCACTTGGGCCACTGCTAATGAGACTACAGTTGATTTTCCAGTTTTACCTCAATATTTAGCAAAATACCAAAACCCGAGAGAAGCAGATGCTCTTACAAAGATTCAAACTGATCTGGATGAGACTAAAATAATTTTACATGATACTATAAAGGCTGTTTTGGACAGAGGTGAGAAGTTAGATGATTTAGTTGCTAAATCTGAGGATCTTTCGATTCACAGCAAGGCATTTTACACCACTGCCCGCAAGACAAACAGTTGTTGTAATTTTTGAGACTTTTTGCTTCTAATTTGGACTCTGCAATAAACGTGTAGTATAATATATAAACTGTTTTGTGTATTCCATTATATGTTATATGATGTGTGTGTAGCTACTGTATAATGATTGCTGGCATTTAAGAAAACAACAAAAATAGATAAATATATGGATATCTATTTATTACTTCAAATAATGTATTATTTGTAAATTATTGTTAAAATGGTCATGTTTAATAAATATTTTAATGGTCTTAACTGATATTACTGTACACAAGAAAATTATATTTATTCTATTATATATACATGGATTTAAAATTATTTTCAGCAATCATTATACAGGATTGTTTATAATAAGCTTGTGCTTCATTGAAAAATGTTTTATTATATGAATATTATCTGAATATTATAGGAAATGTTAATATTTAAGGTATATCAGGTATAGTTTATAATATGTTCTGATTGTAATAAACTGGTACATTGTACTAGTATGTTGTTAAAGACGAAATTATTTAAATATTTAGTAGCCAACATGTGAACTGAAAATTAAAAAAAAAAGTTGTAATGCCAAGATGATGTAAGTATATAATTTGCAATACTCATTTCCATTGGTGTTTGTGTGTAACAAGTAATTTTATATGAGCAGTTGCTTGTGAACAAAATATGGTAGGATTTATTTGGAATTGTTTTCGATTCAATATGTAAAAGTAAAAGATAGAAACCTCAATTTAGACTTGGGTATAATAAAATTTTACTTTAATATTATAATTTTACAAATATAAATAATTAAATAATAATAACAATTAAACATCATATAAAAATCAAATAAGAATCACATAACCTGTCTGAAAAACTTATATAAAGATTGTATCAAGAAAATATTAGATGTGTAAATCACATTCAGATTTTATTATTTAGCCAAAGCTATGATTAAAAAATGTTTCTCAAATGTATTTACTTAGTAATTACAAAACAATATATCAGCTGCTGTGCTGTCTGGGATGTTTATAAATTGAGAAACTGTTTTATCACAAATATTTTTATTTTTTTATGTTATTTTTTAGATTTATTGCTATTTATATATGTAACTTTGGTTTTAAAGTGGTGTAGCACAACCCTGTCTAGAGAAAATCATTACAACATTACTTGCTAGAAAAGTAGATTACTTGTTGTTCTAAACTATATTCAATGTACAGTATAATACATAAACAGAGACTGTTACTGCAACATTGTATTGAATAAATGTTTATACATGATATACATTTTGTTCCTCACTAATAAGTAATAATTTCAAGACTGAGTTACACGGCTGATTATTTTTTACTTTGGAAATTGTAGCATGTAAAATTACCAGACCGGTCGGCGAAACTTGGAGGTTGTAACAAAACACAAAAAATCTATCTGTTACCAACTTCAACCGGACACAGGATCGCTCTCGCACTTCACTGCGACGTGACGGTCCAGAAGAATTTGGAATCATATGTCGACTGTTTCATGATATAAACTCAATACTCAATAATAAAAAGAAACAGTTTTTGGATAATGGAATGCCTTATAAAATATATTTTCAAACAATTTTAAAGCTCAGACCGAACGCTTTCTTCCATTTATTTATTTACTAGCTTCCTCCCGCGACCTTGCCCGCTCGGTTGATAAAACTACACAAAGAAAATACTTTTTTTTTAAAATCAAGAATCAAACAATGAATGCTAACGCCATCTATTGACGGCTTGACCAACAAGATCATATAAATTTGCAACATCTATTTCGCGAACATAGGAATGCAATTAACAAAATCTAATTAATGCAAACTAGAATTTCATGTGTCGCACTTTAAAAATTACGAAGTTTCATACAAACTATTTCACCCCCTTAGGAATGGAATTTCTAAAAATCCTTTTTTAATGGACATCTAGTTACAATTTACCTTCTTTCCAAATTTCATCTTTATTAGCTCAGAAGTTTTCCTATGTCAACTGGCAGGGGCGTGCAGTTATTTTAGATAGGGTAGGCATCAAATATGATTGAAAAAGAAACTAATATTTCATATTGCAACTTTCGAAATTATTGAAACCTGAATTATCAGAGATTCAAACATTCAAACTCTAGATTTGAAAACACACAATAATAGCCAATTATAAAAATATACTTACTTTTTATATTAGAAGAATGAGTTATAGTTTTTTTTAGTTAAATCTAACCCAGGCATGACCTTTTGCAACTATTTTATCATTTCTTTGGACAAGAATACGGAAAATGCAATCGTTTTTAATTTGTTTATACACACATAACCAGAACAGAGCTCACAGATATAATTTGCCTTAACTCACGTAAAATAAAAACTCTAATTAATATATTTACAATTTACTATTTGCGCTCATTTAAGTATTCCAAAGAAACCGACAAAATAACAGTACACCGACCGAAATAAATATCACTTTTGAAATGAACATTCGATACACTTACGATGATTTTTGATTTCTGGATTTTAATGCCTATCAACAGAATGCGCATCTAAACACCACCACCAATATAAGTGGCTAAAGGCAACCCGGTTACGCAACCTTGTCGAATGCGTCTGAATGAACTTAGATCTGCTTTGATGTCTATTTAAAAGCTATATTGCCTGCTGAAAAGATCGACAGACTGGATTTGCGGCGATGTTACAGACACTGGAACTCTGCTTTCGTCATGGTGGTTTCACTTACAATCCTGTTAGCTCGTCTCTCAATTGATTGTAAAGTTGATTGTGTTTATCCCGAAGATGCGACCAGTACTCTATGCATGATCAAATTTGTGCTTTATGCAAGGAGAGTAACTATTACGGATTGAAGTGCCGACACATGTTCTACAGGATACAAGCATTTTTACAGCCAATTGAGCTTTAGACTCCTTATTGGAACCCAAATTGAGGGACGAGGTTAGGATGACACCCAAAAGGTGTAGGTGGTCCGAGATTGTCACGGGTACATTTTGGAAAGTAAGGGCAAGAACTGATGACTTCGTTTTAGTAGAGAACAAAAACGCCTGGGTCTTCAGATTTCGTTAAGAGCTTTCTTATTTTTATAGCGCGCAACATAGGGTAATTGGTAGTTGGAATTATTTGTTTATTTTGAAGTTTGTGAAACAGTGATCACAATAAAGAAAACAGCAGGACTTTTTCTGTAAGTATGGTGTCAAAATAGGTATTCCTGACACTTCTATTCGAGGAACTTACACAAAAGATCACTGATATTGGTTTAAAGTAGAAAAGATATAAATAAATAAATCTGAGTCATCTAGCAAAGGCTTAAATCCAGGCTATTATATATTAACGAGGAATACTTCTAGCACCACTTTTTTACTACTACTACTTACTACTATTTAAGAGCACTTTTACTATTATTTACTTATTAAATTGTAAGTTTTGAAATTGTAAATTATATTCAAATATATTGCTGAAAAAAACAATTCAAGAAAGTGATATATTCAGTTTTGAAGTAGTGTTAGCAGTACATTTTCAATACTTCATAGGACAATCAGTCTCTTTTAACAATAAAACACATACAATGAAATAAAAATACATATATTACTTTTACATCAATATTAAATTACAGCCAACGTAACTATGTAGGTTACAATAATAAAATATACCTATATAATTTCCATTGAAACAAATAAATAATAAAAACAAAGTATTTTTTCTTATCAGTAAAGCTAATTATAAAAATGACCATTGACTATAAGAGGAATCCAGGTAACATTCTTTAAAACATTCCGTCTACAAGCAAGGAGCTCACTTATAGTATGGTATCAGGGAAGTTACTCATTAACTCTAAAATTAGTACGTGTACTAATAATGTAAGTGAAATACGCACGGGAAGTGTAAATGAAACGATTCCTTGATATGATAATAAATTAATAATATATTTTTATTGTATTTATCTGTTATTGTCAATAATTTAAATTATTTTGAGATATTGTCCAAGACTATTAAATTTCTCCTTCGTATTTCACAGACATTTTTAACCTAAATAGAAAGGAGAATTGTATTAATAATAGAACTTTTGCAGCTAGTTTTTTGGCATCAAGCAAAGAATAAGAAATAATGAATACTTTAGCTTTGGAATAGACACCAGTGAGATTGTGATTTTTTTTCTGAATATAAGTTGCTTTAAAAAAACCGAAATATAATATTACACAAAAATAATCAAGACAGACCTCAAAAAAAGTCAGAAATAACTCTTATTTCTATTATGGATTTTTTAATCAATTTGACTCTCAAAAGTAGATAAATGTTTTTAGACATACTTTAAAACCACAGAAGTTTCTAAAAAATATTTTACAGAAATATATTTAATTAAAATTTCAATTGAAATTAGGTTATCTTGATAAAATTGTGAACATTATTAAAAAAATATTTTGAGAGACTAAAAATAAATCAATATGTGTGACAAAGGATCAATCTCACTGGAAAGGTAATAAGTATAGAAAACACAAAAAACTTAAAGAAGAGTATTTACAATAAAAGGAGGTAACCAACGAAAACAGCCCAAGAGATACATTGTAGAAAATGAAAAATGTGCTACAGAAACTGATTTGTTAATGCCCTTTATAATATTCCAAACAGGTTTTTTAACATTAAATATATTCTATATTCCGCACTACAAAGAAATAATGGACCCAATGCGATTCTACAACACGAAATTAATATTACACAAGGTAAAAATCCTCGCTACGCTATAAGATAGCTTTGCACAAGAAACGCGGCGGTGTAACCGGACAACTCTACACCGGCAGACGAGAGATGTCGCTACTATAGTGATACAATATATCTCTTTCCGTCCAACACACTTTGTTTACATCTATGCACTAATTATATTTAAAAATATGTTACAATGTTCCCACTTGTTATTTTTTAAGTGTAAAATATTGGCTGACACATTTGTATAAAGGGAATAGTGTCAATGGTTTGTTTTTTAACGTATTTAATTGATTGTTTTGTTGTAAAGTGTGCTTCGCTTTAGCGCAATCAGTCTTTAAAGACAAGGTGAAACTGAATAATTGAGGAGCAGCCTTTCCATTTTGCCTTAACCATTGCAATATTTATAATTCCTCCAAGGCATCAAGAGAAACATCGATGAGGAACATAAAACTTATTTATAATACATTGAAAATAATTCAAAGATTAACAGCCGCAGTCGCTGTTAATAAATAATTATAGTTTTGTCAAAATGAGACTCGATAATTAAATATAATTGCTAATTACACACATACAAGGTATTAAGCCGTCTTCTAACTTGTGATGGAAAACACCGGAGCAGTGTAGTGCCTAGGTAACTAAATGTACAGCACGAGACTGTACGGTCTTTCAATTTAGAATTTTATTCTTAGTGTTGTTCCAAACAATTCGTGTTCTAATAGGCGATAAAAACTAGGTTAGCAAATTACATAATTAACTCGCAATAAAACAGCACTTATTTGCATTGTATTATAATGTATTAAAACAATAATTTACTATAGACTCTACGTATATAACAATGTAACAGTAAATTAAAATAAATTTTAATTGTATAAATGCCTTTTCTTTTAGACAAACAAAACTTAAATATAGACCGAAATACTCGAGAGCAAGTCACTAGCACACGCGCACACACGCACACACACACACGCTCACACATACACACATACACACTTCCTCTACAAAAGATAATACACAAGACTTAGTCAATCCCGAAGCAAAAATAAACATACCGCTATACACAATTACGCGCCCATTATCGCTTAAAACTACTTATAATTTATAAAAAGGCATCCATTTCAAAAACTTCATTACGATCCATCGTTAAAAAATCCGCAAAATAAATGTAATATACAAGAAATACTACGTTACAATACAAGCAACAAAACGACCGACCGGCGATTACCCAAAAAAGAAATGGAAACACCAGCTACTGGAATCGGGTTTTGTACTAATATAAGGTTTGACGCGACGCTACCACCGAAGAGGATCGACCACCTGCGGGTCGACCGTCGCCACCTGCGGTGATCTCACAGTATACAGAGGGTCCACGAGCCCGCATCACCGCACGGGCTCACTTGTTGGGGACGTGTATCTTCTTGGACCTGAAGTCGTATATCTTGCGACAGAAGAGCACTAACTCCGGGGACACGGAGGGCGGCAGCTTGGTGTCGTTGGGCGCTAGCGCCGGGGTCACTTCACCCGGCGGCAGGGGGGGGACCAGCGAGGGAGTAATAGTCACGCCCTCCTCCGCCGCCTTCAGCCGCTTCTTGTACCTGAATATTTTAAATATATTATTAAAATTTGCCATGAAACTAGCCCCTTGATTAATTACTTTTTATTTTTCAAATAATGTCTATATTTACTTTTGGCCGATACCCGAGAAGAACGTCTCGAATTATAATAAGGTTCATCGGATAGGTATGTCACACGAACATTCGAAAACGATAAAAATCGAACCCACCGGCAGTACTCGTTGAAGGTGAGCACGTAGCACTTGTCCTCGATGCAGGCCACGGAGTTCGCGTCCCGGTGGCGCGACGCGAACACCTCGTCGGGGGCGTCGCCCGCCTGGCGCCCGCGGGCCGTGTGCTCCGGCCGGTAGTACCACACCAGGGACACCATCATCTCTCCTACCGACATAAGAACCCATTAGCGACGGCACGCGGGAGTCGAAGGTTTCTCGAGGAGGGGGACTCACCGTCGTCGGGGTTCTCCCACAGGCTGGCGATGCGCGCCACGAAGGGCTGTGCGCGCGCGTGGCTGGCGCGCAGCAGCACGCAGTCGCCTCGCGACACGCGGTCGCCGCTGGCGTGCGACATGCGCGCCCAGCAGCGCGCAGACAGGTCCAGGCGAGAGTCGTTCTGCGACCACAGTCAGTCAGTACGCGAGGGACGAACACTACTACTGTAGTATAAGGACCGGACACTTACGTTGAGGTAGACTTTGGACGGGTAGTGCTCCCCGTCCCAGTTCCAGCCGTTGCTCCACCGCGGCGAGGCCTTCGGCTGCGTGTCGGGTGTGGCGAGGGGCGCCGCCGCCCTCCGCGCGCGCCGCCCGCAGCGGAGTCGCCCGCGACCGCGCGCGCCGCCCGACGACGCGCGAGACTCCTCCGACACCGACTCCGAGCAGGTCTTTTTGGATCCGAGCAGCTTTGCCACCTTCTCGACCGTCTTACACTTTTCTCCGTTCGCCTTCTCTCCGGCCGATTTGATACGTTTAGTGTGCCCGTCCCTCTCCTTCTGCGAATCTATGTCCGTCTCCTCGTAGATTATCGCTTCCGGGTCGGATGATTTTCGGGCCTGCTTTTTCGAAGCTAGTAGCTTTACTAATTTTTCTACGTGTTTGGTTTTAAATTCACCGTTTCCTTTATCTGTACCGAGTTTACACCGTTTTAGTAGCGAGTTTTCTACTGGCCTATCGCAGGTCGATATATTTGATGATTCCGCCGATGGAGCTTCTCCAGTCTGTTGAGATTCATTAGTACTATCGGCGTTTGCAGTTTCTGTGGGAGAATCGGCCTTATTTAAAACCGCCTTTAGGTTAGCTTTCTGAGGTTTCTCATTACTTAGACTGTTTTTTTCAATATTTTTAACATTTTTGTTATCTTTAAATTCACATTTTTCTTTAGTATCTGTATATTTTGTTTTATCACTTTCGATACGGACGTTGGAACGACATTTATCAATATTTTTTTCTCCGTTTAATAACACTCCTTGCTTAATGTCCTGTTTATCACTCAAACCCTCGGTGCCAGAAGATAATACTGACTTTAGGCCGTGAGTAACTTTAGAATCTACTTGGTCTACTTTACAAGCATTCTTATAAGCTAATTTCTTTTCTATAAGCTGACTGACGGCTGCGATGGTTTTCGACCGCACTCCGTTAACTGAAACATTGTTATCTACGATGTTATTATTTATATTTAATGTTCTCTTCGTATTGTTTTGAGATACATTTTCGTTAGGTGATAGGAATAATTCAGCGGGATTTAATTTTGTATCGGGACTGTATCCTTTAGAGTCTGGCCTATCGACGCTGTTTTTCTTTATTAAGTTATCTAGCAAAAGAGCACTTTTCGTTTTAGGTTTGACACAAATACCACCCTCAGGAACTGCCGCTACATTCATTAGACGTGGATCGTCATTAATAATTGTATCAATCAACATATTTTTAGGTTTTGGTTCTTCAATAATGGTACTTGATTTTCTTTTAAAACCTTTCTTATCGCAGGTTGAAGTTTTGGTAGTTTTTTTGCTTTGTGTTGTTTTCTTTTTAGGTTCTTTCGTGACTGTTTCTATCCGTGGGACTTGTGACATCTCACCAGAAACTTTTCTTCGTTTTTGTAGTTTAACATGTTCCCCGATTCCATTTGTTTTACAAGCATCCTCGAGTTGGACATCTTTCATTTCTATTTCCAACTTTGGTTTGGAATATCTTCGTTTGACTGCTTTCGCAGCATCCGCGACGTCGGCAGCCTGTGATAAGGCGGTTGTACAATTATGTTCTCGAAGAGCTTGCGCGTCAGTCTTCCTTGATGTTCCATAAGTGGGTCCTTCATTTTCTTTTTTAACATCAACCAATGGCGTTGTTCGTTCATCGGAAGATGACAAATCAATAGGTGCACAGGTTGGCGGGGAAATGGCGAGGACGTCATCGTCAGCGTCATTGTGATCAGGTATTTGTTGTGGTGTTGAAATAAGAAGGCTAGTGTCATCACCTGCCAACGATCGTCGGGCCATGGCCTTACCAAGGCGGGCTCGTCTCGGTGCAGAGGGTGGGGGTTGGGGGGCACAAACTCCTCTGGCAGGAGAGGGAGGTCCTATAGCTTCCGCGGGTCCGGGAACATCAGCGTTTAAGCGAGGGTTATCCCGGATATCGTACATTTCTCGCTTGGGTGATGCCCCGCCGATGGCTGGCAACGGACAAGGGTGCGGAGCGTCCGCTGCAGTCGGCGGCTCTGGTGGCTCCAGTTCTAAAGGGGGATCCTAAAACGATACCTTCAGAGTTACATAAAATTTAAAAAAACTAATACTGTTATATCAAAAAAAGAGTATATTTCATTAACTTGTGTTACTACTAAATAAATCTGAATAAAATAAATCGATTAATATTTAAAATAAAGATTAATATTAATTCCTTGGAAGGAAGTACACGAAATGCATTCCAAATTGACGAAATTGCATGAGTTTTAGTTTTTAGTTAGTGTATGACGTATGTGGATGTCTAATGGCTCACCTTGCCGCTGCCATGCTTATCGGCTGCAGAGTCAGTCGCGGCCCGCACCTTCGGTCTGAAGGCGGCCCCGGGCGGCGCGAGGGCCGAGGGAACGTCCGCTGGGCCGCCACCGGCGGGGCCTTTACCAGTAGCGGGCCCAATAAGGACGTTTTTTGGACACGCGTTTAATGGGCACGGGCATCCGCGGTATTCTGCCATTTTAGAGAGTTGTAGTGCATAGTCTTTACAATACTTGTAGGAATATTTATATGAGACACTAACCTACGTAAGGTATTCTCTGTGGAGAATGTGGGTAACATGGCGACGGGCCGTAGTATTGTGAAGGTGGGTACGGCTCGCTTGCAACTCCCACCATCTATAATATAATAAAATACATCTTTCATTTTACCGTCGTATTAACATGAATATCACAGTATCTAGTCGACCTTGCACATTTCAAATTATGCGAGGGTTTCCTTCCTGGAAGTTAGTGTAGTTATGAGGAGATATATGAACTTTAAGCGGTTCGTCTATCTAAAGTTATTAAACTAAGCAACTGTTCTGAATAATGCAAAGTTTTTTACAATTAATATAGTATATTAACTTTTAGTAGTAGTTGATATGAGACTGTTTATAAAGTTTACAATATTAGTTATTACTAAAGTTACGGTTTATTAATGACAGCAAAACAGCAATGCTATTTGTACTGCTGGTGCTCTACGTTGGAGCAACACAGAAGCCCTATTTATAATATAATTTTAATAGCTTATAATATAAAACTTTTTCATATTAATGTATTATTATATAAAATATCTAAAGTTGTTTAGGATCTTTCTCAGATCATATAATCGAATAATTATACAATAATTGTTTCATTACATAATTGCTTTATACAGTACAATGGTTGAATATAACGAGTATAACGCAAGGGTCAGTTATCACCATATTTGAGGGAGTATGGTAATGACTTCTAAGGGACATCTTCAACACAAATGAAGAAGCTTAAATAATAGTAAAAAAACGTCAGATAAAGTACGCAGGTTAGCAGTTATTTTGTAAAATACAATTCCAGTCATACCGTCGTTAATGTAATGTTTTACACTACTATAAGATTTTTTTAATGAAATTTCCTTTCTTGTGTAATTAAAATGTATTAAATGACAAATCTAAGACTTTAGTCTTTAGTTTATTGTTATTGAGTCTAGTGGCATAGCAATTTTATTTTTATTTCAGGTGTTAATTTGATGTAAATTGCAATTATTATTGAATTCATTAATATTTTTATGATAATGTATTGTCTAATGTGTTTAATGTCTTTATTTTTTAAAATTTTCATAAGATACTATTCTTTCTTCATGTTCTTTGATTGATTGATTTGATTTGATTGTCCAAACAACCCTCTCCTGCAGTATAAATACTGTATCAATATCTGCCGCATTACCTCAGAATAGCAAGCGGGATGACATGATACTAGAAAATAACTAAGGAAATGCTAATATAGTTGTTTCTACGTTTGTTATCCAGCATATTGTTAAACTGTGCGCAGAACTAAGTGTTTTCGATAAATAATAAACAATAGAACCCCATTGTAGTTTTACATCTAAGACATTAGAATTAAAAATTGATATTTTTGACGTTTAACTTAAAATATATTTTTTAAATAATATATATATTTTTTGTTCAGCAAAACATTATTAGCGTCAAGACATTATGCAATATCAGAACGAGCATTTTTTGCATCGTCAATTCCTAGTTGCTGTCTTCTCATTTAAAAAATAAGACAAGTGTCATCGGCAAACAATACTGTCCAATATTTATACCTCACAAGAAAAGGTAAGTCATTTTAGTAAGTAAGGAACAAGAAAGGCACTACAATAGAGCCTTGTGGTACTCCCATTTTGACTAATGAACCAGGGGAATGCTTTCCATCCACTTCTATTCTCATTAACTTCCTTAATCAGGAAGTTAATAGGTAGTGTATAACCAACAATTTATTTTTGCTATCGCTTCTTAATCCTTGTCTCAGATTACATTGTCATCGATAAATAACAGAGTAAATAAATAAACACCTGTGCTTCAGGTTGAGGTGGCATGTGGTAGGGCCCTGGTGGTCGGTAGTACCGGCCGTAGCAGAGCTCCGCTGGGTAATATGGTCCATATTGTTGAAGCACCTGAAAATCACAATTAAATAAGATAAAGAAAGATACATTTTTCTAAGTTTTTTTAAATAAGGTTTTGATAGAAACTATTAATTGTTTTTTTTAGTGGAATATGTTTGAGATGAATTTATTTATAATAACTCACTGGAGGCGCATGGTAGTGGGGCGGCGGGTGGTACCTGGCCAACGCTCGCTCTGCCTCTGCGCTGGTCTCTTTGATCAGCGGCCCGGCCGGCTGGTAGTATCCTAGAACAAATTTATTATTAAATATATTTTAAAGAATAAATCACTGTGTTTTTCTTTATTTTTATGTCACATTTTATGTTGTTGGTCAGTTGTTATTACGCATGGAAAATAGTATCACTGTCTGTCCGAGTCCGTAGATGGTATAATTTACTATGAATAAGGACACGGCAATTATCTTTTCCTGCATTCCGTATTCCGTAAACATTATCATAAGAAAACCGATCACGGCATGTGCGCGTTCATTGATCAATAAGATACGTACACAAACATAAACACAGAGAAAATTATGTACTATATTATAATAGGTATATTAATGAGATAAAAACTGCGTTATCTTTATCTTTATCTATTCAATAGATCAATTTATCAGTCTAGTCTGGTCTGGTCTAGTCTATAAATTGTTAATCCATGCTAATCGACCCGTCATACAACAGTGGCCAGTTACGGCGCCACATTTACAAAACCAACAAATATATATTATTAGAACCTAAATATTTATAAATATTTTATTGCCAATATGAAAATCGATTGTTCTGTACTCATTTACCTCATATTCATTGAATTTGTGGTTAATTGATATGTTGTTTTGACTTGTTTAATTTATATTAATGAATCAGAACAATTGTTTTTGTATTAAAGTACCTATATATATATATATTAAAGTTCCTTACGTGTATTTATTCAAAGGTATTTTAGTGTTGTTATCGGATGCGGTAACCCACGTCCGTCCCATTCTTCACTTCGCTCAATAAAACAATATACATCGTTTTAAATGCATAATAGAGTAGTATTTATTACTTGTAATTGAAAATCTTGAGTTTCTTTTAAGTGTCCATTCACTCTTAATTTTTTTTAGCACTATAGACCAATTTGCAAGTATTCTGATTATTATGTTATATATTATTTATATGTAGATTTAGTATTATAATTTGTTATGTAATTGTTTATGTTATATTTAATTATTTAATTATTATTATTTATTCATATATATATTATTTCTACTTCACGGTCAGAGTTCACGGGATGTCTCAGAACAGGGTTTCCTAGTGAGATATCCAGGATAATCAAATATGTTTAAACAATCTTGACTTCTTACAAAATTATAACGTCTATCTTGTTATTATGTTTTGTAATAAATAAATAAATAAATATTTCAATAATTTTAAATAGTTTTTTCTTTTTTCTAATTTAAAACAATGACTATACATACATACATTTATAAAATCTATCTCGTTTGAAAACAAATTGACTATCTACATTAGATATTACAATGAAGATATACATTTTAAGTGAATTTAGTACGAGGAATAATAAAATGAAATTTAAAATAGATTAAATGATAGTTTATTAATGAGTTTCAGCTCAAAGAGTTCGCTGAAAGCGGGAGTCTGACCCGACTGCTCCAGTTAGTACGTTACATGAAAGGCCTCAGAATATCCTTGATGAGAAATTTCAGAGTGGTTTTTCTTGCGACGTGGAACATTGGATAAATTTTGAATCTCTCTATTAACTTTCAGGTCTTTCAGCGAGTTAACGATTCAGAATCATTCAGGTTTAAAGTTTGTTTGTTTTGTTTCAATAATCCAGTGTATAATGACCTGTCAACTGTTTTGCGGTTAGCAACAAATATCCGATTCAAAGTTTCGTTTGTGCAAATTATTTGGTAAATGTTTTGGACTTACAGACCTACGAGTATATCTAGTTGTATTTGAACATATCATTCAATAGTATGAAGCACCATTTAATTAATTGTTTCTCTTAACATGATATAAAAAAACAATAATACAAAAAGTTAACTTAAAAAATACGACAACTTTTAAATATCATCAAGTTTTTTTTATCTCTCTCTTAAAGATCGTCTAAAAATTTTATACTACTTTAATAACATTTATAATATACATACAATGATATTACTACGTTTTTGTGAATGAATATTACTTTTCCTTGTCTTTTAATAAGTTTATAATAATGAAAAAGTAGAAAACTCCCAAAATTCGATAAATAATTACGAAAATACACAGTATATAGTAAATATTAAGCACACGTTGTATTAAAAAGCTCTTAGTTAAATCCTCGCCACGCTAGAGCGCTGTACAGCGATGTGTCGCTTATAAATCAAGCGCGAGCGTGGGCGGCCTTATCTTGGACTGCTGAAAACTTAGTTTGTTTCGGATATACGATGCTCTTTTTATGAATATCTGATAATATTAACCATCTGCACGATATCTGCATTATGCTTATCGTGTTATGTAACGGATAACTTCATTATATATTGATAGATATAGTAGGTCGGTTACTATATCCGTCACTATGAAGCATTGTTGCTGAATGAGTTTCGCATACTTGTAAAATTAGCAGAGTAAATAGTGGCTATCATCTTA
The DNA here is from genome assembly GCA_959347395.1 of Mechanitis mazaeus. Lineage (NCBI taxonomy): Eukaryota > Metazoa > Arthropoda > Insecta > Lepidoptera > Nymphalidae > Mechanitis > Mechanitis mazaeus. The sequence continues at coordinate 9,625,698 of OY365747.1, forward strand.
AACCTAATAAGAAGTCGCGCGTGCGATTCCAAAACTTTCCACATGTTAACTCTATGAGACACACTTTGACCATTTAATAAAAAACTACAATCAGAAATGTCACCAAAATATTTCAGAACCTATAAGTCACTGTCCTCAACAACTCTGCCAATTGTCGACATCCTACCATTATTCGTCTAGGAGGAGTAGCATTAGTAACGAAACACACTTTTGTAAGAGCTCAACAATATTTTTGTTATCGATACAGTACCGTTTCAACCAGCAAATATACAAAACAAAATATCTTGGTAATATAAAATAAGTATATCATTAAAACTAATTTATATTATAGAGATGATCTATATCTATAGTTCTGTATATCTCAACTATAACTATATATCTAAATCTTGTAAATGACTAAAACAATTGCATTAAACTACGGACAGTCGTTAAGATAGCTCGGTGAAAAGGTCAGCTAATTATTGAGCACAGGCGAGCTCTCAAGACGATATGGCGGCTTAGCACACAGCTTTGTATACATTACACATAAAGCTGTGTTGTGTTACACACACACATTAGTACAAGCACAACGAAAAGTGATAATTTTTAAAATTATTATAGAAGTTATTATGGATAATCCTATAATAATAAATTAATATTGAACAGTACATTAGCAGAAAAGTTAATTAATTTTTTAAGAACAACAATAATTATTAAAATATCATGAAGTTTATATTCATAAAAGAATATCAAGCACTGATCCGGGAAGTTCGAAGTTCTTTTCTTTTCTATTCTATTATATTAGATATTAAGGCAATTTATGTTTCATTCTGTGTCAGTTTGTTCTCTTTTATTTACTCAAAATGATATTTTTTTTCAATTGGCAATTCTATTTTGAATTAAAAAAATGTTTTACCGATTAAAAGTTAATTTAGCAACCGTACGGTTAGACTTGTACAAAGTTATAAGTACTTATTAAAATAATATTTCAATATTAGGTTTTATAAAAAAAAAAAAAAAATTGTAAAGGTTTATTTTATAAATCTTATATATTGCAATATGTACAGTTTCTAAGTATTTCATACAGACAGAGTAGGATCTTAAATTAAGATATTATTTGAACACTTCAGAACCAAATACATCAGTACAGAATCCAAATGAATATGAAAATTATGAAATATGAAAAACATGAAAACTATGAAAAGAATAATAAAAGCTATTTCAGCTATTATACGAATTGAACTTCAAAGGCTTTAAACATGAAGTAGGTCATATGAGACGAGATATCTTAATGAAAGAATATATTATTGTAGAACTTTTGATTGTCTAAAACATATAAGAGATATACTATAGTATATATCGGCGTGGTTCCGTCACACTTATTTTGTTCTATATTATATATATAAAAGAAACTATTAAGTAGAATTATCACTTATTTTATAAATATGAGTACAGTAACACTATATAGTAGATCAAATGCGAAACATCCCTCTCCGAAAAAGAACAGACTTAAATACTAAGTCATAAACAACCCCATTACTACCCTCATGTCACATGACATAATAAATTGTACTACTTATTAAATAACATTAAAAATATATTAAAAATACAATACAATATTTCAATATTATTACAAATTCGCCGCACATATGTAATATTCGTTTTGCTTGTGTGTGTTGGTGTTGATTATTTTATATATATACTTTGCTACCTGTAGCCTTATCTAGCTGAATGGCTCTTATCAGATGTAATCAGATCAAAGAGATTGGTCGATGGACACAGTACGCTTTGCGTCTATCAACTGCTCAGCTCAGCCATGGCACTTATTAAAGTTGCTCTATTTGCACATATATAATATATGACTTTTCTCAGTTAAATATATAGGTTTTTATACCAGTAACAACTTTAAAAAATAAGATTATTAATAATTATTATTATTTGTTATTTATATAATCATACTATATCTTAAATAAAAATTATTAGCGAAGACCACTTAAAAACTGTATTAATTAATTTATATAACTTCAAATGCCATCAAAGCTGTAAGAGTATCATTAAATTTCATTAAGCAATGCATTTAATGAATACCAATGGTGTAAATTAATGTCATCAGAGCTTATGTATATTACATATGCGGAGGGTAATGGCCATAACTTAGCTTTTTCCATAATATGTACATAGAGCTATATGTTATATATCTATATATATATATTAAGTGTAAAAAAACTTGATTAGCGTTGCAAAACATGGCCTAAAAGAAGCGGGCGGTTTGCCTTGAGACAGCGTCGCAGCTGCTCGAGTTCGTAAGGGGTTTTTAAACGACTTTTTGCACTTATTTATGTATTTACCGGTTATATTGTACAGATACGGGATCAGTCTATGTTTTATTGTGTGCTAGTGATGTGCAATTGGACTCCTATAGAATATTTTTTATTCTGAATGTAGGTTATCGTCCTGACTTCGTCTGTCCTTTGTCTCGATGAGTTCGCTTTGTTGCTTGCTGCTAACTTAAAGTTATTTCTTCTACTTAATTATTATAATAATAAAGTATAAATAAGAATTATAATGTTAGTTAGTAGTAGTAAATAGCAAGCAACAAAGCGAAGAGCTTGTTGCTTGCTATTTTACTAACTTTAAGTTACTGAATAATAAAGTATAATTAAGACATAATGCTTATAATTTGAGTATTTAAGAAAATTTAGCCCTAAATATTATTGTAATATAAATATAAAATATATTTCATTCCTATTCTTTAACAATATTCTTTGTTATATTTGGTAGTGTTTAACGCGACCTCGAATTATTTCAAGTTTAAATAACAAACGACAATATAACTGTTGTAAAGCAGTATTTTAATATTATTATAGGCTTAAGAAATAAATCTGACTATGGAGCATAACCAGTTATGAGAAACTTCAATTAACGCCTGCAATTAGAGTCGCACCGCAGATAGTATACTAAGAGATAACAGACTATCAATGAAGCTGAAGGTAGTCTAATAATTATTTACTTAAAATACGAGTTATTATTATTATAAATAATTACTTAATAATTGGCGTTATTATAATTTTTTATTTGTTTGCTTTTAAAACATTTTTAATTTTAGATTTTTTGGTATTGTTTTTGATTTTTGAAATTATTATTATTCTTTTTACGAAAGCACTGAATACCCCCCCCCCCCTTCACCCTCCACCAACAGATCAAAACTTAAAAAGTGTCAACAAATATGTTGAATAATAATTTGCTTAATTTTATTTAACGAAAAAAATATGTTACAATCGGAAATTTTCTTCACATCTTTATTTGTGATCAAAGAAATTTAAAAGTACACCATTTAATAATTATAAAATAATTATTAATCTATTCTTAGGTTTGTTTAAAAGATAATAGTATAAATTATATATATTTATAAAATATACAAAATAGATTTTATAAATATTTAAAATTTAACGTTAAAAAGTTAGATATTATTGTTCGTCGCAGACTCATTTAATTTAATTTAATCATGACATGCGAATTTTGTCACTGCCACAATTTTCGTAAATTTTTTGGCCGAAAACGAAACTAAGACCGAAATTACATTTTTTTGGCCGAATCTGGCCGAAAACAAAACCAAACTATCGGTAGGTCGCTAATTAAAGCTACTAAATTGATAATAAAAGCAAGTTTCACGTAACTCTGTGCCACGTGATAGAAAAACAAACACAGACAGGTTCCTAACCATTGAATCATTAGCTCGCCGCAATAAAATTAGTATGGCTGCAAGAAGGAGAGAGAGATGAGATACTATGTCAAGAAGTACAACATATAATGTAAAAGCTTACAATAATCTTTATTAAACGACTTCACAATTATGTTCGGTTATTAAAAACTAGTCGTTACCCGCGGTTCCACCCGTTGATGAACGATTTTATTTATGTAATATATTTAGAAGCAGTAGCGTAATACTAGACAAATTATTATATTTAAATATATTTTCTTTACATCTAATAGTTTTATACTGCACTCAATCGTCAAACTCCAAATATAGTTAAAAGGTATAAGAAAAATCATCAAATTACTTCAATATTTACTTCTTAAAAATATTTTTTATTCCTACAATTAATGCTTGTATGTTACAGCCTTCGATATCTATCTATTTTAAATAAAACTATTTTTTACGGATTTAAACTGTATAATTGGGTTACATTTTAATTTTAACCCGACGTTTCGAATGCTTTGCAGCAATCGTGTTCACAGGTAGACGAGACAGACTTACATCTTGTTTACGCGAGTTTTAATTCGTAAAAAATAGTTTAATTTGAAATGTGTACTCGTGAAAATCTAAGAAAATACTATCTAACTTAATCAGAAGAAATTATCCAAGTCTGGTAGTTTCGAAGATTAGATTCAACTTTACAACCAACCCTAATCTCTATAATATTAGTATTGAGGTTGTTACAAAACTTAATAATTCGTCTATATAATAAATAATATAAACATCAAATGGCGCTAAAACAGTGCGTCGATAATGGAGTGTTATTTCATTGTTTAGAAAGTTCGAGAAACTTGATCTATCCTGAGTCAGAGCCGGTCCGCTGGCGGCTCGTATTTATATAATAAATACAAAATGCACTCTAGTTATATCTCAACTCATTGTAACTTAAAGGGTTTATTATTAATATAAATATCTTCGTTATTTAAACATAAGTACAGTACAGTACAGTATGTGTACGGGACTACACAACTTGTAAAACCATATTTACATTGCAACATATCTTCTATCAAATTTTCTATCTTTCACTTAGCATTCTTCTTACAATATATTAATACTGTTATATTTAACGCAAAAAACAATTTCCGATACATTATTTTAATTTTTAAATAAATTAATTAAAGCTCAATCAATCAATCAATCAACCAGAAGCTGAACGAATATTTTGGAGAAAATAACACTTTTGTAACGGTTTTTGTGAAGCAATATTACGGACCACCGCAGTGGACTGGTGTAGCGAATCGGTAAAAATGTATATACTTTCGTATTACGTAAGGGATTCACGGTATCTATATCTATGAGAGAACTATAGATATCTATATCTAGTAGTTTTAATTGTTTTACCTTGATTGCAAAAAAATGTTAGAAAAAGCTCTTATTGATTGATTGATTGATTTTTTAGAAGATTAACAGTAATAGTAACACATAAATAGTAATAATAAAAATATGCATAAGCCAATAGTCTTCATAAATTACAACATATTTATAAAAACAATATCGTTAGAGAACAAAAGATATCCAAGTTTAGTTAAAATGAATAACAAATCAAGATAGGTAAATGTTAAAAAAATTGAGCTGAAATTTACTGATTGTTAGACATTTTATATAGAAAGTTAGAATTAATGACATAAAAAGAAATAATAAAAATCTAGAAAGAAAGGTCTTTGTAGATTTTTATTATTCAACATTCAAACTATTTAAATATATATATTCAATATATATATAATTAGGTACAAATTTATAATTCATTGGTTACAGTAAGCGTCTTCGAAAGTTCTCGGTTCCTGAAGTCGTGTTATTTAAGTTCCCGTTAGTACTGCGGTGTGCTGAGTTGTAGTTCCTTCACACCCATTGTTTGACAGACAAAGTAGTATTACTTTATTAATACTTCATACTTAATTAGTTTACTAGTATTAATTGTATACATATTAAATATATACTTAAATGTTACTAGTAATACAATTTGTCTTGTATAATAATAATATAAGCTTCCGATATCGTAATATTCTAATAACGCGAACCAGTTTTTTTACAAATAATTTAGTGAATCTGATTCGTAAATATTCGGGTAAAAAGATATATAAATCTAGCTATTTTTAAATAACGTATTTAATGAAGTTATTAGAAATTAATAACATATACTGTTTGCGAATGTTGTTAAGAACCTTGTAAAGGCAATCAACAAATGAAGTCATTTCATACTATGACCTTCATTCTTTTAATATGTTATATAAATACTAAAGTAATACACTAATAGTCAATATAAAGTAGTGACTTGATACAGTAGTATGTTGCTTCTACCGACAGGTGGCGACTTGTCGGTAGAAGTAACAGGTATAAATTGACTTAACAGACAGACAGTACCTAATAAAAAAAATTGAGTTTTTCTTTTAATAATAAAATAGGTCAGATATTGATTATTTAATTTAGAAGCGCTCTTATTCATTTGTTATTAACGAGTTGTTTTTATAAATATTTGTAAGATATAAAAAATATATTAATATAGTTATATATTAACAAAAGCAATGAGTAATGACTCGTATCTGTGTATATTGTAAATAGCGATTTTTTTTGTTTGTAGTTATTAATGAAATTCTTAATAAATTAATGAATTCGAACTTATCCATTTTGTTGCAGAATATAAGTTCATGAATATATTTCTAACTTAAAAATAAAGTTTTAGAAAAACTTTTATTGATGTATGATATGTTTTTTATATATATTTATAAATTATTTAGACCTCATTGTTATTAACTAAGTTTCTGTAACTATTTTAATTGTGGTGTTCAAGACAAGGTCCTTCTTTGATAGATTTATATATATACATCTATGTAAATTATACGCATCAATGACCACAGATGTCATTTAACTTATAATACAATTCTTGTGTCTATGACAATAGAGTATCTATTTGAAAAGCACAAATGTGTTTGAATTGCTATAAATATGTTCAAATAATTTTATAAGAATTCCAGTAAACGTAACGCCAATTTGGCAACTTTTACTGAAAATAAAAATAAAATAAAGATAGATAAAGATAAGAACATTTTGTGAGTTTAACTATAGTTATAACATTAATTTAATATAAAGTTTAAAATTAAAACAGTAAGCTTTAGGAAAGTTTATCTATTGAATGTAGGCACATTTGTGGGTTGTGTATTGACAACCGCGATGAGGTCATCAGAATGTTTCATTATTGAGTCGTGGATATTCGTGGATATTCGCGAATACTCGTGAATACTCGTGAATACTTGTAAATACGTAATTCATGGAAACATATAATTAAAGATTCATTGACTAATAATATTAAAGTATATTTCAAATTTACGTATGTTTAATAAATAAATAATAAAAATTAAACCGCCAATTATCGGTGAATTCGTTCAGAAATGCCAAACTAAAATTGTAATCACATATGTATATTAATATTTTTTTGTTAGCTAGAGTCAAAGATCTTTTTCGTGAGGTCGATGATCTCTTATTTGTTAGACACGAATAGATTTTTTTTTCGCGCTCTTTTTGCTATTTCGCGTGCATTACCCTCTGCTAAAATAAATGTACCTTTCTATACCGTCCTAGTAAAATAAATTTTGATCATTATTTATTATGTATATATTTATAAATAAAAAATATTATATCTATAAATACAAGCAAAACATTTAGAGTACAAAATTGATTTTAAAATACAAACAGACAAACAAATATAGTTGGCAGTATACATTATCATGATAACTGATAAATAACATCGCTATTGCTCGTAAAAACAATAGGAATAATCGTTCGAGGAAACGTTAATAAAAGTCGTCAGTTGAAACGAAACGTACGTAATACAGATATACTTTGATCTGCTCTGGACTTTACAACATTTGTACAATGTTCATATGTTCACGAGCTTCATGTACAATGTTCATATGTTCACGAGCTTACAAAGCCTTCAAAGACTGAGTCTTCAGCACGCCTGCGCAGATTTGAGTCCTTTTAAAATTTTAATCACAAAATTTTCAATTACTACGAAATAAGGGTTTTTATTATTAAAACTTGTATTTTTCTGACAACGAAAATCAATAGTTAGTGTTAGTACGCTTTAGGTTTAATATTTTGTATTTCTATATAAAGAAACTTCTGATTAGAGAAGCATTTGTAGTGGGAGGTTAACAAACATAGCAATAACGTACAAACAGAATATCCAGACATGAAAAAGTAATTACACAAATAACTGTCCCGTTTTGGAATCGAATCCAAGACTTTTAGCATAGTCACTAACCAAAAGACCTACAAGCCGTCAACATAATAACATTTATATATATATATATGTAATCAGCACCAAAATTGCCAACTCAACACGTTAATATAAAGCGTATAATAATCAAAGCCAGCCACGGATGAGAAGAGCAACAATGTACTTAAAAACAATGTAAGACAACGGATGGATGCCCAATTTCACACAGTTCATGTAAGTGGATGGATGGTGGATGCAATTTAAAATGGCTGCTTACATAAATAATGTAGATCAGATTGTGCGCACCCCTATGACCTTGAACGAGGAGGGTTGGCCCCTTGGTTCTATATCTATCGTTTTAAAACGTAACGACAACACGGAAAGTTAATTCAAACGAAAAGTTCAATCACACTTTATTTAGTTCTTTTATTTGATATTATAATATTAAGATAAAAAAACAAGTAAACACCAAGCATATGAACTTCAGTAGATTTGATGAATTAGAATCATTGGTTATGTGTACTTATTTATCTATATCATTTGGTTGAATAAAAGTTACAAAATATATCCCATTTAAAGGCTAACGTAACATGTAGTGACAGGGTGGTTGCTTCATGTTTGAACATGTACACATTAAAAAGAAATAACAAATTATTGTGAAAAAACCTATGCTTAGTTAAGAAGAATCTATAAAAATAAACTTAATACTTTTTGTTACAGAATATTAAAACATTAATTTAAAACTTAAATTATTTTTAGTTGAAACATACGAAAAAAAAATATTAAAAAAAACTAAAAACCAATAAAAAAAAGTAAATAAACTGCTATTGTTATTAAAAAATAAGAAAAAAGAAAACTAAACAAAAATAAAACTAATATCAATTGTATTGCTTATACAATTCATTTGCATCATACATATATAGACTACATCTATCATCTGTATATATATATATGTACATATATTTTTTTTGAACTTACTAACGTTCTCTCCTGTACATCTGAAGGTTGGCTGGCAGAGAATGATTAATTAGCATTAAGCTCGCCTTTTGTACAAAAATTAGTAATACTTTGCAATAGAGTATTAAAATAAATAAATTAATTGTATAATAAAAAAAATATTTAAGATTAATATAATAATGATATAAATGCGAACACAATTGTACTATAATATATCTGTTGTGTTGAAAATGGTTTGAACGTATCGTTTATTAGAAGCCAGATAAGAGAAAAACCCTGGCGTTACGGAAACATTTCAGGAGCTGTATGAATAACTGAGCTGTATGGATTGAGAACTCGATATACCGTTGCAATAGATTTGAAACTTATTACCAATATTGTGTTTCTATAGAAAATTATGTATATTTATTATATGAAGATTTATGTTTAAAATAAAACAATTTTTTACGGATTAAAACTCACGTATAATTTTTTCTTTACATTTTATTTTTGGTATAGAATTATAAACGTTTTTGGCTTTTCTCTTTTTAATATTTTTTTTATACTATCATTATACTATTCTTTTAAGGATGTTTTTCTTTTGGTAATGAAACACTTTTGTATATTTTTTCTTTCACTTTTACTAGTACTTTTAATATTAAGGATATTTTTTCCGACATGTACTTGATATATAAGTACACGTTTACAGTCCGTCTGTCTTTCTATTTCACGGCTATCGGTTTAGATTTTAGTACGTAGGCGAATCGTGGGCTGATGGAGTGGGCGTTAAGGAAGACAAAGCAAAAAAATACGCCTTTAATTAATTAATAGTTAGTAAAAGATTCAGTTTTACTAGAATTTATTTTCTCCTAAGAAAAGGAGATCGCTTATTAGCGATAAGGCCGCCTGTTTGTACTACCATATTGTTATTAGTATTATTATTATTATTTTTCCATTGTTTTGTATTTTTTTTTATTTGGTGTGCAATTAAGAGTATTTATTATTATTATTAAATGGATACTAAAGAATAGGATACTATCCGTGAACACGATTGCTGCAAAGCATTCGAAACGTCGCGTTATAATTAAAATGCGCGCGTTAAATTTATACGCGAGTTTTAATCCGTAAAAAATAGTTTTATTACTAAAGAATATGTATATAATGTATCGTCTGTAATGGCCGTCGGTCAGTCGCGTCTTCGCCAGGCGCCGGCTGCCCTACATCAGTGACCAGACGAGACCTGCATACATCTGTATATGATAGAAACATCATATATGGGAACTGAGATTGACTCTTTTTTTTTTAATGAAGTACACAAAATATTTAATTATAATATGTAACAGATTTAGTGTAAAAAATATGTATTCTACTTTCTTTTGTTTATTATATTTATATTTACATAAATGTGTTTTTTTTGTGTTTTCTGTTTTGTTATTTATTTATTTTTAATTTAATTTAAATCTAATTAAGTATGTTATGTTTGTATGTTAAAATGTCCAAAATAAAACATTCTTTCTTTCTTTCTTTCTTTATACGCTTCGTTTAAGAGTTAGTAACAGTAGCTTTAACTCAAACGAAGCTGACGTATAAATGAGAACTGGTTTTTCGATTTAAAGGTATTGTATGTTCGAGTCCGATTATTTCAATGCACTTTTATATACATTAAACAATACAATTGTGTTAATAGAAGTAGGAATTGATTGAAAATGGAATCGAATATCGTAAATGTATTATATATTGTAATGTCTTTAGTTACAGAACAACGAAGAAAAATTTTTAATGTTCACCATTATTTTCTATTAAGTCATATTCCATCTTACCTCAAAAAAGAAAAATATTTCTTGCAAAAAATTAAAAAAATATAGAAATAATTGAAGAATATTTTTTTTTTGTTATTACGCAGATCGGCAGAAACAGATAATATGTAGTGAAATTATATTAATAATATAAAAGTACAATCAAATTGTAAGTATCGTAATATTAAAGACATTTTTAGAATAATTTTATCCTTAAGAATATAGACGTGACACACTTTTACTCAAATACTTCATACCACAAATTACCTTGTAATATTTACTGATAACAGAAGTCGGAAATTATGAACTTCCTGACTAGGAAAGTTATTGCAGGCACCCCGATTTTAAAAATCAGATTTTTTGTGATATCTTTACGTTTTGGAATATCTTGAGTAATTTTATACTTGTGTGTGTTTGAGTGAGTGTGTGTGTGTAAGCGTTTTTTCGGCTTAATTTTCTCGTGACCTCATTATGCAATTCACTTCGTTTTGTTACCAATCAATGTATTTTTACATAATTTAGAGCTAAGTAGTTTTTCAGCGAAATCGACAGAACGATTTTTAAGGTGTTTTGAAAAACTGAAAACCGCGTTTTTGCAATTTCAAAAAAAAAAACTAAAATAATTGGTTGTGGTACTAATAAATGAGTATTTACGTAATTTGAGCTTATTACTTTTTCAGTTTCAGGTCTGGTGGTTTTTTAAAATATTTTTTATTAAATTCAAAACCGCATATTCGCGATTTCCAAAATCTATTGCGTGCTTGAGCTGGTTGTCAAAAGTAATCATAATTACGAAAAAAAAAAAAAAAAAACAGTTTTTCTATTTTTTCAGTCAAATAAAAATTAATTACTTCCAATAATGAAATGATTAATAGATTTGTTAAAAAAAAACATTTTTCTTAATAAGGAAATAAATGTAATGGAGCTACCCGCCCGCTTGTTAAATATTTAATTATATCCATGCTTTAAAAAAACAAACCAGAAGCAAAGTAGTAATAAATGATATTCATTAATTTTGTAAATCTAACAAATGATTTTTGCGGTTCCGTATAATGAAAAACTAATTCTTTTAGCATTGCAATTACTTCCGTCATATAACCAAAAAAATAATATAATAATTAGTGAGTTTTTTTACGTTATTTAAATTGCATAAATTTGTACATATCGTGCTTATTATCTTTGAAATAAAAAATATATTTTTATTACGAGGGCTGACACGTTAGCTCAGTTGATATAGCGACAGGCAGAGTCGCAGGTTCGATGTTTGCTTTAATTATTATATTCAACTTCAACGTTTTTAGATTATAATTATAGTAATTTACATATATATCTATATATTTAGATATAAGTTTGTAGCAACAAAAATATATATTAATATAAGGATATAGAATAAGAATATAGAATAAGTCAAATTTGAAATATTTTATTGGATTTGATAGACCATTTATTGAGAAAATTTTATATTTGAATTGGTTGTATATTTATAAATGTGACTCATATAACTATATATATATATATATATATATATATAGATATGATAAATACTCTTTATTTTCCACGACCTGGGCACGTTATAATACACGAGGTCACTGCTCCAGTTCTCTATCTGTGTTAACGGGACCGTGCTGATCTGTCAAAATTGTATCTAACAGCTATGCCGCAGTCATTATTAGAAAATTTGCGGTGTTGGTCTGTACATGTACGGTTTGTGATGTTATAATTTATATAATATACTTCAATAGCTTAGATATATATTATGTTTAAGTTGATTATTCTTTGTAACCAATAAATATTAGAGTTATATTTTCATGGTGATACCAGAGCATTAACCAAAAGATATACAACTAAACAACTGTACTTTTTATGTAAGAAACGATATAAATGCGATTTTAATTAAGGTATTTAATATTCTATTGATTACAAGCTGTGGTTATTAATGAAATAAAACTATTGTTTACGGATTTAAGATTTATGATAATGACTAATTAACTGACTTACTGACAGACACTTACATCTCGTCTACCCGTGAACACGATTGTTGCAAAGCATTCGAAACGTCGGTTTAAAATTAAAATGTAACCAAATTATACGCGAGTAAAATCCGTAAAAAAAAATTACTTTTCAAATGTGTACACGTGAAAATCTAAGAAAATACTATGTGATTATTATTATTTTTTAATCTTATAATAATATCTCAACGTCAACACACACATGCGTACATTTAAAGTGTTATACGAACAATGTGTTACCTTGAACTAAATTTCTATATTTTTACATAACGCAACATGTGCTTGCGGCAAAATAAGTATGCCATTTACATACGCAATCATTATAATAATCAAAATATATTGTAAAAAATATCGAACTAATGCATTTATAAGTTTATATTTTGAATCCATATCTGTGGTTACTTGTGTACGTCAATATAAAGAGTCAGGAGGGCCAATATTGATGTCATACTTATCAAAATAAACCTTTCTGGACACTTAACTTCAGAGTTACTACCAGGGTTCCGAAAGCGCCCTATTCTGATAAGAACCACACAACGAACTCAACCGTTAACTTTTTTTGTGATCACTGTTTCACCAACGTCAAAACATTGAACAAATTTTTACGAACCACTAGACCCATCGCATTCAATTCAATATGAATTATATTTGGAACTTCAAAATCCTTGCAACCTAAAATATTTTACAAATAAACTTCATATCATCATTTAAAAGTACATGTTTCCCAATTTGAAGTTGACATAATGGTCGAACTTCATACGTCAGATTCAACCAAAGATCGTAAAAAAATATTAAGATTCAAAGTCTCGCTCTCAAGTGCCAAATCCCTGACGAGGTTAGAATTTTAATCATGGCGGACTTATTGATAGGTGTCGCGGAGTCTTGACGTAACATTATCATTGGAAATAAGGATGAATCTCATTAAGTTTTTTTTTAAACCAGATTAATGTTACGGCGTCTGAGGTCCAGAGCATCGCACATTCGGATACGATTTATAAATTCAAACAATTTTGTGATTTTGTAAATCGTATCCGAACTCATATTACTAATAGCTTTTTTATTTATTATATAAATATAATTTATTTAGACTTTTCCATGATTATTATTAGCTATAATTATCCAACTGTCACATATTCTATCACAAATTTCCCGACTAGTTAGGCGCTCATTTGAAGACTATACATGAACCCTGAGAATGACGTATCCGCGGCGTGAACTGTCCAAGTTCACGCTGCAAACCATAAAGGCTGCTAAACTACTCCCACAAATTTCGAATGACAGTCCGTACATCCGGTGAATTATAGATAATAATTAAAATTATTTTTTTAAATCATGTTTATAGGCTCTATACACAATTTTGTAGATATTCTAAGTTGCGAAATATTAAAAGGACAATTTGTAATTATATTATGAAATAAAGCCTTATCGCGTTTATCAAAACGTCATTGTTCGTCAAATCCTGAGTTAAAAAATTCAATTAAAGAACTTTTGTTATAGAGACTGTAAGGTAATAAGGTCCTCTTTTTCTCCATTCAGAGTACTTGCTTTCATAGAATATGAAAAAAAAAAAACGAAAATATAGTATATATAGTATATTATTATAAATATGTACCTGCTGTGTGTCTTAAATAAATAAAAAGAATGTAATCAGTAAACCGTTCATAATTGGTGGCTCAGCTCACTCAGTCATTCATTCACCCACTCACTCACTCAGTCACAAATGGTGTTAAAAAAGGGTGTAAATGAATGTGCGATCTCCGAGTTTGGTTCAATTAGTTTTAAACCCCATCGGTATAATAAAGCGTAAATGCGTATAACCGATGAAGTTAACAAGTTGTAAATCGGCTCTTTTGATTTAGAGTTCAATATTAATTCTGCGGTTGGAGAGATTTGTGTATCTATTATTTTACGATATACTATTTATATTTAACTGAATTGGTTATTGGTAGAATAACAATATTCAAATATGAATTGTGTCTAAAAGAGATAAAGCCTGGAAGTTAGTTAAAAAAAAATTGTGAACTTTTTAGAAAAAAAAAGTTCCAACCTAAAACAAGTAAATATAAAATTTGTTTTTTTTTTTTGTAAAGAAAGTTTTTTTGCCTAAAAAGTACCTTAACAAAAAGTATTTTGAGAGAAACACGATAGAAAGAAAAAGAAAGATAAAAGAGAGAGAAAGAAAGAAAGAAATAGAGAATAATTCGATATTTTATAAGATACCCACGGATTGAAAGTGGAATAAAACAATAAACAAACGATAATAAACTGTTTTGACATTACATCTTATATATTAATAAAGTTCATACTGACGACAACAATAGTATTTTAGACATCTAGACGTGGATGTGCAGAAAAATAAAAAAAAAAAACAAAAATAAAAAAAAAAGTCAGGTATAAAAAATTTTGGCGCAAAATGTAGATAAGTGCAGACTTGCAGTTTACGGTGAAATGAAATTAAAACAAAAATAGGTATCGATATTCCTAAAATATCTGTTGAATAAATGGGAAGTTTCGAAGCGACCCACTAGTATATTTAATATACGTAAGTATAAAAACCAATAAAAATTTTATAAATGATTTTCTACAACAATTCCCTTGCTTGTGTTGGCAACACTGTAGATTTGAGCGCCAAAAATAATCTGTCTTCTAAATGATTACCGTTTACAAGAAATGTTGCAAAACTATTAGCAACGTTTAGAAATGGATATGAGTACCAATTAACATAACATAGGCTTTCAACTGCTTGTATAATAGTAATTTATTACAGCCATTTAAGAAGGTTTTATAACCGCAGGTTTTTTTAAACAGCTGTATCTAAATTTAATTGTAACATTGTTTTGACTGAAATTTAAATTGTGACAATTATTGAATATATAATTTTTGAAATATTTTTATTCATTTAAAAATAAAAAAAAACAAATAAGTAAAATAAATCTAACACAAAACTTACTGGCTTTTAAAATGATAATGTTTTTTTATAAAAATAATAATTAAAAATAAATATAGAATAATACTGGCTTTTAAAATGTTAATGTTTTTTTTAATAAAAATAATAATTAAAAAAAATATAGAATAATACTGGCTTTTAAAACGATAAAGTTTTTTTCTATAAAAATAATAATTAAAAAAAATATAGAACAATACTGGTTTTTAAAATGAAAATGTTTTTTTTTATTAAATAAATTTAAAAAAAAATTTAATTAAAAACTTACTGGCATATATTTTTTTCCACATGTTCCAAGTGACATCCGCACTGACAGAGCACAACACGAGGAGCAGAGTGAGAGTAACAAATGGCTATCATCACCAAACAGTACGTATCATATCACGGCAATGATAACTGCGAGGTCAAAGCTTTTCGCGAGGTCTGAGCAACCTTGCAAAAATTACCAGCCATATTAATATTTACTTATCTCAGACCGGATATTGATATGAGATGACATTCGATCTAAGGAAGTCACAAAATAAACTTTGTTTTGTTTGTTCCTCGTCAAATCAAAATATATTTAGGAACCATATAACTATACTAATTTACAAAATAATCATTGTATATAATATATAAATTTAAAAACCAGGATGTATATAACAAATTGCTAAATAATTCAATGCCAATTGATTTATTCAAAATGATCTGATATTAAATCAGATGTCATATAACCTAAATTCAAACGAGGACAAATTTTTATGATAACAAATATATTCCGTTCTCCGCTGTCTTTAATAACATGCTATTTTCATTTGTTAGTTTTTCTATAACTATATGAAATGAACTAGTTTAAAAACCTTTGGTCCTTAGAGTATCATATATTATATACTAAATTTATTCGTGAGTGACTTTCGAAATATTGTTATATATATATTTTAAGTGTAGTATGTTTTGAACACATGACAGCTGATACCATACTGCAACTTATTTATTTATTCTATTTAAAACTAAAAAGTGTGTGTGTGTGTGTTTATAATACAATAATGTACAACAGACATTAAAGAACAGGCTTATTGACACATGTACAAAGGACGAGCTTGTTTCTGTAAGAGATTTCTACCAGCAAACCCAGGAAGTGAGAATATAAAATAAGTAGAATTAATCAGAGCACAAGTAAAGATATAAACTATTTAAAATAACTAAAACTAAAATACCTAAATACAAATTATTGAGAGGTAATGATCTTTTAATGACTTTTTAAAAACAAACAGCGATTCATTATGACGTATTTCTGGAATAAGAGTTCCACAATTTAATTGACCTACATGTAAATGGATTTCATTAAGAGTAAATTTATTTCAGACCACGATTTCAAAAAAGTAAGTACAGTTGTTGAGTTTAATATGTTTTTACATAGTGACATTGCTATCAGTTTTATAAACATACTTCAGCGCTTCTCAGAGCGGTTTGTAAGATGCGGCAAAGTCAAAGCTTCGTTCTGTTAAGATGGCTTTCTGTGTTTAATAATATTAACTAATAATATTAAGTGTTTATTAATATTAAAAGCTGAAGAAGCTGTTACTAATTACAATAACAACTGCATTTAAATAGATATAAAATCCGTTTATCACAATTTGTCACTCGAGAACTGCTAATGGACTATTCTTTTTTTTGTTTTTCAGTAACTTATACAAGGTTACTGAAAAACAAAAAAAAGAATAGTCCAGTAACTTATACATCATTTATTCAATACGCAGTTTCGTAGGCGTGCTACTGAAATGGCATTGAAAGAAAACATAATCGATTTATTAAATTATTTAATCTAAATTAGGTTTCGTTTTCAAAACAACTATGATTTTACACTTGAAGGAACGAATGAAATAAATATATGAAATGAATGAATGAAATAAATAATGAATCTTGTCTATAATAAAAACGTCAAATTCACACCCAGAGCTTTAAAAACATTTGTTTTAATCGTTGCTTCTATTACACAAATAAATAAGCAATTTTATCAAATGATTTAAAGGTTAAAACTCTTAAAAATAAAACTACAAGAAAACGATCAAAGCACTCCCTATTCATTGTGGATAAAAACGAAAAGGCGGTGGGCAATTAGCTGGGCTTGAGCTTCCCACTGCTAATTATAACGACAATCAATCGAGAAAATGCCACGAATAGACTATACATACAATACTCTACGTCGCTTCTTTGTTAATTCTATTTATAAAAGCCGAGAATAGATATACGATTATATGATCATAAGCTTGTGGAATGATATTCAACGAGATGTTATGTTTACATAGTATTATATTAACTAGGGCCGCCAGCGGGGAAAGCTGGTCAAAACGAAAAGTATATTACAAAAATTTTAACTTTGACATTGCAATTAACAAAAAATATACATATGTCAGTAATAGCAAGAATTTACGATTTCCGCGTGTAAAAGAACGTTTCAATTAAAAATAAAATTAATTGCAAATTACTCTTAATCTACAATTACAATTTTTTTAATCTATCTATAGATAGGTAGGCATTTGATAATCAACTGGTCCAAATTTAGTTAGTATAGCTTGATCGGTGTAGGAGATAGGGGACAAAACTTGATCGAGTTCATCGGTAAAGAGCTTCGCTTCGTTCAGCTCAATAAATATTATTAAAAGTTATTTAGACGTTTAAATGTAGGTTTTATACAAAGTTTTATTCTATTCCATAATAACCGTTAGATAAAGGATTTTATTGGTAAAGCCAACATTGGTTCAGGTTGGTATAGCTCGACAAACGTTTGTAAAGCCGAGTGAAGTGGCTAAATTTAATTGCTGTCAAGATTCGTAGCCGAGCAATTAGTAAGCGGGATTATTTGGACGACTTTAATAGCATTAGTAATTCAAAGCTGAGAACTCAGGACTGATTAAGATGTGGAACTTGATATGAACTTTGAAGGTCAAGACGACCAGACGCCACCACGCCTGCTGATAGGATGAGTTCACATTATTACAGCATTACAGTGCTCTTTTCAATTCTAAAGCCTCTATCAGATGGAATGAAAATACATAACGTTTAATGTATAATAAATATCATTTATACTTTAAATTTGTATGAAAGTTATCTAAAATACTATAGTAATAAATAGGGTGAGGCTTAATAAGTTCCGCCCGCATAAAGGAAACTATATAAATAAACAGAAAAAAAGTTCCCACACTTAAAAACGTCTGAATAAGGGTGAAATGTTTATTGGTTGCTTTGTGAGTGTATTTGTGAATAATGTAACACTGGGATCGTCGGGACGGAACGACCTCCTGACCCACTCTACCAGCTGATTACTGCTCTGGATTCAATTGGACGAGGACTGAAAACAGGGCTAATTTAATTATATGTCCTATGTTCTTTTATATATTTACATATTTGCATATTAGATAAAAGGATTTTATCTCAGTTTTAAATGGAAAAACATATAATTTTTATTAAATATATATGTGTATTAAGTTGTTCGTTTTAAATATTTGTTTATAAATATTATATATTCGTTATAATAAAAGTAATTCAAAACCCAAATGTGACTCAACTCACCATACGGTGACAACGGAAGCGTGGGGTCACACAGACTGCACGTTGGCTTACCTGTAACAACAACACTCACTGAATCACTTGATACAAACAGACATATAAATTTATATATATATAACTATATATTTATAAGGAACTACCATCTTACCACCCTCATAGATGGATCTCGTTAGATTATTTTTACAATTCCTATTAATAATATAACTATTTTTGGAAACCTGTTCAATATATAACTAATGACAAAAATAATCATTATTATTTGATTAACTCAATATATGTACTCTCCTTTCTTATATCAGCTGCTTGTCTGTCTGTTTGTCGAAATACGAACATATATAACAGAACTTAAAGGGGATTATACAAAAGTAATGTTATAAAATATGGTCTGTACATATAAGAAAGTAATAACAATTAACTTCTAAAATGTCAATTTCTTTGTTTGTTTCAGGAAACCAATTATAAGTATGAGATCTGAGCTTTGTACATAAACTAATACCAAAATAATATCAAAGTTTCTATGCAGATAAGAAATCATTGTAAAATATGTACTTGCACTTCTAACATATCTAACATATATGTATATATGTGGGATATGTTGAAAGTACAATTTCTTGAAAAAAATTATTACTTATTTACTTCTTTAAGATCACAAATTATAAAATCGTACGTATTTAAAATGCTTGACAGAACGTCAGCCTGATCAACGAGTTGCCATATTAACAAAAAAAAAAAAAGAAAATATTACAAAACAAAAAAGAAAAATTAAATCTTTGAAAAAATTATAACATATGTATAATAAGTAATTAATAATAATTGTCACAGTTCATACTATAAACAAGGAACGAGTGAAAAGAAATTGCGAGAATAATGCGAGGGCTGATTCAAATACCGGGAAACGTCTGGAAGCTCTATTCTAACTGCAAAGGGCTAGAACATTCCACGGACAGCGTATAAGTGCACTTTGCATTATTATACGCCTTATGTTCTTACACATAAGGCGTAGCTTGAATAACAATTCTCTGAAACTTTACGAATGGATGAAGCCGGTCACTAAAGTTTCTCTCATACCTTTTTTAAAGCTACTTCATAAGGATTTTGGGTAATTAATTGTAATAATATAAGTTAATACATTTAAAAGGTCAGTTTTGATATGTTTAGAATATATTTGATATAATAAATATGAAAGTTTCTTTTGAAACCGTATTTTTCCGTTTCTCTGTGTATTTACATTATGCGGTATTCAAAGCGGAATATATGGTTCAGATAGCAACTAGTGCCAAGACTATTGTATGTTCCTTAAAACGAAGTTTCAATAAATAATATATTTATATTTGCTTACAAAGGGAAGGGCCGCGCTCCAATGATTATTGTTTTACTTTTTACAGATGGCGTCCTTACTGAACTATTTTAGTTCGTTACATAATAATCTATATTTAACCTGGTAATATAAACTTCATGCATCGTAAGCGTTAATATTAGATTTTTTATATATAAGATTTATTGAGCGAAGCTCGCTATGAGAGACTTTTCTGCATCCTTTGTGGAAGCATAAATCAAAAACGGTATATCCAAAAATTTTAAATTTTTGCACTGCTAGACATTTGGTGGTTTAAAAAAAATCAAATATTCGACTCCGTTGAGGAATAATCATGGAAAAACTAAGATCCCATAGACTTCAATGGGAACAATTTTTCGCGAGAAAATTTAGATTTACAATGATATGCGCGTGATGAATTTTTTTAAAAGCTTTTATATTTTTTTACTTTTTTTTATCTTGAAAAATAGTTGAGGGCAGAACACGTTGACGTTTTGTAAAAGCAACTTCGGTGCTCTTTGTACCTCCCTTCGCTCAATATGCTAACACATACCGAGATTTTGCGATCGCAGCGAGTCAAAATTGAGGTCTGTTTCGCGCTCCTAGTTTGATAAATACAGTATTATGTTACTCCAGATTGATGTCAAAAATCCCGCCTGTCCTATTTAAACGTTGTTCTAACCCTCAATAAGGAAACAGCTTTTTAATTATTTAAATTTTTAATTATTATTTAAATTTAAAACAATACCTCAATTGCTTTTTAATCTTGTTTGACTTAAGATAAGCTCTTATCACTAACATGATATCTATATTTTTTTGCGTGTTAAATTCATCGTGAACTATAAAAATAATTTCTCCAAACATTATTATCTTGAAGATACCGAAATTTACAATCAATGATAAAGATGAAGGCAAAAAACAAAATAATCATTATGAATAATAATAATTTTTGATATAAAAACTAAGATTTTTATCTCTACTTTCTTACTTACTTTAAATATTAAGCAATCTACAATCAAAGCTTGAAATCAAACTTATTGTTTTATAGATTTTACTAAAAAGAAACGATAACAGATACTAATTATATTATTTAGTAGAATAGATTAAATCAGCATTGATATGTATTATTTTTCAGGAATAAAATAACATGCGTATTAAAAAGAAACATTGTTAACAGAGTTAATATAATTAGTTACAAGCATAACTTTTAAATACCTTTACAATTCATGACAGTATATTAATCAATTAAAAAAATATAATAAAGATACAGCTTAAGAAAAGATTATTAGCTATATATAACATATCTTTTATATATTGTAAGAGATTGTTCCCAAGAAAACAAAGCCTAATAATATTTAATAGGAAGTAAAAGATCCGGTACTTTATTCTGGGTTCTTATTTAAAACAGCTCTTATAATAAAGATAAAATAAAGATAAAAGAAAGCTAAATGTCTCGCACGTGTCAGCGAGTTACAATACATTGTACAAATTGATCTCTTTGATATATTCATATAGGATAGAAATTTATTGTAGCACTGACACTCCCGACACTTAAAACTTTGTAATTACTATAATGTCCCAATTGTGAATCATGAATAATGTATATTGGGTCAATTTGTTACATGATACCAGCTTAATCCTATATTTATAAAACAACCACCAGTTCCCAGTGTTAAATTTTATGATACAGTCAAAGCTGCTCAACCTGGGGCTGCCCTGGTGACTCATCGAATCTGGGAATTAGAACAGGAAACCGCAGTGTTTGAAACTGTCTGTAAACAGGGTCGGCAAGGTTGAGCTGATTTGAAAGATTATACAAAAATATGATGTTTATTTTGCGAATGGAAACGTTCTCTAGGAATTATAAAAAATAATTTTGGGACGTTAAAATAACTTCGCAAATAATTAACGTAACAATATTTTATATAATATTTGGGGTAGGTATGGGAACTTTTATTATTTTCAAAGTTTTTGACACAAAACCAGTACTTAGACCACATTATCATATTTGTGAGATAGCGAGGTGTCGCGAGGCTGCTTTACTCCACGAATGAGCTAAGCTGCTATTGTCGGCTGGCTTTAGTCTGAGGCCGAAGTGTTAAGTCCGGATTTAGTCGCGGATACGCTGCGTCGAGGTCGACTTCACAAGTCTGTCTGTGTGTCTGTGATATCCTGGTAGTGGCATTGAAATATATCATTTCTGTTAAAGCATTTTCTTCCAATAAATCAACATTACCTACAAACTTTTTCAGATATTAAACAAATAGATTAAAAATAGAAATAACATCTCGTATGTCACGTGATCGTGACTCAGTCGTGAGTGCGAATATAATTTACAGCAAAAAAAATGAACCCGAGATAGCTTATCTTGTTATTCCGCGAATAGTTAGAGCTCTTGAAAAACAAACATTCAAACAGTTTAATCAAAATGTTAAAGTCAACATATCATTGAAACCAGGAAACCAATTATGTTACTCCAACAAGTGAGTAGGAATTAGTATTCTAATATTTGTTCTATACCGTTAGTTAAGTGTTATAGGGGTGCGAGTTCTAAGGCTTCTAAGTGCACGATACTCACCGGCGCTGGGGTAGTTATCATGAAGCGTATAGAAGGGATAGTCACCTAGTTTGAGCAGGTAGGCTGAGAGGAGCACCGCCTCGTGTCGGGGCTCCATCTGCTCGGAGTGCGCAGCCGGCCTCATCAAAGAGTTAATAGAAAAATCCGTCGTTCCGTTCCCGCACCACCCGTTCACACTACACAACTTGCACTCCTCTTTCATTGTTTTTGTAAATATATCTATACTAAATCCGTTTTTTTTTGTACTCGGTTTGTACTGGGCACTGGTAAATCACATATAAAAATATCCGTATGCTGAGACGCACATCACAGTTTTATATCACAGCAGTGTTCCTCTGCAATCCTTTAAGATTCCATCACACTCCAACACTTCACACAAGGCACTATTTGTGTTTACCAAATACAAACCGCCTGTATTCAAAATAGACATTTAATTATTAATATCAGGGGTGAAGGTTAATTATTATATTTGGAGGTATTTGGGTTAATTGGATTAATTCAATAAAACTTTATATTTTGATAAATGTTTAAAAACGTTTTTATTTGTGACAGGTTGACCTTTACGTGAACTGAATACATAATTATTTTTGTAATAAATTGCATCGTATGAATATCTATTAAGTAAATTGAGAATTTAGTTCTGATCAACCAAAATGCATGGATTAGTAGTGTCAGCGCAATGCGGCTTTACAGTGGAAAGGTGCATTGGCGTCGAGCGAATTGAGTTTTAAGCGATGCGCTATTGTGGGTTATAACTAAAATTATAGACACAACACACATACATACAACAGCGAGCTTTTAAAGTTTAAATAAATTGTCAGACATGAGATATTTTATATTGATTATAGGACGCCATTGTTGTTTACATAATACGTTTATGAGTGACACACGCGACCTTGCAAATGAACAGCACTGCTCTATATTAATACTGAAAGGAACATAAAATGTAATTGATTTTAAAGACCAATGAAGAATTACAATCTATTTATCTAGCTAAGACTTCTTCTACAATCATAAGTACAATATATTGTTAAATATGTTAATATATGTTAGGTTAATGTGTGTTATAAGTGATAAATAGTTTTCGCGTGTTATATAACTTCAAAACGATATCTAAGAGCCGATGTTCGCGTCGCAGTTTGCAGCGACCTTGAGCTGGCACATAAACAACGTCACGTGCGTTGCTGGAAACTGCCCGCTCGAATGAAACTAATATAACATCAATAATAACCTTTTATATTTGGTCATTCAAAACTCCAGGTGCAAAACCGAAGACGATACCAACAAAAAAAAATATTAGGAACGTTTGAATCCGTTGTATAAAGCTGCAACTCCTTTAACAAAGTCTTCCGTAACACTTCCCTAAATTAAAAAAAAGATCTTAATAATAGGTGTGGCCGCACGTGCGTCCCACCAGCTGTCGTGGCAGCTGGTGGGTTCGACCCCAGGCCTGCCCTAGCTACCTGCGCTGATACTTGACTCATACTATATTAATCACGCATGATTTGTCAATGAACATAATATCTAGTTATTTAATGAGATTCCTAATATATAAAATAACATTGACATATAATTATTATTTATATATGCATAAATTTCAGTCACAAATTTAAACAATTAGCTCTTTATCAAGCACAGCTTCATTTTTAACATTCTGGCCGCGTTCGTTAGCTAATGTTAAGATGAATGCAATTATTTGGCAGAGTCTTTTGGCAGACACCCAGCGAGAGGACAAGTTGAAAGTATAGCACTAAATAAATAATAGCTCTTGATTTTTAAGAAACAGTATGGAAGTAATTGAATAACACTGGAGCTAACTGTTCAACCTAACTTATAAAAAAATACCCTAAAATACAAAAAAAACTTTTTAATCTTAATGATATATGTGACAGGTGACATAGAAAGCTAGTATTAGTAATTATTTAGTTTATTATCTCTGATGATTTTATCTAAAATGTAAGCAGATGCTATCAATCCTTAGGGCTGCAGCACCCTTCAATGCAATTGGCATTGTGTGTTGGCCGCAGACCAATTTATGTACCATCATGGACTGCGTATATTGACTAAGGTGGAGCTAATAATAATAATAGTATTTTGATAAACAAACACACAATATTACAATCAGAATTTCATTATTGATTTAGCTGATTCCTTGTTAAAACTTATTAAAATCAGTCCTAGTTTAATCTATTCATTGAGCTGAGCGAAGCGAAGTTCTCACTGGTCAAACTGTGTTTCGTTACCAACGCTCCTAGATGGTAATAATGGTAGGATGTCGAAAATTGGCAGATTTGTGAAAGACAGTTACTTATGGGTCCTGAAGTTTTTTGGTGACATTTGTGATTGTAGTTTTTTATTAAATGGTCAAAGTGTTTCTCAAAGAGTTAACATGTAAAACGTTTTCATATCGACTTCTTATTAGGCTTAATATTATAGCCAATATTTACTCTGCTAATTTTACTATTATGCAAAACTCATTCAGCAACCATGCTTGGCTCAGCTCCACCCACCGTGCACAGTGCCTAGTATTTTATGTTTGTAAAAATAACTTAAAAGTAAATAAATATTACAAAAGAAATTCATCTGAGATTGTGGGTATCATTATTGATTAGCGTATCATATCGTGGCAGCGTGGCAGCGGGCGGTACTATGATATTGAATCATACTTTCATATTGTTTATCGATGTTAATTAAATAAATAATATAGTATCATCGAGGCTAATCTAATATATTACTAGTAAAATAATTGAATCCTATGTGTTATGCAATAAAAATATTGATCCAAGTTAATTTGTAGTTTTTCCTTCGTAACTTCTGGGAAAAGTTTCTCATGAATGGTTTTTTAGATTCAGTATAAAATTCCGCATAGATATATAGAAATATTTTTTGAAGATATTTTTTTTTATACTATAACTATATAGAATTAAAATAACTATTTTCACGGATTAAAACTCATTGTAAGTGTCACTTACATCTCGTCTACCCGTGAACACGATTACTGCAAAGTATTCGAAACGTCGGGTTAAAATCAAAATGTAACTAAATTATACACGAGTTTTAATCCTAAAAAATAGTTTTATTTCAAATGTGTACTCGTGAAAATCTAAGAAAATACTATACAGAATTAAATTTTCATATAACTAAATCTGTCTACAAAAGCACAAGTGGTTGCTCAATAATCAGATTACTTATGTAACCTCAAAGCTTGCGTAAACCTCACAGGGATCGCTCTTATAACTTAGCTAAGTTCACGTATTAATCGTAATATATCAATTATTAGCGACCTAATATTAGATGAGTGAAAGTCAAGTAGAAAGCTGGTAAGAGTACGCATAAATCACAAGAGGAACAATGCTATTGTGGACAAAGAAGAGTTGTGAAAGAAGAAACAAACTGACAGCAACACGATCAGAATAATTGAAAGAAATTATACGAGGTTATCAGGTTACGAATATATTTATATAATAATGTGATAATCTAATCTAAATATTACAGACATATCTTAGGCAATTTTCGAATTTGATCATAAATTAAACAGTATATAAGTTTTATAAATATTAAGTTGAACGAGGACAGGCGATTTGTATTGTTTAAATATATTATATATAATAAAAATTAAAAGTAAATTGATCCAATCCGTTATAGTTAAACAAATACGTTATTAAATAAATTCATTAATAGGTGTAAATAATAATTATACGGTGTAGGGAGCGTGAAAATCTGCAATAGAAATTTGGTACAGAGGGCCTCAGCCCGCAGGGCTAGAGAAAGTGCCTTTCACTCGACTACCAACCACGAGATATTATATCGCTCGCTTTAAGAATCATGCGCTATCATATCTCCATTAAATCACAATATTAAGGACTTTTTAATCGCAATTTACAACTTATGTAAAGCATATTGATATATGATATTTTGTAACATTTACTCATAATTCAAATTAACTTATGATATTTTGTAATTATTCCACATAACTCCTAATATATTCGATCTTTTTTAATTTGTTAACAAGTGCTTCTTTAATAAATAAAGAGAATATAATTAAAATATCTCAACCATGTCTGTGTAGTTTTAGTTATTGAGACTTTATTGTGTTATAAGTTAATGCAAACAGAGGATTAGGAAAGTTAAAAACGGTTACGTGTACTTTGCAAACTTTAGACGCTAACGTCAAAGTTTTAGCACAGAATTAATGGAATAGCGGGAGAAATAACTACTGCCTTATATACCTATACTAACTTTAATTTACTTATCTTAATATATAGTATTGCTAGGTATAAATATTAAAATAATAGCAACAATAATTGACGATTAAACCACATATATTATAATTAAAAAAATTATTAGTTTTTTTTCCTGTTGTGGTGATTTTTGTTCATTAATCTGTGGTTAATATTTCTGTGTACAATACACATACATATATATATGCTGGTGTGATCCTATTTATTTTTATTACGTGTACTTTCTTTTAGCTTTACTCGTGTCAGCTCATTATATTATGATATATTACCAGACATTTTGTAATACCAAAATTAATGAGCAGAAATTATTTTATGTTGAATATATTTATTATTAGTTTTATTTATAAGTTTATAAAAAGTTTTCCTCTCCGCTCTGCTTGACTTTCGTTTAACTAGGACACTGAGATGGCATTAATTGATAGTGTTGACAGGCTTAGCCTGCCAGCTCACCGACCAGATATTGGACTGCTTTGAATTTATTACTATACTACAAGCGTCATATCCAACAACACTAAAAATTACTTGTCTAACATAGTTTATGGATATACTGAATAACGTTTTGTTAGTATATAGACTGTTTGTGTACTCATTGACATGAAATTAGAATTAGCGTGTTATTTTTTTAAAACTTCGGTGATTTAATGAAAGGTTGATGACATTTAAGACGTAACGTGACACCGGCCTGTCTCGCGTTAGCCGATCAGCTTATTTGATTAATCTGAAAGCACTCGTAGATAACACGCCAGAAGCTAGATTTGGTAGTTTTACCGAAATAACCGGACGCAACTCGTTTCGCAGTTCGCACATTACGACAATCCATTTCTTTGCACGATCTGATCAACGCTCGCCGGCTGACACTACACAGCTAAACGTGACATTAATTTACATATAGGAAGTAACAATTCTCACTAAATCCACAGATCCACTGTTTTGGCACAACACGACACTAGCGATGGATTGAGGTTATTTCGCGAATGGAAGCGGTGCGCAGATAGTGCGTCGTGTTTACAGTTGGCGGCGCTTTCCTGTAGCGTACGACACGCGCGCCCGCCTCCGTGGTTGACAGTCGACTGGCGTGAAGTGTATACTATACACATGTACTAAAGAAAGCTGCGTCGTAGTCTGTGCGGGGGGCGGGGGGCGGGGCACACCTGCGGCGGGAGCGCCTCTGGCGACGCGAAGCTTCCCGCTGAACTACGCAATAAACGCTCGATAAACTTTCTCATTAGGCGAGCCTAACCGTGTGACCGTAAGCTCGTTTCTGTGCATTTTAATGCAATACAACACGAAAACATGCATGTAGCCAATTCGCACTCTCGTTCCTTAGATATCGCGACGCAAGCCGGCACGCTGTTTGCGCCTGCGCACTGAAATAACTGTTTTGTTGAATAATTATCGAGATACGGTGCCTAATTAATTTATATTAGCATTATTTATTTCGGATTTGTTTGGAATTTGTTAAGTTGGGAAACTTTAAGGATTTATTTTTTATATTTTAAGTCAAATATATGGCGAGATATATAATAAACAGACAATAAGTACAATTTTAGTATATTTACTAACACAAATATGTGAAAATCATAATGTATCTTCAATGGTAAGCTTTTACTGTATGATTTGTTGTTTGTTTATTTTTATTTGTATCATTATATACAACAAAATCAGCATTATAAAATGAGTTTGGTATAGAATATACTTTTTCTAATTAAAAGTTACTATTTATGTAAATTTATAATTGTTTTGGGCCGATATCAGTTAGAACAATATGAGGTGTTTGTTTTAAAAGAGCAGAGTGAGTTTTTCGTTTTTTTTTTTTTACTTTTTTTTGGAAAACGTTTGCACGTAATGTTTATTGCTTTTTAATCAGATACATTCATTTACTAACGCCAGCTTATGACAATTTCTTAAGATGTTGTGTTCGAACTTTTTATATAAAAAAATATAAATATATAAGTACTCTGAAGGTATTTTTGACTCTTGATTGCCTCAATTCAGTTTATGCGAACACTACGCACTCTTATTAAGATAAGATATATTAAAACAATTTAATTATTAACAAGAATTAAACAATATTTATATATTATGACCCATATTTGTATCATTAGATTATTTTAATAACATCTATTTGAATCTGTAGTATTTATAATAAATAATAGTATTTATTATTTATAAAACAACGACATAAACTTTTAAATAGATAATTTATTAGAATATTTATACTGAGTATAGAAAATATTTTGAGCGATATATTGTTTGAAACCTAATATAAATTTTTGAAAATTGATGTTTATAAATTAAATATAGTTTTTGGTTTTTGTTGGAATAAAATTTAAGCGTACTATGTTGTTTCATATTAAAATAATATATAAATAGGTATCTTTAAACCACAAATAATACAAGAAACCATCAAATTAATATATAACATACTTCATAAGATAATAATATTAGGAATATTTGAATTAAGGAGAGATAAATATATTCCTGCGACAATCATGGAATGATCTCGTGAGGAGTTTACGCTCTAAAGCCTTCTAATTAAAAGCGTGCGCTCCCCCAAGGAAATAACTTAGTGTTAAATAATTAAATAAAAATTTACATGATGACGTTCGAGGAGGAGGAGCGAGGAGAGGAACGAAACACAATAATTGACTTCTCATTGCGAGGAGAAGGAAGAGGAGAAGAATGAAACACAAAAATTTACTGTTTAGGGCGAGAAGGAGCGAGGCAAGGAACGAAACACTTAAAATTTACTTCTCATTGCGAGGAGAACGAGCTACGAGAGAAACGAAACACTTAAAATTGACTTCTCATTGCAAGGAGAGGAAAGGAAGGAGCTAGGAGAAAAACGAAACACAAAAATTGCATTCTCAGTGCGAGGAGGAGGAGCGAGGAGTGGAACGAGAAGTGGAACGAAACACTAAAAATTGGCTTATCATATCTATAATTTCGATTGTATAATAAGGCAATTAAATGAAATATAAAGTTAAACAGAAATCGTAAGTAGTTTATTAATTGCGTAATTGAATACCCAGTATACAAAGAGACCTAAACAAAGAGCTGTACAGTTCTGAACAGTTGGCTACATCTGTTTGCTTAGCAATTATACGTCCTACTAAGAATTCAATATTGCAAATAGATTTGCTGCGAGCGTCGGACTCCGTTTAGTGTTCTATCTTTATTATTTTACATTTGATTTCTGTATTCTCGTGTTTAATATATTCAACATGTGCAAAATCTTTATACTATTGTATTTTTATTATTCGTCATTTGTGGCGTCTATGGCGATTTATTTGATACTATACTTTGAGCTGTAACAGCTATTATATGATTTTTACTAGAAGCTTCTGTACGACACCTAAAACATTTAAATGAACATTTGCACTTTGTAGCCAAAGCTATGTAACTGAATATTGAATGGTTTCAATAGTATTCATTGGCTTTAGGGATTCCAATTTACTATTACATGTCGAGCATGTCATACTCTAAAATTATTTATTAATTATAATCCAGAAGATTGAGTTTGGACTAGACGGTGGCCAGTCTTCGCCTCGGATGATGTGTGAACACTCGTTTCCAACCACACACACTGGATCGAGCCCTATAACTTGATGCTGAGACTTGCTGAAAGGATCAGTCTAGCTGGAACATGGTGTTGTTAAGAGGTTAACCATCTTCTCAGGAATCCTATCTTGACGCAATTAAGTGCCGATGTTTTGACTCAGACACCATCAACAAACCATCGCTAAAGTCAAACAATCTGCACTTTGTACTCTCCAGAAAAAGTGGAAGGTTATATATATGTTCTGAGCATATAATAAGTTTGGTAAAATATTGAACCCTATTTGTTTTTTTATTATCAATTCAATAATATCCAGTGCTTATAAGCTTCAAGGCCTCAGTTATCTTTCAAAACACACAGTTCTAAATGCCATGGCCTGCTTCTGACATGACTGAATATATAATAATAAGATATGGGGTAGATATTACCGAAGCTGCAGGTGGGAGAACTGCCAACTAATATTGTTTAATGTAATAAGTTGCCGTGTAAGCGACTATTGAGGCTTCTGTTCGTTAAACTTTCACCGCATGTATCGAGATGATTAAAGATTGCTATTAGTAGAGTTAATGAAGTGGCTGTGATGTGCTTGATATAAAATAATCATTTAAATATATTTTTGGGATATTTCAACATTTTGAAGCTAAGTGTAAAAAATAAAGCTATTTTTTCGTTTGTGTTTATATTTTTAGGATAATTTCTGTAAAATTGACGGAATAGTTACGCAGTATTGATTAGACCCTTGTATGAAAATCGATATACCATGTGCGGATAGGTTTGACATGTGACATATATATATATATATAACGAGTTTCAGACACATGCTGCACCACAGGAGATAGAGACGTCTTATGAAATAACTATATACTACTAAATATTAATATTTCTTCCTTACTGCACTTCCCATATTTTTATTGCACCCTTGCCAGCTTATTTATTATATTTGCAAGTGATTTTAAACTGTAAATGAATCGGATATTACAGAAATGTCATAAACAAAGTTACTTTAAGAAGCAATTAACTGTTTTGATAACTTTATTATAATAACACCAGGAAGGTTTGAAGAATAACGTAATGTTTTTATTTTATATAATAAATTTTTAATAATTTTAAATTAGATTTTGAAACACATTAAGACTTTTTTTTTGTTTTTTTTTTTATAAATAATTAGCAAATTGATACCAGAATTCAACAATAAATTTTATCTTCATTGTTTTCACGATCTATATTTATCAGTTTATATATTTTATCATAAAATTCTTTGTCTTTTCGTTCGTAGTGTACACAGTCCTAGATGCATACCTCAGCATAAAAGAATGTGACACAAAGCCACTAATATATTCACTTGCAGTCACTACTCTATCTAGTATTCATTATAATGGAAAAATGTATATTTAGTCATTTTGAAAGAATTCTGTGTGTCTTTGGAAACTTTCTTACTCTTTGAATCACTTGAAAACATCTTGTTTTTAAAATATTATAGCGACCATCTTTTGAAGATAATATGTTTTCAACTAAAGGTAATATTACTTAAAATTTATTAGAGGTTGAAGCATGTAAAATTGCGTCAACTTCTTTAGTTATGTAATTTCTATAACATTGTCTCAGTTTTATTTTTAAAAAAGCCAAGTCTCTGTCGTAGGGAAGAAAATGTCCTTGTATTTTGAAGTATTGCTTGATGTCTTTGAACATTTTATTGAGAATAAACAAGATGAAATTATAATTGTATGGTTTCTGTGTTGTGCACTACATACATAACAAAATATATCTAAATTATCCACAGATTGCATGTTTTCTTTGGGATAATCATATAGAAATGTACACACTTAGTTCGGTCCCCCCCTACACCCCTTAATTTCATGTTATCTTTCAGATTGTATACAAAATATATTTACAGTCAACTGCCTGGTCCATCTGGAAATAAAAGGTTTCCTGTACAGGTATTCTTGGCAAATCTAAGTTTTTTATGTAATTCATGCAAATACCATCTGCTTCTTAATATTAATTTTATCTTCTCAATATATTAAAACAAATAAATATGATGTGCTGCAGAAACCCCATCAGTGACTTCTCTAATATCTGCGATATTTGACTGGATGATGCTACTTTGATCTTGAAGTGAGTAATGTGATTTTTGTTTAACATATAATATTATAATATTATGTTAATAGTAAAACACAAAAAACGTAAATACAAGGCTTGGTAAAACAATGGCTTATGAGATTTCTGACATATCCAAATTAAATAATATACGAATTATTAAAAATGAAATAATATATTATTGAAATATGTTTCAAACAAAAAAAAATCGATATTATAAGAAAATACAGAGTTTATTGTAATTTTTTTTCACAATTTCACAGGAACATATTCTGTACAACTGCTTATACAGAATTCCTATCCTTCGTACAATGACAATCAATTTTAAAACCCAAAGACGATTTTGAAATACCAATGAATCAAATTAACGTACGCAAAACAATGTTAGAATGTGAGGAATGGCTCCAAGTCAATATAAGTCGATCCTATTACAATATATAATTAGATAAATGTTGTGATTCGCTCATTTATTTGGTGAAACTACTTTTTAGGGCACTGGAAGCATTCTGGTGAAGGTTTAAAGTATTTTTTTACATGTTTCACTAATTTGTTCGTATTTTTCCTAACTTTGTCAGCGGCTGCAAATTTAGAGAGTGCGTAATTGATTACGATTAACTATATTTTTTATAGTTTTGGGTGTTTTAGAAATAAAGTTTTTTATACATAAAGATTAATAACTTTTACTACAAAAAATATTTATTATATTTATTAGTGCCACAAATAGTTATTATATAAGATGTAAAATGTTTCTATATATATTATATTTAGGAACGAGGATGCACTCGTGCATGTAGAGTGGTGTCTCGGAGAATGATCTCAGTAAATAGGCTATTCATATAATATCGTGTTTATTATAGACAATGTCTGTGACGTCACTTGCCATCTTAGCTATTAATAGCATATATTAACTAAAATAAAATTTATAATCAATATGTATTTTCCCAAAAAATCTTAGACTAGATAATATATTTTGTTTGTACATTAAAAAAATTTCAGTTTTACACAAAAAAGATAATAATAATAACATTAATATGCTTTATTGTACACCCGAATCACACAAAAATATAAACAGTAGAAAAAAATAACGAAATGGTACAAATTCAGTTATTAAAAGTACTTGTTATTCAAAGATATTTTAAACATTAGTAGAAGCAAGTAAATTGGAGTTCCACATGCTAACTAACTGACAATTAGGAAATTGAAACTAACCCATAACAAGAACTTTCCTCAGTTAATTACATTAAAAACGCTTAATTAGTGTTATTTGTAGTAATAACTCCTCGGACCCCAGCCTGTGAGCTCGTAACTCAACACATATTGTCGAACTCTCGTTAACATTTTCCGTTCTCCATTATGAGTTAAGCCGCGCGAAACCGATATTTTTTTAAGGAAATAACAAAAACACAAAAGTTCCAGCCAGCTGCGCTCGGGCATCCTGTCTGCTCACTCCACCTTTTTATCATTGCCACATATAGCCATCCTTTACTGTCAAATATGTTTAATGTCATGAAAAAAAGAGACGAATGCGGCTTCGTTCACGAGATAATAACGGCAATCTTCCGCAAAGCGTTCCTTGTTGTAGGGCCTGTTGTTTTTTACTCTGGTGTAAAGGGTCCGTGCCGGTCCGGGACGAGCCGGGCCGGGCCGGGCCATTGTCAATAAATTATGATTGTTTCGACATAACTGTTGATCGCTCCGGTCCCCGGCTGTGTTATTACATTAAACGACCACTAATTACCAAATAACAAGTCATGCTTTACAACTTGTTTAAGCAACGAAAAATAATTAAAATATATATATATATAATACATGTAACAATAATTCAATACAGTTAAGTTCTGGTATTGCGATGTTTGTAATGTTATATAAAAGAATGCTTAAGACATAATTAATAAATTGGCACCCGCAGGCGGCGCTGCTGTCCGCTCTAGCTAATGAAACGAAGACTTATTATCTCATTTATAATATCATTATTACATGTTAAGTTTTAGTTGAGACCAAAAAGTTTGTCAATGACAATGACTCCGCTGCACCAGCTGTCTTCATAATCATAGGAGCAACAGCATCGATACAGGCTCTATCATATTGTGCAGCATACAGCGTACAATAACAAATACTGTGGAAATATCAATAACCTAAAGAAAAAGATAATTTCATTGCAAAACCAAGCTCCCAAATACTTCATAATCAGTGTACTCACATGATTAGGAAGCTGTTAAGCAAACATTTACCAACTTACAGACAGAAAAGTGGCGGATATCTTTTATTGTTGACTGATAACATACCTAAGCGGTAAAGGTTATCTTATCTTTAACGACGTTATCTTATCTATAACGATAATACGCTTGGAGCTTTCTTAAAGATAACTTCATGCTCCTTTTAGTTCTTATTGAAATTTTATTTTCTACAGCATTTTGATAAACTAATAAAAAATGCAGTTTGTAAAAAAAAACTATAATTTATAATGAATGTTGTTTTTTATATCTTTTATTAGATATCTTTTATCTAGCATAAGCTATAATAATATTAATACAAATGGAATGTAACGTTACACTGAGCTGAGCGAGACAAGGAAGCGTCGTAAATATCAAGGTTTAGTGCAACAGCCGTTAATTATTATAATAAATATAAAATATCTTATACACTAATACATTAGATATTTATACTTTTATTAATGAGAAGTTCCAGATGTCGGTTATACAATATGAGTAATAAAATTTAATTAAATATATTTTATTTAATAGGTTTTAATTTAGAGGCATGAGAGGCTGTGTATGATTTGCTAAATGTCTGTTGATGGTGGACAAATCATAGCTCAGCGTATCTCAGGTTTAAAGTAGAACCAGTTTAACGGAGGCTGCACCGTTATTGCGATATCATATATATTTTGGATATTTTCATCTTAAATTGATCAATTAAATAACTAGAGACTTACGGAATGTTTGTGAGTTCAAATCTTCTTGTATTAGATATGTGATTATTGTTTAGAAATATATTTAAATAGGAATTAGTTTATATAGAAATATATCAATTTTAAATATAAAAAAAAAATGTATTTGTTTTATATTTGTATTTATTATATATATTTTTTATTATTTATCCAACTGTACACACGTTATTATTAACGGAATTTTCTCGACTAGTGTGGAACACATTCGTGGTTTTTATTCATGAGCTTTGAGCATAGCGAAATCGCGGCGTGAACTGACATATATTAATTATATTAAAATCCAAGGATTCTTTGATGTAAGATGGTTTATTGTATACTATTTAACAAAGATAAGCTTACTTAGTGAAGTTAATAAGAAATATTATACCGTAGGGTTTTTTAAGTTTGTTGATGGAGTCTAGTTATTGTTAAACTAGAACACTTTTGTCTTCAGGGTTCAATCGGATGCCATCTCATGACAATACTAATATGACATACCATCTCATGATGACAATATCAGATCAATACCATATCCTTTTAACTATATACCAAACGATATAAATGGGAAAACACATGTCCTTTCCAGATATTCAGGACCTAAAGAAACCATATATGTTAATTTAATTATATTATTATAATCATCAGATGTTCTAAATTTTCTCAATTAATTAAAAATGTCTCAAGTCTGAACGTTACGTTACTTTTATCTTAAAGACAGACTAAATGTTATTCAGTGAATTGTCTCAATAAAAGATACGTTTCAGAAAACTGTTACATGACACACATACATTTAGATGTGATGAGAACAGCGACGGGAGTAGATTGATACGTCTGAGTCACAGAACAGAAAGAGAGTGTTTTTATTTCTCATTGTAGCCACAAAGCACCCAACAATCGAGCATTCACTGGCGCAGGGTTGATCACTGCACTATAACTGTTTGTTTTTGTTCCATACAATATATATATATTATAAATATGAAACCGACGCAGTTATATTAATTGTTATAACTCATTTCTACGTTATATATAATTAATTTATTTGAAATTGCTATTCATTAAATGTAATTTTGCGTAAACTTTAAAAGGTAATTTGTAAGTGTTGCACAGTATCAGAATTTTAATTAGCAAATTAACTTTAGAATTTTTATCTTGTGTTTAGTTTACCAGTTTTTGCGTCATAAAAATTATCACAATTATGAAAACGATAAGCGTTTTTATGATGTCATAAAATGTATAATACTCTGAGTTAAACGTACAATGTGTAGTTGAGTAAGTGAGCGTAAGAGGGGTGTCACGAGAGGTTGTTAGACCAATAAAAGGGTTCTTATATAATCGTCGACAGCCCTATGGTATTTCTATAGGATGGTGTTCAGAGCGAACCGTCACGTCTGCATTATAAAGCCAAAATGGATTCCCGAACGCTCTCAAAGCGGCGAGAATGATAAAATGTTGATGTCATATATCCTAATAACAGACCTCAGCTACTGCGGTTACATTCAGAATTGAATTATCTTATATCTATGGCTACTGTTTATTATGGAGAAAACAAATCATTTTTCTATGGATAGAAACCTAACCCACCACGCTTTTCAAAGGGACAGGTTGCACACCATAGAATTTGTTATATATTCGTATTATATATTTTTTGTGCAAAATTTTGTTTGTTAGGTCTGTTTATAGAAAATAACTAAAAATTATATCAGTATCATAGATTTTAATAGCCATTGAATAAACAATCTCAAGTCTGTATGAAGTAAATCCGCCAGTGCAGACAGCTCGTTGTCTCACCGACAATGATTCATACATATGAGATTATTATATGATGACATTAGATTAGATAACACAATATTATATATCTAGTGAGGAACTTACTTTTAATGAACTGCGAATATCGTAGCAACTTATATGTTTTACCTGAAATCAAAGAAATACAAAATAAAAAAAAAAAATTAGTAAAACAAGTTTATATATTTTAAACGCACTATATGTTTTAGACAATCAAAAGTTCTACAATAATATATTCTTTCATTAAGATATCTCGTCTCATATGACCCACTTCATGTTTAAAGCCTTTGAAGTTCAATTCGTATAATAGCTGAAATAGCTTTTATTATTCTTTTCATAGTTTTCATGTTTTTCGTATTTCATAATTTTCATATTCATTTGGATTCTGTACTGATGTATTTGGTTCTGAAGTGTTCAAATAATATCTTAATATAAGATCTTACTCTATCTGTATGAAATACTTAGATACTGTACATATATTAATATATGTACAGTATTGTTACATAATATGATTTAATAAAAAATGTGTTATGAATCAACACCTACGAGATAAAAACTAATGAAGATTAAACATATTAAGTGGACGTTCTCACCTGCGCGGCATTTTACAATATATATGATTATTTGTTTATATAAGGTGTATATTTCTCTGATTATTTTAGTATGGTAAACCAATTGAATAAAAAAACACATATGGACAAGTTATCGCTTGTTTTATTACTAAAAATAATCTCAACTCAAAAATATATGATTAGTCATTTAAATTTTTATTTATTCAGTTTTTGTTATTATTATGTTTGTATGATTAAAATAAAAATAATTTAAGTTTTAAATTTATGCTTCTTTGTATTATTTTATTTATTATTATTATTGTTGTTTTCCTTTTTTTTTAAATTAAGCATATTTTTACATATTAGTGAGCAAGCATCCTCTTATTGCATGTTAAGTAAGCCTTTAATTGGGATATACTTTGTAATTTTTATTCAACCAAATCATAATTTTTTCATTGTATATCACGTTGGCTTCCTATTAAATAAATAAATAAGCTAATATAAATAGTTCCAACAAAGGAGATTGCATTACTACCTGTCGGAATTTCGAGCCGTTCACGGATTCCCCGGGAATCCCTCTGGCATGCCTGCTACCTGTCACCATAAAGCGACCGAGCGAGATGGAACATCAGATCATTCGATAACACAGCGGGGACTGGGTGTTTTGTAAAAGTCGTGCATTTTGTCGGACTTACAAATCGTTGCATTCATTTGTAATCTGGTTACTGCGATACAGATATTACCGTTCTCGGAAAGGTTCGCTTCCGTTTCGTTCCCGGGAAAACCGTTTACCATATACCTGTTTTTGTTTTCTAAAAACGATGACAAGGTTGCAATGTAACAAAAAATTATTAAAATGCAAAAATTAGGTATTTGATTATTATCAGCTATAATTATAAATATATAATAAATTTCTATAATGGCAATTGTTCGTCGCTTATACACTGCAATAGTACAAAAAAACGCTTACAGCACTTCAAGGCTAAACATTGACTATCTTAAGATTACTAACTTACTTTTATGATATGGTGGTATTTCATGGTGTACACTACTGACGCATTTGGATCGCTGTTTGATCTAAATTGACTAAGATATATTTGTTGATAACTTCTATAAAACCAACACCATAAAAAAAGTTGAAATATCTGACAATAATTCTTGGATTTTATAACGCTATCTGTAATTGAGCGTGGGATCTGATGTTCATATGGTTTCCACAACTGAAGGGCTCTGCGAGTACGAGGTCACTTATAGACTAGTACTCTTATATACAGAAGTACACTGTTCTCTATCTACAATGAAAACAAACGAATGAAAAAATGAAATTATTGAACAGTGGTAAGTGACGATGGTATAAGATCATTACCCACACATACATACACTACATACATTGTAGCAGACAAGTCTACTCGCTCCGCCTTAACACTATACAATCTAGTATTAATAAGAGTATCTGTCGCCTGATGGTTCTAGAGGAGGCCATGGTACCGTTTCATGATGCACTGGCAGCAGTCAGCCAGTTATAGCAACAACACAGTTTTAAAAAACTTGATTAAATATTATATTTTATAATAACATGATACATTTCATGGGTTACCCTGAGAAAAATGTCATAGGTAAAAATAAAAATTCATCATGATTTTATTTGAAGCTTTTTGCGTAATCCTTTAAATAGATAGACAAAGCAAAAACACATATTAGACACCATTGTTATAACTTCTCATATTAAACCTGTAACTAACGTCTACCGAAAGGGAGTAGACGAAGTCGCGGGCAGAAACTTGTATATAAAAATACTGCTATTAATAATTGTTATGATTATTATTTAGCCTGATAGTAATTGATAAGCGAATTAATTATTACCATTTAATTCAATTAGACGAACATTCTCAAACACTTCTGTTTAATAAATGTCTTTAAGACTTTTTTATGAAGGTGCTAGCCGTTTGAAAGCGATTAGTATAATATAAAATTTAATAGCTTTACGATAATCGTAAGGCGACACACAGTCTAGCAATCTAGGTAGAGCTGGAAATATAATGTAGAGACAACTCTACTTCTTAATTGGACTCGTTCTCATTATCATATTTGATGATTATTTCGTGACAATGCGAAAGAAGATGGCGTCAGTAATACACAAGGTAAGTGGAAGCACCAACAGCATCCTGAAGATTTTTGCAGGACTGGATTATCAGACCATGGGGGGAGGTTTATCAGGTTGCACGTACAAAGCGTATCCGGGTCAGTCTCCGGATGATAGCTATTTATTTATATTATTTTTGTTTTTTACTAACATACTTCTTAATTATATTGTACTAACTGACTATGATCGTGTGATATTTGAAAATAAAATAAAAAGTAGAGACAATTCTATATATTAATTACAAAATTACTATATTTCTTGATATTATATTACACACATTCAAGCATTATTGCATCATTTTATATAATGTATATATTGCATAATATTTATAATACACTAATGTTTTATCAGTCGCGTAGTTAAGGATTAGGGTGTTATGTCGTGTTGAAATTAATATTATTAGACATATGTATAAACCTCAGTGAGAAAAATTGCAATCAAAACGATATCAAGCAAATAGCTGAACGCAATCACGTTAATTAGCGGCCGGGGACTGGAGCTGGAGCGACCCTGGGACTTCTTACTTTCTTCGACGTGCCAAGAACTAAACTCTAATAGGTATGATATGTGAACGTTGTTAAGAATGGACATGAATTAATTAATTTTAAAATAAGCCTAAAAATTATATTCTGGAATTTAAATGGAAACCGATCGAAGAATATAACTAATCAAAATCAACTATTTTATTTTGTTAGATATATAATTTAAAAACAATCTATTAAATCGTAAAACACATAATAAAACTGAAAACAGTGTTCGTCGTGACCGTGTCCCAGCACGCACTCCGCTCATAATCAATTTAATGCTTGTTAAAAACCTGAAGCCGTTAAGTCATTTAACTTATTCGGTATCTTGATCTACGACGAACAACTTTACCAACACGAAACAGCTTTACGAAGATACTTTGACTATTATAATTGCGCATTTGATGGTTACTACAGGCTGTAAATGTTACATAATATATATATATATATATATATATTAAGCTCGCATTTTGTACAAAAATTAGTAAATTTGTGCAATAAAATATTTAAAAAAAATTAATTAATATATTTTCAATCTCTATATTAGTAATTTCCTAAACATTTCAGTGTCCCTGCGAGTTTATTATTTTTAAGTTGGCTAGATAAAGATAAGATGTAGAC
Organism: Mechanitis mazaeus; assembly: GCA_959347395.1. Classification (NCBI taxonomy): domain Eukaryota; kingdom Metazoa; phylum Arthropoda; class Insecta; order Lepidoptera; family Nymphalidae; genus Mechanitis; species Mechanitis mazaeus. The sequence continues at coordinate 9,667,227 of OY365747.1, forward strand.
GATATCTGACGCAAGTGGCGTTATATTTTAGTCACACTTTATGTAAATTTACTTCATAAAACTTAAACATTCTGTTAAGAAGATTTGCTTTTTCATTATTAGTATAATTATTATTATTACTTACAGTTTTATTTAGTAATGTTCTTGTAAATTATAAACGAAATTATTTCTCTTTCTTTTAATTTTATTTATAAATTAAATTTACTTCTTAAAGCTTAAACATTCTGTTAAGAAGATTTGCTTTTTCATTATTAGTATAATTATTATTATTACTTATAGTTTTATTTAGTAATGTTCTTGTAAATTATAAACGAAATTATTTCTCTTTCTTTTAATTTTATTTATAAATTAAATTTACTTCTTAAAGCTTAAACATTCTGTTAAGAAGATTTGCTTTTTCATTATTAGTATAATTATTATTATTACTTATAGTTTTATTTAGTAATGTTCTTGTAAATTATAAACGAAATTATTTCTCTTTCTTTTAATTTTATTTATAAATTAAATTTACTTCTTAAAGCTTAAACATTCTGTTAAGAAGATTTGCTTTTTCATTATTAGTATAATTATTATTATTACTTTCAGTTTTATTCAGTTATATTCTTGAAAATTAAACTATTGATATTCTTTTAACTTTAATATCATTGTACATTTGAGCTGTTTTCTAAATGTATATGAAAAACAAATGATTTGAAGTTTTAATATATATTAATGTTATGTGTAGGCACGGTCTAATCTATCATCCATAAAATTCATCTTGCGTCATCTCAGAGTAGACATCGCTCGTTCTCAAGGACTTTCGAAATTATTGCTTTTGGTACCTCGTCGGTGACTTCTATAATATATATTTATGTTATGTTTATATTAAGATGATGGGTTTTTTGTATGAACTCACTGGATTTTATAATAAATAAAATCTTACGCTCTAAATAATTAAAACAAAATAATTACAACAATTATATTCTCTCTAAAATAAAATTAAAACCATTACTAGTGTTAAATCCGATTCAGTTTAGTTTTCTGGTACAACTTTGAAACTTACAGTATTTAAATATTGTTAGGTTTTATCGTTCAGAAATCTATGAATTATTTACGACTCTATAAAAAGTTTGTTTTCGTCAAACAGATGTGCTTCGGAAGCAAATAAGTGTTGATTGTTAAAATCTGTTCTCATTTATAGTCTATAAATATTATTAAAAATATATTGATATACTGCGTAAATAATAAATTCATATTGAATTTCGTTGGTTTTATCGCCACTGGAATATTTTGTTGCAACATAAAATTATGGTATTATTTTTGTGATTATGAATATATCTTATCATTAAGGTCAGAGGTTTTCAATGACGTTCGTTCTGTTGATTTATATCTGATTGAAACGAACTTCTCCTGCTACGGTTAATGATGGAAAAATCACATATTATTTTTATTATTATTAAAAAAAAATACAGTACATTAGTTTAACGTGTTACTTGTTTTATTTTAAACATGTAATAAACGATGACGCAATCAGTGAATAGATAAAAGCGGAAGAGTCCAGCAGTCTGATGACAGGCTGCTGTAGCGGCGCTCTCGACGCGAGTCAGTCGGTCATTCAGCTCTGTTTGAACTTTTGACGAGTACTTAAGAGCTATCCAACTGTCGCTTTGGCTTCAAAAAGGTTTAACTAACGTAATTGGGATTGAATTTATCATTTTAATGATATCATAGGTTTATATTTATAATTATAATGAAGGGTCCTCTTCTATGTGTATGACAAGGCACATGATTAAGCATAGACATATATTTATTATGTATAAATTAATTTTTAAAAGTTGACAGTATTTTATTGTAAATTATGTGTTAAATATAAATAAAAAACGAAAAGTAGTAGTAACTTGCCTTTTTGCTCTGATATTTCTTTACAAAATACAGTTGTTTCTGTTAATAGTACATTATCATACATACAAACTACGGTTTTTGTTTTATTTTTTTTAATAAAACTCTCAATATTAATAAAAGCTAGATTTAAAAACGACAAAGAAATGAATTCATTTTTTATCAGAAATACTTTGAATGCGGATAGTATTACAAAGTTTGATATCCGGGTTTGGCAATAACTGAGCATCTCATTTTGATATCAGTGTGCTTTGATATTGATAAAAAAACATGGTTTTCTAAGATACTATCTGCATTGCGCTGCATTGTCTCGGTTTTAAAAGACTCAGTATTATAATTTTGTCTCAAGCTCAAATATAGACAGTCTTTATTTTATATACAAAATGTATATATATCGTAGTTCCTCTCGAGTCTATGACACTCAGCGCCCCAGTCTACGGCATAAAACCTTTACATCTAGATAGGTTTTAAAATCGCGAGAGGTACTAAAAGAAATTATAAAAAAGTAGATGAATTATAAGTGTTTTATGTAAATGAAAGCACCGAAATATGTAAATTTGTTGGAAGCCACGAATTTGATTTCTGTCAAATGAATTTTTCTGTCATATTTTAAAAATAACGTACATTTAATGATTTTCAGATTGATACTGCTCCCGGTGTTTGTCGGCTTAGTGACTGAAGCTGTAGTTTTAACAAATTGCTTTTGTATACAATAACTTTGAGCTCGCTAAGTGAATTGTAAATTTAAAATGGATTTGTAAAAGAGCAAGCGAATAAAAACTATTTCCGTGTTCATTATTTGTTATTTTTTATGGTACATTTTCAAAACAAGTAACTAGTCGAACAGATAAGAGTAAAAGAGACAGTAGTAATTCCTTTAGTATCCTAACCCTTTTACAAGCAATCTTATTATATTATTTCTGATGAATGAAAAATTAAAATTTGAATAATTTGTAATTTTTGTATATAAACTTTCATGATTAATGATTACTGTTAAATATACTCTCATAATTACTATTCCCATTCCGCCATGCTCACAGCTCATGAGTAAGGACCCTGAATGTGTTCAGAACTACTCAGGCAAATTCCGACAATAATGTAAGTAAAGTCGGATAATTATATATAATTTGTTATTCACATAAAAACAACAAAACAGTTTATAAAAAGGGAATCTGTCACCACTAAATAAAATTATAAACTGTATAGTTTGAAGGTACTCAAATCAAAAGCAACTCGTTTCATTTTACGAAGCCATTCCGTTGCAAGTTTGTTTAGTTCTGTTTTTAATCCTATTTACGTAGTGTGACTGCACAGACCTGATAAACGACGGATTTTAATGCACCAACTTTATTCTAAATCGTATCATTATAGCGTAAATATATTTAAATGATTCTTTGATTCTATACTGACGATTTGGCTCTATAATACCGCTTTGACTCTATTATGACGCTTTGACTCTATCATGACGCATTGACTCTATCATGATGCATTGACTCTATAATGACGCTTTGACTCTATAATGTCGCTTTGACTGTAAAATGACGCTTTGACTCTATTTATTTTAGTAAAGCCGATATATATATATATCTATCAGTTAAATGTTTTGATTATCGTAATTGTCTTATAAATATTTATTAAGGAAGTAAAACCAATTATAGGTGATACTTAAATAGTAGGTGCGAGTGCTATAAAATGTTCCTTAGGTATTTATGACATATGACAGATGACAGCAATACATAATTTAAGAAAATATGTTGTATGTTAGCTAATGTCCAAACTTGTTTGACTTAATTATATTACAAATTATTATAATATAAAAAATTTCAATATATTATTATCATATTTATAATTTCAATACATATTTAATAAAATATTATTTAATCGCCAAAATTTAAATACTTATACTAAAAATAGTGACAGACACACGATAAATACAAGATATAAGAATACACTAGTAATTCCTTTTTTCTCCAAAAAAGTTAAAATATCCTTCATAGGGTTAAGTATATTCATATATAATAAGATTCCACAAGATTATTATCGTAGACCTTCCCTTTCTTCTATTATCAAATAAATGTTACTTTCAAGAGTACTTAGTCGATCAAAATGTGTGGAACTTGGTTTGTTGACTCGTTTGCAAGGTTGTTATTATGATGTATAAGTCAATTTTTTTAAAATTTTATTTAAAAAGAGCATCTGTTGCGTTTCTGGCCAGTTCTCAGCACAACAGCCTTCCGAGCTGGTGGTAGCTTCCTCATGAACTTATTACACATACATTTTTATACTTTAAAAATTGACGATTCAAAAATTACATAATTACATATATGTAATATAAATAATTAATTGGCATTTATTATTTTCAAAATATTATTTTTATTGATCTAAATATACCTTTATATAATAATAATAATAAAAATTTATTTCAGATATCATCCATAAAGGACCATAGACTCATATATATATATTTCAATATACCTGAATAATGGATAATTTCAAGGAATTAAATACTTCAGGACCTCATAGTTAAGGTAACTATTTATCATTTTGTAGGCTTAGTAGTACAGTCAGAAGAAACTATATTTTTAAGTATAATTCATCTTATCAAAATTAAAAGTTTAGATAAATATATAGAAATTAAACAAAAATATGATAAATAAAACCATTTCAGTAGTAAGAAACCCTAAATGTATTATTTTCAAAATAAGTATACAAAGTCGCAACAGGAATGATTTATTCAAATGAAAGTGTCCAAACTTTGTAGAAACATGTTAATATTGGCTGTACAGTCGACAATCGTCTACAAGCTTGACCGACAATTCGTCGGGAGCCGCGGGGAAATGGCTGAGTTATATTAAGGTTATTTTGAAAGTGCTTAAAATAGAATTGTTTATTATAAGGTTTAACTACAGTTCTTTACAAATTTCTAAGATTTAAATAGTTTTTTATTTTCATAACAATATTTTATCAATACTGGCATCATATAAGTATGATAGTAGATTAGTTTGAACAGTTATGGAAAAATAATAACTTTTTCTATTACTTTTAATAAGTTATTTGTAATTCAGAAATAATATGAATAAATTAACTGAGTAATAATGCTCAGATTCGAGGCTCATTCTGAAACATTTATTAAAGTAACTCTTAACAGATTTTATACTATTTTTACTTAAACTGACTGTATCACAGTTTTATGATATACAGTTCACAAACCATTAAATTATCTTTATAACACATAAAAGGGAAAGCTTGGTGAGTCCATCGTTGTTCCATTGTGATATAATAGTTGTCCGTCTGTCTGTACAGGATGCGCCCTTTGACAGCGAAAGTGATGAGATCATACTCAAGTATATCAAGTGTACTCACAAAGTGATTTTATTGTTCGTACTTCCTTTATTAATTGTTTCCTTTATAACATAAAAATATATTATATATATCATATATATATTATATATATTGTTTTGATACAGATATAGAACCATGTTTAAGTAGCTTGGTTCCTTTATAATATAAAAAAAAAAATTATTTTTTTTATGAAAGAGGGCAAACGAGTGTGGAAGTCACAGGTGAAATGTGATCACCGCAAACCACGAACTCTTGCAACATCCGAAGATTCTCAAAAGCGTTACCGGCCTTGGAGGTACGAGTATAGCTAGAGGTAGGAGGTAGGAGTATGCCTTTTTTGAGGGTTGTTGTATCTATCTGGAAAATCGTCATGTTGTGAAACATCGGCGAAAGAAAGTTCATTCCACATCTTTTAGGTACGTGGAAGAAAGGTCCTTGAAAACCCCACAATGGAAGATTTCCACGCATCCAGGTGGATGATAATGTAGGTGACGTGCTGTGCGGTGATGAAATTCGGAAATATTAATAATATTATTTAATAAGTCGTATTGACGCCACATAAAACCTTGTCTCAGTAACAGGCTTTGATAGTTCCATCGTACCTCAAAACGAATCCACAACTTTTAATTACACAGAGGTATATTAAAAGGCGCGGTGCAATCGCAATAACAATGGCTCCGGCGCTCGTTCACCTAATGTTTTGTTTGTAGCAGCTTTATTTTATTTCCGCCCCGAGAGCTCCTTCACAGACAATTTAAACTGGAGACTTTTATTTTCATGTGATTTGTCGCTGGATATTTGACAATGATTACTATATTGTAGTTATTTATATATTATATTATTATATAAATTTATAGATTGAGTAAGATGTAACCTTTAGGCTACAATACAATATAATATATATACTTTATGATTTGCAAATATATATGAAAATAAAGAAAAATAAGGAAAGCCGTTGTCATGATATCTAATATATTATTAGAGTAAAACGACTTGTGTCCTAGTGATTATGGAAGAAGAAGAAAGCTGTTCATAGAAACAGTAATGGTCTCATTTTGAAGAGCTGCAGTCGTAGATTTTTAGATTTTTTGTTCTTTTCAGATTTTAAGATTTTAAAGAGAACAATTGATAAAATAATAATAAAATAAAATATTTCATCAGATATAAAACATACTAGCGTCAAATGTAGATGAGTGACTTGTAGTGTACAATGAAATGAAATCCTATCATATCCATTTCCAAAATATCTGTTGAATAAACGCGAAATTTGACGGATGACCCTCTTAAAAATATTTTTATTTATTTATTATAGTTTAAAATATCTATGATGTTAATATTGAACGTGATGCCGCCCTGGGGGAGGGACAGCCTTCAACAAATAATCACCCCTGCAAAAGGCTCACTCACCCTATTTGATTTGAAGGTTTTGTGGGAGTAAAACGGAAGTAATAAGTTTATACTTCATTTGTTATCGTGATAATTACTAACAAAATAGATTTAAAACCAATTATATTGTATTTTTAAAATAAAAACTATTTTTACGGATTAAAACTCGCGTATAATTTAGTTACATTTTTATTTTAACCCGACGTTTCGAATGCTTTGCAGCAATCGTGTTCACACGTGAACACGATTCAATCCGTAAAAATAGTTTTATTTCAAATGTGTACTCGGGAAAATCTAAGAAAATACTATAATAATTTTTAGCTAGGCAGTGAATAAAAATAATTAATTATAATGATGTTAAATATAGTTCTAAATAAAGCTTAACCTAATAATGTTCTTTTCTCAAAAGAAGTCCACATGAGGGATGTTTTTTTAGAGACGGATTAGTGAACTATATTACAGATAAGGGGTGTCTAGTGACGCCTCCACAATGTTGACCCACTGAAGTATTACAAGTATATAGATAAGATATCTTATCAGTTTATCTCTACCTTGCCCTTTGTTGTCTATTCATCTTTGTACAACAGTTTGATGAAAATATGTAGACAAAATAAGTAAATAATCATACGTTCTCAAAACTGTCGAAATCTATTTTAGCTAAGCCGTAGGTATATCTTAGTAATATTTAATTATAATATATATCAAAAATGGGAAAATTCCGTGGATATTTTTAATATGTTATAATTATATGTATGTAATAATTATAAGCAATATCAATTAGCCTTATATAGTCTGATCTACAAAGCCTGATTTTAAATCTATGAGATGGTATGCAAAGTAAGTTATTAAAAGCAAGAAGATAGGGAATAAAGTAACGTTAGCTTAAATTTTCGGCACATCTCCAATAAAATCAGCTGAGATTCGAGAACTTGTGATTCTAAAGATATTAAAGTGATTTGGCAAACTGGCTAAAAACTCTTCTGGGCCTATCCTTTGGGCGGAATGATGGAAGCCTGCGCTACGTTCTAAATATATATAGATATGTATATATACAAGATAAAATAAAAGTAAATAGTAATAAAAAGTAAGCTACAAGTTAATATATTAAACTATTATTAATATATCTTGGAAGTTGTTATACATATAAGAATATTTTAATTGTTCGTTAAACTTTGCTCATATAAATATTGACTTAATATGTTAAAGAACATAAACCAAAAATATGATGGAAATTATAAAACTAATATTATAATAACATGTTTTTATAAGGAGTGCTCTGTTTTACATGTCATGAGGTAATCTCTAAACTTTCAAGCGTCTAATAAATGTACTGAGAAACTTTACTTATTCATATTCGTACAAGATTGTGTTATAATTTGTTATAATAAGAATTTAGACTTTCTTCGTCAGATAGCCGATGTTATAAGTCTAGTTGGGAAACCTTTCTAAAATGTAATTATTGAAAGCTTAGAAGGAGACACCACACCGGACATTAATATCATGAATATTTCTTAGTTAATGATATTAATTAATAAAATAGATATCAAAACGTTTCTTATAGATATACATTCATAATATATTATACATATAATGGATAATAGGATCTATTACCATCGACTCTTGCAATTTTCATATGTGGCTAATTTGAAACATTCTAGTTAGTGATTCTCATTATATTCACGGTTTATTCTAATTACAATTATTAATTATTATTCAAACACAAACAAAAATAAAACAAAATACATTGTTTATAAAGCTATTAAATACCGCTGATCTTTCAGGTTTCAGCGCTCAATATACTAATAACATTATGATATTAATATTCTTTAAAATGTAAATGTGTATTATAATTTCTGAAACAAACGATTTTCAAATTATTTGATTATCGGACATCGTATGCGGATATGGAACATTAGATTTAATAATTAAATTAATATGTTCGTTACAATCAGCGGGTAATGTGTTTAATCCATATAGAAACAGGATCTCATTCCGAGTTAGCAATCGTTTAGCAGGATTAAGTACGTCATGTTCATTGCCGGCTGAAGCACTATTCTAATTAATGACACCGACAGAGCTAGATCATACAAGCATTACAATAAACACCGCAGTTTCATTCCCTATTAATTGAGAGTGACAGCCTATTTTAGTACGGTCTACATACTTCTCGTATGTAGATAAGGTTTATTTTCGTGTGGAGGATATTGCAAACAACTGTTATGCTCTTCTCACGGTTTGTTTGTCGTAAACTTTGTCTCGGTGTTGTTATATGACTAGTATTTGCAATAAATATTGAGATAACCTAACCATTTGAAATCTATTAAACATGTATATATTATATTACTGTAGTATGGCCTACATATTGAATTATGGTATAGTAATTTAATAATTTAATATAACGGTCATACAAAAATCAATTAGACAACTATTTAATTTCGTTGACACAATAAAAGTTTAATATATCATAATTATTATTTTTGGGAATTTAGCATTATTTAGAATAATGTTTTATTCTTATTACTGATATAACGTTAAAGTGATAAAAGTTGTTGATTTGATAAATTGTCATAAGCTATATATATCATATTAAGTTAGTGTATTTACATACTTTATTTAATAAGAAAGAAATGTCATTAATATATTGTTACAAGTATATTTAAGAATTAAGAATCATACTGTAAAATAGTTTATAATTAAATACAGTTTACTATATTTAAAGTTATGAACATGATTAAACTTCAGTTGATCATAGCGCTGCTGTCGCTTTTAAAAATTGTTATAAATAGGGCTTATAGGCATTATTGAGTCATTGTTCGTACTGGAGACGGAGATGGCAATTTAAGTTATTTTATTTATACATTTTGTGTAATATTTTTCTGATACATCTTTTGTGGGTATTTTAGAACATGAATAATTATTATTAATTAAATTGAAATTAATTATTGTGAATTAGGTATTGCATTTCATATTGTATTTTTGTAATAAATAATATTCTTCATTTAATAAATATAAATACTGCGTAATCTTTGTTTCGTGTCCTTTCTTTATAATCATTTACCGATATTTACTTTGTAGTGCAGAATAGTTTGAATAATGACAGTATTATTCAATATTTTTTGTTTTCTTTATTAGTAGAGACCCATTGATCTAACACATGCTTGAGCTCTAACGGAATAAATGATGAGTTTAATAATTTAAAAATATATACGAGGATATTGTAAATAACATTATATTATGTAGCTTAATTTAATGAGTAGTTAAACATATAATTTAGTCTTTATTTTTATTTTATTTCGTTTAGTATTACATATATGTAACACTTAACAGATTGATACAAATTTTGTTAATAATTTAACATCCATAATCCATAATTTAATATCCATAATTCATCCATTGTGAATAATTAACAAAAAAAACTTGATAAATACAATAGTGACAAAGATATTAAATTTTTTTCTAAAGATAATAATAACAATAATGATTCAAAAATATTAAAAAACTAATAAATTTGCATAAAAAAAACTACAAAAAAAATACAAAACAAAAAGAAAATAATAATATTATAATAGTCTTATAATTGTTGAGGGAAAAAAATCTAAATAAGTACTACTAATATTCATAATATATATATATACTAACTCTATTAGTCTGTTTGATTGTCCGGTAGCTAATATATCAGACAATATAAATCTTACATTCTATTATGAGATCTTATTCAGATACAAAAGAGTACAGGAACAATCGAACCGTACAGTTGAGGGTCGGCTTGTTCATACTGTTACAGGAAAATAGTTTCTATTACAAGTGAATAAGAGTCAAGTGTGAAGTTCGAATAAGGCTTTGTAAACTTAGCCGTGTTATTTTAGTAACCGCTCATTATTATCAAAGTAGCATAATTTCGGAGCACAACCTATACTTAATAAACATCTTTGTGTATTCGATAGCAGTTTGTTATATCTGATAGTAATTGTAAATTAACAACTCGTACACTTCAATTAATACAAAGATACATTAATTAACTCAATTAACTTTTTCTTTTTTAATTTAAAAGCATGTTTAATTTATAAGTTTTGGCGTTAAATAAATAAATTTATATTATATATACTGACTTTTGTAATAGAGTCCATAATGATATAAAAGCTACTAGTAAGTAGGCATTCCAGTTACATCCGTGAAGGAGCCGGAGACGACGCAGTTATCAATATTAAAGTAATTGGATATTTCAATTGTCGCTCAATTGTCTGGCGTCAATCAATCGAGTACCTCCTACTTGTAGCTTTACTAACTATGGAGAAGGCTTCGTGTAATAAAATGTAATAAAATACTATAATTTTTATTCGTACTAAGTATTCGTAATAAATTAAGTCCTTTATTGAGTTGAGCGAAGCGAAACTTTTTACTGGTCAACTCGATCAAATTTTATCTATCTCCTACACCGATCAAGCTATACTAACCAAATTTGGACCAGTTGATTATCACATACCTATTTATAGATAGATATTAATAAAAAATATAATTGTAGATTAAGAATAATTTGCGTAACTTTATTTTTAAGTAAAACGGACTCGCAAATGGTAAGTTCTTACTTTTACTGAATGATATTTATAATTTTGTGTTAATTGCAGACATTGTAAATCGTATCAAGCTTTAGTTTTCGTGATGTATTTTTCGTTTCGCTCAGCTTAACCCGCTTGTTTGCTCGTCCTAGTATTTGTAGTCTATTTTACATTATATTCAAATGATCGGTCATTGAATAGACTTTCTAAAAGATCTAAACTGAACAATGATATGTTCCTATCACAGCGTTAATCTTATAAACACCCACGCGTCTATTCTCCAACTCGAAACCATATTTGATAAGAGCTCGTACTCTTGATATATAAAATTTATTCGATACAAGTTAGACTATAATTGACTAGCAACAGGTAGAATGAGATAAGAGTCAGGCCATTTAAGTGAATCAGTCAGTCAGTCAATAAGTTATTTTGGCTATGAAATGCAGTACTTATTTCCGTAACTCGGTCGAGCCAAGCCGTGTTTGCGCTGCAGTCTTACAAGAACAGCTGGGCTTAACGGCTTACCACCTGCTTACTAACTAAGAAGTGTTGAAAGAAACTAGTGAAAATCAGCTCCGACTTTTCAGTTCTAAAGTGCGAAATTTCTTTCGCAATGAAATTTACAAACAACCTAAAATACGTAATAATTATTATTTTCATAAAATTCAAATGAAAATTTTCAGATGAAACTTAAACAATAGGCGAGTCCATACTTCCTGGTATTTAAAAAAATTTCAAATAATTGCGTAACTCCAACAGTGCAGTATTTATTTATTTTAATTTATTTTATCTTAACTTAATATAAAAAATGTGGACCAATGAATACATTTTATTTATAGAGAACAATTTAAGCGTAAATTTAATTTTAAATCCGAATAAAAATAATATAAAGATTCTAATACGAAGGTCATTTCTATAAAATAACGCTATAAAACCTTAAATTGAATTTGTAAGTACAGCACTAAACTATAGGGGGATTTTACAGTTACTGAAAACTTAGAGCTGAAAGATACATATTGATGATGACGTAAATTAATTACGCATATTTGTCAATGTTCTTATATAGCAAGGTTAAAATTTCTATTAATAATGTAAAATAATTTAAATTTTAAATAATTATGAAGATGAATTTAGTTTAAAAATGATTTTAAGATAATAAGAACAATAAATGTACATCTTTAACTATTGTACAATACACTGAGTGACTCTTAGGTTCATATATTCATGTCTCAGTTGTCGCGAGTAGCCATTTGCAAAGTGTATAACGTCTGTTACAACCTCACAAGGTCAAACAAATATGAATATATAAAACCGGTTTACTTCTACCATGAAATTCCCGCGTAATATATAGAAACTCTTTTTGTAAATACTTTTTCGATTATCAATCGAATAAAAAAGAAATTGTAAAATGTCAATCGTTATATATTTTCTTATAAAAAAAGAGATCGGATATATCTATATATAATATGTCTTTGCAAATTATTTTATGCCGTGTTGTGTAAATAAGATTCTGTATATTTTGTAATTATAACGTGTACATAAATTATTGACTTTTTTTTGCTCCTGTCTACATTCCAATTACAACCCCAAATATGTAATAGGTATAAAACATTTTATATTGTATGAATCGACAGATTTGTTTGACGTTAATAGCAAAAAGTAAGATTATGATTAATAAAATATGTAAAAACTTGAAGTTATAAATGTCAATGTCACCAATGTTGCCAACATTCAGGCATCACGATAAAAGTCAAAGTGACGGATGAATCCAGCACGAGGCGGCTCGTAAATGGATCTAGTTCCACCTCAACTCACCCCTAAATAAGCTATTTCAGGTCGCGAGTACATTGGCATTGTTTTGTTTTATCGAGTTTGCGCCGTTGTACAAATAAATTACAGAAGATTGACCCAGATAGCTCCACAACGGAACAATGATCTCAGTATTTGAAAAATTCGCTTGTCTATTCAATTTTTAAGATATCATTTGTTATATAAAATTATATATTTTTTTTTAAATTAATTATAACAGCTAATGAAAACTGTGAAATGTAAATAAATATTGTAAGCCGTGCTTATCTGTAAATCTGTTTGTCGGTGACTGAGAGTTTAGTGAACGAATGAAACGTATGAATAATGCATTCATTCTGAACGGGTGATGTTGTTAGGTCGTTACGATCTTCGTATCGCATAAGTATATTGTAAGTGCTGTTTTGTATTTTGTGAACGTATATGTACATTCACTAAACTTATATTAATCTTTTACTATATTTAACTATTATTATATGTTTATGTTTATTATAACATATATATTTATAATTAATCAAATATCAGACAGCCTCGAGTTCTGCCTAGACTGAAATGTTAATAATTATATAAGTTTATTACATATTGTATTAGTTTTATTTTAAAATTTGTTTTGCAAAATTCTAACGTTCCTATATTCAATGGTTAATTGTAAACACCTATGTTTTAATGTTAAGTTAGTTACAAAAAAAAATTAAATTATATGAAATTAAACTTGACGTATATATGTACTGTTATATTGTAAAGTTTATATATAGTTTAGAGTTGTTGCACTTGACATTGTTGTTTATAGTCTTGAGGTCTCCTCAGGATGTTGTAACCAGTTTCAATATTCTTTTAGTGAAGATTAGAGGTTTTCATTAAAACCTTTAACAAAACTTTATTTAAAGCGCGATGAATAACGGAACTAGTTTTAATTGACAAAGATTCCTCTTTTCATCATATAACAACACATTAACTCAGTGTGGTCTCTGATAAAGAACATACACAAGTCCTATTGCTTAATACTTAGTTATTTTTAGAATTTTGTCGTTTCTTAAAACAATATATATGTTTTAAGCCACTTTTCTTTATATTTTCCAATATGGCCGACTGCTCTGTCACCATTGTAACTTGGAGACCACTGAATTAGAATGAAAACAAATAATAAATAATTACTTACAAAGTTTCATATAAAATTGTTAACTTAAAAGTTTTCGTTTATTTGGTAATTTGAAATTAATAACATTCAACAAACATAATACTCATTTTAAACGTAGCATAAGGAGATGCATATCGAGACAGTCATAGAAAATATAATAAAGATAGCTACAGATACTATATAATATAAATTTATTTTATTTTTTATAAGAAAAAAAAAAACATGAAATTAACCAAACCAGTATTTTTTTGAATAGGCTTCGTAAATGAATTGATTTTAATGTACAAATACAGAGATAAGCATAAAAAGTCATTTGGCCCGTGTATGTTTGTATGTCTGTTTCATGTCAGCTGAATGTGATATCAAAATAACTAAACGATATTTTTTTAATCTTAAGAAAAACTACATAAAAATATAACTGCTAATATTATACTAACATATTTCACACAGAGGTTTTTGTGACAGGAAATTCTAGTAATTTCCGAACGTTCTTCAGTGTTCATATTTTATTTATTGAATTTAATTTATATGCGGTTTTGTATAGACTCTCACAAACATTCATATTAACAATTGAATGTGTTTGTAAAGAATACCCTTGAATACGATTGCTGCAAAGCAATCGAAACGTCGGGTTTCAATTATAATATAACCAAATTATACGCGAGTTTTAATGCGTAAAAAATGGTTTTATTTTATATCTGTAAAGAAATTGTAATAGAAGAATTTATGAAAAAATTAATGCTTAATGGAAAACGGTTTTTACAAAGGTTGTTAATGTGGAAAAACTATTAGCCAAAACCCTCCAGACAACAGTGAAACCCTTTGAAAGCACGAGATTAATTTTATAATGTAAAAGAAACAAACAAATAAATATTTTAACTGCATTCAACCAAGCGGATGCACAGGTCGTAGGTTCGAGTCCAGCTCAGATTAATATTTTTTTATTGCATATATAAACAAAGTCATAACATGCTAACATGTTATAAATGAAGAGAATGTGTATATATATATATATATATATATATATATATACTATGTTAATCGTAAGACTGTCGCCGACAGTCGCACGCACAAGTCTCAGTGGGCGGAGGCAGCGCGGGGTGGGGACGTCCGCCCACTACTCTTTCAGGTACGTTTTTATAGTACTATATTAATAACATTTGATATTCTATAACATGTTTTAGAGTTCATATCACGTTTAACAATGTCCAACCGTGTACACAAAATGAAGAAATCAATGATTGTATATTTTTGATAAACATTAAATTATTACTTTTTTGATATCTATATCAACTAATAGAGTGCAGGTATGCGAATTATTGTTATAAATATATAAATGGTTAAGTGTATTCGATTCTTATTGTATCACTTTTTCTATCTCGACCTCCAGCTCGAGAATTTGTTTTTATATCCACAGGTAATCTTATAAAATAGAACATATAATATATTATGTTATTTTTATAAGCACACGGTTATTAAACAGGACTTTCGGCACAGTAGAGACAGTTTATAATACGTTTTAGGTTTAAATTATAACTCTAATTCTAACTCTACCTCTAGTTTGTTTGGTAAAATAGTAAAATAGTAGAAATAATATAATTTGTTATTTTTATATGCACATAAGTAAGACGGTTTATAACAGATTTTAGGTTGAAAGTATAATAATTAAAATATTCTAGTTATTACTAAAATACAGTAAAGTTTTATTATTATTGAGAGATAATAATAAATAATTTTTATTAATACTTAATCTTAATACCGTTAGCAGCCCACTTGTGTTATTTTAAATAGACATCATGTTTCATTTCACAAACGTTATTTTATTATATCTGAATGCGATCAAAGATGTGGTTTCGAGGAATAAGCAATTTAATAATTAATTTGTTCTGGAAAAACATAATTTAAGAAATCAGGAAAAAAGCCATTAGAAAGTCTTCTTTTGAGTTTAAAGCAAATATTTCCTTGAAAACTGTTTGCTAACACAAAACAAAGTTTTGTACTAATACGGCATCTGCGCGGTTTCATGAAGGAAAATTCTATATATATAATTGGTATGTTCATAATAATATACAAATATATACGACTATATGTGTACAATAAACACATTCAAAAACTACAAGCGATACATATGGAGAGAAAGTGAAACCGGCCCTTCCATCACACACACACGTAGTGGTCTGACGTCACTCTTATTATGTTTGACGTCACACTCTTATTACGATAATTCGTAGGTGTTTGTGTCTTCAATGTTTTGCAACTAAGATCATCATCAGATCACACTTATGTGTTGTGACTAATTTAAAAAAATAATAAGACAAAGTACTTTCGAAGTCTATTTTTAGGTTTGAAATCTTATAATGATTAAAGCTTTTTAAAATAATATTTTCATATATTTCTCAAGAGGTAAAACAGTAAAAAATGAAAATTTCATGTTATTGAATTAAAAAATTATGATAGTTCAAATGACTATCGTATTTATTTTTAAGTCACAATTAATATAAAATGAATTATGATTTTTTAAAATATACATACAATGAATAAAACTCACGAATTTATAATAATATGAGTCAAAAAGTTTAGTACCATTGTTAGTTTTCTTTAATATGCTAAAACGGTGAATAAAACTATTGAATAACACAACACTTAAACAAATCAGATGATTTGAACGAATATAAATAATTTGTATAACTTAGTATTTTGTTATCAAACGTATACAAGCAAAGAATATAAAAGAACACAGTTAGTCCGTTTTGTGTGCATCCTGAACTTTTGCCTGAAAACTCAGGAACCGTTGGAGGTAGGTGAGAAATAAACTGACTGACTGACAGACACCATCATCTCGTCTTACCGAACACGTTTGCTGCAAAGCACTCGAAACGTCGGGTTAAATTAAAAAAATGTTAAAATAAACGAGAGTTATATCCGTAAAATAGTTATGGGAATTAAAAGAAGTTCTTCATCGGCTGGTAAGAGGCCTCCGTCCAATTATGATTCCGCAAACAGAACCTCGTAGTAATGACCCACGCGATCGCTTTATCGTGAGATAAAACACCCACGACATCAAATTGTTATCAATAGCATTAATATGGAGTTAAAGAAAGGAATAAAAGGAAAATACTGTGTCTTACTTAGTCTTTTAAAAAAATTATATCTCGAAAAAAACTTTGAAATAGATAGAGATATCGTATTTAAATAATATTATAAGTAAACATTTCATTGTCTTTAATTAGCCGTTAATTTAATAACAGAGTTAGATATTATTTAATGAAATTATATTACAAAAGTTATCCATGAAATATATTGTTCTTAACTTCGGTACCTCTATCAGACAGCCTGTCAGAACAGGTCCTCACATAGCCAAAGATAAGGGGATAGCTTTGATAACAGTTTTAGAAGTCGTGACCTTAAGAATAAACCTCACCATCATCTGTTCGTTCTTTGAGAGTTTCTCCAATGAAAAAGTACATACATTTCTTGATGTGTCATTTTCATCGCTACTGAAACATTAAACCTTCAGGAAGATGTCTTAATTCCAATTATCAATTACTTATAACTGAAGAAATGTTTTCAAAAACAATAATATTTCTAAATAAGAAAACTTTTTAAAATATATCACACCTAGATCCGAAGCTACCAAAATTTTTAATTCGAAGAAATAAATATATACAACCATTAAAATGCATTGTATTGCTAATAATATAATTCTCAGGTAACTTCGTTGATCTTTCAATAAAATAAATTTAATTATATATAATCTTGTTTATTGTCTCTCTGAATCACAATCTGAATGAATGTATAACTCGCACATAGACACTTGTCTTTGTCATTATTTACGCGTGTCATACACAGAGATAGTATGTTTGTATGTGTTAAGTACAACTTTAATATTTTAAACATATTGTAAATATAGATAGCGATTACAATAATTAACTTCATTGACTGCTAATTCTTCATTGACAATTGCCTGAGAAGAACTATTACTTACTATTTGAAAGACAATATATAGCATCGAATGTTATGTATCAAATTCTTTAAGGGTATTAATATTAAACTTACAAATCATTCAAATCAGCCGTTACGAAAGCCGAAAGTGAAGTTTAAACTTAGTTTAAACCTTGTGAATATTTTTTAAACTATCCAAGTAATGTAGTGTTAACTATTAGCGATTTTAGTCTCAGGTTAGTCAGTCAAGGAGTTATTGTTAATGTATGCACGAAGTTTTATGTAGTTTTCTAATATTTGCGATGAAACATAAAGAGCCTTTGGAAGTAATACCAACTGAATATTACTAAAAAATATTTAAAATATCAATTTATAAACCGGTAAATATATAATAATATATTTGCAAAGTGCGTCTGTCTGTTCTTATTTCTAGCTCTATTTATAGCGCGATCTTAAAATAAAAACCTGCTAACTATAGCTCATTCAAAACGTCTGCTACTCGATATTCCTGCATTAATTACAACCGCAATTATCGTACGATAAAGGTCACTATTATCTTAGTAAAGTAAATTTCATCTTAATTATTAATTTTTTTAAACATTTTAAACATGTATCAATTTTGTTATAAATGTATCTTTAAATATTTTTTGTTGTCTTACGATAGTCCTGTGTTTTTATTATTATGTGAAGATTATATTGGTTTATGTATATTTTTATTATTCTTATGTATGTGTTCTATATAACTGTTTGTTTTTCTAATAAATAAATACATAAATAAACATTATTTTATAATAAATGTATTTATTTAAAACATGAAATCTATGAAACTTCATTCAAAAAGTTCAAGTTTTAAGTTTTTGTAACAGACGACTTATGAATATAAATATAATTAAAAAAAAATGAATACTAATTTATTTTTAAGTTGTATTTTTACATATAAAAAAAATCGTTTCATTCTTTATCTACATGAGAAGAAAGTGACTGTTTGATTCAGTCAGGTAATATAATAAAATTTCTTCACTTTCTCCGGTACATAATTAGGTGTACAAACATACACACTTGTAATTGTGACAGTATGTGTATAAAATTAAAAATATATATTATTACAGTTATTAGTGATGCTTTTCAATTATACAAAAGTCAAATATATATTAAAATTTTTTAAATTTGGTATGTCAGATGTGGACAATAACAATAATATTAAATTATCACCTGTTTCGACACTAACATCTGTCCGTCCATTTATTGACATCTGATTAATTATTTCCTATAACTTTATCGCTAGTAAATTAAAAAAAACACCACCTGTTAACGGATGTTCATTAAACTCAATTAAGGCATACTAAAGAAACTTGTTGCTGAGTGAAATATGAAAACAGTTTGAATATTTCAATCGGATTAAGATGTTTTTTAAACGACTTCAAAAGAAAAACCGTTCTCAAGTCTTCAGTATTTTATTTATTTATGCAGAACGATATAATTCTTTAGCAACTGGTTCTATTTTAATGATTACGTGTATTTAATTAGAGAAGAACGGTTTCATCAATTTGTTTTAAGTTGTTTAACGAAATTCTCTCTCGAACTTGGGATTCTTCAAGACAGAAGTATTATTGGTAATAGATATATTAAAACACAATTAATAGAAGTATAGTTATTGTTCAAGATCACAAAACAATGCTTTTTGTTAACATTGTTTATAATGTAGCAACTGTTCAACGAGATAAAGATATGTATGGAATTGCAATAAAAATTGCAAGTCGCGGGTATGAAGGCGTCGACAATTACAATTATAAAATAATTATTACATTACGAACAAAAGAAACGAGGGTAGATTGAGGGCAGGAGTATTTTACACTCGTATTACTTTGTTACTGTTAGTCCATTTTGCGGTCATAAAAGTTTTAAACCTACGTTTTTGAATGTTTTTCTCGCCTCTTTAAGCTCAAGGGGAGAATGTATTGAAAACAAGGAATTTGTTATTCAAATTTAAGCTGTTCATTCTGAATGTAGTCGGTTCTATGTCTGTTATTCTTGAATGTGTTAGAGATATTGATGGGTGTGCAGTTATTTAGTTTAATGTTTTATACTTCCCGCTGCGGTACTTACTATCTTAGTCTTAAAATTAAGCGAGGTTTGGTTCTGTATAATATATTCATTTAATTTAGTTCAAGGATGAATATTTATACTCTTTAGAGTATATTGCTTATCCCTAATATTATGTAAGAGGGTAGGTCTTCCTAGTATAATCTCCAAAAACCCAGTTTTATTTTACAATAAGGCTTTTGGCTGCAAAAGGACAGCCTTATTTTGATTAACTGCCTTACGTAAATGGATTCCTCTCTGTCTTTAGCTGAATTTTTTTCTATAAGTTCATAAATGCCTAACTAAAAAGTTATTGAGTTATTGTTTTCACCCCGATTTTCGAATATGGCTTATTGTAATATTTTTACGTTGTTAGGTTTCCTCAATAATTCTAGACACTAAGAAATATATTTATTTTTTATTTTATTTATTTATATATTTATGTACCTTACTTTTACATAGACATTTTAAATATAAAAGATATACATAGAATATATAGTATGTATATGTGTATTGTAAATGTTTTTTTCAACAAAATTTTTTTACAATCTGATTATGCAATTAAATTCAATTTTTTATATCAATAGGTATTTACGTAACTTAGAGCCGATTAGTTTTTAGCGAAATCGATCAAGCGGTTTTTAGTGGCGCTGTTGTTATATAATAAAATACTTTGAAATGATTTTATCTTATGAATGATATAACATCGAAAAGTCGACAATAATCTTGACCTCTGAAGAATCCTTTGATAACATTATTTGTAGAGAAGCTCTCTCATTATCAACCATTACTTCATTATATTTGTGTATTTACCAACACTACAGCTTGTATTATGGCGATACGGATATTTAGTTCTATGTATTAGAACATCTGAAATTATGTATATACAGTCAGTAAGTCCGTCGGTCGCCTGTCGGTCGTCTCGACCTATTTGACCTTAGCAGTGTTAGTCACCTGTCTACGTAAGACTCAGAATTTCTTTTAATTTCACGATATTATTGATAAGTGAATACATTTTTTTATGGTATATATATGTAGTAGTTTAATAATATACTTATTGTTGTCGATCTTTTTGTAACAATTCTTTTTGCTAGCTTTATTTACAACTTAGCAATTGTTCAACGAGATAAAGATATGCCTAGAATGTATGGAATTGCATTATATTGCAAGTCACGGGTATGAAGGCATCAGCAATTACAATTATGAAATAATCATTACGTTACAAACAAAAGAATGAAAAAAGAATGAGGGTTGATTGATTGATTGATTGACCTTTTTAGTATTTTTAATATATTACTCGTTTGTATATTGTTGAAGTTTGTATTAAATAAGTTTATTAAAATATTAATATTAGAAGCGTAACTGCAGGTCGTTAACATTCAATTAGCATATTATTAAGGTGAGATGAAAATGCTAATGTTTTTAATGTTCCTATAGGCGATGCTTCATATTCAAACAGGAAGTGTTCAACATTTGAGCTCCCATCTTAATGACTGCAGCTAATTATAATAATTGTTACACTACTCATATTTTATTTTTAAAACTTACTAAGACTTTATTTTTGCTTTGTCTGAGATGTTTCGTATTTGAGACAAATAAACAAAGATTGCTTAATTTTATTTTATCATTAGGTTTGATTTCTGTTGAACCGACTTTGTTGTTGACGTAATTATATGTTTTATTTAGCTTTTTTGTTTAAAAACATGTTACGTGACAAGGGAGCATCGTAAGAAACTCTATCTACTATTGCAATACTATATATGTATACTCATATGTCTATCAAGCAACCAAGCAACAAGTCGCACAGACGTTTTTCAGCTTATGGAACCTTACGAATGTTTTATTGTCCTTTCTAACATATAAATATTATAATTAACTACTGTTGTTACAATACAATGAATGTATTATATATAACTACCTACAATATTGTAAGGTAAGTGCATTTGAGTTTTAGAATTGTTTTTTGAATAGGGTTGTACAATCCATTCTCTGTATACTTAGTATCCCTATAGAAACCTATAGCTTAAATATAATACGTTTAACTTAATACGTCGTACGTAAACAAATACAATCAGTAGGTAGTACCGTTTGTCTCTTGCGGCGCGCGGCAGATGTACCCACGCTGTGAATAACTTTGCTCCATGCTCGTGGGTGGCAAGTCCGCGATCATCGCGCAATTGTTTTGATGTTGAACGCGAACCCGCGTGGCGAAGCGGTTCACTGCGCAATAGAGACTGCCGCGCAATTCGCTAGAAAGGGATGGGACACGAACCGCGCATGCGCTAAGAAAACGCGGGAAGTATGTTCTAGAAGTTCAGCAGCGCTGCAGCGACGAGGCGGTAACTCATTGAAGATCAGTAGCGCTGCAGCGATGAGGCGGTAACGGTTTGAATATAGAATATCTGAAGATCCTTTGTTGCGGAATTTAGAATATGGCAATTGTTAGACGTCTGACCATTCAGGCTTTGGAGACATTTGTTTTTATGATATTGTTATAGATAATAATGTCGCCTTCTTTTATTAATGTGAATGGAGACGTATTTATGAAATGTTTTATAATAGTATGAAATTTCATATATAGATGAATATAGAAAATTTAAATATGTAAAAAATTTCGATACATGTTTTTGTTGACTGACATTATTAGTTCTTTTAATAAAACCGCAGAATTATTAATATTGAACAAATTTTAATATAATTTATTAAAATTATCTAATATGTCGTAAATATATAATGATATTAAAGAGGTGACTGAGACATCTATTATCACATAAAATTCAGGATATAATTATTTATGTTTTAATAAAACCAGTTTTATTTGCCCCGTGGGATTTTTGATTTTTTTTGCAAAAAAAAACTTATCAAGTTTCATAAAAATTTGTTTAATAATTTTTGCGTGATGCATAAAAAATTAAACCAAATAGGAAAAAAGAAAAAAAAAAGGAACTTTATAGAAAACAGTTTTTGTACCAACATGACGATAATGATAATTAAAAATAATATTTACTATTGTTCGTATAACGAATTTAATGTTTTTATTGTTATACATATATTATATTTGAAAGCAGGATGAGATTTGGTTCTGTGTGTCGTTATTTATTTACAATTTAATACAATAATGTTTATTATTATTTCATTCAATAAACCAGCGGCGCCTCCATACTTTACATATTGCACTCCACGTGTAGAGCAAGTACACTGCTGTATGATATTTATATATATAATAATATTTTCTTATTGTATTTATTTTTCTCAAAATATTTTATTACACAATTTTGGCAAATATTCATTTTGTTTATGTTATAATTATTTTTGTTTTTTTCTCTCTTTTATATATATATTATTAATAATTTATTATCATTGCGATGCTGTCAATGTTGTGTATTGTTCTTGAATAAATTATTTTTCTTTCCTCTTTCTCTTTCTTTCTTTCTTTCTCTCTTTCTTTCTTTCTTTCTTTCTTTCTTTCCTTCTATATTTTTTCTTACATATAATTATTTAGTAAGTCTACAGCCATTGATAATATTGAATCGCTCTAATTGTCGATCCAATAACTGTACCGTATAACTGAGACAAGTTTACGACAGCGATGTAAATACGAGAGTGGGTCAGAGGGTCAAGGACCCCTCTCTGGAGGATTCCGAACAAAAATAGAGTATTTGTATAACAACTTGTTTGTCTGATTGTATTTATGAGTAACTTTGTAAT
Organism: Mechanitis mazaeus; assembly: GCA_959347395.1. NCBI lineage: Eukaryota > Metazoa > Arthropoda > Insecta > Lepidoptera > Nymphalidae > Mechanitis > Mechanitis mazaeus. The sequence goes on from OY365747.1 coordinate 9,691,065, forward strand.
TGAGGTTGAGACATGAATTATTACTTATATGAAGGTTTTATTTATTATTACATTATGTATTAAGCTATGGGTTAGAACCTTTATATACTTTATATAAGGCAAGGTTTAAATAATGTAATCAAAGTACAACATGATTAATACTTTCCTACATATTTTAAACTAACTCCTTAAGTAGATATATATTTTTTACTCCACTGTATTGTTATCTTGGTATATACTATAATATATATACGTAGTATAATACTATAAGTTAGTCAGTTACAATGTTATACTAGGTCCACGCAAGCGGAGTTAGCCTCGCGACGCAGCGCGCGCGAAACAAAAACGTTCTATATGTTAACTATATGACACATTTTATCAATTATATCTAAAACTACAATTACGATTCGGCTGATTTTCAATCTACACCGGGTTTTGCTCATTATGCGTATGTGTGAAAAATTTCGTGCGTGTAGCTCGAAAATTGAAGAAGGAGTAGGGTAACAAAGAGTTGAAAATTTGTCTAGTAAAGAGCTTCGCTTCGCTCAGCTCAATCGTATCTTTTGAAGTACGTTTTAAGACTCGTGATTATTCTTATTTATTACAATTACATTTTAAGGTTAATATTATATGTAAGAGCAACTTACAGACAGCTCAATAGTACGCAGCCTTAGTACGTTTTATTTTAAATTTAGTAAAATAAACATTATATTTTATTATATGTATATTTGAGTTAATATTATATATATATAATCACATCTAGTTTAATAGTAACCTGTCTGATATATAGCAAAATAAAAAGTAGACTATGTTATATGTGAAGTTCTTGTTCTTTCTAGTTTCTTTCATCTTTTTGGTTCTTGTATTGTAATTGTTATGAAATATGTTCTTTGTTTTTATTTGTAATAATTAAGTTATTATATTGTCAAGAGAACGGTGTCTTGAGAATTTAGCAGTAATTTGTTTTATAATGTGTTCATGTGTTATTGCTCTCTTTTGTTAAATTCGACTTATATATATATACACGAATATTCTCGCGACATGTCTCTAAGCACCTAAATATATGATATATAATTAGTATGTCTAGTAAAATAGTTATGTACAAAAAAACACATTCTTTAACTGTTTATAACATTATATTGTGATATGATCGTGTCATCGAGACGATTAGCAATGGACATTACAGCCGTCGTTCCGTGACCGAGATCAGATATTACCCTAATATAAGGCCTTTACGAGGGCCTCGACATCTAAAAAGATAAAATTTAGGGTTTCATTGACATTGTGAGGGTTGAACGTTTATGACATTGTTATAAATTAGATCTTAAGCCAATTTCCGTAAGGTTTATAATCGATTGGTGTTACTTTTATTGTCGGGTACTTCTGTTGTCACAGCTGTCATTGTTGAGTGGACTCTGCTGACCTTGAGGTGCTGTTATCACTCGCTCTGGTTTCATTTAGCAGGATCTGATGACGCACATGTCAATTACATGATGAGGGTCACTGTGTGGCTGATGAGCAGCCATTGGTGACTTGTTGTTTGATCTTGTAAATGAAAAATATTAGATTCTAGCATACGATGGATATCTATTTCTTATTAAATTAATTATGCTATTATTTCAATAAAACTATTTTACGGATATAGCTCTTATATTTTTTTTATTTAAAACCCGACGTTTCGAGTGCTTTGCAGCAGACGTGTTCGCGGTAAGACGAGATGCTGGTGTCTGTCTGTGTCAGTTTATTTGTCACCTACCTCCAACGGTTCGGTTTACGGGCATTGAGTTCAGGATGCACACAAAATGCACTAAAATGTGTAGTACTCGTGTAAATCTTAGAAAACATGATTATGCTATTAACTAAATTTTATCAACAATAATTAAATTTAATAAAGAATTTTATTTAAAGTTTTTCAAATCACACAAAAAATGTGCTCTTAGATATGTTTGTTATATTGAGCTTAATATTTATATTGTTTATTTATAAGTAAGCACATAATATGAATTAATTAAAATATATATATGTTCCCAAGTAAACTCATATTAAACTAAAATAAATATCTCAATTAATAAGTATTAAAAAGATCTATGTAACTATATCTTGTTACACTTACAAAATATATATAAAATATTTTAATAAAGATTATTTAATTGTCCAAATCATATTTAATAATTGCTGAATAAATTTTTTAATTTCTAAAAAAAAATGTCAAAAGAACTTAAAACAGCTTCCTAAGTTCTTAACGGAAGCTTTAAATCCACGAAATCACGTGACAAGTTCTCGAATACAATTACGTAACGTACTTGAACGTACCTGAGTATTAAATTAATATATTATTACTAACGAGCTAACGAACTGTAAGTTGGATATTTCAATAAAATAAATGGCAATGCAGTACAATAAAAAACATTTGGTTTCCAGTCGGATTGAGCTATTCGGACATATTTGGTTTCATCGAATAGTAAAACGAAAGCAGAATGGTTAATTGGAATGTGCGAGTATTTTTTGGCGCCATGTTGGATTTTGTTTAGTGTCAATACGTTGAGGGTTTTACGTAAACATTATTTGTATATATTAGTTTGTAGGTTAGTTATTGGATTTTATTACAAAAAAAAACAACATATTTTTGTAGTCATCTCAATAATAAAAATAGGTTAAAATAATAATAATAAAGTATTAGGTTGCCGCGAAATTTCGCGTTTAATCAACAATTATATTAGAAGTTTCGAAACCTATTACAATTTTTTTAATCTGCATTACATTTCGCGCCGAAATCATGATTTTTTTTTTTATTTTTATTATTTTTTTTGTTGTACTTTATAATCTTTAGATTTTTTTTCTTAATTTAAATAGAAAATAAGAACGCTTATTGTGACTGTTTTCCTTCAGTTGCTTTTGAAAATGAGATGAAAATGTGTACATTTTTAAATTGATATACTGAATCTCTTTTTTGTGTTTATTCTTTTTGTAAAATTAATATCTCATATTTTGATATTGCAACTCAATATTAATATTTAAATGAAACGGTATTGAATGTTTTAACAAAATATTGAATTATCAATGATGTAAATTTAATACATCAATCCATCCATTCAGAACAAGAAAATTATATTAATTATTATGTAAGTAATAATATAATTTAACAATTTACAAATTTTATAAAAATATGGAAAATCCTCTTAAATAATAATAATATACGGAGAATTTCATCAAGCTCTATGTAATAATTAAATGTTGCATAGAGTTGCATAACGTGAGTCAGATATGTATCAGAAGGTTCCGTAAATAGTCATATATCATATCTTAACATGATAGTGGTTTTCTCTGCAGTGGGTTAACTGTGCTCTTATGATTTATTTATTTCTCTTTCACTTTAAATCAAAATATAAATAATAATCAATGGGATCACTTGTGTACGTTAAATGACAGTGTGTGAAGAGCCCATTTTAATATCATAATTATCGAAATAAGTTCTTTTCTAAAAACACTCTCCCACTTATAGCTAAGGCTACGAGGTTTCCAAAAGCGTCCTGGTCTGAAAGAAACCACACAATGAACTCAGCCGGCTATTTTTCTATTGTGATCAATTAATAAATAATATGTGGTTCTAGCCGCCGCACTCATTCCGACGTGATGCTCTACTGTTTCTAGTAAAATAAATATTATGGATAATTATTACGGAAAATGACTCTACATTGTAATAAAACATCAAATATATTATACACCCAAAAAAAAACAGTAGAGCAAATATACGTGTAATAACATTCAAAGTGAGTAAGACAGTTGTAGGACAAGGGTCGAGAAAGAGCGACGATGGTAGAGTCATTTTCTTTCCAAACACGTAGAGCTAATGTTTAGCTGACTGCACCTCCCACCTCTATTGTTTACTGATACAAATAACTTTCATTTGAAAAATCATCATTTAGTTAATATTACAAGGTTGCTAAAAATTTTATATTTAATGAATTTTTTAATTACTATCTGTCCGTATGATTGAACATGTTTCACGCTATTGCTACTGAAATTTAATGTAATTTGATTTAGTGAAAAGATTAAAAGAATTTAAAATTATATGAATGCTATATAAAAATAAATATAATACAAAAAGACTATATAACAAAAACTGTAATATTACATATTTTTCTATTTTATTAACAACATTTTTATTAGATATATAGATTACACTTTTAATGTCATTTATTTCGATTTTCAGCTTATTTACCTTATTATTAAGTTGTATAAAGCTGTAATACATATAACAACTTAACAAAATTTCACGTTGTTCAAAAATGATCAGAACTCACGGCAGAGCGCCTATTTTAATAACTCTTTAATATTGCATACACGTGAAGTAATGGAGCGGACGTGTGTGAGTGCAAGCGACAGACCAATTACAAAATCATTAATAAATGCCAGAAATATGAAGTGGGGAAAATAATCAAGCTGAAAACGTCGGGTCACAAATAGCTGGTTTGTAGCCGCAGTACGTACGATTTATTCATAACGTTAATTGGTCATGTACCTCCAGCTTACAGATAATGGATATTGCTCCTCTCCAAAAAGGTCCACTGAGGTCCCTGACACCGCGAGAAAATAACAAACCAGTGTCGGTTGGGCTGTGTCGTATTAGACGAAGTTCAACCAGAGGTGTTATTTGAAACTGGGTATTTAAAATCGATATTAGATTGTAAATATTATTGCGAGTATATTAAAAATATGATTATTTTATATTTATTGAAATTAATTCCATCATATTATGATTTACATCTCTTTATTTGATAGTAATACATAAAAGGTGAGTAATAAATAACATTGACAAGGCATGGAGACTTTACTGAGCTGATGTCTCGAAGGATCGTAAAACTTCAGATAGTGTGTAATATTATGTAAAACACACACACACATATATCCTCTGTGTTGGATGCGATGCGATGCTTCTTCGACAAATCAATTCTGTTCGTAGACATAAGTATTTATGATAAAGATTTTCTGTTTTACGACAAGGTTTGTATAAGATATAAAGATTTAGAATTGTAGACAAAGCAGACTGTTTATACTTACATATAAGTGAATATGTATGTACAGAAAATATTATTATGGTGATATACTTTTATGGATTTTACGATGATATTTTGATAAAATATAATATTTTTTGCTATATTAATCGATTAAACAAACATATATGCCCTCTATTATTGTAACTAATTAATAAAGGCACTTCCGTCTGGACCAGTCAAAACAAAAGTTTTAAAAAACAAATAACACAAGACAAAACAATAAAACAGAGGCAAAGTATTGAAATATCAATTCCGTGAAATACACGCGCGTTTAAACATTTTAAATGAGATGTCAGAAATGAAATTTTGCTTCCGAACAAGCTGCGATCGCATTTCGACGGGTATCAGATTTTATTGCGACTGTAAATAAGCTTTAACGCGATACGAAAAAAAATACCTAAATACAAATATATTGACGATTACTTCACACCTTTATTACTGACGTAACGTACTTCTATCTTACGTAATGTATGGACGTGACCTGAGTGTGTGGGTGTGAGACATCTGTGTGTGTCTTTGTTAATAGATAAATATTTTACATTCGACTAAAGCCTGAGAATGTGGACAATAATTGACTAAAACAGTAAAACTACCGCACGTACTCCAACCTTCAGGTCTCATTGCCTCAGTTGAATGTTATACGCAATGTTAGTGACTTCTGTAACTGTTGTCCATGTCCTATTTATCTTCCTATCACGTCTCAATAAGATTGAACTAACATGAAAATAAATGGAAGGGTCGCAACTCGATAACTACCTTATTCGTATATCTGGCACTTGCTCTGTAACGTACTGACTCATCTTTTATTAAGAGTCAACGAACTATGATATAATTATCACCTGTTAATTAAATGTTAATAATACTTTAATAAATTTATATTGCTTAAAAATGTAAGTGAAAGCGACTGGAATAATAAAACAGAATTCAACGTATGTAAGAATGTTTTAAGTTATAATAAAAGTTGGTAGTCGGTCGAGGGGAGTTCTCTTGGTGTAGCGTGAAGGATTATGTACTTGAACAAGGTACTTATGTAAATGTCATGTACTGTATTGCTGGTAAAACTTTTATTGCTGACAAATATGTATGGAACATATTTATTAAGTATAAAACTTCTAAATCTGATAAGTTACTGATAATGAATGCTTTTTATTTCATTTTTAATTTTATATTTATTTTTATATTAAAAATTATATTTTATATTTTTCGTGGATGTCTACGTATGGTTACGGGAACTTTGACTGGATTTCAACTTTTGTATTAAAATTTCCACTATTTAAAGTTATCAGTCCAATGATTGACTTATTACAATAGATATTAATAATTCAAAAACAGCTTAATATATTTAAAATACGATCCAACCATCAGAATGATCTCAACTAAATGTATTTCAAAACAAAACACGTGAGTATGTGAAAGTCAATTCATTTAAAACAGATTTAGTGCTATTGGTATAAGCGGTTTGGTTCGAATGATATTTTCGTTGAAAATATTATTTGTTGTCGAATAACGGAGTTTATACTATTTCATGCCGTCGGGAATTTGTGGAACCAGTGTTTAGGTGAGATTTAAAGTAAATATTTTATCCATATTGTATTTCTCTGCTATTTTTATTTAGTTGATTTAAAAATAAGTTATGGTTTGACTCATGAAGTTCCACTTTTATTGTAACTTTTAATCATAGAATATGTCTATATTAATTTCGTTTTAATTACAATATACAAAGACTAAATACCATATATTTCGGTTTTCTTAAAAATGTGCGCAACTCTGGTGGGATCTCCTTGCATAAGACAAATTACTATTAAAGACACAAAGCCTATAAAAGCTATAATATGTATAAGTATTCGTGAATATTCGACTACATTTATGTATTAACGAATATATATACGTTTATCCAATTCGAAAAATTAATTACTGTAGTTTATATAGTATAAACTTATCTGAATATCTTTAACAATAATTTAAAGACTAAAGTTAACAGAATTTGTGTTCATTAAAATTATTGCTACATGATACAGATTAATACTCGAAATAATAGCTTTTTTATTTGATAGTCACAAAGAAATAAAAAGCTTCAAACTCATTTTGTCAAAATTTGTAGTTTAAAGGGTTTTTTGAACAATACGTTTGTCATTTGTTATTTTCAGTTAAGCATTAAATTAGGGAGGAGAGAGAGGAGACTTAAGTCATTATCTAGTATTATAATAAAAAATCTAAATTATTTTAAGACATTTAAATGTTATATAAAAATGTAATCAGTAATAGAATTAATTATTGAATCACAATCCTAAAAATCATTAAACACAACAATCCTATTAATCTCGCATATAATTTGGGTACATTTTAATTTTAACCCGACGTTTCGAATGCTTTGCAGCAATCGTGTTCACGGTAGACGAAATGTAAGTAAAAATAAAAATGGAACCAAATTATACGCGAGTTTTAATCCGTAAAAAATAGTTTTATTTGAAATGTGTACTCGTGAAAATCTAAGAAAATACTATAATCCTATCAATATTAACAATTTAATTTTATATTAAGTGAACCATATAAGTCTGCAAGTTGATATATATTCAGCTCGTAACAGAATATTGCCTCAGTAATAGGCTTCTCTTCCTATTTTTATTCAGGACGTATGCTTCGTTTTTATTTTTAGACACACCCATGCATATCCAGTTTTCATGACTTTATTTTATCTATTTTTAACTCGCAATGTTTGATTTTGTTAAACGATTTATATTGCACTGTATTTTTACTCCTGTGATATATTGTTTTATTTATAATATAAGTGTCGGGATGTTTTGTGATATATTTAAATTATTAAACTGGTGAAAGAGATAACAATAACACAGCTCTAAATATAATAATTTTCTCTAAAAGAACTATTACCGCTTCCGTCCCAATGAACTCTATCTCAGAAATGGCAAGAGCTAGAAAATATTAATTTACGACTGTTGGCGGCCATTATTAAACATAACAACAAGTCTCTTTGTTCACAAAATATTACAAGTAGAAATGCGACATTTTAATAACATGTATAAGATTGTAAATAAATCTATTATATTTTAATATAACATATAATTATTCCGCGTGATTCACGCCGTGAATCCATCATTCTCAGAGCTCATAAAAGTCAATAAAGATCAAAAAACTGGTTTTAAACTAATCGGACAAATTCCTATAGTAATTACGTGAGTACATCCGGATAATTATATATAATATTAATGACGAAAGTTTGAATATCTTCTACATTTTAATAATATTATAATACTACAGGTATATAAAGCAATAAAATGACTAAAAAATGTAACTAAACAGTAATTCAGAAGACTGTCTCAAAGATGGCAGCTAATTCAAGGTTCGGTGACGAGGAAAGATTTCCGTTTACCAACAAACTCCCAGTTTTAACGTTTGGTATAAAACTAGTTTGCAAGTAGATCAGTGGGTCCGCTGGGACGTGTTTATTCCAAATAGCTTTAGTGGACTTACAAAAGAATTAGTTATTTCATGAGCTTGTAGTCGGAATAGAGTTTTGCTAAGTGACTTATTGATTTGCTTGTTATAGATCAGAAGGAATATTTATTAATATAGGTATCGACGGTCAAATATATCCGCACTTATTATTGGTAACTATTTATATTGCGAAACTAGTTTTTTTGAAGACTTAAATAAACTCATAATAAGAACTAAAAAAATTTTTAATAGTGTTTTCTTCAAATCATATCATTTATTTTAATATTCAGAAATACAATTCTGTTTTCAGAAATCTTGTTCTTCAAAGCTACAAAAGATAAGTGACAAAGTGCCCCCGAGAAAATATAAGATAAAAAAAGATGAGTCAAAAATATAAGATAAAGAAAGATATCATGAATCATTGAATACGGTATTTAAAATTTAAAAGACAACTTTTATAACGCTCGAGTTGGCTGTAAAGTGATTTATTCAAAGAGGTCGGCAAAAGAATTAATTACTTAACCGACTGAGTCGAGAGAAGTTACAACGTTCAGAATTAAAGAGATCTCAAAGTCATCTCTACAACTTCATTCTGATTCTGCTTCCATTACAGGATAGATTTTACTTTTATTGATAAAAAGCCACAAGCAGAGCAAATGTATTGGCAGATTTAACAGATGAATCTGGGCATCTGTAGCAGTTTTCACGATTTAAGGATTATTTATATATATATATTAATGTTGTTAAAATATAATGTACTTTTATGTATCATAGAATAATCAAATAAAATCTACAAATAATTTACAATAGGCTTCCATCATTCTTTCATAATTTAACACAAGGTTTTATTAAATCCTGCACATACATAGGAAGTTTTAACAGAATTGCGACACAAAAGTAATCAATAACATTATTAATATTATATTTAAAAGTTAATCCGTAGTATGTGAAAGATAATAACAGATGCTGGAAAGATAATACAATATATGTTAATAAAAAAAAGCAAATAAAATTGAAATGTATTTTTCTTACGTACTTTTTATTAGATCAAGCCGTTTATTATTCCGGCCTTGCTTAACTTATACTTAGATAAGATAAGATAAGATAAGTTAAGATATTATTTACTGCACTAAAAGATAACAAAAGACAACAGATTACGTAAATAAAATATTTTAATATTTTATTTTTAGTAGATGAAGATGTTAATGCAAAGATATAAAAAGAAAATTTGCGTTTATACTTAAGTATGTTGAGCTAAAGATATAAATCTTTAGCTCAACTCCTCGAGTTGTACTTTTCTCACCTCTTTAATACTAAATATAATTCCTACTTCCCTTTGTATAAAACCAGACAATGCGTATCATCGATCTTCATACACGCATACTTCATACAAAAGATATAATAAAAGTTTAAACCTCCAGAAGTATATTGGCTTACATATATAATGATATAGTATGAATTATACATATAATAATATAGGTTCAATTAAAATATTATGAGATGTTTCTCGTGGTGGAGTCGCTTTCACCTGTCATGTACAGCTTGCATCATCGCATGCCATAATCTGATCCAAGTGACCTTTCATCTCAAGAATATACGAACTTCTCGGTCACTTGACTGACTATTTGCCAGCAAGAAGACCACAATGTATTTTGAATACTTCTACAACTAAGCACTGAGGTCTAAGTTCAAGTGGGTATTTCCAAGTATTAGAAGCAGACGAAGTCGACTATAAACCAAAACTAACCTGGATCATGATGAGCAGCGGGCGACGGCGCAGAGAAGGCGCTGGAACAGCCAGCAGCGCGGCGAGCGAGACCACCTAGTTCTGGTACTGGAAAAAAGTTTAGTTTAGAATATAAAATACCTTTATATTTCCAGAAGAAATAATACATTTTTTTACAAAAATAAATAAAATATACAAAATATTAAATTGACAATGAGTTTTATAACTTTGAAATGAAAACGTTATTCCTGGAAGAACATCACGAAACAAATTAAAAGGTTGATTCTGTTTATTGCAACTTCGTGGAAATTTAAAATGTTGCTTTGCATACATCGCTATTTATAATTTCAATTTCATACGAACTTACTTTAATATTAAAGAAATAACAAATATCACTTAAATTTTATAAAAAAATGGTTGTTATTGAGCTGAGCAAAGCGAAGCTCTTTACTCGTCAACTCGATCAAATTTTATTCGCTATCTCCTACACTGATCAAGCTATACTAACCATATTTTGACTAGTTGATTATAACATACCTATCTATAGCTAGATTTTGAAAAAAATTGTAATTGTAAATTAAGAGTAATTTGCAATTAACTTTGATGAATTGTTACTGTCTGACTGTTATGACTGACATATGTTTCATTTTTTATTAATTGCATTGAGGAAATCGTAACAAGCTAAAAATTTCGTGATATTTTTTTTCGCACAGCTTTAATACTGGCGACCCTAGTTACTATACTTGGACCAACATGCTGTCTGGTCGGTGGTCTTAGTGAATAATAATACCTTAATATATATTTATCTTTAAATTTTAAAATTATCTTGTGTATACAAAATAACTTAACAACAAAATAAAACAACGATTTGCGTTATTTGTAAGTGTTGATAGTGGAGTAGACGTACTCCTAATAGCAGAATACGAATACATATAATGGCAGGCCGGCGTGCCCGTAATGAGGTACCGGCGGCCACTTCATCTGCTTCAGACTCCATCATATCTATTTACTATTAGGTATATCTTATTTGAACTTGCCAATGTTACTAACTAGAATTAATGATAACTTTATTAAGTAGCGAAAGCTACTTTATAAGACTGGGATGCTTGTTTGTCCGTCCGTATACACGATAACTCCGACACGGTACATTCAGGGCTTAAACTTAGTATGTTTAATACTCTGGTATAGAGGATTATGTGTTAGAAATTTTAGCTTCCTGGCCTTTGGGTGAAAGGTAACAACATGCATGCACTGCATATATGCAAATGTGGAAATTTTGAACCAGGCTTTCACATCTCATTCAACCACTTTGCAGTTGGTTTTTGAACTAGGGCTTTTATTATATTATTATTGCTTTTGCACTTGACCCAATATTTAAAGTCTAACTCTTAGTTGACAATCTTGAACTACTTTAGGCTTTTGTGCTTGATCAATTGTTTTTTTTAGCGAATTAGTACATTTATACGTAAATACGTAACATATTTATTATCGATGTAATGTTGTATACAAGTTTCTAAACGCGAAGTAAATTTGACAATAGTCGGCGTATGAGATAATGTTTCTGAGACGAGCTGCATTTGTTAATAAATGCTGTCAGATTCTCAATGGTCATAATCAGAAAATAAATATTTATATTACATTAAGAATGAGCTAATGGTAGTTTTCTATTCTAATATAGTTTTTATCTTTTCTACTTTTAAAGAATATTCTGCTTTTAATTTGAAGTTAATTAAACTAAGATGAAATCTCAAGAGATATAATTTCATAAACAAAGCCCTTTGAAAGAACAACGTACTTATCAATTTATACGTAAATTGATATGAACGAAAATATAAATTGTATTGATAATTGATCGATTTGGTATATTAATGACAATACAGATTATATATAGGCAGAATAAGGTAAAATATCCCGAATTTAAAGCACAATCTTCTTAATATTAGCGCTTCTATTAGATTTACATTGAGCAATTCGAACCATGTTCAGTAAAACAAGAATAAAAATGGTTTAAGAATCAACAATCAAGCACTTCAAAGAAAACTATTTTTTACGGATTAAAACTCGCGTATAATTTGGTTATATTTTTATTTTAACCCGTCGTTTCGAATGCTTTGCAGCAATCGTGTTCACGGGTAGACGAGTTGTAAATGTCAGATACTTACATCTCGTCTACTGTAACAAAATAGTTTTATTTGAAATGTGTACTCGTGAAAATCTAAGATAATACTATAATCAAGCACTTGTCTCCTGAGAATATCAAATATATTACTATTGAACAAACTGTTGGTTTATTGCTAATTTATTATTGATATTTAAAATTATTTTGTACATATTTTCTTCTAAAATTAAACATAATTCTTTTGTTTTGCTATTATTAATATAATATGTATTCTGTATATTATTACATTTTACAATGTATCCTAATTTTTACTTCATGCGACCATTTTTTAATTTAGGATATTTGTTTTTTTTTGACATAGAGTATAATTTATTTAATAAGTCCCTTCTAGTTTCCAGTAATGGTAATCGTCAGAATACGCAGATATGTAGCTGGCTTTTTGTGGCCATAAAGATGTTCTTATTTTTTATCTTTGTTAGAGCAATATTCAAGTTTATAAGTTTGAGACTAAACTGGTCTGATCTGTGGAAGTATTACTTTCTTATCGATTTATAAATCTAGTAGAATGAAAAGGGTTTTATAAACCAGTCATTGACAATTGTCACGTTACTCTTAATCTCTCTCTCTCTCTCTCTCTCTCTCTCATCTACATACATAAAATACTCATCATATTTTTTTTCACTTAGAATCAATACCAGTGATAAATTGTGAACGTCAAATGGAAGTGACAGAAGGGCCTATTTTACACCATACTTATCGAAATAAGCCCCTCTCTTGAGACGCTCTCCTAAGCTACTAATTTTAGAATGGAAAGCTAGAATGTTAAGAACCAAATGGCTTTTTTCGTGTTGCTTTACACAAATTTAGGTTCAAAGGTTTAACAAGTGTTATTGACTGGGTCGTAATTGTTTGACGTGAAAATGAACATCAGAAGACAATAAAATGTTAGTCTCTGCGTAAGTTTTAATAACGTCAACTCTATCTGTGGCCGGTTTAGCGCTTCGCAGAAACGTTTACGAAAAAGACTGCATAATATTTAGTTGGAAATAATATTAATGTATTTTAATATGGATAACAATTTTCGTTAAGAATATTTTTAATTACTTCAATAATATTCACCTTAAGTATATTGAAAATTTTATATTAAAAAATACCTCCTATCAATGGAACTCACAGATTTATCACATTATTAAAATAATAATACATTTAAATATTCATTTAATAGTACAATAAAATAAATAACTCTAATAAGTACTGCTTGAGTATGTTGTCAAAGTGATACCGACTGTACTAGTAGTAAACATATTTTTAGATACCTGCACATCTTCGATATTTATAGGAAAAATAATATATTGTGACTAAAATACAGTGTACTTATTGTTTACTAACGCCTTGTGTACTTCAGAATACATAACTTTTTAACTTAAATAACATATTTAATTACACTAAAATAAAAAGAATATTAATTAATAATAAATGACAAATCCTACAATTAAAATAGAAAATAACCAACGCATTTAGTGTAACATTATTTGAGAGCGAGAGTCGCTTAGCTTTCGTCTTTCATGATTAACTCTGCGTCGCGGTGTTTCGTTGCCTTGCTCTTGTTTCCTTCAAGACTTCGGAATGGTTTTTCTCAGTGAGATAACAAATAGGCTACGCTTAGATTGTATAAGACAGTTTAGTTTGCTTTCTCATTTTTGCCTTTTATATTTGCGCTCTGTTTTGTATTTGTTTTCAGAGTTTGAAAGAGTTATAAGGAAAATTGTAATGTTCATAGAATGATGCTATTGTTAATTGTAAAGCTGAACATTTTCTATTCCATGAACATAATCTAGTTCTATATGAAATATGAAATAACAGAAATTATGTCTGTGCTAAATAAAAACAAGTGTAAATCAGCTTTTGGGAGTTCAATAATAGTTTGTTTTAATGATATCAGAGTTAATATTCGTTCTCCGAGGTCCATATCTCTTTGCGAGTCTATTATCTCTATTGGCTCAACAGCAATTAATCAATTTAGCAATTGTGGTTACATTTTTAATAGGATGCTTCAGCTCTGAGTTCCGGCCAGAGGTGCAGAACCTTTTTACAATATAGACACCAATTAGGGATTACGTATTGACACTGACAATGGTTTCTGATATACAATTTCAGATATGAACTATATACTGTTTTAGTCCGGATTAAAAATTTTAAACCAATGTTTTTTACATTTTAGGTAGAAATACATAAAATGAACTTTATCTTAATATTTTAATATTAGGTTTTATAGCTGTTACTTTCAGACAGATCTTTTAAATTTTTCTAATGCGTTTTTAGTTTTGTACTACATATTTGGTTATCGATTCATTTCAGGAATTTCCACATTATTTTGATAAAGTATCAGAACAATCAAAGTGTAAAATTGATTACTATATTTTATACTTCAAAACAAATATAAAAACCTCCATTTAAAGGAATGAAAATATTAAAAATATATTTATAGGTAAGATTGAGTTAGGATTTACATCTTTAACATTGGGACTGGTAATATAATAATACTGGTATATTATAATATAAGATACGAAAAAGTAATTATAACATATGAAGTGTAGTAGTTCAATGGTATTAGTTCATAGTCGGAGCTTAGATAATTAACTGCTCTTAAGTATTGAGAGCAGGGGTTATTTGGCTTGAAGCCAATGAGAGACTAATGTGCATTTTATGAGTAGTATAAGCGAATCGAACTGAAGTCTAAGCAAATTAATTAAGTATCGGAGTATATATCAGCAATTTCTTTGTGAAATTTTACCACGATGCTTAGAATTCCAAGAAATGGAAGTGGTTTTAAAAGTTTTGAATGTTGAACGAGATTATAAATTCATAGGTCACAAATACGCTTACTCTTCGTTTCTAGGTCAAACGATTTATCAATTATTCTAAACAGGATATAATATTTTAAAAAATTACAGATCTTTTTGATATACAGGTTAATTAATAGGTTTTAAGTATAAAGATAAGATTGTTAAAAGATAAATGATAAAAAGATTTGTCTATATGAATATATATGCTGTCTCTTGGCACCTAATTTTAGGAAATTAGAAAAAAAAACATGCCAGAACCTATTAAAATTAGTTAATAGGTGTTATGGTGTTATGATATTTGTAGGAAGTACCTCTCGGGGCCAAGAAGCCATATTGACATCTAAACGACTGGCGTTTTGCCAATCATTTAACTGTATTGGCTAACCACAATGTATATGCTTTTTAACCTCGGAAATGTAGATATATGTTTAAATCGCTGTTCATTTTTAAATTGGTACAGTTTGCATATAAAGAGAATAAAACATTTTGATATTTCAACTGCCATTCCAGGTTGCTAAGTGAATTTGCGAATTATTAAAAATGAT
The DNA here is from genome assembly GCA_959347395.1 of Mechanitis mazaeus. NCBI lineage: Eukaryota > Metazoa > Arthropoda > Insecta > Lepidoptera > Nymphalidae > Mechanitis > Mechanitis mazaeus. Next base: position 9,706,790 of record OY365747.1, read on the forward strand.
ATATAATATTATGTTATAATATTTACCTGGATGTGGGTGAGAATGTTCTGCTGGAGGCTGCATGGAGGACAGTGCCGAGAGAGGAGTGTAACGGGAACCATCTTCCCGGGAACAACCCTCCTGATATAATAAAAATACTAGTCAACTTAATCAATAATCTTAGTTTTAAGTAATATGAAATCATTCAACTGAAAAAATAAATATATACTTTCATACTAACAAGGTGTTTTTAATTTTGCCAGAACTAAGAATATTATTTATTAAGTTTAAGTTATTAAATAATATTTTATAAAGGAATTAAGTATTATCATAGAAAATAATTCAAATAACTTGTATTTTGTATTTATAAATATATTTAATTGACTCTAAACTTCTATAAGCTTTGTATTATTGAATAAAACGCAAAGTCTGCAAATGATAATAGATTCTTCCCAGAGTAAACTTCGCTTAGATATAATTAGCAACAATATTAGAGTTTAAAATTTGTGTGTACATAGAACTTGCTTCATTGCCAAGATTAAAAGAGTTCACCTTCTTACTATACTGAAATAAGATACTGGATTTGAACATAGTTCTTGAAATGTTTAATGTTTATATTATCATTTTTTTTATCAACAGATGTTTCTTACTATTATTTAATGAAAACAATATGATAATAATATACCTTTTCACAATTAGCCGTAGCCGTAGTCTGGGTGTGGCTAGTTGATGATATTCGGTATTGCATTCCGGAGACAGTGCAGAACCCCTCATGAAGATGAGTTGAATACACCCCGGTTATTGTAACGTCGGTATCTTGATTAACAATGACTTCTAGTTTTTGGTTTCTATCAGCTAATTCTTCGCACTCATTTTTAGTATCTTCAACTTTTAATTCCGACTTTATGCCGGAACCTAATCCGTTTTTTGGCTTCTGAGAAAAAGAGTCGTCAGATCCTGAATCTGATGTTGTATCGTCTTTGCTCGATTTAGGAGAGCGTTTTTCATAACTTGCAGCTAAAATTGCTGTTGCATTAAGGCTAGCCATGCGTTTTTGAACTACCATGTCTTTTAAGTCCATTACAATTTCATTTCGGTTTCGTTTCTTCTTCACTGGCACGCCCGCAGTCTTTTTCATTTTTAAGGGTGGTTTATCGGAGTCTGATTTACCAGACACTTTAGATGAAGACTTTTTTTTCTCGATGGTTACGTTTTTTGATTTTGATTCTAGTTCACTGTCCTCACTAGATGATGTAGACGATTTTGGATCCCAATATTTTCCCGCGCTTCTGATTCCGGGAACGCCTCGCAATGTTCTCTGAGGCGGGTTATCATCGGAACTTTCGGAACTATCTTTTTCCGTTTCTTTTTTGTTTTCGTATTCTGATTCTGATGTACTGCTGTCTTGTTTGTCAGAGTCTTTTAATTTTATTTCTTTCTTTTTTGGCGAAGAGGCTTTTGAGGTACTAGGTATAGCTTGTCTGTCAACTGTCTTCATTAAACCCAACTCCATATGAGTTCTACTCTCATTTTCATACAAACAGTGTACTTTTGCAAGTGCATTAAGAGAGGCCATTCTATGTTTTTTTGGCCCTGACCACATTGATAAAAGTTTAAGTCGTCTTTTACTTGGTTTTTCGTTTCCTAATAATGCAGATGTATCTTTTAAGTCAATTAATGAATCTTTTGATAGTTCTTTTAATTCTTTCGAATTAGATTTTTTAGCACCATCTGTTATTCTCTTATATTTCTTGTTCTTTGTCTTTTTATTTTTGGAAGAACTGGATTCTGATGATTCCATTTGGTCGATATCATCATTCGATTCGCTAACGCTTTCTTCGGAAGAAGTATAGTGAAAGGTCTTTTTATTTAAAGAAAATGTAGACGTATTTATTTCATCATCTGAAGAAGAACTTTTTTTCCGCTGCTTCTTGGACCTGGTAACCGTCTTTTTTGCATTACTGACTTTATTCAAAGTCTTTACATCTGGTTTAGGCGAATCTTGATCAAGGAATTTAATAGGACTGAACGGTTTACCAGTGATACTAGACTTTCTTGCGACCATTTTGTATGACTTACTTACTATAGGTGGTTGTGGTTCTTCTTTTTCGTCATTAAATACATTAAAGTCTAAACTGGAAGCAACATTAGTTTTGTTTTGACTGGTATCTAAATCTTCTGTCCTCTTATTCGCTTTTAGTTGTTTGACTACCTCTTCAATTGGCCTGTGCGGAGAAAACTTTTTTCTTTCACTATCAGATCTTTTATCAACAACGGTACCTTTCACTCTCGCAATAGGTCTTACTCTACCAATATTTTTATTTATGGGATTCCTGAAATCAGAAAGTATGCTTTTTGGTGAGTCTACTTTTTCAGTAAAAGTGTACACATCTATATCAGGACCTTGAGATACAAGATTATTTGATGTATTTTTATCTTTGTTATCTTCAGTTCGGCTTTCGCATTTAAGAGGTAAAAACCTTTCAGAAACGCTTAAGTTTCCTTTCGAGTTCTTACAACATTTAACGTCTATATCAACCGTTCTCGGTGATCTGATTGACGTAAAAAACTTTGGTGGTCTTTCTATTTCTGTTTTAGGGGTTTCTACTTGATTTGACGTTCTGGTAACTGAAATACTTTGATTATTTGCGTCCGTAATATTTTTGGTTTTAGACATTTTATTTGAATCTTCCTTTTTTTCTGTTTTATTATTAGATTCAAGGACAGATTTTTCTTTATTAGCGTCTATTAACACAGAGGTATTTAAACCGTCTTTGTTCTTATCTTTATTATTTTGTTCATCTTCATTTTGTTTATCATTATTTTTGATATCTTCAATACTCTGCATTACACTTTTCTTTTTCTGACTTCCAAGAATACTCTTTTTAACGTTTACTTTAGTTTTTGAATTTTTTGTTGTACATTTTTTACCAGCTTCTAAATTTAGTTTGTACTTTATGTCATCATTGTCTTTTTTTGTCTTAGTTGCTGCTTTTGTTTTCTTTGTCAATTTAATAGGTTTTTTTGAAACATTTTTTTTCGGAGCAACCTTATTTTTATCTTTTGCATCTTTCGGCTCTTTTTTAGCTTTTTTTGTGGGAGAATCCTCTCGTGATGCAATAGGTCTCGAAGGGCCAGCCTTTTCGGAGTCTGAAGTTGACTCATTTTTGTCTTTATTAAAAGAATCGTTATCTTTTTTCGTACTAGACGTGGAGTCTTCACCATTATTCTTCTTTTGACTCTTCGGTGCTGATTTTGGCAATGTTTTAACTTTTTTAGTTACAACTGCCTTTTTTTTTACTTGTTTAGTCGCAGAACTAGCTTTAAAAGATGTTTTGGCCAAAGTCCCCTTTTTAGGTGGGGTTTTTATAGATTGTGACCGCATTGTCCGATGTGGTCATAAGAGTATAGAAGTTACCTAATAAGTCTGATGTTCACATCCTGAAACAAAAGAAATAGAAAAACTTTAATGGAAAAATATAAACAACGGGATTTTTATAAAAATCAATTAAATGCCAAGAAGAGTTCATAAATCTTTACAAACATTACTAATTAGTAACTCGAATTGTTATAAAAGTAATATAATTAGTAACCAATAAAAAATGATTAGTAACTGTTTGTACCATGACAATTCCCTTGACCTACACCCACTATCTGAATGATGCCCTGGGGCCTGGACTGTCGTAAGCAGATATATTACAGATACAGATGGCAATCAAACGTTGAATATAAATTAGTACTACAATTTGCGTTCTAAAGTCTGTACACATGGGTATAGACGGCTTCTGCGTCAGCTTTATTCATTATATCAATAGGTTTAATTCAAATAAGAAACGTAGGCATTTGTATTCAAGGGTGGGTATGAATCTCGAAACCTGTAATCCAAAAAATGCTTATCCAATGTTCGGAATGTTTGGTCGAGGTCATTATGAATTGTTTGGACGTTTAGGCATCGATGCTCTAAATTTGCCTCTTTATTTAATAAATGTAAGGCTAATTGAAGAATAAATACCTAACCGGCACGACTAATACGTGTATTATTTTAGCTTTTTATCTGATTTTAATTTACTGTTTACCATTTTTTATGACTACTAAAATTATAGTCTAAAATCTATACCCTTGCATTTTGTCATACCTCTTTTAACATTATTTATAAAATTATTAATTGATTTTATTTAATTTTTTAATATTTTTTTTTATTGCACACATATATTGCCTTTCATTTACAACTCTCCTTTCACAAATCTGCTGAAAGAGATTTCAATATGAATTAAGCAGTGCCTTTTCACGAACTACTCTTTCTCTGTATTTTTTTAATGATAGATATTCTGTGTGTACATAAATTTTTTAATAAATTCATAAATAAATAATTGTAACTCTGTTATTATTAATTAAATAAATGATATCGTATACAAACAACATATATATATTTTTAAAAAGAATTATAATTAGAAGTAACGTTTATATTTATTGTTCTATGAGTCACTTCTTTGTTTATCTGAAAAATAAATAAAAGTATTATCAGTGAAAGACTCCTCATGATTTTATAACATCTGTAAAGTTCCAACCAAAAATGTATAATGTCATATTAAGAAAGAAGAAATAACAAAATGAGATTAAAGATTAAAAGTAACACATGTTTTATAGCCACTGATATGAAGTCTGGTGAACATGTGTTCATATTATTTCAGCTATCGAATTAAATAATAGATAAAATACTAATTAGGTATATATTAAAAGTAAAATATTGTTTTGAAATCTCGTTTTTTATTTTTTAAATAATGGACAAGTTTGGAAACCACATTTTCAAAAATAATTTATTTCCATTTATTATTATAATATTTTACCTTTTCGTTCTTTGTATCTTTTCCTTGGACAAAAAAGATAAAATAAATGAATGAATATTCAGTTATTCTAGTATCAATACTACTATTTATAATATAGTAGTAAAACAATATTATTGAAGTTTTATCTATATAGATAATACATTCAATTACATCTATTCTCAATAAAAGCAGTATTATGAATGAATGAATGTATGAATGGATGAATACGCACATGTACGTTCCGTATTATGTCCACGTTTATCCATACAAGTCACGAAGTCAGGACGGAATGGGTACCATTTTGAACCGTAGCGAATAATTAGTCGAAATTATGTATTGTATACAGTAGTGTTAGATTTGGAATTCTAGAAACTCACAAAACAATTGAATTTTAATTAGGTTTGATTAGAAAACAATAATTAATTCAAATATTTAACAAGCAATTGAGGTAAGCGAAGTGAAGCTCTTACTGGTCAAAAGTGTTTCGTAACTAATGCTACTCCTCCTAGACGAATAAAGAGTTGTCGAGGACAGACTTATAGGTTCTGAAGTTTTTTGGGGACATTTGTGATTGTAGTTTATTAAATGGTTAAAGTCTGTCCTGTGGAGTTAACATGTGGAACGGCTTGAAATCGCACGCGCGAGTTCTTATTAGGATTAAAATTCTAGCCACTATTTACTCTGCTATCACTTTTAGAATTCTCATTGAGCAACAATGTTTCTCTCAGCTTCATCCGCCGTAAAAAGTAGCGGATCTAGTTTTTACAATACTAATATAAACAGTTAAATATTAATTAAAGTAGAGATGTGTATTTCAATAAAATGTCACCTGAAAAGGTTTTAACTTATAAGCAGCGTAACCAATTACGAACGGGTTTTTATTTTGCAGTTTAACGATGAAACGTTATCAATATTATATTAAACGCTTTTATTTTCGAAAGATTAATTTCTGAAATGTAAAGATACTTTTCAAAACAGCCATGAATTTTTGTTATTGAAATTTTTTATATGAGATGTAAAAAACTTCACACACACACAAAAAAAATAACACATCTAAAACTAAGTATTAATAGCATCTTAATATTAATATATCAGATGTATTAATTCAAAGAAAAGTCAATTATAATACTATCAAGTTAAAGCTTACAGTCGACTGAGAATGATTTATTGTCGAGATAATTATGAGATGAGTCGGCTTTTATCACGTTATTTAATAAAACACAAACGAGACATTTAGTTCGCTTTGAGGACGAAAACGTTTTACCGCATTTATATAGGAATCTGACACATCTGATGTATTTAAATATTTGCACAATATTTAACATTATTATTATTATCATTTATTTATTATTTGTCATATTAATTTATATTTTTAAATACATATAAAAGTATGTGTTTAAAAATATAAAGATACAGGTCCACCGGCATCGGGTGTGGGGACCAAGTTCCGGTGTAGTGTAGTTATTATTATTATTTTATTTTTTTTGATAATAATAATAATTTATTTCAACTTCAAACAGTCATATATATCAACAAGAAGTCTTATTTTAAGATGAATTTAATAATCCTTGTCAGAGAAGACTCCTATATTCTATAATATAATTATGCAAAATAAATATAAGTTTGTGTTTGTGCGTGCGTGTGTGCATGCATGTGGGTGTGTGTGCTTGTGTGGTTGCACGTGTGTGTGTAAACTTATATGTGTGACTGTAAAAATAATATTAAGTAATAATTTTGAATACTTATAATTTATTTAAACTCTTAACAGTTATTATTTCTGATGTAATCATATATAATTTATATATTTACCAAAGCAGCACACTCTATTATATTTATTATTTATCCTATATTTATATATATGCTCTATTATAATTATTTATGGTAGAGAATTTGGAATGACATTTGAACGAACCAAAGTACTCCATTACTCCGTCGATGAAAATAGACATACTATAATATACAAATATATATAGTACAATATAATATACATATAATGTACAAAGATATACAGTACAATATAAACAAACTGCGTGATTATTAGTACTTAAACAAGTTATTTTTATAACACAAACAACTATTTAATAATACTGTAATACTATAATACTATATATTACAATATATAGCTATAAATAATGTATAACGAATGTATGAATAGTATGTTAATATAAAATATAGATTAAACCTATTAACAAATAGAAGTTAAAATCATTAGTGTATCAACTTAACAAAGTTATATCAGTAATTAATTTATTAATAATAATAATTGAAAAAATACGTCTTTTATCTACATCAGTATTTTAAAATTATCAAAGAAATTTAGTCCAGTTTTGTTCAATGATAACACGAACTCGTTTCTATCAGTGCACAGTTCATTTAATATGTTCAAATTCAAATTCAATATATCTTTATTCAAATAGGCATTTACACGCACTTTTGAATCGTCAATTATTACATTATAAAAATGTCAGTAGTCAGTCCGTCCTTAAGCTACCACCAGCTCGGAATGCTGTTCTGTTGAGAAGAGCTGGCCAGAAACTCAACAGTTGCTCTTTTTAAAATATGTGAACAATGTTTGATGTACAGATTAGAATATCCTGCAAAAGAGTCAACAACCAAACTATAACTTATAACTGAACTGAGCTATGAAATTATACAATTACTATTGAGCGAAGCTCTCTATGAGAGACTTTCTGCATTCCTTGTGCATTTACAAATTTTGCACACTGATAGACATCAGTGTTGGTGGTTTTAAAAAAAAAATTCAATATGTCTCATATTGAAAAATAGTTGAGGACAGAATTCGTCGGCGTTTTGTAAATGCAACTTCGGTGCTGTTTGCACCTCGCTTCGCTCAATGTGCTAACACATACTCAGACTTTGTGAGCGCAGCGAGTCAAAATTGAGGTCTGGTTCGCACTCTTAGTATACAACATATTGAAAAAAAGTAAAAAAACAAAATATAATATTGGATGCTATTATATTTCTTATAAAAGTCAACTGCATTATAAAGACGGCAAATCTTTTGAAACTAAAAATAGAACGCGGCTCGAGAAAAAGTTCGCAAGCGCGAGTATCGATCGAACTCGAGATCTGGGACGCTACAGATTCACTTTTACGCCACTTTGCAGTCAATTACGCCTCTGACAACCCTCGCTGCTTGCATTGCTATCTCTTTACAGCGCTTTCAGGGCTTTAAAACGCAAACCTGATCGATTAAGCTATTATCTTAAGATATAATTAACATTGAATTAAAAATAATATTATTTTAATTTAATTTAATTATTAATTTACACCTGCATGTGTTATTTACAAAGATTAATGTTGCGTTTGATATTGTGTATGAGAAATGATGAATATACTATTGATATAATTATAAGCTGCAGCTAACAGAAATTTATCAACATATGAAAATTGCACTCTGCCCAAAACAAGAGTAACGAGATTAGCCCACATCGATTTGGGTCAGCTAGGATTTTGCCGCCTGGGATTGAACGTGAAATTGAAGTCCTCACTACGCATTAAGCTTTCACTCACCACAATCAAACATTAAATGACAGTGTTTACAGGTTCAAAGAATTTTATATAAAAATATAACTGCTTAAAGATATTTTAAGGTTGAAAATTCCCTGCGCTTTTTATTGTTTTTGTACATTGTATTGTTTTAAAGTTATGAAATAGTCAGCGTATACAACAAGCTGTGCTAGTGAGTAATATAATATATCCATATAATATAACAGGAAAAGTTTGTAGTTACAAATGTTTTCAAATATACCTAGCTAATGTATACGTTCTGCAAAATAACATAATTTATACACCATATTCTAGTATTAATATTAAATACTGAAGCTATTAACACTTTAAACAAATTATTGACGGCTAATTGAGTGGCCATACATTTAACGATATACACAAGGGGTGCGGGGGCGGAAATCCGTATTATAAGGGTTGTTATGTTAACACACTAATTAATTACATCTACACGATGCTTTGTATAATTAATCTAAACTATAATATTTAATATTGTTACAGTTTATAATTTTTTATATATTATAATATTAATTCCAAAACTGAAAAAAAAATTAAGAGTCAATTGAATAGAGGCTCAGTTATCAAATTTTAACATCTCTTTCGATACGATCATTTTTATTTATGGTTGTGTGAAATAAATATTAACCCATTCATAAAATTCTCCAATAATTGCGTGTATGGACCGCTGGTGAGCTGCAGCCTGCAGCCGGTGCTGAGGTCACTTCATTGTGTATACTTGCACACTTTATTTGCACGTGTAAGGTTTCATGAGATATACTTTTTGTTCCTAGGATTGTCAATCATACTGTATATTTTGCATTACAATTTCGTAAAATTAAAAACAAAAATTTCGATGGTAACCTTGAAATTTTTGGTATTTATTGTTTGAAATTAAATATACGAACACAGTTTACAAGTAAAGTTGACTATATTTAGTTAAATTTCGTTTAATTAGTTTTTAACGAATTTATCTACGAACAAAATTAACAAGAAATGTCCAACAAACCAGTATATATTGATAATTCTCACTGAGATATGTTGTGATAATATTTACATATAATTAAGAATTTTGGTCGAAAAAATTGGAAACAAGACATAAATATTAATGACCAAAAAGCCAATGGGTTAGAACGAAACCAGTTCCTACACCTTGATAGCAGAAGACTTGCCAAATTACTTGAGATGGTGGGCGATCCTTCATTACATATTTAATCAAACGCTGCAGGTGTTAGGTTTGTGGGTGATGAAGAAATCAAGTGTCAGATACGTGAGTCGCATACGCAAGTAATTTTGTTCACAAATCATTCTCTTTGATCGTCGCCTCTTCAATTTGTCTCCCTTCATAAAGAGACGTACCACCCACTCTTTACACACATATGGCATTATCTTCTTTATGGTTCTTTTATTAAGGGTTGCAATTGCGTAGGGTGCGTCTCAATGGTTGTGTGAAGGGTGATTTCAATGCACTACATTACGTTTAAATGACTTTTGTGAACTTTTTAATGTTATCATATTGAACTTTTACTTTGAAACCATTTTTAGTTTTTAAAAGGTTTACAGTTCCGGCGAAGTACATACGTGTAATATATGAGAATAATACATACGTGTAAAATAAAATGTTGCATTTTCACATTCTAAAAAGATAGAAAAAAATTGTTTAAATTAAACATAATCCTTATATACTAGGGCGTTATTTAAATACGGAGATACTCATAAATATATATGTATACATAAATAAACAATACATAAAACAGAGTATTCGTTTTAATTATTCTTATCTTACAGTGTACCGGCACTGGACAGTAACATTCAGTAGAGTTTAATTTTATTTCACTAGATTTATTTCAAAATGAGTAGGAAAATAATACTTTAATTCAGAATTCTTTTAAATTTTTTGCAAATGACATAAATATATAAAAAAATGCTGAATAAATTAGAAAAAGTAAAAGATTTTAATAAAATATAGGTAGATATAGCTTATATATTATATATTTAAGACTATTATTATTAGTATTCGTAAATAAAATATCTTATTTCCATGTCTCTACAGAAACAGAATATATTTAATAATTAATTGGTAAAAGCAGACGAAGTCGCGGACAAAAGATAATTAAAATTAAGTTAATAAATAGCGAGGAATATACAGTTAAGTAATATAATTAACACTCAGGTTCATTCAAGAACACTGAACTAAAGTATGTGATATTATTTAGAATCTAAATATGAAGTATAGCCGACTGCTGTTCGTGTGATAGCTCGTCAGCCTTCCTGTGCGTCATTTCATTGGGTGACAACAATGAAAAATTTTCGACCCTTTATGATCTGAGTGCTATTATAACTTATAAATAATAAATTTTGTGTAGTTGTTTTTATTTGTAAACTTATTTTTTATACTTTAATATACTACAAATATTGTAATATGGAAGCTTGTTACTTGAGAAGTGCCTTTAGCCTTATTAGTCTTGGCACAAGTTGTATGCCAGACGAAATTAATTTAAACACAGCATTATAGTCAATTGTAGATAATAATATGCAAAATATAAGCCATTCTTATAAAACAAAAGTCTAGCATAATAATACACACACACACTTAAAAGAACGCTCTTAAAAGTACAAAGTGCCAATAACAAAGCTAAGACCACACAAGTGTGATACACATGCAAAATGCACACACACATAACCTTACGACCTAAACGTGACGTAGCGTCAGCGATGACGTAATATCCGGTCCCGAGCACGCCGTGTCATCGACAGTTCCGCAGCAATCGTTCGATTCGATATCTGACTGATCGGTGAACTTATTTTGGTCGATTGAACGGACATCACGCGTCCTGTCAACACGTGGAAATCATTTCGAAAATACAAAAATTCAACAAATTTCTTGTATTATTTTCTAATGAATGTTAATGGTCTATTTTATTATTACAAGTCTTTAATGATACTAACATTTGTTTGGTGCAATTAGTTAATCAGATTTTTTATCCAATTAGACCGGACGAGGTGTTTCAACTCGCGCTAATTAGCTAACGTATCGTTTAAGAACAGATCTTGGACCTCTCTCTCGGTAATTCCACGTGGAATAAGATATATACGATATAATCTTCGGGGTATTGTGAGGACTAATTGGGTTAAAGTGCGCAAATTCTTTTGTAATTAAACATATCCAATATAACATTGATATTATATTATTATTATATTTTTTTATTTATGCATGTATTGATGTGATAACTTGTGTTCATTCTCAATCCCAAATGAACTAGAAAGGATTCATAGCAATTAAGGGCATTTAACTTCTATACAGTTATAGTATTTGGGGAATAAAAAAAAAATTCCATCAAAAAAATAGTTATATATATCAATACATACAATTTTATTATGAATATAAAAAACACAAATGACGAGCCAAAATTTTCCCAAAAAGTTATGAAGGAAAAATTAAAAATTCAAATAATAAAAAAATCTGTTGGATAAACGACAAGTTTCACGACTTACTACTAACTTTATAGTGTTAATTTCATAAATATATCAGTTCAGTAAATTATACAAGGTTAAGTCACAAAATAGCGAATGAAATATTTACCAAATGCGGAAATCGGTATCAATTATTATAAAAGCAAGTTTGAAAATGAAGGAGTTGCAGGGAATTTGTTTGAGCGGGCTTTACTTAAAGGAACAAAGCAAATGTCCCAAACGAAATTTCAATTTCTGACAATCGGTCCCTTTGTAAATGAAATCACTCAGCCTGAAAACGGATTACAATTCATATAATTTGTGACTATTTTCCTTGTTATCGGTACGACAGTCTATCGTAATACATACATTTTTTCGAATTTTTTTTAAGCAATAATAGAAGAATGAATGAATGAATGTCAATATTGTGGAATTAAACGGATTATGAACTTATTGTTTCAAAATAGTATTTTGAACGAAATTCGGTCAAAAAATTCTTCGAAAGCATAAATCCTACGACAGCTGATCGTAACGTGGCACTTTAAATGCCACAGTTGAATTGTTAAGTGTGTCACTGGGTTTAATCTACTCGTTAAGAGGTTTCCATTATATAATCCGTAAATAAAATCGCGTGGTAAATGTCTTCGACCATCAATCCTTAATAATGTCTTTTCTAGAAGTACAAATGATCTTATTTTCAAGTTCTTAGTTCATCTTTAAAAGGATTAATGTCAAATACGGGTTCCAGGACGCATCAAGCATCGCTTTAATATTAAAAGTAACGTAACATGGAGCAAACGAAAAAGTTAATGCGTTTTTTTACATTAATTATATATAAAGAATTAAAAATATTCAGACAGAGAACACTCTGTATGCAATATGAGGGTTAATTTAATAATTATTACCTGAAGAATTCATAATTAAAATATTATACGCTTTTCGTTAAATATGTTTTGAGAAAATGTGCATATTAATATTTTTACGTTAACAAACGACAAAAGCATACCGAATCTACAAAAATTTCGCTAATTTAAAGTTTCAAGAACTTATGCTATTAAAATTGTTCGTCTTCAATTGCATTGTATTTTGTAGTATTATGTCTAAAATTAAATATAATTATTCAGCTGTACTCACGTTATTACTATCGGAATTTGCCCGATTAATTTCGAATCCACTCTGGATTATTCATGAGCTCTGAGCATGGCAGAATCGCGGCGTGAACAGTTCACGAATGAGTTCGCAACTAATCGAGCAAATTCCAATAGTAATAACGTGAGTACAGCTAGATAATATATTATATAGTAATCATGGATTACAAAAATTTACAAAAAAAAAAAAAGATTTTAGTGTAAATATAATTAAAATAGTAAAATATCTTCGACGGTGTAAATACAAATATGAAACTGCAGTACACAAGTGACAGTTAAGTTAAGCCATATTATGTTAAGCCAGCTATTAATTCGGTCACGCATTTAACATGACTAAAGCTAGATCCTAATCAGTTTAAATGTTGTTCGACACGGCTCCCTCACTCCTCAGTCACAGATGCAGCTGTCAGCTCTGTTCATTGTGGTATCATATCATAATTAATTACAGAATATATTTAGTTGAACATAAATAAATAAGTTTCTTAAGAAAAATTAAATTAATGTGGATAACTAGTTAGTTTGAGTTAGCTACATTTATATAAAGGTTACATACAATAATAATAAATTTCCGGTAATTTACGTATTTATGTCTTTAATATAATTATTTTAGTGCAGAAAATATACAAATTAATAAAAAAAAGTCTTATAACCAATAGGGCTACATGTAGATTGAAAATAATAATGTTTCTGAACATTATTCATTTCTTTCCCTAAAATTAAAATGATGACTAAGCAGGACGAAGTTTATTATATTGTATTATTATTCTTATATTCAACAAAAGAAACATAAGTACCCTAGTATTATTTAGAAGCTATAATAATAAACAAGATATGGACATATACATAATATTATATAATATGAAAGTTGAGTCTTCAATCTTTTATTCAAGATATCTTGTAGCGCTTTTCTTGTAGATCTGTATAATTTTCAATAAAGATATTTTAGATAGTAATACAAAGAATCCCTCAATCCTCTGTCTTTATTATTACTGAGTGAAATACAATATTTCTGCCATACATTTATAGCTTGGCCAATATCTACCAAATTGAAAGGTTTTTTCTGTATTTTTATTGAGTCATTAAATGAAGTACAATTTTTATGATTATAGTATAGTAGAGACGTCACCTGACTTTGAACCAGCGTACTATTCTTAGCAGTTATAGGTCAGAGCACGCAACTAATATAAATAGATACGTAAAATATAATTATAAGTATACGTTTGTTTGTTGTTTTATAAAACAATGAAAATCTAACTATTTTCAAAATCATGGTCATATCTGTCTGAGCAGAGTGACTGAAAATCATTGAACTAAACTAATACGAGCACGAACCAGACCTCAATTTTGACTCGCCACGCTTAAAAAATATAGGTATGTATTAGCATATTGAGCGAAGCGAGAAACAGCACCGAAGCTGCATTTATAAAACGTCGACGAATTGTCTTCAACTATTTTTCTATATGAGACACATTATTATATTTTTTGTATTTTTGTTTTTGAAATTTTTTATTTTAAAACCACCACCAGACTGTTATTTATCAGCGTGAAAAATTTGGAAATTTTCGGATATACCGTTTTTGATTGATGCTTGCACAAAGGATGCATACAAGTTTCTCCTAGAGAACTTCGCTCAATAATTATCAATAACATGAGGGTCTACTGTTCTCGAGAGTTAGAAAAATATGTTTTAAATCAACATCCGACATAATAAAATTATTTATCATTACTGACTTGAATTGAGTTGATAAAAAGTAAATACTCTTTAAGAAATATATGCTTACGATGAACATAATATATTGGTTCATATATTTATAAACAGCAATCATAGCATCGGTAATGATATATAAATGTTATATTTTGATACATCACGTCAATTGAACTTAAATTAAATACATTACATATATACTAGAATAATATAGCTTAAAAATAAGGCTCTTTCATTATAATATATATTTAATTTTCATTATAAATTATAATATTGTCCACATTTTAAACATTCATTTATTTCAATTAACAGTGTTAATTTTAGTTATAGAATATTATATACATCTATTATCAAATATATAAAAACATAACATAGTATAATACATTATATAGTATGTATTTCTCACACAAATCTTTAAGATTTATTATACAATAAAAATTTTATAGCTGCCCGTAAATTATATAATCTTAATTAAATAATAATTTAATTAAATCACATTATTATTGTGATAAAAAGATCCTTAAAAGGAACACACACACGCACACGCAAACACACGCACACACGCACACGCACGCACACACGCACACGCACCGACACGCACGCACACGCACCGACACGCACGCACGCACACGCACACAAACATAATAAAATAACAAACTAAAGCGATTTTAAACTCTTTCAACACAAAGTTAATATCGTAGAAAGATACCTTACATAATATTGAGAGAGCTATTCCTTTGCTTAAGTTTTCTCTCAGCAAGTTTTATAGTGAGAGACATCGTCGCGCCGACGAGACAAGCTCACAAACAAAGTGTTACGAAACTTACAGTCATCCTGTTAACTTCTTGATTAAATTACTAAGTATTTAACATCGCCTTACATTTATAATTATAATTCAATCTTATTTATATGTAGGTAATAATGAGATTTATGTTGCAATAAAATAAAGTTTTTATGTGATTTAGTCAGGTCATTGTTCTTTGGAATGTTTGTCTGTCTGTCTCTATTACTTAATTAGTAGATTGTAAACCTTTATAAGTATAAAACTTGTGTATTAAAAAGTTGAAAAAGGGGATATTTTAGTGACTTTTCTTACTTAACTTGACTTTGTCTTGATAAATAACCTTTTTGTTTATTAAAAGTTACTTAAAATATTATTGTTTTATAAAACAAACAGATTATCTGATCATTTGTTTTTACTTTGAAAATTCGTCTCTATAGAAGATACAGAAATTGGTGTAGTGTAGAAAGAGAAGAGACTTATACTGTATCTTCCGTCTCTCTTACGCAGCTACAAATTAAGTTTACGTCCTTTGTCTGAGCGAGGATGTTACTCCGTCCAGGAGCTGTGGTTCAGCCAGACCTACATCACCACCAAAGTACATTCATTTTTTTTTTTTTATTTTCAATAATATAAGTCACAATCCATACTACAAAGGCTAGAATTGTTTGCACAAAAATGGTTTTAATAATTAAAAAAGAAAAAAAATTACTAATAATGGTGCTGCATATTGCTACAATTATTGTAAGTTCTTCTAGAAGTTAATTCTACTAAAAACTGCGCCAAATAAGGTAAGTAGTAAGTTTCACTTTTCAACTATTGTGTATTAAATCTGTCTGGTTCCCTTAAAGAAATCTCTCACAAAGTTTAGAGTTTATGAAGCAAACTCATATGTAACTTTACTTGTCTTGCTTTAGTTTGCATTATCGTTGTAAATTCTCTAGTAGTTTTTTACTAAGTATTTTTTCCTTGTATATTATATAAGAAAAAGAAAGAAAAATATTACATTCAGAACCGGGATATCAACCTTTGGTTTAAATAATTTTTCCGTTTAGGAGAACCCATGACGACGAGGGCCTCTGATTTTGACTGAATACGTGAGGTCACTGCCCTCTTGACCAACAGAACAGTTAGTTTTAATTTTTAATTTTATTGTTATTGGAATAAAACTATTTAAAATTATACGCGAGTTTTAATCCGTAAAAAATAGTTTTATTTCAAATGTGTACTCGTGAAAATCTAAGAAAACACTATTGTTATTGCAATTGCAAAATAAGTTACATTATCAATTATAATGATCTTTACCAAATTAAGTTAATGTTATTCAAAATAAACTTAAATAATGAAGTATCACAAAACAAGACAGACGTTAAAAATATACAAAACGCAGATACGTCTTAACGTAATGACTTAAAATTCCCGGAAGCTGAGTTCAATTAGTAAACATTGTGGCCAGACCCTCGGGAGGCGTTAAATGTAACGATACTGAAATCAATTAACTCTGAAAAACTGTTCCAAATAACAAAGTAATGCAAAACACCAATTTCAGTTAAAAAGCCAAGCGGTTTTAACTTTTAATTACATTACCTTCCTCCCGGGCTTTTGTAAAACCTGGTTATAGGAGGAAAATATTTTTAAAAGAATTTTGCATTAAGGCGCTTCTAATAAAAAGATAAAAATTAATCAAATATTTTAAGAAAACTTATATTACAGAATTATTTATTTAAATAATATAAGTAGAACTTAATTTGTTGTTGTGCAAATTGTTTTAGCACAATTTTTACTTGCTGTTAATTAAATTTGGCGATCCACAGGCAGTTTTGATATGGCCCTCGCAAGGTATGCCAATATATATTGATATGCTGAACATGAACCAATATTGTCGAATAGCGGTTGCTCAGGCAATTAACTCCGTGACGAACAGCCTTCGGTACTTCGCATTAGACGTTCGATTTGTCAATGAATTTGACGTATCTCAACCTCAACCTCAAAAGTTTCAACCTATTTTTGTTACAAACGGAATAGTTTTAGATGTTTAAAGAGAATCATTTGAGAACCATTCAAAGAGGGTGCACACTGTCACAAATAAACAAAAAAAAAAAAAAAAAAAACAAATTCGTCGAAACAAACAAAACAAATACGGATGACTAATTAACTGACTTACTGACAGACACTAACATGTCGTCTACCCGTAAACCCGATTGCTACAAAGCATTAGCAATTATACGCGAGTTAAATCCGTAAAAAATAGTTTTATTTCAAATGTGTACTCGTGAAAATCTAAGAAAATACTAAACAAATTCATAATTATAATTAGGACAGAACGACTTGTATTTGTTTTTATTATTTTTATTAAGATCGCTCACCTCTCCAAACACTGTCCGGGGTCAAGGTTGCTTAACTGTCATTGAATGCTGGCCCCTCTCCAAGTCGAGTTCTATAGAAATATCATGTAACTAAATTGTTTGTTCGTTCGCAGTTGTTCAGACATGGGCGGACTTGTTTACTATCGTTACATTAGATACGATATGAAGGAAGCAATATTTATTCTATAACTTAATAATAAAACAATCACAAACATGTCTGAAGAATGAAAACATTGTTGATATACGAGATCAAACTATTTAAAAGAACATTTATAGCAAAAAACAATTCAGATGATTAATTAACTGACTTACTGACAGATACTTACATCTCGTCTACCCGTGATTGCTGCAAAGCATTCGAAACGTCGGCTTAAAATAAAAAAATATAACCAAATTATACTCGAGTTTTAATCCGTACAAAATAGTTTAGTCAAAAAAATCTCATTGTGATAAAACGTTCAAAAAGTAACATAAAACTATTACAAAGCCTTATTCTTAACTAACATATATTTAAAGTGTTCAATATTTATAATTTAATTAAAGTCCTATAACACAGTATTTTTAAAAATATGAAACAAGATAATAGTATTGATAATATTATGATATTAAACGAAATGATTTTAAAAGTGCTATCTGCAATTTGTTGTCAACGGATATTAAATAATAAAAGGTGTTTCTGTGTGCTGAACCCTCCCGTTCGAATAGTGCAATATATTTTTATTTATTTATTTAGTTTTATTATATTGTATACTTAGTTTATCTTAAAGTCATAAATTAGCTTACAATTTTGAAATAACATTTGAATGTAAAACTGAGCGAAGCTCTCTATGAGAAATAACTGCATTCTTTATTTTATTGAGCGATTTTATGAATATGTTGTTGTAAATTTTAATATATATTTTCATATTTTTTAAAAGAAACGCCATGTTTTAATATAATATTTACAAATAGCGTGTTAAAAACATTTGGAAAGCAGAATATTTGAAGTGTCTAGATAGTTAAATAAAATAAGTCTCTCATTATGTCTCCACAAAAACAAAATGTATTGCTCCATAAACCGATTATAAAATTCAAACCTTTTTTAATTTGAAGTTAATTACTTAATTCATTTAAAAGAAATGAAGAATGTAGTCGCACGTTTTTTGTGTTGTAGTAAACTATACATTGTAGATACTAACAGGCAACGTACAGACAGACAGTCGGTATCAACTCAGTAGGATGAATAGATATGATTTAAGTTTCGATTACTAGAACAGCACTTAAGCGAGGTAAGCTGAGCGAAACGAAAAATATATCACGAAAACTTTGGCTTGATACAATTAACACAAAATTATAGATATGTCAGTCATATGTAATATGTTACGTTTAATAGAAGCTTTTAGTTAAAAATAAAGTTGCAAATTGATCTTAGTCCACAATTAGATTTTTTTCAAAGAAAGCTATGCATGTGGTAGCCAATTGGTCTAAATTGTGAAAAGCTTCGCTTAGCTCAGCTCAATGAAATAGTTTAATTCAAGTGACCCCAGTTATTGCTAAATATACTCAATTTCTTAATACTAATTATAGAGTCATTGCCTTCACTTCAAACCTGTTGTTACTTTGACAGGCTTAAGTCAGATTCTGACAGCTTTTCAGAGATGATGCAATACTAGATGTGACCTCGACAACGAGGACATTGAAGAAAGGTTAGACTTTAACAGACACAACCAGCATATTTATTGAGCGAAGTTCTCTATGAAAGACTTAGCTGCATTCTTTGTGGAAGTATCAATCAAAAACGGTATATCCGAAGATTTCCAAATTTTGCACACTGATAGACATCAGTCTGGTGGTGGTTTTAACAAAAAAAATATTTTCAAAAAAAAAAAAGAACGAAAATTTAATAACGTGTCTCATCTTGAAAAATATTCGAGGTCAAAATACGTCAACGTTTTGTAAATACAATTTCGGTGCTGTTTGCACCTCGCTTTGCTCATTATGCTAACACATACTGAGATTTTACGAGCGCAGCGAGTCAAAATTGAGGTCTGGTTCGCGCTCCTAGTTTTAAACTACTAATCATCAGTACAAAACTTTCCATTTTATCTCATTTACTATTTACTCGAGTGATACTGACTTTCCAGAGATATACATATCTCCGCTTAGAATTATTACCAGAATAAACTTTCTCTCCGTGCTAGTTCTCAAGTTTATTATCTTTCACACACCATACACAGAGACACTATAACTTAGAGTTTCATAAAATCTCATCACTGTTTGTACAACGTCACTAACAGAAGAGAAGACAGACAAAATTGTGATATTTATATATCATTTTAATAACATACAGTTATCCGGACTGAATGGATGGTTTGAATTGATGGTAATAAGGATCACGTTGTAATCTGCGGTCACAGCAGCCATGTGTGGAGGGAGGCGCAGATTATGCATGTTAACAATTGTTTATGGCGCAGATGGATAAAAGAAGGGATTATATAGTCGTTTACGAACTTTGGGTTTTAACTTGGAATATCTGAGTCGGTAGATATTTTTTAATAAGTATGAGTGAGTAAATGAGTACTTTAAGGGACTCTTTTTTCATTTCAATAAAGCCTTTTTACAGATATAACTTATTTTTACATTTTTTAATTAAAACCCTACGTTTCGAGTGGTTTGCAGCAAACGTGTTCTGGTAAGACGAGATGTTGGAGTCTGTCAGTCAGTCAGGTTATTTACAACCTACCTTTTTTAATTTTTGTTATATTGATACAATCCAATGAAATCCTATCCAATCCAATGAAAACCTGGATAATCGTAATTATTTCACTGATTCGAAAAGATAAGTTCAAATCAACTGTTAACAACACTGTATTGTATAATATTATTGAGATATCTCCTTGATTTTCTTATTTAAATAATGTGTGTCTTCTGTTGACGAAATACTGTTAGAATAAACATATTACCTCTTATCTTTGATATTAGTAAAATAAAAGAAAAATATGCTACAGTGGAAATAATTATTAAAATTGATATTTTTCTCGCAAAATTCTGAAAACTTAAGTTGTTTTTTCAGTTATAAGTGCTGAAAAATATGTTTCGAAATGTAGATAGATTATTTCATTAGTTAATAAAATAACATTTTTTACATATAAAATATGATATTTGATGAAAAACAAACGTATAGACTAAACCCTGAATTTCACAGATAGCTCCAACTTGTAAGTTCGAACGGAGCAAATCTCGCTCAGTCGGTTGTCATTCGGACCGTTTGCTGGACTTACTTACTTAGCCACCATTTAGAGTAAATTTATAGCCACTTTAGACATGTGCTGTTCACTCAGACTTCATTGTCGTACCAATCTATCACACATTTTATTGTTTTGAGTCTCTTCGTACTTCACTATATGAAGTTACTAAAATTTAAATATTTAAAACTTTGGTTTTTCTCATAATTATCTTCTATAATATTCTTTTATTGTTATTAACTTATTATTTAATTATTATTAGTATGTTTTAAATCATCGATATCGATACTTTGTAAGGAACATCACTATACTAATGGAGTACAATTTTAAGTGAAACATATCCATTGACATCTTAATCTCATGAGTCTGACTCAACGCATTACAGTAAATATTTAACATAGGAACTACTTAATAAGAATAAATATATTAATAAAGTTAAACAGCGTGTTAATAAATGTTCAAAATATGGTTTAAATCCAGGTTCAATATCACAGATCGACCGCAATCAGATGTACAGGTTATTTATAGATCAATCTGACGGTTGTCAATAGTATTAGACACACGAGCTTTGAAACGTTTATTTATCGACATTTATACTATTATTAAATTTATATTTAATAAATATTTATTAACAAGTGTTGGCCTCGAATGCCAAGTGCCTTAGAATATATAATATATATGAGGTCTATAAGATTAAAAAGATAAGATCTTACTATATATATATATATATATATTTATTATTTATTTATTTATTTAATTCTTTCACAAAATACAAAGAAAGCACAAAAGGCGGCCTTAATGCTTCAAAAACATTCTCTACCAGCCAACCTTACGACGGACAGGAGAGATTGTTGGTCGGGTGCAAAAAACAATAATAATAATAATAGTAATAATATATACATATATATGAATATAGCATCAGTTGGCAGATGATATATTAGTGGTTACTAAACGAGTGTTTATCCAATTAACTAATATCTAATTACCTAAATTTCAATATAATTTACATAATCAATGATTGATTTAGTCTGGAAACTATTTATTATTTATTCAAAGGTATAATAAAGTAAATTAATTTAATATTTTCTTTGATATTCACGAGTACACATATGAAATAAAACTCTTTTTTACGGATTAAAACTCGCGTATAATTTGGTTAAATTTTAATTTTAACCCGACGTTTCGAATGCTTTGCAGTAATCGTGTTCGGTTAGACGAGATTTACATCTCGTGTTATGTCGTGTCGTGTCGTTACACTTACGTGTCAGTAAGTTATATGTCAATAATTAAATTTATATTTATGAAAACTGATTAAATATAAATAAAAGAACGTTAGCAACGTATATCAAAGTCAGAGAATTCTTTCTATATGTCTGTATATAAGTATATATGTATATATAAGTATTGTAAAATAATCATCTTTAGAAATTAAATATTGTTTTTGGTATAAAAATTTCAGCATTCAATATTTTGACAACTCGTTCGTATGAAATCCTGAAATGTATGAAATTCGATCTCCTGCTGAAATTGTGAATGCTGTCAATCTCAATATTCAAACGTATTTATGGACATTTCCTATCGAATAGTAATATTAAATATTATTTTATTATAAATAGTCAAATAATGCAATTATATGAGAAATATATCAATGGTAGTATTATTGTAATTGATCGAAGCTCTCTATGAACCTTTTCTGCATCTTTTGTGCAAACATCAATCAAAAACGGTATATCCGAAAATTTCTAAATTTTGTACACTAATAGACATTAGTCTGGTAGTGGTTTTAAATAAGGATTCAAAAAAAAAAAAACAAAAAGTAATAATGTTTCTATTCTTCATAAATATTTGTGAGCAGAATGTGTCGACGTTTTGTAAATGTAACTTCAGTGCTGTTTGCATCGCGCTTCGCTCAATATGGTAACCCAAAGATTTTGAGAGCGCAACGAAGCAAAATTGAGGTCTGGTTCGGGCTCTTAGTTATTTTTCTCTATCCTTGCATCGTAACAAAGTCCTTTGTCCTTGCGTTGTCTGCAAGAAATACTTCTTTAGTACTTCGTTTCTTCTTAGTTTTTCTTAATTTCTTATTGTATGACCAATAATTATAATTAACACCAATCTGTCCATCAAATACCAATTCATGAGATTATTAGATGTTATGAAAACTTATTTATTAATTTTAATAACGCTGGTACTTAATATGATAATCAAAAGCCTCTCGTAAGTAAGATCAATGAGGTAACTTCTCTAATGACACTTATAAATTTCAGTCTCTGCAAAATTTAAGTTGAACAGCCGTAAGATGAATAAAACGTGTCGAGGGTACACTATTAAGATTAAGAATTAACTTATAATAACTGAAAATACATTGCGTATTTTTAAGTCATTTTATTTGAGACTGTAAACATTTTTATCCTGAAGCGTATGAGCTTTAATATTAAATGTTTGAATTAGGATTTCATGCTGTTTAGATTTCATTTTATTTAGTTATTTCAGTTAAAATAAGGTTGAGTTTATTTATTTATATAAATATTCAAGGAAATTTTTTTATGTTATATATAATTTGAATATTTTAAAATATTATTAAGGTAAAAATAGCAAATATTTCACCGGAAGCATGACGCTTATAGCAGTTTTAAGAATCATAGTTCTAAGGAAAAAACAAAAACTTCAAATAGATATATTAAATATTATTGATATTTTTTAAGTATGTAAAATATCACCTACAAGTATTTTCCTGTTAAATTAAAAGTAAAGGAAATACCTACTAGTTTATCTCTGTTAATTCGCAGTCTTATATGTTAAAAGGTTTATACGTCGAATGTCAGTATTCTGAGAGAGATAGAGATAGAGAGATTTGTTTGTCTATTAGCAGTGGCTGGAACAAAAATTACATTCCCAACTTAACAAAGTTTTAAACTGACTGTCGTAATAAAGTTGGTGCTTATCTGTGGTAAGTCCACAGTCGCTAACTTTCGTTTCAACTAAATTCCATTTCAAAACACTTAACTGGTTGTTACAATGTAAAATTTAACAGAAACTTGTGTAAATACTGTAATTTATTTATAAAACATTATATAATATTAAAGTTTTTAAACTCGATTATCTGAACGGACAGACGGAGATAAATAATATATTAGACATAAACGAGACTGACGCTATCTACGGAGGAAACAATACAGAGATGAATCAAAGTTCTAAATTATTATAGTTTACGTAATAAATTGCAATCTAACTATTAGTTTTGTGTTTAACAAAACACAGTAACAACATTAATATAGCTTCAATATTTGACTTTGTAATTACTGGCCTTAATTTATACATTCTTAATTATTAACCAATGAAGTAACGTTCTAAACCAAAGTATTTAAAAAAAGGTTTTTTTTCTTAATTAATCTTTTATAAAAGTATGAAAAACCCTTGCGTTATAATCGTGAACGAGTGTTCGTAGAAAAATGTTTTTTTTTTTTTGACGTTTGTAAAACAGTGATCACAAACCTCGTAGCCTTAACTCTAAGTTGGAGAATGTCCAGAAGGACATTTCGATAAGTATGGTATCAATATGGGCCCTCCGAACTCTTTAAATTGACGTATACCAGTGATCACTGATATGGATTCAAAGAGGAAAAGTTGTAAATAAATAAATAAATAAATAAAGCCATCGTATTGCATTAGCGCGTAACTTATTGATGTAACATTTATTTAAATCAAACTTCTCCGATTGCGAACTGATCAGAACTTTGAAATTGACTGTGAAGTTGATACTCTGAACTGGACTAACGACAACCAGGGCTTAACCTATGTTACTACTGTACTGACCTACTGGAATGAGGGGTGCAATGGAGGGGTGAATTACTTAGAGCAATGCAACTACTAAATATTAATAATACTAGGATTGCCTATTACAGTATTTTAGTTTTATAGCAATATCTATAAGAAAATAAGTTCATTAATGTACTAAAATATTTTAATTAATTTATTTGGATGTTCTTTTACTGATATCAAAATATAACTAAAAGTCAAATATTAAAATAACAAATAATTCACAACGTATTAATAAATGCTCTCCCCTGCGACGCGACGCTGTGTCGACAATTTATTGTTTGCGTTTCTATTGAAACATATCCTATTCGCACAAACTTATTTGCAGTTATTTATAGTGTTTAAACTGGCGCTCTCGATGCCTTCATTTGTTACCACCATCATAATGTCCCGCGGGTACTCGGGGATGAGATACGCAATGAAATGCAAATCAAATAAATGAAAGTTTTTTATAGTGGTTTAACTAAAATATATTATTGTTTCTGTCTCATGGGTTTTTGGGATATTGGGCTAATGGTAAGATAAATATCTTAGCGTTTTTAAGCAAGAGCTTTTCAGGAATTCATTTGGGAATAGAAGAATTACTGAGGATATACGCAAAGAAATGCAATTGAAACAACTGAACGTTTTAAAAGTGCTTTAACTGAAATATATTATTATTTATAGCGTATGGGCTTTTGGGCTGATGGAAAGACCTTTTCATCTTTTTTTTTATACATGACACTTTAAGGAATACGTCTACGAATAGAAGAATTACTAACGAGAGTTTGGCTTCCGACTTACAATGTACAAAGAGTCAGTAACTAACTGTTCTTACTACAAGTTAGTTGAGCTGTTACATTGTTTCATTGATGGAGTAACAATTACTTAAAGTTTATTCAAACTCTTCAATACTATTATCGACAATAGTTTGCGGCTATCCAGTGTTGAAACCAAAATTAAATAAAAATTTATAAAATCAAAAATTATTATCAAGATTACAGCGATCTCGATAAATCTTTCACAAATTATTTCTAAATTGTTTGCGTTTGTAGGACAACATTATCAGCTTCAAGATAAATCTAACACGCAGTTATCCAGCAAACAACACCATTATGAACGAGGGTTTAGAAAATAAAGTATAGTATCACTATTTCCACATCACACGATCCTTACAGCTATCTGTATTAAATAAAAGCCTCTCGCGATCGCTCTTTATACGTGGAGTCGATCCGAGCGTGGCGTCAGTACACTTACCTACCTGATACCACTTTACGTGTACAAAACACCGTTCAACAACACATCTGGTTTATTATCAACATATACATAATATCATGTTTGTCTATTTATTTTTTTTTAATTTATTTTATTAATTATAATTATCCAGCAGTTATCACGTTATTACTATCGAAATTTCTCCGGCTAATTTCGAACTCATTCGAGGTTCTTATTCATGAGCTTTAAGTATGGCGAATTCGCTGCGTTAACTTGAGTTCTGCCATGCTCAGAGCTCATAAATAAGGACCCTGAATGGGTTCGATACTAGTCGGGCAAATTCTGATAGTAATAACGTGAGTACAGCCGGATAATTATATATAATAGTAATAATGAATCACGAAAGGTTACAAATTATTTTACGTTAACAAAAACAACAACAAAACACTTTTATTTTTTTTTTTGTTTTATTATATTAATAATTATACAAAATCAGCTCACGTTGATCTCATTATCAAGTACTCAAAACTGGAAACTGCGTGTTATCACGTCCCTTCTACTAGAACACCTTATTTGTACCCTTTATAATTAGCTAAAAGGTTCATAACGGACCCTTAACACTGGTTCATAATATACAAGAACATTGTCATTTGGACAATGCTTTAGTTCATTTAAAAGGTTGATGTGTTTATATTATTTTTGGTAAAACGTAAACTAAGTGATACGAATTTTAATAAAACAGCTTTTGTCAACTTACAAAATTTTCTTAGATTTTCACGAGCACACATTTGAAATAACTTACAGACACTTACATCTCGTCTCTTGAACACGATTTCTGCAAGGCATTCGAAACGTCGGTTTCAAATAAAATGTAACCAAAATTATACGAATTAAATCCGTAAAAAATATTTCAAATCTAGATAACGGTTCCGTAGAGTCTGTCTTAGTTATAATACAGTTTCTAGTGAAGTACTCTTGGCCAACTTACATAACTCGATAGAACTATATTAATTTACTATCTAGTAGTTACTTCTTCTAAGTTTATTAAACTATCGAGACTTTTTAGCTCAACACTAGATAAATAAGCTTGGTTTTATCTGATAATGAAGCTCCTGTATCTGTACCTACTGATTTTTTTTCACGTGTTTTTTCCAGCTTCTATTCCTTTTCATCGTAATTTTTTATTTGCTATCAAAATAACATCTTATAAAAAATATCTATAATAAATATAAAATTATTTTCAACGATGAAAATATAAATAATGAACAAATTGTACAAATTTCTTCTTACATTTTAATCCTTAAAGAATTACTATAACAATTTTATAAAAGCAAATTAATCCTATTAAAAGACCGTCATATTAAATGTTTCATAATAGATTATATACAATCGTCACATTTATGTTAAAATTTTATATTTAATTTATTTGGAAGTACATTACAACTGAAATGAGAACAGATGATAAGGGAGATGATAATCTCTTTTGTAACCCCAAACTAAACGTCCGTACCAATCGGAAATTGACGATAAAATCAGTAACTTCGCAAATCCTATCAAGCCTCGCACAGGTAGCACAGCTTTTAAGCAATATTTTTATTATCAGAAAATATATTATGTAGTTATTGGATATTTAGTTTATTCTAAAGGTTTTCAATTTGCGATGGCTAGTTGTCTTGTGAGCCCAATATTTATTAATTAAAATCATATTGAATTGATTGCGATGGTTCTAGTTGTTCGTAGAAAAATTTTCAATGTATTGACGTTTGTGAAACAGCGGTCACAAAAAAAATATTCGGTTGAGTTTATTGTGGTTTTCCTCAAACCACACGCGATTGGAACCCTCGTAGCCTTAACTCTTAAGATGGAGAGTGTCCAGAAGGGCGTTTTTCGATAAGAGCAATCCTGACTCTTCAAATTGACGTACACCAGTAATCACTGATATGGATTCAAAGTGGAAAAGATATAAATAATGAAATAAGAAAAAAATATGGTTAAATGATAGAAGAATTAAAATTATTAAAGTTGACTTCATAATATCATAACGTTCTTTGTTTCAACGGTAAAGGTTTCCAGAGCAATCTCTGATTGTCAATCCAGAGCTCGCAGGCCAATCGTCGGTCTGCGGCGGGGTCAAGTATTTGTTTAGATCAAACAGAGGTCTGTCCGTGTCTGTCTCTGGATTGTTTAAACAGCACTGCTGCAAATTAAGATAACGTGCATATCCTTATATTACAGTTTTACAGTTTTTTAGTCAGATTTTATTAAGCTTATTTTAGTGTTATTTATAATGTTATATTAACTGTAGAAATAACTTTTGAAGACGTGCGTAGTGTTTTGTATATGAAGAGTTTTATACAAGATTGTTAGTAAATTTATTAAAAATATATATCACAATATTCTAGGTATCTTATACTTGTATAATCTCAAGTTCATTATTTTACATTTCTAAGATTTGTATATTTAAAATATATTTTATATTTTGGTTCGATTTAAATATATTTTATAGTGACAAGAAATAATCTTGGCCTTTTAATGCAGTATTATAAAATATACATTAATATGTATATATATATATTCGTGGAAAGTAGGTAAAAAAGATGAAATATATACTTATATATAAAATATATATTAATGTGGTTCTTGTTGGTCCTACAGTACCCGTTAAAAAGTGCATTTATACTCTTTCTTAAAGAAGTTTACAGATGAGTTAACCTGTGCCAAAGTAAAGATTCATATTTGGATACAAGAACATTTATATGATAATGGGATCAAAAATGAGTATATATATTATAAATTGATCTTTTCTATATAGGTATAGTATTTCTTAAAAAAATATCTTCAAAAAAATATATGGCAATCGATGCAGTATTTTATACTGACTGAAAACCAAGACTAATGATGAGCCAAAATTTTCCGTATAAGCATTTTAGTTAAGCTTAAGACGTACATTCCAAACATTTACAAATTTGTGGTGTATATTATATATTTTAAAGTATGGATTTTGTTTTTTAAATTAAATTAACAAACTACTTAAAAATAGTAGCGATATATTGAAAGAAATATAATTTTTTTAAAATGATAAAAAACCAAATTAAAAGAAGCTTTGATACAGACATTCGCTATTAAAAAATTGGCTTTGAGCAAAATAAATGAAGTATTCGAAGAATCAGAATTTAGGTCTTAATAAGTTATTTTAATTTCACCTTTATTAATACATTACTTAAGAATCACAAGACGAACTCACACCTCTTATAATATAATCGAGTCATTTGTTTCACTGTCAACACAATAGAGCGTTGGTACACCACTAGACGGCCACGTGCGACGCGGGCGGGCACTAGCCATCTAACTGCGCGTTGTGGATGCGCAATACCCTTAACTTACCCCTTATTACCGAACCCTTAAACAAAGAACTTGCCACAAATTAAGGTCAAATTCCAACGATAATCTAAACTCCACTAACGGTGTTGAAAGCTGTGAATTTACTTTTAAATACTAAATTATGCCTATGGTTTAAATGCTGTATGACGCGGTAAAAGAAGAAAAACGCGCTATATGCGCTAGAGAGAGATGGCTATATTCAGATTAGCCATAGGAATGAGTGAGATAGCTTCACTCATTTTGTAAGCTGATAACCAGAGGCAGCGAACAGAGCGAGGGGGACCATATTCTGGCGCGACTCTGCATGAATATAATGAATTAAGATTCATTCGTATATATTAATTAATTGTAAAGTTGTATAAGTTACGAGCGTGTGAAAAAATTCGCATATAATATAAATATCTTAAAATAATGTCATAAATCTTATTCATTTTATAGGATTCGTGTAAAAAATATATTATTATTTATATTAAAAATTAATTAAAAATATGTAATTTTGCTAATTGTTAATAAAATTTCTCAGTTTCAAGTACTAATATTATAGAATAAAATAAGGAAACAAGAACATTTATTTTAGCCAAAGCACTAGTGACTACACCAACTTTAAAGTGACATTAAGAAGCTAAAAGAAAATAAGAAAATATAAGAATCTTAAGTACAAATATTCAGTATGCACTAAGCTACATTATGCCTATCGATTTAAGGGAATACATCTTTACAGTAAAATACATGCGCTAAAATATTAAGATCCTCCGTGCTTTAAACAAAGCAGTTGCGAAACGAGACTAAATACGCAAGCATTGTGTACATGTGGTTGGGCGATTACGATTACACACAAGTGGTGATTTTTACCTATACATCCGTGGAAATGCAATCCATCATTGGATCCTTGTGTATCCACGAGCGCGGCACTCACACAAGGCGCCACCTCGCACACTAGCGCACCACACCTCACGCGAAGGGAAAATCTTCACACACGACACAGATAAACATGTCAACTGCTAGACATTGTTACCCTAAAGTCCTTGTACGTTATTCACTAGTAAATCACCATTTTGCACAATTAATCACAGAAACAGCCTAAATTAACACAGAAACACACATTAATTTCGCAATATCTCCCGCGTCCGAGTCACGAACACGATGGTTTCGTTAAAAATACGCGTAGATGTTATAGTGGCAGTTCGGCGACTGTTCTCCCCGCCCTGTTCCAGAGGCGAATGGCGCCGCCATATTGAATCTCACTTTACAAGCGCACAGTAAGCCATCTAGCGGACGTTTTGGAAACAAAATAAAGCATAGGTTATATCGTGGTAAAACTTTAACTTGTTCTTTAAGTATTTTAAAAGTAATTAATAAAGTGTCAAAACAATGATTCTACTTATATAAGAAATTTTATGACAATTTATCTGATTTTTAACAATAAACATCGTTTGTGTATAACTTTGAAACATCTTTTGAAGTTGCGCTGATGTATGCAAGGCGTTGTGATTTCAGTTGCCATCAACAGATGGCGTTGTCTCGCGATAAAACTATAGAAGTCATATTTTAATAGATATGTTTATGTTTTTTGTTTATTTTGTGTCAAATCCTGTCAGTGGCACGCGATAGAGAGACTTTTATCAAATTAACACCTAATTTATGGCTTTCATTATAATATTCAGCAGGACCGCCTACTATCTATGTACACAAAACTAATTTGAAATTCAGGTGTTTTTCTTTCATTTTACTTATTTCTTTATTCTGTTTTTCTTTCATTTTACTTATTTAATTCAAATATTTCAGTGATATGTATTAATTGATATCACTCTATATTTCATTCACCTTTCGCTATACATTCTCAAACATAATAAGATTCCAGTGTTACAATGTTGTTAATTAATTAATTTTTTTAATAACAACTTTTTCCACCATAAGAATAAGATCATCAAATTTTATAGTTTCCTTTTCAACATCACAATAAACATACAATGAACAAACTGAACGGTACGAAAGTTGATATTCTATATATGTATATATATGTTCACTTGTCGGTCACGACACCTATTAAACTGAACTAAACTGAGCTGAACTCATTTCATTCAATCGTGACACTATAATAAAAATATGTAATACTTTGGCAATATTGTTAACAATTTTCTGTGTTCATTTACGTATCGTAGCAATAATTTTTACTTTAAATTTATAAAACGTCAAATATGGATATTATCCTCGTATAATAAACTTGACAATATTTCTAACAGTCTTCTGTCCTAATTTATATATATTAGTAATAATTTTGTAATATATAAACCGTCAAATACATATGTAATGCTTGTATAAGGCTTCGATAGTCGATACTCATCGGTAACTTCAATAGTGAGCTGACGTTCGATGCAATCTGGTAATGACGGAAATTACTATATCGTATCATTTAGACCCACTTACCATTTAATATTATAACCTTTTAGTTTAATTGATTAAACTTACAATATTGTAATTATGAATATTTTTAATAGCTTTAGTATATATACTATCCCTAACATAATGTTTGGTTAAAATGTTTTTAAATTATTCCATGTTTTCTAAATACAATCAAGAGTTAATGACGCGAGCTCCATCACATTAGTTTCCTAATTAAAAAGTTTTATTATTATATATTTATTATTTATTTATTATTATAATACAATAAGCGAGATTTAAAAAAACGTGTCCGTGAATACGTACTCTAATATACTTATAAGAATATACCATTACGTCCGCCATTTTTTTGTGTAATAAATATTTTTGGAATATAAATTAAAAATTAGTCATTAACACAACTTAATGCAGATGTAGGTTGTTTAATACGTTTAAAACAACAAAAAGACTATGAAATATAATTTTTCAATCATGATATTTTTGTGACACTAACACGCATCAGTTCGTACCACAGCCAATCCGATTGGTCAATATGTATCGTAGAAATAGCGAATAGGCGATTTTCAGTTATCTTTTTAATAATAATAAGCCATTTGGTCGATTTGCTGGAAAATTAATTAGGTCTAAGTTAGGCGAATACGTATTTGATTGGTATGAAGCCAATTTAATAATCAGATCTCGAGAAAATTGGCCGAGAGATACGCTTACATACATAGACTCACACAACACACACACACACACATACATATCCATTTTTAAAAACGTTTCTATAGTTCTTGAGACACCTCAAAACGTCGAGATATTAGAAAAAAATTTAACTTCCTTAAACAAGAAGTTAATAATTATTTAATTATAGGCATTTAAAGATTCTCTCATTTTCGGATATGTTTGTAATATTGATACTTTTACAAGAAGTCTTATTTTCAACTTAGACCGCATATGTTGATATATTGTTGTTAATTACGGTACAAAGTTAGATGCCCTTTGTATTATTAAAATTATTACTTACCTCAGAAAATTAACTATACAAAAAAGTATGCTACTCTTAATTTGCGATCCGTTACGCACGAATATTAAATTGTTTCTTTGTTTTCTTTGTAACAAACTATTACACAATGTAACAAATTGTTGAAATATGTCCAAATCATTCTAATATCACGCTAATATGTACTTTTATATTACCAATTTAATTAAAGAAGCATTATTTGTCTTTGTAAGCTAATATAATAATTTATAAAATACAAGAATATATAAAATAGTGTTTGCTTTTTGTCAGTTTGTAGCACAATTAAGTAGCCCAAGCAAGTCGTAAACCTGTCGGATGATCCTGAAAACATTGCGTAGTTAGACACGTACTATTGCAATGAGAGGGGAGAGGGGGCGGGGTGTTGTTAACAAAGTAAAACAAAACACAAATATAAAAAATATAATTAACTGAATTTAACTCACACATTAAATGCTATAACCCATAAAATCTATTTAAATTGTTAGGAATGAAGAAATTAGGTGAACTAAATTTGTTATGGTGAACACGCCCACTCTGTTTTATCTCCGGAGATTGTGATCCAGACGATACAATAAACCAACTACTAACAAGCTGGTCATAGTCCAAATTTTTTTATAAAATCTTTAACAGTGTCTTTGTAAACATGTACAGACAATATCAAACTTTAATATATTATTTTGTTAGTACATTCTTGAATATTCTTATGATCTCTGTTTGTTTATATCTGATAATGAGCTGTGTAATTGTTAATGAATAATACAAACAACACACTAATATTTGTGTATATTTTAATATTCTATATAGTTATAGTATTTGGGGAATAAAAAAAAAATGTAATTTTTTTTTTATACTGAATTTAAAAAACCAACACATGAAAATTTTTCGTAGAAGTTATGAGAGAAAAACTACAAATTAAAATATAAAAATTTGTGTTTCAGATTTTTAGATCACATGTTGTATATCAATCGTTGCGGCATTTTAACTATAATAGAAGTTTTCTTATAATTTGTCCAGTGGCCAGTGTCGTGCTCCACTCACATTATCACGCAGCTGTTGTCTCAACTATTTGCATGGAGACGATGTAACTCTAACTGTATTCAAATAACGCTATTTCATTTACAGCTCACATATAACTTTAAATTAATAGGAAAGTGTTTTTTTATTAGACATGAGCTTTTAAAACATATTTTAATGATATTTGTTATAAATATATCAAACTCTATTCAATAGATTCGTTACAATGTTTAAAAACATATCTAACATCTTCGAAAAGATAAAGATTCTTCGCTTTATAAATAAATTCCTTCAAAAGCTTATCAAATATAATGATTGAAAAAAAAATTAATAATACTATCTATTAATTATAAGTAATATTATTTTCAAAGCGAAAAATTAAATTAAATAATTTGATGTTACAAAAAATTTAAATATTATATATATGTAAGTTACCCCCAAGCAAGGTGTGTTTTTAAAGTGTGTCAAGGTTCACAACTTAATATTTGGTAAGCGTAGACTAGGTCATGTCAAATTACTTTTAAGTACCAGTAAAATGTTT
This sequence comes from Mechanitis mazaeus, assembly GCA_959347395.1. Taxonomy (NCBI): domain Eukaryota; kingdom Metazoa; phylum Arthropoda; class Insecta; order Lepidoptera; family Nymphalidae; genus Mechanitis; species Mechanitis mazaeus. The sequence goes on from OY365747.1 coordinate 9,741,152, forward strand.
ATTATTAAAATTTCATAATTTAATAAGTTGTTTATTATTTCATTAATGAAATTTCATAATTTCATAATTTAATTTTTTTTCATTATTAAAATTTCATAATGTCATAATTTAGTTACTTTCATTTTTAAAATTTCATAATTTCATTTGTTTACTTTTCACTACTAAAATTTCATAATTTCATAATTTGTTTAATTTTCATTCTTAAATTTTCATAATTCATATTTTTTTTATTTTTCATTATTAATACAAACAAATGACCCGAATTTGTTGCACTTAAAACTATTACGTATAGAGAATATATATTTTTGAGTTTCTTATAATATTTATATTTATTATGACTATTTATAAACATATCACTGACTGGTGCATTGTTTAATATCTTTGAATTAGCAATTTGAAACAATAGAGCAAAACATTATTTATTATAAATAACTAGGTACTTCAATACTAAATAAAATAATAATTAAACAAATACAATTAAAGTATAGAAATAATTAATTATTTTAAGATATATGTTATAATCAAATAAAACACAACTTGTCTCCCCGTGAACACGATTGCTGCAAAGCATTCGAAACGTCGGGTTAAAATAAAAATGTAACCAATTTATACGCGGGTTTTAATCCGTAAAAAATAGTTTTATTTGAAATGTGTACTCGTGATAATCGTAGAAAATACTATATGTTATAATATCTAAAGTTATTTGTAAGTAAGATGGACGATGAGATATCTCTAATGTATAGTACATACATAATAAACTCAATCAGAAGCCGGTCATTGACTCCGAGAATGTTTCGTTTAGGCGTGACTCCATCCGTGCATACATTACTGCTTTCTATCAATATCATTTGTATGCTTTTCTCAAGAAAACACTTTGATCTGTCCTTAATGTTTGTTGAAATCTTCAAATCTTAATATAATGACGTGACTTTAAAAACTAAATTGCTCACATATTTTTTGTTAAACTATCCATGATTAATATTATATATACTCATTTCTGTATTCATGTTAATACTATCGGAATTTGCCCGACTAAATTTGACCCTATTCCGGGGCCTTATTCATGAACAAGGCGGATTCGCGGCGTGAACTCGTAGAAGGTTTCAAATATTAAAATTCCAATAGTAGTTATATACAGCCGTATTAATTTCAAAAAGTATTCTCATATATTATAATACTGCATATTACAATATTTAAAAGTACAGTAAAAGTCAATATACTTATATATCTTCAGTAACATCTAAAAAATCTCAAAGAGGCGCCCAAAATTTACAAAAGAACTTTGCCAAATCGTTTTTTCCGCTTGTAATCGAAACCTGCTTGGTTGAAAGAAAAATAATCTGAGGTTGCAGCGCGGCATTCCTCGCAAGGTAGTCGCTGTCCGTTGCTCCAAGGCGCCAAGAGCCAGTTGGAAAGCAGACTTCAAGTCGTCAGGACGGCTTGAAGACGAGCGCGATTACGTTGGTGCAGTTTAAATGAACGTTAAGTTAATTTATTTTTAAACTGAATTACTTTATATAAAAGTGCTTCGTTAAAAATAAGGAAACCGCAGTGATATATTATATTGGATACGACTTTAGCCGTCAGTTGGATTTTTGATTAAGTACGTATATCATTTATAATAATTAATAATTAATTAACTTGTCGTTTGAGGTTCACGATTTAAAATAAAATATGAAACACTTATAAATATTTTTGATGATTTTAATATTTTAAATGTATATTCTGCTCAAAGGGTATAAAATCCTGTTTTTAGGGACTGGTCTATTTATTTTATATTTCGTGAAATCTCATCATTTATTATATTTTTTTGAATGTTAATTATTGTGGCTTATTAAACAAATGTTCGATTTATTTAACTAGTTTCAAAACACACCATTTTCTATAAATTTGTTTCCGGAACAGGTCACATATATCCATAAGATATTTAAACTGTTTGTCTGCCTTCTTCAAGCACATGACTTTAAACACTTATAATTAAAAACATTTATTTTCATCAATCAATATAAATTTCTAAAATTGAATTAAATAAGTAAAGTGCAAAATCTATTGGTATTACGTGTTGGTTTTTTTTACAATGTACAAAAAACAACAAAGTTAATATATATGTACCATGTAAAATATATATAAATTCTACAAATAATTCTTGGAAACAGGTAATAATTACGTGACTACACAAAACTATTAGCATGTTGTAAAACTGAATCATTTGTCTAATAAATTAACATTGTTTAAAAGTAACACTAAATATATATGAAGATAATCCTGAAATTATAATTTAATAACATATATATCTAACACTATATACAATGACTAACCTTTTAGTCACCTAAAAGTACTCAATCCCTTCTTATATTATTAGTTGTACTAACATACTACAATATATATGTTAGTTAGTACCTGTTATTAGTACCTCTTGTTTAATATAATAAATGGGTATTTTACAAACATCATCATCGTTTCAAAACACATTCATAAACTTCAGTTTACTAGAAGCATTAAAAACCGTTTAATAATTCATATCTAGTAAACAGTTATTCATTTATAATTAATTGTCATTGTCAAACGTAAATCTGATTTTGAGAAAATGAATTAACAAAACGTTTACAATTATTTTAATTTTCAATAATTTTGAGTTTTGATTATCAAAAAAAATATGTAATATACCTTTTAAGTGAAGTTACGTAAATATATCTTTTAGTTTCAAACTATCTTTGTTAAGAAAAACATATTTAAAACACAAAGCCTAATAACGATTCCAGTTTTTATGTTTTCTTTATCTAATATAAATATGAGTCATTTGAACTAAGCTGTATTAATAATTGAACAGACAACATAGCAATATTCTGACATCAAGACAACTGCAGTCGAGACGACTGCAGCCATCATTACACATAAAATATATATGTGTTTGTTAATTGATGAAATATCATCAACGTGATATTACAATATCACATGTTATTATCATTCAAATGATTCTAACATCTCCATTAGCTCCATGCATGCCTATCTTCAATATCAATTCAATTACAGGATATGCAAATATGAATTTCCCGCTCGTTATAGAAACCAGGAACTATTAAGAACATACATACATACATACATACATACATACTTTTACATTTCTATTTGTACTTCTCTCATACTGGAATTTGTATGTTTATATTATAGATTTGTCGGTCGTCGGTCTGTCGTAATGTCGACATGCGAACACCGCACAAATTATTTTTTATAACTGCACAGATATACGATAGAAAGTTTATATTTTTTTAATTAATTATTAATTAACACGCAATAAATCAAATATTGTGTAAATTAATATTTATTAATACTGCCTATAAGAAATAATAAGAAATAATTATATGACTTTTATTTGTTTTTACACAAGGAACTTACTCATATACCACATAACCTGCATTATAAATTAAGTTTATTTACAAATAGATATATATTGTAAATGTTGGTATTATTATAATTGAGCTAAGCTCTCTATGTGAGACTTTTCTGCATTTGTGCAAGCATCAATCAAAAGGGGTACATCCGAAAATTTCCAAATTTTGCCCAGTGATAGACATCAGTCTGGTGGTGGTTTTAAAAAAATTCAAAAATTCGATGTCGTTGGGGAATAATTACAGAAAATCTAAAATCCCATAGACTTCAATGGGAAAACTTTTTCGCGCGAAAATTAGCTTGAAAAAAAAAATTGTTGAGGACAAAATGCGTTGACATTTTGTAAATGCAACTTCCGTGCTGTTTGCACCTCGCTTCGAACAATACGCTAACACATACCGAGATTTTGCGACAGTAGCGAGTCAAAATTGAGATCTGGTTCACGCTCCTAGTTAAATATGATTTTGTGTTATAAAAAAAGTTTTTATAAGCTCAATAACAAATAAGTCTCAAGACCATATAACGTCATAAAAATATATACCATTCTAATAATCAACTAGTAATTACTAAAATTGCTCCCAGAAGTAATTAATAAAAATCTGTATGTCATGTTACGTGACAGACACCTGTCAACGAATATGATTACGTAACAGAAGGTCATACCTGTGATAAAACTTGTATATGACATAGTGTTGTTCATAGCTTTAGAACGTACGCTATTTTATTTATTTATTTATGTACCAGATGAAACAAAAATTACATTAGGCAAGAAAAAATACATTGGATAAGCTTATTTCTAATAATATCCACACCAGTGTGTGACAAAGATGAGTGTGACAAAGATGATTTCAAAGCGCGGACATAAGTACATAATATAATAATTGTAGGTTATAAAAAGTGTTATGTTATAATATATTCTTAATATAAACAAATAATACAATAGACAGACACATAAATACGTATATATAAATAAATACATACATATAATAATATTAATATAAAGAGTTATAATGTGGAGAGATAGTAATTATTTTGTTTATATAATTGATTACTTTTATCTTCAAATACTTTTTTTGACAGAGAGAGTTAGTACTTTCGAATTACATCCTTACGTAGAGTAATTATATAACCAGTCTGCCTCTACAAATAATAGAATATATTTAACATTTTTTATTGTAGAGAGTCATTAAAATATTATTTAGTTTTTATATAAATTTTAATTACATATTATATATAAATAAAAGTAATTATAAATTTACTTAGATTTTCACGAGTACAAATTTGAAATAAAACTATTTTTACGGATTAAAACTCGCGTATAATTTGGTTACATTTTAATCGTGTTCACGGGTAGACATCTCGTCTACCCGTGAACACGATTGCTGCAAAGTATTCGAAACGTCGAGTTGAAATTAAAATGTAACCAAATTATACGCGAGTTTTAATCCGTGAAAATAGTTTTATTTCAAATTATATTTTTATTTTACCAAAAATAATTTCAAAAACCTCATACAGAAGCATTTAAACTTCTTACTAATTATTTATGAAAGAAACAACATATTTTTCTAATTCACGATTTGTGACATTTGTAACTTCGTGCAATGAGCCTAGATGATTTATTAATAATTATTATGTATATAGATAATAATCATAGTAATAAAATGGTAAAGACGACAATTTAGTTTCTAGATACGTTGGCAGCGGTTTCCAATTAAGTTATGCGGAACGAGAGTGAACGAGTGCGTCGGCCATTTACAACTAAAATACGATTCGGTGGATGATCTCCTGATCTCCTTTGGATAGATAGGATAAATTAGAGATGGCTAACCAATGACACGAGTGCCACAAGTGGCACGTTTGAAAATTTTGATGGCAAAAACAAAAACAAAATAATTGGAAAACTGTTTTCGCTATATTTATATAAATACATATAATACGCTTAATAAATGATAAAAATATATTTAAAGAAGAATAGTTGTTATTTGTTAATTTACGTATAATTTCAGAGCGCACTGTACAAATAAAAAAAAATGCCAAAAAATGTGCCATCCCTGATATATATGATTATTGTTAAATATTACCAAAATGACTGCATTATATATATGTAATCATTTTTATATCAATCGTTCAAAAGCACTTCGTTATTTAATATAACGAAGTGCTTAAATTTTAAAGGCCCGTAAAAAGTAAGTTATTTATTGAAGTGTGCCGCGAATCCCGTTAGTATTCATTAGCTAAGATGATCTAAGTGGACCACGCGCAGTGACGTCACGTGTCATACGAGATAAGAGATATGAGATAAGCTTCTGCTTTGACATCAAAATACTTTGATATCAAACTAAAGAGTGACGGACACATAACAAATCAACCTTGGTTGTTTTAGCCGCGTATAGAGTTATATAATGATATTTTCATAAATTATAATAATTTTTGTATTATAAGTTATTACTAACGACTTTGCCCGACTAGTTTTGAACATAGGATCATTTGGCGTGAACTGTTCAGTTCACGCTGCATATCCGCCATGCTCAGCCATGCCACGCATGCCCTGCCATGCCATGCACAGATCATGAATAAAGACCCCCAATGGGTTCGAAAGTAGTCGGGCAAAATTTCAATAGTAATATCGTAAGTATAGTCGGACAATTATATATAATTAATACTGTCTTTCAATGCGAATTGAAGAATTTGAGAGTGATATAATATAAAGTATAGGACAACAGTAACAAAGATATATATAGATATATGTATGTATAGTAGTATAGTAGAGCGAGTAAACGCGCTATGTTTACGTAATGAACATTTTTATCTGTTCGTCTATTTTGGTTTTATATCGTAGTTCTGAGATTTATCCAAAATAATATTGTTATTGTAAAACTGTTGAATTATTTTGTTGTGTCATGTATCATTTACGAATGAAATGTATTTTGGTATCATTTCAAATACTGTAATATTTCTGTAATATTTTATTAATTTCTTCGAGAGAACTGAAAAACTCAACCTTTCGCAAAACCACAATTCTTTATTCACGTAATAACGGGTGAACGGACTGTCGAGTGAAGTTGCATAGTTTTGAAAACTTTGTATATTGAGTTTTATTTATTACTTTTAAATACCTTTCTCTTTGGTATTTGGTGTATTATAAATGTATTATTTACAAAGTTTACTATATTATTTATTTATCATTTTATATATATTTTTTAATATATAATAGATGTACTGCTTACATACAATTTAATAATTTATTTATTATTTGTGTATTTTATTTAATATATTATAAATGTACTGTTTACATATAATTAAATGTTTTAGTTTTTTATTATTTTTAGTAAACAATATTATTTAATCTCTCCCCAGTATTTCTGTAAGATTATAAGTATTGTTTATATAACAATCGGTTGTAAGGCTATTTACTCGTTGAACGCTAAATTATGAATTACAAGAAACAGTCACGGATTTTAGAAACAAAGCCTCTGACCCCAATAACTTGCACCCTTTACATGACAACTCGTTTTTCAACCCTATTATTATAGATTTAAGTTTTAATTTTAAATACCCACAAAACGATGATCGGAAACAACGTTCTGCCAGTGTGAAGAAACATACGACATATGTCTGTACTAAGTAAGTTTTAAAGTAACACATCTATACACATAATGGATGCTCTACAGCAGGGATGGCAAACCTTTTTTGATGTCCGTGCCACAAAATCAATTTTTTTTTAATAGGTAACATGCCACAATAAAATTTCATTCGAAATCTTAGCGTTGTACGTAAGTGAACGAATAAAAACAAAATTTCTTTAAATATTTTGTATCAATCAATGTTTTAAAATTATTTTATTTTTGTGCGTGTCATCAAATTTTCAAACGTGACACTTGTGGCACGCGTTCCATTGGTTCGCCATCCCTGCTGTAAAACAATCTAGCTGCTATAATAAAATATACAAATAATATTTAAAAATAACTGGTTCTGTACCAGTTTTTCATTATTTAGTATTTTATATTTTGTTACTCACACGCTTCAAATAATAATTTTTTTCATATATATATATATATAAGGACTACATATAACATGATATCTAACAGATCATTATATATATATACTCGTTATGTTTGTCTGTTTATTTAAAGTTTAAATAAATTATAACTTTCCCAAAGATTTTGTATTTTAACTTAAAATTATAAGCAATTATTTTATAACAAAACATTAATTAATCAATTAAAAGTTACTTAAGCAATTAAAAATTAATAATATTATAAACGAAACTAGATTATGATTTTAGGACATTTCATTTCAAGATGGCGGGTGATAGCTAATGTTAAATATTTATAAATTGTAAACCAGATCACGGAACATATATGAATAAGCCGAAGATCGCTGGCGTGAGAACGACTGTACAGATGAGTTTTGAGATAAACAATATCAAGGCCAATCGATCTGATACTGCTACTGTTTTATGATACTATAAATTGTTATATATATTATATGTTGCTATAGAAAACTAAATAATATGACCAATCAAGCTAGCACTATTATTGTAACAAATTTATAATTTTTTATATGTAAGTTTTCGTGACCCATTATTACTATTATATATAATTATTACCCTTATTCATCTTTACTATTGAATATGACTAATTTCGAACCCATTCAGGGTTCGTTATTCATGATCTCTGAGCATGGCGGATTCGCGGCGTGAACAAATCACGAACGTTTTCGAAAATATTCGGACAAATTCTAATTGTATTTACGTGAGTACAGGCAATAATTATATGTAATATAATTTTTTATTTATTTTCAAAATACTAAATAACACAGTTGATAAATTATGATATCATCGTCCAACGACCTCTATACAAAAACATTTATCGGGAAAGCGGAGAGCTTATTTCGCTGAGACGTGACAACAGAGAGATCTCATTACGTGACAGAACTTTGAAACTAATACAGGTTATATTAATACGAATAGAATATGAATCTTCTATATAAGTATTGTAATTTAATTGATATAATCATTAAACGATTTTATTAACTATATACAGACTGTTAAATAAATATATATTAATTAATATATTTTTTGAATAAAAATTGTTTAGTTCAGAAGGTTGGAAAACTAACATTTTTGTTAGTTAACTAATTTCCTCTACCAAACTAACAAAAAAAAAATTGAATTAAAATTGAATTAATTGAATTAGATCTTTTTAAACTAATTAGACAGGGTACTGTTTTCACTGTAGACAGACAGACGTACTGACAGCACTCCCTTGAGACTATATTATGTGGGGCGACGCTTATCACGAAGTGGCCTACAAAACAATTTAGCGATTTCTAATAAAATTATTATACGGATTACGTTTGATTTTCTTATTTTTTATGTTTGTTATATCTTTTATAAAGTTTTTCTGAGGTCAGATCAAAAACACTCTTGTTTTGGAGTTGTATTTAAACGTTATATTTCTATAACTGGGGGAGTCGTATTTTTTGGGATTAAGATTCTATGTCAATTTTGGTACACTTGAGTATATTAAAAAAATAATTATTATAAGTTGTTAATGCGAAATCAACAAACAAACATTCACGTATTTAATATATATATATATATATATATATATATATATATATATATATATATATGTTATATATATATATATATATATATATGTTATATATCTATATATATTGGCATTCTACTACAACTACCCGAAGACTTTAACCCTTGAAATTTATATTTTAAAAAATATATTTAATCATTTTATTTTAAAATGACTATTCTAGTTATTATTATACTGTGTTTTGTTTTAAAAATACTCTTTTATTAAATTCGGTCAAGGTTGATACGTGCGTGTATGAGTGCGTGTGTGTGTGCGTGTGTTATAAACAAAATCGAACAAATGTTATCAATTAGATAAGCTTTTATTTAATATTTTGTAATAATTGCTTACAAATAAAACTACACAGATTTTTAGTTTTCTTTTCTTAAGCAATATATTGCAATCTTTGTCTGGTAGCTATTTATACTCAAACGTGCTTCCAATAAATTACTAATAATAGTATATAATATAGTATTAGTATATATCAGGGGAGGCCAACCCTTCGATCGTGGCCCCTAGGTTTTTCGATTGCGGGAAAGAAAATAAATATCGGTACCTACCTATTCCCGTCCTAAACATTACAAAAATTATAGGAGTATAATTAAAAATTCCTAGTCGGTAAATCGTAAAGAATTAGACAGTAGATATCGAACCCGGTTGAGTTTGCCACCCCTGATTTATATTATAAATAATACGTTCTCTCTAAATACATATATCAGAACTTTTATATATATCAACATTGTCTGCTCCTCCAATAGATTTGTTACATGTAGACATACATACATATGATAGTAAGAATATACATATACGTATAATGCGCCTGCGCAGCTCACCTCCGCGATGATTATTATTGTTATTTCTCATTATCTTAAATAATAATTCTTCATGATTTTTCTATTTGTTTTATAAAAATTGCTAAAGTATAAACTTTTAAGTTATTATTAATTAATTTAATTATATAACATTTTAATTATAAGGTATATGATAATTATGACTTAAATAATATAAAATAATATATTTTTTATTACATTGGAATACAGTTGCCTTTTAGTGTTGTGTGTATTTAAAAAATATTGTCGATAATTATTATAATATTAATAGCTTACACGGCTACTTAATAACATAAAATCACTAGCTGATATATTATATGTTGTAGATTGTTATTTATCGATTCTCTTTCAAAATATATATAAGCAAAATATACAGTTTTAAGTTATAATAGATATCTGTTAATAACATAATATAGATATATTATAAAAGAATATTAGTGAAGTGTATTTCATATTATATTATAACTCCGTAAAAAATTATAAAAGAAATCTTATATTAGTTCAATAATAACAGATATAGAGATATACGCAATTGACTGATTATCTTCATCAATGCACAGACAGGATACACCCACCGGTACACATAAGAATAGAAGATTAACTTACAATAGGCAGATGGGTGTTGTGGGTGAGTCACTGGATGCCATCATAACATCAAAGGCAGAATTAACTCAAGCTCTTCAGTCCTATTAACAATATTGCCAATTATAAGTAAGTTTATTCTAAACGTCGCGCTTTTACATAATTTGTTTATTGTAATAAATATTATATTCGATGTTTTATTTTTCTTCATTTAAACATATTTTCAAATAAAACTACTGAAGAGTCTGCCAATTGACTTGCCATGTATCAAACACATTCACTAAAATAATCAAATAACATGAATTAAATGAATTTACTTTTAATATAAAATGTTTTTTTTTAATATGAAATGAAATGAATTTATTTTTCATATGAAAAGAAAAGAATTCTGTTTCTTTTGTAATATGAAAAGAAATGAAATGAATTTATTTTTAATACATTCATATGGTTCCCGACTATTGACTTAGTTTGTATTAGTTTTATAAGTTAATTAATTTTTTTCTTGTCTTGTTTTTGTGTGACCCTATATTAATGACATACAGCTAGTATCATCTGAGCCCAGCCTTAACCTTGGTTTGAACGTTCCGGTCTAAAGACCGCAAATGTATTCTGATTATTTTTAGAACTCTTGTAGAAAACTGAGAGTTTATATCAAACTAACATATTATATATTTGCATTTTAATAATTACTTAATTACAAGAAACCAACATATATATGTGCTCTATATTTCTATACTTATTTATTAAGCTCTAGAAATACATCTCAATATCAAAACAATGATATTTAAATGACATCTGGATAGAGACAACATTATAATATTATAAAATACTTCATATAATTCTTAACACTATGTTATGAACTTAAAATAATAAGAGTAATATAAATAAAAATAACTGCAAATTAATATTATATATGTTCTTTATTAAAAATATATGGTCTCGACTGTAGTATGTACATTCTGGTTTGAGATCGTCTGGGCTACGAATGTATGAAGAATCAATGAATATATAATGTATGAGTTTCGACCTGAGTTATTGAGTCAGTTCAATTATCATTATACAACTAATTAGCATTAGAACCGCGGTTATATCAGGTATAAGAAAAAAACATTAAATAATAATACAATGTAATCGTATACACAAAATAACATAATCACTCAGTTATTAATCAGTTTTACTTGTGACAAACAGACAAAAGTAATAAAAATACTGTAAAAAAATTATTTAACTAAATCCAGATACTAAATCAATTGTATAAATAATATGCTAGGTATTTCGTAGTATCTCTATACATATGATAAAATTAACATTATAATATATACAATAAAACGTGAAACAAGTAATAAATAAAAATGATTCATTGCTATTAATAATGCTGAATTAAAAATGATGTAACGTCGTTATGTACTAAGTAGCAATGATTTCACAACGAAACTTGTTTTAGAAACTCAGTAATAGACATCGTTATATATTTATACTGAACAGACAAACAATCCCGGTTTATTTTATATAATATTAATTAGTGCAATTATAACGTCCGGGTTCTTCACGTAACCAACGGAATCCTAAACCGTGAAATTCTAGGACACTAGTGATGGGCCAAAGATAATAATAATGTTTATTATTATTAAGTATATAATATGTACAATATATCATTTGAAAGTAAGCTATTAAATTACAATTCAATATATTTAGGTTATTATAACACATATAAGTCCTTGTTTATCAAAGAGAATATATAGTATTATGTAAAATTACTCACCTATCCTATCGAAAAAAATATTAAAATTACGGTGTGTTCAAAACCAAGTAAATTTGCAATTAACAATATCTTTTTCTTTTTTTTTCTATCTTAACTATCTTTTTTTCTTTCTTTCGTTAATAATAGTTATTTAATTCAATTAAAACAATTTTCACGCTCGCAATTCGGCGCATTACCAACGCGGTCCATAATCCAGTCTTATTATGAAACGAAGATACGTTAACTGCGCAATACTTTAATTAATATTAAGCAATACTTCATTAAATCACTATCTTTTTTATGTTAATTTCTTTGTACTGTTCGTTTTGGATACATTTTATTGCAATAAATTTACTTCTTTTTCGATATTATATTTCGATATTTATTTTATAATAACCTTTTGCAATAACTTCACTCAATTCGGTCTACATTCACTTAGACTATATTTCTATACTATGAAACATTTATGAAATTAGTTTAATTATTAACTGGTTAAAAATGTAATTATTAAGCTGTACTCATGTTATTACTATTAATAATGCTGAACCTTTGAACTGCTGCAGTTTTGAACCCATTCAGGGTTCTTATTCATGAGCTCTGACCATGGCGGAATCACGGCGTGAACTTCGCCGTAAAAATTATGGATCACGAAAATTTACATACAAAAAATATATATTTACTAAATGCTGCCAGGAACTTCCCCTGGTTTGTCTTCAATAGGAAACTAAGAATCAAAGTATATATAAATCATCATATCAAATTATTATATATATATATCTAGTTTTATTACAATTATAAACGACAGGTAAGTTTTAATAAAAAGTGTACTATATGTAGAAACTTATGCTGTACTATATTTATTATATTTTTATCAAAATTTAGTAAAATATCTGTCCAATCGTTTATGCACTAACAAAACCAATTTTAAGCTGATATTTAGAAGCCTGGAAGTATAACGCATTTTACAGTAACTACTTAATAGAAATACATAGACCTGGGGTTATTATAATATTGTTTATTGTAATATAGGTTACATTGATACCAAAAATTATAATATAATAATACTCAAAGCATATTTCTCGTGAATTCATTAAATTTAACCTTCTGGTTTAATTACGATGACCTTAAATATCTAACTCATATGTTTCCATTACACAGTTCAAAACAATCAGCTTATAATCTTTAAGAACATACTATAAATTTGTTAATTAATAATTATATACTTTACACACCCTTTACTTTTCATATCTTTAGTCTTACGTATTATAGTTTATTTATTTTAATATATAAGTATATATATTTTTATAATACGTAAAACCTTTAGTTTACGTTACGTTATAATACGTTTACTTTTACGTATTATAGTTTATTATATTGACATTATATTTTATATATCTATTACAATAAAGTGACCAAAATATATATATATCTATATGTAAAATTATTTGTCTATAAACTTCTATAAATTCTTCAAGTCTTTAATAAAAGACGTTTTGGTAAAAACATTTCCTATAACACAATGGAACAAGAAAAACAATTTTGTTTGCAAACACAGCGTCCGTCCATTGAAGCTGACCCACTTGGAGGTGCACCTTGCCTTGCGTCTCCTTATTATTACTACAAGCGATTATCAACTCTATTAGCCTAGATATAAGTGTGAAGAAGCATGCACCAGTAAATACAATGTTGTTTACTGTATTGGTACTCAATTACCTGTTGCTAACTTGACATGTACTTGATACTATAACAAGTACTCGGTGGCTGTTGCTTGCTCCAAGTGCTATTAAAACAAATTAAACACTAAAATCGTTAAAAATGGAAGAAAAACATATTGTACAATTTCAAAAAGACTATATAATCTTAAATTCGTATTTTGTTTTTCTCTACTATTATTTAAATATGTCAACAATTGATAAACAAATAAATAATTAAAAAATGGAACGATCATTTACTATGGCACATGGCAACCAAGGAGATAATTTATCAAAGGTTTTGTTTGTATTTTGAACTCGCTTGCAAATAAAGCTGTTTATTGCTCGGTCGTCGGTCAGTTTATTAAAAAAAAAAAAACAGTTTGGCGCGTGAAAAATTATTGTTGTTCTCCATTCGTCATTCATTTTGAAAAGTATGTATTGTATAATGTTTAGTATTGAGTTCAAGTGAAAACAACAAGTATGGTGAAGTTAGTTTAAAGACAGGAATTGTAGAGAAAGCAGGAGCCCTAAAAACATATTGCCTCCAAAATTCCAAGAAAACTATGAGAACGTATGAGTTTTTTTAAAGTACTTTGAGAAAAGTATTATATAAGCAGTAATGTAATATATTGAGTCTTATACTAAGCAAATAGTTTGTACTTATTTGATTAATGGCAGGTTGAGCCATTCTAAGTGACAAGCATATTTACGAAAAAGGTAAATTCCATAGTGCAGGAAGGCTTTAATGTAAATATACGCATATCTGCATTAATTTACGTTTTACACTATCGTAATAACTGCATGCTATGCTTTTATGGTTTAGATATTTAATCAATTAAAATAATACCATAATAAACATCAAAAATCCTGCTGCTCTTTTCCTAATTATGTATTACCAGAGATTTGACTGAAGTTTGATATCAATCCTTTATGGAAATACATATTAGTAGGATATCAAATACCTTTCGGATAGATAGTGCATTATGGTAAAATATATTTTTTTTGCTAGCCCTAGCAACCTGGAGAAGACATTGATCGGACGCACATTATCCTAATATTTTTATATATATCGTATGTTAATAATAGAATAGCAATTTTTTCTTACTTTCTAATCAAAGGTTACTCAGGAAGTACAAGTCATATTATGGATTATAATTTCCTTTCAGAAACGCAGTCGCGTGATGACATGCGGTTTCCTTTTGTACTTCCTCTAGCTGGTTCCCCATGACTTCATCCGAGTGGACGTGAAGGGCTTTGATCACTAATGACTAGGAAGAAAACAGCACAGAAGAGTCGTTCTTCGAATGCTTTTCCAATACTGTTAATGTCATATAGACAGAGGTATCAAATACCAAAAATATTTTGTCTAATCCAACTGGACCAAGGAATTTAGATTACATTATAAACTAATTATCATACTTATCTTAAAACAAAGAATCAAGGATTTCCAAAGAGTTTTGACCGGCGACGGGACATGAAAAACTTTTGCTCAATCTCTTGCATATTAAACATAATATGCCCACCTCTTAAAAAAAGTGAACATAAAAGGTTGTACAAAATTATATGTATTACAACAGATATTTTTTTCTAAAGCTCATCAATGAATTCATCAAATTACACAAATCAATATCATTTAAATACACTTAGCTCTAATCAGAATTAAAATCCAATCGGAACTATGTCATTAGTTTG
The DNA here is from genome assembly GCA_959347395.1 of Mechanitis mazaeus. Taxonomy (NCBI): domain Eukaryota; kingdom Metazoa; phylum Arthropoda; class Insecta; order Lepidoptera; family Nymphalidae; genus Mechanitis; species Mechanitis mazaeus. Next base: position 9,756,675 of record OY365747.1, read on the forward strand.
ATGATTTAATTCAATGCGAGAGTAACCTTCACTGCACTACGTTCGTCCCACGGGCCTGTTATTATTATAATTATAATTGCTTTGTATTATCCTCACGAAATGTTTTCAAAACTAAATCATACATAAATACATCTTTAAATTTTTAAGTGTGTTGAAAGATTGATACATACTACATTCAAAATATTTATTATACGCCTAATAATTTTCATCATTTCATTTTAATTGATTTTACTTATATTACCAAAATATATATATGTTTAATTTAGATTAGACATTTAAAAAAAGTAAAATACATAACAGTCAAATTTAGTATCTGACACTAATTTCAGAATAGTATTTTATAAAAAAAAAGTGTAATACATTTATATGAGCTTCATACTGAAGTATAAAATATATTTATAGACATATTTAAACCAAATAGTCATTATAAATCAAACTCGAATTATGTAAATATCAAGAAAACTCAATATACCTTTTACTGTTTCTTTCTACAATAAGTAAATCCATAATATTTTGTGAAGAGGCCTCTAAGGTTACAAGACCTAGTTAAAACTAACTGTACTCTAACATTTAAAAAGTGTCGTCATTTTTATTGAAAATATCTCACGGTACGTTAATATGTTGACAGACATACATTACCAAAGATATATAGGAACATATAAGTATAGGAACTATATTAATTATTATAAAATTTATATATTTAACATGTATACAGTATAGTATTTTCGATATCTATACATTAAGCCCTGCGCACACGCATCCTTCCCTAAGTGCTCTTGCGCACTTTCACGGTGACAAAAATGAAACTTTCTAAACATTGCTACCCATCACACGAACACGTAACGGAGGATGTTTACAGCTAATTGTAGATATACGTCACTTGCACATATAAAAATAACTCACTCATTTTAATATATAATAATAAATATTTGTTTTTTTTTTATTGCCAAAATTCATAATCTAATCATTATTTTATTTTATTTAAGTAATTTTTTAAAATTTGTGTTTTTTTTCTTTATAGTATACATTTTTGTAATTATAACAAAATCTATAAAATTATTAACAAAAAAATATATTTATAGAGCCAAGGCCTCTATGAAAGACTTTTCTGCATCCTTTGTGCAAGCATCAATCAAAAACGGTATATCTGAAAATTTACAAATTTTACACACTGCTAGACATCAATCTGATGTTGGTTTTAAAAAATATTTTAAAATTCCATAGACTTCAAAAGGGAAAAATTTTGAGGACAGAATGCGTCGACGTTTTTGAAATGATACTTCTACACCTCGCTTCGCTCAATATGCTAACACATACCGAGACTTTACGAACGCAGCGTCTCAAAATTGAGGTCTGGTCCGCGCTCCTAGTAATTTTAACGCAATTATAACTGCGGTTGCTGTTTTGTCGGTAGTTGCGGAAACGATATGGGTTGTGGTTGCTTGTGGTTGATTTCTATTCCTCAAACTATTCACCTGCTTCGAATTATTTTTAGTGAAGACACATTATTATTTATTGCAATATTTTTCTTATTTACGAGATATTTCTATAGGTTTATATAATAATCTAATGAACTTGAATCCAGTATGCAAATTGTCTTCATTATTTATATAATATAAATAAATAATAGAAATTTGCATTTAAACATAATAAATAAGTATAGAGTTACGTAAATATACAGCTGATCTTCGAACAAAATACTCTTAAGAACTTGTCTAACAAGTGACATTTTGTTAGTTCTATGGGATGTTCTGAATGTGATTGACCAACCAGAATATAAGTATTTAAAAAAAAAACCTCTTTTTATTTCTTTGCTTTCGATAAGCGGCGAAAATATTGTATTTTATAAAATTTATCTATACAAGGTACTATTTGAAATGTTTTACATCATATTAGTCATAAAAAATATGTATAGAATAAGAAAAATAATAAAAAATAAAGTAATCATAGCTATAATCAATTATCTTCTCAGGACACGAGCCAATAGCCTCCATTATAAACCTCTATATTACGGTTCTAAGTTATAATAATACGTTTTTAATGAATGTATGTCAAGCTGTTGGAATGTGTAGGAGTGGCTTTATCGACTCCTTAGTGACTTGCTCACGAATTCAATTTACAAGCATGCGTTATATTGTTTGGTTTCTATGCCATATCGTTATTACTGTACAAGAGTATCAATCTTTCATGAATTCTGTACAAAAGAAACACCAATTTAATATATATTTTTAGTATAATTTAAGCGCCGAAACAAAGTATTTAAATACTTTTAAACAAGTGACCAAAATAACGTATAATAAAGTCAAGAATGTCCTTTGTTAATGTTTCCTGTTGGAACAAAACAACATCGTGTATTTTGGTCACATTATACGATCCTTATTTAAACTAACTTAACAGGAAAGAGCCTTGTCTCTTTATTAAAATAGATATAGATTTAGAGATAAGCTTTCTTTTTATAGAATATACATTAGTTAATAGATATATCATTCTTGAACAAGAACTGCTTGCGATGGCTGGGTGTCTGAATATTAATTCATATTTAATTGATTGCCATTGCTAGTTTTTCATAAGAAAAATTTTGAAGTTTTTGACGTTTGTGAAACAGTGATTACAATAAAAAAAAGTACCCGGATAAGTTTGTTGTGTGGTTCTTCTAAGACAAGGGCGCGTTTTCAAGCCTCGTAGCCTTAACTCTTTTGTTGGAGAAATTCAGAAGGGCTTATTTCGATAAGTATGGTATCAATATGGGCAATCCTGACTATTCAAATTGTTGACACACGTGATCACTGATATGGATTCAAAGTGGAAAAGATATAAATCAATAAAAAAAATATATTAATTTGAAACGAAAAAAAAATAATTCATATAATATGTGCTTTTATAAGTTGAATGGTTTGATAAGTAAACTTATTTTGACTTTTGAAGTAGACTTTATTCCCCAGGATATGAAATGAGTACTCAAAATAATACATATACATATAATAAAATTACTAGTATAATCGTTTATAAAAATCTTTAAATTATTTAAGTGAAGCTAATTAAATATGAAATCAAATTAATTGAGGATATTAAGGTGTGTGAAACCGTTTGAAATTACTTTACACTCTATTTACTGTTTTAAATACTGCTTTAAATACTCGTTATATATTTAATATTGAATAAAGCAAATTAAATATTGATAATATCAAGATTTTATATACATTAGTTTTAATAACTTACTTTGACTATACAATAGTATACTATATATATTGTCAAAGTCATTTATATAATTTACGTCATCAAAGATGTTTTTAATAAACGCTTTAAAGAATTTAATTAGTTTTTGAATAATGTGCAATACTAATAAAATACAAAGTTTTTACAATAAATATATCTGATAACTCTTGATTTTCAAGTATTGGCTGTGTCATCTGAAATTGACTATATAATATAGACATTGTACGTATACTATATTTTCATAAGTTCCTAGGAAGGTTACAATGTAGTCTAATGGCTCGTAGAACGATAAGTAGCGATTACATGGCATTTGAGTCCGTGATGATCAAATCAAGAAAGCGTGCTTAATTCTACCCCCGACGTGATTTTCGTTCATGCTCTATTGTTACGCTGAACTAATTTACGATATAAATCAATATCTAAGATTTTATAGATACTAGAATTTGGCTGCGGCTGCGCTCGTGTTGCTTTAAGTCCCTGATCATTAAAAAAGTTATTATTATTATTATTATTATTACAAAATTCGACCTTATTAAATTAAAAGTCGTTGGTATCCAGTCCAATGGTGTATAATTGAACCAACATTGGAACTAATATTCGAACCAACTTTGCACCAACTGTTCACACACAGACTGGCCGCCTGCCTAAATATTGGGCCTTATTAAGTCAAGAGTCGTTGGTATCCAGTTATATTTGAACCAATATTGGAACCAACTTTGGTACCAACGGCACGCAGACAAATAAAATGCTCTTCCTATCCTATTATATGTATTAAAGATTTAAAGCAAACTATCTAATACAAATACAAAATCTTTATAAATATGTAATCAGTCTATTCTTATTCTTTTTCTCATTATTTTTTGAGTCAACAGACAGTATTACTTGATGAATACTTATAGGTATTACAAGTTTATTTTTATTAATTATAGCAATAAATATAATTAAAAAAAAATTTGCAGAAAAGATAAGGTATAATAGTATATAATAAAGTGTAACAAGTCATTTTTTACAACACAAAATTGATTTTCTAAGATTGTTAACAAATACCTCGGAAAAGAAAAGATTACCAAGAAGATATCTTTTTCAATATAATCAAATACTAACATTAAATTTTTAGGCTGCCTAATTGTCATATAACTCTATATTTTTATATTTATATCCAAGGATACCTCTCGCCGTGAAGGTGGGCGGTGATCAGAACTGACTTTCACCTGCAAACCAAATTATTGACATATGATAATAATAATTAATTATTTATTAACAATTATCAAGAAGAATAACATTATAAGACATGCAATGACATTATAATACGACAATTAATATACAAAAAACAACTTCACAATAAATAAAAACAATAATGTTTATTAATTGTGTTTAATATTTTATTTATAAATCTTCTTCATAGCTAAACCTTATTGTTAGATATAGTTACCGCTATTTAAAAATAAAGTCTCATATATAAAATGACAGACAAATGGGTATATTGTTTAAAACAATGATCTTCACGTGGTATCCTTCCTGTTCTCCAAGTCACACCCACAAGGTCATTGATCTCGTAATAATTTAGATGAATCATATTATTAACTGTTTTTCATTTAACAATAATAATGTATAAATAATATAAATGCTTCCTCAATTTCACCTATAATATGTGTATAGAAATAATACTTGTAACTTGAAGCTAATAATGAAATGTGTTTCCAATGTCCATTCCGTTCCGCCGATTCAGACTTTCGCGACTTTCACTCGATACCTCCTGACTATGCGGAGTACAGACAAACAAACAACTACGTTATGTCATAGGCTATTATGAGCTAAGCTATACACTTAATATTATGTATTATGGAATAAAAACTGAAGTTCATATGAACTAATATACTAATACTAATACTAATTTAGATATGTATGTATATATTTATAATATACTTATGATTTTGAAGATAAATAAAGACATTATAATATATGGACTTGATGACATGTTTTATAAAAAAAATATAAAAACTTCATTCTTTTATTGCAATGTTTTTAGTGAAAATAATTTAAAGTCATTATAAAATTCTGACGTGACATGTTTTTTAAAAAAATATTAAAACTTCATTCTTTTATTGCAATGTTTTTAGTGAAAATAATTTAAAGTCATTATAAAATTCTGACGTGACATGTTTTTTTAAAAAAATATTAAAACTTCATTCTTTTATTGCAATGTTTTTAGTGAAAATAATTTAAAGTCATTATAAAATTCTGACGTGACATGTTTTTTAAAAAAATATTATAACTTCATTCTTTTGTTGCAATATTTTCTATGAAAATAATTTTATCTTATTTGAAATGTAAATAATTAAGCAGTATATATCAAATATATCAATCATTAAAGTAGTATATCTAATAACCTCAATTTTCTTCATAACCAGGAATTAACTTACTTATTTAAATCCCTTATGTACATAGCGTTAATAAATTGAGAAGTAAATTAGTAAAACAATATCTCAGAGTATAATTTTTTTTTAATTCGATAAGAAGACAAGTCTACCTTATTTCCTAAAAGTACGTCTAATGGTTTTATAATATGCTAAGAGCAAACCAATTTTTAAAACTGAAAACAAATGAAATTTCCTGATTAAAAAAAAAATAAATATTCAGTCTAGCAGATTTGTATAACAAACAAACATACAGCGATCACACATCCATTATAAAAAATTGTTTTGAGATCTGTATGTTTATTAGTAATATTTATGTATAAATAGTCAGTTATTTTATTTATTTAATTTTTTATTTATTTATTTATTTATTTAAAATACAATTTTTTTTTTTTTTATGTACAAATGTATTACAATAAATGAGAACTTGTATTTCTAATTCGTATACATATATACATATATATCATGGGTTGGTAATAAAACTTTTTATTGGTTTCCTTGTAAGAATTTAAGAGATAGGTGAATGTGAGTGGTCATTATTATGATCGTATAAAAACAAACAAAAGAAATCTCCACTTTCCTTTTACTATTTTGCGCATCTTGAGCACTAATACCATTTAGATTATTATCACATTTGTACTTAATAAATTTATTAAACTAAGTTACGTATACAATATTTTAGCTTAAAATAAGTTATCACCACATTAAATTTCATCTATATATACACAGCAGTACAACTTGTCTGATTCTCGAACAAATAGACAGACATGCCATGAGGTGGTGTAAAACTATGATGCCATATCACTTAAGACTATCAATAAATGAACCACTATATATACGAAGTAATATGTGTCATGCACACATGCACACCTATTAATAATAGAAAACATTATTTACTATATACTTGAAAGTACATTTTTCACATAGACAAGACGAAGCTAAGAAGCTAGGATGCCATAGATTCATCGTAGTCAGTTCGTAATACTTGGTTACTTAAAAAACATGATCTTTGGAGAAGGTTGTTTTTCCAGGGAACAGCAAGCTCCACCAGTTTTCGCGCTTTCACTATCTAGAGTACAGAAAAATATCTAGACTATATAAAAATATAAATATTTGTTTTATTTTGTTAGAAGTGTCTTCTTTAACCAACTATACCGAGCTTATGGAGGTTGTTTTGTGCACTTGCGCGACGCAAGTCTTACCTTTATTTCGAAGTTCTCTACACACTACCAACAAGTGTTTAGCCGTTGCTATTGCCTCTCCACTGACTTGCCTGACTTTTATGTAACTTTATTCTATCTTACTAAATTGCTTTAATTTGAAATTCATCAAAATAGAATTTTGAATAACACTGGATACCAATCATGAAGTAGGACGCGCCATCTTAAAGCTAGTGGAATACTAAAGTCACCCACTCGTTTTGTATTTCTAGGTTCATCGCGTATACTCCATACTTGTCCTTTTCATTTTGGCGAATAAGAAATTTTGGTAAGTCTTTCTCCTGCATTTTCCTACTCGATCCTAACCGTACTTAACTTGTTTGAGCACCTATCATTAACTATTTAAGGAAGTGAAGTCGTGACTCGAACTCTGAAGCCTTTTAACCTTTTGGGAGAGATATTACTACACCATAATAAAATGTTCCGATGATAGATCTTTTGTTAACATTTAGATGTATAGATGTCCAATAGTTTCAGTTATCTCAAACTTATTTCGGATTCAAAATAAAATTGAAGAGTGCACTGAACGCGCTAATCCAAGTCAAAACTTTAATGGCTTTATGATACTTGCATCTGACTTTGACAGGTTTTATTTATTTTATAAGAAAAAGTCAGTTAGGACGTGACGTACTGATGATAATTGATGTTAGTAATTGGTTTACTGTTGTTCCTTGTAATATATTTTTTATCAACCGGTGGACAGATCTTTTGTCCAGAAGTATTTTTCTTATTAGGATTTTGAGTTTAACAAAACTTCTCGGGCTTGGCTTGCTAGGCGGTTGCCCTCAGCTCTCTTACCAGTCTGCTGTCTTTCCAGCTGCCAGCTGTCTTTTCAACTTCATTCCGTCTTTTCTAGATGTTAATTTAAAAATAGAATAATTAAAATTGCTCTCAAAAAGGTCCTACTTTATAAATCAACAAAATATTCAGTTCTCAAAGCATGAAGATATAAATTTAACACTTTGGAGTCACTTAATTGATTATCAATTCATTTTTAAGTTGCACTTATAAATACTTACACACAACCAGACTGCCATATATTACACTATGCGTTGGCGCAGACACGCTTCACGCATATCAATGCAGAAGTTATGCGTGGAATAACTTACATGAAAACCTTCACCTACCTTCATATACTATATAAATCAATTCTAAAATATGTATATGTATATCTACTTTATGATTACTGTATTCAAGGCATATATCATGTGTGATTAATTGTTTTGATTAATAACGGAAATAAAATAAAAAATAATATATTTTATTAAATATAAATACTATAGTTTATTAATTATTTTGACGATTGTGAAACTGATCACAATAAAAAATACCCGGCTGAGTTTGTTGTGTGGTTCAGACCAGGGCGTTTGGAACTCTCATAGCTATAATTTTAAGTTGACTCTTCAACGTCTCACCAAAAGGGATTATTTCAATAAGTATAGTGTCAAATTAGACCCTTTAGACATTTCCATTTGACGTACACAAGCGATAGCAGCTATTGATTCAAAGTGGAAATAAATAAATATATCAGTGAAGCAGTTTCAAAAACTAACCGTCAGAACCAGATCTGCTACTTGTATTCTTATATTACTCAAATTTACCTTCAAACATGGATAATGTTGAGGTATTTGTGTTAGTTTTTGATGAGTTGGTATGTGTATGTGCAAGGGCAGCTACTATCTGACCTGAAGGTAAATAAGTTGCCTAGTTACATAACTTCATAGCATTATAATATATGAAAATAAAACTTATTTTACTACACAGTTGTTAATTATTTTAAAATTACTATTTCGTCTAAACTATTCCAAGTTGGTAATTGTTTCAACCCAAATATAAATTATTTTAAACAAAAAGTAAGAGGTTTTTTAACATTTCGCTTTCAATTGCCCTTACACTCAACCACATACGGACAGAGAGTTGTGCAACGACTGTTCGGTATATCGAAATGCAACGCAACAGTAATTACGCACGCCTAGGAATATACACTCATTATTAAAGATTATCTGAGTTAGTTTATGTTAGATTTTTTGCTACAAATGTTACAAAACTCATACCGTTATTAGGATGTTACGTTTTTAAAGTTAAACTTGATTTTATAACATGTATCTCTAAGACCTCATACAATTTATTGAGCGAAGCTCTCTATGAGAACTTTTATGCATCTTTGTGACAGCATCACTCAAAAACGGCATATCCGAAAATTTCCAAATTTTGCACAGTGATAGACATCAGTCTGGTGGTGGTTTAGAAAAAATAAAAAAAAAACAAAAAATGTAGTAATGTGTCTCATATTGAAGAGTTGAGGACAGAATACGTCAACGTTTTGTAAATGCAAATTCGGTGCTCTTTGCACCTCGCTTCGCTCAATATGCTAACACATACTGAGATTTAGAGAGCGCAGCGAGTTAAAATTGAGGTTTGGTTCGCGCTCCTACTTATTTTTCTCTATACTTGCACCCCAACACATAGTCCTTTCTCCTTGCGTTGTCTACAAGAAATGCTTCTTTGGTACTTCTTTTCGTTTTCTTTTCTTATTTTTAGTTTTTTCGTAATTTCTTCCTTGCTTCGCTCAATAGGCTAACACATACCGAGATTTTTTGATCGCAGCGAGAAAAAATTGAGGTCTGGTTCGCTTTACTAGTATAACACATTTTAACAAATTTTTAAAAAGCCTGCAACACACTTCAGAACCTTCAGGGCCTGCAAGAGCTCATGGGCGATGACAACTTCCCATCAGGTGGCTCGCCTGCTCGTTTGCTCATATTACATAAAAAAATTCCTTACTGCAGACTTATTGATTTTTATCATATCTCTCATTACCAGCAGCAGATCTATAATAATGACGTATACACACACACATAATATACACACATAATAGTTTAATCAAACACAATACACAATGGCAACTTACTCATGCGGCTTATTGTTGTCAAATTATAAACACTTGACAAATAATCCGGCGTTGAATTAAACGATTAACGAGATGATTGGAAATTAAAGAAAAGCAGGAATAATATATGTTTGTTGAAGATTGCTTCACTATTTAATATCTTAACATGTCTCGACTCTGCTAGCACCGACAGGTTTCTTACAATTTTGAAGATTTATGAAGATTTTCTATTCCGGTTCGGTAATATTTGGTTTTAATAACAATTTTTTTTATTGGTAATTATTGTCCACAATACGGATTGGAGCTTTCGTGGGTTAGGCTCCACACACCCTGTCCAGTAGTGAGATTGTATCGTTTACATTACTTTAGTTGGCTTCTTGTAATCTCAGTAAGGAGGACTAGGATAGCACAAAAAGACGAAGTTTTCAGACGAATAAAAGGACAGTATTAGATGCGTCAGGTTTTGCTAATTTTAACATCCTCCGTTTATGGCTCAGCGACTGGTTGGAGCTTAGTGCGAAAGCAAATAGTGCAGCGAATGGACGTCGCTGAATGTAAGTACTGAGTTCGTTGACCGACAGATAATTCCTTAACCCTCTATGTTCTATTCAGCATATAAAATACTCATTTTTTTATATACTAAATCTACTAATAAAAACTAATATTTATATTTAACATCAAATTACTACCAATATTTATTTATAAGGGCTTAATTCCTCTTATTAATATTGCAATTAAATCAAACCTGCCTCGCAGAATCCAATTATATTATATTAATGAGTTCGCTGAATCTGTGCAGTCATGAACGACATCGGTAAATTAAACGCAAATTGTAAATATTAACCTAATCTCGTATTACATTTGCCTAAGTTTAATTTCATATACATTCCACCGCATACAGAGAATTATGAAACACTGCACCTCGTATGCGTTTCAGCTTGAATATCACATTCCAATAGGAACGGTGTTGTACTGTAGTGTTCAAATATATCAGATGTCCATTTATAGACATTCTTTACATACATTACTTTATATTCATCTAGGGAGGCTCCAGTGTACTATAAAACACTCCAAAACCCTACAGATATCTCATCTTTGTTCATAAAACAACTCTTATTTATTTATATCATTTTTAAACGATGTTTAAATATATAACATTATCATTGTTAAATATATTTACCGTCTGTAATCACGTATTACCAGTTATTACCCGACTAGTTTCGTACTCTCAGTTCACGCCGCGATTCCGCCATGCTCAGAGCTCATGAATAAGGACCCCAAGGGTTCGAAACGAGTCGGGCAATTCTGATAGTAATAACATGAGTACAGCCCGATAATTATATTTAACAATAACAATAAATAAATGTTACATTTTTATTTTAAAATCTTTATATTTGTATAAACTATAAATAAAGAAGTATATAGTTAAAACATGAGGCCTTATTACTTATTGCTTCCAGGCCGGGAGTAACCGTTGTTCAATTCAGGCCAATGGTATTAGCGCTAAGATTGTAATTGCATTCCTCATCTAATTGATGCAACGGATTCACTTTTGCTAAGAATCTGATTTATTCAGTTATAAAATAAATCAAATATATTAATAATTGATTCTAACTGATTACAAAACTAATTTTTTATTGCCAGAACATACATTCCATAACAATTCACTATTATATATATATTTTTTTTATGACAATTCTGCTTAATTTATAAATACTACAATATGCAGTAATCAAAAACAATAACAAAATTACAATTAAATAATATAACCATAAAATGAAATTGAATTATGTTACATTAATATGCATTGAATACATTAAATTAAGTCAAGTCACAGCATTACATTATATTATTAAAAATAAACTAAAAATTGTATTAAATTAGAATACAATATATTATAAAACAATTGAAGGATATTAATTAAATGATGTCAGATAAATTAAATAAAACAGATTTTTTTTTTACAGAAGTATATTGTATTTCGTAATTTTTTTTTTTTTATAAATAAAATTACGAAATACAATATACTTTTAAAATAAATGAAGAAAATAAACGTTAGAAGTATATTTTATTATACTTAGTGACCATGAACTTCCTCTTTCATAATGAGATAACAAGATAAGACTACACAATAAAAATGCTCTCACGTTTTTATCAAAGAATTGTGATAACAATCTGATCATTAGCTCTTCAGATTCTTATGTATGGTGTTATTGAACTTCATTTTTAATGTTTGTCATTTAGACAGATTATGAAAAAAAATGCTCCGATGAAAAAAAATACAAAAGCCTAATTAAATAAATATATAATAAAACCTTAGAATATCCTAAATTGTAATATTTATTTTTAATATTACCGACAAAATTATTATTACAAAAGGATCATGGCTGCCGAAATCTACGCGAAACTGCGGGCGAAAGCTAGTATCTATATAAAGATATAATGATAAAAATATGAAAATTTATTAGATATGTGAGAAATATATATATAAATATATATTTGAAGATAAGTTTTTATTATTATTTATAACAAAGAAAATTGCTTACAAAATGAACTAAATTATTATGAATGTGACAGTAACGTCCAATAGTTTGAGGGACTTATTAATTCTATCCTAAAACGCATTCATATATACAAGTATTTATAACAGCTTGGCGAACTTGCAGAAAGTTATTGCCATGTAAAACTTGAAGTTATTCTCGCCAAATGAAAGTATATAGTGTGCACTCTCGTAATCTTATGATACTTGGCTTTCGAGTCCGTTTAGCAAGTTTTTCTGGTTTTTCACATAAGTCCACACGCAGTGTAATTGTAAACGAGTGATGACTGACATGCTGTTATGTGTCTGAATACTCCAAATACCTTAAACTATTGAGTTCAAACTGGTTCAGTTACATCATAAAAAGTATTTGTTAATTTATAAGTGAAACCACTAAAAAATATTGTTATTATTCGATTAAATTTGTTAATAGGGAAATTTTAGGCTCATGATAAATGTTTGGTTTTTCTAATTCAGTATAAAATTCCGCATCGGTTGTTATACATGTGATCTAAAAATCAGAAACACAAAATTTTCATATTTTAATTTGTAGTTTTTCCATCATAACTTCTAGAGAAAATTTTGGCTCTTCATGAATGGTTTTTTAGATTGAGTATAAATTTCCGCATCGATTGATATATAGAAATAATTTTTTTGAAGAATTTTTTTTTTATTTCCCAAATACAATAACTATAGAAATAATAGCGAGTTACTTTATAACTCTGTACCTACTACGGATTTGTCTTTACTACTTTTTATTAAAACTTTAGATGTACGTTTAACCATATCTGTATTGTATATGTATTGTTTTATTGTGATTTAATAACAAATATTTATATCGAGTAGCGTCTTGTTATTAGTTCTGATTAAAAACGAATAACTCAGTTGACTCATTCGCGTGTTTGAAATTATAGTCCCTTTTGGGATAGGACCTGATTTATTTATAAATAGATTAAAATTTAGTAGGCAACATACTACATGTAATTAAATACAGTGACAATACATATATGAACTACTTTCGCAAACAGTAATAGCATATTATACATTATACGCTGTTATGAAACATGAAGATGAAAGCTAAGAAACTATAATTTACCGCTTATATACGTTTTATTGCAATTGAGATCACAGGAAACTCCTTAGTTTTCTCTTTTAATGCGATTTGTTTCTCGTTATATCACTGCGTAAAGAAAAACTAACGAAACATCGACACAACGTGTTTTAAGCCTTCTAATGCCAAGAAGCGCTGTCACGCTGCTCTTGCTAGTTGTGAAGAATGCCAGCGTCGCGATAGCGCTCCTTTTCACAGTTCACTCTGTCTGTAATTTTATGGAAATAAATATGTAAAATTCAAGTTCTTTGTTTTTATTATAATAGTACAAAATCTTCTCAAGAGAATGTTGAAAACATTATGAATATTGGTATATTGTAACGGAAATGGTGAATATTTGTCTTCTTAATATTAATTATCTATAAAAATGCACTTTTTCTTAGGTGGTAGAGCCTAGCTGTTGTCATTTGACTGCAGCTTGTATTGGGCTGGCTCGACCGGGGAAGGACCACCCTCTCACAGAAGATCGACGTATAGTAACCAAATTCATTTGGTTATGTTCCGTCGGTGAGTGAGAGTTTCCGGAAGCCCAAACCCCCCTCCCCCCTCCTCCCTGCCAAACATGAATGCGGTTACTTCAATAAATATACCCCAGGAGGGTACCAGCTTTAATGAAGTCGGAGAATCCCTCCCCGAGCAAAATCGGGGAAACGATTCTTCGATTTTGCTCGGGCCGCCCGTCGTATCTGGGGCGGGCAAAGAATCGCACTTCGTGTTTTTTGAGGGCAAACGACGAGGTAACACAGCGGCACCCCGGTCCACCCTGAATGTGGACTTTTGCAACATCCGGGGACTTCACTCCAACCTAAACGCCGTCCATTATCATCTTGAGACGGCGCAGCCGGCCTTGTTGTTTTTGACGGAGACGCAGATATCCAAACCTAGCGACACAGCGTACCTTTCATACCCCGGGTATAAATTAGAGCATCATTTTATACCCCACGCCGGGGTATCTGTGTTCGTAAGGGAGGATATCTGCTACCGTCGCCTCGAGATTTTTGAAGGTCGGGATCTGTCTCTCCTCTGGCTGCGCGTGGACATGGATGATCATGTCAGAGTCTACGCGTGCCTATACAGATCCCATAGTGGTAATGCAGAAACGGAACAACTCTTGGGCCATGTTCAGGCGAAGATTGACGACCTGCTATCACAGATTCCCTCCGCTGAGGTCATAGTCCTTGGGGACTTCAACGCGCATAATGCCGAGTGGCTAGGATCGCGTTCCACTGACTTCGCGGGGAGATCTGTGTTTGACTTTGCTCTGGCAAATGGTCTGTCCCAGTTGGTTCAGACGCACACTCGTCTACCGGACGTGGACAGCCACATGCCCTCTTTGTTGGATCTTCTGCTGACTACACATCCCGGAAAGTACCAGGTCATTGTCGAGGCTCCCCTTGGGTCCTCCGATCATTGCTTGGTACGGAGTGTAGTGCCCATTCAACGTCCGGCTCGCACAAGACCTGCGACCCGACGCGTTTGGCACTACAAGTCAGCGGATTGGGATGGAATGCGGTCTTTTTTTGCATCCTACCCATGGGGGCCGATTTGTTTCTCTTCCGATGATCCCAGTGACTGCGCTGCGGCTGTTGCTGATGTGATACTACAGGGCATGGAACTATTTGTACCTAGCTCTGTGGTACCACTTGGTGGCAGATCGTGGCCTTGGTTTGATGCGTCTGTCAGGGCTGCAGCAGCCGGAAAACGTCAGGCGTATCAGGCTTGGGTTAATGCGTTAGTCATCAAGGATCCGAACTCTAGAGTTCTGAAGAGGAAATACAATCGTGCCTCCAGATTCTTCAAACGGCAAATTTCTAGAGCAAGGTTTAGGCATGTCGTCAAAATTGGGGATCAGTTGACAAGGTACCCACCAGGCACGCGCAAGTTCTGGGCGCTTTCTAAAGCCACTTTGGGTAACTTTTGCCAGCCATCCCTACCGCCACTGCACTCGGGGAATGATTCTCTGGCCCATACGGCAAAAGAGAAAGCCGATCTCTTGGGCACTCTTTTTGCCTCAAACTCGACCTTGAACGACCAAGGGAAAACACCGCCTACCATCCAGCGGTGTCAGAGTTCAATGCTGGAAATAATTTTCCGGCAAAAAACCATTCGACGGTCTCTACTTTCCTTGGATGTTCATAAGTCGAGTGGGCCGGATGGCATTTCCCCAATCGTGCTACGAACATGTGCCCCTGAGTTGACTCCAGTGCTAACGCGTCTATTTCGGTACTCCTATTTCAAAGGCGTAGTCCCGGTCTCATGGAAGTGTGCTTTTGTCCATCCGATCCCTAAAAAAGGTGATAGCTCGGACCCAGCTAACTACAGACCTATCGCCATCACCTCTCTTCTCTCCAAAATAATGGAGAACATCATAAACCGACAGCTCCTCGCGTACCTTGAGGATCACCAGTTGATCAATGACCGACAATATGGCTTTCGCCATGGTCGATCGGCTGGTGACCTCCTGTTATATCTTACACACCGTTGGGCTGCGGTTATTGAAAGCAAGGGAGAAGGTCTGGCAGTTAGTCTGGATATAGCGAAAGCCTTCGATCGTGTATGGCACAAGGGGCTTCTTTCGAAGCTTCCTTCCTATGGGCTTCCCGAGAGTTTATGCAAGTGGATCACCAGCTTCCTCACTGGGCGGAGCATACAGGTCGTTCTCGACGGTTTTTGCTCGGACCCCAAGCCCGTGAATGCTGGTGTACCCCAAGGCTGCGTGCTATCCCCAACCCTGTTCCTCTTGCACATCAATGATATGTTGGACATTTCCAACATACATTGTTATGCGGATGACAGCACTGGGGATGCGGTATATTCCGGCCGTGCAGGTCTCTCTCGGGAAAACGTCGACGAGTGCCGAAAGAAACTTGTGTCTTCTATAGAGACCTCCCTGAGGACGGTCTCAGAATGGGGTAAACTGAACCTCGTTCAGTTTAATCCCCAAAAGACACAGGTTTGCGCGTTTACCACTAAGAAAACCCCATTTGTCGTATCGCCGCTCTTCGATAGCACACCTCTCGATGCCTCGCCAAGTATCAAAGTACTGGGACTCGACATTTCGAGCGACTGTCAGTTTCGTGGTCACTTGGAGAGCAAGGCCAAGTTGGCCTCGATGAAATTGGGTGTGATCAATAGAGCGAGACAGTATTTCAATCCTGGCCATAGACTTGCGCTTTATAAGGCGCAGGTTCGGCCACATATGGAGTACTGCTCTCATCTCTGGTCCGGATCACCCCAATATCAGCTTCTTCCTTTTGACCGCGTACAACGGAGAGCCGTACGGATTGTCGGGGACCCGGTGCTCTGTGAACGGCTGGACTCTTTGGCATTGCGTAGAGACGTGGCTTCTTTGTGCGTCTTCTATCGCATTTACAACGGGGAGTGTTCCGAAGAGCTATTTGATCTGATGCCTGCCGCCGAATTCCATCACCGCACAGCACGTCACCGCCTGCATTTCCATCCACACCACCTGGATGCGTGGCGATCTTCTACTGTGCGGTTTTCAAGGACTTTTCTTCCACGTACCACTAAGATGTGGAATGAACTTCCTTCGGCGGTGTTTCCAGATCGATACGACATGGGTACCTTCAAAAAAGGCGTCTATTCATATCTCCAAGGCCGGCAACGCTCTTGTGAGTCTTCGGATGTTGCAAGAGTTCATGGGCGGCGGTGATCACATTTTATCAGTGACCCGCATGCTCGTTTGCCCTCCTTTTCCATAAAAAAAAAAAAAAAAAAAAAAACTTTTCTTACTAACATGGGTAAAATATGTGTGGCACTAAAAGGGTAAAATAACAATAGGTTTCGATTTTGTTTCTTCACGTAATAAGTTCTTTTTACTATAAATTATTTTTAATTTAATATTTTATCGAATCTTCAATATTTTTATTTGATTTACAGTTCAATTTAACGAGATTTAAATGAAATGTATTGTAATTTAAACACTAGATATTGCTAGAAAAAATATGTTAGAATATATTTGATACAAAGTAATATTGAAAGCGACGCGAGAAATGTAAATTGTTTTGTATATGAGAACGACACTGGAACGAATAAACAAGCGCTTGAATAAGTATTGTGCGATTTGTTTATAAAACTACACCGCTGTAAACAATACATGAATGAAGCAATATATTTAATATTAATGATATTAATTTAATATCACCATTTATTATGACCAGTTCCTGATTAATACATTAAAAACAGATTAGGCCTATCAATAACTAACAAAAGTATGAGTCATTTTCTAAGGTTTTTTAATACTTAATAATATTTGTGGGATACAATAAATGAAAATAAAATATACAAATTGCAGATAATCAAATAATGCAGCTGTGATGGACCCGCTGACCTGGTTATCTCTGGGGCTGCAATTGGCAGCATTGTGCAGCATTGTGGGCGCGCTGCTACTGTATTTGCTGCGGAAGGTACGCGTGGCTGAAGTGCTGCCCGTAGACAGCGCAAAGACTGTGCTTGTAACCTCCGTCGATTCGGCACTTGGACTTCAGGTAAGCCTTTGGAAGCTTTTAAAACCAATAAAAAACAAAGTAATAAATAAAACCAGTCATAATTAATAAATAAATACGATACTTGAAACTCCTAACATTTACAAATATATCCTAAACTTTACAGATTGCAACATACCTAAGCAGCAAAGGCTGGCGAGTGATAGCCGGCTGTCGGCAAGGCGGTCTCGGGGCTCGTCTAGCCGAATCCTGGCTACAAGCGCATGTAGCGGGAACACCGGAACATCAATCCCCACCCAGGCTAGCCACATTAGAACTGGATGTGGCTCGAGAAGACTTATTGGAAGAAGCAGCTAGAGCTACAGCGCAACACCTGCCAGCTGGAGAACATGGTAGTTCATTAAAAAATATTAATTTTGCATTTCTACAAAATGATTTCATTGAACTAGATTATCATCTTTTTTCTCTAGAAAATGTAAAAATTTTTGTTAAAAAATCATTCAAATTTAAAATAACGGTACTTAGCAAAACGCAAATGCACTGCCCGGGAATCGAACCCGGGTCGCAAGAATGGGAATCTTGCATGATACCACTACACCAGCAGTGCTCAGATAAGATTTCAGAAATAAAGGTTCCATTTATAAGTGTGATTTCCTACGATTTTATCGAGGTATAAAATACAGTTTAGAAATGTAAATTTATATTATTTTTTATAATAAATAAGGTAAACTGCCTTGCTTTAAATATAAAGTTATATTAATTAGGCGACATCTAACGGTACATATAGTAATTACATCAAATGCAAACTACATGACAATACAAGTCTAGAGTAAAGATAACTGCGCACAACACGAGTTAACAGTCACTGCCTATAGATGCCTCTCATTAAAATATATAACTTTAAATATTTATTAATTAAAATCTTTATTGGCATTCATGTTTAAAAAAAAATTCAATTATTTTACGGTTGTAGAACAGTGATCACAATAAAAAAATAGGTTGCTTTTGTTGTGTGGTTCTTCTCAGACAAGGGCGCGTTTTCAACCCTCGTAGTCTTAACTCTTATGTTGGAGAGAGTCCAGAAGGGTTTATTTGGATAAGTATGGTACCATTATGCCTTTCTTGAGTCTTCAAATTGAAGTACACAAATGATCACTGATATGGATTCAAAGCGAAAAAGATATAAATATATGAATAAGTACATGAATCAATCAATCAATGAAAGAATGAAAAAAATAAATAAGTAAGAAAATAAAGAAATAAATTAGAGGAAAGAGGTAACTTTTAGGAGTAATTTTAAAATATGTCAAATTTTCATTTACATTTTGGTAATTCTAGTAAGAAAGTGTATTTGCAAAGTTATAATAATTATGTCTTCAGTTGTGATTTTATTATTTTTTTGTGTTATACAACTATCAGGTGTTTGGGCGGTGATCAACACGGCTGGTAGCAGCGGGTATGGTGGGGCAGCAAGCTGGGAGAGTGCTCTGAGGTGTAACATCCTCGGAGCTCTCAGGGTCGCCAGAACGTTCTCACCTCTGCTGGCAGCTGCCGCAGCTGATCACCCACACGCTGGACGACTGTTTTATATCGGTAAATGATATATACACTCAATACATAGTGTAAGGTTTACTATATTTATTATTACAATTTTAAGTTTGATATTTGTTTTATTTATTTTTTATTATTTATTTATTTATGCACCAGAAACTTTTACAACCTTTTATAAAATAATAATTTTGTACATTGGATAACTTATCTCTATGAAGAGGTGTCTTTAATGTGATTTAATGTGTTTTTTACTAAAATGAATTAATTAATTCTATCAATAACTTTTAAAAGGACCACTATAGCCTTCGAATTTATCAATTTTATTAATTGAGCGAAGCGAGCGGAGCGCTCTACTGGAGAGAATTTGTATTGGTTTTACAAAGTTGGCATTAAAACGGCTTAACGGTTCGGTTTCAAATTTTGCACACATACCATGCTGATATGTGTGGTGGTTTGTTAAAAAAAATTCAAAAAAATTCATTGTCGTTGAGGAATAATGTCCAAAAAACATCACTCCCATAGACTTCAATGTAAAAAAATTAGCGCAAGTGTAAGGTCTACAATTACGACATCCCACACCAAGACGAAGCCTTCGGTTTGGTTCGCTTCGCTTAATATGCAAACGGCACCCGAGATTTCGCGATCGCAATAAGTCGAAATGGAGGGTCTGGTGGCGTTCCTAGTTATTGGCCTTGTCATTCAGATTCTTCAATCTTTAAAGTAACTTATATTTTGTATTTTGTTAGTTGATTTGATTAAGATTCAAATCATGAATAGTACGTCTTTTCCAAAATAGAATAACAAATTGTAGATTTAATCAAAATAATTAAAATGAGGCATAATAACATTATTTATTATTTAAATAACGTGTTTATTATTTGAAATTTTATTTAGAAATAATTAACTTTTTTGTGTTTAAAGTTAATGATTTGATTAAGACTGTAAATTATTTGATGAGGGTAGTTTGTAAGCACGAGGGTATATAAACTGCATTTTTGGGAGTTATTGGATTGAGTCTATTTTATTCAAGCGGAGAAAAAGTGCTAAATACTAGTAAAATAAAGTGAAGTGTTCATAGAAACACATGTGTTTTGATTCCACTCTAAAATGCTTAACAAAAATGCATAAAACTTTGAAGTTTAGTTACAATAGTGTTTTATTGTAGATAAGTACGATCATAATTATATTACGGGTATTTAAAACACTCTCCAGACGTTTTTGCATTTGTAGTAGTATAAATATATTATACGGTGTACAGTCTGAAAAAAAAAATTCGTCAAATTTTAAAGAAGAAAACATTACATATTATGACAGCCCGGTCATACTGTGCTCCGTTTACTGTTATATCGCCCTCAGTTTAATCTCATTGAAAATATATGGGGAATATTGAAAATTACTTCCTTAAAAATAATGTCATAATGTACGTGAGTTCTATATTATGGAAATGGAATGGAAAAATGTTTCTCTACATGCTATTAGAGAGAAAAAATTCAAGGCACGGATGAGGCTTTATAAAAATAAAATATAATAATAATAATATTTTGATATCATTAAAAATTATAGTTAACACAAATGATTCATCGTTTGAAAGTGAGGACGAGATTATGTCTGGAGCTTAGGATTAGAATTAAATGTTTTGTTTAATATTAATATTATTAATTTTTAAATATTGTTTAACTGGTGTACCTGACGAAACATTACAAAAAAATTATAGTTTATTTCTTTATGTGCTGACCGTACACAGCTACAAATACAAAATGTCTGATTTAACTGTACGTTTTGTAGGTCTGACGTCTGACACGGCTGTCTCGTCCCTGTCGTGTTCCACCCCCAGTGCCGCTGCTGCAGCAGCTCGCTGGGGCACGTGGGGCGCTGCTAGAGCGCTCAGCGCAGAGCTGCGTGCGAGGAGACTGCACGTGGTGCTGCTGCACGCCACCGACCTGCCAGCTGAGGATATCTACGCGCCTCCACAGCAGCTGACACCAGTCAGCCAACCCTCCAGGTTTGGATGAGACTACTATTTCGAGAACCTTCTGGTCTATTCTCTTACAACAGTTGCACTGAGATAAATATGATGATAGTAGGCAGCAGACGAAAAAAAAAACAGAAAATACGTACATTCATAACCATAAAAATATCTTATTGTACAAGAACTGCTTGTATTCTAGTCTTTTTTCCCTTCCAGTCGGCCAGAGACCCCAAATTCTGAAGTGAGCTCATCGTCATCAGCGACCTGTGCCGTGACCATGCCGGGTGAGGCGGCGGAGTACAGCGCCAAGGTGCTGCCTGCAGCCGCGCTCAGGGTGCTGGAGGACGCGCTCACCACGCCCTCGCCCAGGGACTCATACTACTTGAAGATCAAACAAGACTCCTGGTTCACGAGGATACCATCCCTGAGAGTCACCCACTGACGAGTTTTGCTCTCGTTTCCGCTTGTTTTATTCGAGTCATATCGCTAGGACTAATATTCTTGTACATACATTCACATATTATTAGTATAGCAGTACACACTGTTGCTTTTTGAATTTATATACCATTTATTATTAAATCCACCACCGTACACGGAGGGTGGAGCTGAGTGAAGAATTGTTGCTGAATGAGTATCACATACTTGTAAAATTAGCAGAATAAATAGTGGCTATAATATTAAGAAAAATAAGAACACGCGTGCAATTTCAAAATATTTCATATAACTTTTTGAGATACACTTTGAACATTTAATAAAAAACTACAATCACAAATGTCACCAAAATCTTCAGAACCTATAAGCCACTGTCCTCGACAACTCTGCCAATTTTTGATATCCTACCATTATTCTAGGAGGAGTAGCATCAGTAACGAAACACATTTGACAAGTAAAAGCTTCACTCAGCTCAGTAAATATCATATAATAAATGCTTTAATCATTCTGAACAAACCATATATATTATAATATATCCAAAGAATCTCAATCAAACGGCATATCTATTGTTATTGAACTTTTTTATAAATATAAATTCTAAGTTAATTATCGACCTACTATTAACGGGATAGTAGAGGTAAGCGATCTCGGAGGTGATGAACAAACCGACAGTGCTGTCGCAGTGCCAATCTACGTTTCATAAGGAAATCCAGTGAAGCCATTAGTATAGGTTTCATATATTATGGATGGTTGTAATGCGACCTAACAGTGTAAATAATGTTGAGTTGTATATTAAAACATTTCTTATAAATACACTATATATTGTTTTATTTACCAATTTTTTTTAAACCGGAACAGGTGTTTGTCTACAGCCTGCCTAATTTTGAACATGACTAACGTGTAGCACATTTAGCCAGAAAGTATCTATTTACTCTAGATTTGAAGTTGAACATTGTATTTACCAGGAAACACTGACTCCGGCACAGAGTTCCAAACTTTCGCCGTCAGCACAATGAAAGTAGAAGCGAAATGCTTTGTTCAGGACTTCGGAACCTCAATCGTAAATTCTGGCTGAGCTTCTGGTTGTTTGGTGATTGAAAGGAACTGGGTGTATCAGGTTATGTAGCTCTTTTGCAGACTCGGAAATGAAGCCGATAAAAGACTGACAAACTAGTCATATTGGAGCAATGTTCCAGATTTTGGAGTTTTGCTTTAACAAAGGTGGTATCACCTACGAGCCTCTGAGCCCGTGTCGCAATTGATTTCAACGCCTCTAGTTGGGATTTTTTTGATGCAGACTTAAATATACTTATAAAAAAAATAAAACTACACGGCGGATATTTTTTTATTATATTTAGCATTCAGGTTCTTTGACCTTCATGTTATCAAAAGTAAGCCAAACTTTATAATCTTCAACACAAACTAAATTTCCACCTAAACCTAGTTTAACTTCACTGTTCAAATTGCTGATACAAGTCCAATATTGAAGTGGTCCTGAACCCAGAGTCTGCCACTGAGCCGCTGTGCTCACAGCAAAATTAATTTTATCCGTTTCATTATTTAAATAATATACACTGTCTGGATATTTCAACGATATGCTTTGAATACTGCGAACACTGAAAAACATACGTAAAATATTTCAATAAAACTATTTTACGGATATACTCGCTTTTATTTTTACATTTTTAATTTAACCCGACGTTTCGAATGCTTTGCAGCAAACATGTTTGCGGTAAGATGAGATGATGATGTCTGTCAGTTAGACATATACCATCATCTCGACCCAAATTATATCCGTAAAATAGTTTTATTGAAATGTGTAATACTCGTGTAAATCTTAGAAAACATTATACGTAAAATAGTTAAATCATTGATATTTCATTGTATGTCATTCGACTCTTCTTACCCATATTTTTTTGTACATATCTGTTTCCTGTGGCGGTAAACATCTAAAAATATTCTTTTAGAGTTTGCGAAGATCTCATAAACGGAATGCGTATCACCTGGAGGTCTGGTCAGCACCTGGACTCGTATTGAACTACCCCGCGTCACAAACTCTTGGCTTTTTATTACATTACTGTAACAATATTGCGTTTGTAAAAACATTATTCAAACCAATAAAAAATGTATTGATAGATTATTAACATCGGGCACTAGGAGAATGTTAATAGAGAGAAGATATGCCTTCACGAGGAAGCTTGGCCACGTTTCATGGGTTACGTAAATTCATTAGGTTCTAAGATAAGAAAATTATAAAGTTATTCAAAAGTTTATTATACTGATGTTCTTCATGAGAAATAAATATCTTTAAACTCATATTTGTACGACGTAATTAGATGAATGGAACTCCAACCAAACAAAGAAAAAACATTTTTTGATAAACAGAAAGTTACCTCTTTAATGGAAAATCCAGAAAATTCCATCCTGGCAGTAAGGGTTGGACCCGCTTCGGCATTTTGAAATAAGTTAGTTTTGGATACACCTGTCTCAAATTATGTGCGATCGAGTTTATAACATCCAAGTCAAGGGAGATACACATAAGAAGATGCCCGTAGGCACTCTCTTTTTCAGGAAACGATGGACGATCACCTTTATATAATAACAATAAAAATTTAAAACTTCAAGCCATTAATAATAATATAGTAATATTATAACTATCCAATAAAAATAGAGGTCATTTATAATATTATTATTTAAAAAAATGGCCAAAAAATGCCAAATGCTATTTCCCCTGATATCATTATAATAGTTAAGATTTCCGTTATAAATAATTCTCCGGCTGTACTCATGTTCATTCTATTAGAATTTGCCCTTCTAGTTCATATCTTTTCCTAACTATGAATCCAGTTCGAAATGAAATAAGGTTCATGCCTTACGCCGTGATTAAATTATGTGTACTGAAAAAAGTAGAAGTTGATATGTTGAAGTTGAATAAACGTTTAAAACACCAATAGGCGTTCAACTCAGCATCTCCAGATTTTACTTTTATAAAAATACTCATTTAGCATATCAGATACCCACTGCCCACGTTGACCAGCCCAGGAACTGTATGGTCTATCCACACCCCGCCCCTCTCATCTGCCATGAGCACACCACGCGCTACGGAACCTGATACACCGCGTGTGCTTTTTCGCTGATCATATATTGCTACTGCGAGATAATCTGTGTAAGTTGGCTGTAAAAAGGAAGCACTCGGCTTGGAACTTGGAAAAATGCAATTTTATGTTACCTTTTATATCTTAAGCTTATTTATTTATTTTTTCCACTAAAATAGGGTCAGATTTGGTATCAATTGCAGGCTAACCTACCAATATTCACCATCACTCATCATTACATTATCATCATCAACGGAATAGAGAGGACGTTTGTAGAAGTTATATTTTTTTTAAACCAGCATACGTATAATTTATTGTATTTTGCCTCTAGTAATGCTTACCCTAAATATAGGCGAAAGAGTGTGTTGCAACATAGAATTAGATGTTATATATGTGTCCGACGGTTCCCATCTTCCCAAAGACGCTGGTGTTATAAATGTGAAGTTACGACCCAACTCGAAGAACGGAACCACATCCGCCGGAGGCTTATAAATGTACCACCTATAATGATTGGAGTATATTTTAATTAGGCCCTCAATATTTTGATTCGGGTGAGGTCAAATACCCTTAACGCAAAAGGCGTCGATAGATTCAACAAACTGAAAAGTAAATTGTCACTTTTCTAACTGAGTATATTATTTTTTCATCAACACATTAAGCAAAGCTTTGAATGTTTCTTTAGAACTATAACGTTTTAGTCCTATCCGTAAAAATTAGATTCTAATTAGAAGAAAACACTTCAGAATATAAGATAACGTCATATGATTTCTTTAGCAAATAGTTTACAAGCGGGCAGACATGTGTAGACATTGTATTAGCTACTTGTAAAATAATCGTTTAACGCCATTAAGAGTTATGACATTTTTTTAAACACAAATCCCTTCATATATTATATAATAGAGCAAGACTACAATAATAATATAATAATATTAATAAACGGTAGAATAAGTATAAGAACATTGTATATTTCTTTTAGTTAATATTTATTTTTATTTTTAAATTCCTTTTTCATTATTATATTCCATTAAATAATTGGCATTATTATTACCTACTGTTTGCATATTGTATCTCAAATAATATTTGCTATAACGTTATGAAACATTAGATCGTTAGCCAAAGTACTGAAATAGTATACGATATATTTCAATATATTTACCAATCCACCGGCGCATTGCTGTTATCTCTACAATGTAAATTAATATAACCCCATCCTTCTGTGTCTGAGGAGCAATAACTTATAAGATATATATAAAATATATAAAATAATATTTTTTTCATTGAAAATGCAAAACTATAACATGATATTTATTGCTGCGATAAATATAAAGTTACAAAATATTGGAAATATCATAAAAAAACACTACGTTCAGTTTAATATAATTTATTGCGAATCAGGTTTTATTTGCATTTACAATATACTGTATTTAAATGTCATATAATAATATTTTTATAATAAGAACATAAGTTCAGCGTGTCCGTATATATACTTATAGAAAAAAATTTAAATACTGAGAGTAAGTTACTAGGTTCACGCAAGCGGGGTTAGCCTCGCGACGCAGCGCGCGTGAACTTAGATTTTCACGAGTACACATTTACACAGTAAATTATTTTTTATTTCAGCACTATATTACAGACCTTTTTAACAATTGAATTTAATGCCGTGTTATTTATATTACAGTCAGTCAGTCAGTCAGTCAGTAAGTCAGTAAGTCCGTAAGTCAGTAAGTCCGTAAGTCAGTAAGTCCGTAAGTCAGTAAGTAAGTCAGTCAGTCAGTCAGTCAGTCAGTCAGTCAGTCAGTCAGTCAGTCTTTCACGTTAACGTCTCGGCCAAAACAGCAGGTCAAGCATTGTTTAAAAACATAATTATCATTCAGATAACATTGACAAAAATAATAATTTACCGACTGAGTTGAAAATTTGAGTAAAGTAGCAATTAATAAACATCATATTAAGGACTAAAAATATATTCAATTAAAAAAAACACATGTTTTATAATTTATTTTTTATTTAAAATCTTATATTACATTATCTTTTATT
The DNA here is from genome assembly GCA_959347395.1 of Mechanitis mazaeus. Lineage (NCBI taxonomy): Eukaryota > Metazoa > Arthropoda > Insecta > Lepidoptera > Nymphalidae > Mechanitis > Mechanitis mazaeus. Next base: position 9,783,618 of record OY365747.1, read on the forward strand.
ACAATTTTACTTGATTAGAACGACACTTTCTAACAAGTTATTACAATATTTACCCATAAAGGGATAAATTAAAAAAATATTGTTTTGATCAGCATTTAGATATATTTTATTGTATCCGACAGAAACTTAATAAACTACTTCTTTCTATATAGTAGTTAGAAATAATTAAGGACTAAATACCATCTTTTCTTTAAAAGATTTTACATTTTAATTTCAAGCACAGCCAAGAAAATATATGAAGGTACCTTCTTCTTCTTCTTCTTTCTATTTAAGTACAAATAAACTGAATAGTAGTATTTTATGAGTAAATTTTTCAAACACTCTAATATTATGAATTAAAACACGACAAAAGTAACTTAGTTATGTTATTTATGTTGTAATCTCGTTATTCCTAAATTGTATCTACATAGTTCTATCACTGTGTGTGTCAATTGTTACACGTCTGCACGGACTCTATGAGGTGCGCGAAGTTACCCCACAGTATGGGCCCCGACGTGCACACAGTGCCCCCGCCGCGGGACTCCTGCGGCAGCTGGAATAACACACGTTATTATTATAAAGATTTATAGAAACGTCATAATAAAAGCGTACACCAATATGTACTAATACTTAAATAACCTGCCACCCCCCGTGAATGAAATAATAATAATTAAAACTAAAGTAAATACTATAGTTAAATTATTGAGGAATTAATAGTAAAAGTAACCTGCCACCCCCTGTTTTATGTACTAATAATAAAAGCAATCTGGCTCCCCCCGTTGATGTACTAATAGTGAAAGTAACATGGCTCTCCCCTGTTGGTGTACTAATATTTAAAGTAATCTGCCTCACCGCCCTGTTGATGTCCCCTACGCAGACCCAGTAGTCGGCCACCTTGGTGTCCTGGCTGTTGTGCATCTTGTGAGCGACAGCCACCGACCACTTGGAATGGTCGTTATGAGACGTGAACGACATCTTGGCTATCGGGAACTTCAACCTCTCTATGTTCCGGACTCTGGAGGAAAGTTATAATAACATAGATTTTCATATCACTTTAAATAGCAAACAATAAATGAAACTCTCAAGTTATTAATTACATTCTCAACATATTCCTTATTATTTTTATCTTTTTTTGTTGTTGGAAGTTTTTCCTTACAATGACTTGTGTACGCCATTGTTTTTTAGCGTCTCCGTAAATTTGAAGATCCTAATTTTTCAGTCATATGAATAATGGTTGACGCACAGCGGAGATAATGTGAGACAACTGTCTCACAAACTATTTCAGCGAGGTGGCAGACTCAGCTCAATAAGAGAACCCATCAGCTTAACTGGTGTTATTAGGGGATTTTAATGGCCATCACCAGGACTGGCTACATCCAAACCTAGACATCAACTGTACTGGGAGGAAGACAAAATGTCTTGACCTCTCGTTAGATCTCACCAAGTTGCTCCAAGGGGCTAAACTTCCTACTGTTTAGACCTACTCGATACTCGATAAATATTTTATTACTCCTGGATGGTTCGAATTACTGCCTGGTGAAATCTGTATCCGTCTACTAGCCCCAATTCCCGCCCTAAAGGTGAATATGGCGATACAGGTCAGCCGATTGGAATGAGATGTGGTTTTTCCTCACATCTTTCCCTTGGCAGCCTGTACGCTTCTGTTCGCGTGATCCTAGATACCTGCTTAGAATTCATCACTGATGTGCTAACAAAATGGAGTATATTTTATCTTCTGACATCAACTTGAAAAGCTTTTATTTAATATCAAATTCTTTTCATATAATATGTTTTGTTTAAAATATTACATTATGGACAAATCTGATCTTAAAAAACGAAAAGACCTGAAAAATTGGCAAATGAAAAAGCTAAACCACAAAGAATGTCACACTTCAAAATATATATCAAAAATATAGAAAAAACATCTTGTATTAAAGTCCTAAGGACGACTATCGCAAAATAGGTTTTTATATTTAAAAATGAATTTGAAACCATATTATTTGACATAAGAGTAACGGTTTCCTTATAATAATTAATTAAAAATAAAGTAATATTTCTTAATCCTTAACATTAAAAGAAACTGTACATAGTGACATAAAATACATAAACTGTTTTCTCGGTGGTAGACCATAACATCGGGTCGCCGGCAAGGTTACCACCCATTGGGCAAAGTCGTGCCGCAAAGCGACCTAGTCGTGTTCCGGCACGCTGCTCAATGAAGCCGTATATGGGAAATGGGTCTGAACAGCTGCGTTGCGTTGGCGAACCGGTTTGGCGTCGAGTTGATGTTGGTTGTGTCGGGTGCCTAGTCGAGGAGGGTAGCGGGATCCGAAGCGACGGCTTTCCGCTGGCCGCCCGCAGATAGTTGGGGGCCCAAATAGTCGGTTAGCCACCCACGAAAGGCTGCCCCGCCAGCTGCGAAAAATCCCAGGGTGGCTCCATCGTGCTGGTTGGCGACCAGACGAGGAGGCCCGATGGCGATCCCTGGGGGGGTTCGGGCGTCCCCGCAGTCTCCAGACTAGCCTCCCAGTGGCATGACAACACCAATTTCAACGTCGGGTTCGATACGCAGCGTCTCGTTCAACTGCCATTTCCCATACTATTCACTCTTATTATATTTAATTTATGAAAAGTTTTAAAAAAAGGAACAAGTTTTTTCAGCGGTTGCACTCCTCCTCACTTTTAGTGCACCTCAGTAACATCCGAGGCTTGCACTCAAATCTCGAACCTGTCCACCACCATCTCGAGACAGCGCAGCCGCACTTGCTCTTTTTGACGGAGACGCAGATTCAATGTCCTATGAGTGCTGCACACCTGGATTATCCCGGTTACACGTTAGAGCACAACTTTCGCTCACGTGCCGGGGTATGTGTGTACGCGCGGAACGACCTCTGTATCCATCGTCTCCGTCACCTTGAAGACCCCACTTTTTCTTCCATATGGGTTTTAGTAGATACAGGAATCGAAAAAATTCTGTATTCCTGTGTCTACCGTTCGCACAGCGGTGATCAGGAGACCACTCGTTTATTTGAGTATCTCAGTGAGGCTGCTGATATGGCTCTGCATCGATACCCTTCAGCGCAGCTCGTCTTTCTGGGGGACTTTAATGCCTGTCATCAGGAATGGCTGTACCCGTACCAGAAGACGGACCATGCTGGAAGAGAGGCGAGGAACTTCGCGTTGTCTTTGAACCTCTTTCAGCTGGTTAGGCAAGCGACGAGGGTCCCTGATGTGGAGTCCCATACAGCCAACTGCCTTGACCTTCTGCTGACAACTGATCCGGACAGATATCGTGTTGAGGTTTCCTCCCCCTTGGGAACTTCCGATCACTGTCTGGTGAAATCTGTATTTACTTATTCCCCACCAGTTTCCGAACCACATGGTGTCAGGCGAATATGGAAATACAAGTCAGCAGATTGGGATGAGATGCGGCACTTTTTTGCATCTTATCCTTGGCGGCAGGTCTGCTTCTCTTCTTTGGATCCGTCGAGTTGCGCAGATGCTATAACCGATGTGGTGCATCAAGCAATGGAGTATTTCTTTCCGTTTGCTGATGTACCCATCGGTGGCAAAGCTCGCCCATGGTTTAATGCCGAATGTGGTCATGCTGAAGGCCGAAAACATTCGGCATACCTCAGTTGGGCCGACGCTCGAAGCCGCAAATCTCCGGATGTAAGATCTAAGAAGAGAGCCTTTAACCGAGCTGCCAAGTCTTACAAAAAGGCGTTGCGGAAGGCTCGTCTCGATCGAATCGCTAAGAATGGCGAAGAGCTCTCTGTCAGACCAACCGGCAGTCGAGCTTTTTGGTCTCTTGCCAAATCGATCGAGTCGAACTTCTGTAAACCCTCACTGCCTGCAATGCAGAAGCCGGACGGATCCCTGGCCCATACAGCGACAGAGAAAGCGAATTTACTTGCTTCTCTGTTTGCTAATAATTCACATCTTGACACTAGCAATGCGTCTCCAGCACATCTTCCTCACTGCGGTATTTCGATGCCTGAAATCCGCATCACAAACAGAGAGGTACGGAGAACATTGTGTCGTTTGGATGTGAATAAAGCCAGTGGTCCTGATGGTATACCAGCCATTCTGCTTAAAACATGCGCAGCTGAGTTGTCTCCTATATTAACACGTCTGTATCGACTCTCTTTCGAGACTGAAATAGTGCCGAAATCCTGGAAGCTTGCCAACGTACAACCAGTGCCCAAAAAAGGCAAACGTGCCGATCCTGCCAATTACAGACCGATTGCAATCACCTCCATACTCTGCAAGATTATGGAGCGTGTATTGAACTCGCGCCTTTTAGCATACCTAGAAGGTAACGATCTCCTCAGTGACCGACAGTACGGGTTTCGCCGAAATAGGTCCACTGGGGACCTTTTAGTGTATGCTACTCACATTTTAAGCGAGGCTATCGAGAAGAACGGAGAAGCGGTCGCCGTCTCTCTGGACGTCTCGAAGGCTTTTGACAGGGTCTGGCATGCGAGCCTTATAAGCAAGCTTTCAGCGTACGGTATTTCTCCTGGTCTGATCGGCTGGGTTACGGACTTCCTGAACCTTAGAATTATCCGAGTTATTGTTGAAGGGTGCTCGTCGGAGCCCTTAACAATAAATGCCGGGGTTCCTCAGGGGTCCGTTCTTTCTGCAACTCTTTTCCTGCTGCATATAAACGATCTGCTGAAGCCCGGAATCTATGGGTACGCAGACGACAGCACAGTTGTAGAAAGATATCTGCCAAGCACTCGTGCCAGTAGAGAACAAGTACAGTCAGAAAGAGAAGCCATGGTGCAACGTTTGAGTGACAAACTTCAGGCAGTCTCTGAATGGGGCAGTGCCAATCTTGTCACATTCAACGCCACCAAAACGCAGACGTGTTTGTTCACCGCCAAAAGGAGCCCTTTCACCTTGGCTCCTTCTTTTCAGAATGTATCTTTGGAATACAGTGACCGACTTCAGTTGTTAGGCTTAGAGATTTCCTCGAACCTCAACTATGGTCGGTGCATTGAGTCCAGAGCAAGAGTAGCTGCAGGAAAGCTTGCCATTCTTGCGAAGGTCCGACAGTACTTTACACCGGGACAGCTACTTGTATTATACAAAGCACAGATCCGGTCGTGTGTGGAGTACTGTGGTCACATATTTGCTGGTGCCGCAAAGTCTCATCTAGCGGTTCTGGACTCAATCGAGAGGCGAGCAAAAAGGCTTATTGGCGAGCAAGACTTGGTTGACGCCAATCTTCAAAGCCTTGAACACAGGCGGAGAATTGCTGGCCTCTCAGTATTCTATAGGATACATTTTGGAGAGTGTGCACAGGAATTACATGACGTAATTCCCCCATCCCCCTTCTACCAACGGACATCCCGACGCACGGCGAGTATCCATCCATACGTTGTGGACATTCCACCTGTCCGAACGAAGCGCTTTGCTTCGTCTTTCTTTATTCGCACGGCGAAGGACTGGAACAGCTTGCCTGCGTCGGTATTTCCATCTGAATATAATGTGGGTGTCTTCAAGAGAAGAGTGAATAGGTTACTGAGTTAATGCGCCTTACCATCTATGACTACATTTCCACTTTCCATCAGGTGGAATGTAGTCAAGCGTTAACTCAGACAGTGTAAAAAAAAAAAAAAAAAAATAAAAATAACACCATTTGTTTTTGTTTTTGTTACGACTTGTTATTGCAGTGACATTCAAAAGAATTAGACATAAATTACAAGTTATGGAATTCAAATAAAAAGTAAAATAAGTAATAACATCGAATTCACTGAGTGGTGCAAATAAAAATTATAAAACATAAAATATGATATATATTAAATTGTGACAAGATACTTCATCGATAATATTCACATTTCACAATTTGTTATCTGTACCTGGCGCGCGAAATATAAACAACTTTACAGAAAACATTTTTTATTTTTACTAGATTATTTTAATTTATAATTTCTTTGTTAATTCGATATGACAATATTATAAATTAGTAAGTAGTTTTTCTTCAGAGTTAATTTTCAAAATAAATACTTTCCTTATTCTCGTATATGTACTTTGATTAACATTTTTAAAATTATATGTAATTAATTATTAATTATATTATGGATATATTTTGCAAGGGTAATAATTTTACAACAAGTGGATTCCAGTTCAAGGCGATCGCATTAAAAACATTAAAAGTGAACACATAGAATCTTATGTTTTTAAGAAAAGTTCCAATATTATAATTTCCTTTATTAATAATAGGACTGTTTTATTATAAATGCTGACAATATTATTTTAGCAGACGTTGCGATTTAGTAAGTTAATTTATTTTAATTATAAAATTACTTTGTCAGGCTATTTCATTTTAATTTCATTTTAATTTTATTTCAATTTTATTTTGTTTTTTTTTTAAATTAAACATATTCTGGTTGTTGTCACTACTTGTCAGGATGGCGTAGGATGTAACTAAAAAACAGTGTTGGGTTTTTTTATTAAGACCAGTCAACATTTAGATGTATTTTATTACAAGTCAACCACCCTTCAATTACCTTTAACAAATATAAAATATACAGGTATTCCTTCATTCATCAACAGATACCCATTTTAAATGATTGTGAGGTTATGAAAAATATAACTTACTGGAAATTCCTGGTACATTCGGAGTCCAAAGTGCCAGGTCCATTGGTCCAGGATTCCACCAGCAGGTCAGACTGCAGCACCTCCGCCACCAGCCCGCTGTACAGGTCGTCGTTGAACATCGCGCTCTTCGCAAAAGATAGGAACTTTCTGCCCACCAGGGTCTCGAAACTCTCTATGTGATACCTAAAAGTCGCCGAGTCGGGTGTTACTACAGACTGCTACTCATATACATCATCATGTATTAGAGATGCATCGACTCACCAAGGAGAGACGTCGATGGTTTTGTTTCGCACGACGTCCAGTAGGTTGGGCAGCTCGTTCTCGAACTCCTGAGGGATGTGGCTGTGCACGATGAGCGGCTCGTTGTACTTCAGCTGCGTGCCCAGCTGGTTGAGGGTGGACGTCTGCACAGACACACACAGGAACGACTGACCGTACTTGGTGCCCGTGGATGGGTAGCTGTACGAGCTCACGTTCAGACCGTGCGCTGGAACATAGGGACTTTAGAAAAACATACGACGGATGACTTCTCATAACTAGTGTTACAGTGGTAAAATTGAAAATATGTTTGTGTATCATAAAAAATGGTGTTTCCTAGATAAATGAAATACTTACTGTCAGGGATGGGAGGAAACCTGGGAACCGAGTGCACCAACCAAAGTGAGGTAAACTTGTCTCCTAGTATGACACCTTTTGTATGTCCACTCTCTACTCTATTCTTCATGAATTTTGAATGCATTTTACACATTTCAGCTAAATCATAATCGTCATAGTATTTATCGCCCAATTTGAACTTTTTGTACTTTTTGACTCCCGGTTGCTTCAGTTGTCCTAAAAAAAGTACCATGAGGTTAGCATCCGGAGACAGCTTAATGATAAAAAAAAAATATTTGCAACTGCTCACCTTTTTTGCTCTTGGAGTACATATCTGCAACAGACTGCAGTATATCAGGTTGATGTTCAGTAGCTGGAGGCTGATCATTGTACACTAAGGATATTATATTTTTGTCCTAAAATAATAAACACATTTTTGTTCTATAATAATAGAGTAAAACATTCATGATATTTACATTAGCAAATGTTTTATTTTAGTCAAACCTGATATAATGGTGCTAAAGTCTTCCCAACCATTGACCGTGGATCACTTATGGCTAAGTCTGACATAATCCAGCCACCCCTTAACTTAGAAGGTGTAAGGTGCATATAAGCTACACCCCTACGTACCAGAGGATTTAAATGGTTTTTTTCTCTAGGTAATTTGTAAACATAAAACCTGAAAGTATGTATGAACTTGTATTTATCATATAAGTTTATCATATTTTTTTGAATTATAATTAAATCCATAGTAAATAACACTATATTTTTATACTATTCTACATGTATATAACTTAAATTAGTTTTTATTTATATCATGATTGATGTGAAATGAAAACTTAATAAGTCAGTAGTTTTTTCTTAGATTTTTACGAGTACACCTTTAAAATAAAACTATTTTTTACAGATTAAAACTCGCATATAATTATAATATAATTAAAATGCAACCAAATTATACGCGAGTTTTAATCCGTAAAAAATAGTTTTATTTCAAGTCAGTAGTTGTTTTTATTTACAATATCACACTTTTAAGGAAAACCATGACTACAGCAATAGTTCTTTGTTTTGAAAATGAATCATTAATCATAATTACTCATATTGATAAAACTTCACAGTATTAGGTGATGAGCAAAATACTAAAAAAACTCTGTATTATATTATATTAGAATCTATAATGAAACTATATTAGTTTAAAAAACTTACCAGTCAACTGGTTCTCCTCTCTCGTTCCTACATTGCGGCGTCAAACATGTACAATATGACACAAGTACAATATATAATATTATATTTGAACTGCTTAACACGAAGCGTACTAATCCCATGGCTACGACCGTCTAAGTAACAAGAGACACAGGAACTTCGATTTGCTTTTGTTTATGATGTCATGCGGTTCAACCAAAACAAAAGAAGGAACAATATAATGTTTACACAACATTACCAATTTGTTTCCTTTGGCTATATAAATTATGATACATGCCCAAATTGTAGTGACTCTTATTTCAAAATTATATTTTGTCAATGCTGATTTGTTTGTAAACAATTGGAATTTGGTATGCGACACTGATGAACTGTCAAAACAAATGGCGTCATTATCGTTCAAAAACGTTTTGCTGCGCAAACGCAGGCAAGCATATTTTATTGTTTAACTTTTAATATTATATTTAACCAATGGTAAAACGTAGAAAGGGCAAGGTTGAAATAATTACAAAATGTTACCAAATAAAACCGTATTTATTAAAATAACATATATAAAATGTTAATTCTGATCACATTACTGAGAAGACATTCATTTCATGAATAATAATAAATATCAAAAATAAATGCTCTACACCTTTTCTTATAATCTATTTGAACTGATGTAAACATGATTATTGCTGTGTTGGCATGGAAACGGCGGCTTTAGAATGTGATACGTCGCTTTGTCTCCAGAAAGATACAACAGTTTTTAATTCGGTGTAGAAGTCAATACCTTGTTTTCCACAGAAATGATTTGTACCTAAAAAGCTGCCTCTTGAGCCAGAAAATGAGAACATAGACAATGGTACTGGGATAGGAACGTTCACTCCTACTTGACCTACGTCGATTTCTGAAGCGAATTTCCTTGCGGTCGCTCCATTTGTTGTAAATATGGCGGTTCCGTTTCCGTAGGGGTTTGCGTTAATCATTTTTATAGCCTCATCTAAAGTATCAACGAACAGACAGACTAGAACAGGTCCGAAGATTTCTTCTCTATAGCATTCCATGCTCGGTTTGACGTCGGTAAGGATGGTTGGTCCAACAAAGTTTCCTTTCTCGAAGCCCTGGACTTTGATGCCTCTTCCATCAAGAACAACTTTAGCGCCCTCCTTTTTACCTGCGAAATTGTATATTGAAGTAATATTGAACCAAAATACTTGTATAATACTAGAAGTACTAGAAGTAAATAATTTTACTTTATATGATAAATACATTTAGTACCTGCAGTAATCATCCTAAGTCTATTTATAATACATACTCAATCAAATAAAATATATTTATCAACAAAATGATTACCAGATTCTATAAGTTTGAGAATTCTCTCTTTAGCTTTAATGGAGATGACCGGACCAACATCAGTGCCGGGGACATGGCCGGCGTTCACTTTGAGAGCTTCAGCGCGCTTCACTAAGTCGGGAATCCATTCTTTGGCCTCGCCTGAACAAATTATATGTACTGTACATAACTTTTAAAAAATTATATGGATACTCTAGGTACATTTGCGTGTGAGTTTGCATGTGTGCGTACATGCATATATGTGTGCGTTTGCGTATGTGATAAGGCGTATGTGTACGTCCATACCGACGATCACGGCGTTGACGTGTGTGCCTGTGTGTATGTGTGCGTGTGCGCGTGCGAGTGTGTGTGCGTACCGACGAAGACGGCAGTGCTAAGCGCCATGCAGCGCTGTCCAGCGGCTCCGAAGGCGGCTCCGGCAAGCTGGTTGAGCGTGTGCTCCTTGTTGGCGTCCGGCATCACCACGCCGTGGTTCTTTGCTCCCATGTTACTCTGCACGCGTTTGCCTTACACATCAGAAACTTAATTAATAATTCAGTACAATTAAAGTAACTTGGAATATTATTAATATAGACCATCATTAAATTAATTAAGATAATTATATATATATATATATATATATATATATATATAGCATATTTCATTGAACAGACACAGACTGGAGTTACCAATTATATGAAAAAAGGAGTAACTCTTATGGGGCAGAATATTTGATTTTTAGAGGAAAGTACACATTAGAAATGAAGGTATTACTGCCAGGCTACCTTAAGATTGGTTATAGATATATATAGAAATTTAAATTCATCTCATCTCATGTCATTTAAACTCAAAAGTGAAATTAACAAAACGATATTAACGATCATCATATTAAAATCAATCAATATAAAAATTTACAATTACACAATATTTTTCATGTGATACTGCTTTTATTACTTTGTAACTTTTTTTTGTTACTTTTGTTAACTTTTTTTAAATTCCATTTGTATTTGATTCGTGTGTACAATAAAGATTATTATTATTATTATTATTACTTTGCACTGAGAGGAGCTCAAACCAAAGTTATTCAGTATTTTCTTTGTAAGTAAAATTTTTTAGTATCTGGATTACTTTAAATTCTAATTTCTTCCACTGAAAAATATTTCATGATGAAAAAAATATTTTTTTATAATTAAGATAAATGAATACAATATACAGTATGAGTACCTGAAGCTGAAGCTCTACTGTAGATATGTTTCCCCGCTGCATCTCCGCCTACGAACGAAACGGCTTTGATGTCAGGATGGTCGCATATGAAGTTTACAGGGTCGTAGGTTCCGTGCACGACCTGCAATAACAGAAAATGGAGTAACATTGAAGATATTAAATTCATAAAATTATTTTTTGAATCTTGTTTTTTTAGCTATTTATAATACTTTAATTGGGTTTGTTTTTCATTTTCTTCCTTCATGAAATATATCTTGCAGAAACCATTTAGGTGATTTCAACATTTATGTGTTACAAGTCAATGTAATTTTTACACACATTGACCACTCCTGCTGGAGCACCGGCCTCCTGCAACAGCTCCATCATCATGAGGGTTGCTCCAGGGTCTTGTTCCGATGGTTTGATAATGCTGGTGTTACCGGTCACAAGTGCAGTGGGGAACATCCACAGAGGTATCATCACTGGGAAGTTGAATGCTGCTACACCTGGGTGTAAATATGTTTCATTAGATACAAATTGTTGATCTAAAATTTTGTATTGTATATTTTTATATAAAAGAAGTAATGTTCTCAAAACTAATTTTAGCCAATGGTCCTTAACTGCCGATAAAATAAAGTCTTAATCAGGATGTTAGAAGAAAATCTCACCTGCAGTGACTCCGAGAGGTATTTTATAGCAATGTGTGTCCATGTCTTTAGATATGTTCTGTATGCAGTCCCCTAGCTGCAGGCTTGTTATACTGCAGCAGTGCTCCACCGACTCTAAACGACATATGGGATTATTTATTTGTTGCAATTTAACTTAGCCCTGATATATAATAATTGAAAAATATAATATGATCTTTCCTACTGATTAATAGTAGAAAACAATATACATACGTACCTGCTCTTACAGTTAAACTAATTATTTTTTTAAGTTAATGGTTAAATAATTATTAAATACGCCTTTTATATTTAATATGGAATGTCTGTACTATTCATTGGTAATAATAATTATTTTATGATTTATATATTTTCATTCCATTTTTTATATATTTGGTATTTATTAAATATGCTCATATTTTAATAATTTAATTTCTTCTAAATTATTATTTATGGTTATTTTATATATTATATAAAATATGTATAGTTTATGCTATGGTTATTTTATAAAAAAAATGGTTTTTCTTGTGCAAACAATTAATCAATTTATCAGTTACATCAATAACATATTAATATAGTAAGTATTTAGGCATATTCTTATTAAATGACATTTCCCAAGAGTTTAATATGTGTTATTATTTTTATCTAACCTTTAAAATTGTTTGATTGTAATTACATAACGACCTTCAAATAACATATTATCTTATCTTAACATCAGACAGAATATGATACTTTTATAGTAATAAAAAATATTACAGTATTTTAATTACAAGCAAAGATTCTTAAAAAAATTATAAAGAAAATACTTACGAATGCCTCTAAGTACATCTCCCTCAGCATCAGCTATGGTTTTACCCTGTTCCTCTGTGATTTTTGCGGCTAATTTGCTTTGATTTTCTCTTAAAAGTCTCGCGAATCTAAAAAAAGATAAAATATTTTAATAGTCATATAAACTTTAATCAAAACGAATAAATAAATTTAAGAAATAAATATTGTCTCAAAACCAAAAGACCTTGATAAATATACATACTTGAACATAAGTTGCTGTCGCGTGAGAACAGTGCTCTGACTCCATGAGGCGTACGCCTTCTTCGCAGCCTCCAGAGCATTGTTAAGTTCTTCCTGAGTGGCCTCGGGTACACTGAAATTATTATAAATTTGATTCTATAAGTATTAGAATATTTTACATTTAGGCTAACACAAGTATTAATATAATATATGTCAAGGTTGAAGAACGAGTTTTTAATGGTCGGACAATGTGAACAGGATACATTATAGTTTTGAGTTTGCGCTCCTAGTATTACATAGTTTTAAGTTGTTATATTACATAGTTATAATTATTAGTACTCAAAAAAATTGGCATTAGTAAAAAAAGTAATCAAGTTTGTCTACAGTAAAAGCAAAATAGGACAATAAATTTTTCACAAAACATAACAATTTCATATTTAAAAACATCTAAAAATGTCTCATAAATATATTTCAATGTTAGTAGTTACTGCTTCAAAACAAGTTATAAATATGGGGTTACATAAACTTAATGAAGGAATATAATGTTAATAAACTAGATAAATGTAAACAATACTCAATAGATAACATATAACATATATTTGCAGTATCTTAAATATATATTAGCAGATAAGATTATATAAGTCTCGGCGAAAAATTTAATTTACAATTTGATAAATATATATTAAAATAAAGGTGTGTCATTAGTATTAAAAATATGTTATAATAATAGTAAAAGTAATAATTATGTAATAATATTACTAATTAGAATGAACTTTTAAAATTTTGTTGGAATTCATAGCGCTTATTACATTAACGGATTTGCAACATCTGTAAGTTACAGCTACCGAAATACTAACATTTACTGTCTCCTTTAAAATGAAGACAGAATATTTTAAAAATACAAAATTAATCACAATCTTTCATCATTGGATCAAAATAATAATTAAGCATTTAGCACCAGTGATATCGTATTATATACTTTAATTAAGTTACCTTCCAATAACTTCATTTGTTGCTGGGTTTGTAAGTTCAATCCAGTTGCTTGTCTTGGACTCCACATACTGCCCGTCAATAAATAGCTTGGTACTGGGGGCGGAGCTGCTGTAGCTCCTCCGTAGAAGTAAATGAGACTGCAATAATTATGTTCTTTTATTAGATAGTTAGTGCCTATCATAATCATAATGTATTGAAGACATTACAATAATATAAATAGAGTCATTATTTTACAATGCAGTCATTAAGTTAGTTTGTATTTTTTACCTCAAAATGAATATTTTAAGATTTCTATACATCATTAATCTGAGGATTAAAATTTAATATGATGACATATGTCCTTGGACTTTAAGACTTCTTCTTATGACTTAAGACTTCTTCTTATGTCGACTTTTGAGTATGACTAAATAAATTTAAAAAAGTAATGCTGAGATATTATTTTTGATTTTTTTTTATATAGCTTGATCTATCTATTTAATAACTAGTTTTTGAGAAGAATGTATCACACAACTACTAATACTTCTATCTTTTTTCAACATTTATATTATTAGAAAATATGATAATAATGAAATGTATAAATGTGTTGCTTGTTATTACTATATTAATAATAATGCAATTGCCTAAAAATATCTTGTTTGGTAATTTCTATGGTTTCAGTATGCTTGTATTTTTTCAAATCAGTCTTAATGCATCTATAATATAATAATTATATTGAGAGACTACTTTGCTATAGTATTACCAATAACAAATTATTGCTAGCTTCTAATTCATAATTCAAAGTGATCCAAGCAGATTGCAACTAGCTCGCTACTCTTATAAAAAAAAAGGATCACAGGATTTTATTAAATAATAATGTGTATTATTTACAAGTGTCCTCATTTAACAAACCTATTCAAGATTGTTGCGCAAAATCTTGATGTGAATTATTGAACAGGACATGTTGAAACCTTAGCCACAAATATTCAACTGCGCAACAAAACACACCACTGAGTTATGAATAATGTACACAGTTTAAATACCAAATTTGCTGAATGATGTATATCTTTGTCTTACATTCCCAACACATTTGAAAGAAATAATAGTGGAATTTTAATAGAACTGAATAGCATTTTTTGTAGTTTATACTCACGAAAGTTTAAAAAAGCTTTATATGAAAAAGATATACATAATTGGTATATACACAGCTTCCTTAACATAATGCATTTTAGGTTGTAATGATATACTTATGAATTAAATGGTAAAAACTTACTTCTGATTTTAAAAGCTTCAGCATCTTTAATGCCATGATAATTAGATTTTAAACGAGGAAACTATGTAAAATATGACTGTAAAGGTGGGTTAGGACTTTAGGGTTACTTGGCTCTTGAACCCCGGATGGCCGACTGATTAAAATACAAATGTGCTTCCGACCTTGAATTGATAAATTTAAATTATTTAAATCCGCTCGTCGTCAACAGCGATATAGTAAAAACTTCAAACTTGTTTACATTTTATAATTTTAGACCGTACGTTCCGTTTGTCGAATAGATTTGGATTTTATAACATTTTTATTGTAAGTCATAACAAACAATATATTGATGTAAATCTATAAAGTTTCGAGAAATTCAATTGAACATGTCATTTATTTCTCTCATTTTAACTTCCTTAGGGCAGTTTTAATTTCAAAACAGTAGATTACATAATTTTTAAGTGGACACTATAAATAAGCAAATCAGCCATAGATTCTATAAGTTTTGTCTGTCTATCAAGATTGTCACTGTCATGAGGTGACGTATAGTTCCTGACATTTAACAATCGTTTATAAATTTAAAAGGATAATTATATAATTATGAAGGAAGCACAATAGTGATTAAATCATATATTAATATATAATTATTTTATAATACTTATTTTTTATATATGTGTATTTAGTAGTACTAACTTTTTATTAAATATTTTTTGTTTTGTTACACAATAGATGTCACTGTTGGCTTCGCTTTAACTCTATATTATTTTTCAATTTTAATGTATTGACTTTGGAAATTTTCATTATCTCAAAAGTTTAAATGTTATTAAATGTTTATTGTACTACATGATATTAAATTTATTTAAAATACCTAACTGAAGTTCTAAAATTGTATGCTATATTAAAATTGAAATTTTTCGTCTGTATGTATATATCGCTTTTTAAATAAAAAACTTAATTTGGGCTATATTTATCATTTGTCTACTCAATAGTCATTGAGCTCTCCGACACTTGTATAAGAAATGATTTTCTACTATCGATACCAACTACATACAATATTGAACATATCGATAGTCTTGATAGGACCAACTATGTTCTAAAACATTTTCCAATTTAAACATCGATCCTAGTGGGATGACCTAGATATTTATTGTCGTTTTATTTATATTTTTGTTTTGGTGTTTCTTTGTTTATTAAACATTGTTTTGAAACAAAGTCCAAGTTAATTATGTTTGTGTTTCGATTAAATTTGAATTACGGAACCTTTGTGACACAGATATTTCGCCCGACTATATAATGCTTTTAACACCATTTTCTTATCGCGCTCCAATTTTTAATAATCTGGATTCGGAGCTGCATTTTTCCGCGAAGGACCTGATGCAAAATAACCGGCTCCATCTGCGAGGGCATCCCCAGCCTTTGGCCAGGAGATATACAGTGACCAGCTAAATCTGAGTGGCCGTCTCCTAGGTCATAAGTAGTGATCATAATTCTGAAGTTCGAAGCAGTAAAAGGCCTCGCATAGACCCAAGTCAAGTATATATGGTGTTGAGAATACTGCTTTCGACGAGATTTTTTTGAACTGGTTTAAATAAAATATATTTCAATCTTTATTTTTTTTTTTGCAAAACATTTTTTTTTTAACTATCATCAGCTGAGAAAGATATATTATATTAACCAGAAAAGACCATTACAAAGACTCGGCGGGCCTATATCTTATAATTTATTTAAAAGCTGAATTACATTAACAATAAAACTAAAAGATAGCTTCATAGCCTTGTTATAGTTGTTGAAAAAGTGTATATTTACACAATGCCCTATAAAAAATATATCTCTAGTCACTGAATTAATTTTGTTAATTTCTTCGTCATAAGAAAGTTACATCGTTTAATATAAATCGTTTTTACTAGTCAAGAGACGTTTCAGTAAATCTTGTATTATACACTTTTTGACAGATAATATATTTTTTAATATTTAATGTAAGTACAGTCTGGAATAGATTTCAAAAGTACACTGTAAATATTTGAAATTCAATTCTAAACCGAACTAAATGTTTGAAATTAAAGTGATATAATTAACAATTTATTACTTTACTGCTCAGTAAAAGCAGCTGTCAAACAGTAGGTTAAAAATGAAATAAAAAGCCAAATGTTTTCTACCATTTCTAGGTTACCGCAGCCTGAATACAGCCTACGCTAGTATAGCAGCCGATTAATTTACTAGTTACAACCTGCACTTTTTTGATATCTAGTTAATTTTTATTTTTTTATATATTTTTTTTTTGAGAAATGTTATATTTTCCTTAAACAATAGTTACGTCTATCAGAGAAGCGAAAACGAAAAACAAACGCACTGATAAAAATTTGAACGCTATTCTTTAGATATATCAAAATATTACAACATAAAAAAGGTTCTCCGCCCCCTACTCGCTTCTTCACATGATTGTATAATTTAAAAAAAAACATTTTAACTTCGGATCAAGGTAACTGTTTACGTAGTTACCGCTGTTTCCGTTAGATGGAGCGAATAACAATTCGTGAGGACAATATAAAAATAAGACGTGATGAAACTTTTTTTATAAAAAAAAAGAGTAATACTCAGGAAGACTCCACCAAGTTTCATTATATTGTGCAGTACGTAGTCTTGAATAAACCTACAGTATAAGCGTGTAAAATATTTTTTGTTATGCAAAATAGATTTGCGATTGACTACAGCTTGTTTGATGTTGCTCTAATGTAGTTATCTAAAAGGTACCAATTTTTGAAGACTTTTAAATTGTAATTCTCTGGCAATACCGATCCCGGTAGAGGGTACATAAGTTTTGCTGTCCTTACATTGAAATAGTCCTTCTAATGAATATACGAGTACATCTTTCTCATTATTTAAACACGAAAGTCAACCTACACCTTTGATTTTATTAAACAAATATCCTATAAATGTAATTAACGTTGTGACATCGCAATGGCGGAGTGATAATTTAAAGTTTAAACGCCTTACATCCGGTGGGGTTGGGAGGGCGCACCACAACGAGTCGTTTATACTTAGAACAGCGCTCCGTTGATAAGCTAACACTTGATCAAACAATTTGCATTTCGTGCTGATTGTAACTAATACTTACTGTACGACTTGTAGAAGGCTATTTTAAATTAAATGTTTTTAGATCTGTACATTATAGTAACTTGAAATGATGAATAGTTATTAGAATATGAATTAACACACGAGTGAGGCTATTTTTAAGAATAACTGTATATTTTTAACCGGCACGTGTTGAATGTTGAATATATTTATATAATATTTCACGTTCCATTAAAAATGGCTTCATTGTAAAGTTCGATGTTATCAATGTTTTTTTTTAAGTTTTGCTTTAGCACAGAGATACTTAAGAAGACATAAATATGAACATATTTCATAGTTTTGTTCAAAGTATTTAAGTCAGATTTATAAAATAAGAGTTTTATTATATAAATAATCGACACTCTGATATTACATTTGAAGTTAATATCAACTAAGTTTTCTTAATTATTTATTACTTATACCGTAAGTATAAATAATACCAAAAAAAACTTATAAACTTTAATAATATAATGAGAAAATAAGAATGTATATTTAATTTGTATGTTTCTTCGACTTTTATTTAATTTGTAAGGTTTATTTTAATCGTGCTGTCTGTTAGTTTGTTTTAATTAATTTTGAACCAGTTAACCTCAACCGTCTAATCTAAAATTTGGATTTCTCCATTATTACCTACTGATGACAAAATGGCAGATTACCTCATTTTTTTATTTATTTTTTGTTAAAATACAACAGAATTTCAGCAGAAGATTGTAAGTTGAATCTAATGAAGAGGTAAGAAACAGTAAGATGAATCACAAGAAACATAAAACATTAGAACGAAACGATTTTAATAATATATGATATGTGTTTTAAATAATTTACTGTGGTACAAACAACACAAGTTTTGAAGATATAATAAAATATTCTACATACAATACTAATCAAATAATAATAATCTGTCATTTTTACTAAAAATATCCAAGTATTTATTTAAGTATTGCAATAAAAATAAATATTAAAAAAAAAATCAAAATAATAGTGACGGAACTTCAAACGTACTAATGTCTTGTAATTACATATGTTAGAATAGGTGTCTAAAAAAATTTAAATGTATAAAAATATATTTTTTGTATGAGTTCATATTTAAAATAGCTTAGAAAACTTTGGTTACCGTCTGTACATTTCCTATTAACTTAACATACATACAATCGCAGTGAATTAGTCAAGGATTCATTTTATAACTTACCAATGACTGATACATTCGAGCTAGCTGTTTGCAGGTCTAACAGGAGGTCTAACAGGAGTAGGTCTAACAGGAGCTGGGTCGACCTAGATATAATATTATCCTCTTACCATCGGCGTAAAGTTATACGATGAGTGGGAGATGAGACCCAAAAAGAACCCATGAAATTAGTTAGCCACACAAACATTGAACATTTTTTATTGTTCTTATGACACTCATTGTACAACCTTAGAAGTATTAGATGGAATAGGTAGTGAGAGAAGAAGTGAGCTCATTCTCCTTTAATAGCTCACCACCTTCAAAAACGCCATTGCTTTTTGGCTCCAATTTTTTTTTAAATGGCATAATGCTAGATTGAGCTTATATTGCAGCTTGAGGATGTGTACAATTTTAGTAGCAAAAGATGAAAAACGTATAATTAAAATTGTTATTTTAACGCCAGAATACAACAAAAAATCTAAATACTAAATGTTACTTTAACAGTTTTTTACGCTTATTTTTTATTATAAAAAAAATTAATTATGTATATTTTAAATAACATAACATATTAATTTAACGAAGTGAGTCACATTTTTCTTAAACTCACTCAACAATGATACTCGCGACGAATGGCTTGTGACAAATTGGCAAAAGAAAAATGGAAAACATTGATTTTTACCATTGACCAATCAGGTCATATAGGATAAAATTAAATTAAAAACCCTGAAAGGATCGCGAAGTAAACGTACAGGTCGCTGATAAGTGGTTCATTGACCCTGCTATCGGTCATAGCACTCGATGCAGAGACAGACAAACTATGTAAGACTTATTACAATGATTTATTAAAAACTGTTTAGTATTTTCATAATTAATGCTCTGAAATAAATACTCTTTTAAATGACGCAAGTCACGTTTATTGTTTTGTATTTTATTCTATATTAAAGATTTTTATAACTTTTTCAGTTTAAACAAAGTATTTGAAATAATATTCATGTACCAAGAGATGAGATGGGAGAAACCGTCAGAGACTCATCATCTTTTTATAAAGCATATTTGTGCAGACGCACATACAACATTATATATTATGTCCTATGACGTCATCACAGAGAAGTAAGCACAATTGTGGTAAATAAGCTTCAAATATACGATCAGAAAATCATAAATACTTAAAATAGTTAATAGTTTTTACTAAATAATACTCTACTACTTGCACATGTTGTTTCAAAAGACTTCATTTTATAGCAATATTAATTAAACATATATATATTAATCTACTAGTTGATTGTTGGATCAATGATTAATTATCTAATTATATAATATAAGATATTAATATTCATCAAGGATTAATAATAAAATATGAAATAAAATTCATCAAAATGAAATAAGAAATAATTTAACTTTTAAATAATATATACTTGTATATTATTTTAACATTTTTAAATATGATTCACTGATGACTTATTACATGATTTATCTAAAGAAAATTCTTTCATAAACTGCGAGAAATGCAAAAAGAAACAGATTATAATAACAATAAAATGATAAATGAACTTTTTAAACTTTGTATTATTGAATATGAGGAAGGTCATTGATTTGTGAAATGTAGAAGTCACACGGGACAACTAGTGCTCTCTTGTGGCTTCGGTTAAGGGTGCAACCAATATATTTCTAATCCATGATGTTTTATCAATCAGAAAAAATTTTAGATATTACAGACATAAAATTTGTAAAATGACAAGAACAATGCTATAGTATAACATCAATAGAGTATATTATTAAAACTTCATTTGACGCGGTCAAATGTCACATGTAGCTTTTTCATCTTTTTTCAACTTTAAAAATTAAAAAAAAGGAAAGAGCTGAATTGGTCATAACAATTTTCAATATTGAACAGAAGTTCTTTGAGAATGTATATACTAAATTTTAATATTATCGGACCGAAACTAAGACCTCCTCGCTACGAAACCCCATTTTTTGAAACTTTGACTCCCCTGTCCTGATCCCTCTTTCATTTTATGGTAAAAAAAAAATCGCCTTGCATGTCCTGGCTACCCCTCTGTCGAAGTAAGAAGTCAGTTTGATAAATGTGTATTCAAATTTATCATAAATTTCTTTCAAAAAACCGGATATTGTATTTTTCGAAAACGTCATTTTCGTCATCTCCAATTCATAAAAGTTTGAGCTCATTATTTTTATATATGTAGATTCTTAAAATATACCTAAAAACTATTAAATCAGATCATGCATATGAATGATAACTGTAGAATCAATGAGTTCTGATGAATATATTCAATACTGGTGTTGTAACTTCATTGCAATCAATAATCCAAAGTGCATACGGGATATTGCATATACATGACACCGGAGATAGGTACTAATTTTATGTTATGACGATTTTTGCAACATTCATGCAATATTTTGTTACAGTATTTGCAAGTATGTTGAGAATCAGTTTAAAAACGTAAAATGTTTTTATAATTACTGTCACCTTTTTGATGAAAGTCTTGGCAACTTAAATACACAAACTGACAAAAACTAGCTTCTTTATAACTCTTTATTTAACATATATTTTATAAATCGATAAATACTTTTTATGTATTGCAGTCCAACTTCTTTACAATGGTTATGATTCTAAACTCGATGTTACAAAAAAGTAAACGAATAAAGAAAGAAACACAAAGCCTGGAGTGCTACTAATAACGTCAAACACAAGGTTTCTAGGAACGAGTTGGATATTCAACACTTAAAATTACATTCCACCTATATATTTTATAGTTTAAATCTTAACACTGTGATCTAAATATAAGTCAACTTTAGGTCACCCCTTTTAGTGATGGATATTCTAAGTTTTATTTAAAAATTCAGAAACAACTTACAATTTTATAATTACTTAAAACTCTTAAAAACTTGGTCTACATAGAAGCTAACTTTTATTTAATTCCATCTGGTGTCGAAATAACGAATTAAGTATATATTGTTTTAACTTTGTACACATAAATGAATAGGTTTATATTCAACGCCATCTACCGTCTAAAAGTATAGTCACAATGATTAATGTATAGTTGTTAGTTGTTTCATATTTTAGTTACAACAAAACAAATAATATGTTTAATAATATATGTATTTTAACGCAATTTTCGGTTCAAAATATATATCGTTTTTTAAGCTTGGTCAAAATATAATAATAATAAATGTTATAGTTATCTGAATACTTCTGTTACTTCAGTTTTCAGTAGTAGGTTATTTTTTTAAAGTGTCACTGTCGTGTGTGAATTATTTATACGGGAGAAGTTTTCACTTGTCTACCTTATTTTAGCGGTAAACTGTACAGGAAGTTACATAAAACATTACATAGTAGGTAAGTGATAGCTTGGTCTGCAGTGATCTGCGATTTATCGCTAGCTAACATTACCCTGCGGCTGCACACGATTACCTTACATCATTACTGGTCAGAGTTATGAGACATAGTTGCAATAAGTATAAGACAGCGTATCAATAATTAGTTTGATGAATTTGAAATCTATTTTATGGGCACTAACAAGACGCACACATCGCCTAGAAATAAACCCTAGATAAATTAGTTAATTATAAATAAATAATAATAATAATAATAATAGTTAGTTTAATTTGAATAAGAATCATGTACGATGGATACTTATATCAGATAAATGTATTATGTAATAATATGTTTACAAAAGATGTTTTCATAAATGTTACAAAAACTTTATTCTGTCCAAGTTTTGGAGATCATGCATATTTCCATATTTGCGTGACTGCTAATCTTGCATATTTTTTATAATTAAAACATTTGCATTTGTTGTCCACTCTATCCCTACCTATGTATGTGCATCGAAAATAAATATTTAACTTTGTCAATCATTCAGTTGCTGATGATGCAGGTATCATCTGATTTGCCGTTTACTTTCAACCACCTCCGATCTTGTTCTACCACCAGCGTTCGTGATCAAGACGACTCCAGGAACACAATTTGTGTAGATATTGTGACCATATAAATAAACCTGACGAAAATAACTTTCCTATTACATTTACAAAAGTTTTAAGTGCAATTATATTAATAATCTGAACAGGAAATTAAGTAAAATGCACAAGTAAGAAGTCTTATAACGTTACAGCATGCTTATAACTATGCATCCTTAGTATTTCAGTTCTGTAATAGTGATGTAAATCTGTTGTGTAAGCGGAACTACCATAATAGTTAGGTAAGCGACTTCAGATAATATAATACGATAATTAAACTTATTTAAATGGATTAATATATATATTTATATATTAAACATTTTTTTTTTGACAGAGTTATCTTAATAACTTCTCATCAAATTATTTTTAATATGAGATATTGAGATAGCAAATTTTGGAAAAGAAAATACTAAATATCAATTAAATATATATATTTATTGTATTATATATATATACCCTATATATATAATATATAATACATTTTTTTAAAACATATATGTCATAATAACTTCTCATAAAATTATTTTTAATAAAAGAGATTGTGATAGCAAATTTTACACCAATAAATATTAAATATCAAAATATTTATAAAGAATGGATTTTATTTTATATAGACTAGCTGTGGCCCTGTTTTCACTCGCTTATAAACCTATACTTCTATACTATAGCCTTTCTCATGCACCTGCTATTATACTACATAACGTCTTATATACTACACAACGCCTTATATACTACATAAAGCTTATATACTACATTTTAATTTATCAAGTTTAGAAAATCAAACAAAGTAAATAATAAAATTGTGAATCGTGTCGTGAACACGATTAATTTAATCTACATTGTTGGTATTGGAATCGACTTCGTATTTATCAATTTAAATCAAAATAAGACTCACGCCCTGAGGAAGATACATAATATATTTAGGGACATTACATTGTGGACTTACATTATGATATTTTTTAAGATATCTTAATAGAATTAAGTGATAGAACTGGTAGGTATTTTCTATTTTTTCCAGTAGTAGTTATATTTTTCCAATGAGTAAAAGAATATTTTAAATGTTGACCAGGACGTCTCGACACCAAATTTTATCCAAATCCGTCGCGAAGGGTTTTGTGTACAGGCGGACAAAATGTAATATATATTTAATGTACAGAAACAAGTTACTTACAGTTTTATTATATGTATAGATGAACTGAGATCCTATCGAGTGTTAGCACATCAAACATGTCTTTTTAGTTTTTACTAGTGACGTCATTTGCTTCTCTTTCGAGTTAGATCTTTGTTACAGTTGTATATTCTAATCTATAGTAAAAAAATATATAAATGTACGATATATATGTTAACTCCTACGTTCTTCACCTCCTTCGCCTTCTGTTCTTGCAGTCAGAGACAGCGACAACGATATTTTACCAGCTCATTGTTCTGGTTTCACATTGTGTTCTGACCAGAAAATATACTATATCTCCAGGACATTTTAATTGTACAACTTATTTATTTATTATTTTTTAAATAATAATTAATATTTATGCTATATATCTTATGCTTTGTTAAACTATCAGACAGCTCACGCTATATTATAAAATTTGTGACATGTTAAAATTTCATTTATTGTATATCACATATATATACCAAAATATAAAGTAGTGTACAGCACTCACTAATAAATATAATAGACCTTTCTTACAGTTAATAAATTTTCTAAATCGGAACAGTAGTACTAAAGATTACCAGAACATTTAAACTCATATACTAATCCTCTTTATATATAAGTATAGAATATAATAAATTCAACTTTATAATATGGATTATTGAATAAACGATGGCCTTGTTGTTGTGAGTGATATCTTTAAGGCGTTAGCTGCTAATTCATTATAAGATACTTGTCAGTAATCGGACGTTGTTTCTGATACTATCAGATTAAAAAAAAATATCTCTTACTAATACAATGTGTTCTAAATAATTTCTATAAAGATAGAGCTGATAAAAATATTTATTTATTTATTTATTTATTTTAACCATAAAAACTGAAATCTAACATTACAGTTATAAACATTTCGTTAGATAAGTTGACATAAAATAGTAAATATAAAAAATTATGCCATAAATTACACAAAAACTATTACAATAATATATATATACATAATAAAAAAATGCCATTAAATAAAATTGAATCATTTAAAAATAATTATTTCACATTAGCCCATTACAAGTCATGTTTAACAATTTCAAATATACCTAAAATAAAAAAAAATATTTATGTACACTACGAACACAGCTTGTAATATATTCCTGCTGTGTTCGTAATGTACATAATATTATTTTTTTAATAACATAACAGGTTTAATATGTCGTATATATAATTTTTTACGAAGTCATTTCATGGTGGTCAAAGGAGTACTGCAGGTGTCGGAGACAGTCCACTGGCAGTTCTTCTAATTTATTGACAGTCTGTCTGGATACATGGAGTCTATCTTGGTTTTGAAGCAGTGGATCAGAACGAATAATCAATCTGGATTATATACAGCTCATTTTTGCGATTGAATTTGTAACAAATTTAGATTTTGATTTAAAATTCAAACGCTGTGTTATATTTGAGTTCAAAGTTTCCAATTTATAAAAAAACGCGAAGTTCGTATATAAGGATCTCATATGAACTTACTTGCTTCCTAATTACTTAACCTAAGAAACAAATTTGTTAGGAAAAAATGAGTTGCTATATTTCTAAACTTCAGTAAGATTTTATTTGATTTTGTTCAATTAACAAATAACTTTTTGGAGTGAAACTTATTTAGAATGGTTGTGGTTTGAAAGTCGATGAAACGCAAATTGCAAATGATAAAGAAACAAACTCATTGCCTTTATACTATAAATATATTATATAAATAATAATATTATGCGTTATGTAGTAATAGCGTTATGTAGTATACTAAATAACGCTAATATTATTATTTATTTAAAAAGACAAGCACGAACATTTTTGTAACGACTCTTACATATAATACCTATATAATATTGTTTTTAACTTACCACCACATGCCTACTTGGGTCAACGCCATCTAGGGATGAATTGCCGAACTAAGATTTATTTAAAATTCACAAACTTTAACGTCAAACGAACGAAATTTAACGTCATCTAGCGTCCAGAAGTCTAGCCGCAGTGTTTGCCTATACATACTTATTTTTATTTGTGTCATACTTATTTCTATTTGTGTCGCATTTCATTTATCATATCTAACATATAATCTTCCCATCCGAGATCTTCATTTATGAACTTGGAGCATGGCAGAATCGCGGCGTGAATTTATATAAATATCATGGATCGCGAAAGTCTTGAAGCAAAAATTACAATTAGCATTTGTTTAAAATAAAAACATTGAATCTGAATAATATATAATATAATATACATTATCATAGTAAGAAATCTTGATCAAAATTATGATTATTTAACTTATTCTAGGTCTATTAATTCAAAATATTTATAATATTTATAATCGAATAATTCATAATATTTAAAACATTTTAGGTACAACTAAATATTTAGTTTACTCATTGTGACTTGCTATTTCTTCATATATATATAGATAGAAAATTTTATCTCAAGAATTTGTTTTATTACTATGTTACAAATAAAAAATATTTCTATTTGCATTTAGTAGATAAAAAATACACAAATAATATTGTTTTTTTTTCATATATATTTACTTGTAAAATGTGTAATAGTGTAATAATAAATTAATTTATGAGGAAAATGATATATCGAAATAGAACGCGTAAATAAATACATATATATAATTATATAAAATATAACTCAGTTATGTAAAGTTTTATAACCTAGCGCGTATCATAACAACTTTGTTATTATTGTAACAAACGGAGAAAGTTGAGTTCCTGTGTCTTTTATGACGCAATATATGTGTTACTATCTTTATTGCACATATTACGATATAATATAATATATAAACATCAATACTATAAAATATCAATATATATTATTATAGTTATATTATAGTTTTATGCTATATCTAGAAAATTTGAAGTATAACAACAATAATATAAATAATATAAAATAATCTTTTAACGTATCTATCACGCTACTCATACATGTTTTAGTAAGTTGCAGATAATATAACTTCTTTTTATTTACGTTTTCGGAAGATGTTTCAGTTTCAGATTCAGAAGCTTATATTGTTACTAAAAAATTTAATAGACATATATGTAATATATAGTTTTAACTGTAATATTTGTATTAAAATGATATATGTGTATAATGCAAGTATAATAAGAATGTGAACAACAATGAGCGTATATATCCTATCAGAAATTACAATTTCTACTTATCTAATCAGTTCCTTCTAATCATACATTAGAATTAAAATTACAATTTATAAAATAAAAATAACTCATATAATTTAATATAAAAAATCGTAAAAATGTTGTGGCCATTTTAAATTTAAACGGCGGTTAATGTCAATAATGTAAACAAGAGGAAAGTGATCGTACACACACAGATATTTTAATTCAATGCAATTACAACTAATAACGCACGGCTATCGGAGCCGCGATCTCAATTTGCGCTCCTATCAACGCATAATCTGAACGCAACGCGCTATTTCAGGCTGAGGTCGACGACCACTGTATCGCTCATTTAGCTCTAAACAAAGTTTATCGAACGCACAATACAATAGAACAACAATCAAACTATATTAAATGTTTTCCGTGCAATGTTTGCTCGAAATATATGAAATTTATATCAGATGCGATTAACTGTTGAATGAAATAATTTGAAATACGAAGTCAAGAAGCACTTATACTTTTGTTTCCTAACAAACTATCAAAATTGTAAATAATCAAGATGTACGAAGATAGTGTTGTAGTTATGGTTCAAGTTAACGAAGGTTTGTAAATAAACTTTATACTGTAATACTATTTAGAGATATCATCTAATACTTGATGTATATATAAAGTTACACATAACTATGTTATAAGATTAGATACATATTAAGATTTCAGTTGTAACACGTCTGTATTCTAATAACAAGATCTCAAACATTTCTTAATAAAATACACTTGAATAAATAAATTTAATTACACAAATGTTAGGTTAAAGTGAAATAAATTATTAGGCCGAACTGAAAGAAAATCATTTACCATTGTCATATCAGGTGAGATTTGCCCACACATATCCCACTGGTGGATATAATGTTTTCTAATTACAGAAATGATTTCGAAAGTCCAGCGTGAGTTGATGGGTTACATAGAATAGAATTTCTTTTACATTTAGTTGTGAGACCTCCTCATAGAATTAGAAATATTTTGGACCCGCTGGAAATCGAACCCGGAACCACACCGATCGGTCAAAAATTTGGAACCGACGCTATTCGGTTTTTACGTCTCATATTATATTAAGTATTAACTAAACAACTATATTATTATTTACTCTTAATTCGGTTTCGTCTTATTATTAAAAATACCAAGAGGAATAAGTTTTCTTAGCTGCTGTTTACATATCTGGCTACCAGCTCAGGGGTTCAAAACATTCATACAAAGTATAGACACAGGTGGTAGGAAACCATGTTTGATCTTGAAATACCATACCAAGACATGACTACTGTTCCAGAGTTTGTTTAAGAGACGGGAGTATTGAACTTTTTTTTACTATTTCGACCAATGCATGATAATTGAGGCTATTGACACCCAATTGTAATTGAAATTCTCATTAAATATCAGTCTTGTTTTTTGTTATTTATTATATGTTGACGTTTATTAATCGCTTACTGGATCTATACTATTAATATATAATAACAATAACTTGTTAAATAACACAGTTAAATTATTTATTCATTTTTCATAAAACATATGTTTGCTTCATATTCTCATATTGTGTACCTTATTTAAAATGTCTTGATTAATTAACGTTTAGTAATTATCTTGATTTTCGAAATCGGAGTTTTTTGAAATATATTTTCTTTTTACTTTTGAGGTATCTTGAGCAAGTCTAGACGCTTTTCAAAAGCATGTTTGTATTTTTGGGTGTGTATGTTTATGTGTGTGTATTCGTGTATATGTAATGTGTGATTTAATTAAAATAATATAAATAGATAATAATAACATAATTTTCTCAACCAGGAAATTAACGTGATGGGGCTCACACCCGCTACAAAATGTTCTATTCTGTTCAAACCTTTTCTGGTATTGGTAATTCTCATTAGAAAAAGTATTATAATTATTTGATTTGTTACTTATTTTTAACTCATATTTGATAAATTATTGCATTATATTCATAAAATTAATAATAAAACAAGAAACATTCACAATACAAATATTATAAAATATTACCAATAATCCAAAAATCATATATAAAAATAATTTCCTTCCTAAGATCAATAATTTATATAAATATAAGTTCAACAATTCATTTTATATATTTTATAAGTACATTGTTTATTTCATAGCTCGTTATCTTTAAAACGTTGCCTGATGTCAAAAATTAATGTAATTGTAGATAAATATTATCGATAAGTCGATAGGTTCAAAGACACCAGATAACCCAAAAAAGAAGCGGTAGTGCAAGCACTATCAAAAAGTGACATTCAGTTAATTGAGCTATTTTTATATAAATCTTTTTAATATATTTTCCTTTGTTTGAATATGGCCATGTTATGTTTAGAATAAATATATATTATGCGAAATGTTTCTTATTATGCGAAGCGACTGAAGCGAGTGAAGTTCTATATGACTTTTCTGCATCATTTGTGCAAGCATCAATCAAAAAAGGTATATCCAAAAATTTCCAAATTTTGCACACTGATAGAAATCAATTTGGTGGTGATTTTAAAAATAGTTTTCAGATATTTGATGTGTTGAGGAATAATAATGGAAAAACTAAAATCCCATAGACTTTTATGGGAAAAATTTTTCGCGTTAAAATTAAGCTTCAAATTGAACTAGTATGCTAAGACCAGCTAGTCACAATAGATAATACAAAAAATTTGAAAGCGCGCGCAAAATTTCCCCATGCAAAGTCTATGGGAAAAATTAATTTTTTGACTAATTACTGCAATTAGGCTAATGAGATTTGAGAGTTGTCACTATTTTTCAGCAGTGTAGCATAATGAGACCTTTGATTTGAGCCATCAACGATATTTTTCCCTTTAGTGGTTCTCGAGCTACAGTGTGCCAACGAAATCGCTTCCTGCATTAATATATAAGATTGAATTGAGATTGAAAAGAATTTAATTGAGGTTTTGTGTGCGCATGGAGTTAAAATTGAGGTCTGGTTCACGCTTCTAGTTTATTTACTAGATTCTGTCCACAGCTTCGCCCGCGTGGCTTTCAGTAATCAGGAGTCTTTTTGGTCATTATAAAAAGTAACTTATTACTATTCTTATTATTATTGGCCGCCCGCCTAAAGATCTTATTAAGTCAAGAGTCGTTGGTATCCAGTGCAATGGTGTATATTTGAACCAATATTGGAACCAATATTAGAACCAACTTTGGTACCAACTGCATACAGACAGACAAAAGGCTAGCTTTCCTCATCCTACTATTATATATAGCAAAGATTGATTTCTATCCACTTTGAATCAATAGCAGTGAACACAAATGGAAGTTGACAAATAGAAGTGACATAAGGGCCTATTTTGATACCATACTTTACATTATAACATGGCTCCAGATACATCAAGAGAAACACTATAACAAAAAATATTTATTTCAATTTTATACGCGCATTCGCTTCAGTTAATTCTAATAAAGTAAAATAATAAAGTATTGCAATATATAATTGTATGTTAGTTATAAATGTATGTCACATAAATCTTATTTTGAATGTTATATGCGGAATTTGATATCATTTTATGTGGGTTACATGATAACCGACCAGACCTACAATCATATTAATTCATATACATTCGCTGAACTATTATATTTTATAGCACCAATACTTGATACACGATTATTTATGTTATTACGTCTGAATAATAATGAAATTGGCTCGAAGGTATACTTTCAGTTTGTTATATATTACGCTGTTTCAGAATCACGACTGTTCTTGAAATGAGTGAAGGTCGTTCAAACTCAATACGTATAATTAACCTTAAATAACGTTATTTAAATATCAAAATAATTCATTTAGTAAATAACAATAATGTGGTATTTTCTTAGACTTTCACGAGTACACATTTCAAATAAAACTATTTTTTACGGATTAAAACTCGCGTATAATTTTGCTTTGCTTTGAGATGACTAATTAACTGACTTACTGACAGACACATCTCGTCTACCCGTGAACACGATTGCTGCAAAGCATTCGTAACGTCGAGTAAAATTCATCGTAAAATTAAAATGTAACCAAATTGCACAAATTGTTTTAATCCGTAGAAATAAGTTTTATTTAACAATAAAGTGTTTCATAGACAGCAATAACTTTAAAAGGTAAGTCAGTATGTGTGTACAAGTATTTAACACTGATAAACATCTGCTATTATTATAATAATGTACACTTAAGCCATGGTTACATTATATTCAGAATTTTGTAAAGTGTAGACCTAAATACTGATATTTTTTGTATTATTTGTTACATATTATTAACACGTTTAACGCCGTCTTCATTTTTAAGTCTTAGTGTTTGGGCCGTGGTGGGCACCATGTAGTCGATATACAATTATTCCGTTGGGGCCATGGGGGACAACTTATGAGTGACAGTAGTATTATGACGAAATAAATAAATTAATTACTTTTCTCTAGTATGTCATGTGATTTATTAATTAATAAAAACTTATAACCAGCAGTGGGACGATACAGGTTAAAAAAAAAACCTATATTCAAAAATATGTGAACGATTTTTAAACTGGCCTCTTTCTTTAACTAAGTGTGGCACATACGTTGTCCCCCATGGCGTTCAACGTCTTAAAAACCTGATCTTTCAGCACAGTATATCTATAAAATCACGAAAAAAATTATATTTTCAGTGTTTTTTTTTTTAAACGTTAAAATAATAATATATCTACTCGTAAGTTCGCCAACCCTACTTTCTTATCTATTGCTTTCGTACAGCTACTTGTTATCATAACAATAAAAATGTAAGTAAAACTTATCATTAACGTAACATAAAATAAACAGTAAACAACCTTGTATTGTTTGTATGAATGTGTATGAGTGACCTTTGGGTTCACTCTTAGAGACAACTCAAGTGCCATGCATCTTTTTCATACGCTTAATATATATTATAAGGGTAACTTTTAGAACTTTATTATTTAAAATAAAAAAACCCTAGCGTTACTCAAAATTTGAATTGATTAACAATTTTAAAAATAAGAGAATTATATTTTTAAGGTTGTAAAAATATTAATTTTAAAGTTACCCACTAAACCGCTTGCCGCTGCTGTCGTAGTGGGACACCACGGGATCTTTTATGCAATTAATATGGGCGCCCCACCACCAGGAAGAAAGTACTCCGCAATACAGGCAAACTCTATGAGTAGGCTTTTAATATACCACCCAAGGCTGCTCTCCAACGATGGAAGCCGAGGAAAGATGCTCGAACCCGCCCTGACAGACGAGATACCACGAAGGACAAAACGCCTTCTAAATCAACCATAAATGGGGTACAAAACCGCATGGCCGACTCCCGCAGCACTATTTAGCTTCTTGCCGGGGCGTCACGGTGTGTGCTAACGCGATCCCGTGACGTCCCATTACGGCGCAGAGGGCAACCGTTGGTTTTTTAGTGGGTAGCCTTAAAAATGGCAGCATCCTCTATGCTGCCGGGTAGTCCCACATCACCCCCCGGCCGTCACCCCCATGGGCCGACGGGGTACCCGTAACGGGTTTTTCCAACGGAAAAAAAAAAAAAAAAAAAAAAAAAGGCACTATTTAGCTTGGTCAAAATATAAAAGTCAACATTACAATTATCCTATTATTTCGATTACTTTTATTCATCTCTTTTCAAAACGCAGATTGCACACCTTTTTTTACACATTTGTTTTTTTTTGTTATTTTTGAAGTTTTTGGATGAATGTTAGTATACCAATTCAAATTCCATTTTCAATAATTCTTAAAGGTCTTTAGTTTTTTTTTAAAAGGATAATATTTCTGGTATAAGATGTAGTCCTGCATAATTCTTCTATCTTCCTGTGTTTGTCGGGTAAGGCGGTAAAAAGAAATTTCAAAAACAAAAAGACAAACAGATTTAACAAAATATATATTTTCTTAGCACCATGTAAATAACAGTGAACACTTGTTGAAACAGATACACACTTAAATTTAAATTATATGTATAGAAGACTAGTACATAAGCTCAACTGTATATAACTATATATATGCTATAACTATATGTTGTACGTACTTAACATAATATGGCTGGAAATAGTTGCATTTTCGTTATTTAGCTCAAAAATATTATTAAAGATAAGGCACGAAACTAATATTTACTACTACTTTTATAGGCTCATTTTGTCATACGTAGTTTCTTTACGAAGTATTTTATTTATTTCTTGCAATATTATTGTTGTTAGCTTAATAGGCTAACTGAGTTACTTGGGCTATATTGTTTTCTAATAAACATAATAAACAATTATTATACAACACAAGAAATGTTAGGTTATTGATAAGTTAAAATAAGTGCAAAGTTCTCATAATAAGGCTTCACTCCAGTGCAATGCGATCGAGGTGACAGATGAAACACACGGCACTATTTTGTACCGATCAAACTATCTTGAAGACGTTTTATTGAGTTGAGCGAAGCGAAGCTCTTTACTACCCAAATTTTCAACTCTTTGTTACCCCACTCCTTCAATTTACGAGCTACACGCACGATATTTTGCACACATGCGCATAATGAGCAAAACCCGGTCTGCATTGAAAATCAGTCGAATCGTAATTGTAGTGTTCGAGATAATAGATAAAATGCGTCCCATATAGTTAACATATAGAACGTTTTTGTTTCGCGCGCGCTGCGTCGTGAGGTCAACCCCGCTTGCGTGGACATAGTATTATATTATCTTCATCTTTATTATTTTTTAAATTTTTAATATATTTTTATTGAGGTGTGTTTTTATTTATGTCATTTAAGTGCTGCAAGAAGAATGAGATACCTACCTAGCAATGTCAATTCTATATTTATATGTTATATTTCAATATGTAGGAATTGTCATAAAAGGTACACATAGCAATAAAACCATATGCAAATGAGATACACAAAAGAAATAATCGATGCAGCCCATGTTGTCTGCCACCTCACCGCAGTCAAGGTATCAAAGTTAATTAAAGGCTGATTGTACATGATTATAGTATATAAAACACTTCATTTCATATTTCTTTTAATATAATGGAGAAATATTTTAATAATATCCGTAATATATAATAATTGTATATACTATCAATCTATTAAGATTTAGTCTTGTCCATTATTATAACCTCGCATCTGAGAGCTAGACTTGAAAATCTATTGAGATACTGTTAATGAGTCCTGTGTTTCTCTCACGCTTTGGACGTAGATGATAATTTATAATACCTTAAAAGAACTTTGTCAAGTTACACATATTTACAGTAAGTCTTAACAAATACAGTCATATCTTAAGCGACTGTATTTTTTAGGATTTTAAGAATGGAGTGCCATACTTGAGCGCAATAGTCAATTTGAATGTACTCCAAGATCCTAAATAACATTTAATTATTATCATATTTTAGTGATTTCATTGCATTTCACTTTAAAGAGTAACTATGTAAGTTTCTTTCAACAATTATGTTCGACATTATATCTCGCCGTGTGTTTCAAATGTTTGTGTTACGTAAAACCTACGATACGCTGCGTATCTTTACGAGCCTTTGTGTCGATTGCTGCCAACCGTACCGCTTGGGTACACTCACATACACTATTAATAAAACCCAGATAATTAAATTTATACTTAAGGTAGATCACATTTCATCAAAAAAACATTAATTAATTAAAATTATAGATGTTATAGATAAAATAGTAGATAAAAAATATCATTATATAAAAATATATATAATTTTATGAGCGTGGACCAAAACCACAAAACTGGAAACACATATTAGTCACTGGTTTATAATGTTTTAATTATACGGTTTATAATTAATATTAAAACTGTGACTCGGAAATAATCAAAGAAAACAATTAATCAGTTTTATTGGATTTGTCCTTCTTGAGAACATTATATGTCGCAAGTTTGCGGAAGTTTGTATAACGTTCAGTGCAGTACATGCGTCGGTAGTAAAAGTTATATAGCCGTCACCCGGTAGCAGGTCACGTGGGTACGACCAGTGCGTGTACATTAGATAGCTTTAAATAACCTTATTTTAACATATTATATTATATATGAGTTAAATCCACTGTTTATAAATACATGTTTTTTCTTATATTAATATTACATGTAATCATTTTAATTAATATAAAAAGATGTACAAACAAAATGTAGATTTCGTTTGCCCTTCAACTAATTCCATAAATAAATACGGAACGAAGACTGTTGATCGAAATGCAAATGTATGATATTCCTTCATTACATGTACCCTTGGAGTTGTGACTTTCAAAATGTATAATTTACTAATTTATTAAACCAAAGAATATTACCTTAAAAATATTAGTATATGTACTCTAATTTAAGATACTAAATACTATATTAACTTTGTTCATTTCACTGCTACATTTCTTGCTTACAAATGTTTTATAAAGCCTGTAGTATAGAGCGCAAAAAACTACCTTATTAATTGAATAATAAAACATTTTTGCATAATAATAAATACAAATAAGAACCCATCAACTTAATCAAATATACAAATGACTAAATATATTTGCTGAAAATTATAAACTAACAAACAGTATATGTTTCCGTACTTCTATAATCTTATTGTAAAAATGGTACCACTTTATCCACTGTTTCCTCTGCATTTGATTGAGTTACGTCGTGCTCAAAGTGCAGGTCTCATTTAAATTCATATATTCGTTACTTCTCGGTATAGTGCGCTTGTTTATAGCTAGGTATTTACACAATACTTATATAACTTCGGATTAGGATAACATAAATGTGTGTAGAAACTATATTTGTGTCACGCAAAAAGTGTCGAGTGTCTTATGACAGCTAATATATAAAATATTCTTATTATTTTATAGTACAAGCTGTATAACTCGCGTCACAGAACAGGATGCTATTAATAATTGAAAAGCAATAAATAATGATTCTGTTGATATTTTTAGTCATCACCATTAATTTATTTAATCACGTGTAATATAATATTAAATATATAAAAATTCAGCAATATTCAAATGCGGCCATGAACCGTACTGAAAAAATAAACGGTCAAGTGATCTCAACTTATTATTCTAAGACAGTCAAATGTCATATTACTAATAATAAATTAAGAGAATTTTTTTATTTGGTATAAAAAATTATTAAAACTGCATACGTCCCTGTAACAAATCATCTCAGATACAAAACAATCTAATATCTCTAAAGTGCAATACGACTGTTGTGACAGCCCTGTCATGAGTCGTCCATCTCTATCTGTAACTAGTTTGGTAACTGCATACATCTTAGTCGTTATCACTGTTAGCTGTACAAATATTAGATAATGGGTCCCTTATCACACCAGCAGCAATTATCATTATCATTGAACTAACACCGGGCCTCGTATTTACTTTCTTGGGCTTGATATGACATATCAGTGAGGATTGACTCAGAGCAACTTATGTTTTAAATCTCACGTGTAAATAACTTGGTAGTTCCGTATTTGAGTCTAGGCTGTACGATGTACGTAAGATGCATTACAATAAAATTTATGAATATGTATGGGGCTGTTTTGTATTTATCCAACTGTTCTATGTACATTGTTGTATTAGAAATAGTACCTATAGGTTTCTTCCCTGTATCTTAATGGTACAAAAGAAACATTTTTATCAGATATTTCGGTCAAATTAATGATTTAATAAAACATATACATTTAAATTATTTGTGATCTCTGTAAGTCCGTCCCTGTGGCTCCTCTGATTGAGCTTTCGTGGCGATGTTAGTCCTTATGAGCTATTAAGCTTTTAACATATATATCTTTATATGGAATTATTTCAGACACATTTTCAAACAATCGAACAAATCGATTAAATTTATTATATCTCAGGGTTTGGTTACTTTTATATTATAGACATGATTGTTTAAGATAAATTTTATTATGCCTTAGTGAGGTACTTCCTTTATTGGAAGTATTTGTAGAGACCTCAATAAAATGGTTATTGTTTGAAAAAGACTTAGGATATTTGATATTTAAGCTATACATATTCAGACATAGTGTATAATATTTATGAAACATTGCTACTTCTATCATATATCTGTATGGTAATGTATTGAATGGCTTTTCTAGATAAAATCACAATATTATAAAGAAGTTATGTTTTAAATTTTAATATGGTACTTATTTTCATACAGAGCGTCAGATTAAAACATCCGTTTGTATGTAAAGTTGCACCGATATCGGTCGAATAGTCGTTTCATGTAAATTAAACTTTATACTATTAGAAATAAGGATCATATAATGTGGGAGGATGTTTTCGATGAGTTCATGTCGAAGTTGGTTTTCAAGGCCGCTTTATCGCAGTGTTGGGTTACCAGAGTGGCCGACACAGCTCCAGGAATTGAAATACGAGGCCGAATATCTAAAGCCAGTAAGCAGTTTAAATCAATATTGTATCAAGTTAAATTGCGCAATTTTTTTTATTTGTGTATTTATTTATTTTCTAATTTAAATCAATACCAGTGATCACTTGTGTACCTCAAATGGAAATGACACAATGACATACTTCTGTTGTCACATTTTCCATCTTAAGCTAAGGCTTTTGGGTTTCCAAACGCGCCCTGGTCTGAGAAGAATCACATAACAAAATTAGCAGGGTTTTTTTATTGTGATGACTGTTTCACAAACGTCAAAATATTTAAAAAACAATTTGTTAAATTTTATATACTTGATTTGATTAAAGAAGTTCTAACTTCTGATCTCTAGATCACAATGAATTTAGAAATATTCTAATAAGTTCTCAATGTTTGAACTTATAATCATTTTACTTCAGTTACACAATAATAATCATCTACGAAATATATATGATCTATATGATCAAATATTAAATTTTAATAATATATATAATGTTGTTTTTATTCAGCCTTTGAATCTCTAGCAATAATTATAAGGGATGTACCCCATTTATAGTTAAGAGGTAGATATAATTGATTATTATTATATCTTACATGCGAACTAAACAATGGTAAAATACACAAAATTAAGTAGGTTAATATATGTGTTCTAACAAACCTACATATAGTTAAAATTATAGAACTATTAGTTTTATTATTCAATTAATTCCTTATTTCACCTTGGCAGTTACATTCGTAATTTTTTTTATCTCAGATACGGCTGTTTTTTAAATCCTAAATAAATTCAGGAAGTTTCAGAATTAATTAATTAAGTTATCGTATGAAATTGCAAATTTATTATACGTAAATATCTATCTAAGAAATTTGATTTTATGCTTGTATTAATATAAATAGAGTTTATCTGTCTCCATAAAACCAAGTAAGGGTTCTGAAAGCACCTACTTTTAAAATATTTTCTGAAGTGAGGCTGTGCTAGTGTCACTGCACTTTTGTATAAGTTAAGATAGTACAGTAAAAAATGATGAGATTATTATTATTATTGTAAAATACAACATGTTCTGATAAGGTACATTATCAACGGGATGATAAATTATTTTAAAAGTGCAGATTGTATTGCAGAGTATTCAGTCTAAACTATAACAAAGAAAAAAAGGATAGGAATTGGTAAGGGTATAACAAAAACAAAAATAAATAATTTTTAACATATTTTGACTATAATTCAATAAAATGCAGATGGATATAAAGAAATTAAGAAAACTTACAAGAGAATGTCATAAACAAGCTTTCGGTTTGTCCGTAAGAGAATGATTTAAATTTTTTGGAAAATTAACTTACAATTGAAATTAAATTAAAAATTAAATACTTAATTACAAGTGACATAGGTACTACAGTATCTAATCTAATGCCTGTTATAATAAATGACTCGTGAAATATTACTAACATTAAGTTACAGTATTTATATGTCCGTTTAAATACAAAAGAAATTAAATAAACAGTTTTAATGGTTGTAAATCGTAATGAACT
Organism: Mechanitis mazaeus; assembly: GCA_959347395.1. NCBI lineage: Eukaryota > Metazoa > Arthropoda > Insecta > Lepidoptera > Nymphalidae > Mechanitis > Mechanitis mazaeus. The sequence goes on from OY365747.1 coordinate 9,822,840, forward strand.
GATAATAAATAATATTTGCGAACTTTATGAAAAACGCTTAAAACTAATATACTTAATATTAGGTACAAATTTTATTATATCGTGGTCACCATGCAACGACTTGCTTTGAGAAGACCTCAAATTAAACATAAAATAAAAAAACCTCCTCGGTCTATCTACTGATAAATTAACAAATAAAAAAAACACTACAGGTTGTTGATGTGCTTTTATTTCTATTGTAACAAAAATCTTAAATCTGATTTGTAAAAAAATACACACTCCAAGGGAGTTTCTCGGATACATCCAAGTGGATGGTTCTGTCACAATTTCTTCTCATCGCGTAATTGGTCCCTTAATTAAAACATTAAACTTTGTTATATAAATATTATAAAATATCACACTTTAAATTCAAAGAAAAAACTATTCTACGTCGAAATTAATCACTTAGCTCTGTCAAAGTACAAAAAGTTATAACTGTGCCAATTTGAATATTATATTCAAAGAGATACAATAAATAAAAATCAATCTATTTCGATCAACTAAAAATTAAATATTATAATCGATTTGTTTTGTTATAAAGTAAAAGGCACTGATGCGAAGGGCGAGAGCGCGGCGTGGAAGCGCGGGGGGGAGGGCCGCGCCTCGCTCCTTCAATCAAGTAACAACATGCTTCATGTTGTACCTACTATTGTCGTCAGTATTTTTATACATTATAGGAATATGGAGTCTCGGGAGATCGACGGGCTTACTCTTTGATACCTGTAATTTTTTGCGTGCGTCTGAGCTGTACGAGCGCTTGAGCGAGAGGGTCTCGAACGGTCGCGAGGACGAAAAAAACAATGAACCAAAACTTTGAAACGGGTTTTGGTCGCAACCCGCTCTCGACGCAAAAAGAAAAAATCCTCGCAGACGAGCCGCTGGAGGCGGCGCCGCAGCTCGGTTCTTTCAAACATAAGATGCTTCTCAAATAAGATGATAGATATGACTAGGGGTGATGGTTAACTTAAATTTTTATAAATGAAATATAAGAATTCACAACTGAGAACTATTAAGAAATATGCAGCGAAGTATGGTTATTTAGTTAAATTATTATTGAGTTTACATATGTACATAAACCCGTCTTTCTCTCGAGATCCAAGTGGCATCGGCTGTTTCCATTTATTATTTTCTTAGAGGGTTGAATGAAAGGTGTAAAAGTAAGGAATCAGCCGAGCTGGTGTGTATACAACGAGCCACGTCCCATCGACGCAAACCTCGTCCGTTAGCGGTGTGGCGTCGCAACTGCTTGCTATAAAATAATAATTAAAGTTAAAGAGACTCGAAATAAATAATAAATTATTATCTTATATCCTTAAAAATAGATCACGAGCGCCTTCTCGCGGTACGGTACCGAGCGCGGGGAGGCAGTACGAAATAAATAAAATGTTACTATAAGCTAACTTTACAAAAACCACCGCACGGCGGAGGATCGCAACGGGAAGACTTCCGCGAGCTACATAATAAATATCTAATAATATAAGGTGCCATTTACAAGTGCGTGCCGATAACTAAAAGATGTATATCTACTATATTCACACCGCAAACTTTCGAGACGCCAGTGAACACTTCTTTAACTTTACAATATTACAAGGCGAAGTAGTTAAGAACATCGGTAAGCCGGAGATCATTCGTTGAGCGGGTGAGGGCGCGAGGCGCGACGAGCGGGACGGCGCTCGGGCGCGGTCTGGAAGACGTCGAGTAGGCACTAAGGTTACGGATGATCCTTATACGCTACGCTCGATTTGTTATCTTAGGACTAGACGACAGCGCGCAATTAGGCGATTACGAGATCACCAAACGCCGAAGAAAGGCGATTGAAGACAGGCAGTCGTTCTTCCTCTGGGTCAGGAGATTGTGCGCGGCGAAAGGCGAAAGATGTCGCGTGTGCGGGCGGTGACATCGCTGGAGGAGAGTGAGGCGCCATCGGAGATTGAGGAGTCAATGGTGAATGTGGCGATCTGGGCGAGCGAGAGCCGTCACTCATATACGATGCGAGAGATCCACCCGATGACAAGGACGCTAAGGATCCGCCGGGTGATGGTGGTTCACGGCGTCTCGCTTCTTCTGCATTATGTACAAAGTGGCATCTTGGTCCATATGGGCAGAAACCAACGGAATGGAAGGTGCGACACAGCTCGGTCTTATATTTAGGATGGCGCTGCAGGTTACGGAGCTCTCGCATTCCATGAGCGAATTGACATTTATCGCCATATTTGCATACGCCCGCCTCTTCAAAAGGTCTGCAAAGTTCGGTCTTGTATCGACTGGTGGCGGGTGGTGGTGGTGCGGGGTCACTGGTGGTGCGTTCGAGGCGGCGATGACCGAGACTCGTCAGGAGACCGGCTAGTGCACGCTGCGCTGGTACGGAAGCAGCTCTGGCGAGGACTGGATGTTGATCCCATCCCACGCCAGCAGACACGTTTGTTCCGCCAACTGGGCCAAGACCGTTGCTTAGTGCACTATTCATCGTCTGCACTGGGCGAGATTGGTTCTGAAATAGAAAAATATATATTTAATTTATGTCACTATTGGTTAAAACACTACTTCTAGGATAGAATATATACAGATAAAAGTATACAAAAGGGGAGATACGGATTTTTTTCATATAATTGCCTATATATTTTTTTACATGGTGGGTTTGGTCGTATACCTGCCATATCTAACAAAAAAGATAGCGTCGCTTTGATTAGGTTTCGACTACCTGCTCGAACAACCCTTAGTAATAACTTCAACGTTAAATGTCTTACATATTTCCATTTAAATGAGTTTTAACTGCCCTTTTAAAAGAAGCCCAGAGGGAAACAAATTTTAACGACTTAAACCAGATAAGACATTAAAGGGTGAATTATTTATGAAATTAGTTAATGACCCAGCCCTGTTCACGTGGACTCTGTGAGGTAACCGTGTTTCTGTAGTTGGATATTTTTTAAATAGCTATCGTTTTGTAAGTGTCAGACTTAGCTACAGGAGATCACCATAACAATAGTGCTGTTCAGCGTTCATACGAGAGGTAGTTGACACGAGCGCTCGGCACAATTGCAATGATTGTACACTATTGTTCAGACGTCGCGCGACATGGCGTCGTCGCAATGAGGAATAATTGTCGCTGCGCAAGCGCAGGCCGAGGGGCAATGGTCGAGGCGTAAACTAACAGTACTCTCTTAGTGATCGATTCATGATCTATTACTTAGTTGACAACCTGTTACGGCCTTTGTTCTGGAACAATGCCTAACAAAGTATCTGATTCTAGTATGTAAGATTGACGACATGCTCGAGGACCTAGCCACAAACTGAAGTAGGTAAAGCGAAGGTTACAAGTCGCTGGACGCGGAACATGGACACTATACATTATGTATGATAGATCACATCTTGTATGCGGCAACCTCAATAGATGTGAATGACATATCATTGAATATTCTATACGCCTATGTAAGACCCGAGATCGTAAGCGCAAACACTTGTTTCATATTAAAACATATTAAAATGCCGCCATATCAAATGTGTGGAACGAAGCAACTGAGATCTTGTTAAATGGTTTATAAATAATTTCTATTCTTTTTAAATTCGTAACGCCAGCGGGTTAATAAATTGCCTATAATAAATCCTAGTACCAGTCACTTTACTTGTTGCACGAGTAGTCACGCGGTTAACAGCTAAAGGTACGAAAACAATTACACAAATGTTTTTAGTTGACTGTAAATGTCTATTGTTCTCCGAACTATAACCAAGAATATTTTTTTGTAGTTTGCCTAATATACAATTTTTACTATTGTAAGTTTATAGTTATTACATGAAACATTTCTCCTGACTTGATAATCAAGATTCAAATATAATAAATATAATAGCAACAATGCAATACGTGAAAGTGTATCAAATATAATTTAATTTCGATCATTTCGTTATAGTTCCAGATGAAGTACAGTGAAACGATCAGGGGTTAACTTAACGGCCACCAAGTGACTATGGAAAATACAGCAAGTCGTAATTAGAGTAATCAGAGCGAAACATTGGTTAAGCGCTTTCCATCGGACATTCGCAACCCAACTCCAGGGAAAATTGTAATCACTGTCGATTTCGAGCGGCCGCGGTCATTGCGTTCGAAACTAAGGGCAATTGGACGCTATCAGAGACGTAATTACTGCACTTTATTATAATAACACGTATACATTAGCACGGACGGACACGTCCGCGATACACACGTACAAGAGTAAGCCATTAGTCACACGCGTGGTCACTAAATACTATTGCAGTCGTACTCCTATAAAAGACTTGGTCATTTTCGATTCACTGGCCTAAAGAATTTTCTATGAAACACAAGTTTTATTTTTTTTTTCTGATACAGATACGAATGTCGCAACAATATATGACTCGATGCAATCGAATCTTGCATAAAAGATTTCTTATATAGTTAATATGCATCAAACGAGTGAGCGAGACACGATGTAATCCTACATGCATAGACTTATACGAGCTTTGGATTGTTTACAAAAATATAAAAACGGTATTCACGTTTACAAAACAATTTATATAAGTATTTGCGAACTTAATGTATGTTTAATATTAATAATGATAAAAATAATATATGGCGTTTATTTCAAGCAAATTAAGCCTTTGTTATTCTCACATATTAAGAATAAGATTTTAAATTTATTGAAATTGATAGATTGACAAATTATTTTTTTACTTTACTCAATTCATAAAAACAAATTAGGTAATATTTCTAAATATACAAAATCTAAAAACTGTTAAAAGGTTATCGAACTCTGAAACACTCATGACAGCTCGTATATTTACTCTGGCAATCAGTAAAATTTACACCTCCGGAGATGTTGTCAGTATACGTACGAAGTTCTGCTAAAAATATTTTCTTCAGATAACCTAAGAGGGCATCGGCTCCGAACAACAAACATGCGAAACGAGGTTTCTGGTTTTCAGCGAATATTAGATCAATTTTTACAATTTAAATAAGGAAGCCTTAACAAAGACATTAATAGGCAACTGAGAAAATCAAGCGCGAAACTATCTGTTATACTGAACTGAAGAACAAAGGAAATATAATACGCGACATGTCAAATTTCTGACTGTCGTAACGTCATGTGTCAGTTATGTTTTTTTTTTGTTATCGATGGTAAGCGGCCAGAGCTAAGAAATTAAACCTCCTTGCTGTTAAAGTTTATTGTGTTTTATTGTGGCAAGTAATGTCTTTTATTCACTGTTTCCTGTAAGCTGATACGACTAGTATGAACGTAACATTACGAAGACTCTCGCGACAATTGATCCAGCGACAAGTGAACACTCGTATTTAATTGAACGTTAATTGGCTCTAATCAAATGCGTTCTATATTTAAATGAACTTTTAACGACTTAAAACACTCGGTCATCTGTATCTTATGAAGATATTTTACAAGTCATTTGAGGTTTTATAGTTAGAAGTACACTCATTTCAACATCTAAACATGGATGAAAAGAAAAAGTATAGCTGCAGCTGGAGGACAGCTCATAAAAATTGGTACATTTCTCTGAAGACCCTCTGTCTTGTCGATTACTATCATCTCGTTTATTGAATGATTGCGCGAAAATAACCAGCCAAGATGCGGCCCCCTCGATGTACCAACCCACCAATAACAGCAATATTACTAACCTTACCATATTCCTCGCCCCTTTGTCTTGAGCTGTGCTGTTATTTATTATTATTAACGTATAAGGGTCGATATTGTATGACACTTGTAGGTCCACTCGTATTTCTACTTAAATATTACTTTGTTTCAAACGTTAATTTTTTTAATAATGATAAAACTTGTTAAAAATTATCACAGTTTGTCTTATATCCGCTATTTTTCAGGCAACTATTTTTATGTATAATACAACTCCCGCAGAGACAAATCACATTTAACAGAAACTAATTTTTGTTAATTACACAAGGTGGGGGAGATTAATTCAGACTGTGCGGTAAATTTAATCTATTTTGATCCTATCATCAGTTATTATTAAAAAAAACATTGTTCTCTTGTATTATCAATGTGTTATAATTAATTTCTCAAATTGATATAATCTTTAGAAACACAAAACCAAATTCATATTTTGTAAACAATAATTAATAATACCATCAAAACGTGTTGTTTCTACCAATCTTGGAGGGGGCAAGTGTGATACACACACAGTTATTTCAGTGTACGTTAACCGCAAACTCAGTACATATAACAACACGAATAAGAAGGTAACAACACACAACAGTGATATAGGAATCACACAACGAACTCTTAGATGAGTAAGACCGGACGCGCCGGGCGACCAGCGCATGCAGATGGGCCGAACTCGATTGCCATGCGAGACTTACCGCCTATGGTAAAAATTCCATAGCTCGCTCACCTCTATTTGCATACCTATCAATTGTTTCTCGTTATTATAAGAAACAATGGAAACATATTGTATTTTAGAGTCCCAGGCGAAACGCTACCCGAACAGGAAATCACGTAGAGAGGTATGTTTCGAGAATTGTTAAATGGCTGTCATTTAACGACTTTATATCGCATTGCATTAATGGGGACCCCACCTAATGCACTTATAAGGTTCGTTGACTTTTACGAAGCGTTCAAGAAAATTTTTAATTATGCTGTACAATATATCGATGAACGACTTAATAACTTCAACGCCAGCCGCTTAATTAGAATCACAGTAAAAATATACTTTTACGTAACTTTGAATCTCCTATGTGCTGAAGTCATAAAGTCCACAACGAGGTGGAGTGTCAACAAAGGGCTCCGTACAAGTCGCGTATGTTTACCCCTCGGCTGCTCAAAGCGGAGGAAGCACGTCCCCCAGGCCGACCGCTTTTAGCACCTCCTTATTTTTAGATACAACAACACCAGCTCGCAGCCGATTTGCGGAACCAAACAAGTAAACAATGTACCCCACGACCTCGGTAACGGACTTAGGAATACAAAAGGATTTCTTTTACATTATGTATTATAGGAACTTGGTGCACCAGCTATGTACTGTCGCTGTATGTACTGCAGTTATTATAATTCCTTATTATAATGTACATTTTGTGTCAGGCGTCTGTCGCTGCCGGGTAACGCTTTCAATGACTCATTCAAAGATAATATACAAAGGAAAACATTTTCTATGACTAATGCATACATTTAAAGTTATTTTATTTGTATTTAATGTATGACGAGCGTTATCTTTTCATTGGTTAATTGTTCTAGAAGGTTAAATTTAAAAGTGAAAGTATTAAGGATTTCTAAATCTAATATCAGATTGAACTATTCAATACCTAACTTGAATTCACAAAGATATTAATATTTAAATAATATTTTCTTAAGTTTTTCTGTACGTAGCAAGATTAAAAGGTCATTGCCAGTGTAATTGTACTCTGCACTTGCGAAAAAAATAAATATATTGAAGTTCATTGACCTTACAATAGAAATATTTATCACTATCGAAATCTAATGCTAACCCTGATAAAAGTTGTTTGTAAATTATTTATTAACAATAATTAATGTTCTTTTTTTGTTCATATAACCTTACGTCATTTTACATTATTGACGACTTTTAAAATAAATGTACAACAAAATTAAACAGATATTAGGGAAATCTGATTGTCTGAATGGAGAGATTATTAAGCCATCTATTTGATTATATTATAACTATACAGTCGTCATATAAAACCCCTACATATCAACTTACAGTGTTAACAACTTCATCATCCGTCAGGTATTCGGGGCTCACCTAGAACAAGAAAAACCAAACATTAGTGAACCATATTAACAAATAAGCATAGTTTTATAAAACAAAATAGTTTGAAACCATCTTAGTAAGACCTCTATAAAATTAATAACAGACACTCGACCGGTCTCCGTCGAGAGCGATAGCCATTCCTACAAGAAAGTAAAACTGTATACAGCTGGTAGCTGCAGTGGGGGGGGGAGGGGGGGAATAGCGCTGTCTACTTCATCTTCAAATATGGATTTATTAATTCGGCAATTAATTATAGTATTTACGACATTTTTATTAGATATTACAGTTGTAATTTGTAGCGTAATTATAGTGCTTGTGTAATAATTGTGATGAAACAATGTGATCATCATCGTGACGTTTTACATTACAGCTGTTAAGTAACACGTTAGTAAAGCAACATAAACATACAGACAGAGAACAAATAGTTTAACTAATATTATTTTTTGTCATAAATTTTATATAAATTTCATCAAAATGTGTTAATGTTAAACTTTTTATTGAGAAATACACAACAAAACTTCACATTTTACACTTAAAATATATAGGAACGTATACAATCAATTGTACCAGAATCATTATAACATATAATTCAAACCATTTATATACGTGTTAAGCTGGAAGTTACTCGAAACAAGAAATATATTGCAATTGAAAGCCATTGCACGAGCGAGATCATGCTTTGTCCTATTATAAACAGGTTTTATATAAATAATTTATAAGCGTTTGATCCGTGTATGGCGCGAATGAATAAGATTTTTTGATTTTCTTCCTGCAACGTGAGCACTCCGACTACTGCTGATTAAACATCGATAACTTTGATCACAATAATTATACATTTACAGTATTCTTTATTGAGTAAAGCTCTCTTTGAGAGGACATCAATCAAAAACGGTATGACTATTCGAAAATTTCCAAATTTTGCGCATTGATAGACATCAGTCTGATGGTTTTTAAACAATTGTTTTTCAAATATTCGATGTCGTTGAGGAATAATAGAAAAAAAACTTCCAATTCCAATCCCAAAAAAAAATTCCATAACATTTAGCTTAGATTTAATGACATGGGCGTGCCGAATTTTTCGAACAGTTTTTAGATTTTTTTTATTTTAGGTCTGGTTCGCGCTCCTAGTATAGTTTTGATAACTGTCAAATTGATTTATCATCCTATACTTCAAAATGGTGAAATAACGAGAGGTCTGTAGGTACAAGTGTATTCAGTTTTGCGATTGCGAGCACAATCAACGAAGCAATCGGAGCCACTTGTGCTAATGAACACTTCAATTGAATTGGGGACATTAATTTAGCGGGCGTGTGGACAGTCAGTGTGTACACGGCACATATCAACAATATACGAAACTTACACCGACCGGGTTTCAACTACGAGATGTCTTTAAGATTCTTTCCTCAGCGGAACATAAAAAATTAGAAGATATAATAAAAAATACTATTTCCATATAAAATATGTTAAAAATTTGTACAAATATCATATATAATCTTAAGTAAAACTTGTAGTAATTTGCAACGAATATACTGATGTTTTAATTAATACATATAAAATTGTCTAAAATGTAATATGTATATAATAGTACATAAGAACCATCTATCGTATCAGCGATCAACGTGACATTGTGAATTGAAAATTATGAAGACATGTCAGTGTCTCCGCCCCAGTGCGTTGTACACTAACAGTGCACTGTTGTGTTATAAATAAACTTTAATAAACATTTAAGATATTTAGACCGTTGTACATTAACTTTAGCACGAATACATCTCTCATCTATTTAATCTATATTATAATTAGACACCAATAAATCCTTTAAAAATGTTAAATTTCGTGGCCTTGAAGAGAATACGAGAGGGTCATCTATATATAATGAGAACAGAAACCAGTTTGGCTGCTTCACCTCCAGTCTCTACATAATCCTCATACATTTTGATGAAGTCTATAAAACGCGAAAATTTTTAAAAACCAAATATATTAAAATATCGATAAACTGCTTGTTAAAGATAAACATATATGATGTGACATCTATTGTGAAATAAAATATTCAGAATTATCTTGAACCATAGTGTTTATTTAGTAAAGGACCATTAGTCCAATAGGTAAAATATTTGATATGATACAACTAATACAAGGATCCATGGTATGATATCCATGATGGGTGGGCCGTGGTGCACGCGACGACACTCCAACATGATGTTGCAACCACATATTGCGATGGTCACGCGATGCACTTCACTTTTGAAGAGAACGTTCATGCCAGCCATTGCCAGCGATATAAAGACATACCGAACGCCAAAACTAACTAATAATAAATGAAAATCAACTAAGCATCAAACTATCGACCTGACAGAGGTTAGGACATTCTCAACCAGGAATCAGAATCCTCCATTGTAGCTTTATTAATATAATAAATAGTATTAAGATGCAATAGACTGATTGAATCCCGGACGTAAGCTGTGAAGGTCGCAAGCAACAGGCGGCCTTGCCGCTGGCTGTGCCACTTTCTCTCGTTGCAGTTAAAAGCCCACATGCGTTACGTAGTCATCACAACAATGTAATATAATTTCTGGTACGAGTCTGCACAGCTCAGTTACCGAATCGAAGGCGTTTCCACTCACGAGCGACGGGAATCTCAGTGTCCCCGCTCCAAAGCATTGTTTACATAAGCCTTGGTTTCGGACTGTGATCACGGGACTTTAATGCTCTTATAACTGCTTATTGTTTTTGTTTCGTAATTCTTTTTGAATTATCTCGCAAATATCATTGATTATGCAATAACAAAAAAAAAATTAAATTTAAAATTTTCGTATTAAATGCCATATCATTTGCATTAAACTTCACGTCGCAGTCGATGTGCTGCAGATGTGTTGGCGTCGGCTATATTTTGCATTAAGACTAATTGCTACTTGTCTCCACGACATCTCAAATAAGGCTTGTTATCGGAAGCAAATAACTTGTGCACTTAAAATCTTATTACCTTTTCTTTAAAGGTAATAACATTATACAGATGAAAACATTAATGAAGATTTTTTACGTTGTTCTGACCTTGGATCTTTGACCTATTGCATTAAGATGAATATTATATATAATATATTATATGATAACTATAAATTGGCTTCATTGCGTAACCAGATACACCTAGTTTGACACTTAAGTAAGTTTACTCCGAAGCGTCAGTATTAAGTAAAACTTATCTAAATATTTGTTTGAAGTTGGAATTGATTTTGACGAGTAAATGCTAGTATGTCATAACGAGGGAAATCGAAGGTTGTGTCGTAGCGGGGGGTATCAGACTTGCAGCAGTTGCATCAAGCAGCACGCAGAGTTGTGCAACTCTTTCACAATTCGAAATACTGGATTAGCAACAGTGACCACGCACAGAACTCCCACCATCACCACAAATCATGGAAGGTTGATATATTTATCTCCGAATTTTTTATATCTTCTTTTCTATCCTTTGCAATACAGTGATAGGATACTATGTTAAATGAATTAAATATCATATTTCTTCCCGTTTGTTTTCACTTGACCGCTGATAAAAGTAAGAGTTACTTATCTACATGACTAAGAAAGTGATATAAATCTTATAACAACAAACAAAGGCAACACATCAATAAAACTGTCAGGATCGTAACAACCAGGAAATATTTATGTTTAATATAATATTTATTAATTAAACCACATAAGGAACAATAATTATTGAGCAGATAACAAAAAACGATCAAGTAAGAAATAATAATATATTAAATGTTTACAGTAGAGATAAATATAGGTCTTACGATTTAAAAACAAATATATTATCAGAAAAAGCCAAAAGGTCTTAGCATCGGAAGATCTTCATGAAATTGTTCTCGACCTCTGGACTCCTTAAGTTAATATTAATTGTATATATTTGGGAAAAAAAACTATCTTCAAAAATAAAATCTATATATCAATTGATGCGGAATTTTTTACTGAATTTACAAAGGCAACACTCATGACGAGCCAAAATGTTCCCTAGAAGTTATGAGGAAAAAACTACAAATATGAAAATTTTAATTACTAGTAAAATAAATAGAATGTCTAAAAACAATACAGGCCACTATACCTTGTGCTTATAAAAGTTGATTCTCGAGTGCTTATTAAAGTTTTTGCTCATTTACGAGTGAAGGAATCTGCTATGTAAAATGTTAAGTGACGTATCTGTCTTTGTGCGGTCGCCGAGGCAGGCGCGTAGGTGAGCGAGCGAACGGACGACCTTCGCGGGAGGCGAATGGGCCCATCAACAAATACGCTACGTATTTTATGAGCAGCTTTAATTATCATTATATTTATCATTACCTCACTTCTAATAGCCATTACAGGTAATGAGCTCCCAGGTTTGCTTGCATCTCTAATTCATTGCCCCAGGCGATACCTTAACCGAAATACGTGTAATTTGTTTGGTATATTACATAAAAATTATTACACAGACCATCAAGCAATTTATTGTATTATAGCAAATTATTTGTATATAGTCGCTAATTAAGGAAGTTTTTATGAAATTGAAGAAAGAAAGAAGTTTAATATACGTTTTTTATAGCCAATAACAAATACGGAAAAAGACCGCACTTGACAAAATGTGATGAGCACATTGTGCGAACGTTCCTCTACATTGGTCTTCGCCATCTTAGCTAATTATTTATTAGTTGTATATCCCCAACAGATGGGGGACATCCGCTTCAAAACGTTATTTCTTTATTTAGGGCAAATTAAATGACTGCAATGTCTGGTGCCCTTAGAAGTATAAGAATAACACACACACATAAGCTTAGACCTGTACATCAGCTGTAACTAGTAATCAGGTTAGATGCTGATAAAGCAAAGCGGATGCAGGTATGAAATTATTATAATGGTCTTTATAAATAAAGTATCAAAGCGTAAGTTGAACAAACTGATATACAATGTGCTCTGGATATAATTATCAAAAGGTCACTGAGATAACTTTTGACCGACATATACTACTTTGGGATAAGTAGCCGATTTGCGTCACTGACAAATATTTTTGAAGGCCTAAGTAAATTTTATATATAACGAGCTGATTTATGATATTATTTAATAAGCTCATGATTACGTATCACATACAAGTCCGTTAAATATTTCCACGGCTATCGCTACGGTGAGGTGACCAAGCATGGCTTTTCACAAGCCATAGACCACCCTACTTGTCACGGTGATGACTCCTCACCCACTATCGTGTCCAGGGTATGACACAATCCACCTCACTTGCTATCTTCATATTAACAATATTTTCTTTATATTATATATTAATACCTTAGATTGACTATTCGTAAAAATTTTCGACCTTGCTAGAACATACAACAATTATACTAAATATCTCGTTATACTACTCCTAAATGGCATTTAGTCCGAAATATTTCAATTATAGTCACAAAAGGATTTCAAAGCAATATTTCACGCATGTTTCATGCATTTCACGGGTCCTTGAATGCGTGGGTCCAGTCGTGCGCATCGATGTGAGATTTACGGGACCACGAGTATGAATCTCAAAACAATGCAATGGAGATTAATAAATAATAATATACAATAAGGTGGCATTTCTTACAAGAAAATTGTTTCTTCTTATACGTTTCGAGGAAAACCATACGTTATCGGTTATAGCCAATTTTCAGTAAGTATGAAATAAATGTATAGTCAATGAAGAAATCGATGTTACTTCAGTGCGTTACGTCCATACATGTTGCGTCCATACTTAGATAACTTTAGTAATAAATTGCTGGGTGTAATTCATTTACATAATACTGTCAGCTCATTACATATATTAGAGAAATACTAACACAATACAAAGAAATACTACATTTAAAACATATGACTTGCATACAACTCACACTCAATATAGAAATATGACAGTGACTCATGTCATTTAACTGCCTTCAACGAATCCCTTCTTCCTGTCCATAAACCTTAGTATGCTCATATATATTAGAATACTTGGTACTTGTTTGTTTGTACGTAAACAAAGCATAGGGAAACGATATCGTGGTTTGCAGAGGAGGAAGTGAGCGCAAGACCTTGTTGAGTTCAACGCTCAGACGGCTACAAGAGTCCGTGTTTGGTTAGGAAAAATCTTACGAAGCGAATAATAAAATACTGCTGTATACGGATATAGGAAGATTGGTGCTGACTGGAATAAATCTAATTACCTATCAAGAATGTGACATCCAGTTCAGGAAGATTAAGCTTATACGATTGATATATTTTTCTTCCTATAGGCAGATTTAACTCTGAGAACTAACTTTGCTGCGTATTATTCAAAAAAGTAGGGTTCAGTGGTAAAAAACAAAAAACATTAGTGTCGATGACAATAGTTCAGGTGTCAGCTATATAGGAAGTGAAGGTGAGGAACAGCGTGCACCAAAATTGGCGCGAACACTCTTCTGTGGTTATGCAACGCGACACTGACCCACCGGCCAACGTGCCACTTTCATATTGACAGTTGACACACTATCTATATACGGATACCTAGAACTATCGATTATCAAGACAAACATTTGGCCCAACACGCACAATTAATTACCAAACTTCATTTATTTATATAGTTCTGATGGTTGCAAAACATTGCATAGTAATTAGTTTATAGAATATGACGCAATTTGAAAACAAGGTTTGTTGGAACCGATAAGTACCGTATAATATTAAGTGCCCATTGTAATAAACGTGATAAATGTAAATGCAACTGCGCCCAATTAATTGTCACTTGTCTAAACAAGGCGGAAAAATACAAAAATAGTATTGGTGACATTTTAAAAAATGTTGCCACTACGTGCGAATGATTTAAAAATATAAGTTAATTACAAAAGCATTAAAATAAACGATTTAAACAATAAACATAACAGTGATAAAATGTTAAAATTTTATTATTTTTAATATTTGATTTTTGGTAGAAATTGTCATATATTGAAGACCTATTGACATTTGAATTTACATCGCAATGACTAAACGCTGTAAGGCCAGTGGAACCCGGATCCAAAAATAATTAAACATTAGTAATAATACAATGTCCCAGGTCGTATGACACATTTTAGGTCTGTTAAAGGCGTTTGATTGCGCAGTTCTGTAAATTGGAGTAATCCACAATTTACATAAAGATATGCACGGGGAAACTGATGAATATTACTATGAAAGTTACTAAATATATGTTACAAATCGTGCAAGTAATTACAATTTTTATAGCTATACAAACAGAGGCAGGTGGTTCAATTCGTTCTAACAATAAAATTGCAGTTTCGTATACAATTGTTTTTTTCCTGCTCACAGCAGGTAGATAGTTTCCAACAAAAACACAATCAAGGCTCAGTTTAGTGAGACAGTTTTCGACTCAATGTTACAAGCAAAATATTTTAGATATATCTGAAGTAACGGCCATTTTTTATATAATGTTGGTAGGTAACGAGAGTATGTAATTATTGTAATAGCTTCACGTTTGTGCAAGTCTTATGCAAACTGCAATGGCGCGAATAATGCGCAACATGTGATGTTCAAAACGCGTTGCTGCGAGACATCTTGCGCCAACGGATGTTGCCATTAATGAACTTTATTAACAAATTAAACAGGGACATTGAAGGCACTATACCTGCACTTTCATAAATCTTTAAATTCCTATTAGTGATCAAGAAACAATAAGTTGCTAGTTGTGAAATGGCGCCAGCGTCGGTTCTGACGTCGTTCGGCCGTGTCATTACGAAACCAGAAAAGAAAGTTAACAACGTTTCAGCTGAGAGAATGTCGCTCTATTCGAGTACTTGAAGACTTGTGCTGTAATTGTAATACATCCCGTCCTACTAACCGCAGATGATGTAATCGATTCGATTTACTTGCACTTTTTATTCCTTGCTCTGTACTGATTGAGATCAACGTAATCTCGGTGTATGTTTTTGGCTTTAATACGATATTTAGATCGTTGAAGTTTTAATTTCTTAAATTACTGTCAGGGACTTATTAAATATTTTAATTATATATTATGCTTAGGGAGTATGTTTAAATGATTATCACTAACAAAGATTTGTTATAACTAAACATATACATATATACGAAGTGGAGCATCAGAAGAGTGACCCTGTTTCAAACCAAACACGAATATTAAATAAGATGTGTGATATTGCGTAAATGGCTTAGCTCGATATGTTCATTTCGAACAATTATGTAAAGCAATTATGGTGGGGAGAGGGGAGGCGTGGCGTTTATGGTAAGTGTTACAGCGCTTGTGCCCGTTTTGCCGTCGTGAGCTGTGACGCAACTGTGGCGAATCTGTGCCAAAACTGCACACAAACCTCCCAGACATAGTACAGAGTTACGTCCGAATATTTATGTAATACTAATACTAAAATTTGTAATATAACCAACAGACCGCAAATATGTAACTGGGTTGATATTATAATGAACCGAGAGTTGGATTTAAGCAATCCCTACAATAAATACTATTACTTAAGTAAGTAAATAAATAATACATTTATAAAAAATAACAATAGAACAAATAAAGGTGGAAATCTGTTTACAATCTCATGGTGTAAAGGCGGCCTTATCAATATTCAACTCTTCCAGACAACCCTTATTTTTTAAAAGGAAAAAATACTGGAGAGAGCTTTGATATAAGTATATAAAATATTTATATATATGTATGTTTATATTTATATATTTATTTATAATTTGTAAATTAAATTATGTGGTTTAATAAGAAAACCACTCTCCAGTATACATATATTATATTATATATATTTTATTATTATTATTTAAAAACAGATTATAATATATTAATACTTAATTGTTTGATGTTACCACCAATAAATAATGTTTTCAAGTATATCTGGATATGATAAGATATAGTAGGTAGGTAGGTAGGTAGTAGGTACTTTTGTACGTAGTACCCACTCAGCCCGATTGTATATTATCTATAGTTAGGCTTTAGTTACTCATACGGTCTAATTACTTCTTAATGTACAACGTACGATATATTAATACTAGCTGTTGCCCGCTACTTCGCTTACTCTATAGACACTCGTTACAGGTGTATAGTTTGATATGTTAAGTATTTATATATACATACATACATATATATAGTTGTTCTTTCACCCCCCTCTTTCCTTCCCTGCCTACTGTTCTTGCACAAGTCAATGACAATGCAAAATATTTATCGCCTTATCGTTTTTATTTCTCGTTATTTTCTGACCAAATCCACTACATAGAATATGAAAATTTTATTTAATTAAACTATGTTTTTATAACAATTGGTTAAGTATACGTAAAATTATATTTATATATGAAATAGATATATGTTATCAAAGATATTAATTCTTAAGCTAAAAATAACATACTTTTTGTATATAATTTTCAAAATCGGTTCAGTACCCAAATGTATAACATAAACTCAGTTTTACCTCTTAATATAACAGTATAGATGAGGTTAGCAGTATGGTAGGTAAGTAGGTATAATATAAAAAATTATTGTACAATACATAATGTGTTTCATACTTGGTTCAATTCTTTTATCAATATATGCGTATCCTTGCACTGCTCTTTGTTAATAAAAACGTATGCAGTACTTAGAAGTAAGTGATAAAATAAATTAAATATATTTAAATACACAAATGCAATTAAATTTGATATTAGCACTTTATTTATTAAATATATATAATAACCATGAAATATTCTATATATGTAATATATTCCGTCATTTACGAGAAGCCGGGAATATTATATAGTTTCATAATATATTATTAATTAAATACAACCGCTGAACGTGTGAGCTGTCGCGATAAAGCAGACACGTGACGGTATCAACAACCAATTCAACTATAGCAGGGATGGCCAACCTTTTTGTTGTCCGTGCCACAAAGTAAAAAATATATTTTTCAAATAGAAAACGTGCCACTTTAAAAATACATTCGAACTATACCTTAGTATAATTGAATATGTATTATTATTATTTTTCTAAATTTTTCATTCCATTTATATTTGATTCAAGTGTAGATTAATAATTTTTAATTCATTTCTATCAAAAAACATAACTAAAAAAAATATTTTGTTCTTGTGCGTGGGATCAAAACTTTCAAACGTACCACTTGTGTCACGTGTGCCATTGGTTCGCCATCTCTGAACTACAGCAATGGAGTTGAAATATACGTTTAAACAATTACGACACGTATTATATTATATTAAGGCTGGATTTACAGAAACACGCGGAATGCTATCGACATTGAACCCTAGCATTTGTTCTGCTAAAACAATTAGTAGCGCGGCGCGAATCACATACAACTATTTTATAACGTCAAATGAATAAAGCATACTGTGATATTAATATAAATTTCACAATATGTACAAGATGTATATAATTTAAATATATATATAATATTTAATATAATCAGCATTTTGAACTTTGAATGTAGTTTATAAATATTAATGAGTACTCATCTATATATTCTAATTAGTTATATGTAAATAGGTTTAGGTAAATGAGGGTCAAGCTTCAGGAACAATTAAAGGTCTCAAAATATACGAATAAATTAAATTGAATAGAGTAAGGTCAAATTGTTTGAAGGATTTGTTTGTGTGGGAGTACTCCTTTGTAACAAAGATATTTAAATTATAATATTTGAGTATTTATTATTTACAGATTAGTGTAAAACGTATTTGAAGCGCTAATATTAAAGACATCACATTGAGCAACTTCATCTCAAGGTGAGCGGCATATTAAAAAACTAAACAATATTCGTATTGGGAAAGCATGCCTTGACTGGCGGAGGTAGCCGTAGGTCAAAATGTCTGAGGTCCAGAAAATTTTAGGAGATGAAATGAAATAAGGTCCGTTAGATCCGGAACCCGTATAGTGATGCGACTCGAGTCCTGGGTTTACTCGATTGACTCGGCAGTCAAACTCGTATTCGAGTGAAAAAAAATTACTCGAGTGGCTATACACTCGAGTTACCGAATTAACTCGGCAATTCGAGTTGATTTTGTCGCTTAGATATTTGATTGTAGGTACATTATAAGTGTACTAGGTCCACGCAAGCGAGGTTGGGCGCGCGAAACAAAAACGTTCTATATGTTAACTATATGGGACACATTTTATCAATTATCTCGACAACTACAATTACGATTCGGCTGATTTTTAATCCAGACTGTGTTTTGCTCATTATGCGCATGTGTACAATATCGTGCGTGTAGCTAGTCAATTGCAGGAGTAGGGTAACAAAGAGTTGAAAATTTGGGTAGTAAAGAGCTTCACTTCGCTCAGCTCAATAAGATTTTTTTTGACATTTTTAACTCGAGCGAAACAAAAACTCGATTATGATTCGAGTGAGGTATTAAAATGAGTTATATATAAATGATATTAACAAATTTTGTTTTCCGCCATTTTTAAATCTACTTAAGGAAATTCCAAACACCAGTATGAAATTATTCACACGTGTCGCTCAGTTGATCTCTAACTCAACTGTAGCAGTGTCGACTGTTTAATATACATAATATTACATTTTTTTATGCAGGATACATATCGATACGATACGATCAGTCGGGAATCGTCCACTGCTGAACATAGGCCTCCCATAACATTATATATTATTTTATATTAGAACTTCTCAAACGTTATAAAAACATCAGTATTTAAATTCGTTTATCAACTGACGATTACAATATTTGCTTGTTAATCACAACCTATATTTGTTTAGTCTGGATAAGATAGCCAACAAAATGGCGCCTTCGTATCAGAGTCGTAATTTGCAACGCAGCGTAAGAGGAAACAAACAGAGCTAGTAGTTGCTGTCCCTCAGCACCCACGACCGACACTTTTTGTTTGTGCTGCACTTGAAGGTTTCTGCAATATCTAGGTATTGGGAAACGTCACTGCTGATGCCAGAACCGGCTATTTGAGAAACCTTAGTAGTTTCGATTGCGAAAAGCTTGGAAAGCATGTATTTGCCTGCACGTTATTGTCAAGCAAGATTTAAACAAACACTCGGTACGCAGTTGCGAGCAGTCTATTCCTAAACAACTGAACAAAGATGGATATAATGAATCAGCAATTTAAGATAAGCAAAAGATAAGTTTATTAACTTATTTGCTTATTATGAAATGGCTATTTTAACATTACTATGAGTAAATTGCAATAGAGGTGGGCTTAATGCTAATTGTAATCATAAACAGAGGACCTCGAGATGTGTAGGAGAGAACGTTAGCTAGAATTTGTACCAATTTTTTTTTATTAATTAGGAACATATATTAACTTATTACCTAATATTATTATTAAATCCTTTCCAGAAAATGGGTTTTATGTTATAAATAGGTAACGAAACATTCAATATTATAAGGACAATTCTTTAATATTTACGTGTATATAACATTGACGTCTAAGATAATATTATTATTGCATGTATCGATAATTCTAAATTATTGAGTAGGTCCAAGTAGCGTGGTGCGTGTACGCCAAAGCACGATCGTACGCTCCGACGCCTGTCTTGATTACATGTCTTACTGACCAACTAACAACAGATGTAATTATTTTTATCCAAGGATATATTTCATTATAATCAAGGTACAATTTTAAGTGATATATCTTAAAATTACGAAACTAACCATAGCAGTCCCCTTAGGTTGTAAATCTCCAACTATAATAAATCCAACAAAAGAGATTCTGGACAAAAGCCCTTTTTATCTTTTGGCAAAAAAAAATTGGTGCAGCGGTTGTATTTGTAAATAGGCGGCAGGTAGAAGGTTGTAGGTGTACAAGCTCAACGGTTTAAAACATTTTTTTGCTATACATATTGGAAATAAAAGATTACGACGCACCTTTCAAAATTCCCACCACGATTGTATTTATCAAGACGTATTGCGATAAAATATTACCCAAACATTAGTAATTAGCTTGCTTCGAGATGGTATGGGTGACAATGTACTAATTGAAATTCAACCATTAAATCTAACTGAAGAATCTATGCTATTCAAAATACCCAACATCTACATGGCTAGAATATATTGTCTTTTAAACAGGCAGTACATTTAAACTGAAAACAAAAAAAGCCATACATATTCAAATGGGTCGGGAGTACATCTAAATATTTTAAATTCACGGCAAAGGCGTAAGGCAGTTTAAAACTTGTTTATGAATATTCAAAACATGTGCCTATATTTTTGTATATAAGCTGGCCTGCATCTACCCTTATATTATGTGCTCCACAGAATACAAAACAGGGCAGCCCCAAGCAACAAGTGGCTTATACGCAACAAAGAAACCACAAAAACCAAGAGCAGGTAGCATGTTAAAGAGCTGGCGATTTATCACCATGTGAGTATGTTTATAGAACAGGTTTTAGCTTGCCACTTCGATTTTGACGTTGCTGAACGATAATGATCCTAATTACCAGACCCCAAGAACGGTTTTTATTAATATTAAGATATATAATGGGAGCTACACCACCAGTCACACCACTTAACCGCGTCTGCTCTTTACCCCTGCTGAGATTTGAAAAGGATTTGTCAAATAATGACGCGACTGAGATACGATAAAACAAAAATTGATTATTAATTTTAATTTAGGTTAAAGATGAGTTATTATAATAGATTACTCTGAATATTTTCATGGTACTATAAATTATTTATTTCATAAACCCGTCCTATATATATGGCAATGGTTGTTATTATACTATTATATCAATATTATTTATAATTAATTAAAAAAAGGACGTATATGAATTTCCTAAACTAAACTATCAATAATTTGTTATAAAAACATAATTATAGTAATAATAATTAGGAACTATTTGAGTTTTTATAGATCGTTGGAATAAGGTTAACAATTCTCCAATGTTCAAAGTAACTTTTACTTTTATAACGAAATAGGGGAAAAGGTAGCTAGATCAGATTCTTAATCTAAGATAAGATTATCTAACTGCAGGAAATCGTTTCCATCAAAGCGAATGTAGGAATATTAGCCGACAATTTCACTATGGACGTGCCAGTAAAAGGCACAAGTTTGTAAAGCCCTGCTGTTGAACAAACCTGAATCACAGCCTGAATAACATTAATAAAACTATACTTTAACAATTTGAGTCTTAAAATACTTTCTATTTTTCTAGGGAAACGGAAATTTAATAACTATTTATTTCACAGCTGTTAATACATAGTTTGTTTAGTTAAGATCACATTTTTATACATATTATTATTTATTATCTGCAATGTTCGTATTGTCATACTTGATAAATATGGCGGTATTTTTGCATGTCATATGTTAACATTACAATATTATTGAATAAGCTGTTTATTTAAATTAATGATAATAATAAAGTCCAGTCTGAAGCATATTTAGGCAATTCACCTTTAATTTGTTAGAAGTAAATAACTTTGCTTTTCTGATAACAACAACAACATTGCATCTTTAGGTATTTTAAATTTTCCTGGGTTACTGAACCCGGACAATTGTTAGTGTTTATACAATTTCTATGACATCATTGTACATGTAGGTGGTTTTAAAATTATATTAGTAAATAAACTTTGCTTACCTTCAAGAACAGATCACCAAAGTCGTACAGCGCAGACTGATGCATTATAGCAGTAGACATTATGAATAAGTAACTTGGCACTAGTTACAATCCAGGGTTTCAGTATTTGTTAAAGTTTTTTCCGAGTTGCAAATGATACACAAGGCACGAATTCAATAAGTAAAATTCACAACAATTTAAGAAAATATGAAAAAAGTTCACGATGTGTCAACAAGAATTTTAAGTAAACATTTGTAAATACAATATTGAATATGTTTTCAAAACGATACGTTTTTGTTTTTTCGTTCGGTAAAAACAGATTTAGGCCGAACTAGTTGGTTAAGGGCAAAGTTTTTTTTTTATATGCCGTCCACTATTAATAGCCAGCTTTTTATTTTTTGAACACAATTTCGCAAATTATGCGAAAATGTACAAAACAGTCCTTTGTTTCGAAATCTTCTTCACTTTTTTCGCGTCTATACGGAAATTCACAATTATTGGTCAAAACTCTGCACGAACTGCATAGAAGTAAACTTTAGACAATAAAAACTTTTTATTTGTCAAACTTTATACTCCAAAATGATTATAATTCTGGCTGCATAAGTCGCAAGTTAAAAATGTATCGCAGTGTCAAAATCCGCGCAAAACGCACCACACGTTCATTCCGTATCACGCTTGCTCGCGTACTGAGCCTGCAATTCGGTTCGCCCGTGACTCGTGAGCCGGCAACGGGCGGGTGGATTTTGTTTTCAAATCAAACAACACGATCACGTTTTGAAGCGAGATTCGTTTTCTACTCAGCTGCGTTCGGCTGATGTCGGCGATATTCGGTGGTCTGTTTTGTTGTTGCCTTCCCGCCACAATAAAATAAAAGTGATAAAACTCTCAGACTTCATCATCGTCCCCGTCTTTTAAAATTATCTAGTTTTTATTGTACAATTTATAAATTGTATATTACATTACTTAGTTTTAAATTTTTAATTATCTCCTCCTTATTGTAGGTATAACTTAGCTATCAACCACAACAAGCACATTAATCAGAATAAAAATTAAAGTTGATGTAATAAAGGTCTATAAGTAATAATATATAATAATAAAAGCAACCAAGACATGTATTATTACGTAGTATATATATTAGAATTAATTATAAATTCTACACAAAAACTTTTAGCAAGTCCTTTATTGGCAGAAATTTTATATTGCAACGGTTTTAATTGGTCTTAAAATTGATGAACATCAGAATAAAATGACGTAGATTTAAAATTCAACATTTGTTTTAAAGATCTTGATAGATTGTTTAAAATTCCATTAATATCTAGTTTTATTTCATTGAATATGAAATTTAAAGATATATTTTAACATTTTGGTGAGGAAGTGCTAAAAAATAAACGGCCAGAACGGTGAACAAACGCAAAAACTTGTAATTTTAGAGCTGGTTCGACCAATCGAGTATCCGCCGCCCTCGCTTGTTTTGTAACACACTGTTCGTTATAAGCGGAGCGTATTTAATACGATGAATTATTATATAAACGTAACTGTATTTAAGTCTATCATATTATATAGTCATATTATAAAAGTAAATATATTAATTAGTCAAATAGTTACTACAGCTATACATAGCGTAAATAACTTTACAAAATAAATAATTAAAAGGTTTTAAAACCGCTCGCTCCTCCGCTCCGCTCGTCATTGTATTCTTATATTTAATGGCGTCCCTCGAGCAACTTTTTATTATGGCATTCGTTGGTTGCAAACTCGTTTGACGGAGGACGGTTAGTGTTATGGCCTGTGTTGCACCATGCTTACGGGAACGTAAGACCTATGTTTGCTTTTAACATCAAATTAGTACATATTATATATGTATATTCATATATCTAAAAGCAGAACAAACTGTTTATTTTTTAAGTACTACATAATAGAAATAAGTCATGTGTATAAGTCATGTATTAGCCATGAAATAAATATAACCTAATTTTTTTTTGGACTGCTAGAAGGTACTAGAGTTAGAAGATTCTAGAAGCATCGTCTCGGCCATCATAGCTTAAATGTTGTAGAAATAGTATCACTAGAACTAACCAAAAATATATCACATCAGTCAGCAATAATTATGAGATAAATCATGAATCAATAACACCAAGATATAAGTCAATTATTAGACGTGTATTAAATATATGAAAATACATTTAAATTGCAGTATTATATAATAACATTTAGGTAATGTAAGTAAATAGTTATAACTAATGTAATTCATATATACATAGTTTTATATACATTACAATAAAATATTTAATGTTGCTATTATATATAAATATATTATATATAAATATTCAACTGTACTCACGAAATTACTATTAGAATTTGCCTGGTCAGTTTTGAACCCATTCAGGGCCCTCATTCATGAGCTCAAAGCATGGCGGAGTCACGGCGTGAAGTTCCAATTTAGTCGAACAAATTCCTATACTTATTACGTAAGTAAAAACGGATAATATAATAGTTATCATGGATCACGAAAGATCAAAAAGGCCTAAAATCTCTGTTAGTACTGTTGTAAACAGAAGTAGGTGCAATTCCTGTACATAAATGAAATATTAAACACACGCTGTTTTTGCGCTATATTCTCAGAAAAATGACATGATTTATGTAATATGTTTACGTAATAGAAAATATAGTATGTCTTATAATAATTAAGCTAAATAAGCGTCGAGTCCAATATCCTCTCATGGGAAATATTTTGAAAGGCGAGTTGTAACATAAGCTATCGTAAGTTTTAGAGATCCCTAAAATAATAAGCAAATAATATATATCAATATTAACAGTGTGGATGTATATTTAAATTTGATTATCTCAAGGACAGCAATATATTTAACAAATATAAACGTTGTTATCTAAAAGCAAATGTTATCAATATAAGAAATGCAACAAGAAGTGTACTCTACATATCACTCTACCCCGCTCTAACTAAAGTTTTTAAGCTGTCCCCAAAACTACGTATGTGTGTTTACATATGATAATATTGTGTACGGAACTCTATCTTACAATAATATATACGCGTTGTTTTGTTTATTACAGAGTGTCGTATATCGGTTACGTAGAGCTTAGCCATTCGCAAACTTATCACAACTGACTCTACATATACTATGTGTCAGAGACTCTGATTATATATCTAATTTAAACAATAGCATGGTTTTAGAATTTCCTATTTTTTTACATCTTAGACCAAGAATTTTTCATAAATATAGTTATTAATATTACTCACCTTTGCCATAAAAAAAATTGGGAATATTAATTTTGTTTAATAGAAATATAAGTAATTAATTAATTTATAATAATCAAGGTTTGGTTATTACGATGGCCAGAAAAATGACCAAATATTTTCTCCAAATTGAAATATGTCTTCTAGAACATTAATATCCAGACAGATCAAGACCTTTAGTAATTCAAACTATTAGAGTCCATCACTGGAAAGCCAAAACATTGACTTCGGTTACTGACAAGTCAATTAATATGACTTTCATATGTACTGTCGGTTATCTCATATATATATAGCTCACTAACTGTAAGGTAAAAAAACAATCGAACATCGCTTTGAGCTAATCAACATGTTACTTTGAAGTTTAGATATATAAATATATATGTATATATCTTTAATTGATAAATCCTTCTTAAAATTGTTATCATCATGGAAAAACTTTTGTTATTATTGATTTTATTGAAATTTTATATAGTTATCTTATTGAGCCGTCAGTATTTTCAGGTTAGCATAATTTCTCAACAAACTTTTTGGATACATTTTGATGCAGCTTGCGACATAGGCTTTTCGTGAACGTAAAGGTGTGCTTTGATTTTTCAATTGTAGCTAATTGGCTAGGCTGGTTGTAGGATGGACTAGGTGATTGAAAGTGGTATAGAGCGAAGAGCCTCAAAGTCTTTGTTTTAATTTAAATACGTGAATGACAGAAAATATTTAATGTGGTTTTTTTTTTAAGTAAGCTAATAAGGGATATTTTTGGTAATATTTTCTTAGATTTTCACGAGTACACATTTGAAATAAAACTATTTTTTATGGATTGAAACTCGCGTATGATATTGTTACATTTTAATTTTAACCCGACGTTTCGAATGGTTTGCGGCAATCGTGTTCACGGGTAGACAAGATGTAAGTGTCTGACATTTTAAAATTAAAATGTAATCAAATTATACTCGAGTTTTAATCCCTAAAAATTAGTTTTATTTGAAATGTTTTTGATTTCTGATATTTTTTAAAAATTTTCACAGGGATGCTAAAGGTAGGGTAAAAGGCCAACAAAGTCGCTACTTTAAAATAATTATTTAATAAGTGAATATTTGTTAACTTAAAATCTACTTTAAGCTATTGTTTAAATTAATATGTGCTTTGATTTTGAATCGACCAAAACCTTTAATTTGTTATTATTATTATTTTCTACCTTGAGGTAATAAATAATTTTATTGCTTAGAAGGTTTAACAAGAAATTCTAGCAATTCCAAAGATAGTATTAATATTTTAGTTACTTAAGTAGTAAAGCCAGTCTTATAGTAATATTCAATTTAATCCGTCGTCAATAGACATTATAAAATCTTTATAAAACAATATCCTTTTTAAAGATTATCTTTTTTAATATCAGAAAAAGCGGAAATAGCTCTAATAATTGTAACATAAACCTCCAAAACCTTCTTAAAGTTTTGTTCTTCTGTTCTCGTTACATATTTTAATCCTATTACAGACAAGGTGCTTTGATTAATTCTTCTGTTTTTTTAATGCAATAAAGTGTAATAATTGTAGTGTACAAGGTGATGTTCATAAACTAATATCTAACTTGTATTAGTAATAAATCACCGCACATGTATTTCAAGGAGGTCAGCACACTTACTGAAGATGAACGACAAGTTACCGATTACAATGTCTACACACGGCGTTTTGTGTTCATTCAGTTATGAACCGAACCTTATATTGAAATTCAATTAAAAAATATTTTCTATTTTAAAGCAACATTATTATTATTGAGCTGAGCGAAGAGTAGCTCTTTACTGGTCATCTCGATCAAATTTTATATTGAAATTCAATTAAAAATCTTTTCTATTTTAAAGCAACATTATTATTATTGAGCTGAGCGAAGAGTAGCTCTTTACTGGTCATCTCGATCAAATTTTATATTGAAATTCAATTAAAAATCTTTTCAATTTTAAAGCAACATTATTATTATTGAGCTGAGCGAAGAGTAGCTCTTTACTGGTCATCTCGATCAAATTTTATATTGAAATTCAATTAAAAATCTTTTCTATTTTAAAGCAACATTATTATTATTGAGCTGAGCGAAGAGTAGCTCTTTACTGGTCATCTCGATCAAATTTTATATTGAAATTCAATTAAAAATCTTTTCTATTTTAAAGCAACATTATTATTATTGAGCTGAGCGAAGAGTAGCTCTTTACTGGTCATCTCGATCAAATTTTGTCCGCTATCTCCTACACCGATCAAGCTACACTAACCAAATTTGGGCCAGTTGATTATCATATGCCTAGCTTTATATAGATAGATGTTGAAAAAAATCTAGTAATAGGTTAAAAATTTACAATAAACTTTATTTTTAATTAAAACATTCTATTGCAGGTACTGATGGTAAATTCTTGATATGACTAACATACATATAATTTCTTGTCAAGTGCATTTGGGATGTCGTATCAAGCTAAAATTTTCGTAATATATTTTTCGTTGTTTCTTTCATTGAAGAGAGTTTCGCTCAGCTTCTCTCGCTTCTATACTGGCGGCTCTAGTAT
Source organism: Mechanitis mazaeus (assembly GCA_959347395.1). Taxonomy (NCBI): domain Eukaryota; kingdom Metazoa; phylum Arthropoda; class Insecta; order Lepidoptera; family Nymphalidae; genus Mechanitis; species Mechanitis mazaeus. The sequence continues at coordinate 9,850,904 of OY365747.1, forward strand.
TATAGGTAAGATTTAATATAACAAAACCAATAAAATTCTAAAATGACTGAAGCATCATGTCGTCAGTATATAAAACATTAGAAGGACAACAGGGGTGACACTGAGTGCGTTAATGTCGTACGAGCGACAGTAATGTGTAATAAAATTTAATATCCAATTTTAGCTACAAAACCACTACATTTTGTAATCATGCAATAATATTACATACTATAATAACATTTATTTATTTATTTTTAATATTTTAAAGCCAGAAAACAAATAATCATAATAATTTAAAAAAATCATATTGTGTTTTGATAAAAAATATATAAACTATCAAAATAAGTATAATTAAACTATATATATTATATAATGTCAAAGCCGTAAAGCTTACAGGTAGTAGGTATTGGCTATGTGGTAATAGCAGCAGCCTGCAGACCTCATGCGGGCGAGGAGTCATCTTATCGGTGCTTTGAATGTAGTAAACATGCGATAAGCAATTTTTGCTGCTCCAAATACTTATGTAATAATGCGGTGAAGCCGTATGGGTAAAATGGAAAAGATTTGAGTTTCCGTTCTGTGCAATACCTAAGAAAATAAGAGAATTTTGAAATAATATATTATTATTATAATTAATAATTTGTTATTTTAATAACACCAGTAATAATTTACACCAGTTTTTTTGGCGTTGGCACAAAAATATTTTATAATTAAATTTTTAATATATGTATATACTGTATATACCTCTGAGTTAAACTTAATATTATTTTATAATTAAACTTCATACCTAGTTGATTATAAATGTAATTCTTCATTTCACCGCTCATGAGCGAAGAGCTATGAGCTATGACGACTACAGTAACATTTAAAGGGCAGGTGGTTAGGCATTTTTTTATTTCCGCATATAAGTTTCATTATTGTACTTTTAAAAGGGCTCACCTCGAACTCACTGCCGGGTGTCGTACGTGAATGTTTTCAATATACCTACAAGGTAATTAGGGAATTGATAATGATAAAAAGTATCTCATAGTTTTATGAATTCATTTTCTGACTTGAAAGCGTTTATTGACGACATAATGACGTATAAGGAACCAGTTGTAAAAACAAGGTAATTAATATACATCTTAAAGAAAATCTTTATCTATTTTTGTTTTTAATAATCGCAGTTGAATAATTCATCAAATATTGTTTAATTATAAAAATTATAATTTTAGGTGGTTTTAAACAATACCAAAACTTATTTCTAATATATCAATTAAGAATATACATAAATAATACACACATTACATATTTTTTTGGCATCAATTAGTTACAAAGTGTACATGCGCAAGCGCATGCCTAAAACATACAAGCTTTCGTGTTTAAACTCAATTATATGAAACTACTAACACGCATACATCGTAATCGTTTCGTCATAGTTAGCTAAATCAACAACTGTAATATAATTGAATTGCGTCTTATGTACTCGATTATAATTTAAAATTCATATTATAGTATAGAAATAGTTACCACTTGATTATAATACTTTGCGTAACACTACAATTACAAATAATTATAAAAATGATAATATTATTACAACATCTAAAAATATATAATGTCTGTAGCAGACAATTTATATTTATTTATTTTTATATTTATGTTTTTTATTTTTTATTATTTTTTTTAATGCTCTGAAAACAGCAGAGAGAGAGAGATACAGATACAGAGTTAGAAACATGGTATAATACTTATTATTTTCTCCTAAAAAAATGTTTTATATCTTATACGTTCCAGAACTAAATATCACTAAACGCTTACATGATGCTTATATATAGTTATATACTAGGTATTATATATTTTTTATCGACAATGGGAACAGCCATAAGTCTGCCACTCTGCCACGCTTATCATGTAAACGGAAAGTATACTAGCAAAGTTATATAAAGTTCATTAATTACAGTAACATCCGTGTTGCTCGTAACCATGTCATACTATTTATTAGGTTGTACTACTAGACATGACGTCAGCTATACTTTTTATTCTCCATGCTATGGCTTGTAGAATAATATCTATCAAGAAAGGTACTACGAATCCGAATAACTACTGTCTGCATAAATATAGTGTGTGTATTTTTATATGCTCGTAGAATAAATTGGTTTTAACTCGTTTTGTGTCTGAAAGATATTTGTTGTGTTAGAATTATTTTATTAGTATTGTAGAACAGAAAAAAAAGACGCCGTGGACATCTACACCAAGAAGGAGGATAACAGAGAAATTATTCTTCTAAAGTGAGGTCCTTGAACAACCAGATATCCCTGGACAACAGAAAGAAATAATGATTTCTCCTCACTGATCTTCTATCTTCTTCTTCTAGGTTCTAGTTCAGCGAGCCAGCTGCAGTCACTTTCAACATTTGAACGCTTAAACCATTTGAAGATCAGTGGAAATTTAAATAACATTTACTTATTTATAACATTTAAAAAAATATATTATAAAATTTATACTTTTTATAGCCTTTAATAGGCTTTTTTCACTACCAGTAAATATGACAAAAATCTATTAAATAAAAATGAATTTGTAGATATTTAAATACTATAGGTATATTATTAAAAATAGTGGTTTGACTTCGCAACGCATTCATTGTTATCTTTTAAAATAAAACTAATATATAGTAGCAGTCGTTTTCTAAGTAATCCGATATAAGCTTCCTGTGCAACTCATTAGTAGATTAAAAAACAAACTCAACATTAAGCACAAATTTAATCAAAAAACTTTGCTCCAAATTTCATGATAACTAACATTAAAACGCCGTATATTTTTATATACACTTATATTTTCGTTAAATTACTAACGCTACATTGAAATACGCTTACAAGTTTTTGAAGAACTTACAAGAAACGAAACGAAACGAAACGAAATGAAATTATTTAATGAAATATGTTTATAAAAACCAGATTTTTTGAGTCAAAGCTGCCACCAACTAGGAAAGATAAAAATGCCTTAGTCCTAAGAAGGGCTGGCGACAGAAATTCAGTGAACTTGAAGTTATTTTCTTTTTTTTTAAACCAACTTATATACTATTAATAACATTGATACGTATTCATAAGAAGAACCTATTCCGCCCACCGTACAATCGTCTGTACAAAGGCGTCTAAGGATTATAAGGAAAAAATGTTATTAATTTTATTAAGTTCGCGGTTTTCCTTAGTAAACAAGTGATTAATTCAACTAATCAGTAACCTATTTTAGTTGTTATCCAATCGGATGTAATTAGGCTAGTTTATAGTCAAGGGAGCTGGTCGGAAGTCATTCCTATAAAAATTGTACACTTGTATATATATAACCCTTCCTGTACCAGATAACGGATTAAAAAACAATTATAATATCCAGAATAATGTAAATATCAAAGGTCCACTGAGTGTACCTAGTCGTAAACAAGTGCAAACCTCACCTGATTATTTAAAGTATTGTTTTTCTATAGAGGTTGAGTCGTATCTATGGTATGTTTAAAACGCTTGTTTGTTGCACAGAGGCGTTAAATATAATTGCACATAATAGGAATGGTTTTTTCCTTTCCGCACTGATTCTATAAGGAATAGAAGACATGTATATTATAGAATTACTGAATAGTTGAATATGTTTTTGTAGATAGTTTGAGAACAAGTAACTAGCAAATCAGTTAATTATCAAAGGAAATATCCTGAATAGTCAATTTAAAACCTCCTTACGATACTGAAGAAGACGTAGTGGTCACCAATCCTTAGACGAACAATTATTTATAAGAGGACAACAGCGCCACCTATAATTAATAAATCTTGTGATGAAGTCCCATAACACATATTTGAACACAAAATATAAAATATCAGACAAATACTCAAGTTATAAATGTTTTTAATATTAATTTATAATTGTAGAAGCAGTCAATGTTTATAAATCGGTCAGAATAATTAAATACAATACAATTCTGTCTGTCTGTACATTGTCTTCCCTAAATTCATATTTTCTTTTATTCTATATTTTACTAAGTGAATAGTAATTAATAGATGTTTGTGAGGTTTTCAACAAACAACTAACTTATTTATATCAAACTCTTTTCTTTATAACAGACTTGAAGTTTTGTTACTTAGAAGAATGTGTTTTGTATTTTATGAGTTAGTTTTTGTTAAATCATTGCGTTGATTATATAATGTTTATATATTATATTTAATTAAATTCATATTTAAATTATTATATTGATATAAAGGTTTTGTGTTTTTTTGTATAAGTATGCAGTTTAAAAATAATTTATAGTATATTTAAGATACGCATATATTTAAGTTGTTGAAGGCCGTGAGGCAGAGTCGGTGCTAATAACGTTGATCACAAGAGGAAACTAGTAACCGGTTCCGTACCACGTCGTGTCGCCAAACGTACGCATGCCACTATTATAACACCACCATAAGCTGAGGAAGAAACATATACATCTTATAATTGGAATTCTTATTGTTAATTTTTTTTTTCTATTTTTCCACTCCAAGCGTATTCGATTCTGCGAACGAATCAGAATACAGATTTTTTGAATTTTTACCAAAAATTATTGTTATTATACATTTAATAAACATTAAAATACAATATACGACGATTTGTGAGTTAAATCAAATGACTATACAGGTAGTAGAGCCTAGCTGTACTTACTTATTAGAATCTCGAAAACGTTGTCTAAATGATACCGCAGAAAACCAAATCCCTTGACTTGAACTCCGGGTGTTTATGTCTCCTTCACCATATTCTTCCATTGTCATTATAAAATATCTCTTATAGTCTAACTGTATAGTCGAACTGTATAATCGAACTGTATAGTCGAATTACAGCACCTCAAAGTAATTTGAACTTATACGTCAGTGCTGACAAGTGACATACATGACTCGATTACGTCAGATGATTCCTGGACAGTAAAAGTACTACCCGTATAAAAGAAATGTTAAAAATGTCATAACTAAATACCTGGATTCTGAACGTAATCACTATTACATATATTTTTACATATATTTTCATTATACATATTTGATCATTGACTTCTAAACATGTTTCTAAACATGTTTCTGTTTAGGGCTAGTTATTACTAAATAATGTTTCGTAGAGATTTACATAAAATAATAAATTAAATTAATTAATATTTAAATAACGTTATAAGATGCTAATGACGTCCAACTGGGAAGCTGTTCCTATCCTCACAGCGAAACAGCGGGCTGACCACTGAATCAAACAAATAATGAGATGGAATGTTCAATACAATTAATTTTGTTTGTATGTTTATTGTTTGTGACTTAAATTGTAATAATTTTTATATCCTAAAAAGATTCTTGTTATATTTTTAGTAAAAATGGTCAAGGTTCATATTCATCCTATAGCAGTCAATACTAATATAAGCCTAAATAAACTATTTTAAAACAAAACAAACGATCAATCATCGACCAAATGTATTTTTTGTAAAGTTGTCCGAAATGCGAAGTTACATAATTTAAGAACAAAAGGGTCTCCCAAAAAAGTGTGCCACTAGAATGAGACTAAAACAAAATGTCCGTCGAGTTATGTTCACGGGACTGAAGCAAGCTATTCAAGCTGTCACATAAATCCCAGCCTCCAAACAATAAGATCTAAATGTGTTTTTATCTTTTTTCAACCAAACACGCTGTAAGCTATTGCATAATTGCCGGACCTTAATACATATTACGAATTTCATAACAAATGATTTGAGAAATAACAGAAGATTTCAACAGCTTTATTATTTATTTTTATATTTCATTTCATTTCGTTTCTTTTCACTTCATTTTGTTTCGTTTCGTTTCATATCTTTTCGTTTCATTTAATTTATACTCCTTAAAAATTTACAAAAGATATTTCAAATGTTAATAAGATTGGGATATTTCCTTGCAATTTAATCCTTTACAAGATAAAATCTTATAATTATTGTTGGATTATGTTTGTTATATCAATTAGGAATGATGTTCTTATTCTAGGAGACAATATCACATCGGTTTATCTTTTGTTTTTACTTTCACAGATAAACAATAATACGAGGGATAAAGAGAGCTTATCGCGACACCATTCATTTATTATAGTTATCAAAAGTAGGTTGCGGCATATAATGATTATTATTATATATAACACCGACAGTTCAACCCGGATGTTGACTATTTAATAAATAATATTTAATTTTTTCTTATGTTTTGTAATTTTAAAGGGGAAATTATTTTTTTCATAATTAAAATTTATATTTTTTAACGTTTCGAGTACACATATTATTGTACATAAATATATTTCAATAATAAATTTATTTATTATAATAATATAATATGAATCTTAAACTCAAAGCAAAATTAGCTAAACCATTAATTAATTTACACGTGTTGTGTTATTTATTTTAGTGTCTACAAAACTATTGAAGGCTTCAAGATTTCTATACTACTGTGAGAATAGAAATAACAATACAATATGTAAAGTCTTAAATAATAAAACGTATCGTAGCGTTAGCCTTATCAGTCTCGACCCCACATCGTCCACTGATAACAGACCGAGAGCTTAAATTATTACGATGGCCTCGATTAGAATTTATATAATATATTAAAATAATATTTAAAACTTCATTTGGTTTTTGGGTCATCGCTATTGGGCAAGATTTAATAAATACAAGACAAAGCTTTTGTAACTGTTTTATCAATTATACTTCTAAATATGTCAGAACAAAATTCAAATGTTGTTTTTGTGAGGTTTTGTTTGTCTTATAATTAGTTCTGTTACAAAATTTGCAATAACGAAACGTTATAAAAGAATGAGTACAATTACATCAGATTTCAGTTATAATCAGAATTAAAAGTAAATGAAAGGTTGCTTTAATTACAGTTTATTAGAACACAATCACTGTATGATCTAGCGCGAGGGTTAGAAGTTAATTAAAACAGAGGCACGTGCGTGGCTATCTAGTACACTGATTAGTATTTAGAATACGAGTAATCAAATTACTATTATTTATACTATGTGCTTTAATAAAACATAATATTACTATAAAGAGATATAGACTAAATCAGAGCAATAAAGTTAAACTATCTCCCACTAAAAATACTGAATATACTGTTCTACAATTAGCGCTCAATTGACCTCACTCAGCCTTCCTTGGCGCCATCCGCCAGAGTCACGTGATAATACCATAGTGGATGACCTTGAGTCTCCCGGTCACCTCTTGGTATCGTGATCTACTGCGGATGCAGCTGTTCTTATCCCGATTTGTTATTAAGTGGTCAATAATTCTCCGAGCACTCTTCAATAGACAAAAACAAGCGATATGTTGATTCGAAGCGACCTATATCTCCCATGATATGAATATAATAGCCTGTGCTAACAAATACCAATTGAACATGATTGCTCTTTTAATTCGTGTACAATCATACTTTAAAATCATTTGCCTCTTGATTGCGTGAGACTAAAATTGAATATTGATGTAATATCGAGAGGATATTGTTTCCTAATAAGTGAAAATAGCGACTTTTCACTCCAGCAATATATTGCGACTCTGCACGTTATGGTTTCGTGGTTTATATTTTCTGGTTTTTCTTCGCGGTTTAAAATTTGAACCTAATTTAACACATGATTGAATTTAACCACCTCAAATATTTTTTATCGTTTGCCGTAAAATAGTTTTTTAAACCGTATCTTAATAATAGGTGCATGAATCGGAAAATAGGTTTTTATATGTTCAAGGCCAATAAAACTGAAGCCATTTTTTATTTAGGATACATACAGACAATTTATTATTTTATATAAAAACTATAAATTATATTCTACTTTGTGTATTCTAAGTGGCATTGTTTTAATTGATATATAAATATTTACAACTCACTTTTCACTTTTAAAATCTGTATATACATATGTCTGAGTTTAAATACATTAGTAGTGGAACATGGGCCCGTCTCAGTTACGAAAACAACAAAAAGCAAATGACTGCATTACAGTACAAAATGTTGAGTAACGTTGTTATTGAGTTCACTACAAAAAAGTAACAAACTCATTTACGAGTTTAAATCCACGAGCGCATAATATATACGGAAGCGCAAAATTACTCCACAAGCTTATACATAATTTTATATTACAAATACACTAATATTATGTTTAAATTATTTATGTCATTTTTTCTGATAGCCTTGGTACATTTAAAAAATATGTATATTCCAATATATGAGTTTTAATTTCTAACTTTATGTATTTTAAATTTTTGATATTTTGTTTATCTTAGTATTATTATATATTTTTTTTAATAATTTATAATGATGTGCATACTTGTAAGTTAAATTTATATAGAGAAATGAATTAATAGTTAAAGATATTTTTTTTGTGTGATGCTATATAAATTTAGTTACTAAGCCTTTAAATAAATAAATAAACAAATAAATCAATAAATATATATAATATCATGTGTAATAAATATCATTTTTACTCTAATAATTTATGGATTTTATAATTAATAATTTAACTCAAGAAATAAAGGTATTAACAATATACCGTTCTTGTTGTTCTTGTTTTAATAAATATAGACGTTTATATCAGCCATGCTTCGTTGGTGCCAGTCCAGTAGAACTAGTAAAAGTGTTCGCAGACTCGTTCGTTGCAAAACAACAATAGTCTAAGTGACATTCATTTATTTGTACCGGTTATTTAATAATATCTAGTACCGTAATATTTCTTAAACCTACAGCTGTTATTAAACTATGCTGAATATAATAAAAACTAGGAGCGCGGACCAGACCTCAATTTTGACTCGCTCTGAAAATCTCGGTATATGTTAGCATATTGAGCAAAGCGAAGTGCAAACAGCACCGAAGTTGCATTTACAAAATGTCGATGCATTCTGTCTTCAACTATTTTTCAAGATGAGACATATTATTACATTTTTCGTGTTTTGTTTTTAATTTTTTTTTTTAAAACCACCCCCAGACTGATGTCTATCAGTGTGCAAAATGTGGAAATTTTCGGATATACCGTTTTTGATTGATGCTTGCACAAATGCAGATAAGTGACTTTGATGCAAAATTTGAAAAGCTTATTTAGTTAAATTATACCTTTATATCTTCCTAAGCCGTACAAGTATGGAAAATATAAAGTTCTGTAGAAATCTCTTGTGCGTGAAGTTTATGCCTTTCACTGAGCGAACGGCGGAAGCGAAGTTATGTCACAGCAGTGACAGTGGGCCATCGGCTGACCGTAATGGCCGACACACTTACCACGACCCACCAAAACAAGAGTTACGTCAACTATACAATATGTCAACATGTTGCATAACTATATTTCGGATATTTCGATGACGTTATTAGCATTGCTTTATATGTGTTACTTTTTTATTAGAACTCGAATGTAATTTTTTTTAAGTAACCGACAGTAATCCGGTTATCGGTTCGACCCTTCACAAAAAGTCGCTGGCGGAGCGATAAACTTTGTTATCTATGAATAACAGAATTTTAAATAAATTTACGTATTTTAATTGAATTGATGAAGTTTTAGCGATGAGTTGGAGCATGGAATTAATACAGTTTTTAAAAAATCTTCAATACAGGCAAGACCAAAACGTCTTAGATTCTGGGATTCTGGGAATGATCTGGGATAAATGTAGAATTCCATATGTTAATATCTTTCGGGACAATGATAATCAAAGTTTAATAAATTTTTCATTTAATTTAAGCAATTCACGATATTTTACCTATACATACATGCAATACAAAATTAACATACATAAGTATAGTAAATTAAGGAATTAATTTGTTATAGCTAATTAAAAATAATTCACAATAAAAGTTCCACTCAATGAAATGGAAAGTAAAAGTTGTTACAGAATTGTATTAAATTAATATTATAATCGAATTTTAATTTATATATATTTTCGATAGTAACGACAATATTGAAACACGACGCAGTGTGCGTACAATGGAACACTAGCCGCCATTACGTGTAACAGCGAGGCAGTTATATCATCTTTCAAAGTCATGTATGCAATTACAGGTAATAAGACTTTTAACTCTGCCGCATTTTCTATACCTGACTATTGTACACCTGTGTGTTTGTTTAGTATTCTGTAATATTTTAAACTATTGTATTTGTACGTAGATTATTAAGTATTGCTATAACTTTAATATTTATTTCGTTGTTTAATAATATATAATCTAATGCATGTTTTTCATCACTAAATTGATTTCAATAAAACTGTTTTACGGATATAACTCGCGTTTATTATTACATTTTTTAAATTTAACCCGACGTTTCGAATGCTTTGCAGCAAACGTGTTCGCGGTAAGACGAGATGATGGTGTCTGTAAAAATTAAAAAATGTAATAAATTAAAAAATGTAATAATAAACGCGAGTTATACCCGTAAAATAGTTTTATTGATATGTGTTGTACTCGTGTAAATTTTAGAAAACATTACTTAATTGATTATAAATAAATATTATTTATCTCGTTCAGAAATGTGATAAATAGAACTCAGTATTGCCATTGTATAGCTTTATCTCTTCATAATTAAGTTAATGAAATAATGAAATAAGTTTTTTTCAATTTTAGTAGTTTTTTATTATTACTGAAGTATTAAAGTTTTTAAATTTACAGTTCTAAGATTAATACATAATGAAGTTGTAACATTTGTCTTGCAAGACATTCCTAAGTTTTTCGGTTTAGTATAGTATCTGTATATTAAGATTTTTTTTGCAAAACCTGGTAATTTTTCTTTATTGTAGACGCCATGTTTATAATGTCAAATTGTTTAGATGTGTCAAACATTTTGTTTTTTGATGTTCACAAATTGAAGTATATTTGCATTCGTTCTAAATAACGCAACTTCATAGATTTAAAGATATTTTAAACATGTCTTGCATCTCTATATATTAGGCAGTGAAAGTAATATATAATTAACTTACAATAATCTGAAAGGTCGGACGAGTTGATAAAGATACTCTCAGTATTGTGACGTAAGTTGACACCGATCTCTGGTCTTCGAAAGTAGACCGCATGAATTTTACCTGAGATTCTTTTGTGTCAAATAAATTTAGGCGATTACGTATACATATAATAAAGTACTAACGAGGCCAAAAGTGAATTCAATATATAATATATAGCTTGACGTTGGTTACGTAGTCATTGTGGTCGGTGAAGTTGTTTTATTTAGAGTAATTTTCGTTTAATATGATGGAAGATAAAGATCTTCTATTTTTACTACAGCAATAAAGAAACAACTCCCTAAAAGCTTGAAATAGGTTTCTCCGCTGAAGCATGGCGGTTCGAATCGTTCTACACGCCATTGCGCAGGAGTCCACTGCATCTCTCTTAAAAAAATGAAAGAGATTAATTATTTATATACAAAAAGGAGCAGACACTCATTACAGTTCTGATGATATTTTTTAAGACCTAGTCTAATTATTGCCCTATTTTTAATAGGATCTTTATCACTTTACTTACAACCAAATTTTGTTTTACTCTCCTCTTAGTTTCATTTCAGTGTTAAAAAAAAACAGTATTATACTGTAATTGTAAAATAGGCTCTAGATAATTATTAAATGAAGATATCATAAGATTTTTTTACTTATATGTACATATATGTACTTCATTATAATATTAAGGTATACCTATAAGATTTTTTCACGTTAAATTATAATATACATGTTTTGTTCAAGGCTATCTTCATGTCAGTTAACTTGACTCTATAAATAATTTACAGCACGAATTTCAAACAGCAAATAATATTAATTAATCGTATATCGTTCGTTGATGTATCGTATTGCTATTATTTAATATAAAATGGTTTGATTATTAATAAAACTAAATATTATGAGAACAGTTATTGTATATAAGAAATAATATATATTGAGAATGTTCTGATATCTGTTTCAAATATACAGTATTACTAAACATATCCATTGTAACTTTTATATAATGAATTACTAAAAAAAACTACTAGTTTACACAATGAAGTAGATAATATAATTTCTTAATGATTACGAACATATAAGTATATACAACGGTTTCAACAAAGTATGTTATCCAGTAATTTATAGTTTATCGTAACGCATTCTAATTTAATAGCAATCTAGATTAAGCCACCCCTTGATATAGCGATAGCATTCATGTTTCACACTGCAGTAACAGGCCAAAGCTATAATATTTAATAGCTGATAGTAAAATGTTTAATATTGTGGAGATGGTGTATAAACAGTACCCGCATGGGCACTTATGGAAAGTCCAGTTGTTACAATGTAGTCGTTATGATAATAAAATAATGAATAAAAGGAACATTAATAAGATGATGGTAAATTAAAAAATAAATAAGACTGTAACAATAAAATCTTTTTAAAAACAATCTGATCACGAAGACCTAAACGGGATCTCAATCTTCTTACCAAAATAAATTAAATCAACAGTACTTTATATACATACATTAGCTTCCTAGTTTGCTTGAAAATTGCCATCAGTGAGAGTAGTGCGCCCGCGCCGGTCACGCGTTACGTCACGCCGCACACACTCACACTTTCACTGTTATACAATAGCCACGCCACTGCCTTACTTACACACAAACACAATAGGAAGTCGTTCTAACGAGTTATGGTCTTTGTACCTATTTATTACTATAGTTTATTTAATACTATGATTAATATCATCTCAACTCAATTCAAGATAGTAAAATTAATATGGCTATTCCTGTGAATCGAAGGTTTACTTTGATATATTGTTATTGAGTTTTTAAAATAGTTGTTAGTTGTCACTGTCAGTGTATTAGTTAAATCTTTACTTATTTATTATATATTAGTGTTTTCTTTAACAATCTTGAGTATTTTTTATATATTGTAATATATATATGGTTGTATATTGATGGGAGGTCATGTCACTGATCTAGTATGCGGTAAATCATTAAGATCTTCATCAGTAGTCAGCTTCTAGAAGAATCCTATTAAATTACGATTTTATCTGAATAGGTTCCTTGTTTTTTTTGTTTAATACAGGCTTACACTTGACCGCACTTTTTGGAGATTATTATCTTCGCGTCGTTTTGATTTCAAGTGAACCACCGAAAATATCAGACGCTGCCGTGATTGGCGATGCGAGACGAGATCTTCAGATTACTTACTAACATAATTATTTAAATTAATATCTATAGTTTAGAAGTCATATTAAACGAGGCGTATCGAATAAACGAATTTGAATGTTTTTAATTAAATGGCCTCCATTATACTAGTATTTTAATTTACAGACTAATACGTATACTTTCTATATTTTTGTTCACAGTGTCACACAGTGTCGCACAGTGTCAAACAGTGTCGCACAGTGTGACACAGTGTCGCACAGTGTTACAAAAGAGCATAGCCTATTATTAGTTAGTCATCTTGACATTATGTCGACATCAAGTCGCAGTACACTTATTACTTTAAGGCAATGTGCAATTACGCATTTCCATATATTATCATTAATTTGATTCTCTCCTGATTATCATATTCATAATATTAATAATATAAAGTGAAGCTTCAAATTTGTATATAATACTTTTGAAAATACTAAAGTGAATGTTATATAATGCCCCAATTTCTTAACATTGCATAAATATTGCAAAAGAATAATCATTGGGTAATAATTTGCGAACGTTCTCGGAGCTCAGACTCAGACAAGATGATGATGATGATGGACAAGACCCCTATGACCTATCGCGATAGGCACTGCAATGTTAGCATCCGTGGGTTGGTAACCAAGTGAGTATTTTGGCTTAGTAACATCCGCATGTTACGACCTTGGCTATGCTCGTTCACTTACTTAATTCTTTCCGTATCTTGAACATCTAAAACGACTATATATTCAAACGTACGTGTATATCATATTAAACTATACTGTATGTACATTCCGAGTTATAAATGATTAATATAAGTTCAAGGAAACAATTGTATATATATATATATATATATATATATATATATATATATATATCCCTCTTCTGTCAGTTTTTTTGTCTGTGGTGTCGCGTCACTGAAACTCAACGCAACGTATTGCGACACGTGCAATATGTCAATCGAAAGCTCTTGATGAGAGATGAATACAATTTGGACCTCCTTCGGTAACCGGAAGTGGGTCTTTTGGACCTCCAAAGGTCGCCGAGTGTAAAAAAAATAAGAACGTATCTGATAAAACTGAAGCAGAGGACTCGAATAACTTGAATTTCTATAATCCCGATACGTTAGAATCGTGCCACAAAGCAACTCATATATATTATTATAATAAGTTATTCCAGGATAAACATGTTCGTAATTATAGATTTACATTTTATTATTATAATATAATCTACACCTATAATTTAATATCTGTTAAAATGTATTGAAAGATGTTATAAAGTTATCCCAGTCGATAGCAGTGACATTCGAGCATCTATCGCGAGCCAGGATGACTAAGCATCAGAGAACCTGTTTGGAGAAGATATTATAACTAAAGAGAGAAAGAGATAGACATATAAAAAGAGGAAGAAGGACATTGTCACATCCTTTTTATATAGGCAATGGGAACGAGTGAAAGTAAAAGTTAACAATTCTGTACTTTAAACTATAAAGATGTTATTTGACGATATAATATATACATATATTCTTTTTCGCCCGTTTTAATCTTTATCTGATATTAATGTACAGACAGACAGACAGCTTGTGGTACTAAAATCAATTTGTAATACTTGCTTGCTTAGTTTCAATGTATTTAGTATTTATAATACAATAAAGTTTATTAACTATATAATAAAACGCTCAACATTGGTTCTAGCCGTTATTAATTATTCTAGACTTGTAAAATATCACCCAAATCTATAACAATAATAAATTTATAAAATATATCAAGTAAATATTTTTATTCTATAATATAGTAAATAATTTCTTTAAAACCAAACAAATACGGTTGCATTTACTCAGTATTTTCGTGTTAAATATTTGTCCCTTTTTCATACAATTGTTATTTAGCATTTTGTATTTTTTATTTATTTTTAAAAAATTAAAATTTTTAATTTTGATATCGAAACGGAATCGAAATAGTGTCGGTACAGAAAGAGTTATATACCACATATGTTGGTGAATATTATATATTTTAATAAAGCTGACGTTTTTATGTTTTAATATACCTGTAGCCTCGTGGGCTGTGCTGTGCGTCTGACATGAGAAATAGAAGGAAATGACAATAATAAAAAATTGTCATGCTGATTCATAAATATTAAGTTTTTTATGTGCTATGCTGCACGTAGCTACGAAGATATTATTTCTTGGTAACAACTATTGAATCTTATTAAATGAGCGAAGCAACACTGGTTAAAAGTGTGTTTCGTTACTAATGTTACTCTTCCTAGACGAATAATGGTAGGATGTCGAATATTTGCAGAGTTGTCGAGGACTTATAGGTCCTGAAGTTTCTTGGTGACATTTGTGATTGTGATTTTATATTAAATAGTCAAAGTGTGTCCTATAGATTTAATGTTTGGAAAGTTTTGAAATTGAACACGAGTTCTTATAAGGCTTACGATTATAGCCACTATCCACTCTGCTAATGTAAACGTACGCAATGCTTTGCTCAGGCCCACCCACCGGGCATATTAAATCATTATTTTTTATTAAATCAACAACCTTTTACTAATAAAATTTAGTTTAACATTATATTATTTTATGAAGTCTGTGCTGATAATGTTATGAACAGAGGAAAGCTGTGAAACGTGTGCTTCATACTCAAAAGAGCTTCTACTTCTGAGAAGTAACCGGGTGTGCGAGTAAATAACATCGTATCAACAATCGTGAGTTTGTCATTTGGGCTCCGAGTCAACGGGTCGCTTATCACCAGATAGCCTCGACCCCTGTTTATAGAGTCTGCTGGAAAATGAACCTTACTGCTACATAATAAGAACTGGCAGAGTTTCAATACCTCATGCAATGTATATCAAGTATACGTTAACAAGGAAGTCTAAATACCTATTGGATAAGATGTATATTATATTTTTATGACAAGCTTTGATATTTCCGGTCTTGATATATTAATAAGATAAAATTATAGTATATTATTAATGTTAATTTTAATACTATATATTATATACTTTAAGTCTTGCAAATTTATAGTATTTCATCTAACAACATTTTAGTTCCTAATATTTAAGCTTAAGATAATATCGAAATGAATAATTTACATTAATACTACGTTATTATTAATAATTTACCTCATTTAAACTAAACTAAATAACTTTCGTAATTAATGTTTAAAATGAACTAAACGAAGCTATTTTAATAACAATAAAAATATTTGAAAATGTTATTAATTAATCCAATAATTACTAACATAATATCCTAAAATTATATCCTAATTCTAACTAACTAACATGTATATAAATAATATCATAATTCCTATCTATAGGTACAGTAGAGTACCATCATAAATAATTCAATTGACTTCAACATTATACAGAGACTTCAACAAGAAATGCAAAGCTAATTAATGTTAAATGAAATAATGTCAAATTGGTATTTATAATATAAATCTTATCAAAATCCAACAATTTATCCTTGATTGCGTATTAATGTGGTATGTGATGGGAGTGGCCACCAGAAGTGCAAATTTATAACAACTCCCGCCCCACGCGTACTTGACTTAGATACAACCCCGACTACAAGCTAACAAGAAACTAGTGCATATACAGCCTTTAACTACTATCGAATATTTCAAGTTCTAAATTATATATAATTAATATATGTATTCATGTCATTATATGTTTATTTGAGCTGGAAGTAGCGAAGCTCTTACTGCTCAATAGTGTATTTTGTTACTAATGCTACTAGACGAATATTGGTAGGATATCGAAAACTAACAGAATTGTCGAGGACAGTGACTTATGGGTCCTGAAGTTTTTTGGTTACATTTGTGATTGTAGTTTTTTATTAAACGGTCAAAGTGTGTCCAATAGAGTTGACATGTGTCTTAAGAAATACAACTGACTTTTACATTTAATAATCCAATAATTTTCATAAAAATGATTTAATTTTCTGTTGATCTTTAGAATTCTCATTAAGAAACAATGTCAGCTCCACCCGCCGTGGACAATGATAGTGTCGGACCCAGTATAATTATTGACAACATCTAAGAGATCTCCTTAGATGTTGTCAATAATCTAATTGATCCTGGCAACATCTAAGCAGCTTTCCCGTGGTTGCTGTAGCAACACTGATCTGCGCAAGGTGTTATATTCTCATAAATCATGTGATTCAGACATTAGTTATAAACCCATGCATCATGGAATATCTAATTACATGATGCAATATATCTCTTAACATTTATAATATGCTTTAAAAAAATTTATTTGTATTTTAATGATAGTACTATCATACATCCATGACGTAAGATATATCATCATATTGTAAATGTCATTACAGAATGCTTATGATATTTCGTAATAATAGTCATATGTTTGATATATTCTAATCAACTCAATTCATATTTTAATATAATACATCACTATTCTAGAGTCTTGCCTCACATTCTAGATATATTTAACGTTTTCGTTGAAATAATGAACTCATACATGGAAGTTACAAACAAATAGAGAACGGAATATCTTAAAAGATAATATTATTTTTATATAAGTATATCTAGAAATTTACTGCATTATATTTTTTATACTTATAACAATAAATCCACTTTTTTTAGTTTATTGTTTCCCAAGTATTTAAAATCTATTTTTAACAATATTTGCTGAACCACGAGAACCTCTCAGGGTTAATCTTGGTATCGGGTAGCCGTTCAAAAAATTGCTTTAACAGTAATTTTACGTAGTGAATTAAAGATAATTATAAAAGTAGTGTTTCCTATGATTTTTTTAAAAACTAATACAATATACCGCATCCACACGTAACGTATCTTCAACTTATACACGACAGAGTTATCGCTTGGCTGCACGCACACCAACAAACACTCATGTACATACAAACAAACACATACACACACTCAGCCCCATCAGAACGCTTTGATGAAACTAAGTTCGTACGTCCAATAACATTATGTCCAACCATTTAAAAATATATTATTTGACTTATGATATTTATGTAATGTTATTGAATGAACAACTTCTCGGTACTGACGTCTAGGTATGGTGGCGTGATCGCATGGTACCACCATTGGTAGTTGGCTGTAGCAACTTTTGGTAGCTTGTCGCTTATATAAATGTATTTATATCACTATTTTCCAGTATGAAAAAAATATCTACTTAGTAAGTTTTTTAAATCATATACAAAACTATCCAAGTACAAAAAAAAAACACATTTCTAACACTTATATAATAAAATAAAAATGTAATATATGTAGTAATATTTAACTAATATTAAAATTCCAGTAAGTAGTTAAAGATTTATTATTTTTAGCTCTAGACTAAGTAAATAACACTATATAGTATATAACATTATATAGTAAATAAAATTATATAGTAAATAAAACAAAGATATATTAAGATATCAAATATCATATAATAAATAACAGACAAGACAGAAACCTTACGTTTACTAGAAGTGAATTTAATTATTATCTACAATAGTATAGCGAATACAATTGACTTTCTAAGAAAATTACATCACAAAACGTCCGAGTAAATTATAAGGTTAACTTAACAGAACTTAAAAAACTGCGTCGACTAGAAAATAAGTCAGTAAATGCAGCTCAGCGCGATTATTTTCGCTCTGAGGGACGAGTTGAATGCGTGTTCTCAGAAACTTGGGACGCTGTACGCCGACGGGGTTTTGTTTTTAAAACGTGAGTTGCGAATTAGATACACGCAAATTAACTAAATTTGGATCAGCTCCAGTCTCGAGATGGGTTTCTAGACTTGACTTTTGATAAAAGTTTTTGTATTTCTATGTATAACCTGTAGGTAAGAAAAGAATATTTCACGCATTGTACCAATGTTTATTATTTCCAATCAAGCAGAATTTTACAGGTGTATATTTAAATAAAAATCTTTGTTTTCTTTGACAACTCCCGTTTTAAAGAATAAATAATATGTCACCAAGGACTTCACAAACATTTATATAACGGACACAATACACTCACACTTGGAAAAATCTGTACATCACACAAAGAATTGTCCCATGCTTGAAAAGAACCCACTTTATTTCTAACCACTGCAATACAGGCCGACTACTCTATTACAAGGAAATACTATTATAATATTTGTTATATAAATACAACTAAAATTCAGACCTAACTACAAATTGATATATACAGTTTTTTATGCGTTTTTTTTTTCAATATAAACTCAATTTTGTGATATTTTTAATTATAGTGATATTTTTATGATTATATGTTGAATTCATGTTCATATCAAAGATTCTTAATAGAATCAATAAATTCTAATTCCATATTAATATGGTATACTTAAGTATACATTACAATAGACCGTTATAATTATGAGATAATTAAACTGTTGATCCATTTAGTACACCCTTTGGTTCAGTGTTAGTGGTAGGGAGCCGCCCCCTGCATGCGGGTAGTTCTCATTCCTCAATGGTTTTATTAAGT
This sequence comes from Mechanitis mazaeus, assembly GCA_959347395.1. Taxonomy (NCBI): domain Eukaryota; kingdom Metazoa; phylum Arthropoda; class Insecta; order Lepidoptera; family Nymphalidae; genus Mechanitis; species Mechanitis mazaeus. Next base: position 9,870,433 of record OY365747.1, read on the forward strand.
GACGGTTGGAACATCCGCGATAGGCGTATTGATTTCAGACCGATAAGACCATGGAAATGTGTATATTATTTTAATTTGTCCTATTTTCATTATTTTTCTCTTTACAAGTTGGAACTTATACTATTTTATTTTTGGTATTTTTAACAATTAAAATGGATAACTAAAAAAAATGGAAAAGATACAAAATCTTAATTTATCTTTTAGAGTTTTAAGAAGTATGTCCCAAATATCTGCTGTGAAAATTAGTATCCGATATAGAGAACGTACCAAAAGCAGTATCACGTTTTTTTGGTTAGATTTCACTCTTTAACCACAGTTTAGGGTTTAGGGCCGGCCACCCCTGATAATAAAATCCGTAAGGGGCTAACTATGCGGGCATCAACATATTTTTTATGTATGTTTACGTTAATATTTCGATCTTATTACTATGGTATTAAGGTATATTATAATTGTATTTATTTTTGCAATATGTTATTAACAGTAAAATCAAAACAGACAGATTGCTGTCATGGGAACTGGTCGTGGGATTTAGATAAAAATATTATTATTATCAATAATAAAAGAGTATCCGGGAGAGAAATTCTATATTTGGCTCATTGGTGACGTCAGCATTAGGAGTTATTTTTTGAAGTTTTTAATAATAAAAAATGTATTATCAATACATTAAATTATAAATACTTGTTTTAGAAGGTCAAATTAGCAAAAATATTTATTAAAATGTTTAAGCTTCTTTGCTATCCGGTTGAAAATGAAAATAAAAATAACAATAAATGGTACATTTGCATATCGAGTTATATATTGTATTTCTATAATAAGTTTACAAAATTTTTTCGGAATATTTTTAATATATTTTTAAAATTTATTACACAATAATAACATTTTACTATAAATTATAATTCAACAACCATCTTCTCAAGTATGTAACTCAATTAGGTGCGTATTGTGGGGGGTGAGATTCATAACATTTAACGGTCGCCACCCCGGGGTAAAGGTTAACATATTCACTTACAAACTAGGGGTTGTTTGAAACGGTTGACGCTTAAAAAAATAACATGTTTGACTGAAAAATACACACAAATAGTAATAATATAATAATGTGGTTATCATATAAGAAACCTAACTTATTAATAAAATATAAACCTTTTTATTATTTATAATAATTTAGCTGTGGATTCTCCGTCTCATATAATAAATCAATAAAGTTATTTAGCATTTTATTAAAATTGCAATTAACGTTTTATTATTAATACGTTAAAAGCAAAAAGAGTGCATTCAAATATTTTTAGTGAGCTAATATTATTAATTATATTTCATTTTTAATGTCAATGTGAGCTCTTTATGTAAATCATTTCACTCTTGAGCTATGATATCTCACACCTTCCCCCTTAATTCACCCTAAATGTAATAAGCATATTGTCGTTTATTTAAATGATGGTAATATGGCTGATGCATGTTTCGAGTGTGTACATGAGCTTTTTATTCCTCAAATTTGCGTAGTATGAGGGACACGCGCGGCACACGCGACCCGCATGACACCGACTGGGGTGGGTTAAAAAGAACAATTGGCAAACTACGGGCATTGGATACATTTTCTGCTAAAGGACGCCAACAATAAAAGCTTTATATGGCCGCGGTTTTGAAGTTAAAGAACGCACTTAAACTTTATAGAAGGACAGCGAATGCCTCTGCAGATCGTGGCAGAAACGACCAGTTTTTATAACATTCCGCTGTAAAATCGACGAGACCTTCACATTCTCTCATTTCGATATTCTTTGTTCTGTTTATAATTGTGACGTTACCGTCTAATATGTAGATTGTTACGGAAAACGACTTTTGTGCTCGTGCCGTGAGTCACCCGCGTTGCGAGATACTACAGCCAGTAAACAGTTTGTCGTTAGACAGTCACTTTGTCTCAGCTTATTACAAATAAGCGTATAACATAAAGCTGATAAACATGATATATATTATCGTTCGTTGACCCCGCAGCTGGAGGCCGAACATTAAACTGTGGATCGATTTATTAAAAACATAATGTAAGCCATTCTCTTGCATGAATGTATGAGATGGAGTGGGTATGTATGTAAATGTCACTTTATATTCATAAGCTTCTTAACACGTCGGTACCTTGATTCGCTGTTATTGTTGTAGCGAGGACTGATAAATATTAATCTATCTCATGAACACGGTGTCCTTAGACCGATACAACGGGATTCAAGTCTTGAAAATCTGGAATATGAGAGATTACCTGATTGCAAATTCACATAGTCACATTTCATATCGGAAATAGCCTCGCTAAGTATATCTGTATATCTTTACTCTCTCTCAACAACCAACTTGCAGAATTAACATATAAAACCAATTATTTTCATTTCCGTGGGTGTAGGACGCAACAAATTTTTACCATTTTTGGAATTTTATTTCTCGTTATATCGCTGTTTACAAACGTTAAATTTTATTTAGATAATTGGTTGGTATTTACATAAATTGTATTATATGTTTTCTAAAAAGAAAATTATTTCACATTTAATTTTTATTTCAATACTCATGTTTTTTTACAATTTAGTCAAAATCTTTCGTAAGATCTAAACATTTTTTCTGATCATTATTATATACATTATATATATGTCTCGTGTGTCTGTCCCTCTAATTCACCCGTAGTACTGATTGGATTAAAAACACGTGTCTGTATATTGTAATGAGAATTTGAACAATGGATGACCCTGTAAGAATATGATCCCGGACATATTGGCAGTATGGTATTTAGATTTAATGTCTTCTGTACACACAAAATAATAAGTGATTTATATTAAGATTATATGCACGTATCAGTCTTTAAAGAGTTAAATTGACTCCAACGTAACTTTGTACTGAACTTGTTTATAAAGAATAATTATATTATAAAAAAAATGTTTTTCACAGTCGAATAAAGTAAAATTTATTAGTATATTCTTAGATTTTCAAGAGTACACATTTGAAATAAAACTATTTTTACGGATTAAACAGACACTCATATCTCGTCTACCCGAGAACACGATTGCTGCAAAGCATTCGAAACCTAAAATTCGAAAATTAAAATGTAACCAAAATACGCGAGTTTAATTGTAATTTGTTTTAACAAATTCTAAATCATATATGACACATATAATTATATGCTGTAATACAATTCACTAAGGCGATGTAATTTTTTTTCAAGAAAGATCAAGGTTTCTGTTCTAAGATAAAAGTTTTTGTGTGCGTTCGTGACTAGTCTTTTGGGATTAAAAAACTGCGTGGTAAATCGTAAATGGGTATCAATACAGAACAGATTTACATCGCAATTGAATGCCGGAAATAATTTTTAAACTCTAAAACCTAGTGCTTTTAATTTAAACAACACTTGATATATATTTATGTAAATATTTGAGGAAATTATCAACAAATACATAATGCCAGTGTTTATTAAGTGCAATCCATAAGGGTTTACCTTGATTATGAGTTACGAGTGAAGGTATGAAACCTTCAAGTAATGAATACCTTCAAGTTTACATTTACTAACTCTATCAGACAATTAACACTAATATGTAGTTATTGTAACATTTATTTGCAAGTAGAGTAATAAATCGCCTCGTTACGTCTATAATTTATGAGTCAGTATCTTATAGCACAGAAATAGATTGTCTCCTCAGTTATCAAATAGTAACTCAAAGTATTAATGATATAGTTTTAATCATTATCAAAATGTATATATTGCAGAGTATATCTACGAGCACACTTATCAACGAACAAACCAAACATCCAACTCAATAATGTGTCTGATAACTGGATAAGCTTTAAGGATTGATAATATTTAAAGAATCCACAGATAGTAACAACAAATATCGAGGGAACACTCCGCCATTTGCTACAGTAAACTTGATAGTGTATTTTTATTATGCTTTTAAATGGACCAAATAAATGAACTCATTATAGTTTTCTCGCTAAAGATATATAATTTTAGTAAATCATATCGCATTATTGGTCACAGTTCAAAAGTCACATTAAGATTGTGTTTGACTCAAATAAATTTAATGTTCTGTCTTCATCTCTGTATACTCTAATGAACCAGTAATTTGGTTTTTCTTAACAGATATAAATAATACTTGAGGAATCCCAAACATTTTATATATGTTTAATATTATTCTTGTAATTTACTTAATATATACTATATGTATAGTACTGTATATAGAACCTGTTAGTTCATATAACAATTTTAAATATAATAATATATACATTTAATGAAAACTTGAACACCGTTGTTTACTAAGAAACTTGATTTTAAATTATCCATTTCCAGATACATTTTATTTTAAATGAAATGCAGTATTTAATTAAGCCAAATGAGTTTTATCGATTTCCTTACATGCCTTACGGAACGAGTTTTGTCTCGATTATTTAAGATACAGAATCACAAAGACAGACGAGAAGCAATCACCACAGACTACAACAATGTAGTTTTTAAGTTTTTATTATTTTTATCTTTTTACAAAATAACCAAAAATTAATTAAAATTAAATAGTATATTAATAAGTTATTTTAAGAACATATAAATATTTTTGATAAAGTTTTTTCAATTTAGTTTCAGTTTTTTTTATGTATTATCATTTTTTAACTTTTTAACTTACTTCGATTGTAATTTCACTCCATGTATAAACACCAGTGGAAACTTTGCTGGCAAATATGTATTATTATTACCTGTACTTTTATACATTTAATATAACTGCTGTTTCCCTATATACAATAAAATAAAAATAAAATAAAATAAAATATCTACAATGTGAACCGTTTAAAAGCTGATATACACAAATAAAGATATTTATAAACAATATGGTTGTTCAGTAGTAAGGAGTTTTTATCTCTCTATTGAATATGAAGATCAGTATGGACGTTTATAAATGACAGTACAAATTATTCGGCGCAGACGCAGCTTGCTCTAAATTTCAAATCAGTAACGGCCGCGTTACATTTGAATCACGTTCTTTATTGCAAAAATATTGCGTAAGTAAGAAACACGAACAAGATATAAATATATATGCTCAAAAAAAACTGGTACTACCCAAAGCTTTTTACTATAATAGTAAAGACAAAATAATATGTATAGAAAATACGTTATAATATTGTTGGCAATACTTAATGTTTTGTTACTAATGCTGCTCCTCCTAGACGTATGATGGTAGGATGTCGATAATGGTGGAATTGTCGAGGACAGTGACTTATAGGTTCTGAAATTTTTTGGTGACATTTGTAATTGTAGTTTTTTATTAAATTCTCAAAGTGTGTCCCACAGAGTTGACATGTGGAACGTTTTGAAATCGTTGACGCGAGTTCTTATTAGGCATAATATTATAGATAATATTTACTTTGCTATTTTTACAAGTACGCGAAACTCATTCAGCAACAATGTTCGTTCAGCTCCACCTCCCGTGCATAGTGGCGGACCTAGGTAATGTTGTCATTGAATAGATTGAAATAAGACTGAGTTATAATTATAAAAGTAATAGCAATACGCGATGCGCGATGCAGAGCGTCACCAGATACGCAAGCCCCAAGGTCAGTTGCCCCACACCCTCACTTCCTCGTTGCCAACCCACTTGAGTAATCCCTCTCACCAGAATTACTTCTTACGACAGACACATCATTGAGATCGCAATCTAATACAAAAACAACATTATTTGAGTATTTTTATTATGTTATAAATTGTACATTTTTTTCTATGACTTCTGTGACTCAGCAAAATCCAGAAATTTCAACAAAAACTAGAGACGGAAAAAAGTGTTATTTTAAGAAATAGCTTAGTAACTTCTATTTTTTGATTTTAATATATAATTGTTACAGCTGTTTAACAGAATTTTCCTTCACCAATTGAACTAAATTGTTAATATAATGACGATTTGTAAAAAATATCTACAAATTATCTATTAATTCAGTACGTCTATATATGTCAGAGGTATAACTCATTTTCAGTCAAAACTGCTGGTGACGAAAATAATAAACAAATATGCAATCTTGGAGTCTTATCATCCACATTGTATAAGAATTCATGATCCAGGCATTATTAATTCTCCACAATTTAAGAAAAGTATAACAATATAACATATATAGTATGTAACATACACAATTAAGTATTGGCAATTATCAATCTATACGTGAATTGCATGAATTAATTAGCATATTGGAACCTCACTCAGTTCAACTTTCAAGGTTAGATTTCTACTGAATACTAAGACTTACTACACTAATCATTAGACAGCACTTATGTATTTTTTATTTGCAATGTATTCTAAAAAATGTTTTCCTTTATACAATCAATGTTTTTATTTCCTCATATTCTAGGTATGTTTATAATACAGATTAAATTTAAATAATTAAACGTCATGTTGTGATGGAAATACATTTAAACTATAATACGTCTTTGTTAATTTTTCCTATTTATTGGCTAGTATTTTCACACGTACAGTTCTGTTTACGGAATTTCTAATGATATCTAAAATACCCACAACAACAATATAGGTGAATCCCCAAATTAAAAGCAATTTATCGATTTTGAATAAAAAAGAGTACAAAGAAATAAAGAGTTATTTTTATTTATATAAATATATATAGCATAATAATGCTAATGTCCTTATTTATGAATTAAACTGGTATAAATTGTATTTATATAATACTCGAAACTCGAAAGTAACTCACGCTTACTCGACAGTTACATTTGAACAAAGACCAAACAATTTATGCATTTTTTGTTAAGCAAAGTCTTATGTTACGTTTTTACAACGCAAGTTTTTTGGTATAATATATAATTAAATATATTAGAAGTATAAGAAATTAGTAGACATGTAAAATATTTAAATATTTATAGTTATATACCACATAACAAACTAGTTATAACAACTTTACAAAGAGATTGCTTGATGACGTCACGGCGGTCTTGTTCCTATGGAGCAGGAAGTGAGACTACTGCTATCAAACTACTGCTCTTTGACGACTTACAATTAAAAAACAGGTTGTGCTCGAACACTGAGCTCATCAGTTAAATTTGGAATTGTATCGAATTGTTTTTGTAAAAAATATATATTAAACTTCTTTGTGGTGTTTTTATACTTGCAATAATTAAACAGCGTTTCTTTAAAATATATAGTCAGTTATTATTGACATTAAGTTTAATTAACGTAAATAAATTATATCATGATTGTAGTATATTTTGGAATTAATTTTAATACTCAACGATCAATGATCTTATTAATGATATTATGTACTAATAAAAATTATAACATTAAAATAAAAAAAACATGAAAACACAAATATTTTTGTCTTACACTAACTTAAAAAAACTTAAAATTATTTTATTTTGAAAATACAGAATAAAACTCTTTTATGCGTACTTTTGATAATATTAAGGATTACTTTTTGTTATGCCATTTCAATTTTAGGAAATTAGAAGGAGTTGGACGATTTTGTTTCAAAAGTTTTTCAGGAAAATATCTTCAACGAATTGTGCAAAACCGGGTCACATAATATGTATGTTTTAAAAATATATGCAATGTTTCCTATATGGTTGTAATAAGAATTACAAAATAATGTCATAGATACAAAAAAATATATAAATATTGAATACAGTAATATCATATGCCTACAACTGGTTATCTCAAAACAAGAGACAGGTGACAAACCGGTAGAATTGTTAATACCTTCGAGGGATTGTAGAGTTGCAAAAAAAAAAAAAAATATTCAAGATGTCAACAAGTATTTAATTCTGTAACTATAATAACAAAGTACTGTCATATTGGGAACGTCGCCCATTTTGTTTTTTGATGCTTCATTTAATTTGCTAATGTCAAATATGGATAAGCTTGTTTTCGTTGATCGTTTTAATTAAATGTATTTATATAAATATTATTTTTTCATTATATTTATTGACCTTTAAGTCGAATTATAACATGGAGTGTTTTTCTCTAAAATAAAGTCACTGTACAAAGAATAAGGATGTAATTTTCTTGAATATTCAAGTATAAATTGGTTAATATATATAATTAAATTGGTACACATATCAAACACAAGTTTCCTGCAGGTGTTGTTGCACATAGAAGAAAAAATACATTAGGAATGACTGTAGTAATAAACAATTGTATAACTATTTTAAAAGTCGCCTTAGAAAATAAGTAATTTTAACCTTTTTATACAAGAAAACTACGTGATACCAAAAAGAATCAATATCCTCAAAAAGTGTGTAAATAGGTTTTCCCCTTTACATACATAATATATAATTTAAGTGACTTAGTTTTCTTGATAATAATTACAATAACGTGCATTATTCATACATCGCATTGTCTATTTATTTATTTATTTGTTCTAGAGAAATCACAGTTTTAAAGAGGTATTGCCTCATATCCTAATCTTTTGGTTTAGAAAGTATTCCTCCACTAATAACAGCTTTTATAATATAATAGACACCTACTCGTTAAAGTTACGAATACATTATGACTGACTCTTCATTTTGTTTGATTGTTGCTTCACAAATAAAAATATTTTGCAAAACGCAGATATAAATGTCATTTTAATTTAATGATATCCGGGTTGAGAATAATAATGAGTTGCAAAGGAAAAACTAACAATTAGTAATGACAGCTCTTGAGCCGCTTAAGGAAGGTTTCTATATTAATAAAAAACAAGAAGTTACTCAGAACTTATAATTATATAAATATTCGTTTCTGGGATATTTTTGAGAGGGAATTTTGTATGACATAAACATTATAAAACTTGCAAGTAATTTACATAAATTAACATATAATCCTAATTTAATAATATAATATATTTTTTTAATTTCTTTGTAAAAGTACTGCCAAGTTAAGCGTATTAAATTATAAATAAATATAGATGAAAATTTTAATAATACGAGCAAGAGGAACGAGCGACCGATTATATACCAATCGAGCCAGCGTATCGTTACTGACTTCGAATTTCGGTCAAAAATCGAAATTCTTTTACGTTTGACAATTTTCAAAAGAAACCTAATAGATGTCGCCTTTGAACTGACACACGGTTACATGAAGCGAGCATTGATACGGTAGAGCGACGAGACGGTTTCCTAGAGGTCGCACGTTTGAATCCTGTTCGTATCTTTCAATATCACATACTATATTTACTTGAAATGTATAAAAAATATAACAAACTTCCTGACTGCCTACAGTTAGAAACTTGAAATGTATTATAATAGGTTGTAAAAGCGATTTTCATTCCTTTTTCGAAGTGTTATAATTATAGAAGTAATATAATATTAATAATATATCGTTTTTATTTTTATTTTTTTATTTTTTTTATCGTCACTTTTTATTTTGTGACGTTTGAGACTTAAATTTTATAACAAAACATAAATTTAACTTTTTTTAATTTTTTTATTTATTTATAATATATCGTTAAAGCTTTAAGAAACGAAAAGGAAACCTTCCATAGAACAAGTTGTAGTTCAGGTTTGTGTAAATGACGCGTCGGGATGAGGAAGTGTTTACGTTACTTTTACTTATATATATTACATAAAACATTTTTTTACGATATTTTTATACGTTATGTCCTACGGAATAGTAACGTCATATCCTTCAGAATAGTACCTCGCTTAGTTGTTGTATATGAAATAGGTCCAAGTAAGTTGTTTTTTTAGGTGTATTTATGTGAAGGCGATGTGAAGGCTTTATTCAAGCGATAAAAGAAACCATTGATTGTTAGTGAAAAGCCATAAAAATAGCAGCATCTTCTATTGTTAATAATTGCTTTAGCATACAGCTATTTGATAATCATTCAGAATTTCTAACCAAAAATCAAAATAAGTCAGTATTAATTAGATGCCTTTGACTCCAAATTAGAACTAAAGAGTGAGTTGAATCAACGAGGCGAAACAAGCGAGGCGATTAAGAAATTTTTCTTAATGTGAATATTATTCGAGAAGGATGTTTGTAATTATTCTAACATATAAGAATAAACATTATTATTGTTTATTCAATACTTTGCAGAATAATAATAAAATTGTACTCGACTCAGTTATGGAAATAATGTAATTATATCATAAATAACGTACACATTACATGTGTATAATAAGTATGTACTTATCATATATGTATATGAATCAACAGGTCTCAATTAAAACATTTTAGTTGTTAGTTTCACAACACCTGGGCAGTGTAATTCGGTAGCTGAAGCTCAAACCTGTGCACCAAGTTATGAATCGGTCATGCATGTATGCATAGCTAATGAATTATCGTAGTTGCATGTAAAGATTGTGACGTCATGCACGCAGCGCACGGTTTTTCTAAGCAAGAATTAATATGTATTTTACGAGGTATGCTTTACGTCTATGAGAAATAATGGTCTTCTCGGAAGATGATAGATGGTCTGTAATGAGTTCAAAGCTGCAACCTTTTTATTATTTTTATTGATATAGCGAACGTATTTTTTTATGTTCTTATCATTACTTATATATTTTTTTTATTTATATATCTCAGTCTATTTAAGTATTCGATAAAATTATTGAAATGCTCATGATGCTAAACACGCAACCTCATTGCTGAATAAAAAAACAAATTTACTTATAATCTGTGTATCTTAGCTCAAGGCGGCAAAACTTGGCTGATTCTTTCAAAACAGGTTCCAGTCCGTAACGCCCGCTAGTCTGCCTCGCCCAATCTGTAAAAAAGTAAAACCACAACAAAAAGTATATCGATTACGAGAGAATTTTTAATATTATAGAGGTTCCGTACAGATAAATATCGTATAACCAGTAATATTGTTAATTAAACTTTTTCTTATAATGATTTTTATAGCAAAACAATACTAAATAACGTATCTCTCTAATTAAAATGCAAATCATTCACGTTAGTTAAATATAGCGATGGTTTTTAACATGCGCAGCGGAACCTTAATAAACTAATGACTGTATGTACTTAAGAAAATGTCAACAGGAAAAAAAATAAGATTGGATTAATCCCAAAGACTTGATATGAAAATCGGTAGAAAAAGATAAAAATGTATCTACTTACTATTCAAGTACATTTACGATGTCTGTACTTTATGCAGGCATTTGTCTGCATTAATTTATAGGTACAGGAAAATAATACGCAAAATATGTATTGTGGCATGCCACCAGCCACCACGTTACTACGGAACGAGTTCAAAGTTTAAGGTTATATAGTTAATTGCAGTCAATTTAAATTTTTTTAATATATTTAACGTATAATGGGATCTATAATTAATATATTTATTATTAATTTTATTTTTAGTGTGAACTCTAATATATATTTAGTATAATAAATAGTAGTATATTTAGTATAATCTATAATTAAAAACTATATTTAATAAATTGATCACTTGGGCATATTGTTCTACATATTGTGAAGTTATTAAAAATATATTTTTTTATTCAGTAAACGTGTGTTGTTTAATAAGATCTTTTATAAATACATTGCACAATATATTTTAATACTGATTACCAAAAACTTGAAAGGATTAATATTTGTGTTATTATATTTAATGCAAATTATTATAATTTACATGCAGTATTGTTTTCTATTTAATATATTAATGAAATAATCTTCTTAAACGAGCTCCGTTAAATGATTTGTGGAGTTAAAAGCGTTTAACAAAACTAGTTCACTTACTTATATTTATCTTTAACAATTACTGATTAAATTACTTTTGCAATTCGGAATACTTACGACATTGTTTTTGACATCTGGAACTTCTAATTTACTAGGTCCACGCCAGCGGGGTAAGCCTCGCGACGCAGTCCGCGCGAAACAAAAACGTTCTATATGTTAACTATATGGGACACATTTTATCAATTATCTCGAAAACTAAACTTACGATTTAGCTGATTTTCAATCCAGACCGAGTTTGGCTCATTAAACGTATGCGTGCAAAATTTCGTGGGTGTAACTCGTAAATTGAAGGAGGAGTAGGGTAACAAAGGGTTGAAAATTTGGGTAGAAAAGAGCTTCGCTTTTAATTTTAATTTTAATTATATACTAGCTGGTGTGGCCCGTCTGTGATGTCCGGGCGTCTAGAACAAAATTACAACTTTTCCCACCAAAATTCAAATTTTTTTTAAAATTTCAAAATAGCCATTCGATAGATCTCTTGAAGAAGAACGACTTTGCTGTTGGACGTTTTGCTCTAACATGCATAGTTTTTGAATTAAAGCTTATCCCGCCAAAATTTCGAGAATTTCAAAATAGCCATTTTTTTTTTAAGCTAAGAGCTTTCAAATGACATATTGCACGTGTCTTTACAACGATTCCTCGAGTAACAGCGCGCGACAGACAGACACAGACATGACAGGGAGATTATATATATAGATTAAAATAAGTAAGAGAGTTACTAGTTATGATTTGATTTTTTTTAAATATATTGATATGTTTGAGTTAACTTCATCTGTTCATCTGAACCGGTCCAAGAACACCTAACAGAATCCGAGTAAGTTACGTGCCATTGATCTAATCTTTAAGAAAACATAACCGCAATATATCAGCTGTTAAAATTAAAGAGACTCATATTTTACAATGACAAACCATTGTTACTGAACCTTTGAGATCTGTATATATATATATATATATATAAGTACATACTCTTACTTCATTCTATTAACATGCGTATATAGTCGTGTTTTCCTCATTGTTTTTTACAATCCACATAAACACTAAAAAACAGTATAAATTTAACCAAAAACATTGTAATTAAATCTTATTTAAAAACCTACATTATTTAATTTTAATTATCGTTAATATTAGGTATTATTAACTTGTTTCAGACATAACATATTTTACGAGGATACAATAAAAACATCTAACAAAAACTAATAAAACAAACCTAATGAAAATATTTATTGAGCTAAGCGAAGCTCTTTCTGGTCAAATGTGTCTCGTTTGTCCTACTCTTAAAAGAAAAAAGGTAGAACCTACTACTAGAAGAATAAACATATGTTGGAAATTTATTAAAAGGTCAAAACGAGAGAGGCAGAACGAGAAAGAGAGAGATAGAGATAGAGTTAACATATGGGACACATTTTGATTAGTTTTGATCACGTATGACCATATGACCACAGGGCAGTTCGCTTTACTGACCTCTTTTTTTCAGCTTCCGACAGCTCCGCTCAGCTTCACCCGCTTGCGTGCTGTCGACCCAAGTATTATCTGACGTCATCCATTGTATATACTTATATATTTATAAAGTATAAACTGTATCTAAAATTAAAAATCACGGACATACGGACGGATTATGTAAATAAATAATTTAAAAACACACGTAATAAATACATACGAGATATTCTACTTGTTTAGCTTAACATATACATATACACTATATCTTTGGACATTGTTTGATAAAATAACGAAACCAAAGAACGTAATTATAAGAAATGTACACATATGCAATATAACCGTAGAGTATTATTACTGCAATGGTATATAGTATAATATATATTAAACAGCATAGTATCGAGAGTGCAGCAATTCATTTTAATGGTGATAATTAATATTGATTGCAGTTTACGTCGGTCGTGACGAAACATCCGCGTCAGGAACCGGTTTGAACGGAGGTAAAGCTTCTAGGGTTCCGTCGTAAAATGTATATAAACTAATGTGTAATTTTTTTTTTAAATTAACATAAAAAACTACTTGTTTCATCTTTATTGTACTTTAATATAGAAAAAGAGTGGTCCATTTTTAATGAATTATTGACAAATAATTACCGAAAGTGTATGATATTGATGAAATTATAGGCGGAAATGGTAATCATTAATGAGCAGATTCAAGCAGCACAGTAAATTCGCGGTTTTAAATATTTATATATTATATTTGTTTTAAAACTAGTTATTAAGTTTGGTTAGTTAATTCTTCAACGTAAAATTCTTTGTAAATAGCGGGTTTGTACAACATATTTTTGAATTAGCAAATTTCAAACTCGTATTAAATTAATATATTTATACCGAACCACAAAGTAAGAAGGAATAGCTTTTTTGAGTACATTCTTAGCCTTATTTAGACGTCACCGGTCGTGTAGCGCGGTTACTTTTTGTTTTCACTTATATTTAGTGGCTGGTAGTATTTATTATGATCGTAACATGTACACTTGCACTGACAGCGATGGCTTTATTGTTACAACTTATCATTCAATAACTCTACCAGATTGATGATTTGGACGTTTCAGCACAAAATGTATAAGTAACAATAGTATTATATACTAGGAGCGTTAACCAGACCTCAATTTTGACTCGCTGCGCTCGCAAAATCTCAATACGTGTTAGCATATTGAGCGAAGCGAGGTTTATGGGATTTTAGTTTTTCAGTGATTATTCCTCAACGACATCGAATTTTGAATATTTTTTTAAAACCAACATCAGACTGAAGTACGACGGTCACACGGATATACCGTTTATGATTGATGCTTGCACAAAGGATGCAGAAAAGTCTTTCATAGAGAGCTTCGCCTAAATATATAGCGTGGTATTGGATTGTATTCCCAAAATCTACATTGAAACTAAATAAAAAATTGCAAAAACATCGACATAGTTTCCCAACACTAAGTGAAATTTCTCGGACCTTGACTTTGTCCCCATTTCCCCACGAGGGTTACGTCAACTACGTAACACTGGTGACACGTCGCTTCGTCTTACAAAACAGTACATGTACAAAAACGTGATTAGAGAACTGATGCATTACTCCATCTTGTCTTTGCGATATTTATTACCAGTTCCTCATATTGCTCAAAACTTTTTGATGTTGAAATTTGTACAGATTTCCTTTATCTTTATTTCTAGGTTTCAATTCTTGCTTATCGCTAACTAGCTGGAAACAATATTGATACTCAGACCAGACTGTAAGAACTGCTTAATTATTACAGTCCTGTCAAACCGGTATTTTTGTTGTTTTATCGACTGTCCCCGAAATATTTAACAACAACTATAGGAATAATGTTATATAATTAAATAAATGGTACAGAATTATAATTATAATTGTCATCAACATACATCCATTTGTTACACACACTTCAAATTATAAACGGACATGTAAAATTAAATATTTGACAATAACTTGTTTCTTTTTTTGTGCAAATTTTGTTCTTCCTTGTTTAAATTTCCGTAAATAATATTTTAATCTGTTTTAGCAGGGTTTTGCTTCATTTGAAAGATTTTAAAAACACTCGCGGCATTGAAATACCAACATGTGATAGTAAGATATATGTATGTTTGTTTACGTACAAGTCGATTTGTTATATTTTAACATTGGTATTAAATGATGAAACCCGAATAATTATGTATAATAATTATTCGGGTTTACTCACGTAATTACTATCGGTATTTTCCCGACTATCTTCGAACCCATTCAGGGTTATTCATGAGCTCTGACCATCACGGCGTGAACAGTTCACGCCGCGACCCCGATAGTCATAACGTGACGATAACCAGAAAATTATACAAAATATAAATCAAAAGGCTGTAATATTAATAATTAAAACCCTTTCATCTTAAACTTTTTCAACCACGATATAGATGCTGTAAAATTATTGTTTTGTAAAATTGCTTCCAAACGCACGACTTTATAAATATTACTGTAGTAGTAAAGGTAAGACAAAACATATTTTATTACGTCACAGTTATTAAGAGATAATAAAAATTTATTGCTAATAATTAATTATGTAATAAAAAACGAATGAACCCTAAGTATTGTATCACATATACTCATATATTATAATATTACTATAATGACAGGTGATGAAGAAAAGGAAATAAAAAAAAATGTAAAAAGTTCATTGACCTAGCTATAATAGTGTTGCTATATCAATAATTTTATAAATTATATTCCATTGAGTTTAATGTATAAGTTATTAAATAAACAGCAAACATAGTCGAGGACTTCGAGGTTTCCTTTTGGTTACTTCATGTGTCATTGATAACGATTATATAATTTATTTAAAACTGATAATAAATATTTTTTTCATGTAGAGAGAGAGAGAGAGAGAGAGAAAGAGAGAGAGAAAGAGAGAGAGTCTTTGTCGTCTCTTGTATTTTTTTTATGAAAACCTATGTTTATTTTTTCATTCATGTTATATGTAACGACAGAGACTATACAGTATGAGCAATCTCAAACTCTAATTCGTATTGTAGTTTATTTTTAAGAATTATTGTAGTTATTAAAAGTTGTATTTAAATCAACTTTGTACCTCTTGTGATACTTGTAAGTTCTCTGTGTCGTGAAGAAATATATTGATCGATTCTTGTAAATTATATTACTAAAGTATATACAAAATTCAAAATAGATTTTTCTGAAAAAGATATAAACATTTTAAACGCTTCGAAATGATAAATCTAATTCCTAAAAAGGAAATTTGAGCTGACAGCAGAGTTAACAGAAGTAAAGACAATATTGCTAAACAGATATTGCGTGAATATGATCAGCTGGAATTCTATTTAACCAAACTGCCATATTTGGCTACACCTGGGACGCACTCGAGAATATAATATTATTATATTTCTCGTCTATATTTCTTGATTATTATTAACAATTTTTTATTATTGATATCTTTAAAATACTTTCTGGAATGACAGTTTGTGTTGTTAAAAATGAAACACATATTGTAATATACATGTATGAGTTTTTTTTTGTTTTTTTTTGTATGTAATAATAATTGTAATGCCAAATTATATTTAATATATTTTATATTTAACTCCATCTTGTGTCATTCGTTGATGATATACGTATGTTTCTGCTTATTTTTCTTTGCGAACGACTGGACTGTGGCAACTCATAAAAACAAAACATATTGCGTCGGAATTTTAATAATCTTGAACAGTAATAAACAAATGCAAATAAGATCGCGAATATAAAATAGTATTTAATAAGACGACTCAATTCTACGGCGGAGAGCATCCGCATATAACAAGGAAATTGAAATCCTACCAGCGTCGTGAAATAGTGTAAAGTATTGCTTTACCCGTTCATAATATAATGTAAAAGTTACAATTACGTGCCTGTCCGGTCCGGCACCTGGGGACCGGTCCCACTAGTTTTGCGGGCCCACGCAACTGCCTTCCCCCTACCACGTCGCGTGTCACCACCACTTCCTCCTTCACTACATAATTAATAACACAGAATACATTGATTCCGACAAAGTCAACGCGCACTAATGGGAGGAGAGAAACCAGCGATGTACACCGATATTCTAGGTACAGTTTTAGCAAAATAAGCTGAAATGCAAAGCGCAGCTTGGATACCTCATAACCACAAGTTAGTTACCAAACTATTTGCATCGGCAAGTATTTTTCCACGACGGCTTGACCTCCCGCATTCGAAACGCTTTTAAGAAACATATTAGATGAGCTGTTATTGTATTAGTTTCGGCAACACAAAGTCATAGAGTAATAAACATTTAATTAACATTATTTTACAATTTTATTACATTTTTACACAAACATTACTAGTTTTATTACGGATGTGTACTTGAGATTCAGCTAAGATATTAGAGTGTTTGCGATTGTTATATTTAAAAAAATACATCCTTGTATTCTTGTACACTAATTTATATTTTTGCAACTATAAATAATAATGTGAGAAATTAATTACATGAATAAAACCATTTGATGTGTTAGTTCAATTGAGCAAAATATACACAAGAATAATGTACTGATCAATTACTCGCTAGATTCATCATCATATTGGAGCCATGGTCAATAGCTATACTTTAATGAAAGTCATTCATTCATTCAACACAAAATATTGATTTTATGTATTGAGTGAATGTCTTGAAGTCTTTAATTAAGAACCAACCAACCAAAGTAGATACCAAAAAGGTTACTTAACTCTAAACCACAATCTTTACTACATATAATAGTAGGATGGGGAAAGCTACCATTTTGTCTGTCTGTGTGCAGTTGGTACCAAAGTTGGTTCTAATATTGGTTGGAAAATTGGTTCAAATATACACCATCGAACTGTATACCAACGACTTTTGACTTAATAAGGCAGAATCTTTGGCCCGCCAACGTCTTATGAAAGGTTATAATAGAGACTACTTATAAATAAATGTTATGAGTTTATTTATTTATTTAATTCTTTAATTCTTCAATGCACTTAATACAAAATAATGAACAAAAGGCGGGATTAATGCTACAAAAACATTCTCTACCAGCCAACCTTACGACATACAGGAGAGATTGTTGGTAGGCGTGCAATAAAAAAAATAATACCAATAATAATAAAAAATTTAAAAATAAACATAAAATAAATTATAATAAAAATATCTACTAAAGAATTCTAAACATAAATAATATATAAAATAATACATAACTTTAATAATAATGCTTTATATAAACGTGACGTAACTTAATAATAAAAAAATAAAAAAAAACGTTTAGAAAAGTTTAGACGAAATACAATTACAGAGGTTTATGACGTGAAACGTAACGTGAAATTGTTTGAAAATGAAATGTTCCTCTTAATATTCTTTCTTACGAGTTGTCACTTTTCTATTGTTTATTGAGTTGAGCGAAACGAAGCTTTTTACTACTCAAATTTTCAACTCTTTGTTACCCTACTCCTTCTTCAATTTACGAGCTACACGCTACACAAAATTTTGCACACTTGCGCATAATGAGCAAAACCCGGTCTGAATTTAAAATCAGCCGAATCGTAATTGTAGTTTTCGATATAATTGATAAAATGTGTCCCATATAGTTAACATATAGAACGTTTTTGTTTCGCGCGCGCTGCGTCGCGAGGCTAACCCCGCTTGCGTGAAACTAGTATTAATGTTATAGAAATTTTACCTTAGATTTAGTCCACACTGTCAGTGGTAGTGTGATATCACATGTGTTAGTAATCATGTTTATTGCGAAGTCAATTACGTTCATGTGAACTATTGACTGATTGCAAAGCATGTGAGACAATGTTACTTATTAAAAGTATTAGTGTTTTCAACATTATATCTTAAGAATTATAGAATTATACATATTTCTGTCTGCCTCCATCCACCCTTCTGGGGAGTCAGCAAAATTTTAAACAATAATTTCTTTGCTTTCCTGTCAATATTTGTATAAAAAGAAAAAAAGATTCGATATCCCTGTTATCTGTATGATGTCCAAGTCCTTATAATTTTTAAAAATCAACACTTTTTAATGCTATAATATGAGGCGCCATGTTATTCATTATAATATACAATAATGCAGACATTGAAAACCCTCATCTATCATCTCATGACGCTTTTATAATGCATTCTCTTCCGAACACATTATCTTAAACGGAGAGCTCGCCCGGCAGGAACTAGGAAGTGCTTCAGTCTTCCGACTCTATTTATTCTCATTGATTACATGAACAATCTTTTAACGATGTATTTAAATATGTATGTTGTAGTTTTATGGAGAAATAATAATAAGTAGGAAGAGAGTTAACCGAGCGAGAAAATCTTTTAAGATTTTGCTGTCATTTGCATAATAAGCGATAAACACTTTTACATTAAAAATGCAATATTACTCTTTTGTAATTTACATTCATTTACATGTATATAATAAATTATTTTCACATTTTTATAAAGAACGTTAAGTATTTTTTAAACTATAAAAAAAAAAGTAAATAAAAGTACAATAAATTAAATAAATAATAAGTAAAATTTTATCTGAATCCCGATAAAAACGAAAGTTGAATATACTGCAATGAGGAGATAAAGCCGCGAGGTCAAGTGACGTAAACTTCCGTCACCTCTTCCGCTCGGAAGCAGCCACTTCCTGTAGGCTTCAGCAGCGAGGTCGCCATTCCGTCTCACGCGCCAGAACAAACCTTTGACAATGGACGGTCTAGGAAGTCTTTATTATACCGTCTATAAGTAAAAAAAACATATAGAAGTACAAATATATTCAAAAAAAATATCACCTTCTATTGATATTCTTTTGAAATCCAATCATTAACTTCGTTTTAAATCTACTTGAGTCACTCCCTTTTTTATTTCGTTGATTCACAAGCTATTTCATTATTTTTCTCCAGTGATTCTTACTTAGTCACTGGTATGATATATAAGAAAAATTACCAAATCCTTCAAATGTATGAGTCACACATGCATGATAATAGAATTTTATGATTTCAAATTAATTATAAAAAATATTTTTAATAAAGATTTTACCTTATAAGTCATCTTTATAAACTTTTATAGTTAGATTATAATCCTCTACGAAATAGCTCTATAATTTTTGATAGCATAAAATTGTGTAGGTATAATAATACTAAATGACTCATAAAAGTAGGAATTTCAAGTAATGTGCAGACACATGGTATTCCTTATAATAACCGTGTTTGTCATTAAAACGGAAATGTTACATATCATTTTAATACGTCGAATAAGACATGTATTATATAGTACTAATTAAGATTTTAAGATTTTTTGGTATTTGTATCGAGCTTGTAAGTTTTATATTTTTCATATATCTCATAGTCTATAAATGATTGTAAAATATACATTTTGTAACCGAATCATAGAGAGAACCCCTTTGAATCTTGACATAAATTTTATTATTAAATCCACCACTGTACGGCGGGTGAAGTTGAGCGAAGCATTGTTGCTGAATGATTTCACATACTTGAGAAATTAGCAGAGTAAATAGTGGCTATAATCTTAAGCCTAATAAGAACTCGCGCGTGGGATTTCAAAATGTTCCACATGTTAACTCTACGAGACACACTTTGAACATTTAATAAAAAACTACAATCATAAATATCACCAAAAACCTTCAGAACCTGTCACTGTCCTCGAGAACTCTGCCAATTTTCGACATCCTACCATTATTAATCTAGGAAGTTTCGTATAAAAGCTTCGCTTTGCTCAGCTCAATAATTTAGATGCTGTGATCGAAATGAGTGAATTACAATACCATCAGTGACGTCACACGCCACACGCCACACAATCTTACATAACACAGTCATCAAGATTTACTCATGTAACTATGCCACATTAACATCACGAACTAAGTTGCGTAACTAATTCTTTAAAGGTTATATTAAAAGGATTGACGGCAATAATGTAACGTTCACGTAAGAGCAGATTCGTTCTAAGATAACTTTGTAAGTCAAGCTGCGGCTAATTAGGTTAATGACCTAACAATTGCTAAGATAATCTAACGTAATCTAAGGCAGGGATGGCGAACCAATGGCACGCGTGACACAACTGGCACATTTGAAAGTTTTAATGGCACGCATAATTTTTTTTATTTTTTGATAGAAATGAATTATTATTTATTAATTTATAATTTATGATATAAATTTGTAGTACTGAATACCTATTTTGAATATTGCTTTTTGTTAATCATTGATTAATAAAAAAATGTTATAAGAATTGCTTTTATTTATTTATTTAATTATACACATAGTTTCACCACGATAACATTTTGAATGATTTTTTTTTGTGGCACGAACATAAAAAAGGGTTAACTATCCCTGATCTAAGGTATCACACACACTTGTAATCAATTATATATCTGATAAACATATCACTCATTTTCGTTTCGTCAATCACTAAATTCAGGAACGCGTTAAACGAGGTCAATAAACGATTAAAACCAAAGTAGATAAGAAACTATGAAGAAAGAAATGTTATCTTAAAGATCTTTTCTATTACATTACATATTATGTTAAACGAAATTGTGATACTTTAATATATTGTTGAAACTTTACGTCATTAGCTACGGTATGAATAAAATTAAGAATATACAACTTAAATATTATTTATATCGGTTATAACTCTTATATTTTCTCACTATTATTTATATGTCAGAAGTAAAAACAATATAAATGATAAGTATTCGATTTTTTTCATCCATTTATATTTCCAATACTAAGATCATAAAAAATTTAATGTAAAATTTTTGCTACTTTTTATAAAACAAAAAAATGTTATGTTATCTGTTATGGTAAAAGTATTTTGTATATAGGTTACAAAATAAAAGCTGTCCTGATCCAGAGTACGAGGCGACCCGATCAGTTGAATGAGAACAGCCAATACGTGCCAAATTTTAGTCAAAAACAAAGAGCCGCTGTTCTACATCCCGCTCCTAAAATTAATTGGAGTCTGAGCATTCTGAGAACACACACAAAGGACGTTTTGATCTTTAATTGGCTCAAGTGTTATATATTTGGATAAACGTGGATCTTTATAATTATCATTAATAAGTATATAAATATCGACATTTGTACCAATTTTCTACATTACACATAAAGACAAGTAAACATTTATGCATTATTATATGTAATTAAATGACAATTATAAATCTATGAACGTTTAATTTAATTAGAAGTTTACCTCAAAGTTGCTTTCATCTCGAGAATAATTGAAATTTAATTAATGCTATCTTTAACGGAATCTGCATATTTGATGATTTTAATTAAGAAATACACCATTCGAACATATATTTCAATATCATCTATTATAGGACGCCAACAAATTTTGGTATTATGTTCTGAGATGTTTTCTAAAAATAAAAGTCGCACCAAGACGTACGATGTATGAAGTATAAAGAACCTTGTCTGCTGAAGGCCGACGAGCAAGCGGCGGGTACGTATGTCTGTACGTATGTACTCGCACTCATTTTGCAGAGTTCACGGCAACTCTCGTTTCAAGATAAACTCGGATGAAGAAGGTCAAGGGCTGTATTTTTGGCAACGCGCGTAAATCCTGGTTCACTGCCAATTTTATGATTTCTTTGTGTCAGTAAATTTTCAGTGGACTCATAGTAAACAGATTCATTCAAATATTAAAATAAAAATGTTATTTTACATCAAAAGTTCTAATTTTTAAATAGATCACTACATATTTTTATATTAATAAAATGTATAAAGACTCAAATGATAATACATTCTGTCACTTGTTATTCTTTGAATTGGAATTTCCTTGAGATCGCATTATTTTTACTGTTTATTTATGAAACTAGATGTAATTTTTTAACATCTCATGATTTGTATGAATCTAATTCAAGGTGTGTATGAATTAGCATTGAGTGTTCAAACATGTGTCCTTCGAACGAGGATATTGTTGTATGAGTTTTATGTTGTGTTTATCTGTTTTATGAAATTATTAAACCTTATACATATTCCTTACACTTTTAATAATAATACTTACATAGTATTTAATATATTATATATTCTGTATCTCACATACATACAGAGTGATTAATCTACAAATATTTGTTATATTATATGTATATGTACACTGAAGCAAATGTCACGGGCGTTCGCCTTCGTATCCGTTTTGCAAATATTTTTTATATATGTATTTTGTACATTAAGTGATATAAATATATTAAATATATTTTAGGTTTATTTTTCAATTTATTTGTATGTCAAATATTTTATTTCAATTCTTAGTGTAGGTAATATTTATAATCAGAGTAAATGTGAGTAACTGATTTGATTAATTTATATGAATAAAATGTAAGATCTTTTATTGTTTAAGGACACCCACATAGTGTTTCTTTCTAGTAGAGATTTCTCCTTAGCTATAAGGCTGCCAGATTTATACCATATTTTTTTAATGTTTATAATTTTGTATGATCCGGATGTACAATAAAGCATATCATAATTATCTTCTTTCCATCTTCGTTTGAATGAGCTTCGATAAATGTTCAAAAGATGAAAATAACATCATTACACGTATGATGTTAAAAATAATTGTCAACAGTATGGCATATATGTAAATGCGTTGCTAATGTCACACAAGGAAACAGACGTGTCGATAGGACGGCTTCACACAGCCATTTTTATAATTTGGAAATCATATTAATATCTGCAATTAATAATATAATCATCTCTTATATGACGCAACCCGGAAGCTGCTTGACCTCGTCCTAAACGCACGAGGAAGGTTTCACATTGACTTAACTCCTGATACAAATAGGTTTTGTATTTGATTGCATTCAGTCATGTTAATGATGATTTAGGGTTTGAAAACTACAACAAAAGACGACAATACAGGGTTTAATTCCAATATTATTGCTGCGAATATACCCAAGACCCAATTTATATTTTTAAAACAAATGAAGTCAATATGTAGGTCATGAAGTTGTATTTTCTATTAAGAGACGAAGTTGACCAAATTATCGATTTCTCTGTCATACCTTGAAGGGCAATCTGAATGAGTACCGTTTAGTTTCTGCCTTATTTGAATAATATATTACCGAAAAAATCTGTACATCGTATTGTAACTAAAAGTATTTTCGACAATTTCAATCACACATTACAATACCTTTTTTGCTACAACTACAAATTATATATAAAAAAAAATATTTAAATACAATAAAATCTAAACACATTTACATATAAACTTACAAACATTTTAAATTATTTCAACTTAAAAAGCTACCAAATTTAAAAAGAACTTGTTTCTATGTCTCGTTATTTAAATAAATGTATTACTATTTTTGTTCGCAGACTTAAATAAAATTAACATTTATCATATTAAATTAGATGAGTTTGAGTTTTACTAAATGTTATCTTCTCGCAACATCCTGGTCTGTTCTGATTAATTAAACAGCTTCTATTATGAGATGCTTCTCCACTAGTTTGTTTCTCGGCATTGTTTGCAATTATTTTTTTGGTTTGCCAAACTATAAATATTAAAAATGATTTCTATGTTAATTTATAAGTTTTTATATTCAGTAGCAAAGGAATATTCTGTAGTGACTTTCAAACTATACTCTGGACAATAGCATGCTTAAGGCTTGAGACGCATTTAGGGAAGTGCGTGACTGGGGTTACAAGTTGCGGCCGCAGAGCTGGCCATATGTTAATTTTAGCAAAATATATCGATACTTCACTACACTTAAGAGTATTTATTTGAAATTATTATACATTTTTCATTTTATTATTATTATTATTATTAATCAATTTACCTGTGTTACTTTTTTAATTATGCCTTATTTTCTATTCATTACTTTATCGCGTAATATACAGATTATGTTTATAATTTACCATCTAGGCAGTGATGGGTACACCACATAGGCAGAAGTGAAATATAGATAGGCATATATATAGGCAGAGGTTGGTACATAAGTGGTAACTTATCAAGACTGTCCGTGTACTTCTGCGGTGAACCAGACGTGTCTGTCGAACTATAAAAGTGCATTGTGTCCCTTGAAAAACGTCATGTACATTTGCATACAGGTAGATCTAGCTACAGCTCTATGTTTATTACGACACGTGCACAGACTCCCAACGCGTTTTAATATGTGTTTGTTCATCATACAGCAATCATATGTATGTTACATACGAGAGGTGTCCGAAAATAAACATTTGAGACAAATAGTGAGAGAACGAGGATAGAATGTAATAAGCTTACAAAGAATCGGAGACAATGAGTAGCGAACATTTGTTTTCGTAAAACGTCGTAGGTGACGAAAACCCAAGCGTCCACTTTACAAGACACTCGACCTCTGACGGTTCTTCGAAATAAAACAAAGGAATCGTGGCTCCCACGAATATAAATATATGTAATATATAAAATTGAATAGATAAAATCTTAATTTTGATATAAATTTGTTAAAAACTTTATTCAGCCTTCGACATTTGACCCATTTAGTTTATTTGCATGCAATAATTACATTATTATATATATAGAATTCTGACAATTTGTTTTTTTTAATATATTATATAACTTTATGTATGTATATACATACGTTTATTAAGGAAGGCTGACAAAAACAAAAACTTTCTTAGTTGTCCACGCAATTACTCGCTAATACATAGCCACAGAAATTTAGAACATAATATATTTATTATAACATATTATTTTTTTATAGAAGCCGTATTTATCTATAGACTGGCTAAATAGAAATAAATGTGGCTAATATGTAAAAAGTGGCTAAATAATCCTATATATCTTTAGAATGGCTAAATAGAACCATTACATGAAGACTGTTAGGTTCTTTTGCTTACGATTCACTTCATTTTGGTTTCTGAAAGCGAATCCACGTACGAATATAATCAAAGAGATCCGCTTGCAAATACGTGATCGCATTTCGCAAAATAAAGAATTTATTTACTGCCGTTCTAAAGAAATATTACTTGATAGCTAATATTATTATATTGAGTATATGGCAACATGGAACGTGCGCCTTTTTATTTACATATATTTAAAAACTAACGCTTAAGATCAAAATCTGTTTTTTTTTGACAGGATGCAAACCTGTCTTGAGGTTATATATATATTTCTCGCCAGCATTCATTATGTGTTACATTCGAGTGTGATGTTACAATAAGGAGACTGTTGTAATCAAGCTAGCATTTAATACGCGAAGCTTATAGCTTTAGTAAGCTAAGCTGAGCTCACACTACACTTTAAGCCCGTCACACACGTAGCTATAATATACTGTGCTATAATATATATTATAGTAAGCTACCACACACGGAGACGATGATATTATAATATATATTTTGCCATTATTCATGGATGGTCGGTCCCGCGTTTGCGTTTCATAATATGTCTTGCTATACCAAAATATGCAATAATATATATTAATTTGCGATAATTATATTCGTTGGTGACGTCATAGAAATATCATCGCGGTTGAATATTTGTATAGAAAATATATCGTAATATGCCTTGCTATATTTATATTAATATATATTATAGCTACGTGTGTGATGGGCTTTATAAAGATAAGATACTATTCCTTATATATTATATTTATTAAACATTTATTATTTATTAAGGTACTATGTTCGCATAGGTATGCTGGGTTTAAGTTCTTAAAACAAGACACTTACATCGTCTACCCATGAACACGATTGCTGCAAAGCATTCGAAACGTCGCGATAAAATTAAAGTGTAACCAAATTATACGCGAGTTTTAATTCGTCAAAATAGTTTTATTTCTTAAAACAATAGCCTATAGAAGGGTTTAGGTGACTGTTGAGAGAACTTTAAATAATGTAATATATTGTCTGGGACTTGAGTGAGTTTCTGTTCTGTCTTGTTGAGCAAAATATTTTTTTTTCTAGAGATATTAAAAGATACCTAAACTATTAAAAATTAAAATGTATCTGATTAAATATAAATTAATTTTAAATCGTTCATTAAAGTTTTAGTATAGATATATAATTAGGTTTTACAAAGTTATATAACCTTTTTTTTTGTCAACCACAAAAACAGAGGCAATAACTGGAAATGTCAATTAGTTATTTATAACATAACATAGACAAGTTATGGCCCATTAAAAGATCCTCCGCTGAGAAATTCAATAACATTAAAATCTGTTCGTAAGGGTCTAAAAATTTTTCTGTTGTCACCCGTACTAAAGAACTTTTTTCTTCAACCTGTCAACCCCACTCACTGAGAAAAAACATAGTGATGTACTGACGCTGAGATGAATTGCATTTCTAATATATATTTATATATTTACTCATTTATTACAACATTTACATTTTAATTCATTTATATGAAAAATTACGAAAATAACTACAAAAAAATGTTAATAAAAGTATTTTAAACAAAATACCAATAATTTATCACCCTTGTTAGTTTCTCCTTTAACCTACATGATGTTAAATTATTAGCCATTTTGTTTAAAAAAATATACAGAGGTATATAAAAGTCCTAATTAAAATACAAGGTGTCGTAATACGGCAGGTGAACTGTGAACAGTGACAAATAACATAAGTACATTTACCAACTACCTAAATATTTAAATTACGTTTTATCAAAATGAACAATAATATCGACAATAAAATACATCGATATCGAATCAATGAATATACATCACTACGACATAAGTGCAAGTTGGCTTAGGTCAGGTGTCACCCTTCACTGCACATGTAGCTATACTCCAAGCCTGTTGGAGACCGAAATATATACAATGAACCTGTGTGCGTTGTATATGTTATAGTCTTGGATAGGCTTGGAATATAGCAAAAATCGTAACAGATCTGTACCTATTACAATTTTTTCCCTCCACTTATTTATGATTATTGTTTTATTTTCAGTTAGATTATAGCACATAGTCTGATTGAAATTATTAAAAAAGCTGATTCATATAAATAGTAATATAACATGGGAAAAACTTATAACTTAATCTACTACTACTACTTCCTCTATGAACTGTAGAAGTCAGTATAGTTCAGGTATTTTTAATGCAGATTAGATGCTACGAATATATCTAATATTCTTAACCCTCGGAAGAAGTAACAATATGTTCAATATACACAGAATAACACAAAACATTGAACGACAAAGTTTCTGAAAATAAATAAGCATAAAGTTTATTAGTGCTATAAAATGAGTACCGCAGCTCCGTTTTACTACGTACTTAGATGTTAAATTAAACTTGTTAATTTGTATTACACAAAGAAACTGGGATCCTTTGCTTTCCTTTTTCTTCCTGGATTACAGTGTCACGTAATCTATAAATTTGACAAATCTTTAGTCTTTTTATAAGCATTCAAGTACCGACTCAGCACACAAGAACCAATATCTAGACAACGTCCTATTGTCCTTCTTGGTGTACTTGTGCAACGAAGTACAAGCATATACTAATATTTGCGAATAAATATATAAATGTTAATATTAGTACAAAGATAACAGTAAGACTATTTACTAAATGGAGACAAAAAAGACAGACAACAACAATAAAGGTGTTTTATTACTTGACTGCGAAAATTTGAGCGTAATACGATCATAGCGTGCGTAAATCTGAACGAAGCCATACAACACTGGGTACCCAGTTTTTGTAGCTCCAAATGCGTTCGCCATCTGCAAAATCCACCGGAGGGATACATGCTTCAATTGTTTGGGTAATTCGCACTTCTTTGGAGTTCAGTAAAAGACAAAAAGTAGTTTTATCTCGCCAAATCTCATGTGTTAAATACAAACCGTCAGTGTCGGCTCTGGGATTCGCCATTATGGATTACTTCCTAATGTAGTAAGTTCATTCGTTGAGATTGACTTCTAACTGATAACTTCACATATAATGCCTCTATAATTAATTAATCAATTACGCAACTATCAATTAGCGTCAACCCATCACTCCTGAAGCCCTAGGCGTTAAAATGCGATATGAAGACCCAGGAGGTAAAAATAAACCAAAATAAATAGACCTTTCTCTCTTTTAACTACTCCCTGTTTTGTTAAAAGCGCGTGTGTCGTCGTGGGGTTGAATAGGTCTGAATATGATGGTCGGTGCCACATGGTGAAGCGGAGGCGTGGGGGACGAGGGTATCGTGGGAACGGCTCAGGAGCACATATGGAGCCCAGCTTTATCTTACACCATGCATATTACGCGACGCTTAATAATAATAACATTAAGTTATCTATAGCGGCTTCATAATGATCTTACTCATTTAGATTATATTATAAATATGTTGGTTTGTAGACACTATGCCATAAGCTCTCCTTGAGGTGACTTGTTCTTGTACAGACAATGCACGAGGAACATGGCACGCTATTTGTCTTGCATAAATTAATTTCAATGAACGTAATTATAAACTTACAAACAATGCAAGTCATATACATATCGTACGGTATATATTTACATAAATATGTTTGTAGCTCAATATTTATACAATCTCAATTTATTAAAAAGAATAAATGACTGTTAATGTTTTTACCAACAACGTAAATTCCAAGAAAATTT
Organism: Mechanitis mazaeus; assembly: GCA_959347395.1. Classification (NCBI taxonomy): domain Eukaryota; kingdom Metazoa; phylum Arthropoda; class Insecta; order Lepidoptera; family Nymphalidae; genus Mechanitis; species Mechanitis mazaeus. Next base: position 9,900,083 of record OY365747.1, read on the forward strand.
GTCTAATTTTATTCCCTAAAGTCTAAGCGACTGCTCCGAGGACTCATCACATTTGTAATACTAACATGTGCAAGTGTTTGTGTAATGGTTTGGCGAATATCCAAATCCATTTTTTTTCCTTTCACCTTTGTTATCTATGAAACATTCACGTAAACGTCTGAAATAACTTATGATTTTCAGTAGAGGATGACAAATCAAATATAAAATATCCTTAGATTAACTTCTAGTATACTTTTGTCCATAATTTGTATAATTGTAAAAAAACTGCGAACCAAAGTTTATTCAATAGAAAAACACCTATCATTTAAAAATATAATAAGTATTGACAAACAGAAATAGTATAGTAATTTTATAGTAATATAAATAAACTTAAAAATTCTATTTCTCCAAATTGATACGTGACGGATATGAACCGCCACTAAAAGTCAATATTTTTTGACAAACATTTATTTATAGTAGATAGTAGATAATTTAAACATGTTCACTTACGAAATACAAGTGCAGCCGAGGCGACGCACACACGTGTCGGGTTCAAAGACCTGTGCCTATGCCAATGCCAACAATCCCTCAATTAATTACCTATAATAGACATGCGGGTAATGAATTGGAAACTGTTTGATTCTGATTCGTAATACAAACAAAACCATGGTTTTATAACCACAATAATAGAATTCTTAAAATAACCTACGGATATATTTGAATGGGTAGTAAATACTGAAACATGGTTGAAGTACAGTTGATTGTATAAAAGTTATTTCGTTCAAGGCTACTATTAATTATTAATCAGGAGTAGAGTTTGTAGCAGTTGTAAAACTGGCGGAACGATGCGGAAGGTTGTGAGTGCTGGCGGGTTGCCCAAGCCCAGATATGTGGTGGCATTGGGCCAGCCAGGGTCAGGAGCGGGCAATGCACCCGTCACAGTCGATCACACGCCAATTATAAATAACATTTAACTCGAAAACAATGGAACAGATCTTGAACTCTGAACGTCATCGCCCTTACTGTCAATACTCCACTGTTTACTTTTACGCTCCTTTTCTGGGTGTAACAATTATGTCAACAGCGTTTAACAATACTTTAAATTGGACACTCTTTCTTGAGTGAAATAAAATTAGTGAATTAAAATTACACAATAATATATGTATACGGGTAATATAATAAGTTGTTTTCGTCGCTTATCGTCTGCTAATACGTAATAAAAATGGTTGTTTTTCTTCCTATTAGCCTAAATAAAGAATAAATTTAAATAGAGTATTAAACCATTTCTGCGCTATCTAAGGCCAAGAGTCTATGATAAGATAAACCACTTATCTCAACCCCAAGAGACGATAATAAGTGGAGATAGCTTACAAAACCTCACAAAAAACTTTCTCGAAATTTACAGAACCGAGAACTTGAGATAAGATGGTGCAAAAAAAGTTCATTAGCTGTTAGTCATAGTTTTATACAAAAAGGACAAAATGTTCGAGTGAGGCTTGCTAATATTAGCGACCAAACATGTGCAAGAAAATGTTTGTTTAGGCAAACTCGTTAAAAGCGCACGGGATGTGCTTTGAACCCTCAAGGTTGCTGGTGTTATTTTAAAGTACTATAATATTTTTACTTAAGAATAAAACATAATTTAAAAAAATCATTTAAAATTGTTGTGAAATGGTAGACTGAGCGACAGGAAATAAAAACTTATTTAGTTACAGAATACACATAATTATAATAATTAAATTGACTATTAACAAAACGAGTTTCATAGATAAAACTATAATTAATTAAATTAAACTACAATAACAGACATACTATTACTGTATAATTATTACACAGATTTGATATCCACTAGGTCAATAAAGATATGACAAGTTATTAAAATATTAATATAAAAATATATGGATTCTATATTAAAAGTATACAAAATAGCGTTACTCCAAATTTTAATTTTAATGTTTACACATGTAATATTTAAGAATTATTATATAATTATACAGCTGTACTGCTGTACCTGTGTGTGTGCTAATTACTGTAGGAATTTTGCCCGACTAGTTTCGAACACATTCAGGGTATTTATGAACTTTGAGCATGGCGGAATCTGAAGCAGTTCAGTTCAAGCCACGAGTCAGTTTAGGGCAAATTTCGATGTTAATTACGTGACTACAGCCGGATAATTATTATATAATAGTAATCATGGATCGCAGAATTAAATACAAAAGATATTTAAGTAATACATAAAAGTACCATCAATTATTCAATTTGTCCATCTTTATTATTTCCAAACACCATAAGTCATGATGTGGCCTTGACTTGTTACTTGGATCTAAGTTTCTTTCAGTGGCACCAGTTTTGGAAATTTTGCTGGAGAACGTGTTTGTTGTATTATTTTACTTATTTACACCCAACGTGCTGGCACGGCTCCAGAATCTAAAATAGCACCTTTCTTCATGTCATTGTACTCAGGAAGCCCTGCAACATTAACACTATACAAATCATATAATTCCTTCCTTTAAACAACTGTATTATGATCGTAACTCACTTTAATAACTTTGCCATCATTGCAAATACAAATTGAAACAATTAAGAGAATCATTATAATATTAAAATTTATCAATGAAAGGAGTATGAAATTGTGTTAAGGAATTAATTCACTACAAGTATTAAGTTTACTTTAATTTTATATAAGTATATAATATTCACAAATCGTAATATATAAAAGAAGCGGAACAAATCTTTATCTAACCAGTCGCTTCATCAAAGAAAATGCTTCAACAAAAACTGATGATTCCTCGCTCGTACCCTTTAGTTTGCTCTACTCTTTTTGCTTTAATTCTAAAAATATCGCATTCACGAACCCATTTCGAAAGGAAACGTGATTCTGTCCAAGGTCAAGTGAATTAGTATTCATATGGTGTATTCGCAGTTTGACCGGACGCAAAAAACTCCTTACTGTAGTTACTGCTTGCTTTTTTACACAAGCATTAGCTTGTCCGCGGTCTTATAAGTTGATTTTAAGTAATTGGTAAAATACATACAAAAAATTAATCGTTTCTTATTTACGAGCTTGCCTTATTAATTAAAACAATTATAAGACTATTCTTTAAATATGTTTAATAAAGTTTCTTACGTGCATACATACGTACGTATATATCTCATATTTTTATATGTACCTTAATTTCCATTTAAGGTAGTCATAATAACAGATTCATTACAAGAACGTGGTTAACGTAACTCACGATGTGTTTTACGAGACCTAGTTTGTTTAGCTTTTTATTATTTTAAAAGGAATATATTGCGTATTACAAAAATATCTAAATTAAAATAAATGCGAACGAAAACAACACTCAAATAACTGATCATGTTACAAAACTTTATCAATAATGGTATATAAGACAATATGGTTATATTGCCAACGTTAAAAGGATGAAGTACGTCCAATCAATCTTGAGACTAACCGCGAGATTAATTAGCTGTCAATATATAATATATAATATATTCATATTATTGTGTCAGTTGAAACACAAACCCCAAATTAAGAAGATATAATAAATATGAGGTAGAGAATATCGAGAAATCTGACTCAGAGCGAGCGAGAAGCCTTGAAAATAAAACTTTCAAGAGAAATGTGAATCACAAGCTTCTTACCAATCTATATTTATTTAGTTCTAGACTTTTGTTAAATAATTTATTATTATTAAAAATTTAATGTATTTTATTTGTGTAAAGATATATTTTTTTTGTTAATTTTATGTGGTAGATCATTAACATATTTCATTCATTCTATCGTATTTGAATGGGTTATTATAAGCCAAAACTTTTATTACTTGTTTTACGGAAGGCTCTAGACGTGTTGCAACAGTAAACTGCCATTAGTTCCTAATGAGACGAACTGCCTGTTATGTTATTGTTATTGTCATAAGTGTGATGTAGAATTTATAGATGCCGGCATCCAAGTTATAACCTCAAACTCGGGGCCATTGAGCTGCTTGAAGACAGTAGGGGACCGCGCAGCCGTTCGATGTTGCCGCGCATGCGTCCTGCACTTCAAACTACCAGGCGACCATCAAAAGCTTCACAAAGCGCCTATGGATCCGATGGCTCGCAACAACCGATCACAGCATTAATGAGTCGCGGCATAGACACAGTACATTCAAGTGCCATTAACATTAGCGAATAACGAGTATGTGATAAGACTAGACGAGAAACCAATCATTTTCATAGTGCTTCTGTTGTGACTTAATCAGCTAACATGTATAAAACGGTGAGACACGGAGAAAATAGTCTTCAATACACTATACTACCGCAAACTGAGGAAGTACTGAGCAATAGTGGCTTAAAAGGAAAGGGCCGTGATTACAGTCCCTCTATTCACGTGAGACGTTCTAGAAGAAAGTCGGCGTTAAAATATATTTTATTAATAATAATTGGTATTATAGTAGCGCTAGCCTTTGCGTCCGTACCACTATACGTTCTTAATGGTGCTTTGTATGCTAGAAGACTGCATCATGATCAGCACGACGTTATGACTGCAGCACCTTTAACGCCAGCTGGACGAGAAATAGTCAAATCACGTAAAAAGGAATTAAAAATAGCTCCTGAAATTATAACAACGTTTAAACCAAAATTAGAAACAAGTGACTCGCCTACCACCTTTACTTATACAACTACAAAATTTCCAACAACTGTAGCCAGTGCAAAGGCAACTGTAACCCCATGGACCATGCCAGCACTCAGATCGTGGAAATTTTCTTCTTCCACAATAAAACCTGTACCCACGGAAGACAATAACGAAATCCCGATTGTCGGAACACCATCCGGTAGTGTTCCATTACTAGATCATTACATGTCTATAAAACCCTGGGAAAAAGATATTATAATACGACCAACCGTAACACCAGACCCAGTAACTATTCGAAATGTATTTAAATATTATTCTCGTACTCTAAGCCCATTAGATAAAACAATTACTACAAATTCAAAACCATTTGATGATGTTCTAATAACGACAAAAGCGACCGCGACACAAGCAACAATGACTGCAGAAGTGAATGACACTAGTGAAGAATCACGGATGAAGGAATTGAAGGAAGCCATTTTATCAGTAGACGATGATGATGATTTCAAAGAATCTTTGGAAGTTGATGAGGTGTTTTCATTACCACCACTAAAACCAGAAACATCAGCGCCGGCAACCGATACGGACGAAGTTACAGTTTCGAAAGCGACTGATAGTGGCTGGTACGGCGCGCGGTGGCCGTTCGTTGATACGTCATCTTACTTCCAATGGACGGTAAGCATGATTGTGAGTTATCTAACTTATGTAATGTTTATATTTACGTGAACATGGATTGCGTGATCGATAAACTCGTAACCAATTCTTAAGGTAAGAACTGGGTAATATGAATTATGAATAACTTGAAATAGGTAATTTACTTAGTTACGAATTGTTTTGCTTCAGGTTATTCAATATTATTTACAAATACTAGTTCCTTTATGGTGTTCGATCTGTCTTTTATCTTTTTCGTAAAGTGCTAAAGAGCAAGTTTGCTTAAAACTAATCATATTTAAATTAAAAAATCGTAAACTGCCCATTTGTTAAAGTTATAAGCCGTGTCATTTACCAATACTATAGGCTGTGTACACATCATAGTACTATGAAGATTTTTATAACAAAAACATAAAATGCAAACTCCACAACATTTATATAAATAAAATAAAAGCTCTGAAGGTTAGTTTTTCATTTGAATTAAAAGTGTTGTCCTTAAAAAGTTTGCTCTTAATAAAAAGCGCCAATTAAAATCTGTTTGTCTGCCTACGGCTCCTTTTTATTTATTAAGTTTTTTCAACAGCTGTGCTAATGAGATCTATTTAGGCGAATATTGTTCTAATAAAATAATTAAATTGCCTGAGGTTTTGGTTTAAATTGTAAATAAAATCTCTCTTATCATTTTAGAAAACATTTAAAATATTTATTTTTAATTTCAATAAAACAAAATACTTATTATTAGTCACAAATTATCTCTCGGTAAACATCGTGGGATCTTATACTTTGTGTAAATGTTATTTGTTATATTTTTTTAGGAAACATTTAGGGAAACGAAATCTTATTCATATTGTTTTTCCAGGGTTATTCTCCTGGAGATAATTTACTATTACCTCTATTAGTGGCAGCGCTTTCGTCTATCGCCCTGGTGCTACTGCTGGCTTTGGCCGTCAAACGCCGCAAGAGAAATACAACTGCTTCAGCACAAATCGGGGTAAGAAATTTTCAGTATACTTTACTTAGAAACTTAAAACATTATTTACAACCAAAACCGAAAGGAATGGTAGTGTCTTTACGCCCTGTTGACAATAATCATGGCTGTCCGCTGTTACAAACGGAACCTTTAACTTTTAAAAGATATAAAGTTGTCTCCTTTGCATAATTCCATACAAATTCTTCCTCTGTATTTTGGCTAATTGACGGACAAACATCCGAATATCCAGAGTTACAGTTTAACATTAAAATGTAGGTACATAATCATACGCCATTGTTCTAGAAGTTGACCGCAGACTTGCAGACAGATGACAACACAAATTTACTGACTGCGGAGAACCCAGAGGAAACTGAGGAGTGAAGTTTGCTTTAAGGCCCATTATTGCCATGCCTCGTGTACTATCAATGGGTATGCTGGATTCTGCCGGAGAATTCATAGATCGGCTTTGCAATATCACGCACATTTACGATTAAGAAACTCAGTAAATTATTGTAATCCTGTATCTGTAAGCATAAATTTGTTATTATATTAACAATTATTTCAATTTAGACCGAGGTATTTGACATCGCCTGCAGTATGAGGCTTTAGGGCACTTTGATTACATGATATCGAACAGACTACAGAATTTCGAAATGATAGATCAATTTCAATATCTAAACAAAAAATTAAGAAAAATGGTATTGAGAAAATAATAGCAACTTAAAAAAAAATTTGCTTATCTAAATTATGAAAAGGAATTCAAAGCACATAGCAATTAAAGCCATAGAATATTCTCTTTAAACAAATAATATATAAAACTTTTAGTGCCTATTGTTTATATAAAATGGAGGGTAAGGCTTTGCACGCAAAAGCCTAGAGAATGCATGTTCAGAGATACGATATAATACCGCTTAGTTAGACTTCATATAGATTTTGACTATAGATTAGGTAAATTAAAAGCCAAAGCATGAATTATTTTTGTTACAACTCTAACATAATGAACACGACGGTCATAACGCCCAGCGCGAGTTGTCAGAAACAAAGCATTAGCTATTTTTTGTCTAAAATTCAAAATTATTATTACAATTTTAAAACATTAAAACAAAAAAGAATATAAATATTTTTGCATATATCATATCTCTGAAACTCCCGATATCTCGTCAGTATTAACAAATCCCTGTGGTATATAATAAGCATATTCTGTTCTGTCATAGGGTAAGACATTTTAATATCAATCTTAATGTTACATATTTATGCCATTCCTTATCATTGACCACTATTATTGTATACTTTATAATAGGAATAAGACTGAATAGGATTGCGTTACGATTCAGTAAGTGATGTAACGATTTGTTAAAAATATTGTAACACCATTATTTTATTATTTTGTGATTTTAATGTCAGTGAATTTTAGAATTTAAGAAAAATTAAATTTGATGAAAATAAGTTACGACGCTCGTGACGTCAGCTGAACGCCATTGGTAAATAAAACACCAATCACAGTTGCTTGTTACACTCAAAGCGCCATCTAGCGGATACTAAAATGATGGCGTACGCCTCGTAAGAACAAACAGCAAACATCACGCCATATTTGATATGATACAAATGTATATCGCACAGTATTTACTAGTTATTAAGTTAGCTTTTGTGTTAGAATAGTTTGAAGCAATGTGATTATTTTTTATGCTGAACCACACCATGTACATAAATACTGGAATAAATTATGTTTTCCCACCGATTGTTTCTTTAGTCTCAATATCTTCATAATTTTACTCATATACAGGGGGATTTAAATAAAAAAATCATAATATTAATTGACTTATATTGTAAAAAATCCCAAATATTGCAACCAATTATCGTTTAGATGAAAACTTTAACCTAAACTTATGTAAATAACTAAAACTAAATCTTACATATTATCATACAATAAATAAGAATATAATCCTTTTATTGTTGTAATCTAAAATTACAAAACAAACCAAACGCATATATCTACATGACATTAAATAAATAGATACTTATTTAAGAATTTAATAACATATTAATATATCACTTTGTAGTTTTTACAGGTTACCGACCTCGCTTAAATTATATTTACTAAATCATGTATTTCAGTGAAAAGCCCTTCAGTTTCATGAATATATTTAAATAATTTGAAAGTGATTTTTGTATAAATAAAACAATAAACATTTTGAAACTAATAATATTTTGATAGTCATATTTTCATTTTAAGTTATTGTCGTCTATTCAAATTATTTTTATTACATATAGTAAACAAAGAACAAGAGTTATACAATATTTCATACAATTTTTTTAGATCTTTTAAATTGATATCCTCAAAATAAACTTAAACAAATACCACGGTTATTATTTTAATGAAATCATCCAAAATAAAAACCTCTCTTTATTCTGGTCCGAATAAAAAAACTGTCTACATAGCTTAGTTCACTAAATTTTCGTTTTAACGCTTCCATTGAACAATATCTTTGAAACTATATTAACTAAAATTGAACAGTAAACCGTGAGAGATATATTTTTAGTCTTCATTTTGTCAGCAGAAGTCTTCGGATTTATAAAGACATTTTTTGTTTCAGAGAATGCTACAGTGTAGTGCGAATTAATATAATTTTGTTCGGACTAAGGAAACATTTTAAATTGCATTTAGTTTCTCTAGCTCTTTCGTGGAATTATTTCTTCGTTACCTTCAATACAACTAGTCCGAAGTTTCTTTGTCTATTTCTATTACTGTAAAGTACTGTTTTGAACACACATTGACCATCAACCATAATATATCGGAAGCCCTGACGTGTCATTCGGAGCGAGGGTTGCGAGTTAGCGGCCGTTAGAGTAATCCTGACGGGGAACTCTTTTGCACTTCTTTCTTTCTCTCACTCTAAACTATATCTTAAAGAATGACAATTTTGAACAAGTCATCGTTTGAATATTAGATAATTAATATCATTTTTATTTTTAACAGTAACCTTTTACAAATGAAATCTATATTACACATTAATGACGGGACGTGTCTTCATTTAATACTGTTTCAGAGCACATCGTTGGTGGTGGGTTTCATGACAATAGTTAAACATACAGACTGACATCTCGCCGTCCGCTCATTCACTCGTCACTCGGCCACGTTGTATAAGTTAGTACGGCGACTAACATTTTCTTAATGTATAAAATGAACACAGCAAATACAAATACAATTCGATAATAACAATAATTTATGCTATTAGTATGTATATGTATATGTAACCTGTGTGTGCGTGTGTATATGTGTTAGGGCGGCGGGTGAGGCCGCAGCAGGCGCGCCAGTACGTGTCGCCCGCCCACCAGCTTGAGGTGATGTCCGCCCAACACCACGCCGCCGCCCGCCGTCGGCTGGAAACATTTATTATTTTTTAGCATGATATAGTTGATAACAAAAAAATATCATTCCTGTATTTAGCGTTGCGTGTTAATGCTTAACAAAAGTAGTATATAATAAATATATTATTTTGTAACCTATGGTTCTATTACCCAGTACAAATACTGTAATAAAATCGTGAGTTCTGTTGCGCGTGCATTATTGTCTAACACTCGGTGTTCTTTTAGAATCTCACAAAACGAATGACGACAGTCTCGTGCATGAATGTTCAAATCCACAAAACCAGTGATATATTATAATTATATATAAATGTAATATTCTAAGTATACGACCCACAACCGTCGTTAATGTCATTAGTCTATGCATGCATATAACGTATACTCTGGTGCATGCAGGTCACCTGTTGAATTTTTATTCCCTGCGGCAGTTTAACCTGCTGTATCGGATTCACCTGCGGTAATAACATATGACCTGTAAAGTCAATGATCATAAATATATTAATATCGATGAATGATCTTTACCTGCTGCAGTTTTAAGACAGGTGCTGTCGTCGAGGGCGTCGTGACTGTCTGTGATCCTGAAAATTAAAATAGAAGATTCTTACTGAAAAATTAAAGCTTAGTTTCATAGTTAATATAAACTATAAGTTGATATTAAATATATAAATTTAAAAAAAAATGTTTAAAAATCAAACATAAATACTGGAAACTTAAAATTTTATGTGTTTCGCTTTAATCTAAAAATGTACGAGTTCTGTGTGTGTTAAGTGCTTTCTATCAAAAATAAAATGTCTACACTAAGATTTTACAGAATACACCGATGTCAACTCACCTATATTGCTTAAAACTATCGTCTGTGATGTGGAAGTACCGCCCGATGACGTCACGCGAATAGTGCCGTCGGACTGCTGCAAAAAAAATAAAAATTATGTATGTAACTTTAGAAGATGACTAAACCTATTTCGAAATAATAGTCTTTCATCTCTCTCTAAACATCTCTCTTTGCGGCCTCACATCGGCTCCTCTATGTGTGTTACAAACAAGTTTACATTAATCAAAAAATAAACATGTAATCAAGTATAAAGAAACTCTAACATCAAAGAACTAATAACATTAAATCTGTCTCATGTTAAGTGTGATTGGTACAACAAAGCCTTAAGTGATAATAACGAGTGTCCACCTGCAGTATGATGTTGTGCAGCGGCTTGGAGGTGAGCAGCAGCGGCCTGGCGAGGCGCGCGGCGGCCGCGGGGGCCAGCACGCGCACGCCGCGAGCGCGAGCGCGCTCCATGCACAGCAGCTGGGACTGCTGGGGGATGGGGGGAGAGTTATTGGGGCGGTGGGAGATATCACTTGGACTCCTTAGTCCCGAGTGATAATTTAATGTAATAAAAAAAAGATAGCAATGTCATCGATAGTCGGTCATCGAAAATTATATAGAGATGCGCACAATAATATGCTTCTCCTCCTTCGAAGAAGTCAATTTTTCGATGTGATAATTGTTTAAAGTGATACAAATTTTGTACAAAAGGGAATAGGCAGTTTACGAAAAATATAATTGAATGGAATCGAAAGGGAAAAATACAAATTTTTGGAATAATTGATATAAGTTCAATTTAAATTTATAGGGACATGCCATATTCAACTCACCTGCGCGTTTGTTAATAACTTTGCTACTATCGGTTGCGAGGACTTGTCTCCGGTGGACTGAGTTCTAACTACTTGGGCTATGGATTTAGGCGTCTGTTGGTTGGCTAGCTGCAGCGACTGTCCGGTGGCCAGCTGTAACGTCTGACCGCTAGATAACTGCACAGTCTGCCCGCTCGACAACTGTAAAGTCTGTCCACTCGGTAAATGAACCGTCTGACCGCCGGCCAGTTGGACGGTCTGTCCGCCGATTTGCACCGTCTGAGGTCCCAATTGCACACTCTGCCCGCTCGGCATTTGCACCGTTTGTCCGCCGAGCTGCACGTTTTGACCCAACTGTACGGTTTGCATGCCGCCACTCGCCAGCTGAACCGTCTGGCCGCTCGCCAACTGAACACTCTGCGGCGGGAGAACGCTCTGGCCGGCCACCTGCACGCTCTGTCCGCCGGGCAGCTTGACGGTGTGCCCCGCTATCTGGACGCTCTGGCCTCCGAGCTGGACGGTCTGTCCGGCGATCTGCACGGTCTGGCCCACCTGGACCGCGCTCACCGGAATCTGCACCGACTGGGTCGTCGCCTTTATGGTCGGCGAGGACGTCTGAGCTCTCGGACTGGCATTCTTCGCCTGCGCGGTGGACGCCGCCCGGACCGCCTGCACGGCCTGCGGGGAGGCCAGCTGCACCGTCTGGCCGCTGGGGAGGCGCACGCTGTGCGTGGGCACCTGCAGCGACGACAGCTGCAGCGTGTGGCCCGAGCTCAGCTGCACCGCCTGGCCGCTGGGCAGCTGCACCGTGCGCGCGCCCGACAGCTGGACGGGCCGACTGCACACCGACGACGACACGCCCGTGGGGGAGCTCGATACCACGTTGGTCGAGTTTGCGGTGCTCTGACGGTCATATTAGGGGTCAAAGTATGAGGAGGGTGCGTCGGGTCGTATGATCTGTTAAATATACCTGTGCCATTGTAGTGACCGACGTGGTACCGGGTGCGGCCGAACGTTTTTTGGTCGAGGGTATATCTAAACAAATAAATATATTATTTTATTTGTCATGTGACTCAAAACGGCTATCGTATATATGTGCCCTTCTTACTCTGTTGCATGAGTGCTCTGGGGGAGATGAGTGACTTCCCCGTAGAGGGCGCGGCCGGACTCAGGACACGCACGACACCACGGCGACCGCCCGGGGGGAGCTGGGAGGAAGAATGCGATCATCAAATACGACCAAATTTTATTCCGTATGAACTAAATCCCCCATAGAATTCACCATCAATTTATTCGTATCGGTTATTATTTTATTTAGTGATCCGACATAATATATATAACTATTTACCTGTGTCGTTGTACAGACCACTGAAGAGGTCGCAGCGTGTGCGGGAGGTCTTATCAGTAACGAGCGTGTAACTTGCGTCAACTGTGGATGATAATTATTATTAATTTTTATGTTAATTTAAAAAAATTAAAATGAAAATTTTTTTAATTGACGAAAAATTTCTATTAACATATAAATTATTATTACCTTCGCAGATTGACCGATACTCTGATGAAGAGGCGGTGCCAGATTACTCTGTATCGGTGGCGTCTGCTGAACGGGGATGGTTAAGGATACCTGCGATACAAAGCAATGAATTTCTTTATAGATTGCTCGAAAATTTTATCTCAAATAAATTTTTTTAAAAGTAATAAATGTTTCAATAATATTTACCGGTATTTGCGAAGTTTCTATAGCCGACTTTTGTTTCACAAGAGGCGATCGTTGAGGAGCTACCACTATGGACGGCAGACTTGTCAGCATGGACTCACTGTTTTGCTTCGTTAAGGGTGGGACGTTCTGCTTTATTGTTTGAACGATCGAGCCTTGCTTCCCGCCCTGCTTCGGCGATTGCACCCCTTGCTTCACTTTGCTAACTACACTTTGCTTCACTTGAGTCTTTGTCGACATTGGTTTGTTAGGAGTCAATAAACTGGTCTTTGGATTATTTTGGACCAATGTCGGCTTTGGCACAGTTTTTGGCACATTTGTAGTGTTTATTTGTTTGGTTGCGGGCTTCATTTGGACTAAAGATGGAAGTTTCGGTTGCTGTTTGGGAGGTATCGTTTTAGGTTTTTGCGGGGTTGCGACCAGTTTGCCTTTTGGTTTGTTAACTGGCACCGGTTTCTTCGTGGCCTGTGTCGCCTGCATCAACAGCTGGGCGGACGACAGGTGAGGCCCAGCGCTGGAGCCCGTCGTGTCGTCCACGTCCACGTCGCTGTCGGACGCATTGTCGCCGACTTCTTCGATACTCGCCACATCCAAGTCCATCTGAAACAGAAATTAATACGAATAATCGATATAAAATTCTTAATTGAGTAGTAAATAATAAAAATATGCAAACATTTATAAAGATATTATCGTTATTAATTGTAAAAGTAGCGATGTCTCGGAAGTATTTGTATTATATTAAGAAATTATATGAAATTTATTTATTGATAATTGAATTCTTCCAAGATTCATATTTTATTTAATAATTAAACTATATTATATACATATGATATATATAATTAATTAACTTACCGGTGTTTGTGGAGAATTAACTCGATGTGTCGACGTATTGCCCTTTCCGGTGCGGCCGCGGGCGGTGCTCTTGATCCAATCTTCTTCGCTCCTATTTTTAATCAATAAATAATTTGAATCGACACAAAGTTTGACAGTGAATAAGATATCGCAGTAATTCTTTTTCTTGAGTTCGGGTCGGCGTACCGCTTCTCTCCTCGGCGGTCGGCCGGCGCGACGGTACTCACTTATGCCTATGCAGGTAGGTCCACAGGGCGGTCCGAGGGTCGTACTTGACGACGGGGTCCCTCTTGACGGCCAGCAGGCGCTCCAGCGCCGCCGCCACCGCGCCGGACAGCGCCTGCTCGCTGCACGGCACGATCCACTGCGACATGCTGACGGGGGGACAAAACATCGGTACAGACGCGTCCGTAACTTCGACGAGCGCGAGTAAAGAGCGGGTAATGCGCGTACCGCAGCAGCGTGACGACGTCCCTCCTGGAGCCCTCTCCGTTGGGCAGCCTGGCGAGCGCGTCCCGCAGCAGCGGCGCGAAGGCGGCGGCGCGGGGCCGGGCCGGCGCCAGCAGCGCCGCACCCGCAGCGCCGCGCGCGCCCGCAGCGCCGCCGCCGCCGCCGCCGCCCGGGGCGGGAGTCGCGGGAGGCACCGCCGCGCGGTAGCTGGCACCGGGACACCGCACACCGTCAGCTTTTATCACATCACAAATTCTACTCGGAGAGCCTCGGCGTCGATACGTACTCGTACTGCACGTAGGTGAACGGCTTGGAGGCGGAGGCGAACCGCCGGCGCTCCTGCGCCCTGAAGTCGGCGAGCTCCTGCGCGGTGGGCTGGCGCACGACCCAGTCGCTGGGGTACCTGGGCGGCGGGGGCGGCGGGGGCGGGGGCGGCTCGCGGCGCCGCCAGCGCTCGCTGAGGCGACCCAGCAGGGCGTCGCAGTCGCGCCCCGCGCCGATCCACTGGTACATCTGGGGGGACCCCGCGGTGATATACTTTTTTGGTTACATTTTGATTTTTAACCCGACGTTTCGAATACTTTGCAGTAATCGCGTTCACCGACACTTACATCTCGTTTATCCGCGAACACGATTACCTCAAAGCGTACGACACGTCGAGTTAAAATTATAATGTAACCAAATTATACGCGAGTTTTAATCCGTAAAAATAGTTTTATTTCAAATGTGTACTCGTGAAAATCTAAGAAAATACTAATGTGCAAGTTATGAGGGCACCGAACAAATGTTTATAATGAGGCGCTTCGAACGGATCAATTGTTCATAAACATATTCTGAACACTCGTTTTAGTAGATATAAAAAAAGAAAGGTAATTAAATACAAATTCTACATCTTCGACAATTTTCAATGAGATGTCGCGACGACGAAAAAATACTTTTCCTTCCCAATGTAAAAACCGAAATCGTAACTATCAAAATAAATTTCGAAAAAAAGAGGCCAAATTAAATAATCTCTCTTTATTAGAAAACAAACCCATAAGTTTTGGCCGCATTACATCTAATCGGGTCGACATAGCCCCTAGACAATCAAAAACTGACTGAAGCAATATATTCATGGACTGGATTTCAACCGTATAGCTTAAGATAACGGATTTAAACAAATCATTAAAACGCAGCATGAAAAGAATTGCGAAGAACAGTAACCCTTAGGGGACACCGTCACCGTTTAAAATCATCTCATTTCTTTCCATACATGGCACGAGACGGTAACAAGCGAGGACAGAGGGAGACGGATACGAGCTCCTAGTACACAATGCCTATGACGTGTGATAAGGTCGAAAATGCCGTTCTTCAGACGAGAACGAATAGTCAATAGATGATGTATATATGATGTATACCCGCCCGCTATCCAACCGTCCGTAGCGAGATCTTCGCAACCTCCTCTTATCCAGCCTCTTGCTAGCGTCCAGCGATCTACTACTACAATTCGAATATAAGAAACATAAACCATGTGAAATAACATGAACTTTACGAACCTCAGTATCCGGCATATACTGTAAGTAGGGGACGAAATCATCCGGATGAGGGCCCCTCTCCCCGGCGAGGAAGTCCAGTGCCGAATTCAGTTCCGCACACCAGTCGTCCGACACTGTAAGCATAGACGGCGTGAGTGACCTACGGCGGTACCAGGTGTAAATGTCTGTGCTGCAGCGTGACTCACAGTGGTACCAGTCGTTGTCTGCCGCGCTGGGCGCGCTCATGGCGGCGCGGAGGCGCGCGTGCAGCTGGTGCTTGGAGGCGCGGTGCGCGGCGCGCGCGGGGAACAGCGCGCGCACCAGCGACAGGAAGCTGGCGTGCGTGGTCTCCGTCAGCGCCTCGTCCGCCTCCAGCAGGCTCTCCTCGTTCTCCGTCGACGTGTCCTGGACCACCTCGCCGGAGTCGTCCGCCAGCTCCACCGGCAGCGCCATCATATCTGTAGCGCTCGGGGCTTTATAATCTAGCACTACTCCTTAGATGGATCGATGACCGATTCACCTGACCGAGAACCCCAGTTATATTTCTATTTGTAACAAAGTAGACGGTGACAAAGTTTAATAATAAGAGGAGAGGGGGCGACGGAGCTATTGCAGATGTCCAAAGAGAGAACTGAGGATTTTTTATATAAAAGAAGAAATATAAAAAAACTGATTATATTGTTCCTAAAAATTAATGACATACCAATTCCATCCAAATCCTCTAACTTTATGGGCACCGGTTGAACTATCCTAGACTGATTGTGCAGCAAGAGAACGGAATCCTGAGGCTCCTGCTTTATTGTCCTTTCTATATCGGTCTCACTGCAATTTGTACTGCAATAATATTAAATGACTTAATATGTAATAGGATTAATAGTTCTTAATATCTTTCATGCCTATATACAAAACATACAAACAAAATAATATATTTAAATTAACTAAGAACAAACATTTCTGTATTTCACTATTGTCAGATCGTAAATAGGTATTACTAAAACCTAAAAGTCATTGACTCAAAAAGGAAAAATAAATAAAATAAAGTGATAACTATAGAAGTAGATAGCATATAAATATATAAATTTAAATTTTATATCTAATTGTGGAGTTAAAAATGATACACAATTTATACTATTTCCTGTACCTCATATCTGGAACCTCCTGTTTAATGTCAATGTGTTCTGATAATCTTTTAGCATGCCTCGGACTAGTAACTGGATCTAAGAATGATGAACTCTCAGAATCAGATTCTTCTCTTTCACATTTAATCTTAATATTTGGTAAAAGTGGCTTATTCTCAACACTATCATTTTCTTCCTTAACTTTTTTGACTCCAGTCTTGCTTTCTTGTTTTTGTTTATCTTTTTTGGCACCTTTCTTTACTTTTTGTATAGATGTGTCCATTTTCTGGCCTCCAAACATTAATTTCTTAGTACCATTCACTAGAGCTACTCTTAGTTTTATATCATCTAACGTAATACCAGTGGTATTGAGCTCTGGATGATTCTAAAAATGAAAGAAAAATAAGATTGTTTAATGGAAGTATTATTCAAATACAATTATTGAGAAGCATTTCAAGTAATTCAATATCTTAAATTTTATTGTACAAACCATACATAAACCACTTAACCAAATTAATCAATAACATACTTCTCTATACTGCCGTCTTGCTCTATGTGTTACTAGAACATTCTTCAAACAATCTAAAGAGGCTGGATGGGTGGGATCTGTAATACCTAGT
Source organism: Mechanitis mazaeus (assembly GCA_959347395.1). Lineage (NCBI taxonomy): Eukaryota > Metazoa > Arthropoda > Insecta > Lepidoptera > Nymphalidae > Mechanitis > Mechanitis mazaeus. The sequence goes on from OY365747.1 coordinate 9,917,564, forward strand.
GTTCCCGAGACATTTGTATCCCCACTCTGTAAGAGAAAGTATTCCAACAAATATTAACGTCACCATGAAAGTTAACACAAATATAAGTGGAACAATTTGAATTCTCAGATGTCAGTATGTTTACATTAATTGTTGCCTCACAATTGAAATCATACAATGGAAATACATGACACATTTAGGTTGCATTCAATGATAAATTGCACTTTTAATTTCCAAAGCATCATTTTGAATTTTTATGAACCAATAAATACCATAAATTAAAAAAGAAGGGTAAACATATTTAAAACTAAACATTACTAAAAATGTTGTCATACCTGTCCAGACTGCATTGTTTTCCTCTTTTTAAATGTGTTTTCAGATGGTCCTTCTGGATAATTATCATCATCCGACTCCTCACCACCAACCTCACTCCAGATAGCAGCTAATTCTTCAAAATACCTTTGCCTTGCTCTGACATATAAAGGTTTATAATTATTTTTAGCTGATGGCTTAGGGGGAAGTAAAGGCAGAAATGGAATTGAACCAGGGGGACCTCCTTTTGCTGTAGCAAGCAACCGCTCACGAGCAATTAACACCTCTGGTAACATTTTTGCATAGTAAGATTTAGTCTGGAATAATTAAAATATTGTTGATGTCTAAAAACTTTCTGGACTCATAAGTCAGTCCTTTAAGAAACACTGTATTTGACCTTCACTTATGAATAACTAAAACATGTTACCTTGTGCTTTTGTTGCTTGGCTCTGGCTTTCATCAAAAACTTTCTCATTCTTGCGATATCTGGCCTAAAATTCCCTTGTCTAAGATTGCTAAAAAAGTTATTTAAAGGAGATTTAAAGTGAAATGGTTCAAAGTTAAATAACATCTTAAGTGTATTGTCTTTTTCTTCTTCATCATTTTCAGGAAATTTTGGAAGGAATTCTTTGAGATACTCTTTATGTTTATCTTCTAGGCTGTCCCAAGTTTTCATGGAAAAGAACTCTTTAAAAATTGAATAATCTTCACAAAGTTCCTGAGGTAATTCTAGGGTGTGCCCAAGAATACGTACTGGTTCAGTGACTTCATCATCACATTCTGAACTACCACTGGAACTATCAGAAGAACTGCTACTATCATCACTGTAACTGTTTTCACTCTCTGCTTTTTCCTCCATGACAAAACAAGAAAAAGTATAAATGCCCTAAGCCTCAGTCTTGGTCATTAAAGGTTTATCAAACTTTAAATAAAGTGTTTTCCATCCGCTTCATTGATATTTCGATTTGTTTTGTTACCGATGTTTACGAAAAACCGAATAGTGATAAGTATTATCCAACAGATAGCCATGGACTGTTTTATTTAGCCGTCAAGTCTTGTCTAAAATAAAATACAACACACACGCCAATCTGTAGAGTTTCATACATACTATGCGCCAGAACGGCACATTGCGATGAGAAAATAGCTTGACAACCCCGAACAGCGACATTTTGCCTTTTCAAAATAGAATTTTAAAACAAAACATCAGTTGTCTATGCGCTTTCTCTAACATATTCTGTGACGTAAGTAACAGAGTATACTTTATAAAGAATAAAAGAATAAATACTATATTTTATGTTAATCTACTTTAACAACTAATATAGAGATAACTCATACCTTTTTCTTACAAAAAAAAAAAATAATACTGTAAATTAAAACAATTCATACTAATTATATCACTATGTAAGTTGTGTTATTCAGTAAAATGCATAAATTATAATTAAAATTAAATAAAATATTATTATTACGCTTAATTAGTTTGAGAAAATTATTAGTACAGAATATTTTGTGATAAGAGAAGGTAGTAGTTTTTCACGACGTTAGTTATCATTCATTTTATAAGTTTTTAATCTGTGTTAAATCCCTTCTCAACTTGCCTCTAGGATGCAATACTATCGGAGATTTGACTTTTCTGACATAAAATAAATCGTGGTGTAGTAAATATGGCTGACGAACTCAATGTTGACAGTCTTATTCATAGGCTTTTAGAAGGTAAAGTACAAATAATTATATTTTATAGCCAATATTTTAAATCTATACTTCTAAAAGTATTGTGTCAATAAATATTTCAATGTAATATTTGCTTATAGTTGCGTAATTATCCCTCAGTGTATAGAGGTATAGAAACGTCTAACTCATAAATAAATCGATTATCCTCAATTCTTATCTGAAACTACTATGAATGTTCATGCTCAAATGCCTTTCATACGGCTATTTTTGTCTTAATAATGAAATGTATTGTGAATTCCACGATTATAGGAGAACCGAGTTGCGTATGTATATCTAGCATTGTGGATGACAGATTCCATGGCATCGAACAATTTCATGAGCTTATTGTTATGCTTTGTTCGCATTGTATGTTACTTTACTTGTTAATTTCATTTTATCATGCTGCTTTTTATGGGTTACATCAGTATACAGGCAGCAACAGGAAACGGCACGGCGAAAGGGAAAATTCAAAGACATCTTTTCAGGAGAATGTATGGTTACCTCCAAAATTCTATTTTCAGTATTGAGCTAGATATTATAATTTGTTTTATTCTTACTTTGTTCGAAGTGGATTGTTCCTTGTTTGCTTCCATTTCATTCCAAATTGAGTTTTAATTATTACTCAGAAAATGTTGATAATGTTAAACACCAAAATTGAAGGCCTTCTACCCGAAAACAACCCTCACTACAGCCCTTTCATGCTAATGCATTGTAAATAAGCACTTTGCATCCCAAATATTATAATTCTTTTTAGGAAAGTTCAGTCACCTCACCATTATCTCTTGTATGAAGTTTTTCTATTGTCACTTATCATGTCTTATGGAAACTGTTATTCATATACATTATTTTCTCATGTGCTACAAATAGCTTTACATAGAAGCCGAAATAATCAGCATATTATGTATGAAAATAATATAATATAAATTGGTAACATTATACTATAATCAGTTATAGTATAATGTTACAATATAAAAAAGAAACATAATTTGGTCAACCAAATTATGTTTCTTTTTTATTACAATGTAAGTGAAATAGATTAAAGTCATTGGATTAAACAGGGTATGGATTACCACGGCTCCTCTGTATTTTGATTGTAATGGTTTTACCTCAGTTTAATCCTCAATTATGGATTGCCTGACCTTGTCCAGCTTGAAATTGAAATTGTTATTTAAACACCTTATAGAGGTTTTGTATTTTGTTTTGTCTCAGTTCGAGGATGCCGCCCTGGGAAGACAGTTCAGATGTCAGAGTCGGAGGTGAGGGGACTCTGCACCAAGTCACGGGAGATATTCTTACAGCAGCCCATATTACTGGAATTGGAAGCTCCACTCAAAATTTGTGGTAATTATTACTCTACTAATAAAATCATTTTGTTCATTTAGCATGAATTATAATATATAATACAATTTTTTATAATTTTGGAAAAATATAAGTATTATCTATTTGTATTGCAACACACATACCCTTAACACTAGTAATTGTCATAATAATAAAATAATTTGGGTTCCTCATACCATTTATCATATAAAATACATCACTGAGAAGGAAATATGAATATAATAAGTTACTAATAAGGATGACACATTGTGTACTTGTTCATGTCTGTTGTAATCATTTAAAATATCTACATAGAAATAATTATTAATATATATTATTGTATAATTATCTCATCTATTTATTGATGTTTATGCGAGGTGCAAATTGTTTACTGTCACCTGCTACATAAAACAAGATTAAACTTAACAACAATATTTTAAATATATTTTGTTTTTTTTTTTTTTTTAAATCCAGATTATAAAATTACAAGCATTAATAGAAAAATGCCGTTTATGATATAAGAAATATATTTGTCATCCCTTGAAACTAATTTCATACGAACAATGAATTTACGGATTGTGTCAGTTGCTCATAGAATTGTGTAATTATAAATTATATTTTCATATATATTTTTAATATTATCTATAAAATATTGTTGAATTTATGATTGTGTTTTGAATTTTCTAATCAAATGACCAGTTGTCATAATACAGTTAGGATTGATAATGCTGGTACATATATGTTATAATGGAGATGTTAAACATATACTATATATGACTCAAGTTCAACATACAAAGTATGTATACACTTCATGGTCAAAACATTTTATGTACTAGATAAATAGTTATACTAGATGTTTACATTACATATAATTAGAATAGATATATTTAAAGTATTGTGATATGATATCCTATATCGTTTTATCTTTACAGGTGATATACACGGACAGTACACAGACTTGCTGCGCCTATTCGAATATGGCGGCTTTCCACCAGAAGCCAACTATCTATTTTTGGGCGATTACGTGGATCGCGGCAAACAGTCTCTCGAAACCATATGCCTCTTGCTGGCTTATAAAATAAAATATCCCGAGAATTTCTTTCTGCTACGAGGCAATCATGAATGCGCGAGCATTAATCGTATTTATGGTAAATTTATGTTCTGATATTTGACGTAATGTATACACTTTTAACATTTGTTTAAGAAAGATTGGAAGTACAAAAATATATTTTTAAGTGGTAATCACTATACGTATATATATTTATATATCAATATATGTTGTTAAAACTATAAGAAATCATAGTTATGTATAATCATTTGTATGTTGGCGTGTGCATTATTATATATAACTGTATTGCTATATTTTGTTTTAATGTGTTGCCCATTTCTCTCTCTCAGGATTCTATGACGAATGCAAACGCCGATACAACATAAAGTTGTGGAAGACATTCACAGACTGCTTCAACTGCTTGCCCATAGCTGCCATCATTGATGAGAAGATATTTTGCTGCCACGGAGGCCTGTCGCCCGACCTGCAGGGCATGGAACAGATCAGGCGGATAATGAGACCCACCGATGTACCGGATACAGGTAGATACCAGCCTTGATACTACTGTATATATTAATTTAAAAATGACATTATGATAAATAACTTTTTTTTTTAAATCTTATCAGATAATTCATATCTATATTGTAAACTTTCTGATTTTTTTGTAAATTAATGTCATATATATTTTTGTTTTTTATTAAGGATGATTTATTTTCAGGTTTGCTTTGTGATCTTCTGTGGTCAGACCCGGATAAAGATGTGCAAGGATGGGGAGAGAATGATCGCGGCGTATCGTTCACTTTCGGTCCGGACGTTGTCAGCAAGTTCCTCAACCGGCATGATTTAGATTTGATCTGTAGAGCCCATCAGGTCTGTATTGTGTATAATAATATAATTCTGTCATCCCACACATAGATGTCATATGACACATTAATAGAGAATGTACGCACTCCATTTAAGGACTTGAAATGGAAGGTATATAGCTAGATTCTAACAACAGAACAGAAGCTATATAGCTAGATTTTACAACTCTACAGTCTAAGTATTTTTTTATATATAAAAAAATGTTCGTTTTGACTTATCTATGTATGAGTACCAAACGATATTATTATCCTCCGTCAGGTTGTGGAGGATGGCTACGAGTTCTTCGCCAAGCGCCAGCTGGTGACGCTATTCTCTGCGCCCAACTACTGCGGGGAGTTTGACAACGCGGGAGGCATGATGTCAGTGGATGAGACACTCATGTGCTCTTTTCAGGTATTTACTATTTAATACTAAATGTGTAAACATTTTGAAACAGTGACCTCAATATTAATTGATGATTTCTTACAGATATTGAAACCATCTGAAAAAAAAGCAAAATACCAGTACAATGGCATTAACAGTGGAAGACCGGCCACGCCTCAGAGATCACCTCCCAAAAAGAAATAACTGTCGTTTGGGATCCAGTGTGCTGCACAGTGAGAAGGATGCTACAAATAATTAATTTATATCGAGTATTGTAATTACTGTTTCATGTCGTCGTCGGACATGGCCGAATAAGAATGTGTGTTGTTAAAATTATTTATCAATTGCTTGTGCCTTCTTATGTTTAATTTTACTTTATATGTGAGTGATATTAATTTATGAGTTTAGTTTACGAGGGTTTTGTGAGTACTGCTGGTAATTTTTATTCGGCGATGTCACGTGACCGTGGCTTTTTCGATCCCCGATGTTGCGGCTGTTCACCAGAATACCCTTGTTGTGTTATAGACGTATTGATATTATATATAGAAAAATTGTTTTGTTATTAATGAGTTGATCGATGGATGCAATCTTAAAGATGCGGGGCATTGGACGAAGCATCGTTTACATATTATTAAGTTGTAGTGGATCAAAAGCACCATTGCTTTGTTTATTCTATAACTAATGTGCCTATAAACGTAAATTATATATAGGTCTTGGGTATAAGTGATGAAATTGGTTAATTTGAAAAATTCTAGTATTTTTCAATTCATAGTTTACTTTATTAAATTGGCGAAATTGTTTTCAAAAAACAACTAAATCGTCTATCTGTTAACTCTTTATTTTTCTTCAAGCTTATGTTATTTATTTTGGTCCCATTTTGAAGCTGGCCTAGGACATGCTAACAACTTTTGCTGGATAGTTTATAAGTGTGTGCTTTCAGTTTTGAAAGTACTGGACTCCATTGCCATTGAAACTACGCCAAGGGAGCAAAGCGAGAAGTCCCCAGTGAAATTAATTTATTTTGCACACAGTATTAATCTTATAAATAAGTAGATGTTTCAAAATTGGCAGCTAGCATGATCTCCCTACTGAGGCTTTAACTTCACAAATTATAATAAGTCGCAAAAGTAATAACTTAATGGTGGTAGAAGCAGTGTAGTCCTCGCAACAATAGTGCAATTGCTATAATATAATTATATAAAATATTAAAAATTATATGCAGATTTTGCATTGTACAATTTTATTTTTTAGCTATGTTAACAATATCAAATAATATTCATTAATAAATATTACTATATAAAGTAAGAGGTTTATTTTTTGTTTCATTTTCTTTGAGATTGCGGATTGTTATTAATTTTTGCAGGTAAATAAAATATTGTAATGAAATATAAAATTACTATTTCTTTATCAACTGCTAAGTAACAAAACATTATTTCTTCTTCATATCACTCTTTTGGATAAATGTAGAATAGTTTTTGTATCGCTTTATCATTATGATTCTCTCTGTACTGCTTGTTTGACTAAAACTTAGCTAAATCATTTATATTGCAACATAGATTGTCAATACTTAATTGTAATATTTACAATATAATTCTTCTCTATTTTCATATATATTGTAAAAGATAACTTCAGATTAAATTGAGTTTTAGATTATAATGTTTTGTTGTACTTTCTCTGATGTGTACAATTTTCTGAAATATAAATTTTATTAAGTATTCAAATGTATTATCAGTTTATTCATGGAACTCTTTTTCCGTCCAGTTAAAATCATCTCCCTTCACCATATTTGGGATCATTATTTCTACAATCTTCTGATGATTTATAATTTTATCATGTATTTTTGACACTAAATCTTCATTTTTCCTTTGGTATTTTTGTATATCCATTTGCAGAGCTTTTAGGTAACCTCTTTTAGCTGTAACTGATTTCTTAAGTCTACTAGCTCGTGTCTCATATTCATTGGCTAATGATTCTAATAGTATTTTTTGTTTTTGCAAATTTGCAATATCTGCAGCCCTTAATTGACTTTTCACATCATTATGTTGTGGACGCCTACAAATTAAAAAAAAATTATATAAGTGTTTTTGAAAAATATGAAAAGTATATTGAGTACCTACCATGCTGTATTTTCAGAACTTTTTTCAGCAAATTTTTCTTTTTGTTTTTCAAGGATTTCTAATTTTTCTGGCATATTTTCAAACTCCCACATGTTGCTTATTTCCTGAACCATTTCATCAAGAATACCTTGTTTCAGACAATTAAACATAGGCACCCATTTCACTCTTCTTAATTTTGCCTTTGGTACTGTTTCTAGAAAGTCTTCATTTCTGATAACATTCAAAAATATTTAGAAGAATATAATAATATAATTATTTTTTATATATATTTGAACAAAAGCCAGAATAATATTTGCTCTAGAAATAAAACATCTAATAGCCAACTATGTTTGTGCTTGACTATCATATATTGTCAATTCGAAAATAAAAACAAAATAATTTTAATTATCTATATGACTGGAATCACTCAATAATCATTTCAAAATTGGTGTTCTTTAGTTTTTAGCTAAGACATGCATATCTAGTAATAAACAAAGTAAATTTACAATTCTTAATTGCTGTTTGATTCATAATTATTGAGTTACAAATTGAAATAATACAGCTTATACTATAGACAACTTTTTAATATTGTAATTATTTTGCTTTCTAAAGTTATACCAATGTTATCCATAACATTTGAAGCTTATTAAAAAAGTCACGTACCTTACGAGATTGGCTATATTGCTAAATTCCTTGAGAATTGTAAAATTTTCGAAAGTGACTTCCGAATTATTCATATCGGTTTCATTCATTTGGTCCTCTATTTGTTCACCCATTATTTAATATTAAGATATCGTCTACTAGAACCACTCTTTACAACAGCAAAAAAAAAGTGCAAAATGTAAATTCAATAATGCAAACAAAACAGTCCATCGATCGATCCGTATCGATATATGAGTTATTAATTATTTGTTGTGCTATTGCCTATGATAAAGATATAATTAAAAATAACGTTTTTATTTTCAAACGTATGAAGTTTTAAAGTTTATGTTTCTCTATGTCTATGATTGTAAATGTCAAAAGTTGTCAGTTTTATAAAATGTTATAGGTTTATGCTATGGATTCAAGTTATTTAATCCGAAAAGTATGTATTACTATTTATGTAGTTATAATTTTATTTTATTAATATTATACTTCTCTTTATAGCAGATAAAGATACCATTATCAATATATATTTTACATTAAATTGGTAAAAGTAATTATTCTTTTATAATAATATCTTTCTAATTACCCATTATTTGGTAAGTAGTATTTTTCAAAATGATGACTGATACAATTTTATATAAAGAGATTGTATTTTAAATAAACACATAGGACCTTACCAATTAACTAATTCTTAAACTTGAAGCAATATTTCAACAATCTTCCTTTTGACAACAAACATTAATAAAACAATATTGATTTACTAAACTTTTTGAAAATTCACTTTATTTTTTTGGTGTTACTAATTGATTTCTTTTCTTTTAAAAACTCGAACATCTCAAAAATTTATATTATTATAACATTAAAAAAACATTTTTAATCTATAATACTTTTAAAAATTTATGATGGGCTATAAGATTAATTTAATGTCGTGAGGGGCGTACGAAACATTGCTGTACTATATATTTACAATTTAACTTGCTGATGAATAACATTTGCGTGGTCTTTATAAACGAGGACGCTATGCGGCTATGAGTTTTGATGTAAACAACCTTTCTACAAATGGTCATTCGATAATCAAGTAATTTAGAGAAAAAAAAAAGAGAAAAACAATACTTAGTTCACGGGACGTCCAGCTCACGTACAAAATCAAAGATTTTAAAATGTTACAAATGAGGAAAACTAATAAATATATATATTATATAAATTGAGTAAGATATGTAAGAACAATGTGTCATGCATCAAATTAAAGTAATTTATTTTAAAATTTAAAAATTAAGTAATTTTTTTAAAATATTGGCAAAATATTTTGTGTCCATTTCGAATAAACAAAAGCCACAAGAAGAAGATTTATTTGAAAATTAGTCTATAAACGCAATAAAATGTTCGTATTACATACTCCTTGTAACTTATTATTAATAAACATAATAAAAGGAATTTAAGAATTATTTATTATTTATAAAAACAACAATTTGATTTGTATATTTTATTATTTTTTTAATTATTTATAGTACATAAAAATAAAAATAATTATAATAAAACAATTTTAATGTAACAAAATTCATTTCCGTGGCAGTGACTATGTTGGGTATTGCAGTCTTTGAGATCTTATAAAAGTTATGTTTCGAATATTTTTTATTTATAATAATAATTTTGTAACATAGTCAAAATAGAGACAGAAAGAAAATCAAAAAATAAATGTTGTATTAGGCTTTATATTCCTTAACAAGTACATGTCGATGACAGGCCGTTTAGAAAGCAGCAGCTGAAAAAAAATTGCATTATATAATATACTAATTCTACAATATTTAAATTATATAAAAAAGGTTTATTGTTATATTTATTTACATACTAACAATTAATCGACCAAATGATAATGTCATTGAAAAAATATTATAACACTTTAAATTTCTCTGACATAAAGGACCGTCTTTGAAAATTAGGTTTCATTTATTTTTAACTTGTTTATTTTAAGAATATAAAATATATAGTCTTAGGATATATTTTTAATTGTCTCACAATAGGATATGTCGGAATTTATTATTATCGGGCAAAAAACAGACATCACTGACTCTTGAAATGTATAATCTTTTCGAAACTATATTATTATTAACACAGTCACAGGGATTTTTGGGGAGTAAAAAATAAATAGGGCTAAATCCTCAAAAAGGATGTCGATACCATTAATTTATATTAAATATGTTAGTAAAAAAACGCCTTTTGAAATAGATAGGTACTGTTTGTCGTCTACATGAATATAGCAAGCAAGAACATCTAACCAAACGATTATCTAAATTGGGTACGTGTAATCAACAATGCTTGATACTTTGAAGGGGATAAAATGATGCAAAGGTATACAACAATAAATTTTACTAAAATTATAATTGTGTAGCTACCAGTACATAAAGCCATCCCAGTTACCCATCGATGTATTCTGATGCTCGTTTAAAGACTACGAATGAACGGAAAAGTCTTGCTTAAATCATCCACAGTAAACCTGTCTTCCATCATAAGATCTGTCGTGATCAGAGATTCATATTAACCATCAGTTTGTTAGAATTAATAGTAATAAGGAGCTGCCGAGTCGTCAAGAAAGTAGGCCAATTTTACAGCTCAATTCGAAGCATCTTGTATGTACAGCAAGCCACTAACCTAAAGGCCTGATCGGATGTTTGTCCCAGAGGAAGGTGCGTTTGACCGGCGAGAGGTACGAGTCGCGGATGTAGGAGGGGCTGCGGTCCCACCGAGCAATGGGCCTCAGCTCCGGCCAGTCGTACCAGAAGGGGTCCCGGGTGATCGCCGAAATTGGCAGAGAAGGGCTGGGGTTGAAAATGTCAGCCCATGGCCTACGTCTCAACCCGCCAGCCTCGTATAGTGGAGCACCTACATGTCACAATAATTAATGCCCGGACAACAGACAATTTACGTCGTCATCGCTCCCGCACTGCTGCAGCATAAACCAAGCTTATATAATCAAGCAAAACTAAAATCTACATGAAACACAAACGGAGTCTGATTTAAATTGTTATAATATATTAAGCCAAAAACTCTGAAAATGAAAGTAATAATTGTGTTCTTTCATTTCATTAACATTGAGTCCTTAAAAAGGTACAAATACTCAAATTGTACTTAGATGGATGGTTATTGTGATACCACATACAATTTTCAATGAAGTTAGTTCACATTATAATGAAATGAAATCATTGTTAAAAGCAAGAAATTATAATAAAATAAGTACATCGTTGTTGTTTTGTTAAAGCCATGAAATATACAAAGGGGTCAGGATAGTGATGCCGATATCTAACAAATGATAATTTCATAAATTAAAATGAAGTATAAAATTATTAGGCAACACTACATTTATTTCGTGAATAAAATGTCCTGTAGTTTTATTCATCGAATTTATAACAAAATATCAAATAAGAAGTGGAAAATACAGCATCAAACAACGTAAAGAGTGCTGGAGAGAAGACGCTTGCAATTTCAAGTGATTTCTAGTAATCTGGAGACAGTTGCAACAACAAAGGTTCGACCTAACAGGTGTCTGTTGCCCTTACCGTCGGCATCGAATGCAATTTCACAGTCACGGGGAGGACTAATTCTTGGCTTCACAGGTGTGGGGGATTTCCCTCGGAGTGAGCGGTCAAAACCACTCCATTTTTCGGCATCAGCAAAAAATGGGTCTTCTTTGAAAGCATCCGATATTCTCGATGGCCATGCCCCTTCACGGTAATTCTTATAGTCAATACCACGTAAATAATCCCAAGGTTTTGAAGGTGGCTTGTAGCTACTTTTACAAATCATTCATTCATTGTTCACCCAATTTTAAAATCAGTAGTGAACATTCCGATGAGTGCTTTCTTGCTATATACAATGCAGTCATGCACGTAGAATGATATGTTACGTATGATGAGAGCGCCTCATGTACACTATGCGAACCATGTTTCATTAAAGATATCAAATGAGAGGGAGGTACTAAGCTACAAATCAAAACACGAATCGGTCTTTTATATTTTAATATAAAAATATGAATGGGTTAGTTAATGCAATTAATTTTGTACTATTTATAAAGTACCAAAATACAATACAATTATGATAAAGGATCCTACTCTAGGTTTTTCTTGATTAACAATGATTTTTCGTATAATATTTATATCAAGATGTTGATACAAGTTTTATATACAGAATTTTGATAATAACAATAACAATATTTTGGATATCAGATAACATAAATAATTTTGTAGGATAATTTAACAGTTTCTTATAAAAAATAACAGTAGGGGACATCATATTTTAAGTTTGTTTATTTGAAAGTTCAGACGCAAATTTGAAATATTTTACTATTAACATATTGAAGTGCTATTAAATTTCTCTCCTGATTAGGTTCAACGAGTGTGTTGAATCTAACAGTGAGTGACGTTTTTTTACAATGCTATTCCATGTGAAAAAATCGACACTGAATGCTCTAATAAAAATAAACAAAGATAGAGTCATTTAGTACCTTATTGTTACACGGAGAAATCATGCCGAGATTAACCCACTCGTAATTTACAAAACAATCAGTCTTTTTTGAGACACTTAAAAAGACAAAGGGTAGACCAGTACCCATCAAAAATAGCGACAAAAAGATGATTCTTCCAACACAAGATTATTCAAGCAAAAGTCGAATGGAGAAATCTTGGCAGTTCTTAAACTAACTTACGGTACCGTGCAAAATGATTTAGAATTTACCTGATCCCCAGTGAGGTTTGTTGTCAGGTTCATATTCGATGCCTTTAAGGCTCTTTGGCGCGAGAGAGTCGACGATGGGAGCGGAGAGGTCGGAGATGGGGTAGGCCCGGTCCTTCAAGTATAGTCCGTAGCGGGAGGGGTACAGACGGTCGATGGCGGCCATCCTGTCGAGATGGTCTTGCCACGCCTTGTGTGCGTCGAAAGGATCCACGCCTCTTCGCAGACGTCTTGGCACATGATAAACTGTTTGTATAAATCATATCATGAGAAAAATTATCAAAACAAAAGTTAAAAACCAAAAAACCAGATCAAAGACAAAGAGAAACATCTTGCCTATCCGATAAAGTGGACTTTTAATAAAAAAAAAAGAAGAGAAGTTCATCAACATTACAAAAAATTAGAACTAAGAGGAAATTTTTAAAGTTGCACGTCATTAGTATGTTAGGAAGTGTGTAAAGCATAAGCTTGCAGCGGTTTTGAATTAGAAAGTATTAAAGCTCATTTAGAACTCACCTTTGTCACGTGGAACAACTTAACAACTAAGGTTGCGGATCACAGTGTCATATATATATCTAAGGGAAGTTTATTTATAAAGAAAATGTGGTCACCTGAGAAGTGCTCGAAGATTTAATAATGATGTCGATTATATTCATGACATTACAGTGTAGAAGGTGTTATATATGAGGCGATTTCTAATACAACATGCGTTTATGAAGAATGATTTGGACGCGACTTGCAAGAAAACATATCATACTGTACACAATACATAAGCAAATGCAATATTAAATCAGGGAAGACATAATATATATTTCAATAACTCCTAATTGATTGATTTCATAATATTGATTTGGTAACGTTAATAAAATGTAACAAATAATATGCCATAATAAAGTATATGTAGCCAATGCATTTTGAAAATGTGTAGGATACTATGTGCTTATCGATTCATCATACATTAAATCTCCTAGCCTTTGACAGGGTCCACGCCAATATTTAAATGCTCAAGCTTTATTTAAAAAAATGTATACAAATTGTTACATTTGAAATATTCTTAAAGATTTGATAGCATTTTAAAATTTTAATTACAATCATTATTTATAGATATTTTAATATTGCGTCCGAATTTGACTTTTTAAATTGCAAAAAGACCTAATTTTGTTTTAAATGAATAGTCTCTTCGACGACAAATGAAAGAATATTACAAATAAGTCCTTGATATCTAAAGTACTGTTTAATTTTTTAGACTCTGCCGGCTTTAGCTGAAACAATTAAATAAATAGGTTCGCCAATATTTACATTATTATCTCCTACCTAGCTTGTGTTTGTTTTGTAGAATCAGTGCTGGTTCTGTACAAAATGTTAAATTTGGAAACATATAAATATATTTAATAAATTAAATAATTAAAGCAAATAGCTGTAATGCAAAACATGTTATAATAAATAAACAACTAAGATATAAATTATGAGCAAATTAATAACATGTGTTTCAGCAAACCAAAGGTGTGTTATGTATAAGTATAGTGTTCAACTAATTGAGAGCGACTTCAAATGCTAAATACTAACTTGGCCTGTACTGATCGAGGGAGCGAGGGTAGTTGTGGGCGTAGATGGGACGGGGGGAGTAGCCGTACACCTCTCGGTGGACAGGCAAGTAACGGTATCCAGGGACAGTGATCCTCTGGGCGGCTCCGATGGGGTCATCAAAGATGGACTTGCTGTAGGGGTACGATGACGACAACTCCGGGAACACGCTGCGACGTGACGGCCTATATCTCTCCTCGGCTCTGATGTCTTCCGATCCTTAATGAGAGAAAAAAGTTTTAGTTCTGTTTAGGGCAAACATTTTTGTTTCCATGAATTGCGGTTGAAGTTCAGTATCGAATATTACCTTTTAGAGATCGCACAAAGGATTGCCAAAATCTGGCTTTCTTCGATGGCGTCTCATTTCTGCCAATCATTTCTAAATGACTTTTAAACATTTTGGCTGTTTATGTCGTGCTCGTATTCTGTAACAAAATATTTTATCGTTAGCCATAATATCGGACTAAGAAGTGTGATGTAAAGTTTGTTGGAATATCTCTCATCCACATGACATAATGACTACAATAGCGCACGTTCGTCGTAAATAGAGCAATGACGTACGCGAGCTAGGTGCTGATCCACAAATAGCCATCTCCGTGGCTGCTCCGGTTCGAATGGCCCATGGACTTGGCCATGTGCCAACCTAACTGATGATGAGAGTTACTCGAAAATTACTGTTTTTACGAATGTTTGATCATCGTCAGCTATTTTCGTTTTTGTGGCGACCTTGAGTATGTTTCGACTAAATACGTTTTCTCACCGTCATACATAATTTTTGATCTACAATATATTCATAACGAATTAGAAGTCAATTTAAATTTCGTAAAGTATATAATAACATTTTTATACTAATATATTCAAGCATTTCCAGTCACATTTTTGTATATTAAAATAAACTTCAAACGCAAACTCCTCGACTATATTTATTTTAGCAATAGAAATCCGTATTGTTTATGGTTCTTGACATGCTCGTAAAACATTAGTGCACATCGGAAGCTAAACCAGTCGAGACGATAATTTAGCTCATATTCTGGATAAACTCAATATACGTATACATTTTCTGGAAGAACTCAATCTTTCCCACTAACAATAATCGAAAGGCATTTGCGTCATTATAGTCTATATTTAAAGGAACAGATGCGCTATTCATCAAACCTTCGATCTGACAGATGGAACACTTGATGTTTCAGGAATGTATCATTATATATAATTGTATTCACTTGAATACTATTGAATTGCCCGACTAGTTTTGACCCATGGGGTTCTTATCCATGGCGGAATCGCGGTTATACTAGCCGTTTAAATTCCAATAGTATTAACATAAGCACATCCAAATATTTATATGTCGTAGTAATCGCGAATCACGAAGGATTAAATATGTATTAAGAGCCTAATTAATCAAATTCTTTGTTTAAATTGGCTTGACCAATTTTATTAATTTTTTTGTTATTTGAGAGCTGGAATGATCCGTTTTTTTATTGCTCCTTGTCTAACTATTATACTTTTATAAGATTGTATTAAGATATAGATCAAGCATGAAGGCCAATGTCACATGTAGTCTGAGCTCTGACCCATTTAGTGAATCATCTTTGAACTCAATGTCAACTGGAGCGGTTTTACCTGTAATGATATTTGTATGAGCCGTGAAAATTATGAAACCGTTACAAAAATACACGAAGGCGGCTCGAATTGAGATTGCAAATTTGGCTCGCATGGTAGTCGCCAAAAATAGATTGCTACGCTGGTATCGGATTCACGACATTCTCGATGCTGCGCTCCGACACCGTCACACGACAGGTGGAACTGAACGATATACAACCGTACAGCTTTTTACCAAATCAGTTGAAATATTAATTAATTATTACTTGTTCATAAGACCTACAATTAGAGTAAAATCTGCTGTAATCTATTAAACATGTTGACGTAAAATTTACGCGAAATAAAATGAAACAATAATTATTCTGTTTATTATAAATGTCAGTATTGAAAATTTTCATGTTTTTGTACCTTTAAATTGAATAGTAATCATTACATATTATTGTTTTCTTTCCATTTATTATGATTTATTTGATATTGATTCTGAATTTGTCGTTGCAATTTCGATCTGAAATTCTTTACGATCGATTGAATCGAATCGAATTGATTACGATTAATATATTTATTTATTGTCCTTAAGATAGTGGATACTATATTAAATATATTGAATTATTAAGTAACTTACATTCTGTAGAGACAACGTTACCCTGACAAAACGGTGATTGACTAAACACCCGCGAAGTTACAAACCAGATACCAGCTACGATGGCTTAAACTACAGCGGATACACAAGTACCACAATATTGGGTATATAATAAACACTTTCGCGATTAATAATGCACTTGATTCTTACCGATAATAATACTGTTCGTTTATGTTAGCGATGTGTTGTGTCGCTGACGAGCCGACGTCGAGTGTCGGACCGGGGCGGGCGCGCACTGGCGGGCTGCAGTTGCCGCCCAGGACCTCCCCCCACAACTCCCCCACTTCATTCCCCCGGACGTGTTTCAGCTTTTACTGCCCCATAGGTACGTTTACTGAATATTTTGTTTTCAACATTAACATTAGACTTAAACGGCGTCGGAAAGTTGTTATAAAATTAGTCAATTGTACAGAGTGATTTCGACTGAATTCTATTTCAAGGTCCTATGTGGTACAAGTACCTAATGTACATCAAAGAATGTGTTGTTTATAAAATTAAATAATTGTTTAATTATTATAATCGACATGATTATAATGCATAAGAAGAATATCCATATTAATATTTTTGTTCCATGTCGAACGATTATTTGATGATCGTTTATAGAAATAAACTTATATAATAAATTCTCTTAACTATGACAATGTTGAAATGTATATTTTATTTTGACATTTGTTGCGGTAACAATAATTTACATCTTAACTCTATATCTGTGTCTGTTCTGTGTCTGTTTCGTTTAAATAAAACATACGACGCAGTAACCACATTTTTTCGTATATTTTAAATAGTGGTTTCAAAAAATGGTTTCTGTCTTAATTTTGGTTTTCACCGAAAAGTAGCCGAAGTTTTCGGTCACGCCGAAACTCAAGTGTTCGTGAATTATCATGCGGTCAAACTTTGCTAGTAATTTGTGCTTTTTTGAAACTTCAATTAGAAGTCTTACTTCAAAATAAAAAAAATAAAAAAAATATAAAGTAATACGTAAATTGTTTTTTTATGTTATTTAACACGAACCATATAGCTGGTATTATGTTTATGCAAAAAAATTATATTTATAATTATATAATTATATTGCATATTAATGACTAACATTAAAACATACAATAGAAATTTTAAATATGTTTAAGTAAGTTTCGGTTTTGGCTAAAGAAAGTTCGTTCGGATAGTAATTATGAAATAAGTTTCATAAATAAGAATCCACTCGGCTACGGCAGCTACAGTTACGTAGCACTGAGACATTCTGATTTGAGGTCTGACCAAGACAAGCAAGTGTTTTTATAAAGACGTACATTATGCAATAATAACAATGATATAAATTTTAAAATTTTTTTTTAGCTTTTGCTCATATTTTTTTTTGAGAACCTCAGCATCTATAAATATTGATTAGCAGTCTTACTGTCCTTGTGTTAAATTAACAATAGACTTTACAAATAAAGTGATACTATTCTTTTGTAAACAGAAGCAAGTACTGAGTCTAAATAAAGAATTGGTATAATTGTGAATTAACAGGTTGCTGGCTGGTGGTTTTTTTTTTGGTCAGGGGAAGAAAGATGAAGTCACGGTCTTAGATCGATATATATGGATTGGTTTCCTTGTTATTACATTAGTTCCAACCAAATCTGATTTTTTTCGAATAAATGTGAACATTTTCTGGTAATTTGAAAGCAATCCATATGGATCAGATATTCAACTAAAACCACAAGATTAAATCAAAATATACAAATAATATAATATAAATGTATCATAAATTAATTTCATGAAGACGTCATAATTATCATAGTTTTTTTAAAAATAGTCATAAATTAAAAAATATAAAGCGCATTCTTTGATATAAAATAAACAAATTAAAAATCAACGTAATAAAAACGGATGCAGTCATTTCTAAGATACTAAAAGCATCGTTTGATGCAAATACTTTTATTTTAATCTTAGAGACGTAGCAAGGTCGGACTCTTTGCGTAACGTCCTCTAAAAGGCTAATGTTTATATCTATATAATGTGTTTTCTAACATATATTTCATCAGATTACTGCGTTTTTTGTAAAATTAATCTAAATTGTATCGTAAAATCTATACCAAACAATCGTCAATCATTATATATATAAAAAAAAGGTGTTTATTTGAGGTTTAAAAATAAGAGCTATTCTTAACGTAATTTCATTTTTATATTCAATTTTTTTACGCTGGAAAAATACTAATTGCAATAAAACAAAATGTTGGCGTCTGTGTGAGTTGAGTTTTTGAATGATCAATTATTATTATAATGAGTGATTCATTAGCATACCTTCTTGTCATCAGATTGGACGAAAAGGCATAATACTAGGTAGTATTATGCATAAGGCATAATAATACGTAGGTACGTATTACGTCCCTTTTAGATGAATATCTTACTGCTAAAGATGTACTTATTTCCTTATGAACTTCATTTGCATGTGATTTTTATCTCCAAAACGTATTTTTCTTAAGTCTCGTCATTAACCAGTTGGTTGCTAATATTTGGCTCTGTCATAAAGTGAATTCGGTATGAAGTGTTTTTACTCTAAAGCCATCGCAACAAAGGTGGGTCATTAATATAATATATGGCTTCTTGCAATTGTTTATGGTGACACGTGTCATCAGGGCTTATTTATTGTCTATTTACTGAAGACTTCTGCCAATAGTTTTACTGCGATCGATGTTTAGGAAGTCGCTTCTATATTGGTAGCACCTATCTATATTCGATCAGAATGTAATGAAAACTATTTAATGGTATGCTGTCTCTTACGTAATCTTGACGTCAATACACCCACGTTTCTCTCTAAAACATCAATTTTATCAAGTTTTCTTGCAATCAAACGATGTTCTTACAATAGTGTACTCTTATTCTTATTAAGTTTAAGCTACAAATTTGAACAATTTTAACTGTTTTGTTATGATTAGCAAATTTTTTATTTATTTATATCTATTCAACTTAGAATCAATATCAGTGATCATGTATGTACGTAAAATGAAAATATCAGAATGGCCTAATGTATATAAAATATCAATTTAACACAAAATAAAATCAGCATCTCATCATCATCTCATTTGGCACCTTTAGATTTTTCTGATGCATTGATGCATTCAAGTTGTATTTATTAGTTTCTCACGTGATCTCAACCCACGTAGGTATATGAAGTATTTTTGTATGCTCATAAAAGTAGCTCTTTATTAATTACTTGCTTTTGCCAGTGACTTCATCTGCCCTCTTCCGCCACCTCTCCTCCGGAACTAAACCATGAAACAATGAAGAACAATGTATCATCACGTAAGCTTTTTAAAATTTCATTAATTAGTTTTACTATAATCATAGGTTTAGTAAGTTTTTCAATATCCCTTGAAAGTATCCTATAAAAAAGTATACTATATGTTGATCGGGGCAATGAGGCATGGCCAGACCAATTTTATTACTATTTTATAAAATAGCTTTTCATTGTTGAGCGAACCAATAGACATAATATAATTTTGTAAACTTGTTTTGAATTCTGTGTCACAAACTGAACACGTAGCATATGATTTGGAGCATATATTTAATTTAATTTAAAACAGATCATGCTCTATTATTATTTTATTATATGGATATTTACTTATATTTTGAAGATAGATTATTTCAACATAAAGCTATTAATATGTAATGTTAAATAACTGAACATGTAATTCATTAGTATTGTTTGTAATTGAATCACTCTTGGCTAACAGTGTGACAATAATTAATTACCAATTTATACACGTGTCATAAATAATAATATCGGAAGCTTATCTCTTGACTAAAAATAAAAAATCTATTTTAAATCAAATTCATATTCAAGACGCAATATTGTCGAGCTTATGAGTGCATTGTATTGGAATGAAGGTTCACATGTTATAGGCCTTCTATTGTACTTAGTTTTTTCTTAGATTTTCACGAGTACCCATTTGAAATAAAACTATTTTTTAAGGATTAAAACTCGCTTATAATTTGGTTACATTTTATTTTAACCCGACGTAACAGACACTTACATCTCGTCTACCCGTGAACACGATTGCTGAAAAGCATTGGAAACGTCGGGTTAAAATTAAAACGTAACCAAATTATACGCGAGTTTTAATCCGTAAAAAATTGTTTTATTTTTGTAGTACTTATTTATAATTATAATTATATATCATTATTTGTTAATATATCTGAAATAAAATAAACGTTCTTTTTTAATTGAATCCTAATGCTTTCTAGAATCTGTTTACGAAGATTCATTCAATAACAAATATTAACGTCACGGGTCTCCATTTCATTTTATTTTAAGACATTGTATTGACTCACGTCTAAATAACGTTACGCCAAAATTGTTGGACTGTGATATATTATATATATAATTAGAAGAGGAGATATAATGAAGAACACTTCTCCTTAATGTTAAATCTCCAGTTGTTTTTTGCAATATGAATAGCTTGGGGATGTGCGGGAGGAGTGTGGGAGACTTTTGCAGAATTTGTGCATTAGGGGAAATACTGTTTAGCTCTAATGTTTAGTTTTGATTCCTCACATTACAAAACTTACTTATCAGCCAATCATTTCGATTTTCTTTGAAAAGATTGAATTTTTCCCTTTTTATTACAGGCTCCATGATATTACAATAGCAGAAAATTTTTTAATTTATCTTTCTTGACAATATATAAAACTGCCAAAAAACATACCATATCTTTACTTCTTATAATTATGATCTTATCTGAACCTGAAAACATGAGCTATAATTTAATGTCAAATAAATTCATTCTTTTTAAAAAAAAATTTAAAGAATTTTTAACAAAAAAAAAATTAATGTTTAAAACTGTATTGTAGACTGATTATTAAAAAAAATACAATTTTTTGTCTATTAATAAATTGATGGCAAATTTACCTAAGGGTTAGCGAACCTGCCTACTGAGCAAATGAGTTCGAATCCCACCAGGGATAGATATTTTTGTGATCATAGTATGATGATTTAATTTAAAATCTAAAAAAATATATATACTTTATATCACAATATTTTAAAAAAACAGGTAAAAAAGGAGATAGTATTAATAATATATTGACTTTTAATTTGACAAATCTAATTAGCGTCTAAACTAGACTCATCCTGTTTCTTATACGTTAGAGTTCTACTTATTTAATGTTATAGTATTCTGATGTATTTAAAACGAGAATTAACTCGTTTTAAAAGAGCAAAAGTCCAGTATTTCTCGTTTTAAAAGAGTAACTGTTGAACTGATTCTGTCCAGTTCTTCTCAGCAGAGCAGCATTCCGAGCTGGTGGTAGTTTACTTACAAACTTACACATAAATTTTTATACTCTGATAATTCAAATGTACTCGTAAATACCTATTTGAATAAAGATATTTTGAATTTAAAGTTAAACATTTATTTTAGATTTTTAACTACAGAATAAGTAACTTGAACAGATTGACCATTTTAGTAGTGAAGTTAGTAAACTTAATATTTAACTTATAAGTAACCACATCAATATTTTTTTTGGTATTGATTTTAAAATTGTTTAGATAAAACTATACAACATAAAATATAGCAGTTGCTACTTGAAACTTATAATTCTTGTATTAAACTAATATTAATAACAAGTCTTCAAAGATCTTTTTAATATTTAAAAAATAATATTTAATATTTTGTTAAATACAAGATTGCAAATTGGATATTTCGATAGTAATTTCGAGATCACGTCGGTGGAGAAGCCCTTGACATGTTTATAAATATTCAACGAAAATGAAGGTATTTATAGTTTTGTGGATTCAAAGGAGTCATCAATGAACTAACAGTGTGGTGGTTTGTTTATTTCTGCCAAAATAACACGAGCGTGGAGAACAACGTGAGAAACTTTATGGCCTCAGCTACCATATATTAAAAAAAAGAAAAATATTAATAATTAGACAATATTTTTGTTTGTAAGAAAATTATTTATTTATTTTTTGTTTGTTTGTTTGTTTGCTTGCTTGCTTGTTTTTAACAAATTTAGTTTTTAGTATTTTTTTATATAAAAAATTAGAAAACATTAATCATGCAGCAACGAAATTAATTTTAATATATATTTTATATTAAATTATATTTTCAATGTGTGGTCGTCGTAGGTGTAAAAATAGATATGATGGGTTTGTGTCCCGGATCTACAATTTACTTTACGTCCGCCATAAATCGTCTTTGTCAACAATAATCATTATAAATAGTTTACGAATATTTAGCGTATTATAAAACTAATTTTATTAAAATAAAATGAGCACGAAACATAATCTAACAAATAAGAGTCTAACAATCAACGAAATTTATAAAAGTATGTATTATTAATTAAATTCCTAAACGAATACTGTGGAATAATTATAAGCGAGATGTTTCAAAAACTGAAAACCTATTAGAATGTGCGATCTTATATATTTAAATTATGTAAAAGATTTAGTTGATCTGGCAACGAGACTCGTGTCGATAGGCGTAGGAAGACAATACACAACGAAAGTGTTCATGAACATGTACCAACCTAACGAGACCCCATATAGAGAACGGAATGAGTAAGGGCATAGATCAAGTAAGATTAGATAGAGAAACTGTAACACTATATCGCTTGGCCTTGCTACGAATAGTGCCCGCCCACGTAACAGAGAAAATGAAGCGCTGTAGACGATACACTAGGCTTACTGATACCTGTACGCAATTATAACTATTGTTTCTATTTTAATATCTTAATTATTTATAGTACACGTTGATTGTTATCAAATATTTAATAATATCCACCAATCTTTATAATGAATATTTTATCTTAAATCTATTTTAGTTTTACTTAAACCGCTAACTAATATATATATTTTTTAAATCATATAATTTCAATTCTGTTATTGATTTGTGCTACTTTTAAAAATCAAATAAATATCCAAATGAATTGAATGGATAAAAAGACCCTCAAGGAAACTCTAAGATATCCGCTCCAGAGTTGACAGCTTGAGACTTTTTGAAGAGAAGGCGGAAACATGTCAATGTATCGGACAGCTGTAGATGGCGCCACAATAGCGAAGTTGCTCGATTCCCTCGCAAAGATGTGAGCTCCCGGCTTCCGGCTAGGAGTTTTGCGCATAGAAATGGCAACATTACACATTGTTACACAAAACTTTTGCAGTAATGCTCTCTTGCGAACGCGCTTCACTCTATTTTTCGGAGCACTTCCCGTTGGACAAGTTGTACGATAAACAGAAAACTTTTTATACTATTTTCATTTCATCATTGAAACATAAAGAGGGGGGATGAAAGTTTCTCCTTACGTTTACTTTGTTAAGTTATTTATTATTCGAGGTCTTCAAAGTAGGTCATTCAAATATGTTTACTATTTAATTCTTGATGGTATCGTTACTAACATGATTACAAATAATTCTGGTAAGAAAAATAACCTCATTAGAATATAATCTTTATAAGATATTTAATTTGAAAATTCTTAAATTTTAAATCTTGTTGGATTTTTAAACAATCTGAGTCACTAAAGGGCATTTTTTTTGTATTATCTTGTAATTTTAGATGTTATTCAATTCACTATATAGGTTCGCTATTGTTACACTTTCTGGTAAACAATTAATTGAGTGCGAGGCGCGGCAGTACTAATATTTGTAGTAACAGACGCCTCCGTTGAACAAACTGCATTCTCACATCCATATTTGTTTTATTTGTTACGGTAATGGTCCTTTTAATTACATTTTTGAAGGTCAAATACTGTTTATTTTGGACCCTTGTTATACAGTTGTTTGTTTAAGAACAGTGCTTTGAATAGGTAACGTTAAATTAAAATAATTGAAGGGCTCGGTATTTGTTCTCTTTGACAAGTAATTAATAAAATTCAATAGATTCTAAT
The DNA here is from genome assembly GCA_959347395.1 of Mechanitis mazaeus. Lineage (NCBI taxonomy): Eukaryota > Metazoa > Arthropoda > Insecta > Lepidoptera > Nymphalidae > Mechanitis > Mechanitis mazaeus. The sequence continues at coordinate 9,942,306 of OY365747.1, forward strand.
GTGTTATACTGATATTGTAACATCGGACTTGATAAATTATTAGTCATTCTCTTCTATTACTGGAGATATATATAAATAAAATGTATGTTTGCTACTTTAAACTAAGCACCTAAGCTTTAAGTATAACTTTAAGATGTGTTGTTTTGCTCGGGAAAAAAAATGCGTTAAACGGTTGATAGAATAACTTTGATTATAAAACGTCCCCAGAATACTGCCACGAGTGATCAAAAATATTTTTTTATTTTCGTTTAATAATTGTTCTCAATAAAAGATTATTAGTTTCAGCTCAAAACCGAAAACATGAAAATTTTAAAAATTCTATAATCTATAATGTAAAAATGAAATTAAAATATTATGAAAATAGGTATACCTAGATTATTACGTATACATAATTGGTTTTTATTTTATAAAATTACAAACGTGACTTTAAATATAATTACACCCATCCTACAAGTGACTGCCGTCCGTAAATACATTCACAACACGACATGATGTTCCAGATAATTATTAAACAACATTAACGTGAAAGATAAAACAATCACATATACTTACCATACTTTTAAAAGTCACAAGTACCAATTATAAGAGACGCTATTATAAGCCAACCTGCTCAGTTAATAAAGTTTAAATTTATTAAATAAAATCGCTTAGAACGGGGAATATTTTTGTAGCTGGCAACAAACGGCAATTGTTACAGGGTATAATTCAAAGATGGCGGCACGCGTCGCGCTCGTGTCGGAAGCTACGCCCGGAAGCGCGAGAACGCCACCCTCACCCGCCAAAACAATACAATTGTGTAAATTGAAATAAATTGATACACTTACATTGTTTTGCTTTCAGAGTTTATCCTTGAGGTACTATAATATTTTTGAATATTTTAAATATAATAAATGTATATAGCAATGCACTGTAACACTTTTTCTATCTGAACTAATATACCTATTATATTCTACGAGCTAGAACATTTACGAAAGTAACGTTATACTAAAATAATATACATTTGTTAAGTTTTGTACACAAACATTTTAAAATAAACAATAATGACTCCCACGGGTTGAACAAAAAACACTGAGGGTGTTATATTCCCTTGCCCCGGTGACTTGTCGCGCTAATTACGCAATCAGTTCACACAATTATGTGACACCCACGCTTTGATTACCATTTTACTTATCAACGCCATCTTTAATATATCACATTTTGTGTAAATACAATTGGCTTATGTTTCCGGTAGTGAATATCGTTCAAAAACAATATATCTAACTAAAAAGAAGTTAAATTAATTAACTAAAAGAAGATTAATTACTAAAAAGAAACACTTAAAATAACAACTAAGGCAAATATTTTTTCAGAAACCTTACATTAAAAAAATTTTTTTTTTTTTGATGGTAAGATTTCTAAATATTTTCTTATATACATAATAATATAGAACAAATTAATCAGATATCAATATTGTATTGTAATGTTTGACTGAAAGATAAAGCTAATTGTTTTATTCGCAGCTCATTAGGTAGATGATAAGCGATAGCAAGGGTGTGGCCCTTCTTCCCGCAGAAGATACGCAGTTAAGGGCTTGTTTGTTACTCGCAAACGGATTACCACACCGATAAGATTTAACTCATCGCGAAAACTATAGACTTGGGTAAAAATAAATCTTTGAAAATTATACACAAAACTTATTTTAAATTTATAGTCAAGACTGTAGTCTAGTAAAAATGTTATAAGAAAAAACCTATAAAAATCAACTTACAAATACACTTACGTGTAAGCATTTTATCGACGTGCTAAAGATGTTTGTTTCAAAAAAAGGGTAGATATATATTTTCATTGTCTCCTCCATTATAGACTATGAGTTGAGATGACAAATACGCATCGGAAGCGATCCATTTCGGCGGGAAACGGGCGCAGGAAGTCGATTCGTCGACCGCGAATGTTGCCGGCGCCATATTCACTGAGCTGCCATTTTAAATTGTTTTCTTTTATTGTTTTCATCATCAACATGGAAATTTACTATAATTTTTCTACCTCGTAGATAAGTTTAAGAATAAATAATTTTACATGATTTTCTTTTCCACAAAATTATATAAAAAATTATAAATATAGAAAATTACATAACTGATTTTTTTTAAAGATAAATCTAAACCTTTTAAAAAATCATCATGGTTAACCGTTTCAGTGTACGTTTATATAAAAAAAAGTAATTTCGAAACCTATCGTGTCTTTTTGATACCTAACTACTTCAGTACCTACAATGCTCATAAAAATTATAAACACAAACAGAATACACAAGCCTCTGAGACAAATCACAGCTGCCGCCACGACTACCCGCCGCTACTACCTTTAAATAACGTAAATATAGTCAGAGCACATTATATAAATTAAACAATCATATTGACAAAGTCGTTGCGTTTCGAATCGAATCAAAGAATAGAAACAGTTAAGGGGTCGCGTGGAGCCAGGTGCTTCTGAACCCATTCTTCGATGACAAATGATCATTGTATTTTTTAAAGTATGTAAGCTTTTTTAAGTATAAGTTTTGAAGCCACAAAGGCTAAAACCGTAATGATTATACATACAGTTAAATGAAATGTCTATCATATGAAGTATATAAACGTTATTTATATATTCTCTTTATTACCTGTTTTATAATATATTTTAAAACTGTATTTAGATTTCGAAGTGATTTCCTATGATTGTATTTTGAAATCTTATTGAAATTTTCAAACGATTAATAATCAAAAACATTGACTAGAGCATTAAAAAGTCAAATGTTGAGAATTAAATTAAAATTTAAAATTCTAATAATAAAAAAGGTTTCTTACCACCGTGATCTAACTAAGGCTAACTTTTTTTTTGAACGTCTGTAAGCTCTTATTGCTATTTGTCTCCTCCCAGTGGAAGGTAGAGCAGGTTATGTAGCAAACGCGACGCGCCGACGGAATCGCCCGCAATATAAGTATACATTATGCAGTACACTGAGATGCAGCTCTCACCACTACCGCGATAAAACTCTATCCACAAAAGGGGGCCCAACCACAAACCCGACATTCTTATACTGCTGATCACGGAGAACAATAGCGCTCATCAAAAAAGGTGCAGAAGTCGAGAACCAAACAAACATGGACTATTACCAACAGCAACCGTGGTGTCGCAAACGATGAAGTCTAATCTCGACAACATCTTTTGCTCGGGTTATCTCTCGATCTTGTTTAAAATGCTCAAAATCCTGAGAAACGAAATGAGAACTTGGTCCACTCTGCAAACAGAGAAGTACTTGAAGCAGACCCACACTGAGCCCCGATGTGGAGAGCCTGTATCGTTCTAAAAAAAACCGCCCAAGCCCATTTTTCCAACAACGAAAGCCTAAGGTAAAAAGCAGACCGCCTCTTCAATCAGCCACGAACCAGGTGATGATTAACTCCCACCATTAAGTATTAACAGGTAATGCGAATTTGAATAAACTCAATAACTATTGCCCGGGCAGCACTGGCCCGTACAGTTCCTTTAGTGACTAGATGTATACGAATAGCATCGTTACTGGACAGACACACGAGGAGGTACCCGCTATGCCCCAAAGGCATCTTATGCCGTCCTAAGGTTTTATTAAAAAACCACAAACCCCCCATAAATTTCAGTAAAATCTTTCGACCCTCATTTATATATATAATATAAGCTAAGTTTGTTCATCTCCATCTGGTGTAAAATAATGGAATTAAATCATTAGTCTTAATTTTACTTTAAATGTATAGATTTTATTCTAACGTTATCTAGATTCTGCAAGTATTGATAGTGTTTTGGATATTGTTATATTCATTGCGTTTCCTATTCTAGAAAAAGTTTACAACTATTGTCTGTAATATACGAAATGTTTTTTGCAATGGTCAAATTTAATAAATAATTAACGAAATAGTTTTATTTCTGTATTGTTTTAAAAAAATGGTTTTTAATATAAAACATTTTTATCTTACTATATATGTAACAAATTATGACTCTGTCAAATTTAGGCCAAATGTAATTCAAAATTTCTACTCAACCGCACGAATACTACCAACAAAGCAATTGTTTCTTGTCCAATTAAATCCCTGGCTGTCTATTAGTTCCCGCGAGTAAGTTGGTGTGACAGCGCGCCTGTTAACTTGTTACTTACGAACAATTAGTTGCTATAATGATTCAGATTAGTAATTCATATGTAGATGTGAACCTTCAAAAAAATAATACTATACGGTATCTTGGAACACAAAAAGTAGACATTATATTCCGGGTGCTTTTATACGCAGTTTTATTTTGCGATCACAGATGCAGATAAAACTAAATATTAAAATAAATCATATGGAGATTAAAAATCATAAAACTATATAACAATATAAATAGAGTTGTTTGTCTGTGCCAAAAGTATGCTCATTACGCTATCGCGGCATCGCGCTAGCTGTCAGGCGTGGAACGGTTAAATTAGATTTAATTTAGAATTTGTCAAGTGAAACCAGGCTGACAGTCGCTACCACCCTGTTTCACCTTTGAAGCCACAAGACGTTGCCGCGGATTTTGATTTTTTGACAGTTGACAGTTGGGCAGTTGACAGATTTGATTGTAAGCGGGATAAATTAAGTAATTTGTTTACAGTTTGAAAGTTTGTCTATTGACCTACTTTTTAAAATATTACATTAATACTATTATATATGCAAACAAAATCGTAAACTATTCAAAGAGTAGGAACTATATTTTTCTCTTTATATATCGCCGTCTCGTAATGCTAATCGAATAAAAATTTGTTTCATCTTTCCTAAGAAAAGATTACCTATGATGTATTTGTCGGTCAGGGCGATCGTCACTCTTACGGGCGTATTTTCAACCATTTACAGCAACTAGGTATATATATATGCCGCGTTCACAATCAAATACTTCTATAACCTAGTTAGAACATAATAAATTTTTTATTTCCATATAAATTTTATATCAAAATTGTTGTTGGATCAAAAATTACATAATCAAGACTAACAAAAAATAATTTAGTTTTAAGGCCATAAAATACAAACAAAACTTAAAAATCAAATAAAAAAATTATTTGTCTATATATCCTATAAATAAAATTAAAAATAAATGTTCATTGTAAAGTTTTTATTCAACAATATAGACTTTATTATGAAAAGGGTCCATTTAAAACTACAATTAGGTACAGTCAGGTTCCCGCTGATAATTACGAGTGTGACCGCTGGTATACGATACGTGATAACACTAAAACTGACGTAATGGCGGAACGACGCCGTGTGTGTCAACAGTCGTAGATTTAATGGCTGTACATTACAATTCAGTACATTTAAAAGTTTGCCATATTGTAATATTAAAAACGAAATAAATTGAAATAAATATAATATAAAGAATAATTCGTTTACAATCAATTATAAATATTGCAACTACAATAGAATTTATATCAAAAGACGCACTTTAACACCTGAGCATACAAGACGTAAATTAATGACTACAGTCAAAAGTACAAGTGCCTTAAAGATCCGATAGTCCGTAAAGTTATTTCCGATTGTTAGTAATGAGCGATGACCCACGTTGAATTGTGGGTGGAAACATCCTCGCGCGACAATCGACCAATGCAACCATTGTGTGTTGTTAAAAAAACACACCATTGCGTTTGTCGGCAGCGAGTCGATACGAATTGCATCCGCTCTTCCGACTTTTGGCGGCTCGTTCCTCCATTGTAGTGTCCGATATTTTTGATAAAATTACGTCATACAATGGAAAGATCGTTCTTTGGCTTGTTGTTCAATTGTTGTATCTTATTGAGCGAATGATGAATGTTTTGGGGGACTTACGGTTCCTTCCGATGTAATTTGCACAACGATTATTCTCGACCCTGAACAAGGTTTGTATAGTGCTAGCACTTTTGTATTATATCACATTAAGCATATGTTTCATAAAAATGCTTTCATAATAATTATGCATATAAAATGTTATAACATATTTCGCGCTCAGATGAACCCTTTCGGTGCTTTGTCAGAATTAATAGCCCGAAAACACGGCCCGCTTTGTTACTTTCCTGATTTTCGGATTGTTTTACGCAGAATTAAACACGCAATCCAATTTCATCAGTTAGATTGAAATGCTTCATATTTTTACTACAAAAAAACAATATTGGAACAGTCAATACTTATTAAAGCATTATAAGTATTCAAAGTTTAAAACAAAGTACCAATTTAGTTTAATCTCATAATGTAATTAGACAAAGCCCGTTAAATGTTAGGTAAGCGTAACAATGGTGAATGGAGAATCAATCTTCGGGGATATAGGGATGAATGTTAAAACAACTGTTAGTAGGGTGTGAAGGGAATGATTAGGCAATATCCGCACCCTCCGGCGCGCCTCTGAACCCAACGACTTACTTACCTCCAGATTGAACATCGGATTTAGATAGAATATTTAGTTAACGGTATATTTATTATCTCGGTAGTTGCTTGAAAAAATAATATTATGATTAGGAATTCTGACATTTTACTATATTTCATAATTAAGGGACATATAAATATTATTCCACCAACGTATAGTTAGTTTTTGATGGTAATTTAAAAAGATATTTTGTTACACATTCACGGGCTATAACTATTATAACATATTTAATTATTTTTTTAAATATTTGAAGGACAATGAGTTTCAAATTTAAATTTTAATGGCGTCTTGATATTGAACGAACCACGATATTAAATAGATCCATCACACCAGATTTGCGGTGTCACCCTTCATTCGCTTAATTAGAACCTCATTGTCACAAACTGTCTCTTGTTTATTTTTTAATAAAATCTTTTGCCACAACTGTCAGTGTTTTGTCATTATAATACAGATTAAAGATAACACCAACAGTATCAATACGCTCAGGATAAATTACAAAAAATATAGGTATATTTATATAATAATATATAAAGTAAATATAAATAATATACAATATTTCAAAACTATATTTAAGTAATATACGATTATTTCGAGGTAATCATATTTAAAATATTGAAAATGGTTTTATATATAAAAGATTTTAAACTTTTAAAATCGTCGTTTCAAAAAAACGTATAACAAAAAGACAGCCAAAGCTCGATTGAATCAATATTCAAAATGTTATTGTAATTTTGTTATATCATTAAATTCACTCCCGGATAAATAAGAGGCATAAAATTTTAATAAAGTTAGCAAGTAACACACAGCTCAATATAAACGGTGGGAGGGCGCTCGACATAGATTTGGATTAGGTGTAAATCCGAGCATGGATACGCATACTAGGAGGGTACTAGCACTATTACTGATGGTACAAGTCACAAGCTGTAGACCAAAAGATATTCAGAACATGCTAACTAATCATACATCTAACTGATCACAAAAATTTTATTTATTTGTAAGTAAAATTACTAATTTTTATAACATAATCTTATGATTTCACTAACATACTGTTTTATATATATATTTCTTTAAATAATACCAAATAATAGGGATTTACAATGAAAAAATTATAATATGATGCTTGTGGTGAAATATGAATTTTACTAGGAACAATGGGGACTGACGGCGTAAAGATTGCAGCGGTTTTAGATGTAAATAAAAAAAAAAAAAAAATTTTAAAAATGCTTATATATATGCTATATTGATAAGAACAACAGTTAGAATATAAAACGCTGGTCTCTTTATATTTAGGCCATACCCTCTACGTACAGGGGCTCTGGGACACAACAATCAAAATGTAATGGTGGTTTTAATATTGTCGACGATTTATAAGGATAAGTCAGTGAGAGTAAATATTAAATTTGTTAGCGATACTTTCAGATTAAGTGGGAGGGACCGGTTACACTTATTGCATCTGATATAACTCTCGTTTAACTATTGTATATTATCATTTCAAAGCTTTATTTACTTTACATCTATATGCAAGAGAGAATAACTTTATATGAAATCATTTATAAATTTTTAACCAATACTTATACGCGAGTTGACTGACGTATAATTATTGGTTTTACTATTTTGCTAATTGTATTTTAATTACGATTGTCTAATGCTTTCCAGCAGTCGTGTTTACACCAAGGCAAGACTTAGGAGTTTGTGTTGTCAAGAATAAATTTATCATGAGATTTAACATTTTAAAATAATTAAATTAATTGTTATATTACAGAAGATAAGAAGTTACACATATGCTTCACATATATTTTTTTGGGAAATATTAAAAAAAAAAATCTTTTATAATTTTGACATAGTCATTTCACTTATTTTTTAAGAGGGTGAATTTTTTTAAAATAAATAACCTCGGGTTTGAGATAGTTTGATAGTGTTCATATGAAACTCTCTTATTTTATTTCTATAAAATAAGAAATTTTAAATTAAAAACGTTAATATAACATAAGAAAGTTATTATAATATAATTGTAGAATTATATTATTTATACAATTATATTTGTGAAATTATTATGTTCATAACAGTACCTAGATATGATATAGATGTAATTATTACATATCTTCCTATTTTAATGGGATGGCCAAAAATGTAAACAATTTTGTGTGTATTTAAATAATATGCTGAGATATTGGATTGATGTTTTCGCTTATCTTTGATAATTTTTTTAACGAAAAACTATAGTTCTTTATTAACGAGTCATGCTCCTATAACTATTTGTTACCTCATATACGTTTTTATCAAAGAGTCAAATATTTTTAATCTATATAAATACAACCCCACAGTTATATTATATTAACTAAACTTATTTCTTGAGTCAGTTTATAAAAATCCTGCCCTCTAAGCCGCTGACAGCAGACGAATCCAGGGGGTTGTAGTTAATTCTCTGCAATTTTATGAACGAAATTATCATATAAAATTTGACAAGTAACTAAGCCATAATGCAAACAAAACCATCCATCCTCATTAGCCAGCCCTCTGACTGTCCTCGTAAAAATTAAGTGTTTTTCATTGTAATTACAGTTACACCACTATCTTATTACTTGTAGGTTATAAAATGACGCTTGTATTTTAGTTAACTCACTATCTGGTAATATAACTTATATAGGAATGACAGGTATAAAACTATATATTAACCGTTTATTGGAGCAATATGTTTAATCTAAATATATTATTTTATAAGGTACATAAAATTATATTAAGTATAATATAGAAGCTGTTCATTCTCATTTGCTATTGGATGTAATAACAAGGTACAAGGAAGACGATGGAAATAAGTTGCATCGTAAGGCGTCGTAAGTATTCCCCTACAGTAGTACATAGAGAGGTACATAAATCCTTACATATTGCCTTTCACCGAGTATCAGAGAAACAACTAACCCTTGGCTGCCTCGTTATTGAGCTCTCACACCCAAATGCGCTATCTCTTTTTCTCTTACAATAGACCTTTATAGAGTTAAGCAGCTTGTCTCCCTCCAATTTCAATTTACTCGAGACAGATTTTCAGGGCTTTGTAACATCAATGAACAGTATATGATGAATACGCAGATGCTGCTATACTTGTTACTTGTTTGACGAACATATTTTATTTAAAGTAAATTCTAAATCAGAACTAATGTAACTACTATATCAGTATTCAAGATAAAATAAATTAATTTAATTTTAATAACATGGATATTATAAATGCATACTATAAACTTATTTTAAATTAATTTAGATTTTGTTTCAATATTTACTTTAACAGAAAAAAACACATCTGTTTGTTTGTTCTATACTATCTTTTGGTGATCTGCTAAGTAATAGCCACGACAGTCTTTTGTTTCAGCGAGGGTGAAGCCTTATGATAAAAACTGTTCCCGTCTCTTTCTACAAACGATGCGATCACTTACATTTCATGTTTAAGAGAGGTGGGGAATTTAAAAAAAATTGCAGTTTTGTATCTGTGGGTTTTACACAATTACGAAAATAATAAATGTATATTTTTATAAAAGTCACGTATTTAGGGCGGGAACGACATCATTTATAAGTGGGTGTGATCATCTTTATGATTTGCCGCATCTGCTAGATTTTATGTTTGCACGTCATATTTTTGACAAAATTAATTCTTTCCAATAACTTATAATGTAACAAAATAAACATAGTTAAGTTATTTTTTATACCTACTTAAAAATATTTCAGGCTAATAATATATTCAAGTTTTAATTCGTATTTTCGAATAAAGTTAAAACTAATCTCTATCTGTTTACTTTTATTGTAAGTATATCCCAAGCATTTTTGCATTTTAACAAAACAATTCGATAACGAATTTGAAAAGCTTATATGATATGATAGATTGGAGCTGTAACTAAAATCCATCAAAATCCCGACTATAGTTTTAACACGATACAGAAACAAACAAGCAGACAAAATATTAAAACTATGTTTTTAATTCTGTTTTTTCTGTTTACTTATATTTAATTTATTACTATATTGTTATAGATACAAATATAAAAATATCTACGTTCACGACTATAGACACAACTACGCGATAAATGGTATTTAATTTATTAAATTAGTTTTATATTTCTACAATGTCAAGACAATCATGTATCTGTAAGTAGGTTAAGGTTGTAAGATATAATCTTAGAGCGAATACTGAAGAGCGCTGACGAGTGCTCGGACGCAGAGTGTGGTCGGTATTCACCGCACAGCCCTCATTGTCCTATTGTCCGTCTGTCAGTGGCATCCCAAACATGTATTCTCTCAGGGCAGTTGAAAAAATCTATGTTTACCTTTATACTCGAGCACACATTTTTATACAAAGTAAGTATTATAACCGTTTACAGAATAACGCTTGTCCACAATGCCATAATGTGGGCATATTAAAGCTGTGATAAATGGACGCAACCATGTGGTTAATGAAGGAACAAGAAAGTATAGCGCATAACAGACAAAACTAAATAATTTTGTAGGTATGTACGATAGCTAGTTAAAAATATATTGACCGCCAATAAATGAGAACAGTGTAATAAGGCGAAGGTCGGCGAAATGTTGGCACGGAGTGGAATTTTTATTGAGCAGTATATATACAATTATTTTGACATATTACTGCTAATTAGAATAATAATGTTTTATCATAATAAACATATTCTGACGTAGCTACGCCACTTTATATATATAAATATGGTAATACTTTCGTGCGGCACAAAAATATTAGCCATTATGTCTCTCTGGGTGGTCAGTTCATTGATGCACGTCGAGATAGTTTAAACAGCCTCCGCAGATAATACTACAGTTTTACCGGACGTTTCCGTCCGGATATCGGAACAAACACGACTTGAAGAACAATTAATAGACTAAAATTAATTTAAACTTGTTAAATAGACTAGATAGACTAAAACTTTCTAGAATTGTTGAGAGAATTATGAATTTGGTTTTCTATATTTTAAATTGAGGTATTGTTTTGAGTCTTCCCTTTTATAAATCTGAGGATTTTTTTTTTGACTTCGTCTTTTAACACTTAATTTTGTCTAGTTTCTTTTATATTTAATAGATACAGACAAAGATTGTATGTAGGTCTACCAAAATTCAAGACAGCTTATTATAAGATTAAAAGCGAGGTCCTGAACTAAATAATGACTCAAAGACGGACATGACGTATAGCTTTTCTAGAACTGAATGATATAAATATTAATTATATTATATAATTATTTTTATCAAAGAAGAATAATATTATTTACTTATGCATTTATTTTTCACGAATTTTTAAATCTTTCTCGTCTGGAGTGTTGTAAAAGAGTAACATCTGTTTGTAAATAGTATTATTTATGTGAATATTAAGCATTGTTCATAAAGTCTCCTTGAAATAGACAATAGACCAGTGAGGAAGTCAGTTCATAAAACTCATAACTGTCCGTGGGAACTCTGTCACCAACGCATTCGCATCCGGACATTACCTGTCTTAAGATTTTTTTCTATCGTAAAACACTTGTAACACTAAATAGGAGTCCATTGAAATGTACTTTAGTGTCTTTTGATCTCTTCAATAGCTAGAACATTATTCATCTTGGGTGTTGAAAGAACTTGTAAAAACAATTCAAACTCCTTTGAAATGGTACTTCATGTCCAGGGTCCAACAAAGTCCTAGTGACTCAGATTTTGTAAGAAGAAATACTTTTCTTTATTTCTTGGAGTTCATTAAAAATTTTATTAACCAGAAGTTCATACCCATATTAGTAATATACATTTATACGAAATTACAAATATTCTGCTTTTCACACTAATCTCCAAACCCAAACCAAGTCCATACAATACATGTAAAATTTCAATGAATGATACATAACATCTATAGTCAACAAAAACCTACCTGCAAGTGCCCGTAGTAGCCAGTTGTAGAATTTTATGAATGAAATTGGATAGAAACTTCCGTTCCTCAAACTGGACCGAATCAATTTCACGCATCACGCGGTTGCATAAAACTACAAATAACTACTATAGTAGTAGTAGTACTGGATACAGTAGATCAATCGATCAAAGAAAGCAAATCATTGAACGCTAAAGACCGAGACGATTTGAATAAAAACAAATTATTCGAACGAGTAATTTCAAATCTCTTGAGAATAAATTCAATAACTTCAACTTGTTATTTGTAGCTATATTTTGTATTTGTTTATCAAAACTTCAACTTTTATATAAATTAGATATTTATAAAAATTATTGAACGAAGTTCTCTAAGAGAGACTTTTCTGCGTCTTTGCAAATATATAAAAAACTGTATATCCGAAAATTTCCAAATTTTGCACACTGATAGACATCAGTCTGGTGGTGGTTTTAAAAAAATTAAAAAAAAAAAACAAAAAATGTTATAATGTGTCTCATCTTGAAAAATAGTTGAGGACAGAATGCGCCGACGTTTTGTCAATGCAACTTCGGTGCTGTTTACACCTCGCTTCGCTCAATATGCTAAAACACACCGAGATTTTGCGAGCACAGCGAGTCAAAATTGAGGTCTGGTTTACGCTCCTAGTTAATTTTAATGTTTTATATAAAGGAAAATTCTGGAACAATTTTCTTGATAGTTAGGTATTAAGTAGCGTAGAATATCACAGCTCTAATCAATGCGATTACCAATTAGGTATCAATCGTAGGTACTTAGATGTTATCAAACAATACCAATAGATAGACATTAAATCGTTCTTATCAATATTGTTTATTATCTTTAAATATTGTAAAAGTACTTCAGTGATAAGTCGTATCGAAATTGTATCTACACAGGCTTTCGAAGGCTTTGTATTCCTATTTATTAATTAGGATATCGCAAAATAAACACATTTATTGCAAAAAGTTCTGGCGACAAACTGGCTAGTGATTATTCTGAACCACGGCCATAACAAATACTTTTGACGCGCCCTTAAAAAAAGTTCGTCTTTCCGGCTAATATAAAGGAGCCAATTATTGTAAGCATACGTACCAAGGGTCCCACTCCGGCTTCCGAAATTCAAAGAAACAAGCAATGGCTTAAGAGATTAACGTAATATAATTTATTTGTAGATAGGTGTAACAAATTTATTGTATAAAGTGGAAAAAATAAAAAGAATATCCAATTTATTTTATCCTTTGCGAATGAACAGTCTTCTGCTTAGCAATCGTATTGTTTTGGAAAGTCCATCGGAAGCTCCCGGACCCCCGCCGATAAGCAATTTATTTGGGTATCCGATGTTCTTATTGTTGAAATCAGTTTATTCTTATTCTGTGGTAACAATTGTGCCTAAATCCTAGATTTAATTTAACATTAAAAAGTCGAACACGCGACAATATCACAAATATTAAACATTTAGGAAATATGCGAACAAAATAGACATTAAAACTTTAATAATAAAAATAATAAGCATTGGATATAAAAAATACAATTTAATTAATAGCCAGTTATATCTATTCATATTGTACATAATTTTGGTATAAATGATGGGGCTACGGTCTGCCCTTTCCACTTTATTGAAGCTCTATAGAAACGAAAGCATCAACTCTCATCATTGAGCCATCAGCTGGCCTAAATCGGTAGAGTCTTGATAACGATAATTAATCATGTTTAACAAACCAAATGACCATTAGCAGCTGCTGAATCACGTGCGAGCATGGTGGTCGCCCACAATATTACCTACAGGACACTTGTAGCTACAAATATAATTCAATATTTAAAATAAATTAAAAAAAACTAATTGAGACATCTCTCAGCTGCCAGTTTTAAATTGTAGCGGTCAAGAAATGTCAATAAAGTATTTATTAGTGGCCGCGGTTATACTCTGTGCCTCATTAATTGATGTTTGACAGCTCTTTCACAACAATCAGCGGGGCGCAATTACTCCTTGGCGACCGGAAATGCGTCAACATTGACGTCTCAATTCCCTTCTTCCTTACAGCCAGGGGAAATATACTCTATTTCGAGCCACATATTATATAAATATAAAAATACATCTACTATTACTACTAACTAATGTTTCAATGGTTAATTCATTCTTAAGAATGTTATATCTATAAATGTAGAAGCTGTTGATTACGAATATCCATTTAATAGTAAGACAAGAGCTATACTAGTTTGGCGTAAACTAAAAACTATTAAAGAACAGCGAGAAACTTTTAAATGAAACGGACAAGCGAGTAATAAACGTTCGCTTCATATCGATTTTCTGATTTAACCTCCCCTTGCTGATAACAGACGACAGGTTTATATAAAAACTAAACAAAAAGTATGTCTGTCTTCATATATCTTTTCATTTATAACATTAATAATACAAAATTCCGTGTAAATTTTATAAAAAAAATGCTTTTTAATAAGTTTTATTAATATAACAAAATTTGTAGAGAAATAATAAATTATTGTCATATAAGTAATACAATTAAACAATAGATAGATAAAAAGCATAATAAAATAAAGTATGGTATTAATAAAGATATACGACGATGTAGCAAAGAATTTCTTTTGATTGGGCGGCGATTTATGGTGCGGAAATGCCGTTACTCTGTAATATTTCCGCCCTGGACTGTTCATTTTCCCTTTTTTAGCTAAAAAAAGGGCGCGAGACATCTTAATCGAAAATGCTCGTTTGAACTTCTTCAACCCTCCGATGCCACAGAGTAAATTTAATACGAACCAGCCTTGTATCAAATAGTCAGTATGTCCATTATTTCATACAGACCTTATTTTATAAGAAGCAGTATTTATTAATGTCATCACCATGGGAGGCACATCTGAATAGTTCAGTTCAGTTCGATGCCAATAGGGCATTGTGCCTTAATCCCCAATAAAATTGAGTATAGAAGGCTTTGTTGCCGTCGGAAGGACGACTTTTTATAATATGTCCTATTCTAGTAGATTGTTTGAAACTTGGTGTTATTCTGTTACGAATTGCTATACTTCTAATTGAAGTTAGTGTCCTACATCATAGGACAAAAACAAACTAAGATAATATTAGCCCATGATAATTAATGAAATGAACATCACAATATCGATGAAAAAGAAAATGAGTAGATTTAATGTATAAGACAAATGGGTGCGAGTCGAATGTCCCGGGCCCCACGGAATCGAGACGTAACCCCAAAATGCTCGCATCCGCAGCGATGATGTATGCGAGGGTATTTCCTGACACCGGCCAGTAGCTACTTGATTTAGCGGAAAGTCAGATAAAACCTAATGCGAACAACAAAAAATATATCACAATACCAGCCATAAATATGACGGCCTGTCGTAAACCTTTATGTCTGTGCGTTGTTGCTGGCACGTGAAAAATGGGCCTCGCGATACAAATAGAAAAACTAAAAGACATTTCGCGCGAACGTCAGATAGTAACGGTATTTTTGCGACACGCAAGACGCTTGCTTCATGAACTTACTAAATTACCTTCTGATATATTGAAAGTAAATGATTTGTGATATATAGGACACCAAAGAAACTGGGACATTTGTGTTTTTATCTAAAACCCAACCTTTACAATGCGTAGCAAAAACTTTACTAAATTTTTTATAAATAAAAACAATCTATTAATAGGTATCGTCTAATTCGTAAAGATACTTATTATTTTGTGTATTTGCGCTCTTGTTAAAGAAAAACAACTGTTCATTAGCATATCTTTACAAAATATACCTGCAATTTAATATTTTCCAAATCAAAAGAAGTTTATAAACTGTAGAAAAATATATTTTTGTTCAGCTGTGAAACTTTTAAAGACTTGTAAACGCTACATCTATTATGTCATTATACAGAGTATTTAATGGCAAAAGTTAATGGCAGTTCATTTAAAAAAAAAACGTATATCATCGCTGGTAGTTATTAATATTCGTTAGTTAGCTACATAACGTGTTTATTAGAGAAGTAATAAATCCGCGGGTGAGGGCGGGTTAGCCGCAAAATGGTTTCCGCACGTGACGACTAAGCCCTTACAATGTTCTTCAGAGTTAGCACGCTCTGACTTTGATTTACTTAACGGATTAGGAACTGCATATTAATATTTTAACTTGAAATTGATATTTATATGATATAGTTAGAAAAATTGAGAAGCAACGAACAAAATTCAATGTACCAATGAATTCAAAGTTATCAAATTTATTTCAAGATCTCCAAGAGATATGTAAAAGCTTAAAATGGATAAATGATAAAGATTACTAATAAATATAATTATCCGACTGTACTCACGTTATTATTATTGGAATTTGCCCGACTAGTTTGGAACCCATTCGGAGTCCTTATTCATGAGCTCTGAGCATGGCGAAACCGCAGCGTGAACTGCAGTTCACTGGGTGCAGTTCACGTGCGATTGGATTCGAAACTAGTCGGGCAAATTCTGATAGTAATAACGTGAGAACAGCCGGATAATTATATGTATAGTAATCTTGGATCACGAATGTTAATATACAAAAAATAATATAGATATTTAAAAAAAAGGAAAAGATAAGATATATGATTTAATACATCATCCTAATGCATCCGTGTTAAGATGATTATGACTCGAAGGTGAAGTGTAGTGCATATTCTTATCTGGTTTCAGGTCGGCTGCGCGCTGACCGCTCGCTCGTCCATCATAACGATATTGCGCTTACATCTACAATATTGTTATAAATTTTAACTAATGTCACACAGTTATAAACTTTATTTCATGAGAATTAGCTTTAAATTCCCTTATCACATGCTTATAACACCCTCAGGCTCTTCTTCAAGTGACCGATGAATTTTCAACTGTGTTTCAAAGAGTGATGACTCAGTATTTAATGTCATATTCAGTCGTTAATTCCTGCTAGAGTGTTCCCAGTTGAGGCTACAATATGCTGTATCATTTATGTATACGCTGTTGATCACACTGTGGCAAATGATCGAATGATATTATTGTTTAGAACTATAAAGTTCACTAAATCATAAGTTATTAAATGTTCTATTTTTCTTATATCTTTTATTTCCGCTTTATTTTTGTTTATAAAATATTTATAATTATTATTTAATTAACTGTTTTTTTATATTTTTTCTAATCATAATTAGTAGTTTTTAATAAATTAATTTCCCTTTATAACTACTAGGGAAAATTTTGGCTCGTCATGAGTGTTGGTTTTTAAGATTCAATATAAAATTTCGCATTGATTTATATACAACATGTGATCTAAAAATCAGAAACACAATTTTTTTATATTTTAAATTTGTAGTTTTTCACTCATAACTTCTAGGAAACATTTTAGCTCGTCATGAGTGTTGGGTTTTTATATTTAGAATAAAATTTCACATCTGTTGGTATATAGATTTTTTTTAAGATAATTTTTTTATTACCAAAACATTATAACTATAAAGAAAAAATACATTATTATTTTTGTTTTTATTCTGAAATGATTTTGAACGGTCTCTTTTGATTTAATCAAAACATATCTTAATAGCTATATATTGATAAAACTTACATAACATTATATATAAAGCAAGTTATACACTTCCAGGGTAATAATAGCAGCATGTGTCAATATCAGAGATGCACAAAGGTTGTATTTGTTGTCAGTAATCGGCTTAACCGTCGCATCGACACTTCCATTGGGTAGAGCGAATCAAAAACATTTTGAGAATTCATTGAAATTAATTTTCAGTTTGTTTGCCCATTGTCGACTACCGATGCTGTATCCTTTGTGATTGTTATTATTTATTTAATAAACGGCGATTGCTTTGTTGGATGTTCTCGATAAATACGTGAAGGCGTTTTCAGTGTATATACGCCTTTAGAAGTAATTATTAAGAAGCATTCTACTGTGTATTTGGGTTTAGGATTAAGAGTTCGATTTTACACGAATTTGGATGTTAAGTATTTTATGTTGTAATTTATTTCTATTTCATTGACTGAAGAAGTTTATAATATATATAAGTAACTCCGTAATTCCCAAAAATAATAAGAAGTATTCCTGTAATTAATTCCTCAAGAGCAAAGTCTTGCATCATATTCTATTTACATCTTTAAAAGCTTATTTTACACATAAGCATCATTTAAAGACCAATTTATACATAAAAAGCTTATGTATTTTTATACAAAAGATGATGAGAGAATATGAGATGTTGTATTCATCATCTAAGCGGTGACCGTAGGTGCATAATGACAACATTACAAAACAGTTTAACTAAATACGATATTGGCAAAAAGATAGTTGATATATACCATACAAACAAACAGATAGGCCTATTCACTGTACTGTCATATATCTTAACATGTTGATTAAAGAAGTTTTAAAAGAGCAGAGGAGAAAATTTAATATATGTTAATTATATTAACGGCTGAAGGATAATTTAAAATGTTCGTCGATAAGCATAAATATTACCTGGATTTGCTATCGAAGCAATATTTATATCATGTCATTTTTACGTCATATCGAAGCAATATTTATGTCATGTAATTTTTATGTCATATCAAGGCAATATTTGTGTCATGTAATTTTTATGTCATATCGAGGCAATATTTGTGTTACTATCTTCTAGAATAGAATAGATCAGAATACAATATAATTTATTATAATGCAGGTGAAAAGAGAATATTCTCTAACAAGTATGTTAGTAATCGGGTCGCGGGCTATCGGCAGCTCCTGATAAGATAAATGACAAATATTTAACAATCAAACAATGGTCAGTCCACGACCAGCTAGTGTGCGTGTTCACACACGTTTATTAAACCATATAAATATGTATACACACTCACACATATATACAAAAAGGGTAACTCCTTTGTTTATGACTTTTATGTATTTTAAGAAATATATCAAATATGACTAAGAGTAAATATTTGTTTTGTTTTAATTGTTATTTATCGCATTCTTTCTTCAAACATTACAACTATACCTGAAACTATTTTCAGAATTTATAAAATTATACACTGAAAAAAAGTGGTTGTAGAGAGATACGCCATTGCGTAAATCCGCCATACGCACATATATCTCTATCTCTCTCTCTTACACACTCAAATAAATTATAATAACCTTAAAATTGTACCTTATATATTTACCTAGTCTTAATTTATTTTTCAACAAAATAAATATAAAAATATTCATTATATAAATTAAATTCATTCTCAATAAATAAATAACTTAAAATAAAAAAATTATAGTGGGTAATATCGATTTTTTTAAATATATTTAATAATTATTGTATTAGTATGATATTAATATAAGGTTCAATTAGCGAGTGTTTAATTATGAATAACCTATTTTATAACATCGTCTTGTATAGGTACTATTATGTAAGTAACATAGTACTCGAGTATGTTATTAATATGAATATTATACACATATCTATATAAAAGATATGCATATATCAATTTTTACGGACTATTAATCCTTAATCAAATATTATTTTAAAATTGACTAAAACGTGATCTTGTCTCCCAAAAGAGTTATTATATTATATAATTGTGGTTTAGATATATATAAAAAGTGAAACAACTAAATACATTAAATCATTTTAATATTCACATAATAATTTATATAATTAAACATTTTTACAATTTCAACCACAGCACATAACTCTTCATGTTTTGGAATGTATATAAGTATTGAATTATGATACAATGTCTCTGGCAGTAGGTAGTATCTGTTTAAAGTATTATGTACACAATATACAATATCTAATACTACACTAAATTTGCTACATTTTATAAATATATTTTTTGGAATATACTTAAATAACTATAACTACACACATTCGACTATTATAATACTGAATATTAAATCTAAATATTGCAATCTGATAAAATCTGGTCATTTCTCATAATTATACTTAAAATTGTAATATTTTTACATTATTATACAAAGAAATACTAAAGGAATGTATTATAGAGATGTATTTTATTTGTATATTAGTCATAGATTTATTAAATTGACAATATATGACTAAACATCGCGATGTGAGATTTTGTGAGTGACTCATTTTAAAATCATTTTATTATTTTTTAATTTTATTAGAAGCCACACGCGAATAACAAATGCTACAGATAAATTATAAGTATTATGTCATTAGAAAATAGGAACCACTACCTTAAAAAATAACTGAAAAAACAAAAATAATACTTTTTTAACGTTTTTAGTATTCGAGTTAAAATTATATAATTAATATTATTTAATATAACACAAGTATCGTGTTCAATCGATATTATAAATAAATGTTGCAGTTGTTTTGCAAATTATTTGACGAGACCGATGCCAATACTCTGTTTCTATGTTACTGTTATCAGTCCGCTGTATAAGTTGATTGCATGCGTCAGGTTGATAACGCTATTGGCACACAAGTGATCTCGTAAACCTTCAATGTGAATAAAATACGCATTGCTGACTGTAAATATTGCAAAGCTTTTGAACTGCTGCGACTAGTTTATCACTTAAAAGTAAATCTTTCTTCACCACCAGCAGCCGCTCGGCTGAGGACCGTGGCCTGTTACCGGAGGTTGATGGTGCATGGGCTGGTAGGGAGGAAGCGTCATTCCAAGGGGTGGAAGGCCATCAGGTTTGCCAATACACGGCCTTCCATCCTTTACCAAGACGGGAACCGCTACTCTTCGAGGGGAATTCAAACCTCCAACGTTCAAATCGTGAGCCCCTTTCTCTTGCACCGCACGTTTAGTTTTGTATCTGTGGTTCTGGAACCAAATTTTTACTTGCGTTGGAGTCAATCGTATTAAGCTGGCCAAATGTTCCCGTTCGGGCGCTGATAGGTACCGCTGTTGCCTGAAACGTCTTTCTAACTCGTAGGTTTGCGCTTTGGAGAAAAGAACACGTCGTTTGCGTTTCTTCAGTGATAAATTAGAGTCAGAGGCCATGTTAGGTTGGTCGTGGTCGTTGTCGTCATCGTGTTCGAGGCTGTGGTCGTGGATGTCGTGCTCGTGCTCGAGCTCATGATCGTGGTCGTGGCGAGGATCGTTGACGGCGGGGGATGGAGCGGATACACCCACATACGATAATTCGGAAGCTCGTGATGTACTGTCCGGACTTGCTTGTTGTCCAAGGACACCTACGACAAACGAAAGTTATGTTAACACATAGCATTTTCTTTGATTTTCATCAGCACACATTTGAAATAAAAGTATAATTAACTGATTAAACAAGTGTTAAATTTTGGTAACATTTTAATTTTAACCCCATGCCGTTTCGAATGCTTTGCAGCAATCGTGTTTACGAGTAGACGAGATGTAAGTATCTGTAAGCTAAATTATACGCGAGTAAAATCCGTTAAAAATAGTTTTATTTTATATATATAAAGATATAATTATATTTAGACTCACATATATATTTATTAGTCCTAAAGATTTAAATATTGCTCTCAATCGGTCATCATAGTTTAATAAACATTATATTATAACAACTACTTGTAATTTGACTATTTCGATATAATGCGTGTACTAGACTCACATTCAATCCCCCACTTAATCTGTTAGGGTCGCTCTATTTAATTCAAACGAGAGATCGTTTAAAGAATAACATTAAATGACATGAAAAAATCACCGCAAATATTACATTGTTCTCGTTTCTCCCCTACACATATTCGATTCTGTTTCACACGGCTAAAAGGGGGGAGGCTGGGCGTGGTAATACATAGAGGGAGAAGGCACTCCCACCCATAAGCAGCTGGTCCTATTGTTCTCAGATCTTTCATACAATGAGATCTCGCTAATATAGCAATGTAAGACATTATTCAATCTTACATTAGGAGGATTTATTACTAAACTTATTTAGTTTTATAAGATTAATAATTTATGAATGAAATATTCTCAAAATAATAATAATAATATAAGCGTAGAGCATATTCAGAATAAACAATTAAAAAGATATCAACTAAAAACTAGTGTTACGACAATTGTACTAGACCCCAAAACAAAAAAAAAAAAAGATCCCAAACTATTGGGAAATGACAAAGGATTCTGTAACTGTCATCAAATAAAGAACGAATAACATCCTAACAGCCGCAAACAGTGTAATTGATCGGCAGCTGCGGAGCCTCTATTGGTGACAAATTCGTTCCGCGTCGCACCCCTCTAAAGTTAAACAATCGACGAGCCCCCGGCCCAGGGCGTGACATTACGCACCCCATTTAAAGATTTGCTGGTATTGCCTTTCATTTGATTAAAGTGGCAACTCTTTAATATTTGATATCGTAGAATAAAAAGAAGAACATCAAAGATGTTAAGACAATTTGTTTGAATAATAATATTTTACGGATTTTACTCGCATTCATTTTCATATTTAATTATTTTACATTTGTAATTATAACCCGACGTTTCGAATGTCTTGCAGCAAGCGTGTTCGCTTGAAGAGATGTTGGTATCTGTCAGTCAGTCACTTAATTTGTCATCTACCTCCTACGTTTAGTTAGTTTAAGGGCATTGAGGAATCACACAAAATGCACTACATGTGTCTATGGGTCTGGCAGTGTGTTCACAGTCAGTAATACGTTTCTTACGAGGATCCCAGGTCTTCGGAGAATTCCAGCTATCCTCTCTATTAATTAATTAACATTAATTTAATCAGTTTATTCGCGATCAAATAATATCACCCAAAACAATATTTAGTCGTAAATCCGATAAACAATCAAGTAATAAATCAATGTTATCATAATTACTTAAAAAGGTTTATCTCCTAAAATAATAATCAGAGATCGCATTATTGTTTTCAAACAAGCAATCCAATGTAACGAGCGCCAAAATATTTGATAAGCGATAAACATAATTAATGACAACCGCAGATTACAGCTGACGGCACTCCATTGGAGCAGCATTTCGAAAAATAATCTCAGCCTCTCGAAGCCGACTACCGAACACCTATTATTTTCGAGTGGGTCAATATATTTGTGAATGATAATTTGTATAGCCCTACTTGTCTTCATTGATGATGCTATTTCAAGATACAAATTTAAAACCTCATTAGACATTAAAAATAGTAATAAATAAAACCTCTTTAGAGGTTAAGAATAGAGCTACAACTAGACACAATTACAGATAGTTTTTTCGTTTTATTTCCACAATATACTTCTATTATACAAATGTGAAGATAATTTAAAATCGCACAATAGTCCGAAATTTTAAATAAATAATCAACTCTTTTTAATATGTTCCTATCACATCATCTTTTATCGGGTACTATCGCTGGATAACGTCAATTCTTAAGTCAGTCTTATTTCACAGCTTAACAATTTACGAAATTCTCTGAACATGAGAATAACATTGAGACATCTTATCAATTATATACAGATACAGTATCTGAAGTTTCGGGACGAGGGTTTATTATACATTACAAATTGGTACTTAGTTACTATTTACTGTCTATTACCATAAGAGCTAGTCGTATGTATACATAATGGATATACTATGATATCGCCCAGAGTACTTGTTTAGTCAAAAGCCGTCATAGAGTACCAATAGGTAGACTTGTGTTAGAGAGCGCGATCTTTATGGTATAATAACTGATTCTCTTAATATTTTATTTTCTTTATTTAAACCAGAATAACCGTTCGACTACAGTCCGCATAATTTTAAGCATGGAACTGCTATGTTAGTCTAAGGTGTGCCACGCTTACCTAGTTACTACCTATTTACTCTAGATTTGAAGACCCAAAAATTCTCATAGTTCAAACAATATTATCAAAAATATCTTACCAGTATCATGTTGGTCAAGCGAGAGCCAAGGTTGGTGATGTCTTAACAACTCATGGGAGTAGTTGTGATGCGGATGAGCGTACGGAGGAAGCTCCAAGGCTCCCATACCGGGAGGTGGAGCTTCAAGCCCCTTAGCTTCGTTTAAGCCAAGGATATCAGATATCTGAAAACCCGGCCGCTGGCCTGGCATCTTCATACTGTCGAGTAATCTGTAAGAAATATATACTTGTTAAGATATGGTAAAATAATGTTGTCATTTTCTTCCACGTTTCCAGAAGTAGAGGGCAGGTCATTGTATCCTTAATTATAAAGTACTTTTCGTGAGAGATAAAAATATAATCTATAGATGGCCGTCTAATTTATTAACAAGACATGGTTTTAGTAAACAACCTCTTCTTTCGAATCTAAACAAATGGCAACAACCTTTATTATATAAAAGAAAGAATAAAGAAGTAAAATACATTTATTCAGTACTGGTGTCACAAGCAAACTCTTAAAATAGCTTACTCTATGAAGTGTGCATGGGACACCAGCCAAAATGGGTGTACAGCTCAGCTTTATTCAGTGTATCATATGCCCAAATGTGGACAAAGTACACAAAACTGATTTTCAGCTGTGATCCGGGGACATCACAGCCATTACAATTTTAATTAATAGTCAATATAAAAACTCAATAAAACGATTAAAAGTTAACAACATTATAATGTATTAGTTATTTTTAAACACATTAAAACTATAAGAACCGGCGCGTTCAAGCAATCAGGTACCATATCCTAATACAAACAATCTTGAGGGCTCATAATTGAAAAGAAACACACACAAATTCCATCTATTCAACTCATCAATTGTGAAGTGAGAACCTCTCCAGAAAACGTGACCCACATAATAGAGGGATAGATGTCGAACAAGAAGAGTCGGATGTCTATTAAAATATTAGAATTACTTGTAGCTGTGAAATGTGTCCGGGTCTCGTACGTGACACGATGAAAGGGCGGCGTTACAAGAGCCTTTAGCAGGTTGTAAACACAATTATTAACAAACTCTCACTAAGACGTAAGGATTCTGTCATATGTCACGATTGGATAGAGGATTATATTTCCATATGAAATCAGCAACTTGTTATAAAAAAGAGAACCGTCCAAAGACTTTTTTGTTATCAATTTTTTAATTAACAAATCATCAGTCTACCTTCTTTTAGTAATTATTAAAACTACTGTTAAAAATGTTAATTCATAATGCAAATTAAGATTTAAGCATTTTTTAACCGCTGATACATTTTATTATTAGATAATACATTCACTTCCTAATATATTTTCGTCAGAGGCCGTCGCTTACCCTGGGAAAGCGGATCGAAAAGCCGCCGGGTAGAGCGCCGGAAGGAAAGCCGGTCCCCATGGCGGCAGCAAGATAGGGCTCCATGCCAACAGCGAGGCCGGTGGTAGCAGCGGCGGCGGAGAGCGAGCGCTCTCACCCTCCTCGCACTTCATCTCCCGTCCGGGAGAACTCGCCTTCGGAATAATTTTGAAAGCTGACACGACACACTCGCGGAACACGTGCTGCGTCTCGCGACGCTGCGCCTACACTAAACAACCCTCGAGTGGCCCTCGGGGTGAAGAACACCCCGCGCCGCCCTCGTGCCTCGACAGCCTACTCAGCTCAGTTTGAGGGTGCTCCGCCGGCTCGCCCAATCGCTGCCTTTCTCCGATTGGGCGGGACGCGCTCCGGCCAATCGAAGCGCGTCCGAAGCCTTCCCAACAAAAAAACTGGAGTATACTTTTGAATAGAGAAGCTTTCGACGTAGCACGTTACGTTATGTTGTTTTTGTAATGAGTGCGGCGTTAAGCCCATTGTTGAAGCCGGGTTCATTATGGACGCCGCTCTACATGCCCGGGTAACGATTTTTATTTAGAGTGTTTTTAATAAGTCGACATAAGCTCATGTTATGTTTTTTTTCTATATTTTTTTTGTGTTATGGGAACGCATTGACTAACCTTATAATACGAAATCGATAGTAAATAATCATTTATATTGTTATCGAGTATAACATTTTCGTCAGAAGTCTCTTGGACTAAAATATTAAATAAAAATGAAGTACTAAAATTTGTTCTAAATTTACCTTGTTTTTTTTATTTTACAACTCTGAATCCTTGCACATGTGCTTTTACTTATTTTATTGTGTTTAAAGGAATTATATACTTCTAAATAAAGTTATAATTTTATGATTACAGCTTATTTTAGTATTAAGACTTTCGTTATCCATCATCACCATTATATGAATAAGCCTCGGACGGGATAGAAGGGACGAATTGGTGAAGCAAATGTCGATAAATTTATGCCGAAAAAATGTACATATGTAATATTAGAGCTTACTCAAACCTTTCAATTAATTTATGATTTTTTTCTATCAAGAGCATATTATTTATTTAAAAATATTTAGAATTGTAGTTTTAATAAAACATGTGTATTTCTTACAAAACTAACGATAAGTATTGAATAATATTGTCTAAAATCCATTGACTGTCTTAATAGGATCAGATTATACAGTCACAGGTGTGCAACCCTCAATGACTTGAAACAATAGACTTGTTCTAAACAATGATACTATTGTTGGTTAATATTGTTTTTCGACATCTTGAACCGCTTAGCTTTGACTAAGTTTTGAAGCCAAGCTCGCTTCGAAAATATATTTAATTTATTTATTGGCATATTTTTAGAATAATTGTTATTTCTTTTTTGCAATATATATTTTATTAAGATGGAGTTGTTTTTGCCGTCGCGACATTAAGTATTATTTTGTAATAAATAAACGCTCTTAATTATTGAGAACTACAGGTTTTAAGTTAGTTTTCTAAACAGATAATATAATTTTGTAAATCAAAGATTTCTTTACAATTATACAACAAATAGAACTAAAATGAAGATTTTATTTTATTTTTTGTTAAATTATTTTTTACTTTTACGATTTTTATTGTTGTAAAGAATGTTAGTAAGAAGGTTAAAATATTTATACTATTTAATGACTAAATTTATAAAAAAAAAATGTTATTTTAACATTAATACTTTCTAATACCTGTAAGTACCGTGCAACAAATATATATTTTTATAAAAAACCCATCGCCAACTCAACAATATAGAAGTTTAAGTCTTATAATCAACAATTTTTATTTAATATGTACCAAGTATAGATTATTATTCAAAAAACCCTTAAGCATCTGGAGTCAGGTGTTAGTTAATCCATTCCAAATGTTTTATTTTACTGCTCACATTGTTAAGCAAACTAGTTACAACCTGCAAGTAACGCATTGTCTACTATTCATAAGTAAGCAATTATTGTTTTTAAACTGTCGAGATTTTGATACATATAAGAAATATATCGGGACCTAATATCGTGAATATTTTTGGGGTACAATACCTTTTATTTACCGAACGTTTCGATCGAATATTCACGCGATTAAGTCCCGATATATTTCTAATATCCATAAATAAATTTCTAGTTAATTGTAATATTCAAACAGGTAATAAAACATATAATTTTAAAATATGCTTTACCCCTTAAAGCGCATAACAAAAGGTAATTATTTATATTGGGTTCGATCCCCTAAGTGGCGTGCAGCGCTGACGTGAAATGTTTAATTGACTTATTGAGAATGAGCTTTTAAAATATCCACCCAACACCGTGATCGGCGCTTCGCTGTCTGTAAACATAGTATATGCTTAATATTGAGATAAATATGTAACATATGCTTATATTTTAATATGTTCAATAAGATCGTCAGTAATGCAGACGATGTAATTAGGTTAATTTTGAGTAAATTAATTGTCAAATCTAACTTACTTATATGTATCGATCAACAACTTTATGGTAACTCTGTCACATACCGATATCTTTAATAATATAATAATTAATAAATATCCAATGTTGCTTATAACGGTATCTACAAAACCCCACAAAATACTGAATTATTCAACAATGTATATGAATTAAGAAGCTTATGTAATGAATTATAAAATAAATTTATGAGTGATAATATATATTTATATTTAAAAGTATATTATATTTAATAATTATTTTAATTAAAGATGACAGAATCGAATACAAATTAAATTCGCATTCGAAACCATTTGAGCTCTAAAATTAAATCTCAGTTTGTTGATAAAACAAGTAAAGATATAAAAAAATAAGATTTTTTTTATTTGTCAAAATTCATCCTGAACGAATGTAGGCTTACCCACTTATCTTACTGGCAAAAAAACGAAACAAATTAACACTACAAGAATTAATTCTACAACGTTATAATATTAGATTACCATATTTTTATATTTATAACATTTTAATGGTTACTATCGTGAAAAAAAAGTAAATTTACTTATAAACTAATATAAAATTAAGAATAATGTGAAAAAGACCCATATACTGCGGAAAGGTAAGCTGCAAGGGCCAGATTTGTGTGGGGAGGGCGGCAGGTGCTCGCGCCCTCCGACCATTGCTCATCCTATGAACACTGATCCTATACATTTACCTAGCTTGATTATCCCTTTAAAAATATAAATTGTAGCTAAAATTTTTAAATAAACATATAAATATAAATTCATCAATATGAGCAAGACTCAAGTCCTTAAGACAAGACGGACGGACAGACGGACATTAGACGACATTGTTATAAGCAAATTAAAATCATTTCATTAAAACTAATTTACGGATATAACTCGCGTTTATTATTACATTTTTAAATTTTAGCCGACGTTTCGAATGTTTTGCGGCAAAAGTGTGCGCGGTAAAATGAGATGATGGTGTCTATCAGTCCATCGCAAAATAGTTTTATTGAGATGTGTAATACTCGTTTAAAACTTAGAAAACATTAAATTAAATTAAGTAAATATTTTAAAAACGAAAACATAAAAATACAATATGTAAATCCGTCAAAAGTTTCAGAACACGACAACAGACAGCAATAGTGAGTGCTCAAATCGATTCAATACATTAGTCCCCAAAACGCTCAGACTAAATTGGCTCACGGAATAGCTGAAGTAGACTAATAGAAAGACATATCTTTAAATCTGTTAGACTATAGTCTGTACGAAGCGAACAGACTACGTAGTTCTTGTTAGATATTAATGTTATTGGAAAGAATCATATATTGTAGTATATTTTATTTGATATGTTAAAATTGTCGTTGTATCAGCGAAATAAGTTATCTGTATCTTTTGTATAAAATAGGTATATATTTTAGTTAATATAAGAAGTGTTACATTACATGTATTTACAAAAATAATAAGTTTTTAATTAAAAAATCAAGTGAGTTTTATTCAAATGTATGTCGCAAGTCTATCTCGCAACTCACATGAAAACTACCATTAAGTACATAGTAAGTAACAGGAAATTCGTCCGTCGGAGAAATTCATAGACATAGTAAATCTAGTATATTAAACTAAATAGTTAAAAAGGAAATCCTGCAAAATACATAATATCCAATATAATATCCAAATATTCCGTGAATAGATGTCAAATTAGAGACATTAGACAGTAGCTTCATATTCGCTACCGTAATGATAAAATAATAGGGACTGATAGTCGACACGATAGGAAAGTAATTTGTGTAAAAGTTTAGTTGATATATTATTATATTGTGTTATAGAGTCGCGCCACCCGTACCACGCTCCGGTTATAGCGAGAAAAAACTACCCCATGACCAGACTTACCGCCGTTACGTCTAGCACGGCCCGATACAAAAGAAATTACATGACAGTTTTAACATAATGCCTCAATTACGAACTGCAAAGACGTCAGTTACTACGATAATCCAAGGCCGGATGACTTCCACTAAAATATCAAATATCATTACCAAGTCGCGACAAAAGTAGCAATATCGTACATAATATCAGTCAGTCGGCACCTACGAGCATTGTACTTAACGGAAATTTACGACTAAAAGTTTCCCAATATCTAAAACTTCGCAGTCAGCGAGGAGAAAGTCGATGAGCTTTTAGAATATTTTGTTATTGCAATCTGGTTAGGCGCTCCAAGCATAAATGGATAGAAGCACGGCAAGCCGCGAAGAGGGTTTCCAAACCAATTAAGGGCTCCACGAAGGCATGGGAGAAGACACAGCTGTCGGATTATGAGCTCGATGGTACTCAGCGTGACTCGCTACCGGGACGATGGTTTCCCGACACGCAACCAACGCCAATAGACCGAATAATATATTCCCATTGTGATTTTCGTATTAAAATGTTGATATTTCGTATAAAAATATTTATATGTGTATTATTAGTATTTAGAAATAACTTCAATTTAGTTTTAATTTAAATTTAGCTTATGTACAAATTTTTCTTTGCAATGTTTTTACCGCCTAATTATTATGCTTTTTCTTTTTTTTTTTTCTTCTCTATGGGTTGACTGGTAGAGAATGCTCTAGCATTAAGTTCGCCTGTTTTGTTTTATGGTACAATAAAGATTTAAATAAATAAATAAATAAATATATTATTAGAATTAGGCCTCGGTGGGTGCTATGGTTGTGTACGCTAGTGCATATGTTTTAAGTGCCTAGATAGCGATAGATCTACTGTGATAATGCATTTCTTTATCAATTCAGTAGGTACTGACTAATATGTATAGGTACTTCCTATGAATTGACGCAAAACACTTCATTTATTTTCTAATCACGTAGCCAATAGAAATTTTCCATAAAATATGGTTCCTATAATGATAATAATTTATAAAATATATAATTTAATAAAAATTAAGATTGTCTTAGAATATTATTATAAATTTTGTTACAAAATATTATGCTGTTTCAGAATGGTTGTTCAAGAGCACTACAGCGCTATCACTACTTGAATATAATTTTAAATTAAACCAAGTGCTATATGTAATAATGTTAATTTAAACTTATATCTAGTTATATATATGTTATGTAATGTTCAATCTATGAGCAGTTTATTTACTAAATAAGCTAAGATTTTGTAAAAAAAGTTGGGGAAAGTCATCATTTCTAGTATGTATTGATAGGGTTATAACCTATCTGTATCCCCATAATATTATTAAAATTATAAATCAATTTTACACATTACTCCTATTGTGCAATAAATAAGGTTTAACGATGCTGGAAGATGCAGTATATATTATTGTAGACAGAGAACACCAATTTTAAAGGAAATGAGTGAGTTCAAATGTTGTTGTTATTACTTCATATAATTTACTTAAATTTATAGGTTTTTAGATTTGTGAGAAATAACTAATAATATAATATTGGTTTAAAATGAATTCATGAAGTTTCTTCTCGTTTCATGTTCATTACGTACTTTGAAAACGTGTAAATATTATTTTCCAGTAACTGATTTTTGACTTAAAATCTTTTAAACATTATAATTCTGATCACTCACGCATAGCTGCCGTAACGGTAGTCCTCCTCCACCTGCGGCTGTCGGTACTGGCAGCCAGGGTCCGCGCCATAGTCTGGAGGAATGATGGACCAGTTGTCGTAATTATAATAATCGCCGTAACCCATCTCACCGTCGCCCATCATTTTCATTATACACCAAACACTTTTAAAAGCACAAAGTTGAATAAATTTAATTAAATAATTTATTTATATGAACTAAACTCCGATTACGCGAAATTTTGGAACAGTGTTCTTGATATGAGCGATCATATCGACTGATCGATGCCTCACGGGCTGTTATCAATAAAATTATATCGTTATCATATCTATCAGCTTTCCCTCCGATATGGGACTTTTATAATACTGGTGCTAGCGCCAATATTATAATACACGGAACATACAGGTAGTGTTCACTGGAACTACGATATAACTTGTTGATTCCAGCATTTCGTATGAAGAGTTAAGGTCTTATTAAACAAATAAATAATAATTTATTTTATTTTAGTGTGCGAGTATCAGTTGTATATTATAACAGGTAACAGTTACCGCAAAGGAATTAACTTACATATAAAAATACTGCCTTACTTATAAGTTGTCATAACTTTTCTAAATTTTTTTTATATATTTAATAATAATAGATTCATAAACAAACAATAATCAATATATTATTTTTAATATAAAATATATTTTTTTATTTTTATTAATTTATAAACGAGAGGTAAATTTAATCATTTCATTTTTTTTAAAGCTGAAAAGTCCTTGGCTACGCTCTAAAGCTAGTAATGATAAATTTCTAAGTAATAAAAAATAAATTTATTTTTTAAAAAAGTTTGTGTCCGAGAATATTCTTTTCTCTCTACTGAAGAAAGTTTAGCTTAACATAAATTATCCACCAACAGACGCCATCAGA
This sequence comes from Mechanitis mazaeus, assembly GCA_959347395.1. Classification (NCBI taxonomy): domain Eukaryota; kingdom Metazoa; phylum Arthropoda; class Insecta; order Lepidoptera; family Nymphalidae; genus Mechanitis; species Mechanitis mazaeus. The sequence goes on from OY365747.1 coordinate 9,974,651, forward strand.
CCATTCATTAAAAAATATTTACCTCTGGTGGGACTCGAACCCACAATCCTCGGCTTAGGAGGCCGATGCCTTATCCATTGGGCCACAGAGGCGCGCGTCGAAGCGGCGCGAGAGTGCGCCCACATTGTAACATCGTTGCGTCACCATACATTTTACGCGTCATGGCCGCTCACTCCATAATTAACACTAATAATAATCTGCTTTAATTCTCGAACTTAATCATTAAATGTTCTGATTAATCAATTACTATTTTGTTCTTTTCATTTTCATTCCACTAATTCAGGTTGAAAGAAATATTAACTACTATCTATAAAAACAGGAATAAAAGTAAAGTTTTAATTTTTTGTTCTAAACAATAGAAATTATATTCACGTGTAAAGTAATTGAATCGAATACCAATAAAATAGATAACAGGTTATTAATAATTGAAGTACCGACAAAAAATATCTCAATAAGATCAAATTAGTTAATTTATAAATAAAACTTGCCACCCGGTCATGCTGCTTTTTACTATAAAGTAGTATATGCTGATTGGTTGCTGATACAATATATATTATACATATATTAACATTAGTTTTTAATCAATTCCATAATCAAAATAGGCAAATATGAATCTTAAATCTAGTTGGCGCCTATAATGTTAATTCTTTATTAAGGCCAAGTATACATAGGAAAATAATTTTATGTATTATTATAGTTCTTAAGAAGTAGTTCCAAATTTTATGTTAGGAATGTTGATTTTTTTTTCGTGTTTAAAATAAGTTTGTTGCTCCATGCTTAATAGTAAATCCTAGCTATCCTTCTTTCCATGTAAATTTCTCTATTATTATATTTAAGATTTCTTTTTCTACCAATCTTGTCAATCAGTAAAATGTTTATATAATTTTGCATTATTGTCATAATCTCAATAGCTGTGAAATAAACAATAGATAAGCTTCGTAAAGCAACCGGGTGAGCCGGACACCCTGAACTCCTATCCTTGTTATCCTAGTTGCCTGCATACCTTCCCATTCTACAAGGGTTTTCATACTTGCAGATATTCATAGTCGTCAGCACGATTTTATCCTATGCTTTTTAGTGTTTGCTTTTGCGGAAAAATTTTAGAGTTTCGGCCACCCTATACCGCATGAAATAACAGTTAATTTATTTTCTGAACCGACTTATAGGTATTTGAAATTATAGTGCCATAGAATAAATTTATTAAACAGAATAAGGCCCGCTTGGGCCATTATCATTTTTAATTTTATTCCATAAAATGACAGTATTTAGTCCAATTCAAGGCTCCATTTATGAAACCTACCACCGAGATTATTGAAAGGTCCTTGAGAAATGGTAAGAATTTGTCGGCATTCCTTCCATTGAAATCAGTTTTAGGTACTTTGCTTTTGAACGATCCATAGCTTTTATGAAGGAAACTTATATGTGTGATGTTGGGTGCTGCACCTAACAGGTACCGAATGATAGAATCTAAAGCGGATTTACGTTTTAACATCTATATCTTATAATAATCTTTCGGCTACAGATAGGAAAGCGTCTAAAAAAGAAGTCAGAAATTCACGAGAGAATTTCTTTTAGAACACCTTCTCTTGTGTCACCGTGGTGGGCGCTTATCATTAAGCGACTTCCACGTTTGCATTCCGTTTGATGTAAAAGGGAGGGAGGGAGAAGTTTGATTGTATTAATTTCTTTATCAGCAGTCTTTTAAAATCATGTCCAACAAAAAAAGGAATTTTATTCATGCCTTTAAATTAAATTGTTTTTAAATTGGTCTAATTGAAAATTTAATATTCTTCCAAATTGATTAAAATAAAAATCAATATTTTGTATGAACTTAATATAAAAAGTAGTAAGTTTTAATTACCAATTGGCTATACTAAGTATGAGAACAAAATCTATTGAGTGACTCCACATATTTAAGTCTAATAGAACTATATTTGAACTGAAAAAACTAATATCATTTAACAGCGTGTTATTTTTGATTAAGATTTTAAGATTAGGATTAAAAAAATACGCAACTTATTTCTGACTAATATATTTGTTTAGATTTATTGAATTACAGTCTTAGATTAAATATAAATAGTGAAATATAACAATAATTACAAAATATTACACTCGTCTGTACAATGACTCTTAACACGAATACATAAGGTTGAAATTAAACTAAATTAGAAGCTAAATATAATTCGATTCTGATAACAGTTCAAAAATAAATGACCCAAATCAAACGCCAAAATAAAGATCCAATATGTTCAAAGCTGCAGAGACGTGTCGAGCGATGAGGGACGTCCACTTCATTGGTTCAACTTTCAATTATGAAACCAATGTGTAGCTCACAATAATACAATATATAAAACACAGCTGTATATATTTCATTTTATAGAAATTACATAGTTGGAATCAAAACCGCCCACGCAATAATTTTATTTTAGTCAAGTAAATCAATCTAATATATAAATTAATAATTCAGCTACTCTATACTAGCACTTATAAATTAAGTAATAGTAAATTTTTAATCACAGTACTTCACTTCAATCATATATAGGAGAAGTCTCCTCGACAGAAAGATTACAATATGGGGAGCGCGAACCAGAGCTCAATTTTGACTCGCTGCGCTCGCAAAATCTCGGTACACAGCACCGAAGTTGCATTTACATGTCATTGTAGAGCGAATTTTCGAGCGAAAGGTTTTTCCCATTGCAGTCTACGGATTTAATTCTTTCCGTGATTATTCCTCAAAAACATCGAATATTTGTATTTTTATTTTAAAACACGACCACACTGATGTCTCAATGTGCAAAATTTGTAAATTTTCCGATATACCGCTTTTGTGTTTTTGATGGAAAAAATAACTATTGAAGGATGACATATGAAGAGGAATCTCTTTACACTGGATCAATCAAATATACAAATTTATCCTTATTATTAATTAGACTGTTTTAGAATAATCGTATTGTTATATAAATTGTGGTGTGGTGTGGTGTGGTGTGGTGTGGTGTGGTGTGGTGTGGTGTGATGTGGCGCGGTGTGGCGCTAAGGCGTGTCCCTCCTGCAGGAGTAGTGCACCACCTGTCCGTCCGGATAGCGCACGAAGGCGCTCTGGTTTCCGAAGCGCTTCTTACAAACCGGACACACCTTGTAGTCGTTTATTTCAATCTTCTTAGACTCGTGCAGTTGTTTTAATTCTTGTACCTTCAAACAGAAAACAATACTTTTATTCATATATGTACTAATCGTTTTTTTTCATATGTTTTAAGTTCAGAAATTTAGATAAATCAAGTGAATTAGTCAAGAAATTATTCAGGTGTAAATGTTTTGGTCTCCACCTGTAGATGTTCCGCATACAGCAGTCCCTTGAGTACTTGCGTCCGCCTCTTTACAGTGAGTTGTGTCTCCAGCGAGCTCGTCAGGAACAGCTGCAGGCGACACAGAGGCACCGACGATGGCAGCACGGACAGCGCCTGGGACGAGCCGGCGATTAATGGATGAAAATAGTAAATCATACTACAGTGCCTCATTGATAACCTTCTAACAAAAGATCCTTGTCAAAACAAATTTGAATGGTATGGAATATAAAATACGTTTTTTTAATGCATTTGTAATTTTATTTAAATGCCAGTCTTGCGGCAGCGACAGATGTGAATCTTGTTCGCTTAATTGTTCAACTTTTGTGCCACACTTGTGCACATCGATTGTCATTATTATTATTCCTCAAGAGAAGTCTACTAAAGGAACCTAATAAAAGGAAGGTCTAAGGAATTTAATTACTCAAAAGGACCTTGAGATTCTAATTCTATTTTAAGTAAATGTGGTGTTAAATATTTCAGTGATATTAAAATAGGTTGTTGAAGAAAACCGAATTGCTGTGATAACATTACACATTGTGGGTATGGTGTTAAAAACAAATTTTGAAACTCTCTATCTGCTTGATATTACTCGAATGTGTTTAGTACGCTATTGACAGGTTCAATGAAACGTCTTCTGTTGACAGAAAAAGTTCTGGCGTAGCGTATTCACGTAGCGTTCGTACCGAAAAGGCGATCAAAGAATCATTGAAGGAAAGAATTCAAAGAAAACCTTCCCTGAAGCACGGGTAATGATTATAGCACCAAAAAACATGTCGCGTATTTTAAAAGATGACTTTAAACTTGCACAATATAAGAGACATATTGAACATTATTAACTGATAATTTACAAAAGCGAATAGGGTGGCAAAATAAAAATTCTTAAGCGGTACGTAAAGGGAGGTTTACAGAAATTTTGTTCCCTAATGACAAAGTTTTTACAATTGAGCAATGCTTCAACAACCTGAAGGACCAAGTTTATGCTCATCTTTTTCTAGAACCTTCCCAATTAGTCAGCACAGTAACGGTACAATGTGGATATATATAACTTCAGTGAAGGTTTGGTGGTGTGTTACCTTTCCAGAGGTGCCCCATATTTATGAAAACAAGTATATTAGTAGATTTTATTCTTGATAAGCTAGTAAAGCCTTTCAACAACACAATATTCTATGGAACATGGTCTTTCAAGTCTTTTCAGACTTCATCAAGGTTGACGACTGGCCATTGTCTAATCCTGATCGCAATCCCCTGGATTATGATTTACATTCAGTTTTAGAGAGAATGGCATGCTCTAAATGTTATAATAATTTTAAATCCCTAAAATTTTTCCATGGTGAAACTGAGGGTTTCTATTGATAACGGACTCAACGTTTAAAGTACTGTATTAAAATTAATGGATAACATTATAAAGTTCATATATTTTTAATTTTAATATATTTATATATAGATTAACACTTTTAAGCAATAAATGTTCCATACAATCAAAATTTTTTTCTTGTAACAATATTGTGGCAGAACTAGGTACTGTGAAAGAGCAAAAGAACAAACTCATTTCTAAGCATGTAACTTCATTACTGCGTTTGTGTGACTTTTAAAGGAACTTATTTTTTGTATAAAAAAAATATAATTGTTTCTTACTTTGATAGGCGATATTTTGTCCGCATGCTTTTCCAATATACTCAGAGCCGTCTCCACGTCCGGTACTGACGCGTTCGGGTGTCTAGGTACGTTGGACAGAGGACCCGTTAGGGACGAGTTTTGTTCAGGATTGACGAGTATTCTTATTAAAATAACATACACGTCTGCATTTTTATTCGCCACAGTCTCACAGTAGCGTATAGCTCGTTCCACGTTACCTAAAAAGAAGGGGTTATTAGTATGTTTGTATTTAAAATAGGCATGCATTGTTTAAAGAATTCTCATGAACAATGAATAAAGTATATTCTTATTGGAACACCGACCAAGAACCTGTACGTAGATAGATAGCGCCTGCTCGTGTCTCCCGAGCTTGCCCAAAATAACTGCTCTCTCTTCAAATAAGCCGTCGGTAGGAAAGTGTAGTATGACCCTCTCAGGAGTGTAATGAGATGATTTTTCCAAAAACGATACCAATTTCGACTTTATATGTTGCAGTTCCTCCTCAGTCACGTTCGTTTTCTTATCAGTAATCTTCTCTCTGTACATACGTATCAGGGCATCGTGAAATAATGAATTGGTATCGTTCCAGGTGTGTATGACGTGCTCCAAGTATGGTATCACCAAAGAGTCGTGTTCCCTCAGAAGGAAGTCTAACACTTTAGCACGAGGTAAGGTTTCCACTTCTACTATATCTTCTGTAAATATTTTGAGACCTTCCTCGGGGTGCTCTTCTAATATCCAATCGGAAAACTTAAATATTAGATTTAAATGGTCAGCTCCTGAAAATATAATACCAAGAATTATATTTTTATTGTGGTGAAAAAAAAAAGTAAATCTTCAAGTGTTATATATAACTGTTATATGTTATATTGTTATGTATAATGTAATATTATGCACACATACCGAGATGCTGCAAATAATTCTTGGTCATGTGGAAGCCTTTCAGACTGGAGTCCTGCTGAGTGGCCTGCGCTCTCAGCAGTTGCAGCGCTTGCGTGTGCTGGCCCTTGGTCTGGTACAGGATTATAAGCTCGCTGTGCTTGCCGTGCGCTAGAAGCGTGCTCTCGGCTTCGTCCAGGCGACAGTTGTTAAGACGAAGGAGAGACGCTACTAGAGCATCGTTCGTCTTAAAAGAAAAAAGTAAATGAATATTCAAAATGAAGCCGACAATGATTTTAAAAAACATTTGAGTCTAAAGTAGAAAATCGACTGCAGCTCGTAAGCAAACCGCTTAGAGACTCGACTAGAATAATCACCTAGCAGAAGAAACAGTAGAATAATGATTAAGAGTTCCTAATTCCCTCCCTGTATTCAAACTTCCTTCAACCCATTTATACTATGCCTTAAAAGATATATTTCTTGATATCTCTAGAAACATTTGACACTTACTATAAGTTGTACATTTTCGTTACTCATAATTAAAATATTGTAAGTATAAATAATTACATGCCACCTACCTGTAAGTAGCACTTCAACAGAGTAGTATCGATGAGTTCCAGTTGTTGAGCTATGTTCTTCGGACTCTGTTCCTCCTTACTACTGCTCGCATCTGTGGCATTTTTGCCAAGTTTCGATCTGTACTCTAATAAATATTCAATCAGCGCATTCAAGGGATTCTCGGAATCTTTTCCCTTCGTCTTTTTACTTTCTGTTCCCGGTTTGTTGTCTATTTCAGGGAACAGTTTGATGACGAAGTCGAGGTCCGTGTTTAGTTTCATGAACTCTTTCATTGACTGAGAGTACGCCTTACTCTCGAACAGTTCGATGGCGAACAGCTTTTGTATTGAACGAACTGACTGCTTCTTATCCTCCGGAGAACATTCTGATAAATTCTGTTTAAATAAAATGAAATATTTTGACACAGTTAAATTTCAAACACCAATTAATGCCACGAGGACAAAGCTTTTGTTCAAAATGTTTTTTTTTTCATTTTGATCAAAAAGTTATATTTTTTAATGTAACATTATTATAATAGGTTTAATCTTTAATTAACTCTATAATATATATGCTAATAGACTCTTTCTCGGTAGTACGTATAACTCTGTGGTATTCACTCACTTTTAACAAAAGAGACATGGTATCATTGCGTCTTTTTCTATTCCGGTAATAGCGTGGAAGACTATCCATACTTAAATTATATATATAAAAAATTAAATAAATAAGCGTAAATTACATTACCATATATACCTACTTACGTTTAAAAGTCTAATAATTTGAGCTTGTCTTTTTTTTCCTTTGAAATGAAACATTTCAATAAAACCGTACAGTTTGCACGTTTAATCAGCACGAAATAATGAGAACATTTGAAAGATAAGGTTTAAAACAAATCAATTCCCCTGGTCAATATTATTAATTAATGGCATTTTAACTAACTATTATTAAAATATACAGCGACTACATTATTGTTGTAGTTATTACTCAATAGTTCAACGAATATGAATGTTAATGGTGACTTATTAGATGTATCTAAAAGACGAGCAAGAAGTAGTAGAATTTGTATGGAATATTACAAACACATAAATTATAAACTGAAAAAGGTTATAGACTTTTATCCCGAAAAAATAAGAAAAAGAAGGGATACACACACCATTTATAAAAAAATTTTTCAACAACAGATAAAAAACTTAAGAGCAGTTCCTGCGTTTACTTAATAACTTACGAATCTAAATATTTTAGAAGAAATTCGATGACAAGCAATTCACCGCACTATGCAACAGAATGGTGTCTTAAGCTTCACATCTTTTTATAATTGTAAACTAGTCTTGAATGGTAAAATTGACGCAACAGGGGCCCATACTTTATTAACCTTTTATGGACCTCTGGAGTTAGCATGAAATAGATTGAAATTCATTTCAAAGAAAGAATTATAAAAACAAATCATTATATACGCATAAAGATACAATAAAACAATAATGTAATTTACGCTTGTTATGTTATGTCACTGTTCACTGAACACAAATTTGTACTTCTAACACAATATTTAAGAAACAAATGAATACAGGACGGAAAACGAGTGTTCCTTGATATGTACGCAATATTACACAAATAGTCAAATATAATGCGACTGAAGTAATGGACTCGACCAAGTTACGGACAAAGTCTGCGGCAAAACATCTCAAGTTGCTTGTGCCGCTAATTAAATGTCATTTTTGGTATAGTATATGGTATACAATAAACTCCGATAAAAGTTCTCATTCGGTTAAGTCAAGTAATAATATAAATCTTTATTTAGTACGTAAGAAAACAAAATACAAACATACATAAAATTAATTAAAACAGAACATTAGACTTAAATTAATCAAAATAGAATTATCGATAAGGTTTACACTGGCTTGATGATACGCTATATATATGGGTATTTACAATATACAAAAAAACAGCATGTTATGCTCTAAAGTGTATGCAATTCAGTGTTGACCAGGTATTAAAAACCACGAAAAAAAAAATAAAAAAAGTTATTAAAAACAGCACTGATTCAACAACAACAGGGAAACAAACACTTTCACTATTTGTACTCGGAACAAAAAACATTAAAAAATAAACCCGTTGAAATGAATATAAAGAAATCGCCGTACAGATTTGCCTTTAAAAAAAAAATGAAACTTTTTCAGTAGTTAATAAAAAAATAATTTCTATAAAACGTTTCTTTACTCACCGTCAAGTCGATAGCTAACTGAAAGTGTTTATCCTTCAGCAGCTGCTGCCTCTGCTTGGTGATGTCCACAGCGCTCAGGCACCACACCTGACCCACCGACGACACAAACACCAGCCCCCGCTTGCACCTGAACACATACCATATACCTCTTACTGCATACCATTAACACGTCCTCCGACCTCTCAGAGTTAATTAAAGAATCTACACAAATAAATTGATCTTTATTATATATATATTTTTAATTTGATAAATTTCAAATTTGAATTCTGCTGTCACCTATTTCTTTCTATTTCTTCTTTATCCCCTCAGTGCTGTGCCACCTACCTGTACATCAGTCTCGCTTTGTTTAGGTCTGGTAGGGTCTGTATGAATAGAGGTGGTTGCACCGTTTGTACCACCACCTGGTCTTGCAGTAAACCCAGCACAAATGGTTCATCCCACACTGAAAGTAATGATGGACGCTAGTATATATCTAAATATTTAGATTATGAAACTCCTTAGTATGAAGCGATCAATGCAAGGCTGCTTCATCATTTATTACAAATGTTAATTTAGACTTCCCAAGTTATTGGCCAGATCTTCTCTGTATATTTAATACACAACTTAACTTACTTTTAATAGTAAAAAGGATTTTTTTGTTTAGATTATTTCAGTTATGACATTATATTTTACAATTTATACATTATCTTACCAACAGCTATCGGAGCTTCCTTCCATTTAATAGTGTTCTTAATATCAATGTCCTTGGCTTCTTCAACCAACACGGAAGTGTTGTTACGACCGAGGAGAAAAGATATTTCAGAGTACTTGACTATTGTTGGCTCTTGGGATTTTGAACTGCTTGTTGGGAAAAGTTCTTTGGGATCCCCTGAAGACAGCTAGTGAGAAGTTAAGAATATTTTAACTATTTTTAAATTATATTAGTTGTTTAAATAAAGAAAAAAAAACACAAATTAATATAAAAGGAGACTAACATCAAACAGTTTGTATTCTCCTTTAAAACCAACACACAAGTACTGCTGACCCCAAGCCATTACTTTAGGCACATCTGGTATTGTGAATTCAATGAAATGCTTCTGGAATTTTCCATTCTTTCCGTAGTATACCTGCAACTTTCTTCTAACAGCAACACATAAATGCACTATTGAGTTATTTTCACCAGTCATTGAAGTGGCTGACTGAAATACAAAATATTTTAAAAAAAACTTCATCAATTAGAAATAATAGTAACTTAATAAAAACAAGAGTATCAGTAAAAATTCCTTAATTGCTGCAAAAAATATATTTTTATAAAAATGTAATTTAACAATTGACAATTTTACCTTATTATCTAATGCAAACAGAGAGGCTCCTTTGCTTTCAGAAAATGTTTTGACTAAAGGAAAGTTGACCCCATTGATATCATATGAAGATAAAACATTGTCTGTCAAACACAGCAGCAGGTTGTCTTCTGTAAATAATTTATAACAAGTCAGTATCAGGCAAATATACATATATGATAAATTAAATTATATGCATATATATGATAAATTTAGCAAAAAATAAATCAAACCACATCTGGTATTGACACTTTGTAAATCATTAAAATAAATAAATTCAACCCCACAAACAACTTAGTCATTTATTTTTATTCATAAATAACTAGAGGCTGATATTGGCGAAATACAGAAAACGCCTTATAAGCGGTTTCCGTATTTGCGTTTTCAATGTTGGGGGTTTAAAAAAATTATATATTTCAGTTAATAAAAACTTCTAAAAAATATTTTTTAGGTGTCCCAGAAGTTGAGCATTTGAAGTCTGCTAGTATCAATAAATTTTTCATTTATTTAAAATTTAATAGCTTAAAAAAATTCAAACAAAAATATGGCACTTGGCACTAACTAAAGTATGTTTTTTTTATTAATAAGAGGTCTATGTTCTTTGCAATGAGTCAAATTTCTTTTTATATTTTGAAACATGACAATAACTAGTAATTTCGAAATTAAATTTAGGAGTTTTTGTCAAAAACCCTCAATGTTTTTAAAGCAGCTAAATCTTCATGCTTTAAAAAATCAAAACAAATAAGAGTTGCTTGTGTTTTGTCTTGATTATAGAAAAACATGTTAATGTTCCAGGTCACTTCTATCAGCTTAAATCTATGCATCCAATTGGATAGATTACATTTTTAACTCCTAACACAACAGCTATACTTCAACCGATCAAGGAATAATCCTTTCAGTTCTATTCCATTAGGCATACTTTCAAATCATATTGGACACTCTGGAGTGTAATACAAAGTTAGGCAATGATGCCAATTTTATATAGTAAAATGCATTACTATCCTAAAACTATCTGATTATACAATCTATTTGATAAAAACCGGTCTCTTATCTGACTGTTCGGAAATAAAGAATTGGTACAATTTGAAATGTTGACTTAAATCATTCCCCATGTTGTGAAGGGAATAACACAAGATTGTTTAGATTAGATTTATTTCATATACATTCACATTCAGCTTGAAACTCAGAAGTAAGATTTAACTGAAATTTACTTGTAGCTATGAATTCTTCATGAAAATCAGTCAATGAAACGAAGTCTTACTGTGAATTTTAACCAAAAAAATTAATATTGACACAGCTGATCAATAAACACTCAAAGGCCTTTTAAAAGCAGCAAAGCAATTAAAATGTGTAATTACACAATTCTTTAAATCCTTGAATGAAAACCTGCTGAAACAATAAATAACTAATAATTTTATTGACAGTATAAGTGCTATTTAATTGATGTCTTAGCATTTTACAATTACACATTTGAAATAAAATTTTCTTTAACAAATTTAATGCATATAATTGGTTATATTTTAATTTCATCCTGGCATTTTGAATGCTTGGTAGCAATTGTGTTCAAGGGTAGACAAGATGTGTCTATCAGTAAGTTAGTTAAATAGTCATCTTATTCTTAATATTACTTTTTTATTATACAAAAGTATATGGCACATATCCCAGATTTCTATTTTATAACATTTTTAAACAAAATTTTATTCACAACTTATTGAATTAGGATAGTAATGTAAAATACCTGGAATAACTTCAATTTGTTGAATAGGTTTTTTGCTAAAACTTTTGCAATATCTTAGCAATTGGACCTCATATTTTTGATTGCCATTATTAGATGCTAATGAGTACATAAGCAGATGTCCCTGTCTTGTTCCTATAAACAAGTTTTCATCTGAAAAATAAAACAAAATTGTACTCTAAAATTATCTTAATATTTAATTATATCAACAATTAACGACCCTCTGTGTATATTACCATATGCAGCAATAGCTTCAATTTGTACCGTTGCATTCAATAGATGAGAAACTTCGTAAGCTTCATGCATGATTACAAAAAATACCGAATAACAATGCAAACCACTATGTACTTGATATTTTTGATACCAGCTGATATCTTCTCGGTAATTTCACATGTAGAATGAATACCCGATTATTTATTATTTGTTCATTAAAGTATCAAAAGAAGATTCATCTATAATTTAAAAATAAATAAATAATAAAATTCGGAATTATGACTGATTTTGGAATTAAAGAATTAAATCTGACAAATAATCTGACTTTGACATATAACAAAATGAAAAATTTACTACAATGACAGTATAAACTATAATTGACCCGACCGACTTCTGACAGTGGTTTTTTTAATAATGTATTTTCCAGCTTTGTTATCAAGACTTTTTAAGCCAGTCGCAGATTGTAAGTCACATATTTATAATATTCATATATATTGATATTGATACTTGTTCATTTATCACAAAATGATTGTGGAAGATCAAAGTTTAATATATATACTCTTTAAATTGTATATCGGTTTGAAGTATGTTTGTGAATGTAAGTTAAAGGAAGGAATATACATTATAAAATAATAATGTTTCTTCCTTCCTTTAACTTTTAAACTATCGCTTGCAAAATGTTTTATTATTTATTCATTATGCAACACGATAGTTTAAAAGTTATTATTTTGACAAACATTATCTAATTCTATCACCAGCAAGTCGTTTAAGATAATTCTTTGGAAACAGTTCTTTACCGATTATTATAGCTATATACGTGCATTAAGGTTGTCATTAGTCTTTTTCTTAATATGACAACCTAAACCTCCACAATTCTTTATAGATAAGTAAAAGCTATGATCTGATTAGTAAGACCAGCTTTCAAAATTCAACATCTTCATTGATAGTAACTTTTATACGAAACATCTTTTCAACTGTTAGAGCTACTACCAGTCCTGAAAATTATTTATCACAGACGTGATGACAGAACTCAGTCGGGTTGTTAATTTATCTTCAAGCATTTTCTTAATTAAATTACATTTATAATAATCCTACCATCGCTTGATTTCATACCAGCGGTACATCCCCTTCTAAATACTAAAAACAACTGTAAATTGTTAATAAGTGGTCTGACTCGAGACATGAACTCCCGAAATTTTTAACATTGAGGACCTACTCATAAATCATATCCAGTAACATAATTATATAAAAAAGCAAAAGCATTCTTCAAACATATTCACTAATTCAATACTGAATTTTGAGAGCATGTTGCCCAAAATTAACCTTAGGCTCTGTAGCAGGCCCATTTTGTTACGAGAAAAACTATTTACAAATTGTATACATATTTTAGTCGTATACTTACTATCCTTCATGTTTGTTTCAGGATCACGCCTGTATGGGTAGATGGCAGCTGCATTCAATTATTTTATGGCGATTGAAGCATTATCATTGTTAAGTAATAATTTCCTTTTTTTAACTTTTTGGCTTGTAACGTTATTACTTTACCATATTATATTTTACATACAATACTTTTGTTTGTGTGTCAGTCACTCCATTTTAAACTATTGGGATCATTTCAGTGTTTATATTTGTTTAATTTACAATTAACCCAATAGGATAAGTGATTTGTAATATTTTTTCAATAAAATTGTGCTCTAAAGGTTTCTCAATATTTAAGTTTTGTGTCAGTTTTATTGCTATAAGATTATAAAATAAATTTCAAATGCAATATTTTCTAGTAGAAATAACACTACAGTTTATTTTTTCCCAAGCATAGATGAAACAACAACGCCACAATATTACGTCGTTTTTTTTTTAAATTAATATATCAGTTATCTATCTTGGTTGACACCAAGTCAACCTCATAGACCAAAAGTAAATTACAGAATAGTTTACTTTGATAATTGAAATGAAATTCTATAATTTTCTTATTATTCTAGTAAGCACTAGTCTATAAACCTTTTTAATAATTTATACAATTAAAATATAATAGACAAACGATCGAGGCCTTACCTATAAAATAAAAAACCATGCTTACTATTCATTTAATATTTACTTTTATAATTATGTTATTTTCATTCATAACTAACAACGATATGGGTGTTACGATGTATTCAAATTCAGTAAAACAAATTAAAACAAAATACAAATTTCACTCACTATTAAATTTAATATTACAGTACTAGCAATAAGAAAACTCTTTTACTTTAAATAATTTATATAAGTCAACCCCATTTCGAAGTAATGTATCTATGCGGGAACCTCTTCTGTAGTAAACGTGCACGCAAATCGTGAAAGTGAGAATTCAGTGGGATTAAGACGTTCCAATAACATCGCTTCAACATTCAGGTCACTAGTATGTCTTAACTTTTTACACAGAGGGTCTTTAGAAGCAACGCCGGTTACAAAATTCATATAAGATAGACTTAATAAAATATGCGTATCTAAACTATAGTAATACCTTACGAATCCATACGGTCTCTCAATAATAAAATGCCGCGAAGCACTACGAGACCTCCGGACAGTAAGCGAGCGCGAGCACGCCCTCTACCGATTAACTTTATCAGAGTCATACCATAAAGATAATAATTATAATATATTTACACGAATTATGAAGGTCAGCAAACGAATAGCCGCAGGACGACAACTAAGCTCATCTATATGTGATTGAAATAGTACGCCGAGCGCATTATATTTCTTAACATACTAAAAATTTATAATTAGTACATACAAATATGTAATAATACGAGCGTATATCATATACGTTAGCGGGGCCGTTTTACAACACTTATCGGATGGGCGACGGTTACATTACACGCGTTTACATATATCATCGCCAGACGGCGGCACAGGTGACGAGCGGTGACACTAAAATGACCCGATCGTGACTCGACCGAGCCGATCCGCTCGACTCCTCGGACCGCCGAAAACTCCCGAGCCGCCTCACCCGCGCTCGTGCTCCTCGACGACCTGTGCACTCTTTACGCATTACGGGCTACATCTACACCATCGATACAAGATTGCGATAATCTAATTATACAGGATTTTAATTCCCCATCCCTAATAACTGCGTGCAAAATTAAATTGCTCAAATACTTAAAGCTACGACAATGAATTTAATTTTTAAACATATTTTTATAAATGTCTACCGTGTTTACGATTAAGTGTTCTCAATGACAATTTTTACATAGCAGAAATATTATTTATCGAATATAGAATACATTATTATCGAAAAGACTACGGACGTCCCGGCGGGACGTTGCGATCGTTCGGCGTTCGACGAGAGGGTACGCCCTTTTAAAAAATTACCAATGTAAATTTGCCCGAGTAAACGAATATTTATAATGCAGTAAATCTAAAAATGTATATAATTTGAATCGTCTTTACAAATACATAATATTCTGAAATATTATTAAATATTAAAATTATCTTGAGAGATCAGTTTACGCTAGTTATAAAAATTTACAGGTATGCTTTTTATGCAAAAAATGCTCCATCCGAGGGTCGCCGGCGGGAGACGAGCCTCTCCCCAGATCGTATCGTAACGCGCTACTGAACCTCTCCACCGCCGACTCGGCCCGAGCGAGGCGACGAAAGAATTCGAGCTTACAAAAGTACAAAGTGTCAGCGGCGCCTACGAGGGCGGCGGCGCGGCGGCGGCGGCGGGCGGCGGCGCCACTGCGGCGGCGGCGGCGGCCCCGGCGGCGGGCGCGGCCGCGTCGGAGGCGCCAGGCGCGGCGGCGTCGACGGCGGCGGCGCGCGGCTGCAGGAAGTCGTTGAGCGAGGGCTGGATGGCGAGCTCGTAGTCCGTGAAGTTGAAGAGCGGCGGCAGCGCGCGGCCGTTGGGCAGCCGCGCCGCCGGCTCGCGCAGCTCGTCGAAGAACGAGTGCGCACAGGCCTGCAGCGGCGACAGGCGAGCGCCCGGCGTGTACTCCAGCAGGCGGGACACCAGCGAGATGGCGTCGGGCGGAGTGCACGCGCGGAACACCTGCACCCACACATTCTCCTGAGATGCGATTACACTTTTTTTTTCTAAATATTGTTGTTTATGTCGAGCGAGTGACCCGTCTATAGATATTAGTAGATAAAAATCAGCAATTTCAAATTATTAGGAACGTTTTGTGGTTCTGGGAGACCGTATAGTATGATTTTCATAAAATAATTTATTTTATATTTTAAGTGCCCACTTTGAAACGAACTCTAGAATTAATATTTTATTTTACTTCACATTTATTAATATGATAAAGAATCAAACCCGCCTTTGCTAAAGTGATCCTCACAATAAAAAGTAAAATGACAATATTGAGAATTTTAAATAATTTCATAAATTGTACAAGTTATAATAAAAACATACTTTGATGTGAAAACTATTACATACATTGTTTATTAATTATTTTTTATGACTATTTACAATAATGTAAAAATGAAATGGTGAAACGCTATGGTGTGTTATTGGTTAGCAGACACTCGTCATGGTGTACGATGTGATGTAGCGCCTCACAGACCTCTGTATACTGTAGGCGATTTTAGGTCCAAGTTGAAGTCATGTAAGAAACACTGAACACCAACAAACGTTACGTAATGAGTTTGCAATAAACCAATTAGTGTTGACCTCCAGTTAACTCATGCCGAGGCCGTAACAGTGAACTGACCGACAAATTTATTCGCATTAGGCACTTATATGTTTATATTGATCCTATTTAAACAAAAATTACAAAGATTTTGTTCTAACATTGTATAGCAATCTGAAATTTTACAATTTTTGGTAACTAGTGCGAATAAATATTAAATAAATGCCTTCATTTTCTATAACGACGAAACAAAAAACCCAAAAGAAACTTTACTATTAAATTATGTAAACAATATTTATCAACATGATTGTACATACTAGAGAATTTTTACTATATAAAAATTATCGAACTCAAATAATCTTTGAACGTATCAAGTATTCTATTATAATTTTTATGTATATTGCTATCTTTAGTTAGGACTCCCCCCTGTAGGGCTACGCCCTGTAAGTCAATGAAGGCAGTTATGGCGGTCGTCCCGTGTCTTACTCGTATGCGGTGAGAGGCGGCCGGGGGCGGTATTCTCTCCAACATGTACTGCAACCATGGCGAGTGTACCATCACTTTAATACGTACTTCATATTAAATATTCCCCACAATATTATACTAATCACCGTATGAATGTGTGTGATCTAATGTAAAATATATGAATACTTAAATATATATAAATGTTAAAGTCATTTCAGTGCAGTGATATGTTTAATATAATAATATATAATATTTGTATATATATTTATGTTACTATCTGATGATTGTTCACTAATATGTGAATGTATACTATCTAGATCAGGGATGGCGAACCTATGGCACGTTTGAAATTTATGATGGCCTCCACAAAAACAAAATAATTTTAAAACATTGAGTGATAATAATTAAAAAATATTTGTCTTTATTTGTTTAGTTAATTATATTTAAATATAATTGCGAATGAAATTTTATTGTGGTACGTTACCAACTTAGAAAAAAAAATTTATGACTGTGGCACCGACTTCAAAAAAAGGTTCGCCACCCCTGATCTAGACAGATCTAGTCTATATCGTCACTAAGTTTCATAGCAAACGACGGATCACTTACCTTCGCCCAAGGATGACTCTTGATTTGAGGAAATTTAAATTCTGTGTAGTTGGGATTCATTTCGCGAATCTGTTCCCGCGTGGGAGTACCTAACACCTGCGAGATAAAGTTACATTTAACTTATATGTTCAAAAAATTTTTTTAATAAATGTGTAAAAAGTAACAAAAATAGTAATAATGACCGCACAATGTCCAGATAAATATATGCACTAAAAAAAGCGAAAGCTACACATGCCCTCCCTTCTGTCAATCCTCCTCATCCTTCGGTCTCAAAAGCACAGCATTAGTGAAACTAAGTAACTCCCGTCTGTAGTCTTACCTTGATGATCTCCACGAGCTGGTCAACGCCCGAGTCTCCCGGGAAAATTGGTTGTCCCAAGAGCAGCTCGGCTACCACACAGCCAGCACTCCACACATCTGACAGACGGACACACATTATTAACTCATCATTATCCACACGTTAGATTTAAAATTAATTTAAAACTAATAACCTTACCGATTTTGGTAGTATAATCTATAGCTCCGAAGATGAGTTCTGGCGCGCGGTAGTATCGCGAGCAGATGTATGATACATTAGGTTCGCCGCGGACGAGATGCTTCGCCGAACCGAAGTCGCAAAGCTTGAGAACCCCCGTCTTGGGATCCAATAACAGATTCTGAGGCTTGATATCCCGGTGGCAGATGCCCAGCGAGTGGATGTATGCGAGGCTTCGAAATAGCTGATACATATAAAGCTGGAAAGAGCAAAACAAATTTAAGAAAAACCCATAAAATGTAAAAGCTGAATAAACTATGGAAACTTTGGTGTCTCATAAATTTGAACGAAATTAAATTAGTTTTTTTTTGACTAATCGTTTGTATCTTGTATGAGAGGTCGTTCATAAATACCTTTATAAAACTAATGGGTATTGTTTGTTCGTCTTTGGAGTAGTGACGTGCCACTTTGTACACCGTCTCTGGTATGTACTCCAGCACCAGGTTCAGGTACACTTCGTCTTTCTGCAAAGACACAAACTTTAAGGCTAAATGTCGATAACCTCAACTTCGGCTATCATTGTCTATAAGTGGACATATATTATTTATTATATATTAGCAATATGAAGTAAACTAATTACATATATAGATATATCATGATTATGAAATAAAACAAATATTAATATATAGTTTAATGTTACATTTTACATTAAATAACAGAAATAGCAACACTTCCAATCAATTGTTTAATTCGACTCATCCCATTTTTTTAATTTTTAGCATAACTTATATACATAAAACTACTATATATAAGACTAGTTGAAAACTTTAAAAATGCAACATGCTTATGAAGTTATGCATTAATTTGATCAATTTTTAAGTGTAGTTCAGAATCTTATAGTTTATTTTAATATTGGATCTGTTATACGTCATTTGCATATTAAAGAAGTTAAATATAAAAAACGTACACTGTTTCTCACTGGTCAATTAGCACTCGTGTGCTGATAATGATAACAAACAGTCGTCACTGTGTGTATAAGTGCATCCAATTTTATGTGTGTTAATTTATATAAAATATTTTTAGATTTTTTTCATATACAACTAACCTCGTGACACTGAAAACAAATGTTGAATTCATACTAATGATATTAATTAATTTATATATATGACTGAACGTAAGATATAAGTAGTCAATGGTTATCATGGGGATATCAAATTGGCTCACGTCCAAAGGTTTTCAGCGAACTTATTTAGAAATCTACGATTTACAAAGGATTTTTACCTTGAACTAAAAAATGAATCAACTTTGTTATTGTAATTCTATAAACATTGTAAATTGAACTTTTTGTCAAGGAAATATGTTTTATGCAGAAATGAACTCTTTCCTCAAAAGGAAAAAACTAAGGTTAATAAATAATTCTTACAGCTATTTTTTCTTGTTTCATCATTATTACAAAACTTCATAATAAAATACAACCTCGTTAAATTCTTTGAAATGAAGATATTATAAACATCATAAAACCGTTGATTGGAAATAGTCTCTAAATACTTTGAAAATAACAACTCAAATCATATCAGAATTTCATGTCGTGTAAATTTACAATATTAGCTATAATTTACAATGATTTTGTAAACCTAATATAAATTTTCAATAACCACACTTTAAATCGTGACACTTCATTTGGTCTGAGAACAGTGTTAACAAAGACTTGAGCTGGCATGGAAAGAATTTTAGGGCAGCTTTTATTCAGCTTAGTTTGATATTGTAGACGTAAGCTATATACTATCTATATAAAGATAGCTTAAAAACTTGTAATAAAAATCGCCGGTAATGAAGTGTTTGTACTAGTACATGTCATCGCTAACTAATATTTAATTCATTTGGCGGGAAGCGATCACAGAGCCGCCATTAAACAGGCCTGCCACGAATGGTTGACATTTAATTTAATATTTTTGTGTCAGGATTTTACAACCGTCATGTTTAAAGAGAAAATGTTTCTAGGAAATTAGTTGATTAGTCCATACATATAAACTAAAAAGAAAACTGTTTTAGTTTACAAAGCAAAGCGTTTAGTTTGACTTTTTATGAACGATAATGTAAGTGTAATTTGACTTTTATATTTTATAATTATTAAAATATATTACATAGTAGCGAATAGACTGTTAATAATAATATCTAATTAAAGCGTGAAGAAACCATTTATGATCGTGTTGGTTTATTCTATACCATTATAGGTACTCATTTATTAAAAGATGAAATTGAACCGCGTGCCAAAACAACCAGTGATAGTCAGCAAGGGCGTCAGGAAATGTCACAAGTTTGACATTGAAGGGACCAAACATAGTAACTTCAAACATTTATCTGAGTTATGTAGATTTTGCTAGCAACTCTCCCCCTTCTTTCTACACGGAAACACAATGTGCAGCTTGTGTTTCTTCTTATTATTTTGCAATATTCATTTATATTCGCGTATTACGCGATTAACTTCAAAACTGTTTAGATTAATTTTTAATTCCTTTGCAAAGCGTGGCAACATCAGTTGGTACTAATATAAATATCATAGCCGTTTACGATTTTATAAGAGAAAAGTAAAAAGTCGGTTATTATTATTTGTTATTATAAGTTTGACAATTTTTATAATTTATTACTATCCTCTTTGTAAAGTCCCTTCCCTAAATTTGTATAACATATTGAAATCTGCAAAACCTACACGATCTTAAACATCACTATTCTTTGGCACTATGAATTTGACATATTTATCTTCCATCTTTGTCCCTAACATACGTTCCGATAAGGACCCCTAATATTGAGATGTTGATGACGTCATATCAAATAATTAATAATGATTGAACATTGGAATATTGAAGTTTGACACAAACTATATTGATAGATCAGACGAAATCTTTATTAGGACCGAATGACAATATTGTCTATCTATTGAGCTGATCGAAGCGAATCTTTTTACCGGTCAACTCTATCAAATTTTGTCCGTTATCTCATCCTACACCTATCAAGCTATAATAACCAAATTTGGACCAGTTGATTATAATATGCCCACCTTTCTATACTTAGATTTTGAAAAAAATACTAATTGTAGAATAAGAGTAATTTGTAATTAACTTTATTTTTAATAAAAACGTTCTATTGCACGCGCAGATGGTAGTCTTACTATGACAGACATATGTATCATTTTTAGTCAATGATAGACATTGGGAAAATCGTATCAAACTAAAGTTTTCGCTCAGCTTCTTCCGCTTGCATGCTGGCGGTATTATGACCCTAGTATTACAACTATAATAAATTTCCTTCATAAAATAAGTATTAACAAAATGAATGTTCGTGTTTTGATTAAGCAGAGTGCAAAAATGAAATGTTTAATATTTATAAACAAAAAAAAACACAAGCAAAGTCTCGTCTCAAACTGTTTCATGTCCAACTAATACGTCAATGGTAGTGAAATAGCACTTTCGAGATCCAGTCGTTTTAAAAGCTCATGACTGTGACGTGATCACACTCGCTCTGTATAGTTGCATCAACACTGCACCAGGCCTCGCAGGTCACCGACCGATATATCATATTTTTCTATACAAAAAATATGTTAATCGGTAACCTTAGCCCGAACAGACCTAAATGTGCGTTAGCACGCTAGCTTAATAATCTTATATTTTGTTCATGAGACATACTGCGACTTCTAGAGACTGCATTGCGTTTAGGAGAGAGCTAACCGCATCGGGCACTGCCACCTTCCCCAGATAAAACACAAATAACATACTCTTATTAACTCTATTAGTACATGGTATACAACATAAATAAATAATATTAACTAATATCAAGACAGACACTAGTACTTGTTATATATGCATAATATTATGACACAAGATAAGTACCTTTTCTCCGCTGGAGTAAAAGAAGTATTTCAATTTCACGATATTACAGTGCTCCAGCCGTCGCATGATTTGCAGTTCTCTGTTCTGTAACGTATTACAATTTTCTTTTATGAGGAAATATGCTAAATTAATACTATAACTGATTAATGGTAATTGATTAAATTAGTAATATTAATAATTTCAAATATTAAAATGGTAATCAGATAGATCATGATGGCACTACACACTAACCTTAAACCTCTTGTCCTGGAGCACCTTCTTGATGGCTATGAGCTCGCCGGTGTCGCATAGCTTGGCCTGGTAGACGACGCCGAAGCTGCCGTTGCCGATGAGCTTCATATCCGCATAGCTCACCTCCTGCGGCCTGTCTGGGCCCTGCCCCGGCGTCGCTACCACGGTGGTCACCTTGGAGCCGTCCTTGCCTGTAAACATATTGTATAGATAATTTATGTCAAGTACGAATTTATTTCATATCTAATATCCCGAAACGACCTTTAGGCTATATTGAGTTTTGTAATAAATACAGAATCTTAAGCATCACCAAAAACCAGTAGAAGCCATGATATATTATGTACCAAATTGAATTATTTATTGAAGTTACCAGGTACAAATGGACCACTTACAAGCTCATCGAAAAATCATAAATTTGACCCACTTATGACAGTCTTAAATAATTTATATATTAAACACTTCTAATATAAACTGTTTAAATTGTAACATGCTAAAATGAGTGACATTATAAACGGAATTATTAATTACTATTAAAAACGGTGAAGAAAAAATTATATTAACAATAAATGCAAGCAAAATATTAAGGGTAAGTACCGTCAAAAGTGAAATATTAAATAAATATACTTTCCTAGTTAACGATGTCTACGCAAACCTGTTTCGTAAGTCTCCGCTTACTGTCTATAATCTGATTAGCTTCACAAGGAAGCCTCTAAATTCTAAAACAACTAAAGATTTTAAGGATATAAATAGACTATTATGTAGAATTATCCGGCTATACGCATGTTATTATTATCAGAATTTGTCTAACTACTCTCAAACGCATTCGGGGTCCTCATTCATGAGGTCTGAGCATGGCGGAACCGCGGCGTGAACTGCTAAGGACCCCGAATGGGTTCCAAACTAGTTGGCCAAATTCCGATAATAACGTAAGTACAGCTGGATAATTATACGTAATAGTAATCATGGATCACAAAAGTATACATAACAAAACTATAAGTACATAAACATTATGTTCTGTTTAGAAAATTATAATTTGTAAAAATCGATTTTTTTAACTACGTTCCGAAAAAATATAAGCAATATTATAAAAATTTCAGTCTTATTAAAAACAGTGGGTTTTAAATTAAAAAAAAATCTATGATCACGGGAGCATGTAAATGATTACTTGCTGTGTTTCCTTCAAATGTTACATCGGTATAACTTTTAATAATATTCAATTGGAGATATTTAATTGTGTCCATGATATGATTTAATTTTTATTAAAATCCATAATTAATATGTCACTAAAATTTTTATATATTTTTTTGGTATTTTCAATAAAATTTAAACCAACTAGAATTGTATTGACAACATCAACATTCTTTACAGGATAAATATATAACTTATATATATTGACAATTCCCGAAAAAATCAATCACATTTTTTTAAATTTATATTTAAAAAAAAATCTTTTTATTAATTGAATTTATTATGACAATCAATAATTTCTTCTGAATATATAATTAAATACAGTTTATCCGCAAAAATTAGTTTAAATTAATTATATATATAAATTCCAAGAAGGTGAATACATTTTTTACTATTTATTATAAATTCAAATAATCAATAACCTATAATTTTATTATAACTTCGAGGAAATCAAATAATAAATGTTCAAGCAAGGAATTGTACAATACATTAAATAACTACCTAAGCATGTTACTACACTTGTTTAGTCAGTCTGAACAGCCGAGACACTTTCCTATCTTCTTTCATATATTTCTAGTGTAGTATATATATGGGTCCACGCAAGCGGGGTTGGCCTCGCGACGCAGCGCGCGCGAAACAAAAACGTTGTATATGTTAACTATATGGGACACATTTTATCAATTATCTCGAAAACTACAATTAAGATTCATGATTTTCAATACAGACAGAGTTTTGCTCATTATGAGCATGTGTGCAAAATTTCGTGCGTGTAGCTCGTCAATTGAAGTAGGAGTAGGATAATAAAGAGTTGAAAATTAGGGTAGTAAATAGCTTCGCTTCGCTCAGCTCAATAAACAAAGAAATTTATCAAGTCAATTGAATTGGGAAAGATATTAAAAGTCAAGACAAGTAAGAACCTCATGTGCAACGATCTTTCGACACGTTTCCAATAGATAAGATATTTTACAATGTTTTCATGTAATTATTTCATTTTACGAAATAATATATAAACTTCTTTCAGACTGCGAACTACTGTACCCCTTCAAATTTTGGTAAACCGTCAAGCTAACTCGAGGAACCTGCTATCTGCAAATCAAGTTCTAATATATATTTACTATATTTATTGATTTTTTTCTTCTTACATTTTTAAAATATATTTTTTAATAAAATGCCTAATAATACGTAATAATTTAGTAACTTGTAAATTTAAAGTGACCCCTTTCGGTGACGGGACAATCTGTTTTAAATATAGAAAAGGTATTATAATATTCTTAAACAGATTAATGTAGATTAATAAATTAATGTAGAGGGTTCAGAGGTAAAAATAAGTAAATGAAGAGAATTAATAATATTAATATAAAATATATAACAAGTATTATAGCTATCACAGCTTTGAAAAAAAATACCTGGCACACTTATTTGAACACACACACATTGAAAATCATTAATACAATAGATAAAGTTTGTGGGTAGATCTCTGTCTAATGGGATAATACAGGTTAGAAAAAAAAGATATATATTATTTGGTGTAAGACAGGGATGGCGAACTAATGGCACGCATGCCACAACTGGCACCTTTGAAAATTTTAGTGGCACGCATAAAAACAATTTTTTTTTTTAATTTTTTTAATAGAATTTTTTAAAAAATTATTAATCCACACTTAATTTATAACTAATGATATAAATTTGTAGCACTGAATACCTATTTTGCGTATTTTGCATATTGTTTTTTTGTAAAACATTGATAAATAAACATTTTTTTAAGAATGGTTTTCATTTGTTTATTTTATTATACTTACGTATAGTCCGACACCCAACATTTGGAAAGAAATTTTATTGTGGAATGTTACCTATTTGAACAATATTTTTTTATTTTGTGGCACTGACATCAAAAAAAAATCGCCATCCCTGGTGTAAAAGATCAGATACACTTTCTAAGCTATGAAGGGAATAGAGTAAATTAGATAAACGAGGACAAACAAGGGTGCAGAACGTTTAACTTACGCCAATAAACGTATGTAGGTGTGCCCGAGGCTTTAGCTTTTAATTTGACAGCTGGATACGTCATAACATAGCTTGCTGATAAGTCAGTGTTAAGAATTCAAGTTAATTACATGTTCTTCTCAATATTCATGATGATTGCGTGAAACGAAGTCAATGTCATGTTTTTGAATTTGCATTAAAACTATTTTACGGATATAAAATATTTTTTTTGATATTTTTTTTTAAATTTAAACCAGACGTTTCGAATGCTTAGCAGCAAACTTTTCGCGGTAAGACGAGATGGTTTCTGTCTGTCAGTCAGTTTATTTGTCACCTACCTCCAACGGTTCCTGAGTTTACGGGCATAGCGTTCAGGATGCACACAAAACGCACTAACTGTATCTATTTTTGAAATAGATATCTGAGACATAGAATTTTATTTAATTTAATATATTTATATTAAATTATAAAACATGAATTTAGTATATTAAGTGTTCTAAAAGCGAGCTATAATATTAAAAATCGTCTTGATAGTGAAAGTGTCAATGAATAACGAATTCAAATTGCCAAACGACTTTCCTTTTATAATCTTTTATGATACACTGGATGGTGCTATCAGCACACAGCATCAATAAATTAAATCTAATATTTTTCTCATATTAATTGATAATTTATCACATTTTACGGTACAAAATTAATTATAAGCAACGGTTTTAATTCAATTACCCAAATCCCAAAAAAATTCAATCAAAATACGAAAACTGTCAGACCTCAGTTTTCTTTAGCCTTTTTTTTTTATATACGCAGTCACGAGACAAATTTTAAGTTGTTAATCTAAAAATGACACTTACAGAATATTTTATTAAGGAATAATTTTGTTAATTGCCATCTGAAGGTTATAGTAATAATTATAATTGAAAGTCAATACTGTTGTAGAAAAAAAAATGGTGAACAAAAACATTACATATATTTCTAAAATAAATTCTTATCTATTCTCGTATTCTATTTGCGAAATAATATCATGTACGTAACTGAAGCTACTAAGGCACACAAACACACAGAAACTAACAATGAAAACAAGACAATAATATCAAATTCTAAAAATAATAGCAACAATCCTCAAGATGAAAACAGCCAGAAAATTGTTGCCTTTCCAGACAATATAAAAAAAATGAATATGAAATAGTGATAATAGTACTACAACCGATCTATTGTGCGCCACGTCTAGCACTTACGATGCGAGGCGGCGGGTTTCTTATCCGAAGCCAGCTCGGTCTTTTTAGGTGTATCCACGTCGCCTGTATATCGATGCAAAATACAAAAGCAACATTAGAACATTCAAATGGACACAGAGGTATGAGACAACAAATGTAGGTGTGATTCTTATGAGTGACATGAACCGAAATTTCTAACAATCAAAACAAACTCACTAATGGAACGTCGCAATTTCTTACAAAAAGTAGAAAGGCGGTCACGAGCTCGGCTCAATTGGCCGCTCTTGTCGCTGTCAAGTAAGCGTAGCAGCGAGGGCTCCGAGCGTGCGCCCACTTCGCCGACGGGGCGAAGGACCATGGTCGCGGGACCTTCCGACACTCTCAAAGTCTCTATACATGTTGGACCCCCGGGACACTCCAGCTTGACGGAGGAACGCACGCGAGCGCGCGTCGCAACAAACTGCCGGTATACCTAACGTGACACCCCGCCCCGCCCGTTCAGCGCGCTTACTCGCCGGTCGGACCTCGGTAAACTCATGACAATGAGATATTCAACCTTCGCAAGTCGCAACTATTAGGCGATATATACTAAATACTTTCTACCCATTACTATATTTAAAAACATCACAGTGTGATAGATGAAAGAGTAATAAGCGAACAGATTTTTGAGTAACTTGATTACTTAACCTTAGACATATTAATTATTTTTATTAAATATTGTTTAATAATATTAACATTTGAAACAATACAAAACCAAAAAAAGTGAGACAGTAAGATAGAAAATGTCATTCGTGACAACTTACAATGCCAATCTCAAAGCAACAATCTAAGTTTGATCTGATCAGTATCACACAGCATGCGAGCGTGTTCATCTCTTTAAAGTGTCGCTAATAATTTAGTCACATGACGTCAAATGTTTTTAAACTAACACTTGGTGTTAAAAATCTGCGTACACAAAGTACAGCGAGATCAACAAACCGGTGCAGTACAAACCGCAGAGTTATTTATACTTTCTTTGTAACTTAACTATTCAATATTTACAGTATTTTCAACGAAGTTGCAATCATCAAAATTTACTGCAGATTATTTATACTATTAATTCTTTTAATTTGTCTCTCAGGAATACAACACGTAATTCTTGAACATTTCGGAATAAATATGTATTATTCTATACGTATAGTTTGATGTTAAATGGATCAAATAAGTAAATTATTGTCGACACACTATAATTATTCTATTAGGTATAAGTGACAGATTGCGTCACTTGTCTCTTTCAACTAATGGGGCTTCTTCATCAGTGTAGGGAATGCCAAAAGTTTCATATAAGTATAAAGTCAACGGCATATATTTCGAAAATAAAAGATTTCTCATATAACAAAATAAATATAAATATCTTCTTCAGAAATTATCAATTATTTTATCTTATTTTTTGTGACTGAAGTTGCAAATTACAACCCGTTTCTCGCGCCTGTCTTTGCAAAAACAACCTAACTATGAATTGAATTTGTAGGAAGCAATCCAATGTGGTTTTCAATCTCGGATTATAGATCGATTATTAATTTCAATTTAACTTAATGTGTAAAGTGAACAATATTATTTATCAGTCTTCTGCATAATAATAGGAACAGATCGAGATTTAGATGAAGATCTTTGAAGAATAAAGATTTTAAAAAGAAGATACATGTCGGAGCAAACGCAATTAAAATTACAAGGGAAATATTTTTTTGTGAATTCGAAGTTAAAGCTCATAATTTCGAAATATATATATATTTTTATGCATTCGAAGTTAATGCTCATAATTTCATCTGATCGAAAGTGGCAATATAGTCGAAGGTGGTAAGGAGCCTTAACTTGGTACGACCTTATCCACTCTCGTCTTGAAGACATCCTCTTTTTACTCGGACGGAAAAACGAACTTAGGCAAGCTGTTCCAGTCCTTCGCTGTGTAATTCAAGAAAGAAGAAGCAAAAGCGCATTAGCGAGATATACTCGACATGTGTATGAAAGGGGATGGACAAATTAATTCTTGAAATTGCACACTCACTAAAATGTGTCCTACAGAACACTGTGAGACTTGCAATTCTACGCCTTTGTTCGGAGACGTGAAGCTTGGCATCACCCAATTTAAGGTCGTCAAGCATCCTCTTTGCTCGAATCAATTGTCCAGAATTCAATAACGTAGATTTTACGAACGTTAAAATTATGTATTACCTACATTTATTATTATAACCTATTACTTATTAGTATAATTTAATTCGTATTAAAAATATTGACTTATTTTCAAGCAAATTATTCCTTAATAGACAAAAAAATGTTATGAGGTCTACAATGAAAATACAAGTACCTCCTCATTTTTAACTACAATTCATTTAACAATTGTAGGAAATTGTGTATTAAAATATATTCTTTTGAAAAACTTGTCCATAACATTAAATGTACGATACCATCTGCAAAATTGAAGTTTATTCGTAATAATTATTGTATTCCTTGATGAATTATATATTTATTTAAGTATAAAAAAATATATGTTAACATGGTCTGCCATAATATATTAATATAATAAAGGACACAAAGCCGATTATTTGTCATTAACAATGTAAGGCGATATGAAACGTCTGAATGTCGTTTGTAATTACAATATTATATATGTAATATACAAAAATTTTCTGGACATTAGCCATATGATAACTAAAAACACGAGTTGCATTGTGTTTGAAAAATGCAAATCATATTATTTGTCATAACTGGTAATACTGTTGTTAATCTCACTTATACAACCCTGGACAAAGTAAACAGTAATAATCTTATGTAACAGTCCTTTCTATGGTATACCTTAGAATAATTGGATAATAACTTTTGGAGAAGTTAGTTGGATTCTTTGAAGTTATCAAACATGCTTTTACTTTCTTTATCTTAGAAAATACTCCAAAAAAATTGAGGCTCTTATCAGAGAATCCAGGAACCAGTTCAGATATACCAAACATTACAAATTAATTTTTGCATTTTAAAACGGAATTTCGAGTGTTAATTTTAAAGTTTTTCCTGAGGATATGATACAATGTTTTTTTATTATTTTCGTGTGAACATTGTAATCATAATTTGAATACAAATCTCGCAGTTAAACACAGTAACGCAAATTAATATTTTTGTAACCAGGCATAAGTCGGTCACACATGGGGGCACACATTGTTAGTGGAAGTCGACACCCAGTAGTCTGTGTGCTATAGTCTATGAAAGCGTCCAAGGCGACATTGTCGCGCAATAGAAGGACGGGTCGGACCATCTCTGACGTATACGTACTACGTAGACGTCTTACGACTGTGCCATGTATGTTACTAAGCGCATCTCAATTACGAAACCAAGCTTAACACTATGAGATGATGGAATAAACTAATTTTAATTAGCGAAAAAACCTTTGGAATTAAAGAAAAATTATGTTCATTATCTTTTTGTTTAATAGGTATGAATCTTCCTTTAAAAACCATAAACTTTAGCGTAGTTATAAATAATAATTCATCTTCATGTATCACTAAACGCAACACTATTGAAAAATATTTTTTGGCAGTGAATGCTCGGTGCAACCGTAGTGACTTTTAGAAAGGGTTTTCAATTTTGCGGCATCTTGAAACAAATCTTAAAAATTTACTTGTGATAACTTTCATGTCGCGATTAAAGCAGAGATATAAATCCCAATTCGTATGTACATGTGATGAGATAACGGTAGCGTGTTTGTGTTCCTAAAACAAGATTTCTAGAATCAAAACCAGATTTATTAACAAACTAATGCGAACTATAACTCTGATTCCCTGGGCCTCAAATGTGTTTTTTCGAAATAATAGGTCACTTAGACATTAATGTCCTGATTAAGAAAGTTATTGTAAACACCCCGATTATAGATATAGTTTTTTTGTGACGTGTCTTAAATAATTCTAGAAACTTTTTAAAACCATGCATGCGCGTGTGTGCGCATGTGTGCGTATGTGCATGTGTGTTTGCGTGCGTGTGTGTGTTTCGGCTAGATTTACTCGAAACTTGATTACGCAATTGACTTCTTTTTGGTACTAATTAATGCGTTTTCATGAACTTAAAGCCTATTAGTTTTCCAGCAAAATCAACTAAAAGGTAGTTGCAATACCAATCGACGCGATTTAATGCCAATGTCAAAAATGATCACAATTGAAAAAAAAATACAAAAAATTTGTTTCTTTATATATATTATTTAATTGTATTAACTAAAGAACTCCAAGAAAATTCAGAGAATTATATATTTATATCATAAAATCTTAATAAGTGCTACTGGATTTAAAAACTACGAAAGATATTCTCAATGTTTTAGTTAACATCTGAACCTGATACTTTAACTTTAAAAATTCTTTTGTATTCTTAGTCAGTCATTACAAGATTATGCTGTGAATCATCATGTAAAAAAAGATTTCATATACTTATTATTATTAGCTTAAAAAAGCAATGACAAAGGATAAAACAAAGAAAACAAGCCTTATGATATAGTATATAGGTATATCGATACAGTTACCATGACAGACGATGGGGAAAGACGTTGGGAATAACCCAGAAATCTATAAAACCATTTCAAGCTATTAAAGAAATAAATTACGATGAACTTTAAACAAACATTAATTATTTTATTAAAGAAAAAAGGTAGAACCTTTTTTTATTAGACCAATAATCAAACTATCCATAATGTTAATCAGATGTGACATCGTAAAATGACAGAAAACTAAATGACATACAGAAAAATAACAAGTTTTTAAGAAGTTTTGATCTCAGCAGTGCTTTGACCTCTTTTGTGTTGAAGAGATTCTTCACTAGTGATTAGTTCTTGAACTTGACAACGGTGTCTTTACCATGGCCTTTTACTTCTTGAAGTATTCTAGAAGTATCAACGCTTGCGTTGGCAATAATGAATGATTTTGAATGATTCAACTTAATATATAACAAAATAGGTTAACATTTTGATAAATTACGCAGTTACAAGTTCTAATTATAAATATAACGTTAAGGCTGGAGGGTTAATTAAGTAAAGGGTTAGTAAAGTTTATTTTAATGCGTGTAAAACTACACATAAAAAGTGACTGAAATATCGAATAAACGGTCTCTGTCACTCCAAATTTAAAATATATCTGATCTTATCGCATGTCAAAGAACATATCGTATAATTTTGAATAACACTCATAAACTGTTACGACGATGGCTTTCTTTATCTTTAAATTATCGCTTATTAGGATGGTTTATTAAAATGTGTTACAATATTAATATAAATAATTTACAAAATCAGATTGATACAGTAATAATAATAATATAAATTTACCATACATAATAATTTGTAGAATATAGCGTACCAATATTTTTTGATGTGACCGCAGTTAGCTCTGGCGACTTAGATGGCGCACGGCTGATGCCGGAATCAGCATTCACTGTATAGGTACCACGACGACGCAACATTATTGCTAGAATCTTTATAATGTCCACTCAGCATTAAACCAGCACACACAGAGTGTCCTAACATTATCGTTCACAACGCTCAAACAACGAAACCTCGGTCTTAACCTCAGCTTGAAATACGTATGTTCACGAATCAATAAATTTATCACAATTAAGAAATTTTAAAAAGATTCATAGTTTTCATTTCATAAGCTTGCACATACGAGTTCTAAGTGGGTTACGGAACTGATTAATTGTTTATTAATATGCACAGACGATAGCAACCAGTGACCACTGTTTCGACGCAAGATTTGAATGCATCGGCGAAAGGCGAAACCCGAGAGTACGTTGGCACGGTTATGACGCGAATGGCACTTGGCAGGATGGCGTGCTCTTGCCTCGACCGCGAGATAGCAAGATCGCCGACACCCGCTGATAACGTAATCGATAACACGGACAAACGCTAATAGAAACAAGAGCCAGATGTCACTATTCCTAACGTCAAGTTATCTGCTCGATGCAAAAGATTGTTCGTAGATTTCAAATATTAAATTGGAAATAAAACTAAGTATTCAACTTATTATAATTGACTCAAATATCCTAAAAAGGTCAATTAATATAAACTATAATGGCGACCTCGTAAGTACCTAAGCCATGGTACACATAACCAAGGTTGTGTTGCATCTTTATCAAAAATTCAAACCTGACGTCCAAGAGGTATTCAACTGCAAAGGGGCGGCACGGGTGCTGAATTTTGTAACATGTACATATATTATTTCACAGTATGTTAACTAATATGTTTATTAGTAAATTAATTATAAAATAGGTTTTATATTTTCTAGGTATTAATTTCGTCTTAAAATCTCAACACTTTTTTTTTAAGCATTACAAAATATTTTAGTTAGGTTTTTTTTAATTTGAAGTTTGTTATACTACATAATTATCTAGGAATACAAAATAGTTAATGTTAATTATAAAAAAATGATGAATTAATTACTTTCACCAAAATTATAAGCTAATTATTCCTAAAAACAATTAAGTAACCACCAGCTGTCATTAGTGTTAGTCTTTTTGTGTTTTTTAGTAATGATTTCCAAATCATTAACAAAAAGTGTAAGTGGGTCTTGGATTTAAAGAAAAATCTAACGATTTTTGAATTTAAATAGCAACTTTATTGAAATTAAAAATCCGAACGATTATTTTTTTTATAAAATATAGAATAGTTATTAAAAATATGCTGTCTGTTCGCTCATTACACAAAAAACAGTTGACAGATTATAGCAAATTTTTATGTGATAATTTATCGTTTGATATACGGTATTAGACATACAGATTAAGTAACGGGCAAATATTTTGCAATAAATCTTTTTAAAATGTATTTCGATTACGTTACGAGTTTCTAAAAATACGACAAAAAAAAACAACAAACATTTAAACATTCTTTGTATCGTCTTCATAAAATATAACATAATATCCTTGTAATAATATAATCGCGATTTGGTTAAAAAAAATTAACTTTTACTTGCAGATTACGTATTAGGTTAAAAAAATATTTTAACATTATTTACGGGGAATTAGCACACGGCCATTCCAGATATTTTCATATCGCCATATTTATATATGGTGACGTGACGTCATGAGACGCCCTCTTCCCCCTCCATAACCCTTTTATTTGAACTTATAATACTCACTTTTTTTGTTTACTTTATATCCTATTATTTAAACACAATATACTTTAAATTTTAAATCAAGAACTGAAGATTTATTATTTTACAGACTGTAGATTTAAGTATATCATATCAATTCAATATCTTTTCACATTCCCAAAATTAAGACAGTCTTGTGCAAAACCAACAGACAACCTAATCCTATAAAGATATAATTTCTGCCTTTTGTGTGGAAAATCCTTAAAATTACAAGTTATGTTAAAAGTGTGTTATATTTGTTTAAAAAATTTTAATTTAAAATTTAAGTTTTAATTAATACTTGTTACTTTTATCATTTAAAAATAAATTGTGTTCTATATATTTATGTCACAATAATTAAATGGGTTGGTAACAAGTTACATAACTAATTATCTTTGTTAATATACTCTTTAACTTATAAATTGTCACATATTTGGTTACATTACCAACATTCTTCATTTGCAAAATTTATAGCAACCAACATTAAAATTCTAAAAAAAAAGGGTTCTTATCCCTTACCATTACCCTAATTTATATAACTTGTTAATATGTTGGTCAAATTTACAAGTCGAATGACTTACTATGTTCTGTAAAATTATTGCCTAATAAGAATTCTTCAAATCAAAATCCTTTTAACACTCAAAATTTAATTTATATAACAAAACCAACACCCAACTCCATATAATCGTTAAGATAAAGTTTATTAAGTAATATAATAATGAATTTCTTATTTAAATATGTAATTTATTTTTTATAATGTACATGAAATGTCAACTTTAAAAGTAATGCAGGTTTTAGTTACATACTAAAAAACCCAACTAACCATTCTTTCTATGAAAAAAAAACATTGAAAGCTGCATTTTAAGAGATATCTATTAAATTGTACTTTGAAACATATCTAAATATTAAAAAAAAATAATGTACTGTAATTTGATAACAGAACTGAAATACATTAAAGATACACTATAAGAACATATATTGAGATATAAGACCCTCATCTGGTCTACTAAATATGTTGACTATGCTGGGTTGGGAAAAAAAACTGTTTATAAAATTACAAGTATGAATACAAAATATACATTTTTTTATTCCTGTGATCTGTTTGTTAGAATAAACATCCACTGTATAATTGATTCTTATATGTTAAATCAGTTGGTAGGAATTGAAGCACAAAGAGAAGCAATTGAAATATGTGTAAATTAAATCAAGTGAATCTTCATCCTACTGATCTAACTATTATAGCAAATTAAAAAATCTAATTAATGGTCTAGTCACACAAAAAAATCAGAGGTAATAAATACAACTAGCTTAATTATAGTTAATAAAAATATTGCTAATAGTAATATTGCTAATACATCTCATGCAGCTATTGATACAGATACTATTAAAATGGAATAAAATATATATTTTATTAGCATTTCCAGGTCCTATCACTAATTACGTCATTGAAAAGTAACCTCAAATATTATTTAAATGGCAAGTTAATCCGAATTTACTTATATTGGAATATATTTTATCTGACTATACTTTCGTTACTTTTAAGTGTATGATGTTCTTCTAATAAAAACCAATTATTTTATACCCAATTATTGTTTTTTGACATGATATAGCTGTCACACATCGGCCAAGGCTTATGTGGCAAACCCATTTCAAAGATTGAAGCCATTTTTATGAATTTTAATAGTGGGAACGTACGAAATCGATATTGATTTCAATAAAATGGTTAAAGGCGCTTTAAACCTACGTAGATTTTAATTTTTAAAGCCGCACGAAAGTGTCAGTATAGGGAAACGTCACAGTGTAAGAAATCACGATGGCCGACAAAGAATGGTTAGGTGGTACTCACTGCTAATTTTTACGCCTCCTAGAGGTGGTTTCGGTGGTTGATTTTCAAATGTCTTACGAACGGATTTGCTGCCCTCGGCGAATGACGTGGTCCTAGGGCGTCCGCTCATTATTATAGGTATAAAATAAACGGCCGAATCCTGAACTTCATAGATACTACTTCACATTTCTCGTTACCACCCTTGCTTGCACTCGCACTGAACTCTCTCACTTTGCCGACGAAATACAAAGTTAGGAATTCGAATAGTCAAAACTAAAGCACTATAATACAGTTAAAATGATAATAAGATTGCCTTACAACGATTTTATAAGATCATTTTGCTAGATTTTTAAAATTTACATCAATAATGTGACCGACAAATTTTTAGTTTCTTTGGACTTCACAGACTTTATGCTCGCTTGCTCATTCGGCTAATTTCGGGTTTCGCTCGGTTCATGTTCGGACCTTCGATTAGTGACGTAGTAAGAAACGTTTCTATTAACGCATTACAATATTAATAATTTCAATAATATTAATTATTCAAAATGTACTTCAAAATTTAAAACCCTCTTTTTATTTGTCTATAATTATAAATGTTTATTTTAAATTACAAGGGTTGAATACTTTATAATTTACAATTATTCGATTCAAACAACTGCGCAGTAACTATTATTGTTTCCTATCATAATGCACGGACATTGGATATATAGTATTTTAGATTTTAATTTAGACGTACCTCTTAAATGTTTAAAATTGGACTATCCTTCTATAATGTAATTTTTAAATAGTGTAAGATTATATTAATTATAAAAGAATACAAAATCTTATTCGTACCCGTCAACTCAATCGCTATTGTTGCCACGGAAGATTATAACATGTAATATAATTTAATTTTTTACTATTCATTATAAATTTAATAAAGGTATATGCTAAGTATATGAGTTTTTATTAATTTAGAATATTTAGGAAAAAGTAACTACGCAGCTTACTGCGATATTTATATCATCAAATAACCTTATCAATTGCGCATACCGCTCTCGTCGTATTAAAGTCAACAAAAAACATTAGCTCGGACGACCACTTGATTCACTAGTCAGTAGTCAGGCAATCACATCAGTTGCGCGTGCGCATCGAGTGGGGTTAGTGGCTCGCAAGTGTAGTTAGTAATACCTTCCGATAATGTAAATAACTTTTATATAATAACCAAAGTGAGTGTCATACATCTATGATGGAGTGCTATACATCAGATAGTGGCGATAGCGACAGTAGAGAACAAAAAACACTTGACCTATCTAACCGTTCGTTGGATGCTGTCACAATATCATCGGAACTGGGGAGCATTATCGACGAAAAGAACTGTGCCGAAAATTACGAGATTTTTTTGTTATATAGCAATCGTATAAAATCACTACCGGAGTCCATAAATCAATTTAGAAATTTAAAAATTCTAGATGTAAGCAACAACAGGCTGACCTCGCTCCCTGATATTCTTACAAACTGTCCGCTAACTTCATTGATAGCTAAACACAATCACCTAACAAATGAGTCTCTTCCAAAAAGTTTTCAAACAACAAAAAATACACTCAGAGAACTTAATTTAAGTGGAAACAGAATTAACTTCTTTCCGGAACAAGTATTACAATTAACTACGCTTAAATACCTTTACCTTGGCGGCAATCTTATTATGAATATTCCAAAGGATATATGGAAGTTGAACAGGTTAGTATTAGACAATAGAGCTTATTATTATTTGTTGAATTTTATTGTATTGATTATATGATATTGTTATTGAACTTTGATTCAGTAAAAAGATTAGCTTTCTATACCCTTTAAAAAGGATGGATTAAATTTAACACATCCTGAAACCTACAAAATATATACTATGTATCTTATTTTCCATACGCTCCAATATGCATTTAAGTATAATTTATTTTTATAAAAGCTTCCCACCAAACCAATTATTATCGTCCTCTTTATAAGAGTTTATGTAAACATCTTTTGTCTTCATATATTTATAAAATATTGATGTTATTAGTAGACAGATACGTGCACACATACCCTCATTATTAAACAGTTAGTGCTTCTAGATAATAACATAATATAATAATTAAAACAAACGACTGTTGTTGTATTCACTTTATTATATTTTATATGACGTTGGTATTAACACAGAGATAATTCATCTATTCAAAACTCTCACATGTACACTAATTACATATTTTTATTATGATATACTATTTCTTAAATATAAAGGGTAATTATCTAATAACAATGATAGCAATAGACGATTATAAACAAGAACGACACAAATAAAGTATAGACAAGGATTTAAAAACAGGACATCTTATCATTATCTATACATATATCAAATTTATACTTATTTTATTGACAAGACCACATTAGTTATTCAATGTTTAAAAGCTTATTACCTACTCTGACTTACATTTATGTTTTAAACTGTGAATTTATCATAATGACAGTGCAGAGTTACATACGATTAGTGACGTCATTGTATAATAAAGCCAATTGTTGATAAGATAAAAGATAGTATGTATATTTACTTGACAAAAGAAAAAATACTAGATGTATGCAAATAATTAATGTTGATTTTCTATTTTAAAGGTAATAATTTTAATAAAAATATATAATTTTTTAGGGTTCTTGCAAAAGGTTAAGGATAGGATAATAAGATGTATTACTACAATATGTATGTTTTAAATATAAAAATAATTTTGACCTCGCATATAGGTGAATGTTTTGTATTGTACGTCAGAAACATAAAAAATTTTAGATTGTTGAACCACAAAGTTAAGTGAAAACGCAAATGCTCGGTTAAGCACTTGTATATGTATCTACTATGTAGACAGGTTATCTTCCTAGGTCACCTATCTAGTTTACCAGTGTAGTTAAAGTACCCACTCAATATCATTATATTAACTGTCACTAAACATAACCTCTAATTGTCTTATGCGAGCACTATACGAACACTCTACCTCTTTCAAATTCGTAATTGTTACCGTTTAAGGTACATAAAAATCTTTACTTTTTGACTTCTGAAATAAATGAAAGCTGCCAGCAACCATTGCGCACAATATTTTATATCAATTAAAACATTTTTCAAGTTTCAGAATAAATTCATACAAAGCGTAACCGGAACGTTATTCTGAAAATTATTACTCATTTCTTAAAATATCATTTAAAGAAATTAGGTTAATTTGACAAGGCCGTAAAAGATTAAATTTTGTTTTTTTTTGGAAGTACCTAAATTAATAAAGACCGAAGTCCAGTCCATGGTCTTATAACACTAGAACTCTTAAGGTGTTTTAATAATTTCTCGAAGTTATAATAATATTGTGAACAGGGATTGCCGTGTAGCGCTCCTCTGCAAGTTTAATAAGAACGATTGAAAATGAAATATCTTTTATAACAAAAAAAAATGTATTTCTGAAATAAAATAATTATTCAGTAGGTTTTTTAAAAATACTTTTTGGGCATCTTGTTTAATTTTAATTCACTAATTTGAAGAGCTATCCGTCCACAAAATATTTTACTGAGCTCTATGTTCTATCATGTTCTTGGCGATTTTTTTTTATAACTCATTAAATTTTTCTGATCATGGTCTTTAAAAGTGGACCAATTTTAGATTCTTTTACCAAAGATACGCCTTAATGATGAAAAGGACAAAGTTTAGATAAAAAGTTGCTCTTCGAACTATGTTTGTTGTTACGATGTCTTTTTATTGACACTTTGACCGCTATCTTAATTCAGTCAGTCAGACAAATTATAAAAATACGTTATAAACGGCTTTAAAACGACTTATACATTTATCCCTCTTCTTTCTTATGCTAAATTCTGCAAAGATTCTTCATAAAAACAAATAAGAAACTCAATATAATCAAATAACAGAAATGATAACACTTCGAACCAAGATTAGGAAAAAAAAAACACTTCTAAGAAAAACCAACTTGTTGACCAATCATAATTTAATCAAAATATTTTATTTACAGTTTGCAGATATTATCAATGGGAGGTAATCAAATTACTGAGGTTCCGGAATCTGTAGGCGCATTAACATCTCTTCAAGCTTTGATGCTCAGCGATAATCTAATAGAACAACTACCGGCAAGCATCGCAAATCTAAAGCAACTGAGATCGTTACTAATTGATAAAAACAAGCTAAAAACGTTGCCGACACAAATAATAAAATTGCGATGCTTAACAGAAGTAAGTTGAAGGTTTTGATTTTTATCTGTAGAACCTATATGCTATAAAATGGGGGAGGCCAACTCGTCGATCGCGGCCCCTAGGTCAGTCGATCGCGGGCAAGGAAAAAGTTAAGAATTAAAAGGTTTATTGCTCGCACGTATATTTTAAAAAATCCTAATGGGTAGATCGCAAAGAATTAGAAAGGCAGACAGATCTCGAGTCCGATTGAGTTGAACTTATCTTGTTTTGCTGTACCATGTTATAATCCAGATAGCTTGTGATCTACTATAGCTCGTAATCTAACTAAAGAAATCAAAGCACGTACGAAGGACACACGAGCTCAACGATGAATAATTTATTTGTAAACTAAGCAAACTATTATTTGGTAATAAGATAGATATTATGTAACTGCGAGTACCTATTTATCTAAATTATATCAGTTGTACATAAGATACATGTTGTCAATTCTCTACCTACATTTAAATAATTCTGTAATAGTAGGCAGAGAATAGAGCTTCAAGAGTACCGGGTCGTTACAATTGGGTCCCACAATCTTCCGATAATGATTTC
Source organism: Mechanitis mazaeus (assembly GCA_959347395.1). Classification (NCBI taxonomy): domain Eukaryota; kingdom Metazoa; phylum Arthropoda; class Insecta; order Lepidoptera; family Nymphalidae; genus Mechanitis; species Mechanitis mazaeus. Next base: position 10,014,939 of record OY365747.1, read on the forward strand.
ATGACAAAGTCCATCTGATAATAATAATAAAGCAAAAATACGTATCATTAATTTTCATTTTTATAAGTTTTTTGTGTCGATCTACGCAACACAAGACTACGTATCATAGTAGTATTATAGTTCTAATAAAAGACGAATATCATGGAGAAAAATTTTATTATTTTCACCAAACATTATTCCATCCATTTTAGCTTAGAACCATCTCAAGATACCTTTCGATTAAAAACCTCTTAGCAGTGTTTTTTTTGGTCGTTCGAAATCGTTATTTGCTCGGTTATCTTTATTTTATGATGCGTTTTAATTTTATAAATAAACATTATTTAATCTTCAAGTTCGGTAATAACACTCAAAAAAACCCAAGGGATTTTTATGAAATATGATTTGTGTGAAAATTGTCTATTGGGCTAAAATAAATAGATACTTTAAGATATTTGATTTATTATTATTTTTAAGTTTATAAAATCGACCTATTCTTAAATATAAAACTACTATTATTTATCTTTTATTTACTAACTAATTTAAATATATATTTCTAGGCCATGTCATTTATTGTACCTTTCAGTTGAGTCTACGTGACAACCCTCTCGTTGTAAGATTTGTTCGAGATATGACGCTTCAGCCAGCGTCTCTACTTGAACTGGCTGGTCGAACGATTAAACTACATGAGATACCGATTCAACCTGGTGATGTTCCTGCGACTTTAATGAAATATTTGACATCAGCCCAATGCTGTGTTAATCCAAAATGCAGAGGTAAAAAAACAATATCTACATATTTAAAAGGTTTGAAATGTGCAGTTGATCCGTGGTTTCCAGACAACAGTTTTTATGTATCGGTATGCCTTAAGTTCTTATTGTTAATTGGGCGAAGCGAGCGGAGCGCTCTACTGGAGAGAATTTGCATTGGTTTTACAAAGTTGGCATTAAAACGGCTTAACGGTTCGGTTTCAAATTTTGCACACATACCATGCCGATAAACTTTAAAAAATAAAAAAAATAAAAAATCATTGTCGTTGAGGAATAATGTCCAAAAAACATCACTCCCATAGAGTTCAATGTAAAAAAATTAGAGCAAATGTAAGGTCTACAATTACGACATCCCACACCAAAACAAGCCTTCGACTTGGCTCGCTTCGCTCAACATGCAAACGGCACCCGAGATTTCGCGATCGCAGCGAGTCGAAATTGAGGGTCTGGTGGCGTTCCTAGTAATGATTGTATCAATATCAGACATGGCAAGAGGCACCCTGGTGTCAGTAAGCTTTCATTGAATATATTGTTTTCGTTGGTTAGGACGGTTTTGAGGTCCTAATGAGACCAAAAAAAAATTAGAAAAATAATTGGATAAAATCGGCAAAACGGAACAAATTTACGATTTCAGTGGTGTTTCTGTTTAAAAGGATAGATTATTATTTTTTGTTTAAAGAATTTATTAATTTAAAATTGTAATAAATCTAAATTATTTCTTTTTTCAGGTGTATTTTTCAATAATCGAGTGGAACACATCAAATTTGTGGACTTTTGTGGTAGATATCGAATACCACTATTACAATATCTCTGCAGTTCAAAATGTATCACAGGAAGCTGGGAGAGTCGGGAAGCAGACAGTTATGCCCCTTCACATATGATGAGAAAAGTTCTTTTAGGCTAAACATTATGTTACAAGACATTTATTAAAACTGCTATAAAGCATTTACTTATATCATTAAGGGTATATTTGCCTTTGCTTGTCAATATTGTTTTTTATAATTTCTTTAAAAAAAATAAAAAAATGATCCAAAACAGGGAAGAAAAAGATATAATCTTGAGTAAGAATAGTCTATTGTTTATGTTTACAAAATTATGTACCTAATCTAAATGTTTTATTAATCTAAATAAATGTTATACAAAAACTAAATAGTTAGTTGTTTTCTTGCAAAAACTTCATTCTAGCATCTTTTCCTCTCTTAATGGCTCCTTTAAATAGCTTACAATATAGTTCAATGGCCACAGGTGTGTCATCATTGCCTGGGACTGGGTAGGTTACTAAATTAGGACTACAATTGGTGTCAACAATTCCAATTGTAGGAATTAACATTTTTGCACTATCTCTTACTGCTGTGTGTTGATTGAGTATATTGTTTTGGGTATTTAAGAAAATACACAAGTCTGGTAGCCTAGTGACTGCTCCAAATTGATGATTGGCATTTGTAAAAATTCCACCTCTCCAAAACCTAGTATGAGCATATTCCCCAGCTTCTTGTGCAGTTTTCTCAACTAAATGCGCATTAAGGGCATTCCTATTGAAGAAACATATAATACCTCCTCTATAGGCAATATGTGCAGTGAAGTTTAGAGCTTTTCGTAAATGTTCCGCTGTAATATCTAAATCAAAAATCAAATGGCCTTGTCTTGATCCATAGATGTAAGGTTTCATATAATCATTCAATGAACCCTCCTTATGTCCATAGTGCACCCCAGCCTCAAATAAATCCTTTACACTAAAAAGGTTGTGTACTTGAAAATAGTCTGGGTGGTCTAGGGGATTGTTCTTTGCAAAAGCGTTGCCTGGAAGAAACATTTAAAATTTGTAAATTACAAAATATTAATAGAAAAAATTGGAATAAAACAAGCAAAATCTTAGTTCATATTTTTTAACTTACCATCTGGATCTACCTGGACTTTCTCTGGCTGAGAAACTATTGAATAATGTCGGGTTAATGTAATACCATTCTTCATATGTAGTTCTGAAAAGGTAACAATATAGAATATTATTGAAAATGAACAACTGCATATAATTTTCAATTCATTAGATTTTATAGTACAAAACTTACTCAAACATCTTTGTAACATTATACGTTCAAATCTTTACAATGTAACCTAATTTTCTTAATAGTACATGCATAAATATTTGATATAATTCGTAAACTAGCAGCCACACCAAACGTCAAATTTAAGTGTCATGCACTGATGTCATGTATTGACTTAATGTTGTATTTATAATTAACAAAAAGATAGGCAGAAGTGCAGATCCTGACATTATCATATTGATGTACATGAAATTTTAGTAAATATCTAATCTTTTCTTAAGTTAAAATTTTAATATGAAATAGTTCAACTTCCATCGATCGTCCCGAATGGCAATAATCTCTGCTTTTATGAGATATATACCCTTTTTTCTACAAAGTAGGCCTATTTTTCATTAGCAATGAGAATTTAAACAAGGATGAGCGTATTAGCTTTTACTGATACGATAAAAATGTGTCATATATTGGATATTTCTTATAAAAAAAATTTACCATGTTTGGCAATTTTAAATAAGTTTAAACTTTTTTAAATAAAATTAAAATATATTAAATAATTTATCAACACGAACGAAACAAACTATCTACGATGTATATATATATTATATACCAGCCTACATGACGGTAGCCATATAAGTCTTTATTGTTATTTCAAAAGTCTTAACCAACGGATGTGTATTGTGTTAGCTTTTATTTCTGTATGTGAAATTTGATTAAAAATTTACATTGAGTTAATCAACATGTAAAAATGTAATAGCAGTTATTTTATAATGTCCGTTGATAATGACGTCATAAATTAACGGCAATTATTGTTTCGAATTTTTAGTATACTTATTTTTTTATTATTAAATTTAATAAAGGATAATTTGAAAGACTTTTTAAATAGAAAAAAACTTATAAGATATTTCAGTACCCTTGCACATATATTAATCGCAGAGAGAACCAATAAAAAAGAAATTTATGTATTGAATTTATTCTTGAATGTTAAATTTATAAATGAGAATAATCTCATTTATAAATTTTATATGCAAGGTACGATTGTGGATGCTTATTACGAACGAAGCAGGGAATATTTAATATATTTTTTGTATGATTTTATAATGAAGATATTAGTTAGGAAAAGAAATACATAGTATTAATACCTATAGTCACACGTCTCGCACCAAAAAGATCAAAAGCAATATATACAATAAGACAGCTCTTTTACACATTAAAAAAAATATATGATGTATTTTTCCAGTTGGGCATAAGACCAGTTACAAAATAAAGCAAATCATCTACCAAAGCAAAAAAAGGTATCGCATAATCGGTAATATTACTATTAAATTTGTAACTTGTTAAAACATAATGAGTGATACTATTTTTCATTTATAATTAGAAAATTTAATACAAGTCGTTTAGATCATTAGAATTTTTGTTAAGTTAGCTTAAAATTTCGAACTTATTCAAATATAGAATAAAATCACACCTCAACCACAACCTCAACTAAAACCACACAGTTATGAAACTCAGTACTTAGTACAGTTTCTAGTCTATGCCTGGATATTATCTTGGTAGTACGTGTTTTTATTACTCTGTAAATAGTTGACGTCTATCAGCTATCTACGATTGTCTTTGGAATAGTAATATAAAGATTTAGGGTTGTTTTTATTGATAATAATTTTATTTATACTTAAGTACAAATATTTTCATATTAGTGTGTCATGGGCCGAGAATAATTTCTTCTATTTAATAAAGTGAATTCTGACGTAAAAAAATGGCCAAATCCAAAATTGAAGAGGTTGATCTGTATGCTTTACTAGATATTCAAATAACAGCTAATGAATCAGAGGTATGTATAAGTTTAATAATTAATAACTTTTGCTTTGTATGCCATTAAAAAGAGAAATTATTAATTCCAAAGAATCACTTACCTTATTGCAATATTAAAAACAAATATTTGTCAAATGTGTATTCAGTTTATTTCAATAGTCAGTGCTTTGACTTTAATAATAATATAACCAAGATGATATTACGACATATTTTTAAATAATATACGTGAAAGCATTCTTACATTTTATTTTTATTATATATGATATGAAATTGGTGTAAATTTTATAAAATATTTTAATTACTACTGAGCAATTATAATAAATATTCTATTAGTATTTGGACATTAATCCCTAATTTACTTTCAGATTAAAAAAGCATATCGCAAGAAGGCTTTACAGTGTCATCCAGATAAAAATCCTGACAATCCTAAGGCTGCCGAAACTTTTCATGATCTATCACGTGCTTTAGAAATACTAACAGACAAAGCTGCTAGAGCTGCCTATGATAGAGTTTTAAAAGCAAAAGCAGCAGCAAAATTACGACATCAAGAATTAGACAGTAAACGACAGAAACTGAAGGAAGATTTAGAAAGAAGAGAACAAGAGGCAGCATCATGTAAATCAAAAGATAATTTAACTGATGAACAAAAACTTGCAGAAGAAATTAAAAGATTGCAAAAAGAAGGTAGTCAACTTTTACAAGAAGAACATCAAAGAATGAAGGAAGAAATAAAAAAAACAATGAAAAACCTCAATGAGCCAGTGTGGGACTCTAGTTTAAATAGGATAAAATTAAGTTGGAAATGTAATAAAAATGATCCTGAAAATGGAGGTTATAATGAAACAAATTTAAATAAATTTTTAAGAAAATATGGTGATATTATTGCACTTATAATGTCACCGAGAAAAAAAGGTAGTGCACTCGTTGAATATGCATCTAAAGAAGCATCGGAAATGGCAGTGGAGTTTGAAAAAGGTAACATACAGTATTAGTAATGTTGTTACATACCAGAATAAATTTTAAAGAAAAAAATAGTGATTATTTAGATCATAATAATAAGATTTTATATATATTTCAGGTCTTCAAGAAAATCCACTTACATTGAAATGGTTAAATGATCGACCTATTTTAACAACCAAAGCGGAAAAACCATGTACTAGTAATCTTTTGAGTTACAGAGACTATGAATCACTAGTTCTCACTAAGATGCGGCAAGCGGCAGAAAGACAAAGGTTAATAGAAGAAATGCTTAAAGAAGATGAAGGAAATAAATAAACAGCTATTTTACTATTTTTTTCACTTCCCAACTCATTAACTCTTGCAGTCTTCTTAACATACTTTGTTTTTATTGAAAAAAAATTACCAATTAAGTAATATACATATATTTAAAGAAAAATAATATATTTCCTATAACTTTAACATACATCTATAAATTTAAGAATTGATCACGTTATCATTACATGTTGCTGTCAAACAAACGATACTTTGGAGAAACTAACAATAATATAAATAATATTTTACTGTTTTTGTAAAATATACAAAAGAATAACGGAGTTAGAATCACTACTGAACTTTCAAGTTAAATGTTTCTTGTATAAATTGTTTTTATTATTTTTGATTTATATATTCTTTAGGAAAATTATATAATAATAGAAGGAATTTCGAATAGTAGAATTATATTCTTGATCCATAATATATTGGCAATTTGTATAATCAAGGGTGAAACGCTGGAGTCTAGCTAGTAAAGTAATAACATGAAAACAGAAGTTAGATAACAATAGAAAAATAAGAAATGTGTGTGCAATTCACATACGACAGAAGTGAAACTGTAACTGACGAGAGAAGATGAGTCAAATGTTTAACTGCAAGGGTTATTATTATTTATATAATATTTTTGACCGACACTCACGTATACGTACCCTTAGAGTTTTTTGAGGTGTTCTTCATTTTTCCAATCTTATTTCCATTTAGTCGTCTCCGAAAATCAAGGGCTATTTTAGCTTTGTTTTTCGGAATATGCGAAATTAATTTATTTTATTGTCACATCTAAAATTTTAAAGATCTATTAAAAAGCTTGTAGAGTATAATAAAAAGTTTTTTTGATTATGTCAGAAAAATAATATGGCCCTCTAGTCGCCTAATCGGGAACATATTCTTGTTCAATCAAAAAAATAAGTGCACTGTGCAGAATGCAAATTTTAACCAAAACCAACACCCACTTAAAATAGCACAAAAATATTTAATTAAAAATGGTTAAAACAATAAAATTTCTTATTTCAATATTATATATCCAAAAATATACTTTATCATGAAATATATTAGAAGTAAAGATATTGGCTACAGCTATCATTTCACATTTTTTTTTTTTTGAATAATTCCTTTTCCTATGTATTTATGTTATGTATGTATATATAATAAAGGGCAACAGAATACTGCAATATATAGTACTCTGTGATACTGGTCAAGCCGAAGCGCCGTTCTAGACGTCGGCTCTCTGCAGAGCCTCACGTTACGTAAATATCATAGTACTCCATGTTAATATTATTATAGTTTTTAAGAAAAAATTTTTTTTTATATAAACAAGAAAGATTTCATTAAGGTAGCATTCTAATCAATATAAATATAACAGAAAAAATATAATCATTTTTAATTTTATTGGGTGATCATTTTGATATTACAAGTAGATTAATGATAAAAAAATTGCTCAAGGTACTAATGTTCAATATATTCTTAACTATTTTCTTTAAAAGTTTTTTCGAAAGGTTTCCATTCCTTAACAAATTCTATAACTTTCTTTCTTTGTAAATCTCCATATTCTCTTTTAGGATTTTTCCAAATGCTGTGATCCAAGTCCAACATACCCCCAATTATTTCCTAAAAACATTTTTAGCAAATCAAACATATTTTATATTAAGTAAAAGTATTAACAAAAATTTGTTTACCTCTGCAAATGATTTTGGAAATAATTGTTGATCCTCTATTACATGGGCAAAGCCTGGTTCCATACCAAAATCAACCCAAAAATAAGGCAAGCCTTTCGGAATACCTTTCCTTATATTTTTCCCTTTTAATTCAACAACTTTTTTGTTCATCGACCATTCTGCCTCACATTCTAAAAGAGCTTTTTTAAAATAAATAGAAGCCATATCACCTACATCTCTTGGTAATGGCACACAATTAATAACCAAATGAGGGAATCTGTGTAGTCTTGTTGCAGTTTCATAAAATACAACATCTTGACCTTGAGAATTGAAGAATTGAGTAATAATTTTCCTGTAATTCTAAACAAAAAAATACGGTTCATTTAGTATTTTATGTATCTAAATAATAATCCTTGAAATGAACACATTATTTACTTTAAAAAAAAAATCTTAAACAAAGAAAACAAATATAGAAGTTATACTACAAATTAGAAAAGATAGCTGGTTAATTTATCACAAGTAAAACTTGACTTACTAATATTTCCTCCCAAATGTCTTCATCAACATTTGTTACACATGTAGAATGCTGTACTGTACTTAAAATACAATGCCCCTTCACAAGAGACTTTCTTAGGGGTAATGCCATATATACCTTAGTGCCACAGCTGACTACCAAATGTTTTAACATATTCTTGGAATCAAAGCAATATTCACATCCTTCTAAAGATTTTTCTAACTTTGTATTCTGACTAATGGCACGTTGTTTTTCTATTTCATTAGTGTTTGTTGGATTTTGGTTCTTTGAAATATCATCCAAGAAGATGTCGGCTAGATCATCATTTGGATTCTTACTTTTACTAGCAATTCTGGCCAAGTCAGCATCTTCGTTGTAATTATTACCATACTTTTCTTGTTCAAACTAAAAATAAGATTAAAATATTAGACAATATAAGCAAATAAAAAATTTCAAGATATTATCTAGATATTAAATAGTTTATATTTAAATATATTATATAATTATGTAATACAAATATCATACCATTTGTGCTAAATTGTATCTATCATCATCCCCAAAATATTTGAGTCTTCCCTCAGCATCATGTGTTTGTGCCTTCCGTTTATTGCCCTTGACTTTTGAATCTCCAGGATTATTAGTTAACGGTCTGCTGTTGCCTGTGCTCGATGTTGACATCAATAAGATTCTGTCATCTTCTGTTTTACTAGCATCTGGATTATTCTTTCTATATTGTCTTGCAGCATCCAGTTTATTTTTAAGTTCCACAATTAATTTGGTATCACCCATTATTTCTGCTTTCACAATTTTTGCTGCTAGTTTATTCATCTTTTCATCAGAGAGATAGAGATCACATTTTTCTGTGCTCTTTTTTGGAGAACCAGATTGTTTAGGGGCAATTTCAGATTTCTTGAACTCCAATTGTTGAGCTTCATTATACCCTCTCTCTTGAATCTTTTCTTTGCTTTGTTCCCTTGAATCTTTTCTCCAATTGAATGACTTTCTGTCATACTCTGAGTTGTGCTTGTTTTGATGTTCATTTCTATTTTTGACAGATGAACATGATGAAGAATAATAGGTACTATCATTTGATGGTTTTATAAATGATCGTGATTTTCGAAAACTCTCTATTGTCTGTGGCACACCAGAACCTCCATCTTTCCAATATGGATTCAGCTCTCTACTACTTGTAGATGGATTGTATGAATCAATGTTCATTTTCTCTTTAGTATCTTGTTTTGTTTTAATATCATCTTTTGTATATGTTTTTAGCATTCCAGTCATTGCCATCCATTCATCTCGATTGACAGATTCACTAGTGACCCGTTGCTGCTCAACCCATTCATCTGAACAAGAACTGGACGAAGAATCTGAAGACTAAAAATTATCAATTTGTAAATGGAGTGATTGTACCCTGAATACAAGTAATACCGATTCAATACTTACAGTTCTATTTTTACGTTTCTTTTTCTCCGACACATCTGTTCTTTGATCCTTAGATCTTTTTTTATGCTTTTTTTTAATACGTTTTTCTTTCATTGTTTTTATGACTTAAAAAGAAATGAAATCATACCTTTTGTTTTACAAGAGGGTTAATTTGTTACTTCTTATTATAACCTTGTTTGTTATGTTATTGTTTACACTTACGATGTACTTATATTTATTTCTACTTATTTAAGATAATAAAAAGTATAGAACAGCAAAAAGAAACCCTTGAATAATCAAAAAGGAAATCTAAAAATTTATATTATCTTCTTCCTCTGGCTTTGGATCGTACCGAGCACAATTTACTTGGTACCGAGAGAACACAAATATAATATTAAAACGACCGAATGTCATTATTAAGGGATTACACTTTTTTTAAATCTTTTTTTTTTTTGAGGCAAAGAATGCTTAGCACGGTATTAAATGCGATATCATTGTTTTTGCTTTATTTGGGATACCACTTGTCTTTACATATTTTAATAATATCAGTTTACTTGGTTTTATTTTTTTTAGATTTAATATAATAAATAGCATTGCCGTTCCAAGTTTTTTTTTTACATATTAAAGATTATTTTTTTACATTTTAATAGTATGAGTAATCGTCGGTATCATCTTTGAAACTTATCTGTTTTTCAATCGATATCGAAATCTTTACTTTTATTATTTAATGTAGTAAGCATTAATAAATTCAGAAGTTTCTACTGAATTTATAAAGTTCTCTTAAGTTTAGGCAATTTGGGGAATTTTTAAAAATGTAATGTTGGTACTCCTTTCCTCTACCTTTTATATCTTGAGGGCATATTGTATAGGTACTGAATATAGATTGCCTATTGCATACTGAGTAGTAATTACCTACCACAGAGTACTATATATAGAGTGCAGACTTCGTAGTTTGGACTACTAACGCCATCTATACTCTGAATGATAAAACTACTTCGGTATGTCTGGTATCCACATACCCAGCATATTTAGGTTTTTTGAATCCTCCGATTAACTACACTTTCATAAAGCTATTTATTATAAATGAAAAATCAATTTTACCATTTTTCATTTATAATAAATTGCTTCATGAAAAGTGTTCAGATTAAATAAAAGACAAAAAATATTTAAATTTTTTTTTAATATAAGAAATACCTAATATAAACATATTAATTTTTACTAAAACTATTAACAGTAACACCGCATAATTAAATATTGACATGTAGTAACATTCACAGGCAGTATTTTTAGAAGTATATCTTTTTAACAATAGTTAACTTTAATACAATCAATATCAATAGCAATAAATGATGTCTTCTAGAAATTAAATACACTTTGACACCCTATTGAATCTGATTTGAATCATCAATATCATTGTGCTTGCCACATAATATTTTATTAATTTCCTTACACTAGTTGTACAGACAAAAGTTACATGACAAATTTTGCAATACTTTAATTTTTTGTGATTATTGCTTTTACATTTTCAAACTTCTTCATTTATATAAATGCTCAGTGTAGTCTTTTAAAATAATAGGAAATATCTTTAATAAAACATTTCCTTTTAAGAATATCTATAAGAATATCTTTATATCATTGAAATATTTAATTAAGAAATCTACACGTTATGCTAAGCTACTTTTTTATATATTTTTTTTTCTAACTTTAATATATGAGCAAATTCATAATTATATGACAACTGTTTAAATGACCCACAGTTTGTAGAAACTTTAATTCTTAAGTCTTAAAATATACCCAAAACCATATTCTTATGCTGCCCATATATAATGCACATTTTTATACATTCAATAGTTAACAGACAGTTTCTAATTGAAAGTGCAATTACTGTTTTACTTGAACTTTTTACAAATTGTATAAAATGTACAACCCTCTTTGCTCTTACCCACACTTCACGGTGCTTAAAATTTGGCTTTACATGACCCTGCAGCATCTTTCCTCTCTTCTTAAAGTTGTTGTAGCTCTCATATAATTAATCAAATAATTCATCAAATAGAATGACATCTGCAGTCTTAACCTTCTCTGAGAAGTATACCTTTATCTGAAAATAATAAGAATAATTACAATTTCCATCTATTATTTGTAGTCTTAAAAATTTAAAATTATTTGTAAAAATTCCCAATATTTGGCATCTCCTTTGTTGACCTAAAATTTAATAATGAAAAAAGTATTTAAGATTTTAATTTATTCCAAGTAAACTTTACCTCCAAAAGTAGTGTTAGACACTGATGTGGCTAGTGAAACAGCAGTTTGCCAAGAACTTGTTGGGTTTTCTGTGAATAAAATTGATATATTGTCAATAATTTGAAAATAGCCATATCTCTAAAGAGTATGAAAGGTAATAGTAACAAAAATGGTTCAATTACATGTAAAATATTTAGTTATATAAGGGAGTAAAATTACAACCTAGTAAGTAGTAGTAAAAGAACATATCTATGATTACTTAATCATACTTTGTTCTTTAATTTATTGATAGTTGCTTATTGATTTAGCTTTTTAAATTAAAAATATTGTTTTATATATAGTGTAAGAAAAAAGAATAATTTCTATATTTGCAATAGGTTTATCCTAAAATGGTTTTATTCTTAAAAATATAGCCACTAATTCTATTGTTATTACAAATATTTTTATTTTATTACAAATAATTTAGTTATCAATAAGAAAGTATATTTAGTTTGAAGTTATATTAAGACAATAATAAATTTCACGGACTGTCTATATCTATCTTAAATATAATTACAGGTAAAGAAGCCTAATAAACATAACCTCTTTTAACTTAAATTTAAACTTATAAACCAGGAGTACCACCAGAATTTTAGAAATAAGCTTCTCCTGTATGTCCGAAACATACAATGTACATGCAAATCAATAAAAGAAATTGATGTTCAAATGAGTTTTAATATAGTTGAATACTAAGTTAAATAGTATGCCTTCAAACAGAATACACATAGGGCATGATGCTTAATGGACGCTTGTATTTAAATGTAATAAAATAAAAAATTAAAACACGATGCGTTCATAGCTATTTAAAAATATCTTCGTAGCTTACTTGTTTGAGGTTCATGGCAACCGGGAACATGTATTGTGTTTTACCCATCTTCAGAGACAGGATTGGTATCTGGATCCAAAATGAAGATCCAATGATGTCTGGATACAGGCTGCAGAACTATCTCACTATACAAATGGTTAGGGGCCCAATTGTCATAATTTTAATGCTTTAAAATAATCTTATATGAATAAATTTATTGTAGAATAAAAATCGCGAATCAGTACGATACACAAAATGGCCGAAACTAAAAATGTTTATAAGGTCGAACGAAAAGAAACGACAGAAACCGATTATGCGCCACCTACAATCAAAATTTGCGAGGAATGCGAAGACCGCCAGTACTGAGTTTACATACCCTGTTACCTACTGTCGACTGATGAGAACATTGAATTTTGTTAAGTTTATTGGTAAATGATCATTACGGTGAGGTGAAGTGTTTAACAACAGTGAAGTTATTAACAAATATTCGTTGCTTAAAATTAAACCTTTAATGAGTTTGAAAGATTTTATACGAATAGCAATAAAATGCTTTCAAAATAGTTTAGTGAAGTTGGTTGACATGCCTCAAGAGAATTTCATGGAAGTGAAATTAAATTAGGTGTGTTTGGATCCGCGTTAGGACTACTTAGAGCTGGTTTGTAGTTTTTTTTGCTTCCGCTTGCAACTTTCGGTGAGTGAAGCGTAAAATGCGCGTAAAATTGAAAACAAATAATTATTTAAGGTGTTTCTATTCGAATTCACTTTCTTTCGTTCCTTGTAGAGTACTTGTATTTGTGCCTAAAAAATAACTATTAAGCTACTTCATATTCATTTAAATTGATTTTTTTAATAAGTTTAAGGTTTATGAGGTATTGGTGTATTGTGTGCAGTTAATGCTATTTTTATTTTATATATATATGTTTTTTCATCAGAAATAATAAACATCATGTTTTCAAAAAAAAAGAAGAAGCCTCTCATTTCACCTCCTAGTAACTTTGAACACAGAGTCCACACTGGCTTTGATCAAATTGAGGGAAAGTTTGTGGGGCTACCTCTACAATGGGCTTCCCTTGTTGGCAATAATCAGGTAATTAAGTGTTGCTACTAATATATAAAATCTTGTAAATGTATATTATGATAACCAATTAATCGCTTAACATTTTATCTCACGGCTAGAACTAAACAGATAAGCTTAGATTGTCATGTCTGATTGATTTAGTGGTTGTTGGCACTACCTACTGAGCCAAAGGTGGGAGTGGGTTCGATTCCCACACTGGACAGTTATTTGTATGATTAAGAGTTTTCTGTTTCAAATCTTGGTGTTATTTGTGCTCATTATTTCTGTTTATGAAACTTTATGACACGTCATTTAAGTAGTGTGGAAGCCGTTTTTTTAAATAATACAAATAAAAAAATATAGTTTTCACAAAGCATTATTGTCTAATGTAGGTCAGAAATACAAAACTGAAACTTGTATCCCAATTTGTTATTTTTATAATCTAGAAATAGTAGTTGTAAACTATTTTTACGGATTAAAACTCACGTATAATTTGGTTACATTTTGATTTTAACCCGACATAATTGTGTTCACGGGTAGACAAGATGAAAGTATCATAAGTGTCAGGGTTAAAATCAAAGTGTAACCAAATTATATGCAAGTTTTAATCTGTAAAAATAGTTTGATTTCAAAGGCATACTCGTGAAAATCTAAGAAAATACTATAGTAGTTGTGTTTGATGTTTGTACTAAAGAAAAGTTTATTTTAAAGATTGTACATAACACAAGAGGTAACAATAAATATTTTTTGTAACAATATGTTGTAATAAAGTCAAGTTAATAAGTTTTAAGTTCAAGATTCTGATTTTAGTTTTCCAGGGTATGTCACCTTTCAAAACTACATCATACTTTGTATTTATATTATTTCAATCATAGGACTATGTTAATATTTTTATAAAATTTAAAATAATAAATATAAATACGAACATTCTACAAAAATTTTAAAGTTTACATGAGAAGGTTATCTGCATATTAGAAATGTAAACTTAATCATTAAAATAATATTTTAGTTTCTATAAATCTGATTTCTTTTTAGATTTTAAAGTCATCAAATCGTCCTTTACCATTAGTGGATCCATCTGAAATAACACCCACCGATATATTAGATTTAAAAACAATAGTACGTGGAGATCACAGGGCCTCTTCAGTGGCCACTGTCTCAAGACCTGTTTCTGCAAGCCCAATGACCCAACCAGTACAAAATGGAGTTGTTTTGCCTAAAACGTCAAATGTTGCTCGATCAAATTCTCTTAGAAGCACAAGTCCGCCTAGAATAAGACGCGATCTCCGCAACCAGCCAAATATACCACCTTCGGTACCTGAAGAATCCCCACCTGTGCCTGCACCACCCCAATACCCCAGTTTGAGACGAGAACAGAGCAACTTCTCCATAAACAAACACGTATCTGATTCTCCTGTTGAGTGGTCACAATCACATGAAGCCACTATTAGAAATCTTGCAGAAGTAAATGACAATCAGCAGGCAGCTATCACATACCAAAACATACAGAATGCTAATGTGCCGTTCCCACACAGTCACCCTCCACAGCCATCACCTCATAGTGTAAACGGAAATAATAATCAAGGTAATTTTGGTATTTGCATCAACCTTTTTATATTTTAAAATTTTTTTTTAACATCTCTAAGCATATTTAATCTGTATACAAAACTTTGTTGGCTTAGGAACGTTATAAATATAAATGAGCAGGTTTATTTAAGATTTATTTATACTATTTTTAATTGAATAAAATAAAAGCTAAAATATTTTTCTTGATGACAAAGGTGATGGATACCCCCCTTCTCTGAGACACCAGCAAGCGGGGCCTCCACCTGTGCCGATTGGTGAATCTAAACATGAACTGAGATTGACACACGAACAGGTAAATTATATAACATTTTAGTCATCTCTAGTTGTACAGATCATAATAATTTAAATAATTTTTTCTAAATTTAATTTTAAATTAAATAAAATTAAATAAGGATTATATATCTTTGGTTGGCTTATCTAATTGTAATTGACATCTTTATTGATGTGTCAATGAACTAAGATATAAAATTAGGTCAGAACATATCTTACTGACACGTATCCAGATGTTTTGAAATTCTACTAATCAATATTTATTGTGAAAGATAACGACCGAATTTATAAAAAATTTCAATAACCTATATTTTAAACGTTAGCGTTGTTAAGATTAATTTTTGATACGAATATTCTAGAAAAAACACAAAGAAGCGACGTAACTTATATCGTCTCGTTTATATATATCGTATGGCATCGTCACCTAGTTATTCGTCCTGGAAACCTTCATTACAAGTTCGCCTGCGGATTTAGTTCGCGACCTCGTCGCTCCTCAAAGCTTTGACAAGAATTTTAAGTGTTTCGACTTAACACTCGAATACTTGAGTTATTTAGAAACGATAACATTTTACAAAAAATACTAGCAAGAAAGTTATTAACACTCTCGTACTGGTTTACGAAAATGAGTCGGGGTCCTGTTTTATTATCTATTGTATTGTTACTTTTGATTTTCATAGTTATAAAATTTTTTCAATACTTGAAAAATATTAATATTTATTTTTTT
The DNA here is from genome assembly GCA_959347395.1 of Mechanitis mazaeus. Classification (NCBI taxonomy): domain Eukaryota; kingdom Metazoa; phylum Arthropoda; class Insecta; order Lepidoptera; family Nymphalidae; genus Mechanitis; species Mechanitis mazaeus. Next base: position 10,031,116 of record OY365747.1, read on the forward strand.
TGTGATACTTTTTTTATAGTCGTGGATGAATATTTTTAATACTATCGTCTTCACATCCTTTCTTTTAAAGACAACCATATGAATATAATAGGCCTGCTCTCAAATTTCACCCCTGTCATCATACATTGATTTCATATTTTGAGATGAATCAGTAAAATATCAGCTAAAGGCGTCGGAATCGATTGACAGACGAGCTATGAGGCTCGTTGGTAAAATCACCTGTCGAGCCCTCAACACACAAATTTAGAATTTGGAATATCGTCACAAGGGGGCAAGTCTGACAGTCTTTTATAGGATACTTTCGGAGATTTCGTGTGCAAAGGAATTTTACAACCCCATTCCTCCGGCTAATTGAAAACATTGATTCGCCGTTGGAGTCTCGTACAAAGTGTTTCCCTTTCACTTTTCTGTGAAGACACCAATGTTTCGGAACACTCTACTGAGGTTGGTGTTTCCGAGAAATACAATGTACTAGGGAAGCGTGTGACGTAGAACTACAGTGACGCTCGGACAGACTAGTCCAACGCGAATTTATTTAGCGAGAAAGAAAAAACATAAATGATGTGGATGTCGTCAGTTCCGGGCCGCCCTGCGGCTGGTGGTGAGCGCGGGCGACCCTCGCTCGTCGCTGTCGGGCTTCGTGAAGATCGGCGAGGGCAGCACGGGCGTGGTGTGCGCGGCCACGGACCAGCGCACGCGCCGCCGCGTCGCCGTCAAGATGATGAACCTGCGCCACCAGCACCGCCGCGAGCTGCTGTTCAACGAGGTGGTCATCATGAGGGACTACCCGCACCCCAACATCGTGGAGATGCACGCCTCCTACCTGGTGGGGGACGTGCTGTGGGTGGTCATGGAGTACATGGCGGGTGCCTCCCTCACGCAGATAGTCACGCGCGCGCGGATGGACCCGGAGCAGATTGCCACCGTGTGCAAGCAGTGCCTGAAGGTAATAATATTTCTATACAGATAAAATAAAAGGTGGAAAATACTATTAGATGTTATTGGAGTCAATAGAATCCGCGAGTATTCTACCTATAGTTCTGATTGATTTCTTAGCGGACTCCAGTTGTAGATCTAAATTTATATATAATATCCCGTAGCTAAAGATACGACCGCATGTTTCAGGCTCTCGCATTCCTTCACAGCCAAGGTGTTATACATCGGGATATAAAATCGGATTCGATTCTCTTGACCGCCGACGGCAGAGTCAAACTATCCGATTTTGGATTTTGTGCTCAAGTATCACAGGTAATTTATTATAAGTATCTACTAAACGAAAATAACAAAGATTATCATTGTTACTAACTATATAAATTCAAATTCAGTAATTGAACATCCTTTTTTTAGTAATTTTGTCATAAAAATAAACAACAATTTATGGCATAGATCAGTCATAATGTAGTCATTATCCAATTTGAAATATTTTATCAAAATCAGCTTTTAAAGATAAGATAGAATTAAATATATTTTTCATTTGTAAAAACATTGCTAATATAAATTATCTGGCCTTAAACGACTTTTATTTCATTAAGCATTCCGACTTCGATTTTATTTATTATTTAAAAAAAAAGTTCAATAAAAAAAATATCATTTTCAGGAATTACCAAAACGAAAATCACTCGTTGGGACGCCATATTGGATGTCTCCAGAGGTGGTGTCCAGGCTTCCCTATGGACCGGAAGTTGATATTTGGTCTTTGGGTATCATGATAATAGAAATGGTCGATGGTGAACCACCATTCTTTAATGAACCGCCATTACAAGTGAGTTATACTTAGTTACGTTTTTTAGTTCTTTGTATTTTTAATATGTATCAATATGTTACATACGAGGAACTAAACTATTCTGGAACATTAAAAATAATGCACTCATGCAGACCCCACTCGTGCAGTTACAGGTCTATTACCATTATGTTTATTTGAGGATATCAATCTCAGAATCTCAGAGGTCCGAAGATCTGTTTGCTCTAATTCTGCACTGCATTGTACGAAACCACCCGCAATCCCTATCTTCATTCACTTCGATGCTCTCTTAAACACCGGGAATTTGGAGGAATTCGTTTCTATTAACCACCAAGATGTGGAATGCAATTTCTAGCACATTATTTATAATTAAAAAAATAATAATGTTTTCAGTATTATCGTATATATTACTTTTAAAATTATATATTATGTATTAGCAAAAGTGTCGAGGTGATGGTGTTACATATTCCATGTAAATGTACATTATGATTATGAAACATCAAACTAATACGAATAACGAACAAAATGGATGAATTGTATATAAATCGTGTCTTTGCAGGCCATGCGTCGTATCCGCGACATGCCCCCCCCCCGGCCGCGCGCGCTGTCCCGCTGTCCCGCCGACCTCACGGCGCTGGTGGAGGCGGCGCTGGTGCGCGAGCCGGCCGCGCGCCGCACCGCCGCCGCGCTCCTGCACCACGCCTTCCTGCGGCGCGCCGGGCCCCCCGCCGTGCTCGTGCCTCTCATGGCGCACGAGCACTGAGCCCACAGGTGAGCTCCTGCACCACGCCTCTGTCCCGCCGACCTCACGGCGCTGGTGGAGGCGGCGCTGGTGCGCGAGCCGGCCGCGCGCCGCACCGCCGCCGCGCTCCTGCACCACGCCTTCCTGCGGCGCGCCGGGCCCCCCGCCGTGCTCGTGCCTCTCATGGCGCACGAGCACTGAGCCCACAGGTGAGCTCCTGCACCACGCCTCTGTCCCGCCGACCTCACGGCGCTGGTGGAGGCGGCGCTGGTGCGCGAGCCGGCCGCGCGCCGCACCGCCGCCGCGCTCCTGCACCACGCCTTCCTGCGGCGCGCCGGGCCCCCCGCCGTGCTCGTGCCTCTCATGGCGCACGAGCACTGAGCCCACAGGTGAGCTCCTGCACCACGCCTCTGTCCCGCCGACCTCACGGCGCTGGTGGAGGCGGCGCTGGTGCGCGAGCCGGCCGCGCGCCGCACCGCCGCCGCGCTCCTGCACCACGCCTTCCTGCGGCGCGCCGGGCCCCCCGCCGTGCTCGTGCCTCTCATGGCGCACGAGCACTGAGCCCACAGGTGAGCTCCTGCACCACGCCTCTGTCCCGCCGACCTCACGGCGCTGGTGGAGGCGGCGCTGGTGCGCGAGCCGGCCGCGCGCCGCACCGCCGCCGCGCTCCTGCACCACGCCTTCCTGCGGCGCGCCGGGCCCCCCGCCGTGCTCGTGCCTCTCATGGCGCACGAGCACTGAGCCCACAGGTGAGCTCCTGCACCACGCCTCTGTCCCGCCGACCTCACGGCGCTGGTGGAGGCGGCGCTGGTGCGCGAGCCGGCCGCGCGCCGCACCGCCGCCGCGCTCCTGCACCACGCCTTCCTGCGGCGCGCCGGGCCCCCCGCCGTGCTCGTGCCTCTCATGGCGCACGAGCACTGAGCCCACAGGTGAGCTCCTGCACCACGCCTCTGTCCCGCCGACCTCACGGCGCTGGTGGAGGCGGCGCTGGTGCGCGAGCCGGCCGCGCGCCGCACCGCCGCCGCGCTCCTGCACCACGCCTTCCTGCGGCGCGCCGGGCCCCCCGCCGTGCTCGTGCCTCTCATGGCGCACGAGCACTGAGCCCACAGGTGAGCTCCTGCACCACGCCTCTGTCCCGCCGACCTCACGGCGCTGGTGGAGGCGGCGCTGGTGCGCGAGCCGGCCGCGCGCCGCACCGCCGCCGCGCTCCTGCACCACGCCTTCCTGCGGCGCGCCGGGCCCCCCGCCGTGCTCGTGCCTCTCATGGCGCACGAGCACTGAGCCCACAGGTGAGCTCCTGCACCACGCCTCTGTCCCGCCGACCTCACGGCGCTGGTGGAGGCGGCGCTGGTGCGCGAGCCGGCCGCGCGCCGCACCGCCGCCGCGCTCCTGCACCACGCCTTCCTGCGGCGCGCCGGGCCCCCCGCCGTGCTCGTGCCTCTCATGGCGCACGAGCACTGAGCCCACAGGTGAGCTCCTGCACCACGCCTCTGTCCCGCCGACCTCACGGCGCTGGTGGAGGCGGCGCTGGTGCGCGAGCCGGCCGCGCGCCGCACCGCCGCCGCGCTCCTGCACCACGCCTTCCTGCGGCGCGCCGGGCCCCCCGCCGTGCTCGTGCCTCTCATGGCGCACGAGCACTGAGCCCACAGGTGAGCTCCTGCACCACGCCTCTGTCCCGCCGACCTCACGGCGCTGGTGGAGGCGGCGCTGGTGCGCGAGCCGGCCGCGCGCCGCACCGCCGCCGCGCTCCTGCACCACGCCTTCCTGCGGCGCGCCGGGCCCCCCGCCGTGCTCGTGCCTCTCATGGCGCACGAGCACTGAGCCCACAGGTGAGCTCCTGCACCACGCCTCTGTCCCGCCGACCTCACGGCGCTGGTGGAGGCGGCGCTGGTGCGCGAGCCGGCCGCGCGCCGCACCGCCGCCGCGCTCCTGCACCACGCCTTCCTGCGGCGCGCCGGGCCCCCCGCCGTGCTCGTGCCTCTCATGGCGCACGAGCACTGAGCCCACAGGTGAGCTCCTGCACCACGCCTCTGTCCCGCCGACCTCACGGCGCTGGTGGAGGCGGCGCTGGTGCGCGAGCCGGCCGCGCGCCGCACCGCCGCCGCGCTCCTGCACCACGCCTTCCTGCGGCGCGCCGGGCCCCCCGCCGTGCTCGTGCCTCTCATGGCGCACGAGCACTGAGCCCACAGGTGAGCTCCTGCACCACGCCTCTGTCCCGCCGACCTCACGGCGCTGGTGGAGGCGGCGCTGGTGCGCGAGCCGGCCGCGCGCCGCACCGCCGCCGCGCTCCTGCACCACGCCTTCCTGCGGCGCGCCGGGCCCCCCGCCGTGCTCGTGCCTCTCATGGCGCACGAGCACTGAGCCCACAGGTGAGCTCCTGCACCACGCCTCTGTCCCGCCGACCTCACGGCGCTGGTGGAGGCGGCGCTGGTGCGCGAGCCGGCCGCGCGCCGCACCGCCGCCGCGCTCCTGCACCACGCCTTCCTGCGGCGCGCCGGGCCCCCCGCCGTGCTCGTGCCTCTCATGGCGCACGAGCACTGAGCCCACAGGTGAGCTCCTGCACCACGCCTTCCTGCGGCGCGCCGGGCCCCCCGCCGTGCTCGTGCCTCTCATGGCGCACGAGCACTGAGTACCTCTTTCTGCTCTGAGCCAACTTTTTTGTGAAAAAGGTGTAGAAACATCGAAGCAAGTGTATCAAGATACGATTCTCGACAAGATTATTAATAAGCTCTTAAAAACATCATATTCCATTACCAAAGCTGGTCCTTTCAACAAGACTCAGCACCAGGTCATAAAGTTCGATCAACTTAAAGGTTGGAAACAAACGGATTCGTCTAATCCCCTTTCTCAACCCCCAGGATTATGATTTAGGGTCAGATTTATAGTATTGCATGCTCTACATACACATATTCATTTGGAGTCCCTAAAACTATACTTATAAAATTTAGTAAAGAATATTCCCATCGAGATAGTGCCTGTTCCGTTAATCTCCATACTATCTCATTATAAAGTTATATATTTTTTATTTTCAGATTTACAAAAGTCGAATGGAAAGAAACACTGCAAAAAGATCATCTGTTAACCCATGACATCATCTAGTTAAACCCAGTGAAACAAAAAAAACGAATACTTACATTATATTTACCCAAAAATAAGTATAAAGTAATGCCAATATACAAATGCTCATTTTAATATTAAAGTGGTTCAAAACAATTACAGATTATTATCAAAAACTTGATTGTCATACATATTTATTTAACAAGATATAATTTATGTAAAACACAAGTAAACCATTCCATGATTATAAACGTCATTCCTGTCTTGAAATGAATTCAAACTCTAGGGTAACCGCTAGATGTAGTTTAGTAAGGTTGTCTGTTATTATTTATTATCTTGATAATTTTAGTGATGTTATCTTTCGCCCGTCCATTCTTTATACTGTTATGTATAGTATAAAGTTTTTTTTATATTTGGATGTTAGTATATCACTTAAAAAGGTTTTTTATAAATAAATTGTTAGTGCCAGGATTTGTGCCTATTAAACTTAATCAGTATTATAATATTGGCTAAATGTGTACTTATGTTAAAGAACTATTTACATCGCCCTTAAACCTCTGAAATATTTTAAGTGGTGTTTTTTTAAGTTTAAAAATAACATTTATATTGTAGTTCAAAAATTAACACTAAGTCTTAAGAAATTAATCACAGTTTTAGCTGTAACATTCCAAAATTTTTATGATATATATAGCGTTATTTATTAGGGTACAATTGACAATCCAGTTAAGACACTCATTTACTTGTTTTTATGGTTCAAGTTTACTGATGATATAAACTTGAACAACATTCTTACTGATATAAATATTTGAGGTAAAGAATCTGTACTCACTGGTACCTCACTGTAATATGACTACGGTTAGACGTATATTTATTTGCCTTAAATAGAATTAGTGCCTTAATACGAGCCTTAGATATAAGCACATATTGCACTGTTTGTTGTTTGACTGTTTGAAGAATCGCTCTACTTATTTTTACAACGAAAAATGGATGGTTTTAAAATCGTATTCAATATATTTATTGTAGAAACAGACTGGCAGAATATAAAATAATTCTTGTCTTATTTATCAACTATTAATTTATATGCAGCAGGATAATTAAGTTATAATTGAACTTATAATATACTCTAATTATTAATAATCAAATCAATTCTTATCAATTTTTGTTAGTATTTTTTTTTGTATGTTGTTATTTAGATCATTGCACTCGACCGCAGGCCGTCACCAGACACCTAACACCATGTGACAATCAATTACATATATTTAAGTTTTGCATCAGCTCTGTAAGTCATATGCCAAATATATTGTAATATTATCACATTGTTAAATAAGAACTGTTATCAAATATAGATTTTGAAATTGAAAATTTCACGTTTTATTTATTAAAAATCGAATAATACTCGAGTGATTGTATAATTAATTTTATTTCGATTACAAACAAAATATTACAATAGCATACTTATTTATAAAACTCATATTCACATTCGTCCTTCTTGATGTTATTCTTGTAACCCTTCTCGAAGTCTTTAGGAAGCACGATGTATCTAAACAGAATAATTAATATCGATTAAATATCACACAAATTTGTTTTCATAAAACTTATATGGCAAAGCCCTATATTGTAAGTTAATTGTTTAACCCCCTTTAGTCCCGACCTGTTCTCCCTGACGGCGTGCATGCCGGCCTCCTGGCAGATGGCGTTGATGTCTGCGCCCGACACGCGCTCCGGACGAGCCACGAACTCTTCCAGATCCATCTCCTCGGAGAGATTCATCTTGGCCGTGATGGTCGAGAAGATTAAACGCTTTTGACGCCTATTAAATGGGCGGTGTGACATTTATTAAGATGGGAAAACATTTATAAATATGTAGATTAAAAAATATATATTATCTTTTACCTGTCAGGTAGTGGAAATTCAATCTTCCTATCGAGACGACCGGGTCTGAGGAGAGCTGGATCTAAGGTATCAGCTCGATTGGTCGCCATTATTACCTGTAAAAATATACACTTTGTAACATAATACTAAAATGAATATAAAATAAACTAAATAAAATTTGCAATTATATATAAAAAAGCGAAAAATAACGAAATATATTATACATTAAGTTATTTTAGTTATTAAATTTCAGAAAACTAATAATTTTATAGGTCATTGTATCCATCACAAGCCTATCGAACCTATCAATGATCCATTTTGAGAGCAAAATTATTTATGCATCGTCATAAGGCACGTGAGATTATATTAAAATTAAGATGGTATTTTAAGTGATTACATACTTTGACATTAGTGGTTTGATCAAAACCATCCATTTGATTAAGCAACTCCAGTAAGATTCTTTGGACTTCTCTGTCGGCACCAGTTTGAGCATCAAATCTAAAATTGAATAGTTTTTAATATCCATTTGGAAATTTTTACAATAAAAATACTCAACAATGTTACACAATAAATTCAAATGAATAATAAATAAATAATTTTGTAATTAATTATTTTATTTACCTATTTTAAAAATATTTTATAATTATTAAATGAAATATTCGAAACATTAACATACCTCTTAGTAGCAATAGCATCAATTTCATCAATAAATATAATGGCGGGGCTGTTTTCCTTGGCGAGACGGAACACGTCACGAACCATGCGGGGTCCCTCGCCTAAATACTTCTGGACGAACTCGGAGCCCACCACACGAATGAAGGCAGCTGGTGCAGTAACAATATCATTGCATTAAAAAATATATTAATTAAGAAAAACAGTTTTAGTAATATTTTAATAGTTGGAATCATAAATTAAATATGTACAAAATGTTAACCTCCTTTTAAACAAATTTAAAATTGTTAAATCCCCTGTTTCATAGCAAATAGTTATATAAAGATTTCATTAGACAAAATTATAGAAAAACACAAATTAAAATTTAATATACCAGTAGTATGATGAGCAACAGCTTTTGCCAACATAGTCTTGCCACATCCTGGCGGCCCATACATAAGCACTCCCCTCGGGGGCTCTATACCAATCTGACGGTACAATTCCACATGTGTAAGTGGGAGTTCCACAGCTTCTCTGATTTCTTGCTTCTGTGTGTCCATTCCACCTATATCTGAGTATTGAACATCGGGTTTCTCATCTGCAAAGTTATTTTTAGATGTTAACTTTATAAATACTAAATTGTTGTATGTTTTATTGTTAAAGAATAATAGGTCTAGAAATTGATTTCACCACCATCTACCAAGCCATTTGTAAATCTGGTTTATCCCTGAACCCACACAAAGAAGCATAATATTTACCTGCTTGTAACATGGATATGGAACTATCGGCCTCAGGTGGCAGTACATCTACAAGGGCATTTGAGTGCTTGTGTAGAGCTACTGATGCAGACGGTTTTAGTAGCTCTCTATCTATTGTGGATAGGATACGTACATAGTAGTTTGAGCCTGTAGTGCTGCCAACTGAAATAGAATAATACATAACTTATTAATGATAATAAATGCCATTGCTGAAAGGCAATAATTTATTAAAGATGAATAATAATATTTGAGCATCTATTTAATTCTATAGAAAGAAGTATAGAAAAATGTGGATTTGAAAAGTATTTTATAGTCTTAATAAATTGCTACTAATAAAAGAACATACCAATTCCAGTATTTTGATCAACTGCTTCAAGGAACTGTCCTATGACAAGTGGTACTGACTGAATCCTTTTAACCTCTTCTTGTGCATGTAAATATTCTTTCTTTAAGTTTCTTTGTTCATCCTTTATATAGTCTTCCTGAACTTCAAGAAATTCTAACATGCGTTGCAATTTCTGTAAATTAGTAAGGAAAACAAAGACATATCATTTAATGTAATTTTCTCCCTTAGACATTGAGTAGTTTACATTGTAACATTTAATTGTAATGTAAACAACATATAAACAACAGTTACTCAGTACACTTAATTGTTTAATTTACTTTTCCTTAATTTGAAAGGCCTGTGTCTACATTATTAATAGAAATATCATTTTTTTACCTCTTTATCTACATTTAATTAAGATTGATTTGATTGCAGGACAATTGATAGGGTTTGTTACCTTATATTTTGTGTACAGGTCTTCGGATTCTAATTCGTCAAACGATTGAGGACCAGCAAATGAGAGACCTTTGGTGTCGGTAACTTGGTCATCCTGCAAATAAAAAAAGTGTAACAGTAACGCTGAAGCTTTAAAAGATAGTATATAATTTATCTAAGTTTCAATTACTTTTTCAGGTAGAATAATACCAATCTCTTCCATTTTTTACTAAATATTTATGAAAACGACGAGTAATGTTTGCAGCAGATAGATTACACATAAGTGTCAAAATATTCCGTCGTCATGCTGTCATATTTTGAATGTCAAAAAGAACTACAGAGTATCCTAGCGTGGTACTTTATTTTTTTATAATAAACACTACTTAATACTAGAAATATGTATTTATTTTTACTATATACTTCACTACTCCAAGGAAGATTGTAATAATTAAAAATAGTCTTCTACAGAAAGACTTATTTATTTTGCGTCACATTGTCGATAAGGAACCGTCTTAGAGCTGTTATTAAGGCTAAGGGGCAACACTTATTATTTATTTAATAACTTTTTCATAACATTTTGTTTTAATTTTATTTTAATTATCCTTTTACTTTTTTTGACTATTCAATGTTACTTTCTAATTCGAATTCGAGTTATTTTAAATAAATGCGCAGATTTTTAGAGTATGGTATCGTTTTAAATATATATATATACCTTTTTTTTATTCTTTCAAAATATAATATACCATTTATCCTTTTTGTAGAGGTGAGGCGATGCGGATGCACGCCAGTATATTTTAATTAAAATTCAACATAATAACATGTAATTTCCTTATTCTTAGTTATTCAAATCGTTCCAATTTTCGAAATTAATATTTTGTGTGAGTTCTCAAAAACTAGTAGAGCGATTAGGATGATTGTGGTACCAATCTGCTCTGATAATCTCAGTAAAATGTAAACACCATTGGAATAAAAAATGTCTCGTTGTTTCTTTTTTATATTTTAAGAAAATATAAAAAAAATAATGTAATATTATCTATCTAATCGAATGCTGTGATAGATCTTATTACATAAAAAAATTAAATGAAAAAAAATAATTATAATATAAAATTGTTCTTAACCAGGAAGTTAATGTGATACGGCTCGCACCCATTATCCATTAATTTGAAATAATATTATTTATTATTTGGTATAAAACATGTCTAGTACAAAGAAAGAAGAACGTCAGTGAACAACTTGATATCTCGTTAACTCGAAATAGGTGGAACCATGAAATTGTTTTTATTTTCTAATATATGCAACCTTTAAAAATATACCTACGTTACTGCATCCGATTTTTTTAAATTGTGTTTCCTATTTGGTTTATAGAATATAATATAGTTCAAATAAATATTTTTTTAAAATCCGTTATTAGCTATCAATATAAAGTTTCGATTTGTCTACCACAAGGACTGTGTTATCCACTCATATGTAACCAGTCGTTAGAGCACGAAAAATCTAAAGTATCGAAAGATTGTCAAGTAAACGTTAGACTGCAAAAATGGGTTCAAGCTGTAAGAATAATAGTTTGTAGATCAAAAAATTACTTCAACAGCTGTAGAATTAACTATGAAAGTCTGTCAGAAATTTGCACACTTGCACATGAATGTGACCTTGCACCTCATAACTTCCATCCAAAGGCAGCTAAAATTTCTAGCATATAATCCTCTACACATACTATTATTAAACATTTAGTATTAAACATAATAAATAACAGCCCTTCATTTTATGTACCATCTCAGAGTTATCATGTACTCGGACAGACGAATGGACAAACAGACATCCCTGATAATCTTATAAAGTAGCTTTCGCTTAATAACCTTTCAAAATTATATTACAATTATATTATACATACACGGCATTAATATACTTACTGTCACGCTCCTTCTTTCCTAAAAGACGAAATGCTCATCAAAACAGATAATACAGTAAAACATTTTTTAAATTTTCGCTTGAAAAAAAAATCTATATTTTATAATATAAACTGATAAAATATGTTATTAACATTAATTCATCTAAATTTTATTTCATTTTTTGGGAGTAAAAGTAACAACGACGAGCAAACATAACTCACCGAAAAAATCGTTGATTAGCGCCAATTTTATTCAAATCTGATCAGTATTTTTTAGGAACAAGCAAATATAAATGTTCAAAAGTTGTTAAGGGGCCTATGTATTTTTTTTTTGGTATTAATACTTTCATGGTCCATGATTATTATATATAATTATCCGGCTGTACTGGCTGTAAATACTATCGGGATTTGCCTGACTTATTTTGAACTCATTCAGGATCCTTATTCCTGAGCTCGTGTGTATGTGTATTTATATATTTATTTTACTGAATGTGCTGTTAGTAAAAAATATTATTAGCTTTGTATAATTAATACGGCAGTTAAGTTTTTCAATTAATACATTAATAATTTACATTACATGCCATTTTCCATATCTTGACATTTTTTTAAATATTTATTTGTATTTATAATTACAACATCAAAATGTTAAAGATAGCAATCTTATCTAATAAAATGTGAATTGTTATCCTACAGGGATTATTTTAATGATTGATCAATTCTGTTATTACAAAAGAAAATAATAAAAATTTTAGTACATGATTATACAACAATAATATTTCATTAATTAATTAATATTATATTTTATTTTAGTTTCGAGAACTTCTTTCTTTTTCGTCTTCTTAGTTTCTTCTTTTTTAAATATTTTGTAAAAATAGATAACAAATGGCTTTTTACAGACTATATGTGTTTATTATTAATTTTCATAACATTCAAAACATTTAATCTATTTTTAATTGTCTATATTTCTATTTTATTTGTGTTTTCCTAGTCTAAGATTATTATCCTTAATTTTCTTAGATAAAACTCTGCAGAATTGTGAGTAGTAATTTTAATAAGACAAAATATATTATATAAATGATTTTATTTTACAAATTATCATTAATGAATTCGAGGAAAGAAGTAACTCTAGTAAAAGCTGCAGGCCAGCCGATATCGCACCCAAAGTTGATGCCAAATGAAGTTATACCAATCTAAAAGAAAAGTAAATTGATTCTTTAGCTCCCATTCCATTTTTCTATTTCAATTTTGATATATTTTTCTCAAAAGCTTTTTGTATCAAATTTACAATGTTTTATTTATTATTAAAGCTTAAAGGTAAACTTGTATTTTAATTTTAACTAAGTATCATAAAAGTACACAATACGAAACAGCGATGGTTTTTCCATTGTATATATTATTAATTTTAAACTAAAATTTATGAAAGTTATTGAACCTACTAGAACGGTCCTGCCATTGCTCTGAACAACGAGGGGCCCCCCAGAGTCTCCGCTGCAGGTACTTGATGCGCCTAAGGTGTTCGTGCAGATGTGAGAATCGCGGATGTTACCGAAAAAAGCGATGTTACACACTTCGTTTGGAATAACGTACATGTGGCCATAACTCAAGAATTGACTTTCTGTAATATTACCGCCTGCAAAGTAACGAAAATATGTTATAAAACTAATTTAATGCGTTATTTCAAAATAGAAAACTTAGCTTACCATTACGGGTATATCCAAACCCTGATGCTGTAGCGAGTTTTCCATTAAAGGTATCTACTACTTCTAATCCAGTAGGCAAAGAAACAGTTCCAATAGTTTCTTTAAACAAAATGTGTGCAATGAGAAACTAGATAAAAGTTTAACAACTATAACAATACATAGAGTTTTTTATGCAAGATACAAAACTTACATCAAATACAAAATGTGTTGGTTTTATATTTACTTATTAAAATAGGTGTAATTTTTAACAATATTATATGTTATTGATATTGGACTTACGAGAAAATGTCACAGGTTCAGGTAAACGAATAATGGCAATGTCATTAATGTTTAAGAGCGGGTTCCAAAGATGGTGCATAGAAACATCTCTGGTAAGAATTCTGGTGCCGCCTGTAAACAGCAATTCTGTTCCCAGGATGACAGTAAGTCTCCAAGCATGGTTCACGCCATCAAACCAGCAATGAGCAGCGGTCAGCACACGCTTGGCAGAAATGAGAGAACCGCCGCATACACCTATACTTGAATTGCCAACGATGTTGGCTAGGAGTCCAACCTAAATATTTAGTTACTGAATATATTAGTATTAAAATATAATGCTTTAATATGGGTATTTTAAAAGAACTTTATTTTCATTCCTAACATGTAAGTAAGATGAATTTAGGACCAGGGATCTTATAGTTAATTTTAAGTTATTTATTAACCTGATATTTAAATTGTCCAGAAGATGCAGAAGCGCCCCCAATTATTCTGGACGACGAAGACTTACGGAGGTACTCTTCTTCCGCCTTTTGTATCCTTTTAGCTTCCGGTATTCCATATTTCGTAAGATACCCGTAGGCAGTGTTATAGTTAGGACTGACATTGGATAATATTCCTGCAGACCCACAGGCCACCAGAGATACCACAATCAACGCTATCTTCATGATAAAGGTAATTGAGGTCACTTATGAAATAGAAATTGACCTTCGGTTCTATAAAAATGAAAAAGGTTTTAAAAGTTTAAACATTAAATAATCTGATATTATTTTTACAAAAGGCTGTCAAAAAAAAAGAATAATGAGACTGCAAAATGTAAAAGTTTCAAATTACCTTTGGGTTAGGTTAAATATTAATAGTCTAATAGTTTTGAAAGGTTCTATTTTAATTAATAACCGTTTCCCCATAGTTAGTCCAAAATTATAAATTTGACCACTTACCAATTTCACAAAAAAATAACACTTAATTTTGAATTAAACTTAGACTTCTTAAACGTGAAGACAAAAATTCTTAGTTTTTTGAACTCTAATAAATATGACACTTCTTATTTATATTTATAACATTTCGTTTATGTTGAATTTTTTAGTGTATCTAGTTCTTTATCTTATTGAATCGTTTATTCCGCACGTCTTCTTTTGAATAACATTATCACCTATTTTATCTCCATAATATTTGAGATAAGCGATTTTATATATATTTGGAATAAGTTATCCTAAATTTACTATATTATAAATGTAGATTTAAAGACTTTCTACAATTTTAGTTTGTCATGGTATTTAGGTATGGTTACTAGTTAATTTACATAAGGGAATCAACATTTCCATTTTTTTTTTGTCTTTTGCTAATAATAAACTATATTTATTGTCATTTAAATCATCTGATGTTTATTTCGAATTATATTTCTGATGTATACAAGCTATTGATTGACATTGGAAAAGATCTCAATAAACAAATAAATTATTGTCAAAGGCAATATATTTAAAAATGTGAATTGCATATAAAAATGTATTTAAAATTCTTTCTCTAAAAAGATTTATTACTAATATAAGATTTGAATAGGAGTTGTGAACTGACGATAGAGGCTAAAATATTACTCTCTTGAAAAATTATTGATTATATATTTCTATGTAAATCGTTTCAATTCGATCTGATGTAAAAAAAAGAGAAAAAAAAAACAAAATATATTATTTTATTTTTAATATATAAGCTTAAAATAAATAGCAAGACGATATTTTTATAGATTATTGTTGATAAATCCAAGGAAAGATGTAACTCGAGCAAAAACTGCAGGCCAGCCCACTTCACATCCGAAGACTATTCCAAATGAAGTAATACCAATCTAAAATAATATAAATATTAGTAGATACTCACATTTTTGCTTTTTTTGCATTATATTTTGGCATAAATATAGAATTAACCCTTTTAAATAATTAACGAATCAAAGATTTTTTCAGTATTTATAAAAACATATATCCTAATAAAAATTCAAATAACTCACTAGAACAGGTCCTTCTCTTCTCCGAACGACGAGAGGTCCACCAGAGTCCCCAGGGCATGTACTTCTTTTGCCTGAGGTGCTGGTACAGACGTTAGAATCACGAATGTTACCGAAGTAAGCGATATTGCAGACTTCGTTTGAAATAACGCTCATGTTTACAAAACTCAAGAATTGACCATTACTGATGGTAGCATCTGTAAAATATAAAAAATGTGTTATAAAAATTGTGCGTGTGTGTTATTTTTTTTAAACAGTGAATTTCAGAAATTTACCGTCTCCTGTAAGACCATAACCGGAAGCTGTAGCTACTTGACCGTTGAAGTTATTGAGGACATCTAATCCAGATGGCAAAGCAATTGGTCCGATGGTATCTAGAAAACAGACATTTATATTAGAGTTATGTAAGATTAATAAGAATACGAAGTGTCTCTGTTTATAACTTTTTGTTGGTTTTTCATAGTAGTGTAGTTTGATTAATACTATTATTTCCTTGACATACCTGAAAAAGCGACGGGTTCGGGTAAACGAATAATAGCAACATCATTCATAATTAATAGTGGTATCCACAACCTGTGCACAACGACATCATTGGTCAGGATTCTATTACCACCATGGTACAGCATCTCTGATCCAAGAACAACAGTGAACTGATAGGCTTGGTTCCTGCCATCGTACCAGCAGTGAGCAGCGGTCAATACACGATTGTTGGTAAGGAGAGAACCACCGCATACTCCTCTCTCAGGGCGACCAACAATGTCGGAGATGAGACCAGCCTGAATATTCATTGATTAGTTAAAAACTGCAATAAGAATCAAAAAATAGTATGGACTAGTTAAAATAGTTAAGGCACTAAACCTGATATTTAAATTGACCAGATGATGCTGGAGATCCGCCCGCAATTCTGGACCACAAAGGATTTTTACGCAGGTATTCGTCTTCTGCTATCTTGATCCTTTTAGCTTCAGGAATTCCATATTTGGTCAGGTATCCGTAAGCTGTGTTGAAATTAGGAACAACATTCCGAACTTCAGCAGACGCGTACGCCGCTAACGCTAACAGAATTACGGCAAGCTTCATGACGAAGAAATAATTTTGAAGGTGCTTGTGAAATGTTATAGCCTTATATACTATAATCATTTGGTTTTAAAGTATTAAAGAGATAATACTTGATAATTATTTGGATTGATTTGTAAATAAGAAGATAAAAACTTAACAATATTGATAATATTGGATAAAATATGATAGATTTGATGATTAAAAATGTATTTTATAAATTTCTGTTTATGTATAATTTCTTACTAACAATAATATTTTCTATATAAATTAAATTAAATATGACACGGAGAAAACAGTATTAGTAATTAATCTAATATTAATATTTGATATAAAATATGATAAGCGATGATCGTTACCAAAAAGACACAGTGCGTAAGTGTAAGATGTCGGTACTCCTACACACTACACTTAGTAGTGTGTAGAAGTACCGACGGTACGAATAAAGTGTCTCAAAATTATGAAGACAAGGTGAGGGTAGTTAAAAAACCCGGCGCCTCAACAAGACCCCACTGGGTTGCCATCAGTCGACCCGTGACCACGATGGGTGCAATTCGATCGAAACATCGGATGAATAAAAAGGTATCGTACCTTAAAAAACATTTACGCGATAAAGTCCCGATAAGGTTTTGGATTAACAAGATCTTAATGCGAATAGGCGAATCTCAACTTTGGACTGATTAAATGATTAGCTAAAGAATATTTTTTAAAAGATTACAAAACAACTGACGCAAAACAAAATATACCTATTATGAGTTTTTAATCTCACTTTTTTATTAAAGAAATATTAAAGTTGGGTTTTTTCCTGCAAATTTAAATTCAATATATTAATCTAATCTGTTAGTTTATTACAACGTCTCCTTTAAGTTACATTGAACTTACATTAAGTACTTTTGTATTATGTAAAGAGTTTTATATTATTAATTTAAAAACGTTTGAATTTTTTAGTTTATTTTCACATATATTTATATTATTATAAAATTTCCACAAAAAGCCATTTAAAAATAATAAAATTTTATAAATAAATAAAGACTCGCATTTCTTAGAAATACGAAAATTTCTTTGGTTTGAATATCTCTTGCTGAAAGGATGAAAACGGCTCACAAATATTTATTTCAAATATATAGCATATATATAAAAATAAAAAATCCTGTGTGAAAGCGATACATTCAAAATCTACCAAACAGATTTCTACACGATTTTTATCAATAGTAATTTATGAAATGTAAGAAATAAGAAAAACTTCAACAAGACTGCTTATTCGTTAACTTTTAATAAGTTTTTTTTTCTTTTTTTTCCGGGCTACCTCCCTTGGAGTCTTTATTTATCTATTTGTACTCTTGCATACCAGTTCTCGCGGGTATTCCCCATACCTTATCTAGTACTTTCATTCCTCATTCCTTATCTTTCTTGTAGCCATCACCATTCCTATTCTTATGGATGGGACTCCCATTGCATGATTTATTTATTTTTTAAGCAAGACATTTTGGGACCCGTCAAATAATAATTAATTTATTCCAGAAATTTTTTTATAAAACTTTCTGTAACAACCGTACAAAATCCATTTAGTAGTTATTGAGTTTATCACGTTCATACAGACAGATAGATAGGTTCGGGAAACTCAATTTTATATTATAGATCATAATTGTAATTTGTAACCTAAACAAATTTTAAATATATTACATGATTATGCTTATATCTTCTTTTCGTATATTATGTTAAGTAACAATGATAAAAGCCTAATTATACTTATTCTATGATTATTTATTATTTTTTAAGGTTTCTTCTTAGGCTGGTGTTAAGTATTTATGTCGTTTCTGAACATACATTCCGCTTTTCCCTATTCTGTATCTATTATTCCTTACGCTTATCGTCTATATTTCCACGCTTAAAACGTGTTTTATCCAACTCTATTTTAAGGACCTTATATTTTTAAATAGTTATAAATATTTTCGTTCCTATTTAGTGTTTTTTATATTAGATTCTACGACTCGATTAAAATATAAGAGTCCAACGACTTTATTTTTTAGAGTTTAAGTGTAATAAAATGAATTACAGATTAATACAATCCAGAGTGCACTGTCTACAAATATCAGATTCTCAGATAGTTATAGAGGACATTTAAATATTTTTATATGTTATATAATTTAATAATTTTATATGTTATACTATTTAATATATTATATATGGTAAAAAAATAAGGAGAACTTTTGGGAAATATGTCATAACAAAAAAAAAGTAAAACTGGTCAAATATGAAATGATTTGAGAATATAATCTACCCGCAATCTAAAAAGAAAGGGCACTACAATGAAATTCATTCAATTTTATCAAGCTCCCTGCAATTGTTAACAATTTTTATTAAATACGATTTATTAGTTTTGATACAGCTTATAAAATGATAAGATTTACATGTATAAGATTTAAATGTAGCAATATATATTATAAGCAAGTAATTTCAAATATTTCAAAGAAAATTAACTAATTTGAAGGCACAAGCTGAGTAGTAAGAAAATCTATTGAAATTTTTAATCTAAAATTTGAATAAAAATATCTTTTATATCTTTTTATTCACAATTCCGATAGTTTTCTAAATAATATAAGTGAGAATTCGATGGTTTTTTGTGCTGTAAGTAAAAGCGAACTTGTGTAAAAGCGAACTTGGAAGGAATTACTTTTTTGATTGACTAATTTAATTTTTTTGACTAGATTTTTTTGAACTCACAGAATTAATTAAATGACCAAAGAATACTCACTTCTTTTCCGAGAATTATTATTTTTTCCATTTATTTACAATTTAAAAAGTATACATTTTAGAAAAAATACAAGATAAATTCCCGAAAACCTCTTTTGGTTTATTTAGACAAGTTGTCGTTCACAAACATAGTGCCACTTATAATCCAATAATTACATACTAATGTATATATATTGAATGCGTGTATATATATTTATATATTTATAATACACACACATGTGCACATGGGTGTATATGGGCGCATATGTATACACACACACACACACACACACACACACACATTTGTGGTAGGAAGTTAGAAGCAATTCAAGTTTCTAGGGTTAGGTCTAATCTTCAAATTTTTTGTCGAGTTTTGTCAATATGGTATAAATATAACTGCAGAGGGTTTATGGGGATCAGAAAAAAATTAAAGTGTTTTATTAGAAAATAAATTTAGGTGCAAAATTTTAAGACTTTTATTTTATTTCGAACATTATGCTCTTATACTATTATAGTATATATAATATTAGCTGTCGAATAGCTGACAATAATTATATCTTTAATTCATATTATATCTTATATATTATCCTCATATGTCAAAATTCCCCACATCGTCACGAAATATTTAAGAGATAGTGTTATCAGCGTATTTATTAATACTAACAAAGATAAGCCTAATATATAAAAGTAGCAATGAAAAATCGATGAGCACAGACGCCATCACAATTCAGTGTACGCTATTCAATATTGTTTAGTTCTGAGTGTCTGCGTTTTCCATGAAGCGGTACATAACAATGTTTTGGTTCAAATTATTCACACAGGGGAGTGTCAATCAAACAACCATTTAGAACTCGATCCTCCCTGTCTTTATAAGCGTGGCCTCTCAAATATTCTGATAGTCTAATAATTAACTAAACTCTGCGGACTCTAGGGGGTCTACATAAATTGGTATTCCATTTCGACTTTACAATTTTTAATCTAATAAGCATTGTTGTTTCATTTGTTTTACAATTATTTAAGAAATTGGTACAAATTATTAATGTTTTGTTAGCGTATAATTTTTTGCAAAGTTACTATTTGTTTACGAAAAGAAAAGTTGTTAGGTTTCAAAAATTATGACATTATGTTGTTATAACAATTTTTAAGCTAGAGGCATGGAGAAAACGAAGTATATATTTTTATCATTTGAACTATTTAGTATTAAAGTTTAGCGAAACAAAAAAGGAATGGGATTTTAAATTTATTTAAAATAAATTTGAAGACTGATCATTATGGTTATAATTTTTATCATTATGGTTATAATTTTTGAAGACTGATCATTATGGTTATAATTTTTATCATTATGGTTATAATTTTTATACATTCTTACAACACTATACATTACTGACCCCTGACAGAATTATTGGCAAGTAGGGTCGCAACTTTACAGTGATGATTGAAAGTTATTTTTTCAGAAACATTAATAGATTTACAGTAGTCCACTCTGTTTTATGTCTATGTCATTAACCCTCATTGGAAATTAAAATTAGAAAAGATACATGTTTACTATCAAGTAGTTAAAAATATATGGTAAAAATGTCATATTAATGGAGTCGAAGGTTGTATTGATATATCAAAAGCTGTATTGCGTCTGTGCGTCCAGTGGAGGCAGTTCAATAACGTTCATACAATGAGACTTGATTGACTTGTTCGCTGACATATATTGATGTGATCTTCAGACGCCATGCGGCGCCGAAGCTGGCTGGATATAGTTATTTAATTTTGTCCGAACGATATTTTTGATGTTATTAAAACAATAACGATATATTATTGATATTAAATCATTATATTATACACAGAAGTTTTTAATTAATATATTTCTTAGTATTTTCTTAGATTTTCACGAGTATACATTTGAAATAAAACTATTTTTTACGGATTAAAAGTCGCGTATATAGAACAGGACATCCTGTTCTCCTTGGGTTAAAATTAAAATGTAACCAAATTACACGCGAGTTTTAATCCATAAAAATACTTTTATTTCAACATACTTCTTGTCATATAGATGTCTCTAAATATAAGGCGAATATTTAATTAATTAAATGGGTAATAGAATTAAAGTGAATGTCATATATGAGAGCTGGTAACGAGTATGTTTTTATGAGGAAGGTCGTAGTTAATGCATGCTGCAGGAGTGCAGAGCCGTGTATCAATGATTTTTTAAAGAGCGACCAGTTTCATTCCCTGTGTCCTTTTATATATGAACTGATAGGATATAAAATACCTTAAAATGTTTTAATTAAAACGGCACGAAATTGTAGATTTCGTTCTTAACTCATATTATGTGATTTACTTTTCAAAAAACTACATTTTTGTTTTTATTTATATATTTATATTTCTTAAAACAAGATGTATAAATTATTTCTTATTAAATGTACGATAAATTTAATATCTTGATGCATATCTAATATCTCTTGTTTCATATGAGTTTAATATTTCTATGTACATACAGAATGTTAACTAAACATTTAACAAAATAGTAGTTAGGAGAAAAATATCCTCAAATACACAAAAAAAAAAAAATATACTGAACAGAAAAGCTTTTGATGAAATATTAAATTAATATAGGTCAATACATTGACTACTTTTTACTGCTTCTTTAATTTTTACAAAAAAAAAACTCAATAAATTGGTTTGTATTTTAATTACATTATTTACAATATAAGTGATGGTAGATGGGTTGATATTAATGTTTTCTAAGATTTACACGAGTACTACATTTTAACGTGTTACGTGTTACCGCGAACACGTTTGCTGCAAAGCATTCGAAACGTTGGGTTAAATTTAAAAATGTAATTATAAACGTGAGTTATATCTGTAAAATAGTTTTATTGAAATGGGTTGATATTGTTGGGGTAGTTGCTGTCCACAGCTTCTAATTGATAAATGAAATTCATCATTGATTTCAAATTGCGTGATCATTAGCAGAGCTATTCTTAAGCTGACGTTTTTTAATAAGGGTGTAGGAGGCTTTACTTGGCTGTTTAACGAGGCCCGTGTGGCATTCAGGGCGGTAATTAAATTTACGGTCTGCTATTACTAATTTATTCGATAAAAAATTTACCTCTCCACCGGACCTGTAGTGCTAAAATGGCACAACCATTAAATAACATTTCAAATAAAACTATTTTTACGGATTAAAATTCGCGTATAATTTGGTTACATTTTAATTTTAATTTTAACCCGACGTTTCGAATGCTTTGCAGCAATCGTGTTCACGGGTAGACGGGTAAAAAATAGTTTTATTTGAAATGTGTTCTCGTGAAAATCTAAGAAAATACTATTAAATAACATTTTTAATATAAGTATAGAATTTATCATTTAAATGATACGAGTATCAAATATTGGTAGGAAACAATACGAAGATGACAGTATAAAATTTTGTATAGAATAGTTTATTACAAACCTTCCATTTATCGTCATATGGGAATAAATAATAATCATAAATTAAGTTGCCATTTTTTTGTGGCTTTTTTACGTACATTTTAGTGGCTCTGGCTGACAATGTGGCAATGATGACGCCACGTTACGTGCGGATTCTAATTGGCGTCGCTGTTCGGCGGCGTCGGCCCGTGGTTCTCCCGACTCGATTACTACCCACTGTGCACCAGCGCTCAGGTTTTGTATGAACAAAACTAGAGCTAATGCAAACATACTTCATTAGTAAAATATTTGTATATTTAAAGTGAGGTACAAGTTATAAAATATAAACTATTTTGGTGCATATAACGACATTGTATATATACTAGTTATATGTTATGTACAAGATACAGGCCCTTAAAGAATAGTTTGTGTTGTTTTTGTTTGTCTGTTTGTACATCACGCATAACAATGTATTTTGGGTATTATGTAAGCATTGTGTTATTGGAAAATATGTAATTGAATAGGGTGGTATTGGATCATACACATATTTGTTTTTTTTAATCTTCTTTCGGTCTGGATTTTAAAGCTACTAGGAACATTTTGTTGAATCTAAATTGGATAATGCTTTTTTTTAATTTTTTTTAATTATTATTATTTTTTTTTTAAATAAGAGCAAACGAGCGTACGGGTCACAGGTGAAATGTGATCACTGCCGCCCACGAACTCTTGCAGCATCCGAAGACACACAAGAGTGTTGCAGGCCTTGAAGGTAAGAGTTAACGTCTTTTTTGAAGTACTTTTTAATACTATGTTGTATCAACCTCAAAAGCTGTTGCTTTTTATTTGTTTGTATTTGAATGAATTACTCTAGGATACTTTAAAGGAATATTCATGATACGTTCAGATAGGGTTATTATTACAAGAGTTTTATATAAGACTTATTGATATATACAATATTACAACTTATTATTTTGGTGCTATTTTAAAAGTTTTCATTTTCAATAACTTCTTTTATCCTATTAAATATAATTTAATACGTCATAGGTCATTAGGTCTTCGTTTCATCTTTAGTATAGTAGGAATCACACAACATTTTTTAGGAAATTAACATTTAGAATTTAATAATAAATTTCATCCATCTATCCATTTTACCTATTTCTTCGCTAAGTTTCAGCACCACATACAGTATCATGTGAAGTAATACGAGATTCCGTTGGATCCTAATGCGATTAAATAACATATAGGAATGAAGTAAATAGTTCAGGCTTAAGCATTAATCGAATTTCGGTCTTCTACATCGATCAAGCATGTTAGTAGTTCACGTTACGGTTGCGTTCGAGTTTCACTTCATACTTGCAACTGGATTACTCAGCACTCGACAGCGACTCGAGATGGCTCTGACTGCAGATGTCAAGAGGCTGTGAGGAGCAACGAATGCGATACCGTTTGGTATATGGATAAAGCACTTCATTGGTTGAACGCATCGGTGGGTTTCGTGGCTGGAATTAATGGGCTATGGTTCAGGGCCAACAAAATACCATGCGATTTATTTGGTATTATTTAGTAACACAAACGAGATTTAAAGCTTATTAGAGCTTACGTGATAAAACTGTTTATTAATAATTTATATTCGGGACTTCGCAGAACAAATGTACTCATTAAAATTTACACGCATCACCGGTGCACATGCTCGAATATTAATTATTTGAACATTACTTGCGTTCGGTTTTTGAGATATTTATTATTTTAATTATAGATTCAATCAAATAACAATAATTATACAAAAACATTTTACAAATACAAATATAACTTTGAAATCTGGTACAGAGCCGTCAAACGGTGTTAGAAAAAATTTGGCAAACTATTTTCGATGGGTAAACTTTTATTTTAAACTCAAACAAAATCCTACAAATGGTCGAACAAAATTTAAATCGAATTCGCATTGCTTTTTTCAAGGGGTTTGATATTTTCGATTCTGCCGCATTCGCCACCACTTTGGGATTTTAAACGTGTTAATGTGTTAAAAGGATGTCCATTAGGGGCGTAAATTCTTTTACCTCTTCCATTATGGCTTTATAAGGTGCATGTATTTGAAAGCCTTTTCTAGTAATATACATTCTTACATTCAAATTACATTCATGCGTATTATTCGTAATATATACATCCAAATTGTACATAAAAATAAGAATCAAATTCAAATCTATCCATTAAAATAAAATGAATTAATATGCTTTTTTAAAAATTGTTATCTTGGTAGTAAGAAATTTTGGTATAAATCTGTGATTAAAAAAAATGCAGAGTCAGTATCTGTAACTTGCGATCAATATTAAAAACAAGGTACATATTAAAGAAATATTTGATAAATTGGAACAACACAGGGGTATATCTCGATCGTGCTCGCGTCGTAGTTGGCAAGATTATCTCGACGTGAACCTGGCTTACCCGTAGTTTACACATAACTATCGATTTCGTCATACGAGTGACAGCTTGAGTGATAATGGACTCCGACGGCGACATCTGACGATTTTGACACATTGAACGTTGAAAAAATATATGAGCAAAAGTGTTTTTTGTATATTTTTATGTTTTACCTGAATTTATTTATTTGTTTATGTATTATTAAAATATAATGGAAACATATACTCGTACAAAGGTTTAACTTATCTTTTTAAGAGATACCCCTTACCCTTCAGCGAAACAGAGTTGGATATATAATTAAAATGCGTTCTGGTACTTTAACTGAGGTTAAAATTACTACAGTTAATAAACTATATTAATTATAATATTTAATATTTATCATGGCATCTTTTTTTATTTTTAATTTTTTAATATTTTTACTATTTTATATAGTTACAAATATACAAATAAAACAGTGACTGGATCAACTAATAAAAAAATATTTATTGGTATATATGATATATTTCTTGTCGGGAATAATGTTAGACGTCTCTCATCGTCATACCACTATCGATTCTGACTGACGGCTCATGGATAATTAAGTTGGATATATTCTTCTGATGATTCTGACGCAACTCGACATTGAAATACATGTTTTAGTAATACATCGGATCTATGAAGTTGTTTTTATCTTTGCGCTCTGAAATTTCATCCTTTTACTTTTATTTTATTGATATTACCTGTCTTTGTTTGATATAAGAAAAATATTTATCTAGTTACGATAAAGATAAAAAAAAGAAGCGATAGCTTGTCTCTCAAATATTTGACTGGTTTTGAAATATTTTTTTTTCTCAATGAATAATTTGAACAACCTATAGGTACCTCTTGTTATAATAAATAAAAATTCTTCCGTATATTGTATATTACTAACTTCAACAAAATAAAGTAAAAAAAAAAAACACAAGTTTTATGTGTTAAAAATAAACACATTAAAATTTTATTCAAAAATACTATGTTAACAAAATAGTCTGTTATGTCTGTTTTGTAACGTTTTACAAGGTACACTTGGGACTGCGATGTAGGCTATTGAAAAATACTCAAAATTAAATATTTGACTCTGACACGACCGCGTACATTAATGTCATCCCACTAAATAACGTTAGAGTACCCTTGTTACTGCAATTACGCGCCCGGTTAAAATGTCCGGCCGGGTGAAAGTTTTTAGCCGGATTTTGTAATATAAAACGACGGTTTAAAACGTCAGTCACTGTAGCCAAATAATATTAAATTAAGCATATAATTTTATAAACTATAAGATATAATAAGGATATAGTGAAAAAAACCTTTGTGAATTTTGTCTTTTAAATTAAAATGTTATATCAATTACGGGCCCGGTTAAAATGTCCGTCCGGGTGAAAGTGTTCATCCGGATTCTGTGACATTATGACATTTAAAATCATCAATCAACATGACGCCCTCGCTCTTTGACTGCGTTTGCTATTTTTATGATATAGTGTAAAAAATATTTCAATTTCGTAAAAATAATTTATTATTGGAATGGATGAGATATTTATACAAATTTATAAATGAAAAATTGATCTCTTTTACATATTTGTAATGTTTTATTAAATACAGATAGAATGAAAAACAATTTATAGTATAATTATTTTTACATACTATTAAGTCACTAGTTATAATCTGCAGTATATGCGAAGTGTTTAATAATTTTATTACAAGTATAGATAAATAGTAGTAAGTGGGGAAACTGTGTCTCTAGAGCCGTGAGTGCTTCCACTTGTCTCGCCAACTTAGTTCTGATGGCAACTGAATTAAATAGTTTCCACTTTCCTATGGAAACTGGGTTGTCGTAAACAATTTGCCTCATATTATACATGCTTGTCGTATAAGGATATGTAGCGTAAGTAAGTTTAATACAATATATTGAAAAAGTACATATAGTAAATAATAAAAAACAGTTGAATACCAAATAAATTACTTTACAATAAAAAATATACGGCTAAGTTTGTTGTGTGGTTCTTCACAGACTATGGCGAAATTGGAACCCTCATAGCCTTAACTTTCGAGTTGGAGAGTGTCCAGAAGGTCTTATTGCGATAAGTATAGTATCAAAATAGGTCCTTTTAACTCTTTTAATTGACGTACACAAGTGACCATTGATATGGATTTAAACTGGAAAAGATATATATAAAAAAATAAATAAATATTGACTTTAATAATCATAATAAGATGGCACTTATAAAACCTCCCCCGTCCCAGAGGAGCATCGCTATCTTCTGATGTGAGAGCTCAAGCCCGCGCTATTAGCGAAGTTTAACTTACGGCATCAATTTAGTATAATATTCTACAATATTATATATTTAAACATATTAAACATAGATGTATGTATCATACAATATTAATGATATTAATGATGTAACAAAGTACTTCCGGCTCCGGAGAGGACTAGCTATTTAACTGTTTTTTCATTACTTAGTAAAAATTCTAAATAATGCATAAATTCTCAATTCATTGTATAATGTGTAAAAGTTTGGTAGAAATTTTCAGTTCAGCATACCTTAGTAAGTTTTTTTAAATTATTAAAACAGCTGTTACTAGATAAGACATGTATATATGTAAATCTATTAAAAGGTTCTTAAGTTATAAGCACAAAGGAGAAACATTAGTATGTTTTAGTATAAAAATATGTCAGGTTGGCTAGTGGCTAGACAGCCTCTTGATATATCGCCTACTAATTAATGATGATAAATTGTTTCGACGTGCTGTCACTCGTTCCAACTGTTAGAAGTTCGTGCCAATCTGAGATAGGGTTAGTTATCAACTTAATACTTGTCTCACTTGCAGGAGGGTGGCATGAAAGGAACAATATACAAAGAGTTTTGTTCTTACATATAATATTAAATTAGACGGCTTCGTAGAAATATTAGCCCAGGGCTAAAGTATCAAAGAAAACTTTCAGAGGGTTTTCTAATACTGTAAATAAAGAACTTTGTTTCATATAGTGAAAACTTAAACTTTCTTTCGGAGGCTTTTCTTAGATATACTAAATTATAAAGTAATTATTTTATTTTGTTTTACGTATTTACCGATTTCTTTAATTGGCTAAGTTATCTTTTATTATAAAGATGAAATTTCTATCATCTTTATATTTTTGTTGTTTTGAAATCCAGTGAAGGTAATATCAATTTAAGGAGTTTTTTCCTTAAATTAACAAAATATATAATACTTCTTTTAAATAAATCTTTTTAGAAAATTTTTATTTTTGAGATTAGTTAAGCATGGTACGTCATCTTGTTTTTAATAAATATATAAAATTATCTGAATACAATTATCAAGAATGTATTAACTAAAATATTTTTTGTATACAAAAACATGTTTAAGAGAACAGACAGTCGAGCATCATTAGAAAGCAGTCTGATAGACTAATAATGTTGTTTTTTTTAAAAATAGAAATCATCGCAAAATGCAAATAACCTACTTTTTCTATTGTCGTTCTTCAACAAGCAGTCGTTCCACTACAGTCTTTGAATAGTCCATATGACGTATTTCATTTTTTATCGACAGACCAACAAGAAATGCTTAAAATAATCAAAAATTATATGAGTTTTTGCTATAATATAATCATTATTTAAATATGTAAGCCCATATGATATTTTGTAACAAAAAAGTAGTATACGTAGTTGGAACTTTTAAGCTACTGACTACATAGAGTTATGCTCAGAATTAATTAGCAAAATGAATGTTTGGTAACATTTTGAATGTTAACAATAGGTGATTAATATTTTCATATAATTTTTTTATCATATTGGAGAAAGTAAGTTATACTGACTTATTAATCAATATTTATTACTGCGGGTGAATATCCCCTTATAGAAATACAAAACCTTTTGATGTTCAAGACGCTTTGCATACTGTAATCAAATACATTGATAAAATTTATTACAATATGTGATAGAGACGAACAGTTATTATTAAAAGTATTTTTTTTAACTTATGTACAAACTCGCATGGATTAAATAGTATGTAACTCAAATCAATGTGATTGTAATAATAAATATTATCTCTTTTGTGTAAAGGGAATAATGTTAATTTTAAATTAGTTAATCTATAATCTCGTAAAATGTACAATATTAGTGTAATGTAATTTTTTATATTAAAATTGTTTTGTTAGATACAAAAAAGATTGTTTTGTCTGTTACCGCCAACGCAGGAAAAAGTGCTAAGCGCATTTGTAATTTGTTAACAACAGAACACAGTGCAGGTTTATTTTTTTATGAAAGTGGACCTAACATAACCTAATCTAAACTTTTTTGATAATTATCCTGACAGATCGGAGGTACACAAAATAGTTTCTGTCGTAGGCGATAGGTCATGCGATTGTAATTAAACTAATTGATTATAAAGGAAACGAGTTACTATAGCAACGTACGCCATGTTGTTTGCTGAGTATGAACCGCATTTTTGGGGAGATTGCGTTGTTTTGTAAGTCAATATTTAGTTTCTGAAAAAAAAAATGTACTTTGCTCTGTTCTTTTAAAAATTCCAAAACGTTGAAACGTGGAGTATTAGCAGATTTTTTTCTGCGTTGGCGTTAACAGACAAGTATCAAAAGATTTCCTGAAATAGATAACCTAATTCCAGAGTAATAAATCTTTTTGAAATATTATTAAGTCTAGTTTATAATGACCGCTTACATATTGTTTTTTTACTGCATACTTTAAAAGTTTAAGTAATAAGTGATAAAGAAATAAAGTTTTAATAAATTATATACAGTGTATTGTATAATAAGCGACCTACCTTACCTAACCTAACATATGAAAGTTTTGTTAGCTTACAAATTTAGAACGCATTTTGGAAAACATTTATAATTTAGAGTTACTACATGCTTGTATACATGCATGTATTAATAACTTTCAAAGTCAATTTACAGTTAAAAGATGCCAAGTGTAAAAAAAATTATAAAGTAATAAAATTTAAATGTCAATGTCCCATTATATCGCCATTAGATTTCTGATTGACATAGATTGATTATAAAAAATATCAAGAAATAAATAATATATTCTAATTAATCATTCTTTAATGCATTGTTGTATCATTATAAATATCATAGATAAAAGACGTTAAGCAAAACGTATTTATAGGGCTTTGCGGTAACTATATGTTATAAATTTACTAATAAATTATTTCCAAACGTTGTCCCAAGCATAGATCCCTATTCCTTCATGTTATTACGAGGGTGGATGTGCGCTCGCATGACTGGATACTACTAGTATAACTACTTAGTGAAGTATAATTTTCCATGAATAATGGCGGTTAGGCCGACCTAGGTCAATGCATTTTGATGGGAGAAAGTTTCTATATATAAAGTATTACGAAATAAGTAACAGTTGCAACAGAAAGCAGCCGCTACATATGTACCCTGAAAAATATCTTTTGAGCTGAGCGAAGCGAAGCTCTTTACTACCCAAATTTTCAACTCTTTGTTATCTTACTCCTCCTTCAATTTACGAGCTACACGCTCGAAATTTTGCACACATGCACATAATGAGCGAAACCTAGTCTGGATTAAAAATCAGCCGAATCGTAATTGTAGTTTTCGAGATAATTGATAAAATTTGTCCCATATAGTTAACATATAGAACGTTTTTGTTTCGCGCGCATTGCGACGCGAGGCTAACCCCGCTTGCGTGGACCTAGTATTTTAGCACTATAATTTAATCTATTAGAGATATAAGAAGATATTGTCACTTCCGCAAGGGGCCAGCTGGTCGTGCTTCATATCCTCCAGCTTCTTTACATGGTGATGACGGAGCAAGTTCAGATTATACGATAACAGGAAATGATGTTTCTGATTTTTGTCGTTAGGATAAATAATTATTCTATGTCATATTATTAGACTACTATTCTGCTTGATTAAATATGATTGTAGTTTATTATCGTTCATGGATTTGCCGTGAAAGTATTTTTTGTAAATATTATCTAATTATTCAATGCTTTGTAAATATTATCTAATTATTCAATTCAATTACTTGACAATAAGTTTATAAAAAACATTTTTTCATAGTTAAAGCTACCAACAGCTTGGTTGGTTGTGAATAGAGCCAGCGACAGAAACTCCGATTGCCTATTCTTTTTTTTTCTCATTCCCAGGATGCATTATGATGTAAATAATCGGTTACATTATAGTATCCGTTAGCATAAAAAACGCTCTTTAACATTTTATTTTCATTTGTTACGGGCTAATAATTAATTTAACGCTCTTTAGAACTTTGTTATGAAATATTATTCAATTACTTAAAAAGAGTTACTCATTTTTTTAAATTATGAACATTCCATTTTCATATGTGAGTACGTGTTTTAACGTAGATGGTAAGGATAGCTCTTTCCTGTAAGACAAAAATAGTATTAATGTCAGGTGAATTAAATGCCCTTATAGTAACATACCATAACACATTATGGTACTGTAATAAATTATCTTGACAGTAGCTTTGTCCTTCAGAGTCTTTTTTTTCGTAGCATATGCAACAGAACTTACTTTACTAGTCAATCCAGCTATATAAGAGCCCAATTGCAATTTGGCATCAACAGTTATTTGAAGAAAAACTGTAGTTTTACAATTATAGTTTTTTAACCAGTTGCATTGCTTTTACACTATTACACAAGTTGATACCTGAATTACTTTATAGGTTTAGAATTGTAGATTCTTTTATTTTTTAACATAAGCTGTTGATGAAATATTTTAGAGACAGCTTTATTTACATCGTCATATATTAATTATTTGATGCCTTTTCACTTTGAAAATCAAAGATGTGTCATCAGTGTTAATAATATCATCAGTGTTAAAAATGAAGGAAACTTATTTTTATAAACAATTAACAGAAAAGGCCCAAAGTTTGAGGCTTGTGGGACCCATATCAGTCGGAACTAACCTCAACTATCTCAATTTTATTAGACTGATTAGAAATCAAGATATTAAGAACCTTATTTTTAATATCATAGTGGTATAATTTCCTGACCAATGTTTTATGGCATTCACAATAGAATATCTTGGATAGGTTGTTAATACAGTTTTTAAACGGCTTCATCGCATATCGAAGAATGAAATATGAATAAGTGTTTGGGTACTAATGAAAAATGTCAACTTAATCTTTAGAAATCGAATAAAATATTGTTCATTGTTGTTGTGATACCTTATAGTACAAATGTATTAAATAAATTTCTGACTTTAGTCTTTTTTAAAATTCTATAAATTTGTGATACTTACAATAAAAATAAACAATTTAAATAATTTTGGTATTGTGCTTGTATGATATGCCAATAAAAAATAATGTATGTCATTTTTCGTCGTTTCTCATACACCAAGTCAGAGAACGCAAACGCAAAAACAAAGCTGTACTGCTATGTTATAAAATAATAGTACTTATTCTTTTATCCTTTTGATTGCACTTTTCATTAACTTTGTTAGTAAATTTCAACCGTAGCGAAGCCGGTGCAGATCCCTAGTTTACTAAAATTAATAAATTCAACTCTGTATTTAAACTTTAAATTGTGTATTGTTATTTGTAATTTTCATAAACATTTGATTAGAAATTTACAATGTGGTACACGTGTAAAGTTTGTTAGGCAGCTGGAACATTGCAACAAAAGACCCAAACAACAATGTTTAATAGTTTTAAACGGAAAGGTTAGAATTTAGTTCATACGCTTTTATAATTCCAGTTAAGTTTTATTGTAGCATTGGCTTTATGTGCACTTAGACGAAAATTCGCCAACAACAGGAGTGTTTGTGTTCAAACGGTATACTCGGAAAGGAATAAAATAAAACAGCGCGTCTTTAAATGCAGGTGTATAGAGGAAGTTAATAATGGACAGAGCTGTTGTGGAAAGCCTGGCTCGTGTTTGTGTATACACTAGTCTCTTCACCCTAATCTCTTCAATGCTTCTGTTTTGGCCCAAGTTATAGAATAAATCCAATTGAGAAGTGATGATATGCTGATACGGTGATAAGAGAGATGATGTTTATGTAAAAAGTATATATTTACATTAGTTTGTGTGGTTTTCATGTCGTGTGTTTATATATTAATAGTAATAATATTAAGCGAACCATTCTTTATATATCTACATAAATGAGACAATATTATAGTATACTTTTATTTGTTAGTTTTGTTATTAGTTATATGTTATTTTTTTTAATGATGTACCCCCCTACTGTTCTTGCATACTTATTTACTTTCACTGTAATGGGTAACTGGAGGAGATCTCTTGATAGAGAAAGATTATCTAATGTACAAAATTACTATTTTATGAAGTGGTGCATAAATAAATAAATAAAATAATAAATAAATTCATTTTAAAATATTTGATATAAAACTAACATTTAATTGCTGTTAATTCTGAGCTGGTGATGGGAGTATATGTTAAAGCAATTAAACTTGGCAAGTGTTTTAATATTTTCTGCAGTTTACATTTTTACTTTTCTCTTTATTTAAAAAGTGTATCAAATTAAAAATATAAAGTTAATTAACGCTCTTAACTTGAGCAGTCCTACAGTAATGCAGAACACATAGCCAGCACTCATGAGGCACGATTGTTCTTTTCTAGTGGAGAATTAGCAAACATACAGTATTTTAATACCGCACTCAAAATGTAGGTAAAGTAAGAAGCTTTTAATGTTATGTATATGAATCAATTTATTTTTCTCTTTCTACTTTTCGCGATCGTATTCATATTTAGCTTTAAACCACGTTTTATTTTCTACTTTGTTCACACGTTGCTTTGTGAGAGTTTGTGGAACATTTTTAATGTGTACTACATTTGTGAGAAATGCCTAATTTATATTATGCCAGTCTGAAAGCTTTGAAGTGCCTTTTGTTATTTCGGGTCGTGTATATTATGAAAGAAAACTTGTCAAATTAAATTTGTACATGTATTCATTTAAACACGTATTGTACGTACGTATAAATTAGTTAGTTGCGCTTTTAAATCAGTTTTAATTATAAGTGTTTGTTAGTATTACATAAATATAAAACAAAGGAGTGTAAGAGACGCTTAAGTCTAAGAGTCGGGCGAACTATTAGTGCAGTAGTAAGTGCTGTAATTACTGTAATAGAAGCAAACTGGTTCGATTCCAGAACTAATGTCGTGTGAATCGCCTAATGGCATTGATTCAGAGTGGACCGGAGCATATCTGTTACAAAACTAGTTCACATTCTAGATGCTGAAAACAAATTAAGAGCTTAGTTATATTCTATATAGTACTAGTATCTATATCACATGTTATATTTTAATATTTTTTAAGAACAATAAAAAAAAATGTTTTTAAAATAGAAACAAAATATCAATATATATGTTAATCATAATTTATTTTTTTCTTAAAATTTAGTTTATCATCACTTTTCACATTTATCAGTACATTTTTGAGCCATTAAAAGATATTTATTTAGAATTATGATATCAAAAGAGAGCTTATTAAGTTTAAGAGTAACAGAGCAGTCAGAATCTATAGGAAAAGTATAGATCACTTTACAAATAATCCTACAGAGCCTTGTTATAATTGTCTTAGTGTCTCCTGGTCCAGTGTGATCGCATCTTGCTGCATTACATTCATAAGGCACTGCGGCTGAGTCGTGGTGGACGGGTACATCGCTCAGCCACCGCAATCGTAACCGCCTGTCTGAAACGCCTCGCATGCCTGTGTCTAACATTATTATAGAACACGTGTAGCCGCAGCCTGATATGTACAATGCTTGAGGAATTAAAAATAATGTTGAAATGTTACAATTATGTCAAGATTAAAAATGACGAATACATCCGTTAGATAAAAAGTTTTATTGAAAAATAACTCTCTAAGTGTTAAAAAGTATTATTATTTTAATTTTAAATCCGAAAATCCGAGAAGCTTCTTGTTTCTACGTATTTTCCGTCCCCTTAAGATATCATGGCGGGTCTCTCGGGAAATGATATGGGTTCCCGGCAGATTTATTTGCTTTCTGTATAAGCTATTGTAATTATCATAGTTCATCTTTGTGCATTATATAATATTGTATGGAAGTCTTCATTAAACATGTATGATATTTTTATAGTTGTATATGAGAACTATTTTTATCTAAAATAGTCAAAGTTAGAACAGTTTGAGCTCTTGTTAATACTAGGTCCACGCAAGTAGGGTTAGCCTCGCGGCGCAGTCGAGCTCATCAATGTCTAGAGTTAAATATTGATATTTATTTATGGATAAAAATTATGATTTGATGTCAATACTTGTTTTGAGCAAATTTTTAATTAATTTACGTTTCACACACGACTGAGGTTAAAGCACATGAGACGCCTTTGTAGTAGTGTAGTCAGAAGGAAGGAGACTATATGGGACACATTTTATCAATTATCTCGAAGACTACAATTACGATTCGGCTGATTTTCAATCCAGACCGATTTTTGTTCGTTATGCGCATGTGTGCGAAATTTCTTGCGTGTAGCTTGTAAATTGAAACGAGGAGTAGGGTAACAAAGAGTTGAAAATTTGAGTAGTAAAGCTTGCAATACTTGCTAATTAGAACTAGAAGTGATTAGTTAATGTATTTTTTTTAATATGATGCTTTATTTAAACTTTATTTTGTTCAATACAATATTGATTTTATATAACGAAATTATTGAGCATAAAGAATTCTTTCGTCTATTATCTGATATTGTTTGAAATACTAAAAATAACTTATTTTATTTTTTATATTAATTCTGTACAAAATAGGTTTATTTCTATTAAATCGGTTATTTTTTGTCAGTTTTATTGTTGTTATTGATTTTTGTGAAATGTTTGTTCAGTAATTATAAACTTTTATTATTATTGCGGCACTACTTTTAATCTGGTTTTGTGCATTTTAAATTCGTAATATTATATCGCTTTAAAATTATATTTTTACTTTTAAGTACAATACTCCGGTGGGATTGCAATCTTGATTGACATAAAGCCGATTAAAATACTCTGGTAATTAATGAATTAAAAATTAAGAATATGTAATAATGTTATGTAAGATGTGTTATTTATTATATAATATAATATTATTTATTCATTAACATCTGTTTTAGTTCCATAATGCAAAAAAAATATGTCAATTTTTTTGTATTCATAATTAATTCGTTTAATATTATTAAAATATTTTTATTTTTCAATTTTTTAACAGAGTGTAGTGTTTTTTGGTATTCAAATATTTACTTTTAGTAGCGAATTTTGCTTTCAACCCTTAGTCACGGTCGCTGGTCTAAATCGGTGCATTGAAATAAACAAAATGTAACCCTCGCGCTGATTAACGAACTCTATACAAGATGTACAATGTACGATAATCGAATTACGTGCACCAATCCGTTCGTTGTTTTTATTGGATTTGCTCTTTGCTGTGAATACTCTGGGGTTCAGTAGAAATTAACAACAAAATTCATTAAATTTTTATATTAAAAATGTATTAAAAGTATTGCTTTTTGATAAACAATCTCAAAGGTAATTATAAAAGTTTTAGTTATTAATCATTATTGTGTTAATTTCATTAGTTATTATGTATATAAGATAAAGTATTGACAGAACTTTTGAAAGTAAATTCAGTGCTAATATTAACAAACGACTTAAAAAACCTACAATTTCATATTTCTTTTGTTAAACTCGTCGGTTTACTAGACGACGTATACTATATTCATGAAAATTCGTTTTATGATTTGACGTAAGAAGGAAGTTAGGGTTTCCATTTGAATAATCTATAAAAAGCGGGATGCTGCGCTAGGTGAGATGAGAGCATTCGGTGAGAATTCTTGAATATTTAAGATTAAATTCATCTAAAATATTTCGATTTACTAGTACTTTGAATTATTAGAAATGGATGAAATACTTGATGGGATATTAGCGAACAAAATATAAACAGTGTAGTTAGTAAATTCTGGCGGTCGCCAGTCTGATAGTAGATATTATGAAGTTTCAAGTCAATGTCCAGGTAATATCAGGCTTCAATTGGAAACAAATCGAGGATCTAGTTGCCTTCAACGGGGTGATGAAACTAATATTTATTTTGTTGTAGTTTATGTTTTATCTAACTTTATATTATATAAGAATATTCGGGTTACGTACGAGTATATTTGTTAATTGGCAAAAGAATATGATGCAGAGGTTATTATGAAATTCGTAGAGTAGAAATAATATGTCGTCTGTAGAATAACAAAACAGACTTTTCAGTATATGTATCAGTAGTAAAAAAAATAAGTAAATGAAATTGTATAATTCATGAAATAGTACACAAAGAGAATGAATAAATGAGATAATTTTATATCAGTAAATGTTAGGGAACATTTTATAATATTTCTTTGGAGTTTAATCTAAATGTAATTTATTATTGTTTGGAAATGTTTTATCTTATTTGGTACTACATGTGTAATAAGATTTTTTGATATTGTTACGTTTTAGTGTATGATTACGATGAAAAATATATCTATAAAAAATAAAACAATTACTTAATTCTGTCTACATGTTTATTGAGAACTGAATACGCATTTGATGGTCTTCATACCGGACTAACATAATTCCGTTAATTAAATTAAAGTACAGTAGCTTTCCTATAATTTTAGGAACTTATATTTGATTGCACGCGTTAGATATACCTAAGGTAGAGTTATTACTAAAACATTTGAACACTCGGCCGGCTCTATGTTCGTAGCCGACGAGATTCGTCATTAGCCGAGCCGCAGCCGGCTCGCTCGTCCGACTCCGCCGCCACAGAGCGTGACTGTTTATGGTCCGTGACTTCACCCCTTCTAAACGCAGACACGTGTAGGATTAATAGTGATTTTTCTCCATTTATCCCCAGTCGACATCGCAGAATGTACAGTTCTGATTGAATTTTGGATACAATTATAACGATCATTGTTACAGACAGCAAAGGGAACTGTTATTTTATTTTCTATTTTATATCAACATGCTTTGCAGAACATCGATGCATTGTTTATACATAGGCTTTATACTCTAAAACCGTTATGCATTGTGGTTAGAAAAAATAAATATTGATAATTATAATTATTCAATAATAAGACACTATTATAAGTATTTTATATCATGTCCCGTGTCGGAGTCTGGGTACACGCCCATGATGACGATGATGATGATGACATTTGTGTAAGACATTTCAGGAACTTTGTAAGTTCCGACTTCTCTGTTTTGTGGTTGCTAGTGAATGCGAGATTTGAACAGGTGAAGAAGATAGCATAGTGGAGATCAAGGGAAAATGGCTTTTAAATCATCTCTACAAAAAGCAGATCAGGCACGACAGTGTTACTTTGCCACGCAACTAGTTATCCCGAGGTATCTTAATACCAACAGCTAATAAAGGTTGTTCCCTTTCTAGGTGACTAACATAAAAAAGCTCACAAACCCACGTTGACGTTTGACTAGGGTACCAGACGTTGACTCTCGTTCCGTCAAATGCTTTTACCTCTTGCTGAAAACTTCTCTAGATACATTCTCAGTAACCGCTCGTCTCAAGACGCTTTGTCTCATTTTGACATTTGACATTTGTGATGGGTATGACCAAAAAATGGAATTAATTGCCAGCTGAAGTCTTTCCCGAACAATATGATCTGGATACTTTCAAGATTCTTACCATCGTTACTTACATCGGGTGAGATTGCAGCCATATGCCCGCTTATTTTGTGTAAAAAAATAACATGTTAAAAAAATTATGTCCTTAATACTTAATATTAATAAAATTAGACGGATAAGTTTTTTCATTACTTACTATGAAAACAACTTAATATGAAAGGGCAATATGTTTCAATATCTTATTTTTAAAGGCTCATATTAAACGAACTTTTATAATTTCAAAAAGCTTAACACCGTATGAGTAAATGAAACGAGCGTAGTTACCAAAGTCCGTGATTCATAATTACTGAGTACGACGAAATTCACTCCCGCCCGGGACGACCATTACTTGTTGGAGGAGTATTTTGACGACTTCTCATCCTTCATTACTTTAGAGGGCGGAGGTTTTATTACCAACAATACATGTTTATAAAATTTGCATACTTCATTCTCACTCTTCCGCGGCCATTACCTTTCCATTTGGTAAATAATTTAGATGCCCTCTAGGACGTCGGCCAGATATTAAAAGTGATGGGTCCCCGAGGTTTAATATTAGACTCCCCTCGTATTAAATTCTCTGTCACGCGAAATTCCCAAATGCATACCCGAGATATTTTTTGCACATGTTCATATTTGCACTTTTGTATCGCATTGGATACAGAATGTCATTGCTACGATTTAATCTCTTCACTTCAACTTCAATATTCATGAAATCTCTGTTTCAATCGTGCAGTTAAAATGACGCGGGTAAGTAAAGTATGCAGCATGCTGCAATAATATATCTAAGCGTAAGGGCGGTTCCACGTATTAAGGGCGCAACTGTTCAATTAATAAAAGAATCATGTTCCATAGAATAATATATCAGTAAACAAAATGCTTAAAATTGTCTCTTGTATTAAAATACAAAAAAGTTTTAAGACATTCAATACATAATTCGATAAATCTACATAAAATGTTACATTGTTATAAAGATGACACTGTTGCCCACGCCCACAGATATCGAGAGTTGCATACTATTTCATATTCATATAACAATACTAAGCAAGTTTCGCGAGCGTTGAATAATCGACTTCGTTGTATATGCATCAAATTCACAGAACAAAACTCATCTAAAGCTCGGGGGCAATAAAAATGTCCCACTTCCAGCCGCTGCATTAAAAATAGATGAGATCAAGGTGTAATCTCGCCGATCCTTATTATAAAGTCTTGCATTCTTAATATTTCACATTTTTCACAACTTAGCTAACCCCGGGAATAATGTAGCCATCAAACTGAGCCGTTCATACTATAGGTATAATATTTTGTCTTGTCTCTGTCCGTATCGAGCAAAGGTTTTGAATCTATTGTTTACAGTATTACTTTAGCTTTTATAACTTTTAATTTGAAATAAAACTTTTGTTTATTAATTTTTTTGACTGTACCTTTACTTCATCATCGTAACAAATGGTTTTGCTAATTAAAAATTAGTTTTTGAAACCATTATTATTAATTTTTTGTCACTTCCAGACCCGAGTGCTTTAATTTTATACGTGATGTCAAATGAATGATATATTGATGTTATTATAATTTTCTTTTCAGCTACGAGTATATTACTTTTGTATAAACATATTACCAAAGTTCTTTCCTAAACAAGGGTGACAGTAAATACATACTTTCTTTCAAACAATAAGTGTTGATTTATCATAATAAAATCTCTTTGTCGAGAGAATAATCTAATTTATCAGTGATTTGAATCTCCACTTTATTTCAAAGGGTCTTTAAAACGGCTCCACTCACTTTATTATTCAAAATGAAAGTTATAACGTTATTCTTTGTATCAATTAAAATTTATAAATTAAAAGTGCTGTCTTACTTATTCTTTGTTACTTTTATTACTTATCTCATATTTGTATAAAGAATATATACTGATGTAATTTAGCTAAGATATAAGATATAATTTTTGGACTATTTTATGAAACCTTAAAAAACAACAAAAACAACATATAGTTTAAGCTTTAAGAGCTAAGCTATAAGAAAGGGCATTAACTTTTATATCTCATAGGTTTCGTCCTTTCCCTCTATAAACATTTGTTTAAATTTTCAGAGCAAATGGTATTGTCAGTGTCTTACCTTTCCTACAATTCTTAAAAATAAATTTTAAGGGTCCCCTTTGATGCATAGCTACCGGATAAATACGAACATCCCCTTCTTGAGATACAAGACATTGTTTGTTCTACGTATTTTTATAAAACCCCGCAATAAAACGTTTGCTTTTTACATTTTTGGGGATCATAAATAAAAGTGCTCTTGTAAAATTGCATTTTAAGCATTTTTCAACGTGTACTGTCACCTTCTGCTCGACCTATTGAATATTTTGCATGGACCGATGTAAAAGTTTTCTCATTTTGTGGCCCAACAATTTTGCAACATTTGGAATTTATGGTTTTTAATGAAATAATATTAGTGTTAGCCATGAGGTTGCTCGCGTGTCTTTTAGTATTTTATATTTTAATTTTTGATTTTAGTACCAATCACAATGAAAAAAAAAAGTAAGATTGGTCCAATTTAAGAATTATAAACGGAAAAAGGAACCCACTAACGAAGGCATAGCTCCAACTAATTAACAACTAGTTAGGCAACTATTAACGGAGTAGTTTTCTAGTCATTTGAATGTAAACTGTCAATAAATTAAATAAACAGATTACGTAGGCCCATGTCCGGTGCCGAGTTGAAAGTCGTCGGGGGTTCCAGAGAAATTAAATTATGAGATGACAAAATGAGTTACGCCCTTTCTGTAGATTAACAAACAAAACCTATGGAGGGTCATGGTAATATGGTTAAAGCAAATGACTCTATTCTTCTAAAATCAGAAATAAAATTCCAATTTATGTATTGTTCTTGTTCATTTAGTTTAGATTTAGTTTTGCATTTTTATCGGAATTCATTTGAATGTTAGACTCGGCTCTCGTGTATGATCCACATAGTGGAAGTATTTTGAATAAAATACAAATATACAGTTGTTAGCGGCTAAACGCACGATCCATTATGCATGCAGTTTGTTGGTGCTTTATAGAGGTGATTTCTATGCTATTAATGTTGCAGTAACTGTGGAATTTGCCCCGCTTTTTGTATAATGTACTTCACTATGGAAAACTTGATTATTAGTTTTCAACTAAATTAACACTACTGTCATATTTTTATATAGAACAGCATTTTTAATTTAATTTACTACATCAGCAGATGCATACATTGTTTTAAAAATCTATAAATTTTATTCGATATTTTACGACATGATCTGTATTGCGAAAACAATAATATATTTGAATAACGTCCGTATCGGGAATACAGAATAAATGTTTGTATAAATAAACTTAAATTTTATTATAATAAATTCTACCTGTATTATGTGAAAAATAAAGATAATTTGTTATGTTTTCCGTGATTTCATAAAATTGCTATTTTCGAGCATTTCAAACTGACCACAAAATTATGGAGAATGGCTAGGGGAATACAAATTTTGCACGGTTCGCAATCCAATTAATTTTAAAAATCGCCATAACGAAAGGGCTTTATTGTTATGTAAATTTGTGCAAAGTTCGCCAGACGTAGGCATGACTAATTGTTAATTCGGGTAATGCGCTTACGAGAGTGGGACACCGCAGTACTTCCCGGTCTAATAAAGGATTACACGGATCACGCCTGACCTCGTGCTTAGAGGCACTGGTACCACGCCTTCTGCTCGAACTTAAAGTTTGGGCTTCACTTAGTGAACCATAATACTTTAAACTATTTTTTCCGGATATAATTTGTTTGTGATACCAAAATGTTTATTTATTATAAGATATATTGATATTTTACACTAAATTTAATTAGCTTTTGGAATCTTTAACTCTAAATCATACATAAATTTCTGTTAAAATAGTTTTAACATTATCAAGGGAATTAAGCGAATACATTTATAGAGAATAAGAATTTCAAGTATTTTTTGCAACTAATACTTTTCTATTTAATCCGTTTTCATCATGTCAAATGTGTCTTTGTGACAGAGACCCTTGTCTCGTGACGTATTGGCCGGAAGTAAGTTCCAGTAAAGATCCTCGGACGTAATATTATTGAACAAAATGCAACCTAGTCTTTATTTGAAGGTTGACTTTTATAAGCATTATATAATTTTTAACAATACGTCTTGTAATTTTATACTATATATTCTTTATTTTTAATCTCTCACCCTATATAGATAAAAGATATATTTAAAAAATATAGAAGAATTACACTTTAACATTTTTTCTTGGGGTTTCAAATTTCTTCGTTCCCTCGCCCTAGTTCTAAAAGCAGAGCGTAAAATCACTAACCTATAATCTGTCGGCTTGGTTTTGATTCACGTAATTATTTAATGGAGATGAAATCCGCAGCGTGAAATGGAACATTACTCGCTCCAGGACTGAGCACTTGATTTTCTATAGCGAATGTAAGATACTTCTATTCTCTCACTGGAATGCACCAATTCATTATACTACATTAAGTTGTCGGTATTGGGGTGTGTTTGATAGCAATGTGTATAACTATAACCAAATAGGTAATGTTCTAATATACTACTTTCCAGACGAATACCATAGATGGAATGGTATAGACGGAATGATATAGATGGAATGGCATAGATGGTATGGCATAGATGGTATGGCATAGATGCTATGGCATAGATGCTATGGCATAGATGGTATGGCATAGATGCTATGGTGTATATGGTATGGGGTCTTATCTGAATTATGTTTATTTTTATATTCACAATTCAAAACAAATTAATGCAGTAGAATCCTAACAACTAAAATGTTTAAACAAGAACAGCAATTTCTAAAAGATTTACAATTAAAGGTACAAATGATACCAAAGCTACAGCAAGTTGGTAACTCAGCGCAATATGCAGTTTGTTATGCTCATATGTTAGTTAAAGTTGTGTTTGACAAATTCGCTAACTTCTTGGTTATGATGCGATCTGCAATCTAATCTTCGGACCGCATCCTGAGACAAACTACCTAACTTCAGTAGCTCGTACATTGTGTTTTAGAACTTACGTGCAATTAGAGCTGAGTTAAGCGAAACAGAAAAGTGTTGTGATGCTGAGTTTTGAGTTTTTTACTAATGTGTTGCTAAATGTAGAGAAAACCTATTGTCTTTATAAATTTTTCAAGGACTTTGATATATCTGTCGATTATAACCTTGATACAAAATTAATTGAAATTTTTCAAAGTTATAAAAATAAGAAAACAGGTGTCAGCTGAAACTGATTTTGTATTTTGCTATGACACAGTCCAGTTATTTATTTTTAATATTATATTTTACACTTGTACAGGCCTACGCAACACCGTTATGCCGTTATTATAAGAGCCCTAAGCATAAAGTTGTAATAAATCCTATAAAATTACACTCAGCACCTCAAGTAATTTCGTTGTATAAAATATACCCAATTTAGAATAATTATGTACAACAACGTGAGAGTAATTTGCGTAAACACAGTGCTATATTAACAATTCATACGAAATAGCACATAACAATAGTAATCAGAGTCCAAGGCGCAATCACATTTCGTGGCAGGCACGGCGGTGCCAAGCACAGATTTCGTCGGCAATGTATCGTGAAATTAGTTTAGTGGCACTATATAATTATGTGCCCTCACTTTTTATGAACCCTCCCGCGTGCACCCCACTGTTATGACGGAAATGTCAAGCCGGTATGCGACTTGATGAATCGATACTATTTTAAACTCCCTCTGTTGGACCTCTCCATTACATTCTTATATTGGACGTTTTGACGTCTTATTAGACGTTGAAACGGTGTATTAGGACTCCAATATAGAACATAACATTATTAAGTGTAGGGTACAAAGTGGAAGGTAAAAAATAAAACGCCGTCAAACTGCAAGATACATTTCATAGATTTATTATATAAAATCTTAATCTACTTCTGAAATTCAA
Organism: Mechanitis mazaeus; assembly: GCA_959347395.1. NCBI lineage: Eukaryota > Metazoa > Arthropoda > Insecta > Lepidoptera > Nymphalidae > Mechanitis > Mechanitis mazaeus. Next base: position 10,075,699 of record OY365747.1, read on the forward strand.
CTTACATAGTATAGTAACATGTGAAATGTACAGATCTATTACCAATAGTACAGGCAATAGTATTTAGCTATAATTATTGCGCAAGATTGTCCCGAGACTGGGAAATCCGTAAGTTATAATAACTAAATTACTTAAGTACTTAGTTACATAATTTATAATAAACGACAAAGCTCAGATGTTAATTTCTATTTATATCTATTTCGATTCATGTATTTACATCATGATATGAGAGAAAGTACACAATTTAGCGAAATTATTAAGCACCTAAGGTTGTATTTTCTACTTATATGAATAAATAGTATGAAGATGATTTAAATTGAGCTTCTAATATATGACTTTAAAGTATCTTTAGTATAAAATGGCCGGTTCTGTTTTCATTTGACTATTTTTGAGTTCCAGTTAATCTACGTAAAATTAGGTGAAATAATTTGCACTACTATGAACAACGCTAAATATTTTCCTTAATAAATTACTAGAAAATATATTTGATTTTGTATAATGCAATTTCTGTAAACGTATGCTTCATATAAATATGCCGTAAGTACATATGATTCAAGCTCTTACGTATTAAATGATATGAAACGAGTGGATTCATTTACACCTCTGGAGGTTTTACATAAACATACGATCCACTTGCAATTAAATATGGAATTAAAATTGAATTGTATCTATTACTATTATTTTGTTTTCGATGTACTTTCAGGTAAATATGAATGTCAAGTTATGAGTAGATTGTCTAAATTGCATTGGATCATTTAATATTATAACAAATTTCGAAACAACATTAAAATGGATCAGATTTTTTTACCTAAAAGTTTATAATAAGACTGATATACGCTTATGTCCTCTAATATAAAGTTTTCAATTCTACTTGTTTATTGTTTATAATGGATACTTATAAAAAAATGTAAATATTTTTAAACAAACAAACTCATAAATATTGGGATATATCTAATATATTATATAGATAAAAAAAGGACATAAACGTAATTATAAATATCATCTAACAATACAAGAAACTTTACTTAGTAACTAATTCTAAACATTTAGATTAAATTTGTTTGTACAAAAATATGCAGAGTATTTCCTAAACACGGCTACGTTACAATATTTCGATTTATATGAAATTACTTATACAAAATAAACATACGCACAGACAACATAAAAACGGTTTTTATTATTTATTTATCTGTGCGTATTTTTAATATGAATGAGCAAGCTTTGTTGAAGTTTTAGTAAAAGTCATTATTGCTGTTTTATTTCGAGGAGTCAATGTTGCAACACCACCAACAAATAGTACATTTGTAATCTGATGGTAATTTTAATTTAAATATAATTTTTAATTTTAAGGTAAATATTAGAATCCGGTACTATATATATCTTACATAATATGGCAGTGGCAAAGGAATGTGACGTCTATTATCTACTCTATTTGATTTATTCATTACTCTCCAGTAGTAAACTTATTTTAGTAAAAATTCTTAAAATCTATTCTTTTGTGATATTTGATACTTTTTAAACCAGTGTATGCGATGAATGAACACTTAAATATCTCCTAAACGAATTTCTTATATATCACAGGCTTAAATTATATTCATTATGTTAAGGGACGTGCATACGTACACTTATATTAGAACTGAGTAAGGTAACTATTTACACGAACAGGGGAAAAATAACGAGGCCAACCTTTCCACAACCCTCGGAGATTTGAAATTAGGAAGCTGCGCTAACCATTAGTGAAGTAACCAATCTTGATCATTTTGTTCTAACAAACTTAATTACATCAGATCAAGATACATAGGGTTCATTATAGTTTAAAATGGTATTTATTTTCTGATATCATTATTTACTTGAGTAAATAAATTGAACCACTTTTTATGCGATCTCATTAGCAACTAACCATCAAGAGATGTTGAGTTGAAATCAAATAGAAGTTAATTTAACACGTAAATTAGATATTTTGATGAATAAATATAATAAATATCACTTTATCATACAATGGCAAGGCTTAAATGCACAATCAAAATTATTTTCATCACTAACAATCTACTTACAAAGCGTAGGTACTTACGAGTACATAGAGTTCAAAACCATTTTTACATCCAACAAAGCAACGCACAACGCTAGGAAATCCTTAATATTAAGAGGTCCATCACCCACCCATGTCTCCGCTGTGTTGTTGGATGACGCACGGCTGTCACTGTCACAGCTGTCACTGTCACCGGTAAAGCTAGAGGGGCACTAGGTTCACTATATTGAGCTTCGTGATACACTTTCTTTATAATATTTGTAAGTATTGTAGGCCATTTCGAACGTAAGGTACCGGTATGGCCCCTGCGTAGTAGTTAACGGACTGGAACATGAGGTAGGCGACGTTCAGAAGCTATCACACGATCTCGTTCGGATGCGTGTTTTGATTAGAATCATTCTGCCGTGCGCATTGCTGGAAGATATATGGTTTCTATTAATGTTATATTTAAAATGAGATATAATGTTAAGTTTATTGCAATTTGCTCAAAAAGCAACATCGTATTCGCAGCCTATAATTTAATAACGATATCAGTGTGGACAAAAACTGTCTGTTCAAGTTTAAGACCGTTTTTTGTTATTGGTTAGATAGTCAGTTTTAAAGAAAGAAACAGTTACAGAAATATATCATAATTACTGTTATACATATTATAATTACAGTTATATATTACACTTTATTTACCTCTTGCTTTCTTTCCCAAGTTTTCATAGCCGTCTTGTATTTCTCAAACTCGTGACACCAGTTGGAGTATATTTTCTGATACTCATTGCTCTTCTCGGGCGGTGAGCATCTGAAATCAGAGCTTCATTAAAACTCTGTAGAAATAAAATTTAAAAGTTTGCGGTACCAATTATTTCCATGATCTGAAATATAAAACGTGAGAGTGTAACCTACCGATGCGTATCCACAGTGACGTTGTACGAGCAGAGCAGAGAGCCGCCCAGCCAGCAGTCGTAGCGCCCCGCGTCAGCCTCGCTCACTGAGATTATCAGAAGCCCGTGTTCCGACGTCTCTATATACTTCTCCGGCTTGCTATGAGGTTAGTTTTGAATATAGATATGAAATATATATTGTGATATCTATCTCTAATTGAAAAGTCTTAATAGGAGCTGCTATATTTACAAAATGTGGGAAGAATAAATTTTGTTTTATTTTTTTAAGTAAAGCTGCCAGCACTGGCAAGTTTTGTTTATTTATGAAAGATAAAATAGCTATAATCAACAAATTTAAATTGCGTGTAAAAATATCATTTCAAGTAATTTACTACCTCATTTAAAATAGCCAGGTATCCCATTTAACCTCGTTGAATTTGATACCCTATTTGTATTTAAAGAAATTACAGAACAAAATAAACCCTCGTTTAAAGTAAAGGATGGAGTAGATGAATGGAACGGAATCTCGAGTTCCCTTTGCATTTTAATTACACTGACGGAAGTGCGATAATGGTGAATTTGGAAACACTTTAATTAATGTTGTTACATGCGTGTTCTCTTCGTGTGTACATTGAATTATTGTTCTTTGTTACTCTTTATCTTTGTACAGAGCGATAAAACATTTTAAGGGTCTATTTCGAGAATTTGATATTTTAATGAAAGCGGTTTATATTGTTGTTACGTTTAAAGATTTAATGAAGGTCGCTGGGAAATATAACTACATAAACATTTATATTACATTTTGCGATCAACTTAATAAACAAAGTTACAAAGAATTAAATCTGATAAAGAGGAACGAAACTTACTTAAAATTAACAGCGTGTCGTCCATCTCGTGAATTGTGGTACCAGGTCACCGCGCGGGGGTGTAGTACTTCTGGCATCTTCACAAAACTGCCGAGGTGCAGGCTCTGTCCCCACGTAGCAGATACCATTTTCCGCGATATGGAAGTATCACATATGTCTGCTGTTTCGTTCGCTACATCTTGGATGAGACTGAAAATTATCATTAAATTAATAATCAAAATAACCGTGACCAGCCATTGTTTCTATAAATTTAAACACAATTCAAATTTTCTAAAGGAATATTAGTAAATTTAAAATCTATGTTTATTATAAAATACAAATGTGCTTATGAATAAATATTCTGAGTTTGGTAAACCAAATTGCTATTTGTTTGCATATATGGGATGTATTTTCGACGCATATAAAGTAGGTCGTAGCAAAGCTTAGCTGTTATGTTAGAATTGTTTATAACAGATTTGGATTATTCGCTCTCATAGTCCAGTGTTGTATTAATGTTATTAAATTTCACGCATATACTTCAATTGAATGAAGCTCGATCGTTTAATGCGCATGTTAAGGCTTTTAAGTGTTTTAGCAAATAAGACTCACTTGGTAAATTTTCAAATCATATATTACGCTGTTTTAAAAATGTTTTTAATATTTGAGCTGAAGATTTAAATTATAATTATTTGAAAGTATTGCTTACTAGTATATAATTACATACGAAATATCCTGGCAATTTAAAATTATTAACATGCACATTGCTGTTTTAACAGTGACTCCATTATTGTTTTAACTGGTAGTATTGGTGTAAAAACTAGTAACTTTTAAATTGGCAGATACTAAAAAAGAAGACTTACCCAGGCATATACTCCCTACAAACCCCCGCATCCCTGTCCCAACCGCAGTACGGATCTCTCGCGCAGCGCACGCAAGCGTCGTAGCGGCGCGCGCACAGAGCAAGTCGTAGCTGGAGAACGCGCCGGTCTGACGCCGCGTAGAGAGAACCGTGCATGCGCGAGATGGCCATCGCCTGTTTATATGTTTAAAACTGACTGTTTAAATTTATCTATGATTGATCTTTTTAAATATATTTGTGTATATCTTAAGAATAATTTAAACTATTTCATTAAAGTTCTACGTTTAATAGAGTATGTGAATTAAATTTAAAAAATTTATGAGTCGGTTGAGCACTTGACAAATATTTTCGTCATCAATGAAAAATTTTCAGCTACAATTTTTATCACGTTCATGTGTTCACATGAAAACCGGGTGTTAAAATGCAATTTATTCTTCACATACCTGAATTGGTTCGCCGGGAGTAACGTCGAAGATGTCAAGTAAAGCTGACTGGCTGTCGCCGTTCCGAGTCCATTGAACGATTTTATGAATTTTACCTTCATCTGTAACAAATATAAATACATTTGACTTGAGAAATTGATACTGTTGATATGAGTTAAAATTACTGATGCATTCTAAACAGTAAAATATATAATTTTTAAAAAACAACTAAAAGAGAATATAATGTATTTTTATTATTCCTTTTACGTATTCTGTTCAAAATGTTCATTTTATTTCTTGTAATTAGGTGAGCTCTTATTTTAGGGCAACATCTAGCTATGAGAGAAATACTATGGTTCGTTACTTCTGGGATCAATTAGCGAGGACCGAGGCTGTTTATTGTATGTACACCCTTTACCCTCCTTCGTTTGCTAAGTACGTTTTCGGAACGACTTTGCTGATACTCTTAGAGTTCTTTGTTCACAAAGTTTTCCAAGCTTAGAACAAAGCGTTTTATTTTAAACAACGGTGAAACGGTTAAATGACGGTAAATTTTCGTTCAAAATTAATAATGTCTTTGTTATAATAATTTGTCGTATGAAATTCGAAATATTAATTTGAGTAACAAAACCAAGTCAAAATTATATAAATTTATTATTCAGATATAAAATCGATATTATAAATTATAACAGTTATATTTACACTTAAAATAACTGTAGTAAGTTTACAAATAATAAGTATATTATAAGATATAATTTCTTTGTTAAATTAATATACACGCGGCTAGACATCTGACCCGGGCGCGCCGCATAGCGTGCTCGAATTTCGCTATAAAACAACTTTTCGATTACTTAGAATCAGTCATTGAAGCATTTAACAAACCGCAACCTATTAAACCAGGCATGCAACGAACCAATCGCAATTCTGGTTGGCTCACTAAACACTGGTTAAAACCCGCGACCGCGACTGCCGCATTTGTTTGTTAAAATAATCGTCATAGCATGTACCATACTTACTGCTGTAAGAGTATTTATTGCAGATAAAAATATTTTAAACATATTTATAGAAATATATTTGTTGTTATGTATACATAAGCGGATATTCGAACATGGATTTGATATTGTACTTCCGAGCACAATCCAATACAGTGAATAACAATAAGAACGTGATCAGAATGGGCAGATCATGGTCAATAACATAAGGCTCGCACCAAATGCAGACGCCTTCGAAAACGGCGTTCAAATTAATATTCGGACCACGAATCATAATAGCTAATTGGATTAGACATGTACCAAAATTACTAAACTGAGTTACGCACAATAGTGTAGCGAGTACGTGGATGTGGAAGGGCTGTCAACTTCTCAAGATTTAAGATTGTCTTTAAAAAAAAATGAATTTATTTATTCCACAAGACAATTAGTACAATTCTATGATTAATTTCTATATTTTAACATATTTCTTTTAACTAACATTACTTTTCATTTCCTAATCATTTTTTTCATTTCAAGACGTAAGTATAAATAAATTTATTCAAATGTGTATTGAAAATTTTTTATGAAATAAAAGCTACTTTTTCACAACCCTATGAATGTGCTCGCACCGAATGGCAAAGCCTCTTCGTTATTGTGTTCGTTAAGTTATAGTTGGTGTGCTATAAATCAGTAATTGTATTACTGTTGTACCGCTATAGCATAATGCTCTTAGCAACCGACTTATTTCGATGACTAATACATGAATAAAACTAATAGAAATTACTTTTTATTGATATATAATTACTTATTTTCTTGTTGAGTTAATGGATATTAAAATATCACAAAACGATTAAAATATTATTTACAGAATATTAAAACAATGAGTCTATTTTAGTTTAATATTAATAAAGTTTTAGATTTAAACCAAGAAACTAATTACAATCCGTAATTAATATAGGTATCTCGCAACCTATTTACGTCTGTATATCTAAGTTTATTTCGTCAAATCATTAGTAAACGGGGTCAGGATCTAATTAAGAATTATTCAATTAGTCAATCTCATTTATATTAAAGCAGTAAATGTTTGACGGCACACATTAGTTTTCAGAACGACGCTGTGATTGACGTACACCGGCACCAGTAATTATGTTCCTTGAATACCTTATGAACAAAGTTCGCTATTACATAACTTCTACACAGATCTTTTGTAGATAGAATTGCTAAACTCAGGTAATATGTTAATAACAATCAAACCAGGTCTTGAGGAGAAAAATCATTATTAAATTGTATGTTTTTTGGTGTTCAATATGTATGTTACGAACACATTATCCTAAGTAGCTGCTGTAAACGGTCCAGTAAATATGTAAAGAGAAACATCGACATAATGATTTTCATATTGCAGATATAATCAAATCTGGGATTATCATAGCACAGCTCTGGCATACGGTAAATCACTTTATAGAGGGAATATTTAATCAAGCGTCGTCCGGTCATAACGGACAAGTGCTCTTAAACCTACAATGTACGGAGTTCATAATATTACTAACTTAATATTCATTTTATAAACAAGACAGAGTAATTATTTATCAAATCATATATTATAATATCACTCTATTCTATATTATTACTCAAATCACGTCCTTATTACAGGATAGTTATTCTAAATGTACAATTTTAAAATAATTAATCATATAGATATTTATAAATCAAATAACTCCCACAACTTCAGTTCCCTTTCCAAAAAGCTATTGAACTGAGCTTTTAATTTATTTTGTAATATATAAAACATGTCCTTATTTTGTGATATTTTTTTTTATGTATACATACATCGAAAAAAATATCAAATTTTCATATACCATCTAACACAATGCCAACAAATTTATGATACCCTTATTTATGGGGGTAAAAATATTTAAACCCATGCCATTCACACATACCATTCGGGAGGAATGCAAGAGCATTAATATCAAAATATAACTCTAAATGTTCTTATTTGGTTATTCATATATTTTTAATAGAATATGAGAACAACTAGTTACAAATAATATATGCATGTTTGTACAAATACCATTTTAAAATACAGGAATAAAAATTTCCTTATACTGATTTATTATGCAAATATTTTATAATATACAAGTGATTTGCTCTGGCTTTGCATGCGTAATTTTTCATTTTTTTTAAACTAGAAAACAATATATTAATTATTTATTTCATGAAACTGTGCGTTGTCAGACAATTTGATTTAGAACAGATAATCAGAATTCGCAAACAATAACCTTTCTTACTATCAGTAATAACTGATAATTATAGATATAAAATTATAATACTAAAGGAACGTTCTGACTTTTACAGGCATATTTTTTTATTTGTAAGTCGAACCACGTTCGTATTTGAGTTACAGTAATTTCAGATACAACTGAAGCAGTGCGATTATTATCACGGGCGTAATAAAGGATAATGAGACATATTTAAAGCAATAGTGCCAACATAAACGTACCATAGAAAATAATTGCCCAATACCTTAATATTTGGCCTTGCCAGCCACAGTATAGATATTATCGTAGTACGACCCTAATTACTGCTATAAATGTGGAATAATGCCGAAATTAATATTAAATAGGACGGTTTTAGTGTTTTGAACGACTCAAATGACGTTTACACAAAAGAGTTTTATTAAAAGACGGGTTATTGCTTTCATTATAATGAGCTTACAATTTAATGACCTCTCAAATTAATCAAAAATTTCATTACTAAAATTAATAATAAATTTGAAAATGTGCACAATCCTTGCGATAATATTATCCACTTATCAAAATTACTAAGATTCTGAATTTGTAAATATATTAAACAGAAGCTTTAATGTGTTCGAAATATACTCTTGTTCCATATAAGATCAATTTGATATGATAATAGAACAAGAGAAATCATTCAGAGCATTTCAGGTGACGAGGAGGTACCACTGAAAACTGATTATAGCAAGCTCGTTGGATATTAAGACGAAGATGTGTTGGTAATATCAGAGACAATTTCATTTTCGTTATGTGACTATGTGGAGTATTATTTATAATATTATATAAGTTGAACGTAACAGCCTTTCTATTTAATGTTATAATAATAAAACAAATAATGTTTTACTATATATATGATTTTGTTCAGCTCATGAGTAATTTTGCTATTTTAACAATAAAATTGTTGATTTAATAATCAGCTATTATTGTTGAGTTCGTAATTTATTTACCAATAATGTACTTGTAATCTTCCTTAATAATATTTTATTTTGTAATCTAATAAGATTAACAGAGATTCATAAAAGCATAGATGCGTATTTTTAATTGAATCATCAAGAAGTTAATAGGATTATTCTTCTAAAAGAGCTTTCCTATAATTTAATATTCTTATCAAGGTATATACTCCGGTGGGAAAATTAATTTTAACATCGAAAATTAATGTACGTAAGTAATCCTTTTAATATTAAGACTCACATATTCTCACAGGCGGAATCATTAATTCCAATAACATTCGGGTCTAGCAAAATAATTAAACAATACCACATTGGTTGTGATCGGGGAATTCCCGCTGGAATATCCGTCTTTACAAATTAGGTATACAAGGTGAGTGCCCCGGCACGTCTCACAGTAAACTGTTTAGGGCGGCGTCTGAGAAAATCATCAAAACAGGACTGGTCATTTATTTCATTATTCGTAAACTTACTCGAAATTACTTTTTTAAAGTAGTTTTACTTTCACAAATTTTAACCAACAATCTGATAATAATTTATAACAAAAAATGTTCTGTATCCATTTTCTTCAGATATTCTATTCCATAAAACATCAATGAATTCATTTCATTACGCGGTATCAAAGCTGGCTAAGGGTTATCGCAGGTTGTAATTATGTTTCCATATTTTCCTAGCCAATGATCAGGGAACCTTCAATAAAGGTTCAAAGAAATAATCCTGCAATCCAATAAAGATTTCGCTTCGACAGGCCTTAAGTGAAAACTTTTTTGCGATCCCCCGAACAATATAACTTTTATTCCTCGAAGTGGTATAAATTCCCAAACACAAAGTAGCTCTAACATCTTTATTGGTTTTCATAAAAAAGACCCTGCTTAACCTATAGATTTCCGCGGAGCCAATTGGATGGGATCCCTTTAAAATCCACCTTCAGAGCTGTAATGTTTGCATTTTGATACATATTTCATTTAGATTTTGTTTAACACATTCATGAGGTTATTTATTTTCTCATTTGATAATATAATATAACTAATCTAGTAGCTATAATATCCAGATCAATTGCCGAACACAATTGATAAAAATAGTATATTCTATAACAGCTTAAGGTTTATTTCATTTATTTTCAAAGCTATTTACTTTCAATCTTATTATCGATGAAACGCTTTGATACAACGAGATCTACATTGAAGTAGTAAATACAAATGGATTCTGCGATTAATATCAACAAATTTGTGCGGACTTTTATCATGAATCGCAATATGTATTTTATAGGTGCCGTAAATCGAAAAACGCGGCTTCTAACGCTTGCCTACGAGCTCTTCGACTTTTATGAGATTTGTCGTTAGGAATTTTATGTTATCGACTGAGGCTTTTGACCGATTTTATACTGTTTATATTTGGATCGATGAGAATAATTTGAATAGATTTTTATATAATACTTACTTACTGACAATTTGATGTTATATTTAAGCTACATAAAAGCAAGTACTCACTTAATCAGTTATTGTGTTTTGTATATTTTTCCGCATGTGAGAATTATGTTAAGGTATTCTGGACACAAAGTGTGTTTCTGAATATTAAATTCAATAAATATTTAAGAAGGGATGGCCATGTTTGTTTTTATACATTTTATAATAAGCCTATCGTTATTCCCAACACGTTCCAAAGGTGTTTTTTTAAAGGCGGCTTTTGGCCAACATTAGGGATGCCGTGGACGCGCAACCCCAAACTTTCTCGTGTACCTTTTGATATTCAATATACTGCGAGTCCTAAGCAATCCTTTGATGAGATGGTTTATGCAAAAAACGTTGAGCGATTTTGGCGGGGCGCGAATAAACGTTAAAAAGTGAACGCATTAGTATTCCTTATCCCGGCCACAACGGCCTCCCCTACAGATTCGTAAAAATCAATGTTTATCCTAACAGGGACGCGATTTGAATACTAATCGTGAATGTAGCTAATTGTTTGTCTCTTTGCACAGTTAGCATACTGTGAAAAAAGCTCATATTAAAACAGATAAAGACCTACAAGTTTTGGAGTGATTTTATTTGTTTGAGATAAAAGCGGTTTTAAAAAACTATAATTCTGTTAAAAAAAAGCGGTTTTAAAAAAAATATTTTGAACGATGTCAGAACATAGACAGTTTTGATATTTTTAGTATTTTCTTAGATTTTCACGAAATATTTGAAATAAAATTATTTTTACGGATTAAACTCGCGTATAATTTGGTTACATTTTAATTTTGACCCGACGTTTTGAATACTTCGCAGCAATCGTGTTCATGGGTAGACGAGATGTAAGTGTATGATATTTTTTTTTTATAAATGATATAAGGTAACCAAATATTCATATTTGAGTTTTATATTTTGATTTTGGATATTATTATGTTATTTTTCATTTTCAATTTAATATTATTTATAGTGAACCTAAAAAAACATGTTGAGCCAAAATTTTCCCTATAAGTTATGAGGAAAAAACTACAAATTAATTAACCGGCTGTACCCACGTAATCACTATCTTTATTCGCTCGATTAGTAATTTAATGTTATAATCATGAGGTAAATTTGGTATTATTAATTAAAATTTTATTAAAATTGAAATTAACATAAAATAGTATTTAATACATAGGCCAAATGCATGTAAAATACAATTAAGTTATTATCTTACGTAAAACAAAGCGCATTATTTCACCATGGAAACTATAAATTAGTTCGGAACTTGAGATCCTGTATATCGTTGCTATAAATATTGCTCATTTTCGTCCTGTGGGCAATGCAAGTCGATGGACCCCGAAGCGATACTATGTCAGAGAAACTTCGAGAAGCTCTGGGAAGAATATTTCATCGATTATAGGGAGGCTTGAAATATATTGCTACAGAGAATAAGATAATTTAACCACCTTCACATATCATTTTGTAGGAATCGCATTTCATGTTTATGGCGAAACTTGGACTTCATGCTCTTAGCGAAATGGGTTTCCGATACTTATAAAAGTAATATCATACCGTATCGCTAAATATAAAGTAGTTGAATATTATACCTGGAAATCTTGAATAACTGACTCATTCGTGTAACATGTTAAACCAAACGTACAAAAAATGGACAGTGAAATTCGTTAACTGGTAAAATCTTTGGTATAAAAAAATTGTGCGTAACTGAATTCGGAGTTATCAAAGGATCTAACGTTCTGCGACTTCGAGTGTACGTAATGATGTTATCAAATAGCTATCATATTTCCAGTGGCGACTCGACCGTTAAGCCGACTGTGAATTTTAAATCGTTTTTAATAGCCTCGTAGCCCACACATGACGTCAAAGCTAGCTTAGGGTGAACTGTCTACTATTTGATTTCCGAGTTTTTGCTAACCTAACCACCGACTGTGGCATTTAGTACATGTTATTTTATGTTTTAGAATGTTGTAATTAATTTTAGATATCGTTGTTACCGTGCGGAACTGTCTTCGTACGATATGTTAACATAAATATTGTGTTACTTATTCACAAAGGCGCCCTTGATGCTAAGAGTCTCAACGTTGACGTCAACTCTTGGAATTTAATTAATTTTGTTAACTTCTAAAAACTCTTAACGTCTTTGATACCTCGGTTCCCTTCCATTGACAAACAGGGATCGTGTACACGACAGTGACTGCCAAACTTTCATTAGGCGTTGCGGAGTGTCTGAAAGTTGTATGGCAACAGTGATTTAGGCGCGATAAAACAAATGGACTGAAGTGAGACGGGTTGGAACCCGCATTGCGGGGCATCATACTCTCATTTCTCATTGTCTGGCGTCTCCTCGAGCGGGGCTACAACTTACTAGTGGCATCGTTACGATGTCGGTGCAGTTTAATGCATATTATAACACGGTAAGCACTCGAAATGGAGTAAACTGTAAAGTAATATTGCTACAGACACCGAGGGCAAAAGCGAACTTTTTCTTGACAGAGTAAACTGTCCTTTTTCAGTAGACGCGTCGGGCTCTTTGTGATACTGAAATTTTGTTCAACTTATTTGTCGCTGAAAAGTAAATAATAGTGAACTAAGCGAGTTTCGGATTTTCGTACAAACATATATCTTTCCTCTTCACTGTGGTCTGAAAGCTCGAGACCATTTATAGTCAACTCCTTTTTAGGAGACGGAAGTGGCTGTAGCATTTAAACTCTTTATTGCGACCCAGTTTGTTTTCGTAAGCTTTGTAATGAACGAACGTTCTCGAACAGTGTGTTAATGCTTGAAAAAGGGCTTCGCTCAACTATCGAACATGGAAACAAAGTTACATTATGCAGATTAAGTTAGTGTAATTATTACGGTACGTGGCTAAAGCAGGAAAGGGAACGTCAAAGGTAACGCTTAAACGATTTAATATTCCACACAAGCATTTCAAACGCCAACTCAAACGTAGCTTTCCTTTCCTGAAAGTTGTTCCGTAAACGAACTCCCCCTTCGTTAGATATCTACGTGAGTTTAATCCATTCTGTAGTCTCACGGTAGGGTGCTCCGTTCGGCAACGATTTTCTACGAATTTGGTGAAAATTGCACCAGTATTGGTGAAAATTACCAGTAGGAGGCGTTGTTTAAGCCGACGGTACGAATTTATATGACGCTGAAAATGTGACGTGAGGTCGCTGTGGTATACACCGACCTGCGAGCGGCTGCATTGAGCCAAACGACTACGAAAATGTGGTTTGCACCGAAACATGTACTTGCGGTAAAATTGGACCTCTGTTTGTTGAAGTCATGCGAACTTCCATCAAAATATTACTAAATTTTCATTTACTAAATATAGGACTGATATAACCGTTTATAATATTTTATTTAATAATTTGAAATATATAAGATAAATATAAAATATGTTTGTTTCATAGTACATCTGATGATTCATTAAGGTGAAGAAAATGGGAACAGCATTTTCATACTAAAACAGGATTTTTAAAACGTTAAAAGAGAAATTCCCAGCCAGGAAAATAACCAAACGGAATGCTGTTCGGGCATAGAGCTTAAAAGCTTTAGTGCAACCTTTTAAAAGTTAATAAATTGAGAGTTGACAAAAGCGTTAAAGAGTAGGTGTTTCACACGCTATTTGAGTACAAACAATGAAGGTATAATCGGTTTTTCATGTTGGAAACTAAATCTCTTGTTTCGTTACTGAATGTGCGAGAGAAGTATGGAGGTAAGCGATGCTATTTGTCCAAATGTCCAACAGTCAGAACGAGACGAATTATGGTCCTTGTGCCACTTTCACTCGCCGGTATTTTTTAATTTCCCCGCACGCAGGAATTTTTTAATTCGTGAGCTTTTATGAAATTTTAAGGTCCTCCCGTGATTGTTCTCGATGTCACCCTATTTGAGCCCTCTAATTGTTTAAAGTTGTGTAGCTTTTTATATTTTATATATATAAGTAATAATTAATTAAGGTTTAATTTAGGTATTTTCATACTATGTTTATTTTGTTACAAATAGAAACATAAAGCAAAAAGAAAATAATTTCAAATACTTGATTAATTTTCTATTTCAATACTCACTGGTTCCAGCGTAGTACACAGTGTACTCAAGCGTGTGTCCTAACATGTCCACCTTGACGCGGTCCACCACCAGACGAGTAAAGAACAAATCACGCTTGTAGTATATCGGCTTCTCGTGCTCGTGGGACACTGCGCTATCCATCAACGGATGCGACCTGATGGCAAAAAGAACAATTATATATTATGTTATTTACATTTTAAACAGCTGTCTACTTTTCGTCTGCGTAAATAAGAATAAAAAGAAAAAAAGTAAATTTGAGTAAATAATAAAAATGAAACTTAAAGCAAGGATAAATGTTACTTATTACTTTTCATAAA
Source organism: Mechanitis mazaeus (assembly GCA_959347395.1). Classification (NCBI taxonomy): domain Eukaryota; kingdom Metazoa; phylum Arthropoda; class Insecta; order Lepidoptera; family Nymphalidae; genus Mechanitis; species Mechanitis mazaeus. Next base: position 10,090,771 of record OY365747.1, read on the forward strand.
CAAAGTATTTTAGAAGCGACTGATGAAACCTGTTATGATAGAGTTATACAAAAAGAGTTCGCTTTTTAACAACGTGTGACTGTTAATATTGTAATGTGCCGATAACAAATAAAAGCCCTTACTTCAACGCCGACAACAAAATCCTTCACTTAATTAAAATTTTCAATTTCATGCGAATAAAAAAACATGTATTATTTTCACGCGACTGGTTCAAGTGAAGTGCTAAAATCTCAACGTTTCCACGTGAGGATTGTGAAAAAGTGGGAAAAAAATAATTGAACACACTCTAGCGAGTGTCGGATAATTAACAGGACGTGTCTAGATAAGAGTGGCTGGATTCAATGAGGTGCGCTCTGGGATGTAGTTTAAGAGTCTGCGTTTATAAGGTTAATTTTGTTCACAAGTAACATTCGACGTATTCGCAAAAACTATTTTTATGTAACAAAAAGTTTATGAATACTTTAATTATACACCATTATAAAATTAATTAAATTTTCCTTTCTTTTTTATACAGTTTATTCTTACCGTATAAAATTGAGTACAGTATCAGGCAGTGATGATGTGTCATTAAGACATTTCCCAGGTCTTGGCTCAGGGACGCGACTACTAATAACCGGGAGCCAGGCGGAACTTGACGTCGCTTGTTCCTTAAACTTTCCTTCGAAAGCCTTCTGAATATCTCCAATAGTAAAGGTGCAAATAGCTGATCCCATTAATCCAGTTGAGGCTGTTGTAAACACTCCGTAGAAACGACTGTCGTCGCCTGCTACTTTGTAGATGCTCTCTGCAAGAAAAATATTTTTTTAATTAATTAATTTTTTTATTAGGTTCACGTGAAAACCATAACAGACACGTTATATAAAAAAACCTATTTTATTATCTTTAATAAAATAAAACGATTTGTATAAAAGTTTTGTGAAATGTCTACTAATATTATATATTGATTAATTTGTTTCCAACACTATTTTCAAAGGTTTCACTATAGACGTATGACCTTCACCCATATGAATATAAATCAACATTTAATTCGTAGCAAATTAAATTTACATGATTACAATGATAAAATAATTTCACAATGAAATACTAAAACAATCCCCAAATCTGTATATAGTTGTCAAAACTTTACGAGTTTGCTATTAAATTTCAGTAATTGTGGTCCCAAACTTTATATCTTCATGTCACCAGACATTTCTACAAAATTAAACTATGTCATACAAGCGTCAATCTAGGCAGGTTAATTTCAACTAACGTGCATAATTTATAACGTTTATAATAACTGGGTTTTATTTCGTTCAACAGAAAAGCATTAAACAAAGGCCCTAAGACGCGGGTTTAGCAAGATCATAAATACAGCTTGTATTAAATTTGAGAAAGCGTAAACGATGTTTGGGGAAAAAGCAAGTACATAATTCACAAACAAAACACGAAACAGTTGTCAAACGAAAGCTCGACGCGTGTCGACTATAAATATATTACTCTTGGCCTTATTATTTAAATACAATGATGTAAAGAACACATGTTTGATTTAATGTTTCATGATATATTAATAAACAAGAATAATATTTTAAAGTGTACAGTGTACACGATACTTAATGATCGTGTTACCTCTAGTTTACTGAGGGTTTTAATCACCCTTAAACGTAAACGCATACATCGAATTCTGGAAGGTACCTATTACGTGCTCATGAGTTATGCAGCAATGCTATGGGGCGCGTGAAAAATCGTGGAAGAGACTTGACTGTAAGGTTAATATTATATGAGCATAGTCGAAACTCCGTACGGGAGAAATTGGCTAGACTTTTGTCGTTTAAATCTTCCTATGCACTATTGAATTTAGAAGTGAAATGTTTGCTTGAGATTGACAGTCAATGTTTGCCTGTTTGGGATTAGGGTGAAGCTACGGAGTAAGTTGTTGAAGTTCGAAATGTCAGTCTGGATACACAGAAGTCTACTTTGAAAGGGTATGGAAAATCACTACAATATTTAACGTTTATGTAAAAGTTTCGAGATTGCGAATGAATGATTTCACTTTGTGCTTTACGAAAACAAAGTAAATGTAGGAACTTTTAGGTAATATGTTGTTTAACTTGATATAATGTTTTTTCTCTGTGAGTAAACTATTTTACTTTTTTGTACTAGTTTTCTATTTCGGTCTCTTAAACTTCTATAATTATACCCACTTAAAATTTATAATTATATATCTCTCAAACGTTTATAATTTACTACGATAATATTTGTGTGTATACACAAATATTATCGTAATAAATTATTCTTTGGCCGTGGTTTTGCAGTGGTCTACTTTTGACTAGGATCTGTATTCTTACTAACAGGTTTTAATAAAAATATAATCTCAAAATCGAGGCTCAAAACTTGTGTGGTTAATATTTTTAAAATATCTGAACTAAATATTCTTAATAAAACACATAGCTCAGTAGCTGGTAGACCAAATACCAGATGAAACACCAAAAATGTTTGAAATATTTCTATAGAAAAAGATCAAATTAGGAATTTGAAAGATCCTTCAAATAAAAGCAAATAAGTCAAAAGAGAAGACGCAAAAACGATTTCCAGCATCACAAAATTAACATTCAAGTCTATTTAGTCCAGAATTAAATCATCATTTAAAACCAATAAACTTTAAAAATATACTTACGAATTTCGTTAAAGTAAAAGGGGAATTCTCCAGGGATACTACAATTTAGACGGGCTTTTAGGTATGTAGCCCAATTCTGGCTCAAGATATTCTTGCCACCAGTATCTCTCTTGCACACTCTGGCCACTCGTGAATAAACAGCTTTCCCACAGTTGATGTACTCCACAGCGGTTTCCCGGAAGAAGAACAGCACGTACTCGCCAACATCGAACGATCCAACAAAGTTAGGTTCTAAAATTAAAAAATATAATAATAAAATATGACCTACACATTCGTTAGTGCCATTAAATTTAACAGCTAACATTATATTATGGTTTCATTACCATAAATTTTGTATATTCGAGCGCATGAGCGAGTTCCCATGTTAATACCATAGTATCAAATTGCTGTTATTCTGTGATATGCAATAAATATTAGATGAAGCCGTGTGTCAATTATGTCACACGGGGCGGTTGTAACTCGCAATAATACGTACTCATTTGTTGCCTACTGAAATGAAATCGCCGCGTGTGAAGGATTAAAGACACACGACACCTCTATGTGCAATATAGACTTATATTTTATAATACATGACATAATTCTTATTACACGCTTGTCAAGCTCATGTATCTATTTATAATCTCTCATTTAATAAATCTTAGCAGCAATAAAATTTATTAAGGCTTATAGCGTTCAAAATTTATTCAGCAATAAATTAATCGGTAGATATTACGGATAAATTGAGGTATTTGTTCATGAATAGAAATTCGATTAATAATTATTAAGACTCGATAGTTGAGTATGTATAAGAGTATGAAATACTAACATAAGTAAAATTTAATTTATTCAAGTAGGATAATTATATTAAAATTAACCTTCAAATGACATCGTTTTCAAACAATAGTCGTAATTAGGCTAGGTACACACTATACGCTTGATCAGATCGTAACGATGAGAATAGCTTTAATATACAATTGTGTGCCGCTACAAATACGAGACACTAAAATTGGTTACATGCATTATTAATAAGAATGATTAAATGTTAAAGCAAATTAGATATTCATCCAAAATAGAACTTGATTTTGAGACCGCACTCGAAAGAAGTTAATAGAAGCCAAACTTCAAATAAAGCGACAAGGTAATCTCACAAATACTGTACTATTTGTCAGATTAAAATTGTAACTGGCAAACAAAGGAATCGCATTGAAGGTGAGAGAATTTGTCGAACCATTTCTATTCCGGTTACTGTGGCACCCAAATTAACGGGCAAAGATTGGGGGCACATTACAGCTCGTTAGAGCGAAAACAGTTTAATTTCCATTGTTTAGTCGCAAGCGTCGATAATTTGTAACAATTGTTCTAATCATTATCAGCCTTCAGCTGATTGCGGATCGGTGTAGCGATTCGATGATTTATGAATTCATTCGTCTGCCTTTCTAGAACATTGATTGCATCTATCACATGTTAGTTCAATTATTAGCATAATATAAGCGAAACTGATATTAGAGCTATGATTGTATCAGTAATATGGGGTAATGAGATTTGTTGAATAGATTGGCTGTGTACTTTATAATTGTATTTAGTCTAAAATCACATAATTAATGAATTTATTGATAATATATATTATAATAATATAACTATACTCACTGTCTAGCCATTTTGAGTCATATTTCAAAGTTCTCTTAAAGGAAAACTCTCGGCGTCCCGTCGTCAAGTTATGCAGGTCAGTTCTGAAGATTACGGTGTCCGCTTTAGTGAACTCTGCGTTAGTTCCGGAGTACAAAGCAGGCAGGGAGCCAGGGTTGCCTCTTTCCACCCACAGGGCTGTTGAGTTATCAGCAGGGTCGTAGGGACACTTCGCGACTCCCATGCCAATACCCGGCACGTACTCGTGACGAGGAAGATGTGTTAGGTTGGACTGTAATAATTAAACATGTTTACAAAAAATTAACCACTTGGTCCTTTAAAACTAAATGACAACTTTAATTTTGAAAGTTCTTTGAATGATAATTGATATTTTCAGTAAATTTTGCCTTAATTAATGAAAGGTACTGGTTCGTCGAATACAGTAACATGGACGCGTTGATTTATTCGTCTAGCCTACTGTCCACCCCAACTGGTCGCACTCAAAAACACATCTGTGACTATTTTTTTTAAAGTCCACGTCCGATTCATATCCGCAACGATTTATTGACCGAAACTTATTACTTTATAGAAGCTTGAATATTTTCGGACTCCTGCGGGCGGTCTCCTCTATTAGTATAATGTGATGGGTGGCGGTACGGTTTTCGAAATTATCATAAAATTACTAAATGTAGCATAAACGTGGGGTGGGCAGCGAGGCCCGTCGCGGTGGATTGAGACTTTATGTAAATTTTAACGACGCTGCGACCATCGAAGGCACCTGTGACCCGCCTCCCCTCCGCCTCTCGCTTAGCCCGCGGCACCTGTCGAAAACCTATGTCGTTTTTATTTCAATAAGCTAAGGATTAAATTAGGCGTGCAAAGACGTGCCTGCGATGAACGCCCCGGGCCAGAAAGGGCCTTTTCCTCATTCTTTACTTTGCAAGTCGGGTTGTGGCCTTCTAAGTTGTACGGAGACGTCAGACACATGTAAGCTTTGTAAACAAGATGATAAGAAATGTAACACTTATGAAAAATATATTATTTATCAAAGAACATTTTCCATTTCTGTCATAAACTTATTTCACAGTTGTTATAACATATTTTGCCTAGCTGTGTTAACTTAATATTTTTTGTAAAAATAAAATTATATGTAATAATAATGATTATTCTATCTCTTGTTTATTCATTATTTCTTAGTGTACTTCTATTAGTTTTCGTAATAATATTTTTTTTATCAACGCCTATTTTAATATATTATATAAATAAATTAATGTCAATTAAAGTAAATATTCATATTGGTAATTTTGTCTTTCAAAAATTTGCAAGATCGTTATTTCTTTATCTGAGTGAACGTAAGCCCAGAGCAAACAACTCAATGAATCGGACGGAAGAGCTCGGGGACTTCCTCCGTAGAATAAGAAAGTTGCTGGCAAACTGAACCTTCATTAGGCCCTTGCTTTGTTTGTATACAAAATTAGCATCTCCAAGCTTTTTAGAGAGGATTGTCCGCGCTGTAATTATTACACATTGAGTGAAAGTTGGTTTTGGAATTTGCATATTTTTAGGGCCGCAAATTGTAATGTAAGAAAATTTTTAACGCTTTTTGTACGCATTGAACAAGCAAATGAAAGTATTCAAATTTATTCAACATCATTATATGTTTATAAAAATATTTTCACAATTTTCAGAGGACAAGTAAAATACTTTATATATTTTTATATGTCTTAGTTGTATTAAGTAAATGAAAATAGTTACATTGAAATAATGCTATGAAGACGAAAGCCTATATTCTAATAAAAATTTTTGTATATGACTGGCTTCTAAAATGTATTTATATTTAAACAAATGTACAAAATATATCTCTTTAAACAAATGCTATAAGAATATCTTGCAAGATGGAGAGGTTATAAAGAAAACGGTCTACTATAAAATTTTACAGAAATAAAGTTTAGAACGGTATAAAATAAGGACTCAGGTGTGGGTGTCCTACATGCGATTTTCCTACACTTCTAAAGACGTTCGTATTTACAATATATTGTGGTCCTCAAGCTTTGAGAGTGTGTTATAAGATATATTTACGTAAAAGACCTATAAATTGGTAGTTATTGCAGGTCTGGAGCACTATAAATCTTTTTGTAATATAGAAAGATAAATAGGTAATAGAAATACAAGATGAAAATTAAATTATCTTTACATTAAAAATCCAAGTATATTCAATTATTTAAGAAAGTCTTTTAACGTAATAATAAATTAAAAAAAAAAATCTTAGTAAAAAAAGTATAATATAGAAATATAGATAAGTTCTGGTGTCTTTTTATATGAGGGGATCACAAACGTGAAGATGGAATATTTAAAATACATAGCATCCCCGCCCATGGACAGAGTAAATTACGAAAAAGATACAGATGCGTTATTATCATTTTTCATTCATAAATTTTTTTGAAGTTTTACTAGTTGACTAGTTAATTGCATCTTATAAAAACTCAACAATCAAATTCAAAGTAAAATTATTGTTGTAAAATTATTGTATACACTATGATAGTTTTGAGCGTTCATGGAAGCCCACCAAGTCTTGAATATAATGCTTTCATATTATGAATAATTAATAAAACTATAATGAAAATTCTATCGTCATTATCAAGTAACTTTCACACGCTCGAAAGTAACTAAAATGGCGATAAAATATATGTTGTATCCTTTTTTTTTCGAACTGTCTATTAAATATTATAAAGTTATATTAAGACTTAAATATACTTACTAGTATTATTAAAATGGGCCAATTTGTTCCAATGTAGATTACGAACGAAAAAAAAAATTTTAGTATAGCATTTTTATTTCAAATCTTGTTGAAAATATTCAGATAAAGATACCAAGTGGGACATTCTTGTCTAAATTTGGTAGGATGAGATCACATTAAGACAGCAAGTTTTTTAATTATAGATTAAAATGAAAATAATATTATTAAGTAATTAACAAATTTCTTTATTATATTTTATTATAATATTATATTTTTTTGGCAATTTAAGTTATTTAACTTTAGTAGAAGAATAAAAAGAATAGAGAGAAGATATATATTTTAATGAAAGAACGAAGTAAAAAATTTATAGAATTTAGACCATTGTTTAATAGTTGCCTGATCTGGTTGCCCCTCTTCATAATTTGAGGTTGATAAGACTCTTCATTAAGCTATGGGTTGCAGAGGACGCAAAGTAAGTACCCATACACCCAAAACTATTCACATAATTAAAGGATACTGCCAATAAACCAAACAAAATAAAATCACAATGGTTTAAATATATTTTAAAATAAAAGTGTTTAAACTGATGTAAAAAAATAAAATAAATGTGTAATTACACTTAGAGCATATGCTCTTTAAAAATAAATTTCGTCTAAGAACCGGTTACATAGGAACATCGCAAAACATTGCAATGACTCGAGTAGACGGTATTGGCTCCTAATTCTGAATGGGATTGCTATTGCACCTGAGTCCTGCCGTCGTGAAATATGAGTTTGTATTGTAAAACGAAACAGCAACAAAGCACTCAAAAAAATACGTGTGCAATTTAGATATTCTAATCGTACTGGATATAAATGAAACCATTATAAGAGCAGGTTTATTTTAATCTTTGTTGTCTTTTATATAAATCAATAAAAATGTACATAAGATTACATATTCTATCAAGTAACGGCAAAGATAAATAAATAATGCAGTGAGAATCCGTGAGAGGTTTTGTAAAATCTATAACTTTAAGACGAACATTATATTTGTCATAAAAATTTTAGTTTTACCGATGTTCAGTAAAACTTCAATTTGCTGCGCTCCCACAAACTTTACTCCGTGTTTCACATATCAACGTTGCTTCAGGAAAGAAGCATTTGGAGCTATAAGAAAACAACTGTACGAGCTCTCTAAGCAAGTTTCTCTCATAAACTCATGTTTGCTACCGTCTTGGAATCTTAATGAGATACCTATAAGATGTTCAAGTATAATGTCTGGTATTCTAGTATCGTATTAATTTTAACGATGAATGTAAAGTCTAATACAAAAATGTTTATAGGAGACCATCTGCGTGCGAGCTGAATACACTATACGCTTATAAAGTGATTGCACTGAGTGCTCTCGAGGCGTCGGCGTCGGAGTCAGCGCTGCTAATGTACACTTGTGTGATTGTGTTAATGACAGTAAAATGAGAATAACAGTTTGCGAAATATAACTTATCTGAAAATTAGCTACTTAACATTTAAATGCAATTTACTTATCTATTTATAATCAGCTTCAGATAAAATACGCTGATACTTTCATATAAAGCTTCCATCATTATTTTAAGTGGGTGTTTTCGACACAATTGTTTTCCTCTTATGGATTATCAATCAATTTAATATTTGCGCGTGTATCGGGACCACCTTCATTACTTTTGTTTCATTCGTGACGAGATTTAACGTTTTCAATTTAAATGGGAACAATCAATAAGCGGGGCTTATCGCGTTTTACTCGAACAAGATGAATACGATGTGTTTTAAATCTGCTATACAAATTGTCCTATTGTTATGCAGGGGACGAGCACGTTCACGTAGCTTTAAACCATTACATACAATCTTGTATTTCATAACCCAAGGATATTCATATTATTTTAAACATTAGTAATTAAATTATATTAATTTTATAATACCTGAATTTCCGTTATATAAAAAATGGTTTAGTTAAATAGCTAACGAATTAATGGAATAATCACAAAAGGATTGACTTATTATATGTAATATAATGTTACTTAAAAAATATATATCCCAACGAAAAAATAAACAAAAATAATCGTTCGTAATGTGGAGAGGCTTTAGCAGTAACAAACGACACTTTTGTTTGTGAATCATTTACGTTTTATTGCTTCTATTGACTAATCTTTTCTGAATAACGATTGCATTTCATTGTTTTACAAAGTTGTCTACATTTTGAACCATTGTAATTAATGATTAAGGATTTCAACCCTTTTTCACAATTCACATAGAATTCTTAAAAAGAAATGCGTCTTTGACAAATATATAATATAATAGTATACAATAATCTATTTGTGTTTTAGTTTAACTGCAGTTAACGAAACGCAAAAGTCATTTGGTGATTTTAGCTACACACTTATCAGAGTCAAACACAACAATAAACAAGAGAAACAATAAAAATCAAGCGGTTGGAATGCAATCGCATCCGTCATTTGTTTCGTATACCACCCCAATCGAAAACCATTTGTAACAGAAAAGATGTAAATTGATAGTTGCAGTTAGGGCACGCACAAGCTGCTCAAGACATTCTCAAATTTACAGCCCATTGGGTCTTGGAAATTGAACTAGAAAAATTAATTTAAAATTTTACAAAAATTTTTGATTTAAAATTATTATAGATAAATAAATAAAATTCTTGGAAAATGATATATTTTGATTTTTGAATTTCAACTAATGGGCAGTTTGGTTTTTTTTGTGTGTATCTATGGAAGGGCAACGTTGCGAGTGCGTCGCTGCAAGTGCCCTATCAATTGCGTACATGTGATTTCACTCAATTTTTGAAACTGACGCGCCCTTACCCTCCGTGGGGAGTGAACGCATTACTCAAACCACAGATTATATTGCAATATTTTTACTTTACTGTTTCTAATACGTTTCTAATACTGGAAATAAATTAGATAAATCTCAAAAAATATATATTATAAACAAAAACGTTATTTTTTATATGTTTGCAGTTATTTTTTCAGTCAGCTAGTATACATTATAATTAAGATGCATTTTAAATATTAATACTGATTACTTTCTACGTGTATTATTACATTTATAAATATAAAGAAATTTACTCCTCACTTCTGAACAAAAAGAGTAAAATTAAAATTCCTTATTTATTATTATATTACTTATTAAAGTCCTATTGTAGTGCCACTAAATAGTATATCTGTGTTAGCAGCGTACTCTGTACAAAGGACCGCTGGGGAAGTATCAGCATTCAATGGTTACTTCTCGCAAACCTAATATATTTTCAATTTTCAACCTCCCCCGCCCTGGGTTTTCGACTTTTAATAGGATTTATCGTTTTAGACGAATTCGTTTGGCCAGTGAATCACTTTAATAACATTTCACGTAGATTATTTATAGCAACAAAGAATTAGAATCTTGCTATAAATTATGGCTATTTAAGACATTTTGACAACATAAGACAATGAAAAAATATGACTATATTTTTAACAAACAAAAAACAACAACAAGTTTTCCAAAAAATACTTTATTGGTAGCTTACTTTTGTTAGTAATTAAAATTAAATGTCATGAGATTGTATCTTTTAGACTGAATTGATATCACCTATTTCGATTTCGATTGGACTGGATATTCTGTATTATCGCAAATATAATGCTAATAGAATTGAAAATTTCTTAAAGGGTTGGTATTTTTCATCTGATACCTATAATAACACCATTTTCGTATTCATACTTTAAAAAGTAAATTTGCAAAGCGGTCATAAAACCTCCATACATTGGGCCTGGAACGCGATAAACGCATGAAGGGTCAAAACGACCGCCGATACATCATAAAATTATATGAAAGTCAAGAGCAGAGAAAGTGAAAAGGTGAGCTGAGCGAATTTATTGCGGCCTGCTTTCGATACCTATTGTGAAAAGCTTTTTTACGACTTAAAAAAAACATTAAAAAATACCCGTCGCTCGGTAGAGCGGTCAAGTGGTCATATATTTGAGAAGTCAGCATAAATATTATATGGAATTGAATTTTTCAGTTTAAAATTTTTATGGCAAAGCTAGGTTTGCACGTAAAATTGCCATTGGATCGGGCTTTACGAAGTCGTTCGGTTAGAAACTTCAACGTCGAGAAAAATCCACGCTCATCTTCTAGCGTCATTTAAAATCAGTATCCGTAAAATTTGTCGCGGCCTCCGACGAGGAGTTGTGTTATGTGTTCGCAAATGCATTTGCACGCTGAATAGAGGTTTAAAGGAGAGTCTTGTAAAAACGACAATAAAAGAAAATATAGTATCGTGTTTTAAAACACATGTGTCTTGGAAACTGTTGCATCTCTGGCTTGCGGCCAAGCCATGAAGGAGTAACTAGAAGTTCTATAGATAATAATGGCCCTCGTTTTGCTGTAGTGCCAAGACACTCAGAAGTTTGTAAGCTTATCCTAGATGAGGCTAGTTAATTCATTTAGCATAATGTTTCCTCAAATTTCTGAAACTTATCTTTTTAATAGATATAATATATATAGGTTTTTGTAAAAGTTCGCAGATTAATTTACTCGTATTGTTAAATAGTTAAATAATTTTGACGCTCCGAGAAGCATGTAAAAATTATAAATTATCGTTAAATATTTAAAGATCAGTGGTTTATTCTGTTACGAGCACAGTGACGCTTTAATAAATTTTGCAACAATAAATGATTAAAGAAATCACATATAAAAAATTCAGTTCACTTTATTCAATAAGTAGGTACGTATGGAAGTTCAATTGTTTTTAAATAAAAAGAAAAAATATTATACTTATAGCTTTAAATATTACGTAGTAGAGATTTATCAGTATTAGATAAATTGAAATAGTCTATATGTATCGTAAGTGTATACTTACATAAAGAACCCAATCCTTGGGGCTATGCGCGTTTGTTCCACACACGTACAGACGCGCTCCATCGCCCATTGGCTGTATTACTCTAACGTGATTGCGGCAGTCGAAGTGCTGAAACATTCAAACAATTAGATAAAATCCTAATTTACTATAACGTGTTCCTTACTTTAACATAAATTAAAACCGGTAATTAATCAAATTGAATAACATCCAGTTAGGGCAAAACCTTGATTGCATGCGAACTCTACGTATATTTAGTTAAAGAGTTGTCGAAGCTCTCTATAAATCAGAATGTCGGCTAATTACCGCAGTTAATTCACTCATTCTCTTACATTTCAATCAAAATTGGCGCAATACGGATAATTGGTTAGCCGATACGATAAATAAATGAACTGCAATGAAGGAATACATATTGGGTGCATCGAAAATTTTATCGAAATAATAGTAATTCGCCGAAGTGTGGGTGAATATGCGCTGGCTGTGATTATGCAAATTTGCGTTCAACATAAATATTGAACGAAGCATTAATATTCCGTACGACAGGAATATGCGATGACCGCTTTAGTAAATAAAACGTAGCATAAAATGAGCGATTGCCTAGCTTTTGTTTATCAATACTTATTATTCGACTGTTTGTAAAAGCCGATACGAAAAGACGAAAAGTGGACAGTGCTACCAACATATATTATCTAATGTTTTGTGTAATAATAGTTTGTTATGCGTTATATTTAGTATAGAATGTCCATTATGTTAATTGCTTTTTGACACGTAAAATTAAAAACACGTAATGGAACATTTCTATTATGAATACGATTGCCGAAACTTTAAAAGCATACATAATAATAGATTTTTGTTCTAAAAAAATGTAATTAAGTATTTATTATTTAGGCCATTATCATTTAACGAAATAATACAAAAATATAAATTAAAATAAGGTAAATTTAAAATAAAGCTCATCATAATAATACTACATCATTAAACAAATTTAATTTTGTATAATGAATCGATTTTATAATTTTCGAATCATTGAAACGCAATCTGCGAAGTATTACTATAATGAATAAATATTTTTAATGGTATATGATTTACCTGCATAGAGAAACAGACGCAAACAAATTGAAGTAAAAGAAAATATACATTATCATTTCAATAAAACTATTTTACGGATATACCTCGCGTTTATTATTACATTTTTAAATTTAACCCGACGTTTCGAATGCTTTGCAGCAAACGTGTTCGCGGTAAGACGAGATGATGGTCTCATCACATCATCGCGATAATAAACGCGATTTATATCCGTAAAATAGTTTTATTGAAATGTGTAGTACTCGTGTAAATCTTAGAAAACATTATATACATTATCAATTTAGTGAGAATATTAACAATATATTCATAATGAGTTCGACAATATAATAATATGTAAGATGCGAAATAATTGAAAACTATAGAAATACACATCTACATGAAAACATAGAAAATAATGAGTCTAAAACACAAGAGTTATTTATGCCGCAGGAAAACGTGAAACAGAAATACAATTTGCAAATGTTAGTTCGTTATAATCGAGGGAATATAAACCTGCGGTAACTGCGGCGAGAGCAGAGATTGAAACTAATTTTCTCTACGTCACGAGGAGAGCCGGCCAGCCACGACTATTGTACGGATACGTCAGATTTTGAAATTTACGAAATACAGGACGAAAAGGAAATATCGCAAACGTTTTTTGTCCAGAGCGTCGCGTACTGTCACGTAACTTGATTTAAGTGTTATCGTACTCCGAATGTGCATTTTTCTATTTCACTAAAAAACGTGGCGTATCCGTTATTCATCTGATCGGTTTTTAAATTAGACTGATATTTTTTGTTTGGTATTTGTATATGTAGTTTAATTTTTTATTTAATTTTCTTGCTTGCAAAGAAATATTTTAATAGGGTTTTTATTTTTAATGTTAGATTTATTACTGTTTTTGTTATTCCTCGTCATTTTATTATTATAACATTTTTATTTTAAATATTAAAATTACTTGTTAATCTATTTTATATAAATTTTTTGAATAATAGTTTATAAATATCGACAAATAAAATATGGATAGTGGGAACAGAATCCAAACTGCTTTTAAAATGTATTTAGAATATATACAGATTGCTAAACTTTTAGATAAGTTTCAAATAAATATTTTAATAAATACTTTTATAAGTAAATAAAGTACAGGCAAGAACAGAAACAATTAGTACAAGTTATTTGTTTCTTCTTATAAACTTTTTCGACATTCTGGCAGGGCCTCGCAAAGGTAACTTTCCTAGAGAATGTTCTAAAGTAATTATCGGATTAATATACTTGGACTGTTTTAACCGTTGTACTGACATGAACAAAAGTGTTTTGCGCTCAGAAACAATCAGAATTAAGCAGGAGAACAATCAGGCCCAAGTCTAAGTTTCTTTTAACGGCACTTAGCCCGGCTCACATAACTTCACTGGGAACTAATGCTTTCGATTGGTCCATTTCGTTAATTATTCGCCACTTTGTACGTAAGTAGATTTACGACCGGCTCTTCGCTCCCCCGCATTTTTTCATGAAATGGTTTTTGTAAGGAATTGTACTTATTTTTTAAAAACCAATAGCTCCTTGGCACTGATATAGGAACGTATTTGCATTGCTAACGACTGCGCTTATTTTTTTGCGACAACCATTAGAATCTCCATTTGCATGTTGATTGTTATTTTAACTGATTTTGTTTCTGAAGTATTTTTACTGACAAGAATGAATAGATCAGTTTTTTAACACCCGCTTAAGACCTAAATTTGGGAAATGGCCCCTTTTATCTAAAAATCTAAATTTCCGTAATTTATCCAGCAATTTTTCTCAGATAGTATCGCAGAGAATAAGAGCAATGAACTTAAAATGGCAAAGCGAACCGGCCCTGTGGCCGCCTTATAGAATTCTGCTGTCGGCACTTTCCCGGCCCTTTTCGTGTTACGACATCGTGTTTAGAGAAAGAAAAACTCGTCTACAGCGAGAAACTTTGATTATAGCTTTCACGAAAAACCGTTGTTCCGCGATCAGGGTGATAGACTCGGGTATATTTCTTTTTTATAACCCCCTTTAATAGTAATAAAACAAATTTACTTTTTCTTTCATAGCAAGAGTTGTGTTTCTTTCATCGCAGGGTAGCATGTGCTCCATTGCCTTACTTTCTGCACTATACCAAGCGTTTATTCCTTTACTTGCGTGGCTCACTTTCCGCAAATATAAAAGTTTAGTGATATATTTTTAGACGTATCGTAACTCTAGTAAAAGTTGATTGAGTAAATTCCTAAGTAATATGCCTTTATATTTAACGGATTAGTATACATAAAAACATAAATTAATATTTGGGTTGATTATGTACATTAAATATATATTATGTTATTCTTATTTTCTATACTACAAAACTCTCAATATATATATAACAAACGCAACAAGACCCTAAGTAAAATACGCATTCAAGCGCACAATACTCTCGTCTTTCGTATTATTGAATTAGTACAGCAATCCCACGTTCTTCAGAGGCGGTGTAACCGAGAAATAAAACAAATATTGCTTTTACGCGGCGATTGTAAATCAAAATTAACGACCTTAATATAGCTGGCAGAACGAAGCTTCAAGCTTCCCCGCTATGAAATATGCCCGCCCGCCGTTTACTGTTAAAAATGGGATTAACCCTTGATGGAAATAGTGCTAGTTGTGTGCAATTTAGCGCTGAACAAAGGAGTTCCAATTGATTTAATGAGGCAATAATGGCTGCATCTCTCAGCTTTAGTGGCTGCATTTATCATGTAACTAGATCTTGGATGTCTACTTTTGTAATAGAATTTGAAAGTATTTAACTTTAAAAATGGTTCTATTTTTATATAAAATTTACGAAGCTGTTTCTGTAAAAGGGGATAAACTCATGTGTGTGTCATGTAAATTATATTTTGGTCTAGTTAACAGAGCTCTACTAAACGAAGGGGTGCTCAACCAGAAGGATTAGTGTATGCAGACGTCAATCACAATTTTGAGAATGTAGAGAGCGTGTGAATTTTAGGGTCGTTATGTTTTTGAAACCGGGTGTATTTGAAATATAACTGATAGTAAATATTAGTTGATAATTTATATATAAAATATTATTAAGACTTCAAGAATTCGGTTTTTAATACATAAGTTTGGACTTACTTCTGATTTTCCTTTAGATACACATTGGGCGACGTTGCTCGGTTCCAAATTAATAGAATCTCTCTGTGGAAAAAAAATGTATATATATATTTAATATTTATAATTCTGATATTTTTTGTAATTATTGTAGTTATACTTACGTCGCAATGCGAAGCGCTAATGTTGTTCATGTTGAGCCTATACAGCCGGTCCCTATAAAAATAAAATAATTTAAACATATTTCTAACTCCTGCCAATTACTAATAATGAAACATGAAATAATTTAGTAAACTCGATCAAAATAAAAGTTTATTTGAAATCATAGCTCTATATAATAGAAAATTAGACCTTTATTACACAAAATGGCTGTTTCTACGAAGTTGTTATTTTGTTGCGTGCTAAGGGCATCGCGTTCATCAACGATATGGTTAGAAATGTGATATGTATAATACAGGAGTTCCGTGACTCTGTGGCTACTGACATATATTACTATTAAAAACATCAATATTCTATTTCGATTTTATTGCAACAAATTTCAAAATTATTCAAAACCGATTTTATCATTATCTATGATTGAAAAAATATATAAAAAGTATACTACTTGAATTTGTATCGTAAATTGATATTAATTTCAGTTATCTTGTATGTATAAATAAATTTAAAAAAGATAAATTAAAATATTTTATAAAAATATGAAACATTAAAGTAAATAGGTATATTTCTCACGATTTCTATTTATATACTGAATTATAATACTTACATAGCGCCGACGTAGAGAGCGTCGCGTTTGGAATCCACAAAGAAGGTTCTATAGTAGAGAGTGCCACAAGAGAATTCCCGCACATGATCTGCAAAGAATAAAATGTTGCAATGAATTTACAATAAATAGAATTATTTGTATAAAATATTTAAAATAAATGTTCGATTCAATTCAACCCAAGATTGTGAATATACTAATCCATTTAAATATTATATAATATGATATGAAGGTCTAAAGATATTGAAAAAAAGGTTAATATATTATTGCAAGGAAATGCGAATCATTTTCATTTTTCGAAGTCATGAAATGAACGTCTTACTCATAAAAAAAAAAAATATAATAGTTTTGAGAACGTTCCACTTGATCATGTCTCAAGTCGTCAACCGCAAAATGATAATAATAAAAGAACCATATTGTACTTATTTCCGAGCTTTCTTTACATGGAAGCAATTATGTCATGCCTATCTACTATTTAGGTGGGACACCACACGTGGGGACGAAGGTAAACGGGGTCCAGTCACGCACTGTAGTTTTACAGCCGAAGTCATTCACGTCCAAATGAATATCGCCGAAACAGCAAACGAATAAACTACAAATCGTAAAATGTACGTGATCTGTGTGAAGTTTGAAAGTAATCGCACGTTTATGTCGGTCTGTTGTGAATTGTGTTTACGTTGGGCTCACTTTAGTGTATTTTGATTTTTACTAGTTTTCACAATCCTCAATACTATATACCTACTTTTTGGATAATTTACATCTTACTTTTGTTCACGGATAATATATAAAATGGTGAACCCAACTGTAGCCATGTGACTGCAGATCGCAGGATCTTACTTAATCGACCGCTTACAGCATACAAGCAATAACTAGCTAATACCGTTAACTTTCATACATTAGACGGTAGAGACAGATGCTTATATCTCAAAACTTTCTCTCTATGTGTCGTGTCTCTTGGTTTTTTCGCTATTCCTCAAGGATGGAAACGTATTTACATATGTTACTAGTATAATAACATGCATGTACTTGTCGCGTACCAAATAAGTGACAAATTTTTACATACATTTTAAATTATATTTTGCTAAAAACATTGAACTGAAACCGAAACAGTCAGGCCAATATTACAAAACATATAATGTACAGAAAAGAAAACCTACATAACATCTATCAAAACTATTTACATTTCACCCGCACAGAATATCGTGAAGATATTCTTCTGTTTATTTTTGACAACTACGTTAACTTTTACATGTGCTTTGGAGCGTTAAGTTTAAAAAACTCACAAGCGAAGACGAGTTCGCGCGGAATTCTTTTCAATGCACACCTCCGCAGACTGGAATATATTTTGACGGAACCATCATTCCTTTTATACAAGTCTGTTGAATAATGAAATTAAAGTCATGTTATATTTTCTACATTTATTACATCTTTGAAAACATTTCTCAAGTATGAGAATGGAGGTTCGTAATAACAACTCATTTGAATAATGTTTTTACAATTCTAATAAACAATTATGGAACTTCAAATATAAGTTTATATTTCACATGAATATTATTGATTCCAATAGTTACAATGAATTTAAACTAACCAACAAATTGTACAATGGAAGATAAACTAGCTCCCACGAACTTCGATTAACGGCTGTCGCGATAGTGACAATGTTTCACAGTAAATGAAGTTTGAATAGCGAATGTCGAGGCAGGGAATAGCAGGTGCGAATCAGAAGTCGGTAGTGCGGCGCCGCTGGGACCTTACCTTGTATCAACAATCTGCATGTAAGATTTGAGAAGCATTATATTTATGTTCAAAGTGCTACGGATATCAAATGACAATAAACTGAGTGCAACACCGCAATATAACACTGTTATATAAAACTAAAATAAAATATTTAAAGTTTAAGTAAATTTACCAGTATTTATTCTAACTGAATCAAAGAAATTCGAAATAAATATAAAATTTTTAAATATTCAAACTACTACGACCTAGCTTTTAAGTTCGCAATAAAACCTTTTGCATATTTCACGTGTACTGTCGCTTCTTCGAGCATCATAATAACGTATTCAGTGGCAATACATTTTTCATCACTCAATCTCCGCATACATGTAGTAGACACCTTATGTACTACCTCCAGGTTCATGGCGTGTGTCAACACACATCTGCGTTTCTATGCAATGTCCTTAAGTTTGGTAACAACTACTTAATTCTCTTTTCGATAATAAATATTACTAAACAAATATACTAATAACTAAATAAAAACTTAAGGGTATTTTGTAATAGGTGACAAAATATTATATTTTTTTATTGTTCTGAAAAGTTTAGACTCTATCGGATTAAGCAAATAGAAAAAATCACCAAATTTGTAGTAAACATGTTTCAGTTATAAGGAACATGTTATTATATCAGTCCAATCTGTTGAATCTAATCTTTACCTATTTTGCGTAAACATATTTTATTTATTTAATATTCTGACACAGAGCCAGGTTTCAGCGACAATAATTAGTTAGTTAGTTGTATCAAGATTCTAGAGTCCTGTCGACACGCAAAGTGTTTAACCAGCTCAGGAAAACATAGCAATTAAGTTAACTTATTTAATTTACTTATCTTGCAAAGAAAATAGTCCGTCAGATACATTATTTATTTAATAGATTGTAGAATTATAAAGTTTCGGTTTAAAAATATCTTGTTTACTATAAACAATTAAGTTAACATTTTTCTAAAATTATTAAATAAAATTTTATCTAAGATCTGTTTATTTGCAAGTCTTAACAAAGAATTTAATCCAATTAGCTCTTATTTTAATAAAGCGATTAACTACTTCTGATATTTTAAAAATGAAGTTGATTATATCTCTCATTAACATGGTACAATTTTTAATTAAATCTTATTATATAATATTAGCCTTCCGATTCCTGAAATTTCGTGTAAGGGACTTCGTTGGGGGTAATTGTTTTATCGCATGAGCTCGGTTGCTCCGGTCAGAGGGTTAAGGGGGAAAGTGGTGAAGGGAGGTTAAAATCACAGCTGGAGTTAAAGAAAGTTAGGACGCACGTTTTGAGATGCTATCGTGCCAAAATTATTTTGGTCAAGGATAGTTGGGGTTAACGTTCAAATTGTTACACGAGGAATGTTCTGTTAACTATAATTTATGATATGAAACTTCATCAACAACTTTAAAAAAAAGGGTTTAAAATTTATTTAAATGTCACGAAACCCAAAACATTTACACCCAAATGAACAGAAATCAAGAGTAATATAACTTCGTATTTCAGTAATCAGTTTCTTTGATTGATTACAAACGATTACTCGCGACAGGAAATCGCGTATTTTTCATTTGGCAATTGTTACGGTACCGGTACCGTACGCGGCAGCGATTAGATTAACAGTATACAATTGGCTTACATGAGAACTTTAGCCCATTAGCCCTGTAATACTTCGTGGATTGGATTAATTTAGAACGTTCCCTGCGGTGTTTGTGTTTCGTGTTATCGCTGTCTTTAACAATAACACGCCAAACTCCAAATTAAATATGGGTGCGTAGTTTTATGGCTTTGTGAGGTTATGTTTTGGACGGTTCTGATGGTTAAAGGTAATTGAAAAGAGGGTTAATTATTTATTATAATGTTTCAGTTTAATAAATTAAAATTTTAATATTAATAGCAATTAATCGCATCACTTAAAATAAAACCGTTTCTTAAAGTCCCGAAGTGCATCTTAACCATAACTAATGATTCGTACCATCCCTGGGAGCGCACCACCGCAAAACTAAATTAACTTGCTTATAATATAATATTTCAGTCACGACCTTCTTGAATACACCGTTACTTGGGCGACGGCAAGTCGAAGTGAGTTAAGCGAGTTAATCGCGACACGTGTCTACATAATGTACTGCTGCATAAATGTTTCAGCTTCGATTTTATGCTCGTATATTGAATGTAACGTAAACTTAGATAACAAGTTTAAAGTACTCCACAGAGTTTAAAGTATTCATAATAAAACTGTACGAGACAACGCGGTTACTATTATTATTTGAAAATATAAAGTAGATTTCGAGTTGCAAATTTCTAAATTTTAAAAGTTGTGTAATCTTTGTATATAAATTGTTCGGTTTGAAAGATAAACATTTTGAATCTCTGCTCTGCGAACAAAGGACAGGATAAGTGTTTATGCTTTTCTTTAAGAACAATTCAGTGCATTTGTGTAAGAGACATTTAACAAAGTATAAAACTATTACAGCCTCTTAATACGGAATCGTACATATTTTTACAGTATGTACTGTTTTTCCAAAATAACATATTTTGTTTTTTTAAGGCCAAACGTATAGGGTACATTTAAAAAAATACACGAATATATAAAATAATAATTGTTATTAATGTCATTATAAAAATATACTAAAACTGGCGACACGTTGATGTACCAATGAATCAGAATTATCTTTAATATATTTCATTTGTATTAAATATTTGTCCCTCGAAAAAAACATTGTGAATAAAAATCATGGCGTTGTGAGGTAGTTTCGATGATGTCATCTAATAAAGCTTTTAAAATACCAACAAAGTAATATTTTGTGAAAATTGTGGCCCTACAACTTTAGCTGAATGAAACTTAGGAGCGATTAAAAGTGTCGTAAAAGGAAAGCAAGTAATCTCATATGAACCGTAATAAAGTAGTAACAGAGACTTAAAAGAGACCGACCATCTCGACGGTTATGTTCAAAATGTTATGAACAAAGTAATGAAGTGCTGAGTTATAAGTGCATTAAACGTTTTTATTTCATTTTTTATCACTCATCTTTTTCATTAGAAAGTATAATATTTTTTAATTTTCCACCAAGTTATAATTAAAAACCGAGACTTGGGGATCGTGGCAAATTTTTAATATTTTTTATGTATTTGAATAAAATGAAACTTATAATAATAATTAAATAAACTACACAAGTAATAAATTCAACAAAACCTTATCTATGTTATTAAGACATCAAAACCAAAATTAAGACCTTCTATTTTTGCTCGCCTTTGTTTGCTATGTATATTAATATCAGGTTCTTTAATGAACACAGCGAATATTAATTACTAGGCGAGACAAGTAGCGGTGAAATCTCTTATTTAATAGACGCTACCGTTTCATAAGCGCTATGAAACTGACAGATTATCTAAATTACACCCTTTATTAAATTAACTTGATTAACGATACTAAATCATGATATGCATGCCAATGTGCATGTGCGTATTGGGACTGTCGTTATTTATACAAATATTCAGTCAAAAACAGAATTATAATTAAATAAGAGATCAAATTTCATTTTCTGGTAATACAAAGAAAATAAAAGAAAAAATGTGAAAGGAATACATTTCCGATAAACCGATAAGATTTTCGATATTTTAACCATAACGAAGAGTTCAGTCTGTTAGCTATTGTAATCCTTTTACCATTCATCTTCGCAGACACGAAAAGGCTTTCCCGTTTGCGCGGACTAATTCCGAATGCACCTCCAATCGTAAAAGAAGTCGTAAAGAATCGACTCCCCTCGAACCGATGCACGGGAATCAGGGAACAAATAGTTGATTTCTTATTGGCTTCCGCCCAGACTCAGATTGAAAATTCGCCATAAGACATTGGAACACGCCTGGTCGGATTAAAGGGGAAAACTAATAAAGAAAACTTTTGCGACACCGTATTTTTACCAAACGCGCTCTTAAAACTTTAGATCCTTTATAAGGGTCGAAATGGTAATAGTTTAGAAAAACGTTGCGGTATTTGGAACTTTTCCTTCCAAATAAGGATATAAAACCAGATTTCGGTTTCCTTCAATTGCTTTGTGCAGTTGATTAACTTCTCCAATGTTCATATATTTTACGTGCCCTTTATTATTATTTCTAGAGGTTATTAAGGTAAAGGAATACAAAATTATATACATTTGATGTATTCTGATAAATATAAATCTTTTTAATATTAGATGTAAGTAGCAAAAATATAACGCAACGCCAGTCCAGACTCAGAGCAGTGACAGGGAAGACGAGATAATAAAGACAAAACACGGCAATAAACGTGCTATGAAAACATGTCAGGACGCGTACACGGCTTCGAATAGGAAACAGGGTAATGTGAATATCATTTACATAAAATTATCTGGAAGGAAAAACGGTGTCTCCTCCACGAGGCACGCCGCCTTCGGGACGTTTGTTTACACAACACGCTGCGATCACTCCATAGGGATTAATCCCACCGTACCATTTAAAATTTTACAACATTTTGCTAACAATATTTTTACTAATATTATCTTTATTAACTCACTAACATTTTTAGCATTACCATAGTAAAAACAACAATCCAAGAATTCAATATACCTAAATAAACCAGTAT
Organism: Mechanitis mazaeus; assembly: GCA_959347395.1. Taxonomy (NCBI): domain Eukaryota; kingdom Metazoa; phylum Arthropoda; class Insecta; order Lepidoptera; family Nymphalidae; genus Mechanitis; species Mechanitis mazaeus. The sequence continues at coordinate 10,113,919 of OY365747.1, forward strand.
TCCAAACTGTGCATTGTATGAAGTTTAATAATATATTTAAAATAAAAATATGTATATATTCTAAACAAAAGTCCTTACACTGAAGTACACTATGTTTTACACCTTAAGGAGAAGTTGTAAATTCTGGCACCGCGTTAAGGCAACATAATTTGGCACACGCCTCAACTCATCGTTCAGTAAAATATTAAGGCGTATAAAATTTTATTACAAGCATTACCCCCTTACCCTGTTTTGTGTATACACATTTTGTTTAGCTTTTTTCACACCAGTTTTGGGATGTATCATGCTTTTCGCCTTACTTTATTTCCCTCCAATGGTACATTTGTATCTTAATAAGATACTTATGTTCTCAACATTCTCATTGTCTGATTTTCAATATATTTGGGTGGTAGATTCCGTAAGGAATTCTTGTGGTACAAACAAAATGAATATGTTGTAATCTTTAACAAGTTTTCAAGTTATTAAAACTGAAAATTATGTATACATTTTGCGATAAATTGCTTTTATAATGCTGATCGAAATTAAAGAGCGAATTGAAAAAACGATTTTGTATTATAAAGTCAAATGAGGTGTTTATTTTACCTGCACTCGACTCTGAGCATCCGGCAAAATCCAATGAACTCCAACACATATTTGCTTAATCCTTTTTAATGTTGTGTACACGACTTATGTTTTATAGGAAACATTTTAGACTTATGGATGAATAAACTGATAAACGATAAAAAGTACTTCAATAATATCAATAAAATAAATATCTTCGGTAGTAACGATCTTGATAATATTTCATCGTAAACATTTGGTATCGTGGATGTTATTGGTTACCACTATGAAGCGGGAGTGATACCGATTGAGCGGTAATCGGGAACAATCTCGGGTAAGCACGCTCCCTTATCTCGGCGTGTCATGCTTATTGATATCCTCATATTTTCAATACTGATACCTGCTTTCCTTGCACGCGCGACTGTTGATAGGCTTCTCGGTTCAGTTATATTGAAAACACGTCCCTGGATTGCAATATTGTATATACTCAACATCAACATTATAGTTAAGTTTAGCGAGTTATCACAATTAATCTTTAACAATTCTATGTTTCCTAACGTTTGTTCAACGACATTAAAAGATTCTAAATTGTTTAAACCTACATCTGGAAGTGAAATAGCGATAAAGTAGTTTCAAACATTAAGACCTTTATCTCACATCCCGTGTTGCAGTGAGAGCAATCATATTTAGACATCTTTGCATTAAGATATCTCATACAGTATTCGAGAAGTTCATTGATATTTGCAAAGTATATAAAATGTTTTATATATTCTAGATTTAATTTCTTAAATTTCGTGAACATTTACTTATTTTTACTGGAGCTTTAACGCTTCAAAATAATTTACACAAAATCTTAAGCAAACTCAGTGAATTGAGTAAACTTCAATCACAAGATCGTCTTCCAGTCTAGTAGACATCATGCCTGTATTTTTCTACTCGAATCACGATGTACTTTAACTAAGTGGAAAATAAATTATCACAAAAACGCTTTAAATTAATTTCAAACACCTTTTTTTTAAATTTACCACACACATAATTTAAGATATTACAATAGTTACAGTTACATTAATGATATACTTCAGTTCTTACAGTAATCAAGATATTGACAAATAAGTGATATGAGATATAGTTATAAAATAAAAGCATTGCAATTGCTTGATTTTGTATTTTCTTTTTAGGTGACATGGCCAGTTTGAAAAAAAATTCGGTTCAATTCAGTGTAAGGAATCCTATTGCAATTTACGCTCATTGAGCCGGTAAAAGTACATGGGGTAGCGAAGGTCGCTCCAATTCTTTTATTGCCATGTGAAATCAATAAGACGCGTGACACAGCAAATGCTTTCTGGGATGTCTCTTTTAATAATATCGACGAAAACGACCTCTACACAAAAATTTGCAAAATTGACTAATCAATACCTTTAGCGCCTTTTTTACCTGTTTGTGATTGATTGGAAATATTTAAGCTATTAATCCATAATAGGTAGAGACGGATAAATAAAGTCAATGACGTCTTTGCATAGTAAATTGTATTCGTATTTGTACAGGGTTCAATTATTCTGAATACATTAGCAGATCGCCAAACCGGTCACGCAATAAGTCACCTCCACGAGGGAGGAACAGATACTTGAAAATTGAAATTTGTTTAGGATTGTCGGTTCCTAACTCGATTAGAGCGGAGGTTGTCGCACAATCTGGGTGCAATAACAATAAATATAATCAGTGAAGGTGAATCACTGGATGCTTGTATGATTGTTTGTAATCCTATTTTAATTAATTTGAGACTTTTTTTAATCTGTTTTTTTCTTTGATCTGTATAAGCCTCATTTGTTCGTTTTGTGGTAACTACGACTATGTTGTTTTATATATTTTTTTTATTAGAGTTCAATTGTATGAATTTATATTTTATTTTTTAAGATTGTACGATTGCGTAATTGTTTATTTTTGAACTTAAGTTAAAATTGTCCGTTAATAAATTATTAAGTATTTTTAATTTTGAAGTTACGTCACATTTATATAAAGTATTATTATTATAGTTATGTATTATTTTATATATTATTTATGTATAGAATTCTTTAGTATATATTTTTATTTTAATTTATTTTATGTTCATATTTATTTTTATTTTTTTTATTTGCACGCCTACCAACAATCTCTTTTGTACGCCGTGTGGTTGGCTGGTAGAGAATGTTTCTGTAGCATTAAGCCCGCCTTTTGTGCATTTTTGTATTTTATGAAGAATTAAATAAATAAATAAATAAATAAGTCTGGTATCTCGATCGTCCTAATTAAATTTCTCAATTAGTTAGCTTAGAATCAACAAACCAAACATCATGCATGCATGACGCACTCTATAAATCGGCAACAATAACATATTATGGCTACAAGACGACAATGCAAATATTGAATTAAGGATATCCCCCAATAAAGACAATATTATTAGACGCAGTCGTGTGAATAGCACATTGACAGAAACAAAAGTAGGCACAAGTGAACACCCTATATTGGCAATATCCAAGAAATTCCAGCGATACAATGGAGAGACACGTTCCGTTATTAGCTAGGGGGTACCTTAGTTCCTTTTGCCCCCTCGCTATCACTCACCTAGCCGTATCAAGTCCCCCCACCGACTAATCACAGAGGATGTGGCATAGACGCGCTATGCATATTTATTATTGCCTCCTTCGAATTCTCACCGTTCGATCCGAATGGGACGTGGGTGTTTTTCATTTGCCCATGTTATTTATTTAGTAGCACCCCAGGTAAGGGCTTAATGTTTGATGAGCTCAGATTCGGCTTCCTTAATTTCTGTACTTAGTAGCTGTCACATGTATTTTTTCTATAAGAGCGTTAGTTTTATTAATACCTGGATAATTGAGCAGAGATTTATATATGATAAATATATTTCTATTATACTTCTTGTTATTGATAAAATTTATAGTCAGGTAAATAGCTCATATACACGCCCAAAAGGTATCGGACTTTCAGTGATTAATTTTGTAATCTACGAATTTACAAAGCAAGGAGCAAATATGAGGGATAACATGACCGCAACAAACAATTTGCGTTGAAGCGAGATTGCGAGAGTGGAGGAGCTTTATAAAACACTGTTACACTCACCTCCCGCGCCGCAGTAATTAAAACTTTTGTAGCGAAAAGAAAATCCAATAAAAATTAATTGCTTTCCCTTTCGTACACAAATGTAGTCACATGTGAAAGCGAGAATAGAATAAACTCAAAAAAACATAAATAAACATTTTCCGTTTCGCACGAATTAAATTCCTGACGAATGCTAATGTTGTTTAACCGGGAATTCTTGTGCACTTTAATAGGGGAGTTTGAGTTAATTAAATACCCCCCGTTTAATTTTCGCGAAAATTATTTGATCTGACCCGACACGAGACCAATTCGACGCAATTCATTCGCCAAGATCGCAGACTTAATTTCATTTTATTTTTGTATTGAGATATATTTGACTTTAAGCTGCGTAGTTTCAGTTTCAAGTTTATTCTTAGCGGAACTACGTAAACATATAAGAGAACTTTATTGTCGACGTTCTAAACTCACACTCTTATTTCATTTGCAGAACGGCTAAAGTGCCGAATCATGTCAAAGAAACTTAAATTGTTTCAAGAAAGCATGTCTATGGTAATAAGAATTCAATTTAATGAAACTGAAATATGTATATATGTATTAGCTTAATCTTAAAGCTTAAAACTTCAATCTCAATATTGAATATTATTATCTCATTTCATTTTATTTTTTAATTTAAGTAGGTAAAGCTAATTAGACTATTTTAATTAATCTCTTTTGTGTTTGAAAACTACAGACTTGACTTATAAAACCCTTTACATTTTTAATTTATATTTTTTGTAAACGTTTTTGTATTTTATTTTACTTTTATTAGATTAAAATGTTTAATTTTTAATTCCAATTGCTACTTTTAATATTATGTGCTCAGATTACCAAGTTATTATATATCTGATGGAAAGTTTATATAAAATAAGGTGCTATTTATGAAAATTAACATATTGCCTAACTACAATGCACCAACCAAAAGCTATTTAGCTAACCGTATTATAAGACATTAGCTACACCATCTGGATACAAAGCACAAGTATAATTTTATTAGAGTTCCTAGCTAAATTACGACTACAAGGTATTACCTAAACAAACGCTAGAGATTTACTTTCCTCGAGTGCATATGACAGCTTGCATAATTTAATAATTTCCACACGCCCTTGATTAAAATTTCTCTAACACATTAGTGAGATGCCGAAGGGCGTAGGGCAAGGAAATTAAACGGCCCATAATAATTTTGTTACTGCAGAACCATGATTAAAATCTTACGATTAATTAGGAAAACTTTGGATAGGCATAGGGACGTTTTTGAACAAGAAATGCAACTTGGGTCTTGTCAGTTCCTTATAATATCTTTGTACATAATTTATAATTTTCCCCCTTGATAAATATAAATGATGCATTCATTATGATAGACTAAATAGTAATATAACTTCAAAAGGTACTAAGTGTTAGATAATTAAAGTAAACAGTAAGGTTATTTTCCCCATTTTTCTTGATTAAAATAAAATGTCGATGTGTTTCTCTTTTGTTATAGTAACAAATTAATCTTTAAATTTGTTAGAGACAAAAGTTTAAATTGGCACCCAGTGCATGGTTAACTTATCCAATAATGACTTAAACCTCCATTCAGACGTTGAAAACTTCGCAGCCGATAATTATTGAAGTGTGAACGGGTGCCAATACCGAGAACGTGCTATAGCTCAATTAAGCAATTACTGGTTGCCATGATTCTATTCTGGATTGTAATTACCGAAGCGAATTACATAGTGACCGCCATTATAGACGTGAAGATGAAAGGAATGCCGGCTCAGACATTCACATCGCTTGAGGATGAAATTAAAATAATGTTTTGACTTAATTTATTAAATTAATGAAATTGATAAAATTAATTAATAGTGAAATATAATGTGCATCAAATGATTATTTTCTTATGTATATCCAAATAGTGGCACCTTCTATTATTTTGAGTGTACCGAAAATAGATCAACCTCTAAGCCCCGTCTCTTTGAATTATAAATGGGCGGGCCAAGACGCGTTACTCTGTCACTCGCGTGATTTCGAGACAATCTGATTTTGTCTTTCCCAGTTTTGCTCTTTGAATTTTTTATGGGATCTAATGAATCAGGGGCCCATAATGGTGCTGTGGTTATTCCTTTGTTTACAATTTGCCAAAACATAAACAAAGGAGTAACCTTTAAGATAAACTTGGTTTAGTGGCTAGGATTTTTGTGTTGACTAAATCATTTGTACTGCGTTCACTTGTCAGCATAAAAATATATTGCAAATAGATTTACCTGTCAAATAAATAAATATTATTATCAATCAGTTACTATTGACCTGTCTATTGTATTGTCACCCTGATTACCGAACCTGAAAACTGTAAATGTTCGAAGTACTTTTAGCCCTCGAGGAGAGGGATAACGGGATTTAGTTCAATCAAATAGGAGAAGGGGCTGGGAGTTCCCAATGTCTGTATATTTTTATATACCTAACGTTTGATCACTTACTCTTTCATTTGATTTGAAGGATTTGTGACAACAGAAGCAATAAAGTAAACAAACTAAAACGTCAATATTCTATTATTTAAATTGTTAATTCTCATGATTCTGAACGTAATTTAAGTGCAGCAAATTTTGGTAATAAAGAGCGACTTTAATGACCGTCGGTAGCGAAATCGAATCGCACTTACATTTCCCAGGAGTCGCGGACATTTATTGGCATGCGGATAAAACAATAAAGAACGGTTAACTGCCTTTTAATGTGAACAAGAACATGGCTATTGTCCGGCTTGCGATTGGGGCCCAGTGGTCATTGCGAACTTACCGCGTTATCTACTAGGCATGACCCTGACTTTATCGATGTCGATTATTTTATTAAAATATACTTTACTAAATTATGTGTTATTCAAGTATTTTTAGAGTATTATTATTTGAGTATATTTTTTTTAACCTATTTGTGGAATCAGCTTTGCTACAGCTCTCTAGATAAACTAGTTTCATTCGGTTAAATTTATAAGCCAACGCTGAATCGATACCGGCAACTACTGTTGAAGAGAAAAATATATACTTTTTATGGAGCATTGTTAATATATTTTTTGTTTTTAAACTTTCGTGATCCATGATTACTATTATAAATAATTATTTGGCCGTACTCACATAAATACTTTCAGCATCTAGTCGGGCAAATGCTGATTAGTCGTATATTCCTTCATCCTTCTAATTTAAATATTCAAAAAGGTAGGATCGCTTTTGAATATTAAAATTTAAATATCAACGAAACGATTATATTATATTATTATTTTGTAGTAAATAATAATATTAAATTATTTAACTTAAAAATGTTTTAAAATTTGGCAATAAATAATATTGATGCTTTTTTAAATAGTATCGATATAAAATAAATGATATTATTAGAAGTCACATCACACATACGAATGTGTAGGTAAGTAATAAACGTGCCCGCATAAACCGTTGAATTGCTGACCAGCATCGAACTATGTGCCCTTTGTCTGTGTCCGGCCGCAAATTGTTTAAGAAATAAAATAAAATCTAATTTACCGCTTTGTTACGTTTATAGGAAACTGTTTTATGAGAACTGACTTCAAGTCTGCAGTGCTCGAGTTTTATTGACATATTATTTTCTCGTCATTTGAAAATAAAGAAACGATACAATAAACTATTCGATATTGCCTCCTAATATTTTTTAAATAATAGATATTTTTATTGGATTCTATTATATTTGACACACAGACTATTGCATATATATTGTAACATATTTATGTTTATTACATTTGCTATCCCAGTCTCATGCATTACCGGACAATGGAAATTGGAAACATATTCGATGGTAATAGAGTTACGTAGTATTAGGGGAAACAAGGAAATGCATTGGGTTCATACAAACAGAAAAATGGCCCTGAGCAAGCTGCAGGATGTCCAAAAATACATTAGGAGCATTAGAGACACCGTCATGACCCTCATAACAATTAGGGTGGTTCAGCTTTAAGGGGTTTTAACGATACGAATATTGGCACAGATTTAAAAAGTGTTGAATAAATGCATATTTAAACAATGTGTGCAAATGTACAAAATCTTTATGATAAAAATGATAAAAATGGTAATAGCACCATCAGTTGTGATAAAATTCATTCATAATAAAAACAACGTAAAGATAAAAGGTATGAAAAATGAGACATCAACTCCGAAAAGTCTTGGAATAAAGGCAAGCCGAAATTCTTCTAAGCAACGTCGCCGAAGAGTCTTACAATATGCATAACTTGTTGAGAGAGTAATCAAAAGGCGATATAAAGTGGAAAGGACATGGCGAAAGGCTAAAAATGTAAACCATCTCTTAGATTTCCTTGACTCAAGATTCGCGACCCCTTAGGGCGAAACTTGCTATAAGATGGAAAAAATTACCGCGCCCGAGAAAGTTTTTTCGATTTGAATTATGAATCCTTATTTTACGCTTCGTCCAAGGGAAGTTTGTTTTACATTGGCCCGGGTTCATTCTTTGACGTTATGCGAATATTAATCCTGTACATTGAATAGACACTTTATACGATCGTAACTAGAGCGAACTTCCGAGATTCAAAAGTTTAATACAATTTTTGAGTTAGCTTTAACTGAATTTTAAAAACAGCTACGGCTTTTGATATTTACGATGACAACATATTTTATGAAACTAAAAGGTTTAGTATTTCTTTTTAAAAGAAATAGTAATAATGTGAGCTTGTAAAGATAATGTTGATTTTGAATATATGTAACAGTTAAACACAAAATAAATAAAAAATAAAACTCATATCTCTTAAAGACGACAATGCATGAAACTAAAAATAATTTATTATGCGTAAACTTTAAAATACTCATTTGAAACTCAACCGTATATTTTCAACTTTAAGATAATATGTATATACGGCTGTGCTCCGTAATAGTTACTTAAAACAGTATGCATTCACTAGAAATAAGTTTGAAATGAACAAGGATGCTATAACATACTTTAGCTTATTTCCGTTTGCGCATATTTAAATTAAAATAGCGTAACTTTATAATGCATAAAGCGAGGGTAGGCGCATTCTTAGTCCCACTGAAAGTGTATGCAAAGTTTTTTAAATTGTATTTGCATTTCATACATGCGAGTAAATATTGGCCGGGCTCATAGTTATAATCTATTGAGGCAGCTTTATAGGTCAGTGACTTTGACATATAATACCGCCATTTTTGTTTTCATTTTACTATTAATTCCACTTCTATGTAGAAAATTTTTAGATCTTAATTATTATTGTATATTTTGTTAATGTAAACCATAACTTGTGTTTAAAGTTTTTTTTATTTTTTATGTATTTCATCTATTTTGTGGCTTATAAACTTTAACACTAAAAGTGTATAAATACTAAAAATCATTATTGTAGTTCAACTCACATATTAATCAATATAACAAAGTACGTCAAGTTTAAACTGTCAATTTAGAAATTTAGTTAGTCATAAATTTGTAATAATGTTAAGCCCTCTGTTTACAAAATTCTGTAAAAGTTAATCGAAATTGGTTTTATACATAAGTTCAAATTTGTATTAAAACCTTTCCGTAATATTAATTGCTATTACATTACCTTTCGGGATCCTATAAGTCTTCACCTTTGTTTCTGACCTTTTGGTCACCATAGCGTTAAAGAACAATGGTTACGAAGGACTGACCCTAGTAACTTTGGCCAAGTTTTTACCCTGGATCCCCCTGACCGTCCAGGAACCCTCTGCTAAAGGCTAGCGACGTCTCCCCAGGGAAATTATTGTAGGGCTTTAAAGGGCATTGCTTACGCTAAAGTATAAAAAACAGTACTTATAATCGAACCTTCAAAATCGTATCAGATATTGGTCACGTGACTACATTGCTAATCATGACATTGAAAAGAATACAATGGACTTCGTTCAATAGAGTTCCAGCTTTTAAACGAAAAAGAAAAATTATTAATATGTATTCCAAATTTATCGTGCCGTATAGTATAGATTTATCATATCCATTGCTATTTAACAAAAAATCCTTTAGAGAAGCTATTGTATTTTATTTTCTTAATAACATAAAGAAAAATTATACATACGAAAGTGCAAGTACGTGTTTAACAACTTTTACAAGCAGTCGTTCGACTTAATCGATTCACCCTTCGTTTAGAACATTTGCTTAGAAGCTTAAATATCTCAAGGCAAACATCACAGTGAATGTTATTTACTTGGACGGGGCAAATTTGTCAATCAGGATCAAACATGGCACCCTCTTCCAAAACTTCAGAATAATGCTTGCATCGAAGCATCGGTATAAAACTTTTCTTGAATCAATGTCGATTTCAATAAAATGGACGAAATTAAATAAACAACCCTCTGTGAGATAAAAGGTCTAGACATCGACGAAGACCGCACTTTTGATGGTGTCGTATTTTAAATAGTAGGGGAAAGTTGACACTTAGACGAATTTAACCTTCGATTGTATTAATTATTCAGGGCGGTGCTTTCGTGTTTTAAGGTGCGCTAGAGGAGGGTAATTTGTTTTAGAAAAAAATATTGAGGAAAGAATTTGAGCTAGGGAGTTGCACCGAATCTCGCTTCTACAATAGCCAAGGCGGGAGAAAAGTTTAATAAAATTGTTTTGGAATGCAGCGCGGAATGAGATAAGTTTGTAGTTGAATATCCTATCGATTTTAAGGGTTTTCAAAACTTTACTGTGTAGAATATGTTTTCGAAGGCTTCATTTAATTTCCGTTCTTAAATTGAAACTTGAAATAGTTTTTTTTTAATTTTTATGCTCAATTATAGATTCTGGTACTCCAACGATATTGAAATTTTAAATTAGTTTTTATTTTCGTAGAAGTATTTATTTTTGTGCACATTAAAACTTAACTAAAAATAACCTATGTACTTTATATATTACATATATATTTTTGAACGTTTCTTTTCCCTTTGTTAATTATTTGAAATAAAGAATTTCAATTAGACAAATTCCAGATAGACTTGGATTTATTATATGTAATAAATTCTGGATAGTAATTAAGTATTTCGTTATGATGACGGTTGTATACACAAAAAATACTTCTATAGCAATGTAATTTGTAGATACTGAGGGGGGCTTAGCGTCCCGCTCGGAATACTTTAACTTTTCAATTGTAACTTTTGATGGGTTTCCGAACGAAATAATAATCGTTTGTATCGCAATAGGGTGCGTGAATCAACAAATGTTACAAAGGAATGCCAATTTTTTATGCAGAAAATTAAGTTACGTCTCGAGTGTATTATTCACCGCTGAGGCGCACGCAGTGCATGCATTTATGATGAGCTTATAATTCTTGTTTTAAATTCAGAAAACTACTTTATACTTTATCATCTTTATAATATTATAAATTAAGTTGCATTTTATGATGGCAATACCAAAATATATAGTGAATTCAACAAAGCTAGTACGATGGGAGTACCTACGCAGATTGCCATTAATTTTAGCTCGCAGACACACCGCCCACCGGTAACTTTCAATAAATTCACAGGCTCTCACATTTCATGGCAGATAAAACTCATGAATCAGTACTCCATATGTGAAAAAGAAAGTAGGTGGGTTCGTTTCCTTAAAAATCCATGAAGCTGAGGCGAGGCGCGAGTCGAATTTCCTGTGTGATATGAATCTTCCCTACTCACTTTAAGGTGATGTATTTTCCTATTTCTACCCTCGGTTACTAAGAAGTCTGTTTCTTGACGTCGCACTACACTCGCCTATTCCACGAAGACCCCTTGTTAAATTGATTTTCAATTTGTGTGAAATGTGGTCCGCGGTGCAGCAATAAGGAGGCGGCATGGCGGAAAATTATTTTACTGAACTTGCGTTTGATGAGATTTAAACTGAATTAGGAATATTGGGATTGATGTAAACTAACCAATGATATGTGGTGGAAAGTATTTGTAAGCTACTACTAATCATAACGATTAAATACTGAGTAATATCTCCAAATAGTTTTATATAAACAAAATTAGTTGTATGCATGTTTATATAAAAGAATCGACCACTGATGCAATTTAAAGTGCTTATAGTTATTAAGTGTTACGAAAAGTTCGTGTACATCCTGCAAGAATATATTTACTAGCGTGTTTACCAAAACGGTTGTTCTTGTCGCCATAAATGAAATATTCATGAGGTTAGACAATAGACAAAAATCTTTTTAAGTCCTGGAACGTACATGTGTTGTTTTATGCCATAAATCCTTTATTTTTTTATAATTCAAATAATAATTATTCAAACCCGAAATAAGAAATTCAAAATGTACAAAATATATGAAATATATAAAATATTACCTAAAATAGATATCATCAAAAACATATATAGATAAAAATGTAATATCATTTGCAAATCTGTTTTAGAAAATAGTATTAATAGTAAAATATTATTGCGAGACAAATATTCGAATTTGACATAAAAATTCACCTCAGACCTGTCCCTTGACAATAATAAATTTCTATTAACTTCTTGAGATGTTACTTTCATTTTATTGTTAAGTGATAGCGATTAATTCGGCTGACTTATAACTGTCATATATCAGGGAGTTCGGGAGTAGAAAATAAAGCTTCACGATTATATTAATACGTAGGGGTTTAGAACCGAGTAATCCGAGATCGTAAGCCGGCTAAGTGGCTAGCCGCTGGCTTGCTGGATGCGTTTTATCTCATAAAAGTTCGACCAAATTGTCAGGGGCATTTGTATAATGAAACACTAAATGGAATGAAGTATTTGGAAAGCAATAAGTAACCTGTCAGGAATATAAGCTTATATATTATCTAAACAAATAATTGTTTTTATTAAATTGAACCTTAATAAAATATCTTCTATACTTTAGTAGAGACCAAGGAAATCAAAGCCAGTATATTAATTTAGAATGATATTTGATATGTTCCTCTGACGGGTCGGATTATGGGGGAGACGAGACAAATGAGTAGATTTTCGTGTCGCTAGCTTCTTGAGGGGTTATTAAACGATTCCAATAAATCCAAAATTTTCTTATCATTATACCATAGTTGACATCTTTAATTTCGATTCAGACAATAGGTACTATTTTATTGCAAGATAATTGAAGGAAAACGAGTCTCCAGAGAAATATACCTTTTTAAAATATTCTTGTTGGATGCTTTAAGTGTGAAAAGGACAGCTAGTATATTATATACAGAAACAAGAATAATATGTTGATGTATCTAATTTGTTTTTAAGTGATATACAAGTCCAATATAGTTAAATTTAAACCAATTCTTTGATAGCCGAAAGAATTTTATTTGATATATTTTTATTACCCGAATTTGATGTTGAGAGTTCTATTGTCGCTGCAGTGGATTCTTATTTACCATTTTATTGGAGCCCGAGGTATCTCCTTCTTTTGTCATTCCGAAACATCTTTATGAATATCTTATTATAAACCCGAATTGAGGAGGAGCTTACCTAGTCTTTATTTGCGTTGTAGCAATTTTTACTTCGTTGACTCAGCCGTTCGCAAACAAATTTTAATTTTTGCGTTTTTCGTGTCCCGTTAACTTGTACTGCCCGTGGAAGAAAATAACGTTATTTTTTTAGGATATTGACCATTTTATATTTAAGTTTAATAATTTAATTTAAATATACATCTTAATTTACTAGTTTACTTTATTATATTCTTACTTTTAGTTATATAGTTTAGTTTACTATATTCATACTGTTGCGATTTATACTTTTACATATAATCTTGTTTTTTTAACGTTTTGTAATTTTTTTGTATGTTTGTTTTCATTCATTTCTCATATGTGGTAAAATTAATTTAAATAATGTACACCCACATATCATTTAAACTATTATTATTATTTTTGTACTCTTTCTTAGTATTAAGTCGACGAATTGGACACACGGAAAAACTGTAATGAGTTCATGTTTGTGTCTAAAATATTTAAAGTATGTTTTTTTTTAAATAGCAAAATAAATAAATAATTAAATAAATAAATAAATGAATAATATATTTGAAGCTTGTTTAAACTTTAAATGCTGCTATCTAGCATTTGAATTACATAATCAAATAAAATATCTATACCGTTGTAAAGCTAGTATGGTAATATATAAAACACGCGCTTCAATCGTAAACAACAGTCATCTGTAAGACCGTAATAAAACTCAACGAGACGTTTCATAAAAAGGTAAGAAATATATTTTTCAAAGAGTACTCATTATCATTTGCAAATCTCGTTTCAGTGAGCACCGTGTAGTCATGGTGACTTTTGTTACGACAGCCTTCCAACGAAATGATGCTATTACACTGAGAGGCATATATTACGTCATTATTCGCAAGATGCTTGCAACTCCGGCAATCTGAGATGTTACTAATAAGGCCACATGAGTTTTAATAATACGTCTGCGTCTCGGCTTTAAAAAGCGCGAGTGGCGCGTTATATAGGATTGAGTGGAAATGAGCCGCTTAGATAAGGATTCGCTAAGCGTATCATATTTTTTTGATAGAATAAATGTTTAATTTTTGTAAAGATTTTTAACAATATAGTTTTAATATTATCGATCAACAATGAACAATATAGTTTTAATGTTATGATTAAAAACAAATTCAGAAACGAAATAAAATATTTTGAATATATTCATTTTTTAAATTTACACAATATTTATTAAAAAGAAAACTATAATAATTATTATTGACTATGTTAAATACAAAAAAAAATTCAGCTTAATAACAAATTTATTTTCTGGCAGTTGTTCAGTATTCACTCGAAAAGCTAATTTTAGTTGAAATCATGGTAAAGAGAGGTTTGTTTAGCTCGCGGGTGCAACTGCAACATTTGGTGTTCTGAAGCACCCCATGTATCCCCGAGGGTATTCCGCCCCACTCATTATCCCTATAGTTATTACTGTCATTTTTCAACTCGTTATTTACTTTGAGGAGCGCTGATATCATGACATTTTCTAAGGCCAACTTTAGATTAGGGATGAAGGATTTTTGGGATGAACGAAGATTTTCGCGGATTCAGATGATAATTGAAAATAGCCCGATGGAGATCCGAGTCTTTTGCTTCTTTATGGTTATTATTTGGCTTATCTGGAAAATTGGTATTTTTTTAATTAATATAAGATGGATTTTTGCTTATTATATTATTCAAAATAAATATATGGAATTTGGTATATAGTTTATGATTTTAGAATATTATTATTATTATGTTGAAGAAAAATTATTTATATTTTTACTATTCTTAAATCTTTAAATAAATGCCAAGAGGATTATTAGGATATTTCTATTGTAAATTAAAAACGATCTAAATCCAGTGTCAGAATGTTAAATCATAATGTCACTAGATGATAAGGAAAATGTCAACTCGATAAGGGGAAGAAAAATAAGTTTTCTCCTAACTTATATAAGCATATTTCCAACACAAAAATGAACAATATCTTGGAAAATGCGACGTTCAGACAAATGACTCGAATTAATGTCACTTTTGAACGTAATTACATAATATTATTGGTATATTTTTTGTTTCATAGTATTTAAATTGTTTATATATTTTTCAGTTGTTATTTTGAGTTGTACTTAAAAGAGCAAACTATATTACGATCCATTTCAAACCTAATACATAAAAGCTTGTCTTTTGTTAATGAAACAGACGTTTATTTTCTGTATGAGTAGTAATCGGCTATTAACTTCTATCGATGTCTTTTACTCTGTTAGATAATTTTGTCTAGCTCTATTGTTACTTTCTTATTTCACTTAGCCAACCGGGGTTCCATTCAAGTTCGATACGACTATATGGCTTTTCAATTTTATAATGTATCACAAAATATTTGTCGTTATATTTCTATATGATCATTTATTTTATCCCAAATATTCATATATTTTAAATCAAAGTTATTCATTTAATCGTTAATAACGACTGACAAATTTATATCTTTTAAAGCTCATTGGTACATTAATTATTCTTAAAAGCTTCTCCGGTTACTCAAATAAGCGGTGACATCACTTTGTCAAACATCAATTACTTTTTGACAATGATCAATGATGGAGTGGTCCGCGAGAACTGGCTTAGGGGTCTTGATTTCGATTATGACGTTGCGTTTTTGTTTACGAATTTATTAATGAAAGTTCATTTAAAATTTTAAACTATTAAAGCTTTTTATTACTAAAAGATTGCTTTTATATTTTCAACTAATATATAAAAGTTGTTTCAGAAGCCATATCGTAGTAATTGTGTACGTAATATTTAATATTTTCATGTCAGTAACTACGTGGAAAAAGTCAACGCGTCTAGACCGCCTTCCATCAATACATAATGATACGAATTAGATATTGTTAGAACAATAGACTAACGATTTTGAAATATGAATATTTTGTTATTTTTCTATAGTGGCACGTAGTAAATTATTTGTTATTAGTATAACAATATTATCAAAATCGATATATTAATAACATAGCATAGCATAGCATAACATAGCAACTCTACGAGCTATTGAATAAAAATTGCTGAAAAGTTTTATGGAAACTAATGAAACAGGTATTTATTAAGTAATTGCAATAATCAATGGTAGCCCATTGACTGAATATCAGACAAAACAGAACCTTTCCCGTGGTCTTTAAATCACCCTACCGCAATATGATAGGGCGAACATTTATAAAAGGGCACATAATGGATTCGCGGCCACTCAGAATACTGGCTGTAAATATTTTATCTGTGTGATTGACAGACGAGAGTTCCCTGGTGGGTGCAACGGGGAAACGACTGATGGTGCCATTTGCTGATGCATTTGTTTAACTCTGACAGCATTTATAGAGCATTAGATCTAATGCATTCTTGAGTATACTCTAAAAATTTATAAGAATCGGTCAAGCCATTTGGGATTGATTTGGATACAAATGCTATGATATTAGAATTTTTATATTATGTAAAAAAATCGAGTAAATTTGATATAATAATAAAAAAACCTAATATGATAATTTAATATAAAAAATTTTGATTCATAGTGTTTTTTTCGAAACTCCTCCGAAACAGCTTGACCGATTCTAATAATTTTTTCGTGTGTAACTACGGTCAGTAGGTTTGAGAAAAGAACGTAAACTGTTTTTCGTACCAATGCGTGATAAAGATAGTCCACCACATTATGATTAATTGATGATGAAAATGAATTAATATTTTTTTTCTATTGTTTAACGTTAAAAATACATACATTCAAATTCTAAATTTTCATCATGCTACTTCCAACCCCTATTTATTTAATAGCGATATAAGTACTTTAATATTTTTTTAATAAAGCAAAACAAGGCTAGCCGAGTCAGCTAGTAAGTTATAAATAAAAACGTACAGTGCATTCTTTAGTAATAATTCACTTTTTATCCGACTTCAAAGAAAAAGGAGGTCCTCAATTCTACAGACTATTTTTTAAGTATATTAAGGTCGTCTCCATCAATTATAATTTTTAAAATTTAATTTGTGGGAGGTTGTTTTTTGGCTATAAAGCGTGGTAGTTCATATAAATACCAGTATCATTAATTAATGTATCGTAACGGCATTAATACCATATAATCACATCGAATCCCACCAATTAATTACACAGAATCCGTAAGACATAATATTATTTAATTTACGAGCTGTGTGCTGAGGCCCAGCTGGGGACTAACACGGTTAGTTCAACTAGTTAGTAGTTCCAAAGCTCTAAACTGAACACCTGAATTTGCTTCTTAAATTAAATTAATAAACATTTAATTCCATATCGTCGAGTACTGAGTACGTAAAGAAGGATACAACTTATACAAGCGTCCTGGGATTTCTGGAAAATTAACCCCGCCGAAACTCAACCCGCGTTGCAAAATATGCAAATGAAGAGGCGACTCATTTGACGAATTTTAATGGATATTTAACTGTGTTAATTATAAAGTTTCAACTCGACTCGATTTGGTAGAAATGCTCAAGCTTCAAGCTATAACAAATATACGTTTGAAGAGATTTACTATTTTAATGATATATTCTGTATTATATCAGAAACAAATTTATCTTTTTAACATATTGGAAAGAGTTAAACATTTAATATAGAATTTTTAAATTTGCCTGTTTGTAAAAGATGTTAAGTTTAATAGTATAAAAGAGAAGTAATCGCATCTCACACAATGATATATCCTAATTAGAAACCTGGAAGACAGTTCGGAGTCGCAGTAAGGAGTTTAATTAAACTACTTTGTACTTAGAACACTCATGCAGGATCTGGATACGAACGTATTTATTACCTGTAAACAAAGAACAGCATGTTGAAATGTCGTTCTGTTAGATATCATGTTAATTAAGCCTGAATTAGTTTAGAAAATTATGAATATGTAATGATTTTTTAATTAATTTTTAATATTTTTAATGATGAACTTATTTTAGTATATTTTTATATTCCATTTTAAATTAAAATCGGGTGCTGTGAAGTAGATATTTAAAATAATATTCCAGCAAAATGTAGCTATATTAAATATTTGTATATCCAAGTTGATGCTCGAAATCCATGAAGGAAGCACACCTCTCGTTCAATTACTGGCGCGGGTTTGTTAATTTATTACTTCAGACCTAGCGTACCTACTCCGGCGGCCAGGAAGAGGTTAACATCGAAACTCCCTTAAGATTAATTTGCTGAGGTACTCTTGAACTTTAACTCGTTTGCTTCTGACCAAATTCCCAGCTGGCCCTTGGAGTTTAGAATTAAATTTAATGAAATAAATTTAGGGCATCAGCAGTCGGAACTTGTGTCTAGAGACTGGCTCGGTCAAGCCGGATAGTTGTGGGCTGAAAGTGGTCGTAACATTTGCCGTCTGTATGTGTAAGAGTAAATACAGACGCACACATTTATCTAAATTCTAAATATGCTCATAGAGACCAAAAACAATTGATTAGCTTTGATGATTAAAAATTTTTAACTAAATGTTTAAAATAATCAAAAAAGGTTGAAAAGTTTAATGAATATTAATAACGTAGGAATATATTAATAAACAATCTTAAATTATTACCTTCAAATAATAAACTGTCACCAAAATAGTTGCCGACAAGGACTTTAGTTTAATGACACCCGCAAAGTTGCGGGACTAATCTTTAGTAACGGTACGTTTAAGGGTTAAGTTATATTTATTTTAGAACAATTTAATCAATATTATACCGAGGCTGGCTATTTGGTGAAGGTTGTATTATCAGCCATTTTGTAAGCCTGCCTTAGAAGACCTACAAAACTATCTGAGGTATTTAGGGGGTAAATATAATGAAGCCATATGACCGTTGCTTGTGTAGTTTAACACATTGTATTGACGACATAGTTAGCAGATGTCACCCAGGTATTACAAGCTAAGTAACTTTAGAAGTAAAATTTAAATTATTATGACATCAGTTTCGTATGTTTCAATGTACTTAATAAAAGTTCATAAAAATATGCCTTTTTATAGAAGTATCCGTGATTTGCATAGCTTTGAGTCAGTAACGAGACGGAATGAGTTAACTTAAGTATCAATTCCGGCTATTTGTTGAGTGTCGCTGTTGTGGTGTAAGAGGGAAATTAAAAATTGAAAAACGCCGCCATGATGCCCGTGGCGTTAATGGCTGTACCTACATAATAAATAAAGCGGGTCGCGTAGGCTTATGTGAGACTCGAGTGGGGGGAGTGGTCGGGCCGCGAATGGCCTCTCTTAGTGACATCTGAGACGGGCCCTTTGGAGAGCGACTCTCGTTTCTGCCTGTTTCATATTGCCCTGCCCGCTGCTTAAGAGATCCTTCACTTTGATTTAACAGAAAAAGGCCGGTTTGATGTTAGCAATGCCTTTTGTAATTTAAAGGTCAAGAATAAGTAAAGTCAAACGGAACAAAACAATCAAACACCAAAATCTTCATAAAACATTTCTCAAATTATTATCTAGTAATATAACATAAACTTATAAAATTAATGTAATGTATGTTAAAAAAAAAGTATATTATCTCTTACGTTTAGCCCTTACATGTAACACATATTAACCCTTTTGTAATACAACGGCCATCTTGTTTTTCTTGTTTCGCGCGTCAGTCTGACATCTGACAGGCAGCCATTTTGAAAAAAGCTCGAGAGCGGCTTTCTTCCGCATCGGTGGGCCGTCATGAGAACTATCGTGGCAACACCCCTTTCGTTTTACATACATTGCACTCATTGTTTTAAAAGGACGTGTATATGGAGAACTTTTGTGTTTAACGCACCCTGGCATGAAATCCGTCCGGAACGTCGAGGAACGAACGATAAGTGCTTCGGCTAATACAAAAGTTCTCAAAATAACTTTTCGAAGAAAGGTCTGTAGTTTTCTACTCTGTGGCGTTGAACATTATTTACAGACCCGCCTGAGTTTGTGTGCTTAGTAATAGTAGCGGAAGAAGAGAATTTTTGTTTTTGCTTGCACTATACTCTTTGCGCGTTGATAGAATGTGATACTCTAAGAAAGAGGCTGTAGCCGTATACAAAAATGGAGCCATAAAGAGCACCTAACAACTGAGGGCAAGGTAAGGATATCTTCAATGACTTTAACGATCTACTTAATGAGCGTAGGCACTATTCTAACACACACATCTATATACATTGGGACTCATTAATCTCGAGACCGTTATTCGTTTTTTTAATCAAAGGAAATAAATCTTTCTGTAAAAAAATATCATTACAAATGACATCGTCACCGATATTATAATTTGCATCAGAAATATTAAGCCAAGCCTTCCCTTAAATTTATATTTGAAGAGACGTGCCGATACATAATTTACCTAGCCAAGGTTTTTTTTCATGAATTGCGGAAATTGTACGAGAGAAATGATTTGTTCTTTGTAGTTACTCTGTGCGTTCAACAACATATTAGTATTTTCGAGCATTTTGGACCTTACTCTTGTGAAAATAAAGCTTTATTATGACGCTCGTTCTGTTCCCTCCTCGCCACTTATTGTTTTAATTGTTGCCCCTGAGAGGTGGGAGGATCTAAGCACTCAGAATTTGTATATATCGAATTCAACTGGTACTGGTAATATGTGAGGTTCATATGTATAACAACAAGTCAATATAGTTTCTAAAACATCCGGCAGCCATTTTTGAAGATCTTTGATACATGTGTTTGTGTGTGTGTAAATCTTCTGAAGAATATTTTAGGGGTATACGAAAAAAATATGATTATGAGATCTTTTTTCCTATTGGTCTATATGGTGTGTATTTTATATTATTTTTGCACAAAAGTTTTATTAAATGAGCAATTTTATTCTTTATATGTATTGTAATATCCATTTTAATATTTAACTGGAAAAAGCAAAAAAAATATTATTTGAAGTTTTCTTTTATTATAAATATAACCTACGGATTTTCAATATAAATGTTAAAAAGTCAATTACTACCCTAAAAGGTTTTTTATACTGCTATCGAATAAACATTGTCCTAAATAAAATGTAATTATTGTAGTACAATGGGCCTGACGTGTAGCAAAATAGTGCCGGCGGGTAGGAAAACATGGGGTTGTTCTTGAAAAAACAATTCAACTAACGCCATCCAGATTTATCACAAAGTCCCTGTTTTAATATTAGTTTATCATACTGGATATCTCTTTTAGTATTGATATGTTATTAAATATGTTATGATTTATTAACATTCGTATGAATGTTTATTCGATCAGAAGATTATTAACTTTCGAAACTGGAATGGTGTATACAAAAAACTACTGATCAAAATTTAAGGTGATGACTGACTTGACACTATCAAAATTTGTAACTTCGAGATTGTCAAATTATTTAGAAGAAGAAGAAGAAGATTATTAAATTATTTTCTTTTAAATTGTAGTAAATATCTTTTCCGTTAAATTTGCAACTGAGAATTTAAAGTTATATTCTGTATTGACAAAAAGAATTTAAATGTTGCGAGTGCGGGTGTTGACTGTGGTTATAAATCAAAGGGTGGCTTGTAGTACCACAGGCTCTTGACTGTGGTGTCGCATTGAGTAGGATTAAGAATGTATACAGCGTTTGTGTCTGTATATTGATTATTTTGTAGATATGTACTTAGACGTCAAAGTTTAAGCAAGCAGAAGTATTCTAAATTCAATTGAAATGTTTGACTATTTTTTTAACTTAACTTTAATATTAAAAAATGATATGTATACGTATGTTAAAGGAACAATATTTTGTAACTGTATCATATAAAACTATATTATGAATAAGTAGCCCGAATGGGTTCGAAATTAGTCGGGCCAATTCCTTAATTCACGTAAATAGTACAGCCAGATAATTATATATATTAGTAATTATATGTATTAGTAATTATGGATAACAAAAGTTTAAAAACATATATATATCAACTCGTATTCGATATTGCCTACAAAAATGCTTAGTATATTAAATTTAAATATGACACGGTAACTCAAATGGCAAAGCGTCGGAACAATATCCCAGAGGTAGCCGGTTGGAGACCTTTTCATGGCGAAAAATTAATCATTATATATTTATATAAATATTTATAATACTTGATTTAATAATTTATATATTTTTTGAAATTTTCGAATGTATGTGTTAAACTTGTACTATATATTTACTTTATATTTATTAGCAAGGTGATCAAAACATGTGGTAATACAAACATTGCTATACATCTACAAAGTCACTTACTCTTACTATTTGCTCTGTTCTCTTTCATGATTGATTGTCAAATTACTAAATGTCAATACACGCGACAAACAGGCACAAGACTACCATTATTTATAATATATTTTTACACTTTATACATTCTGGAAATTAAATTGTTACTATGTGTTGAATTTGAAATTAACAGGATTACAAAATAAAAATTGTAATAGAAATAAATAAACCTTATATTCTATCTCGCATCTGTATGATACAAATATTAAATATTTGAAATACTTAGAGTAATATTGTTTATTTAGTTAAATGTGAATGCATATTTATAAGTTTTTAATAATGCGACATTAAAGAAAATAAGGTGACAAAAACTGAAATTCTATAACGTAATCCCCGTGTGTACACATTTTTATTTGTTAAAGTTATGTCTTTCGAGACTTTGTACCTTTGTCATGGACCGTTGTTGACTTTCCTTATAAAGTTTGTCTAAGAAGCGTGGACACTCTATTTAGGAAGTGTACACAACAACAAGATATGTACCGGAGTTGCGTAAATTTTGGAAATATAGAATACTCATATTTGTTATGAATTGTTATGTAGTACCTTAGAAAGTAAAGCTTTGTAAACCTTAAATATAGAAAAAATATATATTTCAAAGACCAATTACATATAACAAAAACCACTAGTAAAAGCTTGTCCAACTTTACCTCTATAAATAAGCCATTGGTTTTGCAGGGATCCTCGATCGAAAATTTACAACCAAACTGTAAAGTCACATAAATTTTAGTTCAACTGCAAAAAAACAAGTAGAAACCACTTAGCAGCTTGACTAATCGCTATCAATGACAGCTGCGAAGTGTTCGGCATAGCTTCCTTACCGCAAACCAGTAGTAAAACTAGTGTTTAGTTAAAATGTAAAATAGTTTTGATTTACACAAATGTGTTTTGAGATTTACAGCTCGAACCGCATATGCACTTTAGAAGATAGCTTGTTTAGTAAAATTTTCTCGGGGTATTACACATTATCTGCGCACATGACGCGACATAAATAATCATAGTGAGTGAAACGATTTTTATTATATGTTATTATCTGTACTCACGTAAATAATATCGGAATGTTGTCCAACTAGTTAGAGGACCCATTCAAGGTCTTTATACACGAGCTTTGAACTATCAGATTCGCGACATGAACAGTTCACGCTACGATTGTTCTCCATAATTGCGTATTTACGTAAGTACGGCCGGATAATATTAATAATAATAATGGATTACGACAGTTTATATACAAAAAATACGATTATTATTGAAGTAAATAAACAATTAAACCTTTGAAAACTAGTATGTAATACAATATAATTTTCGTCGTTAAAACTAAAACTACTAATGTACATTAGTTTACTATCACAGATACAATGCGAATCAATTCAATACTCGTAATCAGGTCATTAAGAACACCTCGGAGCAACGAGCAAATAACATTAAAGTCACTGCATTAGCGATCCTAGCATTCCAGCCCCCTAGTTTAAACATGAACTCGTATATCTTAGACGAGGCAGTTCATTTGCTTCACGCCTCATAGCCGCAAATAAATCACCGGCCCCGCAGATCGAGTTGAGTGAAAATTCTAATAGTATTTTGTAATGTGGATTTGTAAGTGTTACACTCGTCTGATGCCTCGCTAATTAGGAACATCAATTCCCATCATCATCTTACTGGAATTTACGACAAAACTCATTAAAATCTTATAAAGTTTTGGTATATAAATCTTACCTTAATTGTACTATCTAAAAATATTATTCTATATTATTTATGCTATTTTTATCTGAGCTGTATACTAATATATATTTATTTATTGTTTTTATGCTATATTATTTATGCTATCTATTTGCGCTATCTATCTATATTATGCTATATTATTTGTGCTTATTGATAATAATAGAATTTCAGCTAATATCAATTCTATAAGCCCAATTTCCGACATGTATTGAACTACTTAGATAATCGAGCTAAATCGCAAAACAAATAGACGCCTGACGGTTCACACACGGTCCGGCTGCAGACTAACTTTCTTTGTTCC
Organism: Mechanitis mazaeus; assembly: GCA_959347395.1. Classification (NCBI taxonomy): domain Eukaryota; kingdom Metazoa; phylum Arthropoda; class Insecta; order Lepidoptera; family Nymphalidae; genus Mechanitis; species Mechanitis mazaeus. The sequence continues at coordinate 10,138,228 of OY365747.1, forward strand.
TTTAACTATTGTTTGGAGTTAAACTTACCGGATGCCGAATGGACCGTGCTGACTCCTAGGAATTGTTTTGTGTGAGTTTCCTAAAGGAAAACATTTTGCAGGCACCATAAGCAATTTGCTTAGCGCCTCAGCGTGCTTTGATTCATATTTTATATGCTAATGTGAGTTTAATTGCTGTTTCTGTTAATCCCTGAAAACTTGAGTATTCTTTGTTTACTCGAAGCTTACGCAGATGTTGACAAATAGGATTTTAAACTTACTTTGTAGAATTAAGTGTTTATAGATTTACAAGAAGTTGTAATTACACCCTAGTTTGAAACAATTAGTTTCTACAATGTTTATTGTTTTTATTTCATTTTTAATTGGTTTTGTGATACAGCCGTTGAGAGCGGATATATTTGTTAGTCACCAGTAAGCTGTTACAAATTTTCGAACATCATTAAATTATAACCATTGATAGGACTTTAAAAGACAGCATTATCATATACAAATATTATAAAGACGATGTTTTTTTTTGGGTTCTTGGTTTGTTTATATGAAAGAAGGTTTATAAGCCATAAGACGTAAAATAAGTTTGGTATTAGTTAAGTGATTTATTAAATTGATATTGGAAGTGTAGAAATACGCTGTTGCTGCTTCTCTCCAAGGTTCAATGTTGTGCACTTGTGTAGCAAAAGGAGTCGTGATTATTCGAATATTGGAAGATAAATTTACAATATAGTATTAGGTATGTTCACAGCCTTCAATCTTCCTCATAATTTGGCGTTAGATACAAAAATAACAAATCTCTAAAGTATTATAAAAAAAAAACAAAGAAAAATAGCTTCCACTTACGTTATTAGTAAAAATTAATAAAAGTTTTGATACAACTTACTAATAAATATTATTATTGAAATATTCGCTATTTAACAATATTTTGCATTGCAACTAGTTTACAAAGTCCAACAGTTTAAAGTGAATCGAGTTTTGTCTGCAAGTACTTTAGAAATAATGGCATAGGTATATAATAATAATATAATACCTATTAATACTAGGATTATTATTATTAAAGGTCAAGTTTGCAGTATTAATTGACTAATTAATGTCTTCATGACTAATTGCCTGCGAAGGTTCTAATTGTTCGATAATTTTTTAGTAAATATTTTGAAGCTTGTGAAACCTTGAGCACAATAGAAAAATCTGCTGAGTTGGATTACTGGTTCTTCTCTGACCAGGGCCCTTTGGAACCCTTGTAGCCTAAACTTTTAAGTTGGAGAGTGTCTTTATAAAAGGACTTACTTCGATAAGTATGTTATCGAAATAAGCCATTTTGGGAAACTACTACCTAATGCCTCTCCTTCCAAAGATCATTCTCAATAGAACATTTTCTTAACAAAAACTGGTATATGCACAAATCTAAAAATGTATGTAGAAAAAAAAATATAATTATATTTTGTAACGTATCGGATCGTACGATCCGTAAAAGATTTTATTAGGAATGTTATTTATCCACTAAGTGGATATCATAAATTCGTCACAGATTATATAATAACTTTATCGGGAAATGGTGATATACGGGATTCTTTTGTCTATGTGCTATCATTTCTGTAAGACTGTGGCACTAATAGATCCATTAACGTGACCTGAAGTTATTATTGATGGGGACAAAATACCCCTAATGTAATGATAGGAATATTTTTCGTTGATACACCTTTAATTTATGGAAAATGTGTTAAATAATAAATGATATAAGTTTTTCTGTATAATTAACGATTAATTTGAGAAATATATTTAAGAAAGTTTATTCTTATAAAATATCGTAGGAGTGGAAAAAATAAGGTTGTAAGACTAAACCTAAAACGGATAAAACTACTGAAACGTGTGTTCATATGGTATGATGCTTATGATGATCCAAATGCCTCCATTTTTTTAAATATGACAGATTATTATATCTAAAATAACTAATTAATTCTTTAATTACGTAAATAGCTCTTTAGCTATGTTAGGAAATTCTGAATGTAATAGAGAAAAATATAAATAAGCTAAAAGCAATCCTGAGCTAAGTCTTTCATTAAAACATTATTCAAAGCATCCAAGATATGAAACCATTTTTCTCGTATTGTAATTGAATTTTAAGAACAATAACTCCATTTTATTTTAATCTAATACAAATCACTTTTAAAAGAATATTATGGTTGGTAATATTACTATCTGGGTAATTCTTTTTATCCGCGGATAAACATTTATTATGAAAAGAATTTATAAATAAGAGGAACAAGTAATACATTACGCTTGGATTAGAAGGAAATTAAAACTTTGTTTGTTAATAACAGCCATATATTACGAACAGCTTCAAAAGCAGCTGAGACCAATGCACATAACTTTTTATATTATTCCTGGATTTGGTAATGCGGTCTCGTTAAATATTAACTTATCTATATTTTATAGTCTTGTAAAATTTAAATATTATTTTTACATCTACATGAATATTAATATTAATCATAAAACAATATTTACAATTCAAAAATTATTATTAGAATTAATTTTGAATGAATATTCACTTAATATTTTTTCTTTGTAAATTAGATATTATGTCGGATTATCCTTTTCTAAATACAAAAGCTTGTAAAATGATAATGTCTTAAAAAATAAAAAAATAAAACTCAAGCCTACAAGACGTTTTGTTTATGGAAATTAAGGATGACGAAGCTACAAAGTCGGCTAAGAATTTGCTACTCGACATAAGGCGGGAGTATAAAAATGTTTTGTTTTTCCTAATTGCTCAGAGTGGCTGCTTAGTTCCAGCAAGTCATTGTTTTCGACGTGCCAATGGTTAAGGTAAAGGGAACGTTTTGGGGCAACCCTGCGAAAAACAGTTACAACCAATATTAAAATAAGAGGTTGAATAAGCGCTTGTTGTTTCCTGACTTTGAAGATTTAAATGGATTATGAAACTTCTATTATGAAGCAATAATTGTGTTTTAAGTTTTTAAAGATTGATTAAAATCGTAAATTGAAAAACAATAAAATATTTCTAAGAATAAAAGTAATCTTTCATTACATTAACGGAAATCAGTTTGATAGAACCAATATTAATCCAAAGTTTAAAATTAATATTTTATTACAATTGAATCGCTTATTTCTCCTATTGGAAAGTGCGAGGGAACAAAGCCGATCTCGATCTCTATACTTGCCTACAGAAACAATCACTCAAATAGGCTGTTCTTATTGAATATTAATCGCCATTTTCACTGAAGAATGAGAATAATCCAAACGGAGATCCTTTAGGCAGAGGAAATGAATTTGTAATGCAAAGTAAGAAATTTCACTCCCGTGTTACCGATAAGTAAACGTTCTTATTTAGAAAGTCCCATAAAGCTAAGAAACTGATCAGCATTTCACTTTTTATTGACAGTTATATAAGGATTGATCGGAGGGACTTGACGCACAAAATCCAGTGTCGCTCGAGCTGTTTTACGTGGAGCCAATAAAGCCTAGGTACGCCGCAATTTATTAGCCTTGCAAATTCGAAGCCGACGAACCCTCTATGAAATATAGAGATGGCCGCATCAACTTCCTGACGGCCGCACCAGTATTACACCCCTATTTCAGCTCTAATTAAAAAGCCATCAAAGAGTTTTCAGTCATTAATCATGAAACTGTTAACGGCGAATGCCGACTTTCCTAAATCTGAACTCCGTTAAAAAGGAGGATTCGGGATATTAAGGAAATATCTAAATATTCCGGGTTAGAGGGGTGGCAATCTTCTTGCAAAAAAATACAGATTTAGCAGGTTTTATGCGGCCGTATCTTGAGTTATTTTTAGCCGTTTAAAGGATTGGAATCCCTTTGTTTTTAAATACGAAGAATAATGCTAGCGATATTTTAAGCTTCGTAATTGACTATACCAGTTTTCTTCCTTTTTTATAAAGACTTGAAAAATATATTTTAATTATTATACTCGAGATGGTAGATAAAATGGTAAAATTTTAAATTGATTTAATTCCGATAGTGAGTCACCATCTATTCAGTATAACTGATAATAATAGTTTAATGTACTCATAGATTATCCTTCGGTAAACGGCAGTATTTTAGTGCAACAGAGCTGGGATAAACACAATGTCAGTAGAATGTCAATTGCGATAGCTTTAATACGAAGGATAACGGGATGTGGCACGATTATCTAAACAATCAGAGTGACCGCCGCTGCCAATCACCATCTGTTTACCACTTTCAATCAAAACTATGTAATTTGTTCACGTATTTGGGTCAAAGTGAGTTTTTGATTGAATTTAACCTAATATTTGTTGAATACATTTGATGCTGTTTTTAAAATGTTGGATTTTATAATTTCATATGTATAAGCAGATATTATAACAAAATAGAGGTAATATGTGCGAGCCTTGTCACAGTTACTTCATATTTTCGTAAAAATAGAAAACGTTATTTGAATATTATTATATTTTACATTTATATACATTTATATCCATTTATATCCATTCTATTATTAATTGCACTAAACTCATTAAAAAACTTATTACAGATATAGCATATTTTATTTATTTTTTAATAAAAAAACTAAAAAACAGATATTTTTCTTTAATTATAATAAGTTTATGCTGATATTAACATGCAATGATTGGTACTACGCAATGTGTTTTTTATAAATCGCGAATACGCGTTATTAACTCTCATAAAACATCGCTCGATTGATTTTGTTTAAAAATTAATCCGTTTTAAACTAAAGTTCATACATCGATTGATACCATAGCGTAGGTAATTGCATACAAATACATACATAAACATAAATACTTTAAAAAGTATGTACAATAGCTCAGGACATCTCAAAACATAAAGAGATAAATACAAAAATCTGATTTTGAAAGTCGGGGTGATTACAATAACTTTCTATATCAAGAACTTGAAGAACTAAAACATGTGACTTATTTTGTTGACAGCAGTAATGAAAATAGTTTTATAAATAAATTATTTTGATGTATATCTTCATATTTTCTCTACGACAAATTAACCTGGAGTGACTTTATTATGCTCAAAAGATATTATTTAAACCTACTAAATTATTTCAAAACTTATTTTCAAGTTGAGTACTTTGAAATAAAATACTCTTATAATATTTAAAACAAGAAAGAATTTTATATATATTATATATATGCAGTTGTAGGTATTTCTAAACTAAGATATACATTTATCTCAAAACCTGGCCGAACATCAATGGCTACTTAAATAGTTAAAAAGTGAAAAAGAAATGTAAGGGCGCAAGAGAATTCCAAAAAAAAAACAGAACGAAAAATAATAATAAAAAATAGCAAAATAACAAAACAGTATAAAAAACGACAACGAGTAGAAATAGATAAAATATTTAGAGAAATTAATAGTAAAACAAATGAAGATATAAAAAAAAATCAGTGTTTATTATATTAACATCTTCTAAATTCATGGTACTCTACTAGGAGCTGGCAGGTGTTACCGTGAAGTATCTTCACTAATCCTGAACTCAATAACATGATGAAGGGGTATTGTTTATGTAGTGCCATAACCGATATCAATCGGTTATCGGCGATTTCGATTCGTATCGAGTGGTATCGAAGTGTTCTCGATTGTCTGCATGTACGCACGTCCCATGCTCTCTACGTGATATTGGCTTCCAAAACAGATGTCTAGTCATATATAAAAGCTATTTCAAAATAGAACTACTTCAAATTTGAACTTTAAAATGTATTATTAAATTGTTGATCATTGACAATAATTTGTCTCGTCTAGAGATATCATCGATCTATGATGCGATTGTCTATGGATATCTCACACAAAGAACATATATATTCCAAACTCTTTAGCATGTTTTTGACTCTTCATTGTCAAACGATCTATAGATATCATCTCACATGGCATAAAAGTACCAAACTACAATTTGTCTTTAAGACCTTCTATTTTAATATTCAATATATTTTAGATATATTCTTTGAAAATACAAATTGTTAAAAAAAATCACCTACTGTCAATACATTGCTTCCTTTGAGCAAGATTATTATTGTAGGTAGAGATTTTATGTTAATCATATTTGACCCTGAGATTATTTATAATAATTAATGTACGCTACCTTCAAAATTTGCAATAAATAATTTAAGGTCAAAACTTGATCAATATTCATGGTATATGAAATGGGATGTTTATGGAATATTTATGTATAATTTAATGATATGAATAAAATGTTGTTTTGTTTTTATTCCACATTCTAAGAAATGCTACACCCTCCTATTTTTTAACTCCTATTTAATTTAACTCCACATTACATGGAGCTATAAATAAACTTCAATAAAATTGCAAAAACCTTAAAATATTCGGAACCAATTAAACGGGCCACAAAAAAAATGTATGCTGACTTGTCGTTTATGTCAAAAAAATATATTCGATTGACGAAAAGTTTCTGACTATTCATGAATAGTTTAGCTCCTAAAACGTACCAAACAAAAAAGCCTGTGGTTTATATGTAACGAGAATTTATGTATAATGAAAATCTAGATTACAGTCTTAGATATATTACACACAGCTGTACCGGTTAAATTTAATTGCACAATAATCATAGTCTGTTTAATATCAGCTATAACACTAAATTTATTTGTCCGTTTATGTGTCATTAATGCAGTAACAGTCTCAATTAAGTTTGTTTGATGAATATGTGATTGTGTCAGCCTATTCTATGGTAATGATAGTACATTGCGGGATTATTGTTATGGATAGCGTGAATCCTAATCTTTTCAAATTCGTCTAAATAAACATATACTCATGTTAGTCGTATAATGTTTGTTTGAAAACATATGGCTAATAAAAAATGGTCTTTCTATCAACATATCAAAGTAATTGCTTTCGCACATGTCGTTAAATTTTCGGATAGAGTTAATAGCAACAAATAAAACCCTAAAACACAATAGGAAATAGCCTTACAAAGCCAAACCAATAACGCAGTTGATAGTTATAGTAGCGTGATCCCAAGCCAATTACGTTAGTTCGAGGGAACAAAGTAAAAAAAAATATAACAATAAAGTAATATAATTTAGACGCAGCGGCGGGTGAAGTCGTTACCTATTTGTATCGGGGGCCGGCCCTAATGTCATGAAGGATTGGGATTCATTTCTATCATTAACTAATTAAATTGTTACATGACTATGAGAAAATTGAATGTTTTCTAAGATTTACACGAGTGCTTTTCAAAAAAAAATTATACGGATACAATTAGCGTTTATTATAAATTTTTTAAAAGACACCAACATCTCCTCTTACCGCGAACACGTTTGCTGCAAAGCAGTCGAAACGTCGGGTTTAAATTTAAAGTAATAACAAACGCGAGTTATATCCTTAAAATAGTTTTATTAAAAATTTAATACAATAGAATTATCAAATGGTTGCTATTTATAGGTTAACAACTTTTTGCAGGTAAAAAACGTATAAGGATACTGTTTTTACCTGTAAAAAGTTCTCAATGTTGTATCTTTAATGAATTCTGTCAAAATCAAATACTTTAATTAATGAAAAAAAAAAGTTTCAAATACTCAAGAAAATATTAAAATGATCGTTCACAAAAGCCTCGCAGCGGACCTGATGAAGACGTTGTTTAATTAATTTTAAGACAGCGTGGTAGTGTTTTGATTGGTGTAATCTTGTTAAATATATTTTCTTAGTATTTATTACATTAACAAAAGCCTTATGTATCGTTTATTATTGGTGAGTTGTTTGGAAGAGTAGGTTGTTTCTAAAGCATAGAACACATTATAAAATAAGATGTGATGATTAGTACGAATTCAGCAACATACTCTACCTGCTCTAAGATATAATTATCGTTTATGTAAAATTTAATATAAAGCAAATGCTTTATATTAAATTTTATTTGAAACAACATTGCAATGGCGATGTTTGTTAACTTGTATCTTGCCAAAGCAGGTTTCAGAGCTGGTTGTGAGACTCCGTTGGAGTGCAGAGCCATGATTCAGTACTAGGACCTTTCTAATAATTTTTTCGTCTTATATTGATACATTTTATGTGAACAAATGCTGTAATAAATCCTATTTGTTATTATTGATTTTCGTATTTAGATATTTTGTATTATATTAATTATATGAATATTAATTAATTCTATTTATTCATATCTTATGTTTGTATTTCTGTATGACTTCAATTAGAACAATATAGCATATTATATGATATATATATATATATATATATATATATATATATATATATATATATATATATATATATATTTTATATTTGCATATGTATGTATATATGTATTTATTTCAAAATATTTAATTATATATTTGTATATATTTTATCTATCTATACATATATTTTTTGCATTTACTAACGTTCTCTCTAGTACATCTGAAGCTTGGCTGGCAGAGAATGCTTACTTAGCTAATGCTAAGTAAAAATACCATGATTGTGCAATATAGTATTAAAATAAATAAATAAATAATAATGTATCATGATATACTTATCATAGGTATATTAAATTAAATTCTGATAATCGTGGTTCCGTGTACCGTATCGCAAAACCCTGAGCAACAATACAGTGCGTATGTTGTATACTAAACATTAATCGTAAACTTTCCTTTTACAGTGTCATTAGGGAAATTGACATCGTTAATTCATAAAGGTCCCCTTTAACTGCTTTGCTATCGACGAATTTAAATTCGTAATCCAGCGGTTTGTTTTATAACGGTGGTATCAGGTAATTTATATCATCGTAACAGAAGCTTAATGTCGTGGATCAGTTTTGTTTCGCGGATTGAATAAAATACACGGTTAATGATACCTTCAGGCAGACATGTACACGATACCAAATAGGCTATTATATAACTCATTCATATTCATATTACGTTTGGTTATATAATAGAGAACTTATTTTATTTTGGCTTAATTTTTTTCTTGTTTTGTCGATTAATTAGAAGATTATTAAACAATATAAATTTTATAATCTTCAGGTATCACACATGAGTTTATTTGCTAAAACCTCCAAGGATTTGGTTAGTTAGACGTTACTAGATCTGACGAGGTTCCGGTCGCAAATACAAATGACTGCAACATTTTTTTTATCGCTCTTATGTTTTGGTTCGAAGTGTCAATAGTAACACTCACGTCTCAGTATTGAGTTACGTCAAAAACAAACTAAAGGCGTATAAGTGCCAAAACAAAAGGACGCCGATTCACTCAGATCGAATTACCTTTGATGAAATGCATTCGAATGAACCCTACGTGCGTAGCGATTGAACCAACGCCTTTTCTTTGAATTTGAGATACACACTGCTATAATAAAGGATTATGATTATTATTATATTATGAATGACAGCTGTGATTAAAATGGCGCATTAAGAAGCATGTTCATAATTTAGCATTCACTTGAGGGTCTGTGAAGGTTAGAGAATTAACATAGTGGGTAGGTAACAAAAAACGATCGCTTAATTTTATAGGACCTTAAAATTAAATAATAACTAAATTAAAACGATAAGTTAAAAATTTAAATTAATGCGAAACTTTAAAGCCGTTTTTGTTATCATGAAATTTTTAATGTTTTTTTAAAAGATCTCAAAGTATAAAGTAATATGTTTTATATTTTTATCTCGATTAGAAATATTTTTTTACCTAATCCTTTAATTTTATTTCTTCGTTGGATAGATTGAATTCACATTATGATTGAAATTTCAAATAAGCTTGTTTAGAAATAGAATAAAAATAAATAAGAAAACAAAACTTTTTAGTAAAATATGTACTAGGTCTTTGGCAGAGACAGTTCAACTTATTTTAACTGATATACGCAAGTTGATTAACAATTAAATAAGTTGAGTGAAACGAATATTCATTCTGAAGTATAAAAACCACTCTAAATGTCATTCTAAATTCTCAATATAATATAAGAGATATCAACAAATAGAAAAGCTACTCAAATGCTTAATTAAGGGTAGATACAGACATCGGACACTAATTAAACTTATTTGATTATTTCCATACGAGAAATTATAAAGTTAAAAAAGCATAACGCGGTGCAAACGCTGTCTTAATTTATTTTTCCGACTACAAGTAATCTAAAATTGCCTCGGTTTGTATGAAGCTATTTTAAAACTTATTTAGCAGTTATTTTAATAGATATGCCACCAAGATTTTATGTTTGTAACGTTGACTTAAAAGCAAATTTCTTTTGGTTGATATAACATACTATACTTTAATAAAAATCTCATAATTTATAATATACATGTTCTGTGTGAAACAGTATATGTAAAGCTTGCCTAGACGATAAAATTTGATAATTTAACTTAAGCTTAGTGTTAAATATTAAGTGTTCTAACTCTTTACTAGATATTTTAAAAACGTTACCGCGTCTGAAATGGAATAAAATTAACATTGCAAATGCTACTTAGACAACGTCCTGTAAGCCCTCAGTACATTGTTCATTTTCACAAGATTTCCATAAACTTTATTCTTTTGCTAAATTTTAAACTAAGAATAAATTATACATGGAAATTAAGTAACTGATGCTAAACTTGAATTTGTCTAAAAGTGTGTCTATTATTGAGTATTATATGCATTACTAAAGGTTTTAAAACCTGACATTGTCCAAGGTCTTTTTAATTATGATCATTGAAAGTTCAATTACAATTTAAGACAAAAGTTGACAATACCCTAAGATTAGGCATCACCTAAGCCACGCGGTAACTTGAGTTGTAAAATCTGAGGTGCAATTTCGAAAAGTATTGACGAATGGAACATAAAAGGGATGGAGGAGAGATTAAGTAACTTGTTCGGCTTCTGCTTTCGGCTGTCCCGAGTACAAAGGGTAAATTTTCGAGACGGGAAGAATTTTGATGCTTCCAGCAACAATGGTTAAGTAGACGTCAGCAGTCAGTGATGAGTATTTTACGAGAATTTGTGGATCTCTTTTGCCACCACAATTGTTTTAAAATGAACAAAGCACGCCGTCATAAAGTTAATGTGGACGGCTCAAGGTCTAAAGGGGATAGAGTGCTGAACTAAATTTAATTTATGTGCCGCGCCAACGTAACTAAGGATGCGCGGATTAATTTTATAAAAGATGACTTTAATCTAATACTCGAGAGCCTATTTTACTATAAAACTTAGGAGGGGCGGTGCTTCATGAGAAACAGCTTTAGTTCAAACCATATTTCATTTTCAATTCACTATTGTATGTTAATTACAAATTTGATCAATTTTGAAAATAAGCCTTTATAAATGAAAAAATATATTTGAATATTATAATTTTAACAAAATATGTAAATATGAAATAATTATAATAATTAGTTTGCGATAATAATTCGTGTAATCTGGAGTTATCGTAATATCCCTGTTGTCATTGTTGGTTATTCAATAAATCAAATTGAGTTAGCAATCAACGAAACATTTGCGCTTACGTTGTGCCGGGCTTTTAATGGTCCAAAGTAGAAAATAAAATGTAGAATATAATGGATATTAATAATATATATATTTATGTTGTTAATAACTTTTTTATTTGCTTTTTTATTAACTCTAACCTAACCATTTATGTAATTAACTAACTGACTTCACTAATAACATGCTCAGAGAATGAAAAACGAATTTTAAGCATATTCTGATACACGAACAAATAAAACATGACATATCGTTAGTACGTGTACGTACAGTACGTTTTAAACAAAACTTATTAAAAAATATATAATAAACATTTATAACAATATAAGGATTAATATGAAGAGTAGCCAAAGGATGTATTTGAATATTAAAACAAACAGTATTATTGAAGAATGAACATTTTCTTTCTTATTTTAACGTATGTAAACATAAAAAATCGCAAATCAATAAATCAATAGCAAAATTTAAAACGATCCAAAACACAATGTGCTGGAACGGGTTTGTTTATTTCGAAAGATATTTGTGGTCTGATTCATTATGGAATTATAAATTATTAGTATAACTTCTGATCTGATCTTCGCAAATTGGTTGTTTCACATTTGTCTGGATTACTTAAAGCGAATATTAAAGATAATACAACCATCTCCTAACCAATTTTGGTCTAGATAAATTATGTCAAGGAAAATATATTTTTATTTTATTGAAGCAGTCGTTAAATAAGACAAACATTGTTTTTAAAATATCGACTATTCAATATCGAATATAGTATATAGAAAAAAAATATATGTAATATAAATTATTTTATAAAGACATAATTTATGAAGACACAAAAAAATAATAATTAAATCTGCCTTATATGGTACCCTACCTAAGTAAGAACCATGTATCTAAATACATGGTACTTCGTATTTTGGTTATCTTCAATGTTCTTGCATCACATTTGAAATCTTAAATGTTTAGTATACAAAAGCAATAATGTTTCCAAATCTTCTCTTTAAAAAGGAGGAATAAGAGATAATAATATTTTCTACTGACATTTTTGAGATCATGTCGCTCTTCAACACGAGCTATGAAAATGATTTCTACTTTGGATAAAAGCATTTTATCCGGGACGCAAAACTAAAAAGAAAACTACTGCTAACTATTGCGTTTGTATATCCTCAAAATTTTAGTTTTTGTTATTTTTGTAATTGTATTGATATTATTTTCCATTTATGACCAACCATAGGAAATCTTTTTGTAATAAAGATAAAAAAAATCTATTTAAAAATAGATACAATCTGTAAGTCTATAAAACACCTCACCTTAACGAAGAACGTTAAAGAATTTGAACGTCACTAATATTTACAACGTTCAGAATGATTTGCGAAATCGTCGAAGCGTGAAAGCAGCTGAGATAAAATGGGTTGATCAGCCACGAATACCTGAACGTTTGATTCCAAAAAGCGGTTTGACGAAGGTAAGCTTCCTCCCAGCGTCCTTAACCCTTTGTCTCGTGAGAATACAATGGACAATCGCAATACCTACAAGATACGATATGGGACACCCTTCTTACATATACGTGACCAAATTTCGTACAAAATGTTTTGTGCTACGAATGTCTAAAATAAGTAATGTCATCTCCCTTTGGACTTATATGTCGTGTCTTCTTCAATACGATTTGGGTTGGGTAAAGGTTGTTGAATTTGAGATTTCTTTCTCAAGTGACAATATATATCCAAAACGTTTTTATATTGAATCAGTTGGATGGTTCATATCAAGAACAATGATGTTTTTTATATAAGGAATATATATCACGTTAAACAATATTGAGAGGGTTGAGCAGTTGAAATGAGATGTGGTCAGCATGCAGCGGTCAAAGCGGCTCGAACTTCAAGTTTTGACTACGCCGGACGTTGGATGCCAGTCGCTCCTTCGCTTATTGTGAGTTTTTTTACCCTTTGCACTTTGGTCCGTTGAGTGCATCCTTTCTTTTAAATGCTGATCCAGCTTATTCAGAGCTTCCTAGATTTTAAGTGCTTATAAACATAACCTATTTGATTCTATAGTAAGATAGCTTTTTATATATTTGTATTCATGTTAGTATTAGTTTATTAAGGATACATTTTTTAAAGTCTAGTTTAATTTAATTAAAACACAATAATATATTTTGGGCCACAATATTGAAAAGTAAAACAAAATAATAGTCCTTTTACATTGACCCTAGAGCTGACCGCAGACAAATGCGAAACATTTATCTGCTTAATGACAAGCTTTGTTCATTATTCGACCAACCTCCAATAAAGAACCATCCTAACTTACTCTACCCTTTTTAACGGACCATTCCTCAAGTTTTCAGCTTGTAATTATGAACACTACACTAGTCTTTACATCAAACTGTGAAAATATATTTACGTGAAACGAGTCATATTTTAAAAGTGCAAAATCCAAATTCGAAAGACGTAGATTTATACGGCACAATGTAAAAAAAATTGAAGAGGCATGCATGCGGCGCGTGCAGCTGACGCCAAAAACATGTCATTATATGATGTCCCTAATCTACTTCACGGTTGGTTGGACGGAGCGGGCTGTCGATAACAATAACTGACTTAATATGCCCGATAATCGGTTTTGCTATTCGAAAACCTACGTGATTGACACTTCAGATGACGTTTGAGCTAAACAGCCCCCGAGCTGGGATCGTTTTCCAATTCAGTTTTGATTTCAATGATGTTTTAAATTTTATATTTAATATATATCTGAGTGTGCAAAATACTAATATGCTTTTCTTTCAATTTCAAAGCAATGCGAATGAAATTACAAAAAAATTTATAAACTAATATTTCTGAATTAATAAAATAACTCAACTATGCTAATATTTACTAATATTTGAAAGGTTTTTGGGAATAAGAAAAAAAAAGGTTTTCGCCGTTTATGAAGGTTATATTATAGTAATTTTTCTGTTTACTTAATAGAACTGTATATTTTACGCACATAATATATTATGTATTATATTTTTGAGAGTACCATTAACCGATTTAGAGTGTGAAGTTAGTGATTCAAGTTTCCACACTCATTAAGCCCTCAGCGAACTGTTTCGAGCCACAGTTTAATGGAGATGGCAAATTCGGGCATTAATATTGTGGCTTAGAACACCATGTTTAAATATACACGTTCATATACACAATGCTGAAATTATATGCTAAGCATATATATTATATACTACTATTAAACCATTAAATAAAACCTTTAATATTAATAATAATTGCGAAAATTATTTTTAATGATGGAATATTACAAAAATATAAAATGTTAATGATAAAGTGAAAACTAATCAAGCGATGAATAAGAAATTAGAGAGTTCCAGGAAATCGACTTTCATAGAGAAACAATAACTAGAACTGTATTAAAATCTCCCGACATCAGAGAGGGCAAAGAAACAAAAGGTTTGTTTTGTCTCATCTCACCTATTTAGAAACCTATACCTATCCCGCTCTACACTACGTACCCTTGAAAGCGTCGCGAGTATGCATGTGTTTGTAACATTCAGAATACATACACATGGAAAGTATGTTTGTTGTTAACTGCAATATCATGAATCATGTTTCAGCATCATCGTGGAAATGACCAAAATTTCTTACTATGTGTCATACAAAACAATTTACGTGATCACTTTTTACACACACATACATAGATTATATGTTTTCATAAATAAATAAACTCACCTCTCTTATGTCGCATGTGGTATTTATTTTTTATGATGGGTCCCGTGCAGCAAGGTTGTTCATAATAAAAATTATAAGAGCTGTCTATTTCCGTAGTCTGCACTGCTTGGGACTGAACCTGCCACTCCACACCAATAAGCAGAAATGCTAAACGCACCAGAGCTCTCACACTCATAGTCCGCATTTTTACACAGTCACTTAGAACACGACACTAACACTGTATTACTCTATTTAATACTTTGAAATCATTATTATTTCCTGTAAAAGAAATAATAAAAAATAAAGAAAAAAGAAACAAATTAACAATTACAAAAACAGGTAATTAAATCACAAACAAAACTCCAGCATTTCAGAAGACGTGTCGAGCTTTAAAAATACAAAAATAAATGTAGTTAACACAACAATGTGAATTGTGAAGTGTTTATCGCTCCTTAGGCCTAAACTAAGCTCTTTAAAGCTGCAGCGACGGCCAGTGACACATTATATTAAGGTTATTTTTTTAAGGGTGCCTGCCGCGTGTTTTATGTGACTTTGTAAGTAAAATATTGTTTGTTTTATAGAAATGAAGAAATTTATTAAACTATTTTCAAAAGTAAACAATAATGCAAATATTCAAACTACAATGCAACCAATAATAATACAATGGTATAATGTGCAGCACGGTACGCCCATCATGGGAAAATATGACAGTTTTATTATTAACTTTTTATCAAAAGCTTTGTAGGGTTACAAAGCAATCATTTTCGATAACTCTCCAACCGCATAATGGTGGATCGTGATTTATGGGTAAAATTTATTATCAATCGAGAAAATTTAAAAAACTAAATATATTGTCCCGATAATTACTCAATATTTACAACTTTCAATGTTAATTGTTTGTAATTTGCATAAAACAGAAGACAAAGTCGATGGTAAGGAGTAGTCTTAACATAAATTCGATATTTTAACATCTAAAATTTTATCCCATAATACATATTAAAATATAATCATTCATCGTTAAGCAGTTGTCCAAAAAGATGGTAATCGCGGGTATCAGTGAATAAATAAATGTCTTCTGGTAAATTTAACCCAAATCCTAAGACCCTTCATCATGTGGCTGATATGGTGAATGCGGTCAGACCTTGAAAGACTCCTGATGAATTAAATAGATAAACCACAAAAAGAATTCCGAAAGGGTGCAGAGGGTTATCTTATTTTAGGCAAACTTTTAGGAAACATTTATATAGAGGAGTGGATGTTATGGGTTCAGACAATAAAATGTATACTAAGAACCTGTCTGTACGTTGAAAGCCGATTACTTTGCTTTGAATAAGGTGTTCTAGTTTCATCTGCTTTTAAACGTTGTTTTCAATTACTTTTTAATTTTTTATCTAATGTACATGTACCGACAAGTTGTATACTGCTTGAAAATATTTTGTTGTTTACCCGTATATTTATATTTATTTATATTTACTTTTAACTTGTCTTTATATACCTATCTGGTTCTGGGTATTAAACTCATGATACGTGTATTATATGTATGGAGATTGTAATATATATAAAAAATCACTAAGCATACCAAAAGCTCAAAAAATCAAATAAGAAAAACATTTCTGTAAATTAAACTTGAAAACGTCATTTGATGGACCCTCAAAGTTGATACTAAATGATTAATGACACAGGTTTAACTCGCGAATGATTTCTGTGGCAGATACTCCGGAGTATATAACATTTTAAATCTCCCCTTTCATTCTTATGGGGTTGTATTACTTTTATAAATTTTATTTTTATACAAAAGAATGAGTATGATATATGAAAAAAGTATTCATTCTTAGAAATGATAATCTTATTTTGACATGTAACTTGAATCTTTTAGCCCCTAAGTCTTAATATCACAAAAGATTTTGAAAAATATTTTCGTTTTTTTAATTATTATGATACTTAAATTCATAGTTAAAAATTGTAGGATACGAGTTCTATTATGGTTTCTAATTTTAGAAGTCAATGTTCTTTGTTTTTTTTATGGTCAAGTTATTACTATTAAGACGTGATGTTCGGTCGTTTTTATATCATATGATTCCGAGAACCATTCTCGGCGAGTCTCGCGGAGTTCCGACATTTCAAGTACGAGAACCGGTTCAGTAACGATGTCTTCATTACGAATTCCCTTAATACCAAAAGAATACTCAAATATATGCCCCTGACCAAACATGCTTTATCTTTGATCGTTCATGTTTCGAATTACGAATAAAAACTTCTTAACCAAACTTGGAAGCAATTTTTTAAGATAATTAATTTCATTAAAACTGTAGTCTTTAATAAGACCAAATTAAAACAATTGAAATTAATCGTCTTGGATAACTCCTTTTTAATTTAGTAAGTAATTAAAAAATTAAAAACTTTTTTCAAAATTTGACAACGACAAGAATCTTAATAGCAACATTATTTTATATGAGTCCATTAAGAAGATTAAATCTCCCTTTGTATCAGATCTCATTTCATTCCTCAATTACACCGTTACTGCTGCCCGTTGCACGACAGGCTTCCTTTATTATAAGGAAGAATCTTAAGAAGTTTTATTCGACAACCCATTGAAGCAAACCTTCAATTGTGCGAAGGTGTTCAATTGAATAGTACGGAACAGGGGTATGGGTATAATAAAATCTTGTCGATTAAGACCACTGAGGCTGTAATACAATACTTGATGTTTCCTCTACATCGCGTATCCATGACAAGCCAAAAAAATATCTACCGACACTCTTCGGTGGGTACTTATGATTATAATTAATTATTTTGGTATTAATGAGAACTGATACTGAATGTTATATGATTAAGATACATCGATTTAATTATAAGGTGTATTTAAATTAATAAGTTAATCTTTTAAGTACTAAACTAAAAACCTTAAAACCAGTAAAAGTTGATAATACTATGTAAATACAAACCGACAACTGTGCATGCATTTAAAATAAAATAAACATGAAATACAACAATATTGTAGTATGTACAACCATGTACTTTGTTGGCGTTTCTAAAACCGTTTCATACCACAAATAGCTTGCTTTCTGCATATTGCCTTTGTAAGCGAAGCTTGAAATCGTAATGCAATTGCCTTGCAGAGATACCTTGAATATTTGAGTTGGACGAGCTATTTACAATTTTTATACACTTGTGACAAAATATATATCGAGTGCTTACAAAGTTTATCTATCTATAAAAAAATTTACCACCACGAAAACCAAAATAACTTTCTTACTACAAATTATTTGGTTATCGTTGTGGAAAATTTATAAATTTATTTATAATTTCTATAATCTTAGTATTGTAATATTTCGCAATTAGAAAAAGAAGGTGATTAAACTTTTGTATTCATAATTTTATGAATTTTTTTTAACAATATTTGGGAACAATAAAATCCGAACAAGCTAATTGGCTGGCCAGGAGAGATACGGTCGGTCGGATGTTTTGAATTATTAATACAATACTACAGCGGTGAATTATAAGCTTCTTAGTGGGCAACTGAATAAATATAGGACCGATAGAGCGGGACGCAGAACTAACAGAATCACCGTTTACACTTTTTGATTTTTTATACAAATTTATGTATAAATATAATCTTCAATTTAAGCTTTATTTAAATTATATAAAAGAAAGTAGTGATTATGTATTAGGTTTTTTCTATAATATGATTATAATTGCTTTGATGTGTTTGTCTAAAGTTTGTTATTAAATTATTTTGGCCTGACAAGATAGCGGGCTAGCTCATAAGTTATTAATACTGTTCGGTTACATAAACCTCAATTCTAATTAGTTTCCGGATACAAAATCAATTAAATGCTAACAACGCTGGGCCCTCAACCACATCTCCAAGAAATGTTGGATACAAAGCTTTCATATGTATAGAATAATATTAAATTTGAACTTAATACAAACTATTACAGTATTTTACAGATTGTTATAAGACAGTCAAATACACAAGCTGATACTGTTAATTACAATAACTGAATTAATTATAGAATTTGGAAATTCTTTAATGTTATTTGTAAGATATAATTCTTATATATTTCAAAATCGATTAGGTCATTTTAAAAACAATATTAAATGAAGTACATATGAAGTACAATATGAGTACAGAGACAAAAGACAAACTTTTACAAATTCTATATGAGACTGATAAGGTTTTTTATTTCATTGCAATTGAATTGTGAGTTAACTTTTACTTTATATGTATTAAATCATTAAAATAAACTCCAATGATTATTTGATATCATAAATTTAAAAGTTTTTGTTTTTATTTCTTTTACTTCACAATGGAACAATGAATGGTTCTACCGAGACCCAGTTAGTTAAATGTAGCAGGGAAATTATCATAAATTTGGATAAATCTACATTGATATGAATTTATTCGCTATTAATAGATCCCTAGGAAAATGGTTTGTAATAATAGTAACAGTATATCCATTGAGAAATATTGAATTAAAATATAAAAAATGTTTTCAATGGTATATTTTACTTTTTACTTATCAATAAGTACATAATAATTTAATATCATATAGTGTTTTAAAAACTTGATTTAATTTTAAAACAGGAAAATAAAATCAAAATATTTATTTACCTGGCAAAATACAAAGGTAAGGGATGCTCTTAAATTGGTCTAAAGAAAACATAACCAATTGTTATGTTTCGTATGTTTGGGAGCTGGATTCTGACCACGTACTCGTAAACGTCCGCCCCACGTTATTGATACAAATACTGATATCAATTGTTTCGGACAAGGATACAATTGTAATGGAATAATTTGGGGCAGTTTGGTACCATCGGTCAAAGTTTGGAAACTTGCAGATTATAATATATTGTGGTTATATAAATATTTAATAAAAATATTACATTACAATTTCGCATTAATCAAAAATAACATCCATGACCTTAATAAAAGTAAAGTTGCTGATTCATTGATTACTTAAAATTTTTCGTCTATTTTATTTGTCTATTTTTAACTTGAAATAAGACTCAGTGCGATGACTCACACTACCATTGTAGAGTCAACAAAAAAGTAGAGTCAAAGTAACAATTGTTTTGTGACTTCTGTAAATTGCTTTCTGCTATTGTGTTAGGAACAAGAGAATGATGCCTGCAGATAAAGACTTTATTTAAACTATATAATATATTTAAACTGTTATTGTTTAAAAATTTACTTGGATAATTTGATGAGTTTTAGATATTATCTTACATTAGAGTTTTAATTATAAATTTTAATATATCTTCGTATTTGAAGGTAGCTTTTGAAGGGGAACACATGTTTACTCTCGTTTTCTGTGTAATGTCTATTTATACTACCTATGAGGTTGTTCAACCCGTCCGAAGAGAGAGAAATAAAATGATGACATTGAAGTAAACAAAACGATATTGTAACCTGAGGCAATGATTATAACATTGTTTCTAATACAGGCACGTTTCGTAACTACGACGTATGAAACTGAAACCAATTGATACTAAAAAAATGGTTTTTCTTTTTCTTTAGATATATATTTTTCAGTTGTTTTGAAATAATAAATATTTTTCGTTGTCAAATGGGATAATTATATAAAAAAATATATTAAAAATTTCGGTATCGACCATCTTTTTTTGCTTTTCTTGTCTTTATATTCTATTTTAGACAGAAAAATTAAAAACGAAGATTTCTTTTTTAATAATTGACGATTCAAAAGTGCGTGTAAAAATCTATCTGAATAAAGATATTTTGAATTTGAATTTGAATTTTGGAAAATTACAGAATAGAACATTTTAACGAAAAAGGAAGGAAATTATAATATTTGTTTGTTTCACATTCGAAAGATTTATTTAACTAGCTCATAAAACAATAACATGCTGGAGTTTTGTAAGTAATATAACTGTCTCTATTCAAGAATTTCGTGACGACCAACCTCCTCAGTCCGTTGAACCAAACACGTTGCATTTACACAAAAAAATAAACATCACTCTGCGTCTTAAAACAATAAGTCACTTTAATCTCTACTGAATACAATAAAAACACAACATAATATCCTTTAATTTATCATACAATCGAACATTTCAATATGTAAGTTTTTTAGTATCGGAGAGTTACGAAGAAGTTTGGCGCTGACGTGTAACACACGTCTGTCGAGGGTGCCGGCCGGCGCACAACTAGCTCTTCGGTTTCATTTCGTACAAAACTTTTAAGTCATGGAGACGGCAAAGCTATGTCGCGCCTCTACAATCTACGCACACATCTACAATCGACACCCTATGCACAAACACAAGCGCAGGCTTCCAAGTTCACTAAATAAACGGACACCAACACAAATGCGTGCGAACACTGTCTACCCCCTGTTCATGAAACTAGAAAGGGAGAGCAATATCAACAATCCATTCCAGCGTTCGAGCGTGAGGGAGACTTCACTACTGAACAGATGTATATCATTTCACGCAGGTAAGTATTGAAAATGTTGGTGTGTACGAGTGAGTAGGCGAATAAATTTAGCTTAGGCGATGCCGGTTGTGCGCGAATGGGACAGGAACTGTTCAAGTCACCCACTGTACATTCCTTCCTGATACCGGCGCGCCGTCGTACCTTTCGATCGTTCAAGTGGCAGATGAAGTTAGGGCTGTCACGTGTGTCTTATGCTAATTAATCAATCAATTTACTTATAGTAATAGACATATGGTTTGGGATATTGATTACTTCATTATTAATGACTACGAGAATATTCTTAATATGGACTGTTTTTTTTAATAATTTTATAATTTAGATTTTTACTAGTGCTTGTAAAACAATTTTAAAAAAGTTTTGAGTTTAAAACCATTAGTATAGTTCTGGAGAAATGCAATTATGATTATATTCTTAGTAAAGTTGTTACTTACAGAACAGCTGCTCAGTGTGTAAAAGTGGGACAAGAGACAGCCCTAAGATGAGATGTCACAAAGTAGCAGGTAGCAGTGCAAGGCCCAAAACACGCGGTGCAAATTTTGGGCGCTTACAGCCTATATGTGGACGTATCGTAGATAAAACTACTTTTGACAGTGCTTCTTACCTCATTGAGATGTCTGCGTTTTAGTTTTTATCTGCTTTGGTTCTTTCCAACTACCTATACGGTTTTTAATAAAAGAGTTTTTTAAATTAAATTAAATTTAATTGATATTAAAATATACGGAAAAAAGAGTCAATATTTCATAAATTAAGACATTAACAATTTAAAAAAAGTGTGTACCGAAAATAATAGTCTGCGCAGCATGATTCTTTTGTGTAACATGATTTTGGGTCCAAAAAAATCCTTGCTATCAGAGAGCGTTAAGCGAAACACTTCTGAGAAACCGGAGCCTCGGCGGTCCGATGTTAACGCATCAAGACGTCGTATCACAACATACAATATGTTTCCACGTAACAGACCCACGAATCAGTATTATGTTTACACCTCTTTCTTTTATCTTTTTCTTTGTAATGAAAAGTGACAGTTATAAATATGGGTTCACGCGTAGATTGTGGAATAGCGCCGGCTTATCAATGTCGCGGTCTTATCGAAACTGACGTAGCGTTTAAAACACAAAAATACACATGTGAAATATGACGTGGTTTTGACAGTCTGACACGGGTAAAGTGTTCGCGGTATACTTCATTAACTTTACGGGTCGCTGTAATTCTAAGATTACTGATTTGTACCAAATTCTGAAGTATATAGAATCAATTGATATTACTTAATATATTAATTAAACTTAGAGCTATTTAATATCATATAATACTATTATTACGAGGAGGAAAAATTTGATGGTTAGTTTGTTTGTATACTATCTTGTTTCTGATGAACATAGGCTTTGTAATATTTTCGAAAATCTTAGGTACCCGTATGAAAATTACGATAATGTATCCAACATTTCAAAAAAATAAATGAAATCTTATATTGCGCTACACTGTGGAAATTATTTACAATGGAACAAACCAATGTACTCTAGTTCTATAGAAGACATTAATATCTACATAAAAGTCCGTCATACCGTATGTCTAACTATAATGGTTGTATCAAAATAACTACTTTTTCATGTTGAAATATACAGTAGTAAAGCCAATATTAATCCTTATCTTTACGTTGAAAAATCTTTGACTATTATTAACTCATGCACATATTGACAAAACTATTATTGTATTAAAAAAAAAAACGCTATTATAATGAACATCTTAAAAGAGACCGAACAAAGCGTACCGTGGCTTTGCTTTTCGAATACAATAAAATACTGCTACTTGTTTATTTCTAAGAATACGTTGAGGAAGATGTGCGTCAAATGATGTAATTCTACCTGCCCTTGAATCCGGCTTTAGATAACTTTCGCTTCCTCTATACTTTATAGCAATTGTTATAATGTACGCAATTATTTTTAAGGTTTGGGACGAGAAAAAGATTTTCTATTAAAAAAAGTATGTTCTTCGTATCTAAAATATTGTATAAAGTTTAAAATCTTCTTTACTCATCTATGAATTTATACTGCAACGCAATCGAGCAGAATTTATTCGGACGTTACAGATAGCACCATTTATAGAGAACTGGTTTCCGTGTGGTCAAAATACCACGCCAACTGCGTGCGTTAATGGAGGCTATAACAAAAGTGAGTCCAGCTCACCATTGATTTAGATTTTATGTCAGCCCACAAAAAGACGATTGCCTTTGTGTTGTATCCGCAAAAATATGGCTGGACCAAATGCACGTCCTGCCGCTATGGAAAGTGCGATGGAATTATTACGTCGACAGGTGAATACTAAAAGACATTTCTATTGTGTTAGCTTGTCTGTGCAGCAACTGTGCACCACACATATACAGCTTGGTGAAATATATTAATCGACTTCTTTAAACTTTATTGTAGTATAAGTTGTTTGAATTAGCGAACTTACTTCTGAAACTTTCTCTACCAATCAACCGATATAGTAAACATACATCAAAACAATTGCTTCTGATCGGCGTTTTTCATTAATAGCGCTGTTACACAAGTCGAATATGTAGTGAGTAGCTAGGTTCGTATTTCCTACTTAATAAACGTCGAAATAGCATGGTAGTCTGTTCGAGGTGTGACGTTAACTCGACGGTTACCTGACGGCGGTGCTCAGGGCTAAAAATTATCAAGTTGCTTAACTTGTTAGCCTTGAACAAAACGTGGATGTTATATTTTTCTTAGTTGCATCGGGAAAATTGTTATTGTTACAACAATATGTAATATTTTTAGTACATAATAAACCACTTAATAAACTTATTACTTTACTGCATTGCGCGCTTTTGTTACCTCACAAAAACATAGATTTAATTTAAGATAATTCAGAATAGACTTACAATTAGAAATAAATATTTTATAAGTAAAATACTCGTATGTTCTAAATCAATTAAAAAATAATAAAAGTCAGGTGTAACGAGTGAATCGGTAGGTGTAATCAATCAGGACTCATTGTTATTGTTGTGGCCCGATCGGACGGCCCTCCACCCATTAGTTTGATTAGCTCGTCCGCTCCACGCACGCTGATTGTGCGAACGCTGGGCTTTGATTGATTCCTCAAATGGTATCATTCTTTGCTCACTTTATTTCCATTGATACATTGCCTCATCCATTATACAAATAGATGTAATTCCTAGTTTATAGTATCCAAAGGATTGTAATGTTTTTCTAATATCACAATTTCAAAATGTGATAACGAGAATAGAAGAAAAGTGTTAAATTTGAAAAGAAAATATGCCCGTTTGGGACGAGAGTTCGAAAAAATGTAGGCGAGGGTAAATGGAGAAGTGACAAAAACTTGACGAATAAAGGAAAGGTCGAGACGACAGACCTTAGACCCTCGTGCGGTGTCCGTTTGAATGACGATGTCATGTTTATTTGACTTAAAGGGAGGCACTACTTTAACACTACATGTTTTTGCTGTGAAAAGAATGGGAGGTTGAAGTGGAGAAACAACATAAATCTATAAGGATTTCTAAGATGAGATGATGAAGGTGTGTAGTTGTAAATATTTTAGTATGCGTGTGACATTACTACATCAAAATTATTTGTGTAAAGAACAAGAAAATAAATTTCCAGTATTGCTATGTTAGTGGGTATTAATTGATTTTTTTTTTAAATAAAATTTCCGCTAAATTAGTGTTCGTTCAATCCCATACGTGATCGGTTTAAATAATTACATTTTCTTTCCCTTTATAGGTTACTGTAGAGATGCGTATCGTTCTGATTGTGGAAGTTTCGTTAAATCGAAGTCGAGCTACAACTCACGAAGTGGACCATCAAACTGTAAGAAAAAGGACAAAACAAAATGTATAAAGGAAATTGCTTCCACAAATCCACTCGTATCTTGGACAATAAACGTGGGACGGCTCGGACACCCTAATAGCAATGAAATCATGAAACCAAAACTATCGTATGTCGGATTTTGGTCGATATTGAGACTTAAGATGTTATAGATGATCTATCTTACGTACGTATGTAACGAGTTATAACATGTTTAAGAAACAAAATAATATGCTTAATTAATTTGATATTATTTATAATTATAAAATTTAAGGAACTTTAAGTTCTTAAAAATATTTAAGAAAAGTTTAAAATGAATAATTTATTTCCAAAAAAGACATTTGAAATTAAGAAATCTACACGTTTTTTGATATTTTAAAAAAAAATTATGAAAACTTAGATTAAAATATGAAAACTTAAATTATTTTAAAAAGAAATTATGATAACTTTATTATATTGGGTCTCGAAATTATTTAACCTCAAGTTTTTTACACTAGGAGTGTTATAAATGTATAATCATTAAAACAATATTCCTTAAAAAAGCCAAATAAAAAGTTTTCAAATTAAATTTTATGGCTTTGAAAATGCAAGAAGGCTTCCAATTTATCAAGAACCTTTTTATATCTCTTTGTATTTTATTTAATTTTGATATTCTCACAGTAAGTGTATTAACAAAGATGTTTAATGAATAAATTAAAGGTATATAACAATTTCCATTTATTGTAAGACTACTTTTTTATTGCGATTACCATCAGCGACAAAAAATAGATTTCTTTTATGTAATTATAACTATTACTAAACAATATTTCCGAGTCCATGAAAGATAACAAACTAACAAAAACCAAAATAACGACATACAACAAAGTTCCCAACTTACAAAACCTTTAAAGATTTAAGGTTGGTTAAAAGTTTCGCGACAACGATAGCGTGATCTATTTTACATACCAAAGCTATCTACTAAACTACAACTCGGTCTTTTTAGGTGTTCTTAAAATTTAAGTCACTATTAGACCTTTAAATCATGTTTATATACAGTATTATACCTAATAATGATTTCTAAGATTTACACGAGTACTACTCTCTTCAATAAAACTATTTTACGGATATAACTCGCGTTTATTTTTATATTTTTTAATTTAACCCGACGTTTCGAATGCTTTGCAGCAAACGTGTTCGCGGTAAGACGAGATGATGATGTCTGTCAGTCAATCGGTTTATTTGTCACCTACCTCCAACTGTTCCTGAACTCTATACCCGTAAACTCAGGAACCATTGGAGGTACGTGAGAAATAAACTGACTGATAGACACCAAATTAAAAAATGTAAAAATAAACGCGAGTTATATCCGTAAAATCGTTTTTTTGGAAGTATTATACATTATTAAAGCAGTAACACGATAGCTTAGTTTATAGTATGATCGGACAAATTTCAAGATAGCAGGTTCCTTTTTTATTATAAAAAATTTCATCGTTATGAATTTGTAATGTAAGTTAATTTTTTATTCTATATTATGTGCAGAAAATTTCTATTCATCTCACATATCTTGTATAAAAAATTGTCATAGAATCTTGTGACAAACAAAAGTGACAAACAAAATATTATTGAAGATTTACTATACTTCATAGCTGCTCAGTTTACCGCCATACTTGTGTGCTAAAAATGTACTGAGACTAGATAGAATTTAGGATTTAGGATTTTAGAATTTAGGATTTGCTTCAATCAGCGTGACTTTATGCAGTTTTGCACTTAAGCTGTCTAGTTGCTACAGTTTTACGTTTACCGAAATAGGTTTTTAAATTATTTGTATAATAACAAAATATAAAAATGTTATTTAAAAAGATATATAAAGTTTAAAATTATTATATCGACATGAATAACACATTATTTACTCAAATTTTAAAATAATATCACATATTTTTGATGAAACATTTTTTTAAAAGGTTATAAAATGAATCTTATAATACTACAAAAGTGAAACAAGCTATAAAATCTCTTTTAATATGTTTTATTTATTTACTAGAGGGTTATATACAAAATTATATAGAAAATTGCCTGTCAGGAGCACTAGAGCTTGGTCAAAGGGTAGAAAGACGTTAAAAATAAACAGTTCTCTGTTCGTGCTCAGTTAATTTCAGTTCTGTATTAAAAGAGTAACATACCTACGATTTCTTATTATAATTTTAATATTTGTAAAAGACATCTTCGTACATCCTTCAACTTTAAAATTATATGTACTCTTTTGTTTTTGTTAAGGAATCCTAGTTTTAATTTTAATTATTTTAATTTAAATTTCTTTTCAGCCACTTCGAAATTGAAGTTTTATTAAGCACCAAGATTTTATTATAGTCTTTATTCCGTTCATTTTAAAAGTTCGAGTAAATTAAATGTGTTTGTATTTAATACATACAGTTTGAGAATTATTCAAACAAAAAAGTCCTACAACAAATATGACTCAAGTACATTATTATTTATTGGATTGCCCCTTCTATAAATTTAAAAATATATAATTAAAAATATACGCTTAGTACACCCACTACCTACTTAATAATTTGCAAATGATTCCAAAAACAAACTAATAAATATTAGCAAAAAATATATATGTTAAATTGTAAAGCCTGAGTGTATGTACTGATAGTTTTATATACATGCATAATTTCAACTATAGATAATTTACTGAACTTTTATAAGAAAATAAAATAAATCGTATAAGAAAATAAATTATTCAACATGTATTGAAATGCTCCATCAAGTTGGAAATAACTCAAAGCCATAATACAACAATTCTATTAGAACATTGTTAAGGGTTCGACGTGCTCGGAAATCGGTTACAATATGCCTTTAAATTCAAAGGCAGTGTAAGGACTTGTTACACTTTACGTATTGCTAGTTAAGAGTTGGTTCTGCCTCTGCATAAGTTTATGATTATACTAAGAGTTAGTAAGTGTAGCGTGAACATGTTATTGATTATTCTATTGTATTACAGGGCTACCAATTGCCAGTTAAAAATTGTATATTCTTTCGCTTAAGGTATTTTATGTTTTTTAAACTAGGCCTCAATCATAAATGTAGTATATTGTCTAAAATTATAATTAATCATGTGGTATCTGTTGTAGGTACAAAGTATTTACTGCAATTCAAACTTAGGATGGTCTTTAAATAAAAAACTCAAGTCCTCTATGAGAATTTGTCATTTATAATTCCTAACGTAAAAAGTTGTCAGAGGTTTTGTTGGATGGGCGAAGTGTCAAAGTTAAATTGAATATTAGAGCGAAATGATATCGCCGACGGAGTTTGGTAGCTTCGTGCTGAGTAGTTAATCCTATACCACAATTGAATAGAAGTTGAAAGTACAAGAACAATTGTTAGTTACATCGCTAATTCGTTGTGGCCTCGGCTGTCTGCGATTTCATATTTTTGGGATGCAGATTTAATGTAGTTGCAATATTATAAATTCGTAAAAAGGTATGTTATTAAAATTTCAAATATTATGTATGTATATCTGTATATATGTATGTATGTACATATAATCAACCTTTATAGAAAATTACAAAAAATTAACGTCGTCTTCCATTTAATTTAAATTAATAGAAAATAATAGTGCCATCTTTTGTTGAGTGGCGTTAACTAAAATTTAGTGCATTCATTTGATTTAGCGAAATCTGATAAGCTATTTTTAAAAATTTAGTTTAAATATTAAAAAACGTGTAATTTTAATGTTTTACGCATGATATTGCTGTATTTATTCGTGTTAGTGTTTTAAGATTTTCAGAAAATAAAATAAATTTGTTTTTTTAATGAAACTATATTTGGGTTCGCTGTTATATTAGTTTTAGTTTACTTGAGTGCAGTGTTTGCTTGTTTTAAAAGTACTTAGTACATTACTGCAGCGGCCGGCAAAAGCATTATTGATGGCCGATCGTGGAAATAAGGGCTGAGGCGAAGTTGAAGCACACATACGCGAGTCCAGTGTAAAATGTCCAGTTGCGTCCAACGTTTCTCTAGTACTTTTCTCAAAAAATGCGTACAACTTATAATTGGAAACGTAAAATTTAAAATTTTTGTACCATTTTATATATTATTCTTTTTTATTAAAGCTTTTGCGGCCTCTTGAATTTCATGTGACGTTAAACTAAGTTCATAGGCCTCATTGTCTTTACTTAATCTTATTACGGAATATTATACAATAATTACTTATTAAACTCAATGACGAACAACGAACAACCATTATTTTTACGCCAAAGCAGTGATTTGTTTTTTTTTCAATAAACCTCAGACGATCGATCGAAGATCAGTTTCATTTGTAAGACAGTTTAACATTTAAATAAAACATTTGGTAAATGTTCTCCTTGGTTGCCATGTTTAGGAGTTAAAGGTTGTTCCATTTTTAAATAACATGACAGGTATGAGTTTCCATATTAATTTATTTGGTCGCTAAAATACGACAGATATAGATTTTCATACAATTTGCAGGACGCTTAATATATTTGGTAAATACTGCAACTGAGATTTATCTCGGAGAAGGTTGTCAAAATAATGCTCTAATTTCCGAGCATGTTTGAACATAAACTTTATTTTAAAAATATTAATAAATATCCAAGCACATACAATGTTGCTATAGATATAAAATAAAATGTAGAATAAATACTAATAATAATAATTTTTCTTTTTTTTTAAATATTTCCCTTCTTAGTTTTTAAAACAGAATATATATTACAAATGATTAAATTTAAATAAGCTAACTATAATACTCAGAAGTACGCTCACTCTTATCTTTTCTTAGTATTTATATTATTGTAATGTCTTTAGGTTTCTCTAACCAGAGAGAGAAAGTAACGACTTATTAAAGTCTTACCGCAGGGCGTACTCGCCCGTTCTACTAAAGGTTAAGAAACTTAGTTTAACGCCAAAGACGCTAAAACCCACCTGAATAAAATATGAACATATGTATATAAAAATAAAATAATATTATTCAGAGAAAACTTTTACTTAGTAATGATTATTATAGAGTATACTCAGGGGCCTTGGCTTAATACAGTGTTTGTGGTAAAGATATGAAAACTCATTTGTCTTGGACAATTGACTGGGACAGACAACTGACGGGAGGCTAATAGTAGATTCAAGATTAGCTCCTCGCAAACAAATTGTCGCCTATTGTTTACATTCCACGAAGCTGTCTGAAGTAAATATATTGAGCTTAACATATGTTTTCTGAAACACTATAACAACAAAATTGTTTGGGTGATATTTTTTGTTTTATATTGTTTCTGTTTGAAATTTTTAATCAATTTCATGTTGAATCGTATATGTAGACGTCATTTGAAACGAAAAAACCTGAACATTATAATACATACCCTACTTTCTGCTTTGTGTACAGGTTAAAAGAAGGCCAGTAAACTTAAAAATAAGACTCGGAATGTTTTCTAAGCATTTCTTTCAAAAGCGAGAGATGAGCGCTTACCGACACCTTGCTTGTTTGCATTTCTTTGAAATAAAGACGTACTCATGCTGTCTTAGTTTATATCACATATTAAAGTTTAAAATGAAATAGGTTTTGTATACGGGCTAAGATAATGACGGCATACCTCTGAAGACGAGCTATCACTTTAAACCTTTTATTTGCATATGTTTAAGTCTTTTACACTTAAAAATGTTATTACTAGAAAAATATTGCTGGTAAATATACTTCTGAATTTATGTAAAACATTTCGTTTTGTTAAAGAATAAAGAAATATAAATGAAAAATTTTAAATATTATTTTGTGTTATATTATTCAATCTATTTATTTTAACTATTACTGTCTTATATTTTTACAGATAGTGGTAAAAATAAAGACCTGTATTAAAGATGATATAATCGGCGAGCGATTCTAAGGCAGCCCACGTGCAATTAGGGTCTTGATCCCTTGAGACAGGATCATATCGTACCGAGCCGACCACTGCTCAAACCTGTTCCTATACCTAACCCTATAATTTAAGAATTAAACCTTTTTAATTTAGTAATCAGAAACGTATTTTACAATGTCATTACAATCTGTTAGTCTATACATCTTCAGTCTAATATATTTAATTGTAAGTAATTCATATTATATTAAAATAAATGACGATTAAATCTCGAAGTTATGCAAAAGGAATGAACAACTCGATAGAATTAATAATTCATTTAAATGTAAGGTATCGGAAAACAAAATCATAAAAAACCTGAATGAATTTGTATAACCAAATGTCGTAGCAAGGGTTCTCATATATAAAGTTCACGCTTTATTTCACGGACAGAGAAAATAAAAACGTTCTTTGGGGAAAGGATGCCATAGGTTTTAACGTAACTCGTAAACTAACAACAATATTGCTAAAGTAAGAGACGGTAACAAGGACTGGTACCTGCCACTGCAAGTGAAGAAATAAATAGAGAGGCTATTTCGACTACTGTCTTATACATTTCTTTCACTTTATACAATGTAAGAAGCAAAATAATAAATAAGGAAACTAAATTTTATCATAATATATCGTAAAATATATGTTTTACAAATAAAGTTCATGATTTGTCTGAATTAGATAATCGTGCATGTTTATATTAAGTATATAAGTTTTTAATTCATTAGCTTTCTTTCTACGGTGTTATATATTAATATATCAATATATTATATATTTTATTCAAAGCTCTTCTCAATATATATTGAATTGTAAATAATATGATTAAGTTGTATATTTATAAAGAAACCTACTCTATTGGAAAGAATTCCGTATAAGAAAATCAAATAATAACCGTTTTCTATATTTTTTCCTCTCACGTTCTTAAGACTCAATTACTTCTAATTGAGGATACCAGTTTGCCTTGACAGCGAATAAGAAATAGGACAAAGAAAATAACTACTGTAAAACATAAAGTTTATATTTTTATATAAAAAATATTTACCACTGTTAGTTTAGTTTATTTATATAAATAATATTATAAACTAAAGATTCTGAATAATAAAGATATACCCCAACATATGACTTTTTTGCATTTTTTATGTTTCTGTGGTATGATGTAAACAAAAACACTGACTATATCAATATTGGTTAAATTATATCTCATGCTTGCAATATACAGGAAATTTTTAACTTTGTGCTTCGTTTAATCGAATTTTAATACGTTATATTTACTACTCACTCTTAAGTTTTAAAAGTGTTATTGAAGCCAAATTATGTAATCAGCCTACGAGTTTAACCTTTTTATTATTACAAAAAAAGTTTATAATATTAGATACTTTAATGTCGCAGCCAACAAATCGAGCAAAGGAATCAAAAACACAATTCAATTTATGTCAACCTCATAAACTACAGACCAGTCGTAGGGAACTATTATTTTAATTCAATTCGTACATGATGCATAAAAACAATAAATACGAACAGAAAATTAATAATCTTTTATAAAGAGTTTTTATTAATTTTTCTTACCTTTAAAATTACATCTTCAAAAACCTTATAACTGAATATTCTTTCTTTATTTTTCTTCATACTCAATTTGGGATATATTTTAAAAACATGACGAAACGCGTTCCAGCGATTACCTTTAACGCCAAAAATCACATTTCTATAACATTAACAACATCAACGTTTCGAATCGCGAGATAACTTCAAAGCGCTGCAAGACCCTTCTCGTTACAAAACTCATTACAACACGCCAAATAAGAAGTAAAGCAACCTTTCTTCAGAGCCATTAGGCTATACCAAATGATATTTTTGTGTTCGTACTTGAATCGTTTACATGGGGTCTTAATGCAAACAAAACCCGAATTTAATCTCTGTCTCGCTTCATCTGAACCAATGAGGAGAAAACTTTATTTTCTGCGTAAACAAGGGTAATCGACTTTTTATCCCAAAGTTGCTTCGGTTAGACTGATATTGAGAGGTCAGAACGTTGTGACTAGAATACGAATACGAATACCAGAGATAGCTTCTGCGTTATCCTTCTCATTGACTTTAGAAATAAATTTTATTTCTTGTTTTTGTAGATTGATACTGCAGCAATGTGTGATGGTGGTGTTATAGAATGGTAATACAAATTATATCAAAAATTAAGTAGTATAAGGAATATCATTTAATATTTAGTTTTAATTTAGTTCAGTATACACAATACTGAATATATGATAGTTACTGACTACTAATAAAAATATTACTGTTTAAAAGTAAAAAAGTTAATCTATTAACATTTACTTCCTTAATAAATATAATCATGAAGAAAGAAAGTACCACTACCAGATTTTAATATTTTGAGTTTTATTTTAATTGTACTTTTTAAACAAGTGAGCGGAAATTTTTCACTATTGATTTTTCATTAA
Source organism: Mechanitis mazaeus (assembly GCA_959347395.1). Lineage (NCBI taxonomy): Eukaryota > Metazoa > Arthropoda > Insecta > Lepidoptera > Nymphalidae > Mechanitis > Mechanitis mazaeus. The sequence continues at coordinate 10,171,900 of OY365747.1, forward strand.
CTGATGTGAACCTATCAACAAGACGGATAGACATCATTATTATAATGGTGCTTCTTAAATATTATTTATTAATATTGGTTTCTTAATATAAATAAATATTTTTACACAAAACAATATCAAATTTCTGAACCTATTCAAATATTTAAGAAGTTCTTAAGAAGTAGTCACGTTTTGCGAGTCTTCTGTAGTACTGATAATATTTCAAGGTATGAACAAAAATATCGAATTACCGAAAACGCCCATGTTTCGACAGACGGTACATATGTAAAGCTTCCTTTAAGTAAATTATATTAAGGAATACATCGAAGACCAAATTCGGAGATTACTAATTCAAAATTACTGGAAGTAAACCGATATGTAAGATAATTTGAATCAACGTTATGTATTAACCTCAATACATATATATTCGTTTACATCTAAAAGGATAAATATTGATAGAGGCCTAAATGAAACTTTTTTTTTTTTTATAAAAATTAATATTATTTTTTTCTGGTAACTATACAATGATTATTTTGTCACAATTACGACATTATATTACAATACAGAAAGGGAACGGAACGTTTTTTCAAATATTGTTAAAGCTATATGCTTTTTACTTACAATATTACGGTCTATATCGATACGAGTTCCATGTGATCCTGTTTGAAGCGTATTATTGAATATCGAAAACGTATTTGGGGTTGAAATGAGATCTCTTCCTATTGTTTTCGGGACTCTACTTGATCTCTCGCGTTAGAAGTTTGAAAGCTAATTTCCTTTGTTTTATGTAAATGCGATTCTTGCTTAGTTTATTTTATGATTTTTTAGATTCACCATAAATATTACTTTTACTTATTGAATCATAAATTAAAGAATTACGTTTATTTGTCTTCTTTCTTTAACGGAAACCAATTTATCAAAGCGCAAAAACTTTTAAACAACACCTATCAGCTAATGCCTCAAAATAAATAATACTCATATCACGTCATTTTCGTGTATTGTCCTGACAGAGACTAACAGTTATTTATGTAGAAGACGTTAATCATAGCTGCTTGTGGCGTCCCGCGGGACCCGACTTTCTACCACAAAGTGGATTTTTCCCTCATTTCCTCGAGGACATTTTTGTTTCCGACTCTTGAATAAAAGTGAAATGTTATCAAGCAACGCAATTCTGTAGAAATAGCCAATTTTTTTGTTCTATTCTTTTAGTCTGCTCTTGATATTAGCTTTATAAGTATTAAAACAATTTTGCAATTATGCTATGATACAATTTTCATGTTATAATACAGACTTATTCTGACGTTACAGTCATATACCATTATATTCAGAACTGAAGTTATATGTACGACTATACGGCAGTCAATCGGACCGTTGGTTTCGCGTCATTTGTTTCAGCGTCACAAATAGCTCGCTCGGGGCGATCGCGCAAACAAACAAAGTGCTTACAAACATACGGACATTTTTAAAACAGTAACAAAAGTTAGATTGATCTATTTAGAATCAGGTTTGGGATTTTTGTGTAATGCTTTCATAAATTTGAGCTCTAGTTTAACATTTTTTCACGTGTGTGAATTTAGTGAACTTATGTTATGTCATATTAATATAACTAAGGGTTAAATTGAACTTAAAATATTTTCATTTGAGACAAGTACGAGATGCTGAGACACTTTTTTGTTTAATAATAATTGAGCAACTGCTGAAAAACATAAATAGGTAAATATTAAATATAATTATCCGGCTGTACTGACATAAATACTGTCAGAATTTTGCTCGACTGAACTCTTCACGCCGCGATGCCGCCATGCTCAGAGCTCATGAATAAAGACCCCGATAGGCTTCAAAACTAGTCGGATAAAATTCCGTTAGCAATTACGTGTGTACACCGGGGTAATTATGTTTAATAGTAATCAAGGATCACGAAATATACATTAAAAAAATAATAATTAGGTAAATCTATTTTTAAAGTTACATTTTTTTGTTCTCACTATTATGGGAAAGTTTCGTTTAGATTATCATTACAATATATAGGGATAATTAGATGTATCATTATAATATAACTGAAATAAAAGTACCATTTTACCCCAAATGTCAGTTTTATAGAGGATCGCAATTTTGTTGCAAGAATACAATTCTGGATGAGAACTTTGTAATTTCCGTCTTTGTGGGAAAATTAATTTGGGCAAAAGTCAAGTGGCTGTATCTTTTATGAGAGGACACAATATACGTTTTGAACAATGTAACATAAACGCTAAACTTCAAGTATTTAGAACTGTTATGTAATACTATTAATTGTAAATAAAAAAATACTTAGGGTAAATTTCCTTATACTTCTTAAATAATACTTTTTAGCACTGAACTGCATTATATGAAGTAGTCGCTTATAGAGGATCATATCTTTGTCGAAGCCAATTTATAGTAAAATAGCAGGCAATTTCATCTCACGGCAAGACAAAGGCCTCTTATAACAAGAGTATTCAGCTTATCACGTTCCTATGCGGTGATGTGAAAGAATTTGAAATTTATTTACATAATGTGTTCAGCATGTTTTTAAGGTATCAAAAATACTACGATTCTATTGTTATATATAGTTGTATAGTTTTTTCATTGTTTAAATATATTTTCAATTCTTTAACTCTTTACGCTGTATATAATATTTATTGTCTTTATTTTAAATCAACATGTGACAGGGACAATGTTTTGTTTACAGTATAAAGCAATTGTTGGTGGTATAAGTCGCCATTTGTTACTGACATGTTACCATCCATACTTTTAATTGGCAGCCATAGATCTACTGCCCTATTCATCGGGCATGTTGATGTGTGGAACAAGTTCATGTATCGATTTTTAACATTTGTTTTGTTGATATATTTGTTTTTGAGTACTTTTCGAAAAATTTACGTTTTCATCATTGACATGTGTGCTCTAAAAGTTTAGAAATTTACCATATAGTAAAATTATTTGAAAATTAGGTACAATATATATTTAAAGTGTTAAACGTTACAGTTAACACGTTTATTTTAAATAATGTTTAAAAGAAGTCAAGTAAATTAAAGGACAGTTGGCAGACATAATCTCCAGACTGTTGTCTGTTAAAAAGAAAATGAAAAAGTAGTTACGATAAAGTCTGTGCGTTGTCAAAAGTACGTTTATTTTTTAAAACAATCCATTCATAGTAAAAAAAAGTTTCTTAAACAAACATTCAAATTTTATGCATAGAAAATTTACCAGTTTTTGTTGAAAATATAAAGTCTGTCAGAAAACTTTATCAATATAACAATATGTATAAAAATATAAAATAAAATTATACCACTCACCCAATTATACTACTATAATTAATTTATTATTATTTAAGTTATTATAATTATGCGGTAATGAATAATTACAATACATTGCTAATACTGTGTTTATTAGACTAAGCCTACCTAAACTGTTTGTAATCCTGATACATATACGAGGTTTTAAGTATATAATTAGTAAGGCGATTACTATCGGATCGTTATAACGCCACCTCGTGAACCGAAGCCATAAATCAACCATTAATTCTAAGGTCATGACCAGTATATGTTGGTTTGTTTGACGTTGACTCCGCCCACTACAAATTTGAGCAGAAAAACACGCACCTAATCGGTTTACTATTTGTTTAATAGGGTTTTAATAAAGCCGGTGTATTCGTGTTGAAGGTGTTTATACATATTTTGATGTACAATAAGCAAAATTTACTCCATAATTTTCATGAGTAATTTTTTGGACCAATAAAAGAATATGTTCGTTAGTATGCCGACGGCAAGCTCTTAATTGCATCTGTTTTAAGTTCGTGACTTGCATTGCGAGTTTCATTAATGTTAAACTTTTATTATGTATTATTATATGTTATTAGCTTTATATAGAAGACCATTTAGTCAAAGTTGACAAAATTATGTTTAATATAGATAATTTATAATGGACTGGAACCCATTTTCCTTATTTTCAGAGAAACCCAACAACGGGAACAATTCCGAATCCATTCAATTATTCAAACTTTTAATTAATATTAATAGGAGCTCTCACTTTCAAAAGAAAGAACTCTGGAAGCAGATAAAAACTCCTTAGAAATCTGCGTTACTTGCAGCTGCGGACTGGAAATTTATGTGAATACAATACAATAAGGCATCCGAAAATAGATGAAGAGGCCCGAATAAAAATTAATTCGGTATGGTTATTAGTGGTGTTTTTAACAAAGGCAGGTTGGTGTGGGTGTGCCAGTCAGTAACAAACGACAGGAGAGATAGGAAATTAAACGAAACTAAAACGAAGTCTTGCATCTAGGGGAGGAAGTTCGGGGGAACGTGAAACGAGCGCTAAGTTAAAAAAAAGTAAATTAAGAGAAGTCTCTCGATTTTGTTTACCTTAGTGTGAGCGACAGTGACAGGTCAAAAAGTCTCGCGAACTTAGTTCGGACCAACTTTTTCCTTATATATTTAATCTCAAGCGTTTTGTTACACTGTTTGAAAATTAATTGTAAATGCAATTAAGATAAGCTTATGTTTTTTTTTATTGTATTTGTTAAAGTTTTTTAAAAGTATGTAAATAAGAGATTTGTTTAACTTACCTTTCGGGAGCGGTTCTATGACGACCTTCACAGCGTCCACTGCAACGAGACCTGAGAAGATCCAGAGTAAAGCCATCCTCCGTATTGACTGAATCACTTTATCCATCTTAAATTACTATCTACGTCTTGAACATCGCAAAATCTGAAACAATAAAAGAAAATATCATCACAGGTTACGTATCTACTTATATATAAAAAAACAGAATGCAAGAAATGTAATTATGATTTATAAATATAATATTATTTTTATTAATTCCGTCATCTTTATAAATCAAAATCAACTTTATCTAAAATTGTTGGATTTGCATTTATGAATAATAACTGAAAAAGTTTAACTCCGTAAATCCGTTCGTTCCTTTTCAATTTTATAAAATTTGGTACTTATAGAATCAAAAAATCTCTGAATATTATTTCTCCTTTCAAAAAGTTTTGGAGGTTGGGCATTTGCATTTAAATTTGACTGAATTTCTTTTTACTTTGATTTTATCGTAAAATTTTTATACCATTTCATTAATTAAAATATTATGTCCTAGTTTAGCAGTTTAATGATATTTCAAAATAAGAACGTGAATTTTATAGTCTTTTCAATATGAACTTATTTTTAATTAGCGTTCAGTAGTAAAAAATGGGAATAAATAGTTTTATGAATAAACAAAAAACAAATAACAATAATCCACCCAAGTTCCTTCATATTAACTTCCTAGTTAAAAAAAATGTTATATTCATATTCCTTTTTTAATAAAATCCATTTCTACATTCCTTGCTCTACATGTGTTAAAACGACTTATTGTAATTTATAAATCTAATAATAAATTTGATACTATTTATTTCTTCAATTTCTCAAAAAAACCTGCGAGATATTTTTTTCCAATTGTGGTCACTTTTATTAATAACTTAAAATCTCTTGGGTCTTTAAGTTACCTGAATTGCCATCGATTGGTGTTGTAAAAAAATGACTTCAATTGCATACGAGAAAAAATAATACCATAACCTGCCAAAAAAAAAAGGCCTATCTAAATTGTCTAGAATTATGTAGAGATTCCAGAAAGAAAAAGAAAAGAAGAAATCAAAGAAAAGTAAAGATATTATAAAAATTCCGATTACGAAAAACGGGGTGACTACATTAACTTCCTAAATCAAGAGATTCCGTAATCCTTAATACATATTCGATTTATAGTAAAGTTAGCAAATAAGGAAACGAAAGTGCAAGATGAAGTGAAATAACTTTACATGATATTCAAAACCACTGTAACATTTTAATGAAGTGTACAGAAGCAGAGCGCTGCAGTTTATGTGCTAATAATTACACCCGATCCTTTGAGCCTCTTCTCGCAACCGATGTGATTGAATCTGCATTTTCAGTCCTTGAAAGCAAAAAGTAGGTCCCCTATTGGATCACTCGTTTGTCAGACGGTCCGTTTTTTCGTAACCATTTTACCTTTATTGCTTTACTTCCATAACGAAGACTGTAAAGTCTGCAATCCGATGTTATGATTATTTTTCCTTTTAATATATATAAATATCTTATATATTATAATTGTTTTGATATGTTAGACTATGTCATCAAATGGAATATATGACGGATGTACTTTTAAAGAATAAAACACAAAATCTCCTTATATAGAGAATAGTGATTAAATTTACTTAAATAATCTTAAACTATCTTAAACTATCAATTGGTAGCATAAATGATTCATTAAGCTGACTAACTTCACTTAATAGTTACCTACTTGAAATGCAGTACTAATCAAAATTAATTAAAAGTCGGTGAACACTCGAGGTTCGCTTCAGGTAGACCGGTAGAACGTCAGTTTCGTCGCTCGTCGCACTTTCTCTACGAATTCTGTGCAATAATGAGACAAGCATTCACTCTCTTTAAAGGAAAATTTTAATGAAAAGCTCTAAAAATATTATAAAAGGATTGCCGTCTTATAAAAAACGTAATTGATCCTAGCGAAGCATCTTTATTTTAGTTTCTATTTGGCTTACTTTAATAGACGCTTCAGGCCTATATTTTTATATTTCTATAAGCTCTGATGTCACCCGTAAAATGAATATTTTCTTTCCCGTTTTCGTATATTTTTTAAAATAAACTTTGTTGAATCTACCGGGAGTATAGTTCTATTTATAAAAAGTTAAAAGCGTGCATTTTTCTATCGCGACATTGTCACTCAAAAGAGAAAATACGTATAGTGTTAATAACACTACTATTAACTTAATGAAGATAGAAACGAGTTTATTTTATCTCACGAAATATTTAAATAAAAGTTTGAAATTGTGAATTAAAATAAAATGATGTAAACTAAACCTTTTCTAACTTTTCTATATATTTTACTCACAAAGCAGCCGGCTCACCCATATTTTCTTTGAAGTTATTTGCCTAGTAGCCTCTTCTGAAAGTTGGTCAAGATTAGTTTGAACTTCAAACACAAAAGTTGCCTTTTGCTGTTAGGACTCTCGCAATAGACATCGAATAGTTTTTATTTTCACGGTTATAGAAAAAGTTAGTTCAATAGGCACCCCACAGTACGTAATAGAGAATAGCTTCTAACCTATAAACACAACTTCAAAACTTGACGGTGGTTCTGTATAAAAATGCCATTTGAATTGTTGTAAGATTAAGTAACTTATTTAATAAAAGCAGACCAAAAGCTAATCCTAGCCGATTATTTTATAGTTATGTAACCAATAAATATGGATAAAAGATCTTAATATCTACTTATTTAAGTGAGGTTGTTTTTATAAGATTTAAAATATTAAATCAATTACTTATTAATATTTCCTATTAAATTAAATTATATAACCGTAAAATTGCCACACTAGAACTGAGTTAATATAATGATCATTTAAGTTTAAATTAAAACTTTGTGCCGTAACCTGCAGAATTAGTGAAATAGCTATTAGTGGGGTGTGAAAAAATGCAATTATACCCTCGTGGAGTCATTAACAATAGTTAGAGAGAACGGTTGGCCCACACCGAGCCACCGCGTAACAACCTCGAGAATAATTGTTAAAAACCTAATGCAATTTTCTGGAGAAAAAGAAATTATACCTAGATATTTAAATACAAAGCCAATTAAATTATAAATGAAGCACTCGTAACCAGGAATCCATTATGTACAGACAAAACAGCAGCTACTTATTGGTGTCATAAAACTAAGAGCCTTGATGACATCAAACAAAAAGCTGAATTCTTGGTAAATATCGAACAAGCGCACAGATAGACTGTTTAAGACAAAGGAATATTTTCTAGTCTATTATCAAAATTATAGGCGGTCGGGAATAAGGTAGCAGACAATGCTGGTTCCTTCAGCTATGTCTTGTTTTAATTGCTTCGTCCCTAGAGGCTATACAGTATTTTATGTACAGGATATTGTCTTAGACGGTGTATTGTTGAGATGAATAAGAAGATAATAATCATGGCCGTACTAAAATTCTGTCATTCAGAGAAATGTAGATCTTAATATGGTAATTGAGATCTAAATAAAAATTAAGTTTCATGCTATTGTTGAAATTAAATTTTACTTGTTCTTCTATAGAAAGGAAATGAGTTTAAATAATATCTTCGTATATATAACATATATAAGTATAAAATTGGTGCTAGAATATATATATTTTATAAAGATTTATTTTGAACTTCAGTTATTTTTTTTACGGAAATTGCACATTTACAACGGAGTATAGGAACTAGACTGCTCTGGACATATCCCTTTGTAGAAAGAAACACGCTGTTCCTGAAGTTGGCATCAAAGTGACTAAACGTTGCAAAAAACCGACCTGACCGAGAAAAAAATAATATGTTTAAGAATTACTTTAAATTCTTTGAAACTTATTTTATGAAATACATTTTTGTACTTTTTTTACAATTTTTGTTTATTTTTTTTAATAAAAAACAATACTGTATTATATATCTTTTTCTTCTTCATTGCGCTAAAAAGTTAATAGTTTTCCTTCTAAACAGTAATACTGGATATATATCTATATCGTAATAAGAAACCTTACATAAAATCTTTGATACCAGAAATAATGAGACTATTTCCATAATTCCTGTGACACAAAGTTGTACTTTAGTCTGAAGCAGAAGTTTGTATCCTGAACTATAGCTATCCTAACATATGCCTATATGTTAAAGGGAAAGTAAGCAGCAAATTTGTCCCCTTCTCTTTAATGAGCTGGTTATAAAGTACAAGTACAGACAGCAAAGCAATAAGTTTAAAGACAAACTTGTTGTCATTCACCCCCATACTGAAATTATGAGCACTGCATTTAAAGTGGTGTTTTAATTCTGTTCATGGCTTTATGATGAAATATTATTTACATTGAGTTTATAGATTTATGTAACATTTTTTTTTTCTAAATAATTTTTACGTTGCTAAAAATAACTATGATACAAAATCTTAAATAATAATAGCTGAAAAAAAAGAATTATACTATAAAAAATTCTTAAAAACTATTCTGTTTCTGAATCTGACTGTGTTATCAGTACATTAATTTCGCGCATTGTCTCTTCAGGCTGTACAATCCACAAAGTAGCGAAAGTGGAGTGAATTGCTCACCACCTCACGATCACTCTGTTGTCTTTAATTTAAGCGTACTGTTTTCTTCTGTAACCCTGTTTATACCACCATGTTCATTATTTTTTAAACAAATATAGAATTAAAAATTTAAAGACATGGGAATCAACCCAACAAGGTATAAGTGGACATCATAAAAGTTATAAACGTAACAATAGAATAATAGTGCCTTCTTAATTTAAAATATTTTTTTTAGGAATATGCTCAAAACGTCGAAAACAATATCAAGTTTGTTATGTTTTTTTTTATTTGCGTTGACAGCAAGTTCCATCAGATTCTTTCAGATTTGTTCACCGCAACCTAATTTGCAATTAAGGTAGTTTTTTGGAAATCACCAATAAGCGTTTTTCCATTTTTTTTTCTAAGTAAAAAGCAGTTTGGTGGATTTTGCTGCAAAAATTAATCAACTCTAAGTTACATGAATAAACGTCAATTTATCCCAAAAAGAAATCAATTGAATAATCAGGTCACGAGAAATTGTGCTGAAAAAAATCGCTTATATACATACACACTCACAAATTAATACATACCTAATTTGTTTTTAAAAGAGTCTAGAATTACTCAGAATACCTCAATACGTAAAAACTTTACAAGGAACCTGATATCAAAAAGTTGGGTCGTTTTCTTTATCTTCCTTAATAATTTATAGAAGTTAATAAAATAAATAAGTTATCAACAAAGTTCAAGATTAAAACACTATATGTATGAACTATTTGTTTGTCAAATTTTAATAATTCTAATTTCCAAAACCTGTGTAAACTTCACTGTTTTGAAGAAACTTACCAGTGATTCGACAGTGTTTATTTACAAAAAAAAATACTTTTGGAAGATCTAAATGGTAAATTGACGCGTATTCCAAAAAAAGACAAGATAATAAAAAGTGTAAGTCAATGTCGTGAAGTTGTCAATGCTGATATATTTATAAATCAATATGCTTGCAGTTAGCAAAATTTTTTGTTATAGTTATATAAAGACTATATAGTTATATAAATAGTTATTACTGGATCTACACAAGAAATATAAATTTTATATTAAGTAGGGAGCATATGATAGTGATATTGTAGATATCCTTGAAGTTATTCAGATATCTTTACAAAAATGGCCAAAATCTCTCAAGATCATTACGCATATCTGAGGTAAAAAACCGAGCGGCTTTCATTTCATAAGGACGTTCATATTAACTTAGAGAGGTAAATATGCACGCAATTTTCATCCATTCCATTCTTAATGACTTTCACTGACACGGCGCAAAACCCCTCATTTTACACTTTGACGCGTTCACTTACGCCTATTTCTGTAGCGATGACATTTTCCAATGGAAGTGTAAACGAAATGAACTTTTAACGTCAATCTTCTTCCTTTACAATAAAGTTTAATATTAAAGGAACTCTTGGCCTCAGGAGGGTGACTTTTGTCTATTCTCATTCTTCAAGGATAAGGATTGTCTTAGCGTAATACGACCTATAAAATGGCTTGTTTTTGCAAAATGAAACCTTGTTGCAATGCAGTAACATTTAAAATACCTTGGAAATAAGAGATGACGTATAAAGAACATTTCGCGGAAGTTTTTTGCTGTTGGATCGTTTTGTCTATTGGTAATACGAGACTCGGTTCGCACCTCTGAACAACGCAGCCTTCTGTTTTTTCTCTTTTGTAAAAAAACAAACAATGTGTGCCAACACGTGTGAATATTAATTGTAGTGTCATAATTAAATAAAACTTTGGTTTAGTTCGTATCTCGCTGCATCTTGTCTGGTAGCTTCTTCTGTAAACAATTTCAGTTTACTCTACAAATTATTGTACTCGACTGACAAATTACTACACAAAACTTTAACTCTTGTTACCATTTGTATGATCACTTAGTAAGTTGGATGTGCTTTCATTCCTTCAGGTGTATGCCGTAAAATAATAATGAAACTAGGTAGAAATACCTTCCGGTGACCAATACTTAACGAGCGACCGGCGCATGCCAGACATGCCGCGTCCAACCCTGAAATATGGAAACACCTTCAATATGGCCTGAACTCAGACTACTGGCTTATTATAGAACATTCTAAAACTTTAAGCCATAATTAAACAGAAGCATTTAAATTACTAATAATGTTGGAGAAAATTATTCACTATTTAAATTGAAGAGAGAAAAATATTTTTGAAAGAAATTATTTTATTAACTAAATTTGAACGTTGTATTTTAAATTTGTCGAATATAACAAAAATATTTAGCAAAAATATTCCTTGGATATATATGGTATGGTTGAGCCTTTTATAATTTTTGCAATAAGAGTGAAATACATTTCTATTAAATTTATTATTCTGTTTGAATTTGTTCAAAATTATTTATAAATCACGACAGATATCCAAATCAAAAAGGAAAAATGATTTTGCCGCATGGCCATTTATCCCGCAGTAGAATGGTAACAGGGGTAAAGCCTCAGGACACTTCTGTCACGTGGAGGGATTTCCCTCTCAGTGGCCATATTTTTTCATACGCTTTCACACCGTAGAAATAACCACAATGTGCGGGGTTGGCTCAATAAGAAAACTTTGCTTCAAAACACTCGTTTAAACTTCTCAATATATTCTTGCAAAAGTTTGAGTGTAATAGAATCTGTTATAATACGATAACTTATTTCGTGTGTCGACTCCGAATATGAAGGAGATGAAGATCTTATAGATATTACATTATTTTAGTGTCTTTTAACATTTTAATAGATTTTTAGTAAATTAAACTTGAGGCAAACAGTGATTGGATAATCATCAAATATCATCATCAAGTATTTGAAATAAATTAGCATTTACATAGACGATAATATATAAATAGCATCGCTTATAAAATTAAAATTAAATAACTATATGATTTAGTTTCTAGAAAATTCTGGTGAAAGACTAAAGATTTCCTAACTCATAACGTTGAAGTAGTATTATATAATAACGTTTGATGGCTGTAACCATTTGTACATTCACGTGTAAAGTTAAATACATTTCTTTTATGAAAATGATATTTACTTTAAGCCTATTATTTGCAGGAAAATTTTCTGCCACGGTCTCAGAAAAGCTGACGAGATACATGTGCGTAAACTGTGAAATAAGGTTGAGAAAGAAAATGTTAAATTACTCTAATACAATTGATATATGATATAATATTTATATAATTATTATATACGAGATATATATCTTCTTAGTAATGCTAAGATACTGTTATTCTTAAAACAAACAAATAATTTTACAGTATATTAATAGATAAGCAAGGATTATTCAAACCAAGTGAAAACAGTCGGTTCCTCACCAAGCAATCAATAGAACGGCATACCAACCGTCTGCATATTCAGATGGCTATCGTTATGCCAATAATTCCTATGTCTATAGAAATTGAAACACCATAAAATTACAGGAATCCGGATAATGGCGGTGTTCGTGTCAATGTATTGAATTTCAAAGATGATTAATGAGATTACACGGATTTTCGGGCTGGCTCTTGTATTTGTAATAGTCACAATAGGTATAATAAATCCTAAATATAATATTTATTGTTATTGGTTGTATTGTTCTATATTTGGGAGGACATTGGAGCTGAATAGTCGATTATAACATGATAGGTAATAGAGTTTGGTTTTGAGTGTCTTATTAAAGTAAGTTCTGTGTTTTAGTGCTTTTTAAATACTTTTCTCATAATTTTATAAATTAATACTCATAATTTTTGTAATAAAATATTTTAAACCTCGATTTACGCTATTATATTTTAAATATTACAAAGAAATAATTATTTATTCGTTTCGAATTTTAGTATTATTAACTAATATGAGCCTAGATGTCCCCACAGATTAAGAGCACAATAATAAGTTCTGTGTTGGTGTTATCACACTAATGGGTTTGAGGTTCCACATTTAGAATTCATCCATTTCTTTCGTTCTCTAGGGTTTTTATTATTTTTTCAAACCTGTTTATATATGTCTATAAAGGTATTTGAAACAAATTTAAAGCACGAGAAGATTTACATTAATAAACTTTAGACTGATTTTAAAGTTATTGTTATCTATACTAATAATATGAAGCTGAAGAGTTTGTTTATTTGTATGGTTGATCTCGCAATTGTCGAAATTATCGGATGGAATTGAAAAATTCTTTCTTTTATATTAATTATCTTAGACAGGTTCAAAGGTTATTAGATATATATAGATAACATGACAAAGAGTCTCTTTGTTATAACTTATATTAAATAAAATTGATCGTTGGCAGATGGAACCGCGAGACACAGCTAGTTATATTATTTTGTGAATCTCAGCAAGATATTATCTTTAATAACTGAGGTTTTATAGTGATTGGATCACTTTTGTTAATAAAATACAATCAAATGATTATATTTTTTTATAATAAGGCGAAACAAAATATAAAAATAAGTAAATTTTCTTTCTATAAATTAGACAGCAGCTCAAGAATATTGCAAAAGTGCAAACCAATTAATTTTATAACGTTACGTTTTCAAAACATTCAAACCTCTAAAGATGTTTAAATTTTTCTTGAATTGAAAGAGCTACTTAGATGCTCAAGATCGTTCAAAAAAAAGTATTTTTATATTTCCTTTAAATTTCGTATCTTAGTACCACTTATGTTTGTTATTTTATTTAGATTTTTCGACTTCAGATTTATAAGAAAATTTTAATTTTATCAAGTTTGTAAGGTCTGTAAAGATTTGGTAAATAATTATTATGGCGTAAAAGAGGTTGTTCAATACACAATGTAAATTACTACTCAGACTTCAAGTTTATTATATATTTCTTTAGTTATCTTTTCCACTTCGAATCAATATCTTTTACTTGTAGACGTCAATTAGAGGTGTCAGGGCCTATTTTGGCCCTATTCAGTTTTAATTTATGGTAAATATAGATTGTATTTTTTTGTATAATAGAATGTATAATTTTTGTTATTATAAATTGCCAGTCTTTTCTTTTACTCTATATATTACTCATTTGCTCATATTTATATAAGAGAGTAAAGATTTTTACTGTATCAAAAGTGATATCTTCCAATTAATTTTTTAAAGTAATTTCATTAATCAAATCTAAAAAATCTTGGTCCTTTTATAAATGGCTTATATGAGACTATAACGGTTGACTTCTATAAATGTAAGTCTCAATTGTATGAAGTTCTCCAAAAAAATACCAAAAGATATACTCCTACAACTATTAAATATGGAACACGTTGTCTAGTCAATGTAAACATAAAATATGTTGATAAAATTCTTATTGAAAATGAAGTAATCAAACAAGTTAACAGCGAACGTCTAGTCCAAAAAATCTAATATTATAATATTGTGCCATTCAAAGGAACTGCTAAAAAAGAATAATACTCCGGAGTACTTTATGGACTTAAGAGTCGTATTTTTAAGGCGACGAAACGTGACCGGCATTGTCAAAGATCCATTGTTCGGTTTCAACCATTTCCAGAGGTTCCTAAGTTTTCCAACATAATAGCGAATTCACTTATTTGAGTTACGACTATGTAATAAATTCAGATGCAGCTCGTAAAAGAGATAGACGCAAGCGTTCTGTATTGATTAGGTTTTAGGAACAAAACGACACGACGCAAAGGGTCAAACTGGAAACCGTTTTTGTAATTAATTTCCGTTTTATAACGCAAAATGACTCGAATCTCGCAGCAATATTATATTTTAAAACATATAAAGGGTCGTAAAGAGACCGAAATGGTCTGTAATACTGTCAAGTTAAGTTAACAGTTCAGTATGGCGTATACATGTAAGATAAATAAAACATTAATTTAATTATATATTTTTTTCTAATGCGGACTAGTTAATAAAATAGCCATGGAATAGTATAAAGAATGAATTCTTATAAATTGTTTATTTGGCGTAAAACATAAATAAATATTTTATTTATTTCAGACTAACTGTTACTGGCGGTTCCACTTGCAAACGAAGAATTTAATTAGCTATTAAAATAACTTATGTTTTCGAAAAATTATGTTGTCGAAAAATATAATATATAACTTATAATTTAAATAACTTATAATATATGTAATATAAATCTAAAGTTATTGACTGAGCATTAATAAGATTGCAAAACTTTGAGCATACATTGAGACGTAGGTTTTCATATTATGTCGTTAGTCTCTAGAGGGCGCTACGGTATCATAGCCTACTAATAAGATCGTAATTTATAATATCTACTCTAGACGAAAATTCTGCTAAATTATTAACTTTTAGAATATCTAGTAACTTTGAAATGTGTTGAATATAATTGAAATTTATGATTAACATTGGAGTCATAAAGACTAAGCTTATTTATGAAGACTAAATTAAGTTATATCTCAACTTGTATTTTAACGTATCAAATCTTTGATATATTAATTTGTGGCTTCTAATGCATTGGGATTCTAGAAATTCACGTATTTTAAGTCCTCCAGTTTATCAGATACGTTCATTACTTTTTTTTTATATGTAATCTTTGGAGGTTCAAAGGACCCACTTCCGATTACCGGAGGAGGTCCAAATTGTTACTATTCATCTTCTCTCATTAAGAGCTTTCGATAAAGGTATTGCACGCGTTGCAATGATGTTTCGTTGAGTTTCGGTGACGCGATACCACAGACAAACAAACTAACAAAATGACAGAATAGGGAGATTATATAATTTTAATACGTAAAGTTTTTAACGCTACTTACATCCATATTGTAATTTTTTAAGTTGCAATTATAATATAGTCATTGAATAGAAAGAAAAGACTAACGAAACACTTTTAAGTGCTTTATCGAGTATCAGAACAAGACGCTTGGCTCTGTGATCCGCTGCGAGTGGACCGCAAACTAATCTCCATTTTAATTTAAGCAGCGTATTCACAAGCGAGAAAAATAAAACTTGAATTATATTTTCAAATTAATATTCTGTTTAATAATTTTATTTCTGAATTTATGTTATATTATTAGTTATGAAATTAGAGCATAAAGTTTAAAATATATAATATAAAATGCAAATAAAGCTTATTATTAAGCCTTAAATTAAACGCAATAAACAATAATAAAAATACACATTTTTATTAAAGGGACTTCTTTTTTTTTTATAAGATTAAAATAAAGTTACAAATACTATACAGATAAATAGAAAATATTAAAAAAGTATACTGTGTTAGAAAGCAGCGGTACTTTGAAAATAATATTTTTTACGTCAAAAAAGAAATAGTAGACCTAAAAAGACAAAGTCTTAGTCAGAGGCAGATAAAGTTCGATGCACCGTCATCCAACCACAAGGATGGCTAATCTCTGTTTGATTTTAATTAATACTCGCCTTCCCGTTCACACAGCTATGCCTATTTTATTTTATAGATTTATATTGATAAAATATTGACTAAGTTATCTAGTAGATTTGCTATTTTTTATATTAATATTAAAATGTACATTTCGTTTATTTCTTTGGTATATAATTAATAATTGAGCGAAGCGCTCTACTGGAGAGAATTTGCGTTGGTTTTACAAAGTTGGCATTAAAACGGCTTAACGGTTTGGTGTGATGGTTTATAAAAAAAAATTTTAAAAAAATTCATTCTCGTTGAGGAATAATGTCCAAAAAATATCACTCCCATAGACTTCAATGTAAAAAAATTAGCGCAAGTGTAAGGTCTACAATTACGAAGTCCCACACCAAGACGAAGCCTTGAGCTTGGCTCGCTTCGCTCAACATGCAAACGGCATCCGAGATTTCGCGATCGCAGCGAGTCGAAATTGAGGGTCTGGTGCCGTTCCTAGTATATCAAATATAAATAGCTATCCCGTATTTAATAATTAAAATTGTCACATACTTTGTATGTAATGCAACATTTCAACTGAATGTAAGTAAATACTTGTTTTCGGTCACATTTATTTGAACCACAAAATTAAATATCACGGGATTATAAATTATTAATTATGCCCACAATTATAAAATTAATTAAACTGGAATCTCATCAGTGTCGAATTGAACTCACTGATTTAGTACATGTTATTTGTTATGAAACAAACAAAATGTTTCAGAGTGCTGTTTTCGGGATGCTGACAGAACGTAGTCTTAATTGAGATAATACAAACAAGACTTTACATCAGTGGGTGGTACTGATAACTGAGTTGCAATGCTGTTATGTATTTGCATAAGCGGGTTTTATTTTGTTGTCTATGCAATTTAATTATTCTGACATTGCGAAATAGGAAGCCTTTTATTTGTATTTTATTAGCTTTAAGCGGTATAAAATAATTAACGATGATAAAACACCAACAAACAGTTATTTAGGCAGCGTACATCATCACAAATTTTATTTTACAATATATTTTTATTTATCAAACTTTCCTATAAACTATTAACTTTACATTTCAATAAAACTATTTTACGGATAAAACTCGCGTTTATTATTACATTTTTAAACTTAACCCGACGTTTCGAATGCTTTGCAGCAAACTTGTTCGCGGTAAGATGAGATGATGGTGTAGTTTTATTGAAATGTGAAGTACTCGTGTAAATCTTAGAAAACACTATTAACTTTATATAGTATATTAATAGCCTAATAGATTGTTAAAAGTACAACATAAATATAACAAGAAAGTGTGTACTAAGCAAGTTAAACACATGGTAAGTTCGATGAGTATTATTACGGTCTTGGCACTTCGAGTACATTAGTCGGGTATCATTCGCAAGATCCGACTTCAAACGGTCTATTACAAGTTTTCTTATTAGAAGTTGCCCCATTACAACGTACTCAATGTTGATGAAAAAAATCAGAGATACATTACTTAAGATAATGTTAAAAGAATTTTGAGTGTTATTTTTATAATTTATATTAGTTTTTCCCAGCTTGAAACAGTCAAGTAACTCTTAATAAAATTTAAAAAAAATTAGCTTTGTTTTACCTTATAATGTTTTAGCATATTTATTAATATAATGTTATTAAAAAAACAAACAGCGGAACAGCCAAGGAGTTAATTTGTTCATTGATAATAATTTTTAATTTTTTTAATTTTGCCAAGAGTGTAATTTTAAACTTCTAGAGCGTTATTTTATTTCGTTTAAATTTTAATTGTCCGTATTGTCGCAATGATCTTCAAAAAATATAAAAGAATCAAATACCAAAATATTTAATAAACAGAATGATTCATTTCATATAGAAAAACTCGAGTACTTTTTAAAGTCTCCAAAATTATATTAGCAATTTAATTTTACTTCCAACTTTCAGAGCACAAAATTAAATACGAGTTTAAATACGTTTCATTTTAGAGGGAGTGCAATATTTTCGCATTTTTAGCAGAATAGCTCTGAAATCTATTCATCTAGCCGGTGTCTGGACAGTTAATTGAAATCAAACACTAGGTGCGGAATACTGATAGCTCAGTTCTTTATTTTATGTAATAAATGGCATTCATTAAACAAATTTTTATAACAAGTAATAGATCAGTATATTGTTAAATAATTAACATTATAATATTTATATATAGAATATAATATTGTTTAACAAAATCATAAAATCAATGTTTTCCACCGGCCCCATGGGTCTATGTTTATCAAAACACTTACGTCCGCTGACTGACCCCTTCACTTGTTAATAATTCTGTTAATAAATTTTTTGTGTTTGTTATTAAAATATTTGTATTTAATTATTTTTTCAGTATATACATGAACCGATTTTCTAATAAACATATGTTGCTAATAAAGCATGGCTAGTTTTAAAGTTTAAGTAATATTTTGCAAGTGTAATTTTTATATTAATTTAACACATAAAACCTTATACTCATATAGTTCGATAGTACTTAGTAGGAAATATATTTTTCTTTACAGAGAGATCTGATTTAAATACAAATTGAAAGGTCTACCCAACTCTTATTAAGTTGCTAAACAAACACCAGACGATTTAATTAAATATGTGAACGCCGGGAATAGATAACCGTAACAAGGGAGTGCGATAACGTACCTTTCTATAAACAACCAGATATTTTAATGACAAATTAAAAGTGGTCATTCGGGCCCAAACGTATCTCGATGTTCTCGAATTAGCCATCAGGATAGAGTGCGACAAAGAGCTCGGGGCTTATCTGTCGGATTTAGATGAACTCAACCCTCGACGATACAAAATAATAGCGGGCTCGATAGCGTCATTGTTTGAGCATGAAATTAAAATTGAACCAGTTCACACGTGCGCGTGGCTGAGATAAGGGGTTGTATATCGATTCGAGCTGCGATGTTAGCGATACGATGATTTACTTAAAGGGGTTTGCTCATTTCTTTATTTGCACTGTTTGGTAGTTTTGTTTAACAGTACGGACGTGTTGTTATTGATTCTTATATATATTTTTTGAATATTTATTGTGGAAAATTATTTTAAAAAATGCTTATCAATAAATGATTGTAACTCGAATATTCAAAACTATTTTAGATTAGAAAAAATTGTACTTAGATATCTTCTTAGAAACCTCAACCCTAATAGTACTTTTTAAATGAAAGATTATTATAATAATGATAGCATGTAAACTACACAACAGGTCAATATGAATCTGTTAACTTCTCCCTCAATATTAGAACTATAAACCCGTTTATCCCTGAGGCCGCTAAGCTTTAGGCTCGTTGTCGATTATTTAGCGATTATCAAAATGTGCGGGCTGCAATTTAATTTATCTACACTCCGGTATTGAATATCCCCGATAGGTACTCCGTATTGCCTATATTTGCACTACCCTCTGGATATTAGATACTGGTAACGTTTTAATTAAGTGATTGCGTCCGATCATAAACAAATTCACCAATGTTTGATCCAACTAAATTATATTTGGATGTTTGTGGTCGTTATTAAACAACGCAATTTAATGCAATTTAATGTTAAAATAATAAGTTATTTCTGAACAACTTTCATTTTTAATTAATATTGTTAAGTAAATATACATATATATATTTTATTACCTCGAAAGAATAATCAACTGTCATCAGCAAAATGAAGTAATTTTCGTGATGTATTTTACACTCATACAATCCCTCCTCTTGCGTTAATAATATAAATCTATACAAGTTTATATTTACACTATTAGGTAGTTTTATAATGTAATTCATTAAAAAAAATATGTGTTGTATATTATAAGTTTCTTTAAACATATCTTTTTTGGTGTGAACGTTGGGTTTTTGCTATTTTTGTGAATTATTTGCATATTATTGGAATTTCTTAAATATATACTTTATAAAATTGAATATACAATTCGCAAACCAACAAAGCTATGTCATCATATAATTTGATGATATAAAGATATAGTGAAAATTATTCAAGTCTTGACACTACAAACTATATGATAATAAAATAACTATCAAATATCTTATATCGTTGTTTCTTTAACAAGCCTAATAGTCGCATGTGAAAAGACCATAAACACAGGCAGTGAAGCTAATAAGAAAACTTATGCATTACAGACAATATACTAACCGAAATGGGTATTTAAGTTCCGAAGTTTTACCACTTTTAATCACGTTAGTTTTTAGTTGGTTATAAATATAATAACTTTTCCTATCTTTAATAACCTGAACTAAGACGCCAGGAAATGTTATTTTCATTTTGTTTTTAATGTTATAGGATATTTTTTATAGTTATTACGTCATTCAAAATCTAGTTTTCGTTATTTTAGAATTAAGGGTAATAAAATAGTAAATTAAAATTAAAAATTGAAAGTAAGTTTTTTTACAGATTATTTTTTTATCGTCAAAGCTACCAACTCGGAAAATTTTGACACAGATCTGAGAGGAGCTGGTGAAAAAAACTCAAGGCCTTGTCTTTTATATATTTTTTTGAACGTGCTTAACGCCTGAATAACATTTATATTAGTACGATTCCTTCATACCCAGGGCGCATCAGCATGTAAATTTTCGGAAAAATATATTATCCACAAGAAAGTGTTCCTTCTTTATTAAAAATATACATTTTTTCTAAAATGTATATTTTTTAAATTTTTTAAATAAATGAAATGTTAAAAGGTAAAACTTGAAAATTCTAGGGAAGTCTTTTGCCCCATAAAAGAATAACAAAAACAAGTATAAAGTAATAATTATCATGAACCTGGTACAAATGTCACTTAATCGGTATTGACAATTTGTTACCCTGACTCTTAATGCAGTCTTGAAAACAAGTGCATCAAAGCGAGGTATAGCCATCATTAGCAACACGCTATTTAGCAGTTAGCTCTGACGATTTATCAATACCACATTTATTTCTGTTAATCGTGTTCAGCAATATCTGAACACGATTAAAGCTATAAAAATTATTCAATTGTTATTGATATGTATTCAAAACTATAATAATTATAGTTCTTTGAAATTTTTTCTGTTATTATACATGATGACTTTTTGATTAGTTATTTTATTGTTGGTATACTTAATTTATTTTGTTATAATTGGTATAATTAAAGTTATTATAACATCGTTATGGAATAATACTATCTAAAATCAATAATAATCAAATAATTCTGAAATATATTTTCGTTTCGAATGCCTTTTCGGTTATTTCCAGCCAGACTATCAAAGGTATTGGATGTGTTAAAATAAATCCACATTTAGCAGAAGCTTCATAGGTATGGTTCACAGCTTCATATGACCGGCCGCCATATTTAACTGTTATCAGCTCAGCGCGTATTCATCGCCAATGATTTACTTACGGCTTATCCTACCACCCTGACTTATGGACAGTGGTGCGGAGTTCTGTATTTATTGATTTTGCTTCTTTTGTTGATATAATTACTAATTAATTAGTAATGTACCTTTGACTTAAATTGATATTATTAATGTTACAATTAATTCACGTAAACATGATAGGGTTATTAGTATTTTATAATGAATAAAAATTATAGTTTTTATAAAAGCGTAACATACATTTTCAAATGAGGTAAAATTTTAAATTTGATTTGAAATAGATTTGAAATATCATATATATTTTTTATATAGTTATATTAATTAGTATTTGCATATTTATTGCATATATTTTATTATGATTCTTTAAAAAAATATATATTATGACCCTTATGTATATTCATATATTGTTAACATCCAACAAGATGTTTCAGAGTTTAGCGCCTTTCAAACGAAATGAAAATAAAATTTTTGTTTTGATTACAGATTGTTGTAGAATTTATAAATAAAATAGATTTATAAAATAGTGTGTATGTTCTAACAATAAAAAATTATTATAATTACTATTTAGCTAATTTATTAGTGTGTGAAATAGAACTATTTTTACGAATTATAACTCGCGTATAATTTGGTTACATTTTAATTTTAACCCGACATTTCGAATGCTTGGTAGCAATCGTGTTCACGGGTAGACGAGATGTAACCACTTACAAAAAATATTTTTATTTATTGTAAGTGGATTTATTTTTGTGCTAAATTTGGTACATAAAAGGTTCAATAATTTGACATATTGATGCATTGAAAAATAAAACTTTCATGAAAGTGTGGTGAAGAGCTCACGCAGATAATTGCACTCACAAAAGAATGTGCATTTTGATCTGTTTTTTTTTGGGAGCGTGAGCGTTCAGACAGATTTGCGATAATGGAATGTACGTAAGCAACTGCCGGAAATGATAGAACCATTTACATAATACACATTTCTGTCGTTTTATTTAGTGAGACTTAAAATGTATTTAAAATTTGTTTTCATGGCTTTTGCAGTTTGTATCATAGTATGAGATTTAATGTACTTAAATATGTTCAAAATTAAATTAATAAAATAATTCTTATAGATTGGACGATTTGACTGAGTGGTAACATATAACATATGTTACAAAATAAATGATATTAACAAACACGAATGGATTGATATTTTTAAGCATAATATAATTAGTTTTAAGTAACATAATTATAATTTAATAAGAAAAGACGTCTTCATGATAATTATAATATAGATAAAAGATATGAATATCTCGTCGCAGTCAAAGTGGACTTCAGATAGCTCAGCATTGATTCCGATGATTCAGTCCCTGGTCGTTATCATTACCGCTGGCATCCATTAATCACGTTGGTATTCCTGTGGAGGCTTCATCACTCTCCCCTGCTAGTGATGAGCGCCCGTTAAACTCAAAATACCTCTTTATTATTATTTGTGAATATTTTTTATGCTTATAAAATTTTTCCATTTAGAAACATTTCCGTATATGAGATTTTTATTTGTTATCAACTTTTTTTATATATATAAAATATTCCATATCTCAATGATAAACAACACAATTGCTTATAAATTTAACAAAATATATATTAAGTATTTTAAACTAAGTGATTTTTGTAACAAAACAGTTACTTTTATTCGATATATATTTTTTTTTAAATTTATGTTAGGTTTTTAAATAATAATAACAAATAGAAGAATATTACATTACTCTAGCTGTCAAAAGAGACAACAAAACAAATTATAAAACAGAATAACATCTAAATCAGATTGTATGTGCGTTGAATTTAAATACATGAGATAAATCAGTTGTAATCGACTGACTCTCATCACTACCAAGTACCTGGAGTCGCTCGTGCATTCACCCTTCCCTTATCAGTTTTGATATAGAGTCGCGAAAACACGGAGTTAGATAGGACGGGAAATGACACGTATATTTTCAAGTTTATATTTTACTTAATGTAGAGTTTTACGCTCTATTGTGACTCGTTGGTATATTTTTATACAGAAATTTCATATATATAAAGTATAAGAGAGTGTTTTTACGTAAAGGACATAATATATTTTACTATTAAGTAATAATTTATTCAACAGAACATTTGTTATATTAATTTTAAATGAAATTATATAAGATTAATTTTAATACACTTAACTTAGAATGCAGTTAGGATACTTATAAGTTATATATACGTATTCATAACACAACGTTGAGTATATCCGTTTGTTTACCATCCGTCTATTCAACTAATGCTCTCCAAAGCATTGATATTCAGAATTCGATTCGCGATGAGCTCAGTTATTAAATCAGTTGGATAAACACCAGACACCTGTGTTTCATATGCATATGCATGAAAATCATTTGCATATTATAATATGATAAGTTTATGTCATGTGTCATAGTGGTATTAACAGTTTGTTTGAACTTAATCGATTTTGATTTCATTATATGCGATCATATTACGATTTCAAATTTAATGCATTTATTTAATGGTATTTAATTTTAATAAAGCTATAAAAGTAATAATAACACTTGGTTTAATAGTGTATATTTTTGATAATTTACGAGTTTTCAATCTTTTTTTAAAATTTAAAATTTTTATATGCCCGTATTTTTATTTGTCAAAATTTAAAAGTAACATTTATGATATGTTTCTTAATCAAATTAATAAGATATAATATATTATTTGAATCTCAATATGTTAATTAAATCATGTTTTAAATGTTGGTTAATTACTGGTTATAGGTATATCTGGTTTAGACACAAGAGAGACCGATCAGCCTACGCCGCAAGTACCCACATGCGGTGACCTTACACCACTTCACACCACGAGTAGGTGCTTTGTCACTTCATTAGCATGTTTAACGAAGTATTGGAGCTTAAACCCAAGTTATGAATAATACAAACCTGATGATAATCGACCACTACTATATTTTATTACTGAATATCGTATAAACATTAAAAACCAATTTAAATAACAACACACGATATATAGAGCTGGTATGAATTAATTATTAAACGCATTATAATATAATTCATGTCCCAGTAAATTATCTTAATCAGAATCTGATAAAGACAATCAAGTAATCGTGTATAAATGACAGAGGCTTTGGATATCAGGCATGAACAGTTCGATTTCATGTAATTGAGTAAAGCCAATTGATTGGACATATGTCCCTGATACATGATGATGCAATAATTAAAACGATTCTGTTAAAATTAATAAAATACAAGTAAAATTTAAGTAAGTCGTGAATAATCAAAATATCACGAAGTACGCGTACTTATAATATCTTTTCCGATAGAAATCATATGGAATTAATATGTTAAGAGTATTTTAGAATACATTTTGAAAAAAGGATGTAACAATATTATGTACTAGCTTTTTTCGCTATGCTGTTCGTGTGCAAAGGGATATTGATAAATAATTACAAATTGAATTCTTAAAGGACAGCAATAGCTGAAATGTCCTAATACTTTGATACATATTTGTTACAAGAAAATGTTTCCAATACTGTTCGTAATTATTGTGATTTTACACAGCTATTAACTATCCTTAATATAAAGTTTATAAAAATATATCTTCAAATCCGTCTCGTATGATATTAGCGCGTTCAGACGCTAACCAAATATTTGTTTGTTTTAGAATATTATTAGTATATATATTAAATATTTAAGTAAGATTAACAATAATACAATTCCAAAGTGAAGTGCCAAAAGTTATTTTATATATTGAAAGTCAAATATAAATATCGAGTTCACTTACAAAATTATTTTCTTCTCGAAGGTAGACGAAATTTCTGTCGAATCTAAGTTATATAATAAGTCTAAATAAAATGTGAGTAGATTTTCCTCGCAGCAAAAGTTAGATAGCGTACGATTTATATTCCGTTAAAGATTTTTAGTAAGTGTTACCTTAAAATATTGCTTATAACTTTAAACATATTAGTTCTTATATTTATATTATCTAAATATTATCTTTTTATAAAAGATATAATCTCACTGTCATTCACATCTCCCACGTTTCTTAGTGGAACATTTCGGTATTTTTGAAAGTAATCCAGGTAGTAGGTACTTCCATCGTAATAACTCACGGTAAGACACTGTATTTTTATTTTTTATGAGGAAAGTTATTAAAACTCGCTAATTATTTAGCAGCTTAATCTTCAGTAGCTGAGAGGATATAAAATCTTTTTCGTGTTATGAAAGTAAG
This sequence comes from Mechanitis mazaeus, assembly GCA_959347395.1. Lineage (NCBI taxonomy): Eukaryota > Metazoa > Arthropoda > Insecta > Lepidoptera > Nymphalidae > Mechanitis > Mechanitis mazaeus. Next base: position 10,197,914 of record OY365747.1, read on the forward strand.
AACAGGATTTTGGCAGAGAGATAAACTCTACGGTCTTATTTACGTCTTGTCATACTAGAAAATGAAAGCAAATTTGACTGCTTTTTCCGGGTGTTATGACATCCTAGCAATATCCGCATTTTCTAAATTAATGATAATAACAAAAACTTTTTCGCCATTTTTAATATTTATGAAAATTTAAGTGGCATAGAAACTTCAATAGCAAATTTAATAGTTGTTAACTTGCAGATGGTTTCTTGCTAATCATTTCCTTTAAAGATTTCATTTTTTACACTATCTTTTGCTGAGCGAGTCCATGTTGAACTCAATATTTTACATATATCGCCCTTCTATCTCATATTCAGTCTACTTGGTTCCTTTATCTGTTTCATCGGTACCATTATATTAATATGTCCATTTCTTCATCCTTTCTCACCCCCACTCTAGTATTTTGAAGGCTCTTAATCCTTGAAATTTGGTTTTTGTGTCTTTTATTTCTAACCACTATTTTTATAGGAGTTAATCGTACTCCACTACATTCCGTTTCGATTCTCAAATCTTTATAATGTTTACAAAATGCAGATGTTTAATATCCGTATAATAAAGTAGGCTGCTTACTCATACTTTACATTGTACTAACATTGATTAGTAATTTAGTCCATTATATCTGATATTTTGTAATGATTGTCTATCAGTTCCCACTGAAAATATATAGAGTACATTGAATCAACTGCTACATATTAAATAATATTTACATTGTGTAGACCCGACCTGATACTGCAACCTAGTTAAGACCAGTGGAGTGAAATGATCTATATAATAACAGTGTTTGCTCTTAGGACAACGATACACGTACCATCACCTATAATAATATGGGTGCGGTGACCGATAACATCTTTTAGTGGGGTGTACACACGCCGCGTAGAATCGATACCGCGTGTTATGAATATTTGAATACTTGCTGTCCGCTTCAAAATTATAAATTGATTGGCGCTAGCAATTATTCTGAACTGTATCAATACACTTACATAAAGAAATAATGATACTTCTCCACCAGAACTATTGAACAAACGTATCTTGCTTTTCAAGATATGTTTTTTCAATAGTTTTGGTTGAAGAGTGTTAAGATTTATAAACTCAGGGATAATATATAAGATATAATATAACTGGCTCTAGGTAGTGTAGTGACATAAATTATCAACGTCTGTCCGAGCCTTGGCGTTATACTCAGCTAATTGAAATAGTTTTGTGTGTCCGTCCCCTCTAATAACGAATGATTGTTACCGAACTTAGAAATACTTTTCTTATTTTAATAACAGACCTTGTATTATATATTTTTAAAGATATATAATGATACATTATAACCATAGGGGACAAGTGAGCTTGTCTGCTTCGATATTTCCATCTACAATGTGGGTATCTTCAAGAGAAGAGTGAATAGGTTGCTAAGTTAATGCGCTCTACCACCTATAACTACATTTCCACTTAACATCAGGTAGAATATAGTCAAGCATTCACTAAGGTTGTGTAAAAAGAGAAGTGTTATTATTTAAAAAACACACATTTTGTTATGTTATGGAAATAGCAAAATATCTTGAACATTTGATCAGCGCACGCTTGGACGCAAAACAAAGCGCTCTCGCGTCGTTTACGCGCGCACGCAGTTCTAAATTACTCGACAATTCGAATGGAAAATGAAATGCCTGTTTACAAACCATTAAGCAATTTGAATTTAACACTCGTCCCTTCATTTTCCTGAAGCCGCAAAATTTGTGATTGTACAAGTTTGAGAAATGGTTGTGTCAGCAGGTGATGTACGCAACTGTGAAATGAGGCAATACATGATAATAACAATATTATTTATTGTTTTAATATACAATTTAATATTCAATTTATATTTATAATCCACAAAATGACTTCGTAATCTATAATAAAAAGCCATTCAATTCGTCGACATCAAAGAGAATATATAATTTTGGAAAATAAATGAAGAGATTTAAACAGCATGTGAATTAATTTATATGTAGGGAATATTTTAAAATATAAATCCGTAAAAATATTAAAAGATTATTAAAAATAATATGAGTATATTATATGTTTTATTTTTATCTTTTTATATGCATCATGATTATAAATAAAAGTAAATCAGCAAACGAAATAAAATCTCTACAAAGTGGTGTGTGTGTGTGTGTGTGATTGCCAAGTTTCGATACTTCAAATTAAATATTATAGCTATCGAGTAATACTGGTTAGTAATTGGGATTTGTATTCAATTTTTTGAGAAAATACGAAATGAGGGATTTTGTTTTTTTTTTATTTAAGAGTACTTATTTACCGTATTACTTTATCTTTTCGGGGTTTGAAGGTTAGAGTTTTGGCAATGTTTCATGTCTGATTTTTTAAACGTATATCTTTAAAGAAGGTACTTAAAAGTATCCTAAGTTTCTCTTAAGACAGAACATATATTAAGGTATATTTTTGAGCAAAATTGACAAACAAACAGTAATTATTAATTTGTAATTAAATTTACATGAAAATAAATATTAAATATATATAAATGATTTTCTTGTAGAAGTAAGATAATTAATTTCTCAAGAGTGGTACCACATTTGCATCTATATTAAAAATCCCCACAGGTAATGATACCACTTACTATCAGGGAACCTGTATCATATGTTTCCTAAAAAAGATAAAAAAATAATAGTAGCTGGTGTATACAAACAAAGGACAGTAAAATGTAATGTTTCAGACACATTTGTGATAGGCTGTTATAGAAGTACCGACAGTAGCTATTATTTTCTTTTGAATATATAATTAAGATTTAATAACTGATTAAAGTTTTATTATTTTGTAGTATATACTTTATTTTACATTTGGTTATTATTCAATACAATAATATTGAAAAAAAAAATTGTTTATTTTTAGTTAAATAATATATTAATAAACGTAAAATAACAAAACATTACCTTAAAATTTTACAACGATGAACAACAATTTAAATAAATAACCAGCAAAAACATATGAACACTTTTATCCCCAAATTAAATCTGGCTCCAGAGGGAGCATCCATCATCGTTTTCGCGTTACAAGAGGTGTAAAAGCCAGTTTAAATATTATTACAAAAAAAACCATCAGTCAGCGTTCCGATTGGAGGTATACTCTTAATAACTCTACAACGAACCTTATTTGTTTGTAACAATATCTTTTCCGTCATTACCTATATTGTCATAGATTAACGATTGAAACAAGCTAAGCACTTTTTAATCAAACACATCGCAATCCGTCAGTGGGATGCGCTAGTGACTAAAACAAAGCGATAAATTGAGGCAGGAAACGGGAGGCGAACGCCTGCGCTCGTATTGAAAGATTTACTTCCTCTGTTTAATTGCAATAACGGCTGGGCACGTTGGTATCGTATTTTTCTTTTACACTCCACCTCTTATTGCCTTCGGGCCGTTAAATAAATTTATGATGCTCAACAAAGTTCAGCCCACCTCAACAGCCTTTGCGGCACGATGAAATTAGGTGGAAACGCGAAAGAAATAAAAAGCTCGGCTCAGGTGCGTTATAGTTGTAACCCAGTATGGGAATTAGCTCAGAACTGGCGGCGAAATGACTAGGCCGTTCGTAAAAGGTTTCTAATGCCCATGGTTTAGAAGAACCGTTGACTTGAGTATCCTTGTAAAATATAGAGAATTTTTAGAATAAAAAAAGATATATTATATGAAATATTTGAATGAAAAATTAAAGTAAAACTTCAGTTTAAAATTACTTTGCATTGTACAATATTTAATTACGGCTTCTTAACACAAACAAGAGAAAATTTAAAAACTCACATTAGCGCCCGGTCGCTTGTCTACCGCCGATCTAATCTGAAACAAGAAACAAACACGCCTAAATAACAATAAAAATGTAATAAAAACTTTTAACACGCAACCGAAATTCTATTTGGAAAATTGACCAAATTATTATTTACGGTTCCAAATTAAAACAAGGCATTATAAGACATAATATATTGTTCTAACTTCCCTCGTTAAACAGCCGATACACCATTCTGTATTAAAACTCAGAAGGCTTACCTAATTATTTAATTGCAAAAAAATAAAATAATAGGACGAAAATAAAGATATATATATATATATACATAATGTTACTATGTTTTAAAAACACTTATTTTTTAAATATATTTTCAAGTATATTTTTTTCATCCAATATGAATATATCATGATTCTTAAAACTTAGGAGTCGACATTTCAAGGCACCCAAACAACTCCAAACTAAAATGTTTTATTCAATGCTGAATAAGTATAACCAAAAACAATAAGGGAATTCGAGATTTAAAAGATTTCTAAACTCTTTTATCTGACAGAGAGATATGAAAGAATTACGCGACAGATATGAAAGAATTACGAAGAATCCTGAACACTCGTTAACTGAGTTGTCCCATGTCTCGTGAACGTGGCCAAACAAAATGTCATTTTCCCCGAAGCGTCCTCTTACGTGACCCGCCAAAGATATAACGCTTTTATGAAATTATTTAAGCCTTCATAAGAAGCTACCACAGACAAAATATATATTTATATACAATGGAAGATTTATTATTTCATTTGAAAAGTAAGACACTAACTTATGCTTTAAATTGCAGCCTTCGCCGACTCAAGACATACTAAAAAAATATGGTTTATTTAGTCATTAAAAACCACAATTCATTTAACAGTTTTAAATTTCAATGAGTTCCACAAGAAACAAAAAAGTATTTTCCCTTCAGTCATTAGATAAATAAATTTTTCAATAATTTATTAAATAAAAATAATATATCTCCTAAAATGGCTAGTTGATTGGAATACTATTTGATATAATATTTATTTATATAATCTTTGGCAAAGATTTTAAATAATTGAATTATTGTTGATGCTACAGGCTATCTCTTGAATCAAAGATAGGCCAAGACTAGTCCATATTATATATTAATAATTACTAATAAAAATAAATAAATAATCTTGATGTTAACATTTACGCTCTTAGTGATTATGACAAAACATTTCAATACTATTTTACTTAAAATTATAGTTAAAAATTCCGCATCAACTGATATACGACATGTGATCAAAAAAATTTTCATATTTTATTTTATAGTTTTTGCCTCATAACTTCTAGGGAATACTTTGGCTCGTCCTGAGTGTTAGTTTTTAAGATAAGGTATAAAATTCCACATCGATTGATATACAGAAATATATTTTTTCAAAGTATTATAACTATATAGAATTATCAGGTCCTAGATTACAATTAAATTCCCTGCTAAATGATAATGTCGTATAAATATCTGTTCCACTGGGGCGTCACAATCGGATCTGCCTCCTCTTCCGCACATAAATAATCGGACGACGTTTATTTCGTAACGGAAGTTTGATAAGAGAATAGAAATAAGTCAGTTTTCTCTTAAATAATTAATAGTCGCTAAATTTTGTAATTTCAAATAAATATCATTTTGTACCCAAAATATTATAAATGGGTCATTTTCTATTTATGACTGGGCTGTGAAATCTTCAGACAACGAAATTATTTATTATTAAGAAAAGTAATAAAAAAATAACGTTTCAGTTAGTCAAAAAAAAAAAAAACAATTCAGTACTAGTTTTTGTGAATTAGAAGTGGCAGTAGCAGGTGATAGAAACATTTGACTACACTTTGTTAAAAATAATACTTGGATAGTTTACTTAGTTTTTGGTTCTTTTCTGCACCAAATACTAAATATTGCGTAAAGAAAAGGTCTATTTCATAGTTTTTTAACATATGTTTAAGAATATAATTTACAAATTATATTATTTTGGACAAGAATCCGATAAAACTTCAAGAATACACCTCCCAGAAATACTTGGCATTAGGAATGTCTTTTATGGAAATTCGAATTGTTTCTGATCTTTCCTTATTTAATATTAGGAAATTATTACTATAGATATTTAATGAATTTATTAAAACCTTGAATAGACTGAAGAAGCTTTAAGACTCGAATCGATAATTAAAGTTGTAGAAAGTTTCAGTTCTTATAGTTTTAAGCTGCTCTAAGTTAGTGTTAACAAACGTAACAAACTAAATTATTTAACATTTATTACTTTGTAGTAAACTTTGAGCATCTGATATTAAGTACTAAATAAATATTAGCACTATCTACTAGGAACGCCACCAGAACCTCAATTTCGAATCTCTGCGATCGCGAAATCTCGGGTGCCGTTTGCATGTTGAGCGAAGCGAGCCAAGCCAAAGGGTTCGTCTTGGTGTGGGATGTCGTAATTGTAAACTTTACACTTGCGCAATTTTTTTTACATTGAAGTCTATGGGAGTGATATTTTTGGACATTATTCCTCAACAACAATGAATTTTTTGAAATTTTTTTTAACAAACCACCACACATATCAGCATGATATGTTTGCAAAATTTTAAACCGAACCGTTAAGCCGTTTTAATGCCAACTTTGTAAAACCAATGCAAAGTCTCTCCAGAAGAGCGCTCCGCTCGCTTAAAAATATATTTAAAACTAAATTGTTTTTGTATATAAACTTTGGTGATTAGTTTCGAACCCATGAAATTTAGTTAGGAACCCATTTCGGGGTCCTTATTCATGAGCTCTGAGTATGACGGGAATTCGGCGTGAACTCAGTTCACTATAAACCAGTCGAGCAAATTTCGATAGTAATAACGTGTGTATAGCTGGATAATTATATATAATAGTAAAACGAAATTAAACATAAAGATGGATACATATTTTTTTATATATAAAATGTTAATTTAAAAATTTCCTTTCCATAAACTTAGATTTCAACGAGCTATTTTATATACTCCTATATTTATTTTATCTCAAGAATAAAATAAAAAGTAGAGTTTTAAAGGAGTAATATAAAAATTTACTTATTTCCATCTCCAAGTTAATCTTGTATAATTTGCAAAAGCATCAAGGCTACGCGAGAACGCTTGTAGCGGCACCTCACAATGCTACAATCAGAGCTTATGCATAAATTTAAATTTTCAATTAAGAATACTTTGAAGGAAATTTTATTAGATATAAAGAGCAACCTTTGGTCTCCGAGACGAAATACGAAGGCATTAAAGAACAACGAACCTTGTGGAGACTCTCAGTTTATATTTATATAGGTTCTTATTGATTGACTCATTTATTAATATAAAATTCATAATTACAGTTACAATTCTAAAATGAATGTATTGTTATAATTTCGAAAAAATAAACTTAAAATTAGAGTTTAAAATGAAATAAAAAGTTTTAAAATGTTGTTAAAATTTCTTAAGTGGCATGATTGCTTGAAATGCAGTTAGTAGAGAACAATTTTAAAACTAACTTTTACTATTTGGACGTAGAGAGGTGTTTTCGTTATTGGATTTAAGAACTTGACTTTGTAATAATGTTTAGCTAAAATGTATAACTAAAAAAAACTTAACTAAAAATAAATGTAGAGAAGCTAATTTAAATAATTCTTTGCAATAAGACTAAATATCGTGGTGTTTCTATTGGCGCCTCTGTTCAATTTCACTGCACCCCAAAAGGCTGAAACGCGTTGGTAAGATATCTTAAATGAGTTTCGTTATCACAGGCAAAAGAAAATGGGATTAATAGTTAACAGAAATCCCAACAGGCGCTAAATATCCACTTCGGCGTTTAAGACTCTTTTAATTTTGGTTCCATCTTGTTATATCATTGCTTTCAAATATTACTCTTAAATCTTACTCATAACACGAGTCAGCGTATTCATATGAACAAAATAATTTAGTTACAGCATTAGGATAAGAGCAAAAAAACATTGCATATTGTGTATGATCTGACAGTAGATAGTCTATTCATGAAGACGAACCAAAAGTAAGAAAAATAATCCAGTTCTCGTAATCCTAATACATCGAGACCCTCACTGAGGCTTTATGCAAAGGACCTCAGTCCATAAAGCGACCGTAAAGGGCCGTTGTACAAAGAATGCAAAGTGAGTCATGCCGTAAACTCGGCTGGCCTCTCCGTGGTGTCTTTTACGATAGATTTATATTCATGACACTATCTCTAGCGCGTAAAATTTCGGGCAATGGCGATCCAGAAGCTGGCATATGTAATTTTGTTTGAATAAGTAAAAAGGAAGGACAAAGGCTATTTGATCTTTCCGTCTCGGTAGAAAATAAAGAGGACTATTTATGGATATTATATAAATCGACTTCAAGAGAAAACAGAGTATTGATTTTTGAAGGTGTTATTGAAATCTGAGATATTGCCATAAGAAGAAAATTTTATATGGGCTATTATGTTAATCACTTGCTTCAAGACTTCATCCCCTTTTTAGTTTATTTCTAGTTTATTGTATAAATTGATTTGAGTATGTAAATATAGTAGTGTGTAAAAAAGGTGTAAGTTCATCAGAAAAACTGAAATTAATGTCCGAACAATAACACTTGCGTAGAAGGTTTAAATGACCATCCCTGAAAATACTTTTCAACAGTCAAGTATTTAAGTATTATGAAGATTTAATGTATCATTAAAACTGTTCAATATAATTTACTATTGATAGTATTAACATATTACGTTCGGTGCCTTATAAATGAATTTGTACCATCTTCTAATTAATTGAATTTCGGGACCAGCAGAAACATTGCCTTAATGAGAAACAGTGCTAAAATATGCGTTAGGGGGAATCTTTAGAAGAGGAGATATTTTAATTATTTATCTTAAAGATAACTTTACATTCACCAGCTTGTCGTTAGAATCACTAATTGCTGATTGTAACTCCATTTCATATGATATTGCCAAAAAAATGGTATCGTTATTTTGGTTATATGTTAAATATATAAATAATAAAGTTTTTGATAACCACATATTGCCAATAATCCTCTTAGCTATTGAATTAAAACTACGTTATTTGAAATTGTAATGAAAATGAGACCGAACCACAAATCTACGCTCTGCAAATGAAATCTTGACTAAATTGGTTAACCATTAATTTGTAAATTGTTTTCCATCTTCAACACTTTATGTTGGAATTGGAATTTAAATACACAGGAAGCTATGAAATAATGAGGCTTATTTAATGTTAATGATGTATGAAATTGTATTAAAGTTTAGTTTACTTTTGTATCGATTAATACTTACAAAAGTATGTATGAAGTATGTGTGAAGTATGTATGAAGTCTATCGAGTTATTGTATTTGCTTTCAAAATAGTTTTCTATCTTTATAATTTGAAACTAGTATCAGAATTTCTCTATTGTACGTATTGGCGTTAAAAATTGTATTCAAAATCCTATTGTACCGAAAAGTTTCAAAGCTATTGGAAAATGTTATATTCTTTCTATTGCGTAAAATTGACAATGTTTTTCAGTTTTTATATTACTCTATATATTTCGATATACAAAAACGATATGAATAGGCATGTACCCTCTTTAGATACGTTTTCATATTTATTATATGTTAATATTACGAAATACTAACAGCCTACGATTCCAAGTAAATTCATTCCACGTATTACTAAATACATGTAAGGTACAGGGTGAATGAGAAAGGCTCATAATAATTAGAGTAAAAGCATGAGATCCAGAGAGAGACACCTCAAAGAACACTTACACTAGGTAATATACTTAATAGGAGACTAGTAAGCGACATTACTTTGATGCGTCGTAGAACGGGAACCATAGAAGACCCTCAAAATTAGATTTATCTAACTGCCGTAATTAATGTTATTGGAATGTGAGTTAAGTATTACTGAAACGAACCTTCTTGTTATACAATCGATTTTATTTAAAATATTATTACAAATTTTATAACTAAAGGTATATTGTTATCCTAATATTTTTTTGTTGGATTTATTTTCAACAGTAATTTCATATCCTGCTTCTAATATAGTGTAGGTAATATGTTACGTGTTATGTATTTGAGTGAACTAAAATGTGACTATATTAAAATATATAGGTTCCCATATATTTAGGATTGCGTAACCGGATCACACGTTCCAATTTAAACCGTCTATAGGTTTGCACCTACCTTTTCCTCAGCGAAAAAGAGCTTATCAAAGTATCGAATTTCGAGCCCTTCGAGGCTACATAAATACAACTGTATGATAGAAATGTATAAAGTAAAACAGCTCTATAGTTCGGGCGCCCCCGCGCGCTGAGATAAATGGAAGGCGCCACCGTCAGTCGGGCACTCTGCGCTAAACGACACTCTTAATTTTCCCAAAGTAATAATTAAGAGTGAAGGCTGGCCGGGCGGAGCTTGAGAAGCGCCGCTAAATTTTTAAGCATTCGCTAAGTACTAAGTCCGATACGTTGGAAGTTAATTGTATTAATAAACAAATTTGCATCGTCCTTTTGTAACAGAAATGGCGTTTTAATATTCATTAAAAATTACTTAATAATATCTAGCTGCAGTATAAAATCGTCTATCACACAATTAGACTTAATAGAAATGTCATTATTTATTAAAGGATAAGTTTCAAACAAAATATGAACAGTTTTATACAAAAGGCATTTCATGCTTTAATAAAAACAGAACAAGAAATATACTTGAATTGAACAACTATAGAGGTTTGATTTTTGTTTTAACTGTTCTAAAAACATAGTTCTCAGGTTGAATAAACGAAGTATAAAACTTTTATTATTCAAACTGTTAGAAAGTTTCGTGTTTTAATAAAAAGACTGAAGTTAGAACGAATATGTTAAGCTGATGTAAAACTACGCCATGTTTCACACGGCGACTATCCGCTCCATATAATTATTAAACCTAAACGCTTCTATACAGCTGTCAAAGTTTTTAAATATTTATTACTTATTTAAAATTCTACAACGAAAGTAAATTTGAGTTCGGTATTTGTTTCGGTTTTTGAAACCAAAGTTACTTTTTAACAGAATAAATTTCTCCAATATCCTGGCATATCCGATGAAAAGATCTCGTCTCATATCTTATCGAGACTTGACCTGAAACTTTTCTTTGATTCATATTTCCATCCCTTAAGAAGGGACCCTGCAGTGACTACAGTTATTAATTAAATTTCCCGTATCTAAGGTCATTTCGCGAATTATCCGTCCAATTTAGTTGAATGCTTTTTCTGCTTGCTTTACTCTAATTATCTTAAAGATTGTCAGATAAAGGGCAGTTCTTACCAAAAATTTCATGAAATGTGATCATTATGTTTTATTTTATATTTTTCAATTAACCTTTAGAGTGCTTATAAAATTTTATATTTTAAAATTAATTTCATTAGCTCATTGGCGGCGTTAGATTAATTTTCGGACCCAAATAAAAAAATATCATTTTTTAAAAGAGAAGATTGTTCCAATTTAGAATAATATTTATATATAACACACCAAAAAATGCGAACATACATCACATATCCACGTTCTTAAATACAATTCTGGAAAGTATATTTTGAATTATATTTTGTTGCTCATAATTCATTCAACACAGATTCATATATTTTTTAATTAGGTACATTATTAAGATAATAAATTTTCAATCTTCGTAACAAGTTTTATTTATTTGTCTATGTATTTAAATCTTTATTGTAGAAAAAAAAAGTACAATGGGCAGATTTGGTGCTATAGACAGTTCTTTACAAATAAACCCATAGAACAGTAAAAGAAAAACTATAATAAATAGTATAAACAAGAAAACAATAAAATATAATGAAACATTTGAACTAAATACAACTAAATCTAAATTAAAACTAAATCTAATTTATTTAAGACTTTTATTGCCTTTTATTAATGTAATATAATTTAAAATCTTTGTTAATCTATAAATACCACTACAAAAAAAAACCAATATCCATAAAGAAAAAGAAACAATAAGAAACAAACCTTAATATATCTTAAGAAGTTACGATCGGCCCAAATTAGGCGTTTTAATTAAAAAATCCGTCCCATAGGAGCTGCTCAAGTAAATGTAATAATACCAGTAATAAAATATCAATAATATTTATATAAGCTAATAATACTAACGCTTATTTGATCATCACACTTTAATTCATTTGGAAAATTTAATTTTGATTAAGTGGATATTACAATGTTGGTAGAGATTTTAAGATATATAAATCATGAAATAGGCTTTATTTATCTCAATTAAATCTGTCTTTATCTCACCTATATTCATTATGTACATTATTTGGGTCTGCAGTAAATTGTCTGCTCTTAATACGTGCCCCCGAACATATATAAAGAAAACTAACAGTATTGATGGCATGCTATTTGTAACCTATACATATGTAAGTGGATAGAAACGTTTTCATGAGGGTCTGAGTCACTGTATCTGTGGATTTGATAGTATTAAATAACATTTACACCGAATGAGAACAATAGAAGCGAGTGATATCGAAGATATTATAGCTGTTGAAGGTATTATGGCAATGTTTTGGGTAAATAAGTAAAAAATATATTTTTTTATTCCCCAAATACTAAAATTATATACAAATTAATATAATATTTATCAGCTGTAAAATATGTTAAAATAACAAAATTGGTTTAATATTACGCGGTGACATCTAAAATTGTTTTCACAAAATTAACCACAATTGTGGGTAGATTTAATGAAGCGTGTAGTTTAATAGTGATTAGAGTTACACTAATATAAATTCCAACTGTAATGAGAGAACATTAAATTTAATAATAATCATCTAACAAACTACGTTATTTTATGATCCAATGAAATCAAATTCTAATATAAATTATAGGACTCTATAAAGAATAGATAGATTGATTTTAGATCTATTTAAATATTAATATTATTATTCATAAATAGCTTTTTAATCTATGTTACTTATTTCCTAATAATTCTCTTATTATTTGTATTTTTAGAGGTGAATAAAAGAATTATGTCCCCATTTATATTACTATTATGTCCTCATTTTTGGCTTTAAAATCTTTAAGGCCAAAATTAAATGATTTTTAAATTTGATCTTCTTCAACAAACCTGGTAATATAATTTGCTTTTCATTATATCTATTCTGTGCAGGCTTAAAATAATGTTTATTAATAAAATGACCTTATTTTATTTTTATATTTCAATTGAACATAATTTATTGAGTATTAGATGCTTCGGAGGGAATGTCAAAATGTTGTTGTTAAACTTGTTTTAGCAAGTAATAGAAAAAATACAAATAACAATAATCCCAAGTAAATCTTCGTCATAAAAATAAAGTTCCTAATTTCCCGCTTTCAGGAATATCTACGGTTATTGTCATTTAAACTTTTCAGAGGACACCTGATACTAAAAGACGTAAGGATTACGACTCTTTGAAAGGGTTTAAGATTATTAGAAACGAAAAGTTTTAAAGGATACATTAATATTGTAACTTTATTAAACGAATATATTTCTCATTTATAAGCAGGTATCAAAATAATCTTTTAGACCTCTATTATATATTTTTAAAGTTCTTCATTGGGTGGTATTTCTTGAATACTATTATGTACTGCCAACTTAGAAATATTGGTTAAGAATTTTAAAAGATTTTCAATAGATAGAATGCTAAAATCACCAAATTGGGTCAGAGTTTCATATGATTTTATTTTAAATGACTGGTTTCGATAAATATCTTGTGCATCAAAACTAAGATGGACCTTCTGAAATAATTTACACAACAATAGGTACTGTACATGGTGGCTCCCGTGCGAGACAGCCCCGTACATTAAGCAACTTGTCACTATTAGGAGTCGTATTGTTTAAATAATAAAGGCTATAATAAAAAAGTCATGAAAACATTGCCCCACTGTACGTGTATTAGTTCCGCACACATGCTCCACTTTAATGACCAGTGTTGGCATAGCAACAGCGGCCAAGTGCAGTCAGACCTAATTTGAGTTTTGGATATTTTTAATGGTCCCTTTTGGTTATTTCATTTATTTTGTCTTAAATTTTTATATAAAAATTGTTAAAATTAGTTAATGCATTTTGAAATGCCTTCTTTTGTCGTTGAGTAAAATAATTGGTGTCCTTTTCAATGTACTGCTTGTCTTTGGTCCGGATATAAATAGCCTTCGTAGCAAAGAGTGATAGCTATTTAGGATTTGAACCTACGACCTATGGGACATCATCATCGTAGCATTGTACTTAACTGAGATATCGTGTTATTAGCTACTTCTATCTTTTAGCATTTTAAGAATAATTGTTTGTATTGGGAAGCGTCCTTTTAGTAAGAAATAACATGAAAAAGGTGAAAAACTAGAAATAATAATATTTATTTAATAGGAAATACAAATGGCTAAAAGTTTCATAAGTCAAAATACATGACTTACAAAATTTATTCAAGTAGAACTTCATTAATATCATCCATTTACAAAGTATTCAATACACATCTAATTACTACCCTTCGATTAGCAAAGAACCCTTCCGGTTAAAAGGCATCATTCGAATGTGTCGGTACAGATGTAACAGCGACAGAGACAAAGTGCACTCATCAATAAATGTTTCCTTCTAAATGCTAGTAAACAACATTAGTGTTAGATTAATACGTCCCTCTTATTGATAAGTCGAGGCACACTATTTTGCTGTTTCCGCACTATTGAAGGCAGTGGCCTGATTTTGGCAGATTAATGTCATCTGTATTATTTTATCGGCTAATGTCGCTTAAAATGGCGGGCAAGAAAACATTGGCTCCCAGATTTGGACACATTTCTCATTGTGCTCTTTGTTACAATATTTGACATATTTCAATACTTTTATGATATTTATAATATTTCGTATTTTTGCTTTAATATTAAATATTATAATTTTTATTTAAATTATTCATAAAAATATTAAAATAAACATTTTAAAAGTGCTAATAAGAATGCATAGGTAATAATGTTTGACGTATTTTTCAATTGCTTTGCAACCGATGTTCATTTATTTTCAATGCAGCACATTCAAGTCCAAATTTACCTCAAAACAGGCATCACAGACGCGATAGTTCAAGCTGTTGCACCACGCGTGGTTAAACCTAAAAGGGGCATACGTTTTCATTGCTTAAACCTTTTTATCTTCGAGCAAAGCCGTCGATAATGATGCTCAGTACTACACTTTCATTAAGTTTTCTACTCCGCAAGCAATGTATTAAATCCGCAACCCTATACATAGACAAAGAGAGGTAATAAAAATTTACACAAGAGAGAGAGGGACAAAAGACACTCGTACGCTCGTACTTGATCCGATTTATCATGTGCGGCACTTATTAAAGCGACCAACACGCGTGTTACTTTCGAAAACTTTAAAGTAGGTGTACGTTTAAACTAAAACACATAGAGTCGTCATATATCGTTATAATAAATGTAAAATAAAATTAATACAAAAAAAATAATCCATAATTATAAATGTTTTGAAATTATTTGTAAACAAGTTTATTTATGTTGTAAATATATTTATTATATTTTATTTAAAATTGTTTTTTATTTATCCAATAAATATACAAATATCCATCATTTATCATGACGGTAAATTACTTAATTTTTAAAGATCATTTTTCCATAGCTTCCAAATAACCTATTTGTTTCAATAAACACGACATCCAAAAACTTTTCACTCGATTCGTCTCAACGCCACTCAATGTCTAACAGATTGAAGTTTCTATTCATATGCAGATGCAACAAAAAATCCAATAAACAAGACACAGAGCTACAACTCCCCTCAGTCATTATTGAAAAGAATGTTAACATTGCAGGCTTATCCAGGGGTCGATTTACCAAAAGAGTTAGACTAACGAACGGCCACCCTTCAGACGCCTGTGTGAGTTCAAATGACACTAAGTTTGTTTTTGTTTTATATGTATATGGTATTAAAAAAATATGTTTAATTCATGCTTTCACCTTTTCTGAAATATATATTTTATTTTACAAAATGTAGTCGAAATGAAAGTCAAGAGCAACGAGAATATCAGCATTGCTTATAAATAGATGTTGTTGATATTACACTCGTAATCTTATCAAATCTTTTAGCTTAGTGTGATGTGAAAGATCCCTTTGAAGCAACATCTAGTTACGTCTGACACTTGAATTCGACTTGCATTTAGTCTGAAATTTAAATTTTCCATCGGATTTTGTGAATTCTAATTGTGTTGTCTTGAGTGTTCTCGTGTCGTCGTTAATGAACATGTCCGTCGAGCTACAGATATGAACTTTTGGAGATTTTATATTTCATTTACATGAATATTTTAGGTCTATATTTATATGAAACGTCACTTGGATACAGATTTCCGAATTTGTCTGTTTATTTCTTTTTTTTATGTTTGTAATCATAAAGTTTGTATAAAAATGAAATTTATGAAAAACTTACCCGGAAATTTTTAGAAATATAAATCTTCTTTTTATATGAATATTTCAAAATTATAATATTCATATTGACATTTTTTTAACATAATTTTTCAAAAGAACAACAAATAGTAGCAAAGAATTAAATCAAAAATAAGGTCTATTGTCATCTTCCTTAAATTGCTATTTTTAATAAATTGCACCAATGCTAATTTGTGCAGTTTGCTTGAAATAAATAAAACTAAAGTTGAAGTATAAAATTACAAATAAAACTACAATTATCCATATACATTTAATATTCTCAATTATAAATCTGAAGTGAAAAATGTAATAAAAGATATCACAATACGGGTAGCGATAGGCGACGAGCTCATCACGAGAACATTCTCATATTAGCCTCCAATTTTTCCACTTCCATGCCGTTTAGCACAGCTTCAGAGGATTCATACTGCGAGTGCGTTTGTTTGTTCAAATTTATTTTATCAAGTAAACGTTGGCCTTCCGCCCACTGAACCGAACGTAACGCAGTAATGCGGGCGGCCTGTATCTGTTATAGATGTGTAGGACTAATGAGTGGAGTTATTTGCTTAATTATTTTTGCGCTTAACGCTTAACGGACATAGTTAATTGAATTGCATCCAAATTATTTAAATACGAGAATTATTATTTTAGGATTGGATTTGTATTTATTTCAAACGCAAACTCAAAATATTTTGATTCAAATAGGCATTCACAAGCATTTGTGAATCGGAAATTATCAAAGTATACAAAGCTATGAGTAATATGTTGTGAGTAAGCTACCACCAGCTAGGAATGCTGACCGAAATTTACCGTCATTTTATTTATGAATTACAGAAATAGTGTTATACTTCTGATAACCAAAATGATAAACCTACATTTAAAGTTATATAATTCAAATTTTCCTATCTAGTATATAATATATGACACATATAATGTACATTATATGAGGGTGTACACCCTAACTGACCCTAACTGATATTCATCAATCAGACAAAAATATTTAATTGAGTTGTCATTGTGAGATCGTATTAATTTATGGCATTAAAAGCTGGCATTTAACAAAAGATTATGAGACATTATACACCTGAAAGGGGTTAAAAAATTAGTAATTAGATGTTTTGACTAAATGTAAATAAATATAAAAGTAATTAATGAGGTTCATGAGCGAAATAAGGCTATTTAATACAGTAACCGAATTAATAATATTTGAAAATAATAACCTCCATATAAATCAATTAAATAGCGTTAACACAACAGTAGCCCCCGTGTAAATAAATTGCAGAATCATGCATCGGAAGAGACGCTGATGAGAGTCGGTGATTAATCGCGTATTCATTACCGTCGCATCCAAAATGACATAGTTATGAAATGCCAGTTCAATCAGGTCGGTTTCAATAACAATTTTTCATTCTCGACACACTAATTAAGTGCTCTTCATAAATACACCGTGATGTTAATATATGGAATGGATTTTAGGCTTTAATTCAGTGGGTGTGAGTTCAAGTTTCTGTAATCAGATGGTCCGCGTAAAAACACTTGGAAGCGACATCCTTAGTAACAAGTGTAAAATATTTTCCCCAATCGTTGTACCTGGCGCCCCCGGGGATATTTCAAGGGTGAATAAGCTCGCATAATGGCAAAGGGTACAATATTTTAAATTTCAATCGCTGCAAGCGGTCCAGCCTCTCCCCGGGGTGGGAACAAAGATTACATTTGGCGACTTTCACTAAACTATTATAATAACTTATTACGTCTGGAAATTATTTCATCTTTTAATTTTATAGACATATTGAATTTATGTCTCTGCTGAATTTGACAGTTCTTTCAATTTCAATTTTTGTCACTAAAAAGATTTGTGTTAATAGCAATAAGATCTATTTTTGCTTGAGGGTTTATATAAAAAAACAACGTGTTCTCTCAATGATTTTTACTGGACAACTGAACGGATATTAAACATTACAATTATATAAATGAAGCATTAGGGTTCCCTTTAACATATCTCCCCACCAAAAGGACGATTTGCGTCCTTTTCTTAAAATTATCCTAACTTAATCATTACATGCAATAGGTAACAAACATAATTTAGTGACAGAACGCTTAACAATATTTTCACCACTCTTAATACTATAGACGCGAGTAATACCATCGGGTCCTGGATGCTTCAGTATTACCCGGCCTAGATTCCACTTGCTTGGTGGGAGATTATCCATTTTAATAAGTACTATATTTCCAACTTCCAATTCCTTTTCTTTCTTTAACCATTTATTCCTTTGCTGTAATCTAGACAAATATTCACAACTCCATCTTTTCCAAAAATCATGTAATAATTTTTGTATATATTGCCATCGAGACAAATTATTGGCTTTAATAAATTTTAAACTGGGACTGGGAACAACAATAGGCGTTTCGCCGATTAAAAAGTGTCCTGGTGTTAGAGGTTCAATTCTCTCAGGATCTTCATAATTTATAGGCGTGAGGGGTCTTGAATTTAGGCATGCTTCAATTTCACACAAAACCGTGGTCATCTCTTCAAAAGTAATAGTAGTATTCAAAATCCTTTTGAGATGATGTTTTATTGACTTCACACCGGCTTCCCACAGACCTCCGAAATTGGGACTATATGCAGGTATGAAGTGCCAGTGTGTGCCGTCAGATGCTAAGGTTTCGGAAATGGAACTTGAAAATTCTAGCTTGGCGTGTTTCCACGCCTTAACCAATTCTTTATTAGCACCAATGAAGTTCCTTCCTTGGTCACTCCATAGATGTGCACATTTTCCACGTCGTGCACAAAACCTTTTAAAAGCCCCTATAAATCCTTCTGCAGTGAGATCTCCTACTAGTTCCAAATGGATAGCCTTAGTAGCCATACAAATAAAAATTGCTATATAACTTTTCGTAGATTTCGCACCGCGATATCTTGTCATCAATATCGGAAACGGGCCTGTAAAATCCACACCTGCATGTAAAAACGGTCGAGATGGTGTTACCCGTTGCTTAGGTAGATCTCCCATTATTTGTGACTTAACTGTTGCTCTTTGTCGTGCACAAATAAGACAATTATGTATTTTTCTCTTAACCAAATTTTTGGCTTTAAGTATCCAATATGCACTATTCAAGTAACACAGCATTAAATGTATTCCACCATGTAGTGTTTTCATATGCGCCTCAGCAACTATCAATGCAGTAAGATCATTTTTATTCCCTAAAATTATTGGATGCTTTGCCTGTTCCTCAATAGAAGCATGTCTCAGTCTACCTCCTACTCGTAAAATATCATTATCATCCAAATAGGGTGCTAGTGATTTTATTTTACTTGTCTTTCTCACTTGTGTATTACTTCTTATAGATTCTATCTCTTCTTTAAATTCCATATATTGTATGATTTTAATACATATGTGTAATGCATGTTCTAATTCATCTGGTGTTATATATTTTTCAAAATTAATTTTCTTATGGTTTAAAAATCTGTGACAATAAGCTATAGTTTTTGTAAGTTCCAAAAGAGTATTAAATTCATTAAATTTTTGCATAATTGTACATTGTTCAATTTCATTTATGTTAAACATTTTTATAGTATCTTTCTTTTCCAAATGTGTAGATATAATCTTAGTTTTGTCAAATTTTAAATTCTTTTCTGCTAACCATTTTGGACCCTTCCACCAAAGATTACATAGAGCTAGTTCTTCTAAGAACATTCCTCTCGAAGCAATGTCTGCTGGATTTTCATGTGATTGTATATGGTTCCAGTGGTCATTTTTTACATTACTTATTATTTCAACTACTCGATTGGCCACAAATGGTTTCCATCGAGTAGGTTCACCCGACAACCATGCCAAAACAATAGACGAATCGGTCCAAGCATAGACTTGTGATGTAGGTATTTTCATTGCATTACTAACTTGCTTCAACAATCTTGACAGAATCAAAGCTCCACATAATTCCAATCGGGGTAAAGATATAACCTTCAAAGGAGCGATTCTTGTTCTAGCAGCAATGTGCATCACTTGTATACTACCGTCCGATCTAATAACCCTGCTGTAAACAGTTGCTGCATATGCCTTGATGGATGCATCACAAAACCCATGAATTTGTATATTTTGTTTATCTTTAATTACTGTTCCAAGCCAACGATTAATTTTAATTTTATTAATATTCTGTAGATCTAAACATATTTTAAACCATTGTTCTTTCAATATAGAATTAATTTCATCATCCCATCCAATATTTTCTAGCCATAATTTTTGGATTAATATTTTTGATAAAACTATATAAGGTGCAATCCAACCTAAAGGGTCAAAAAGTTTTTGCATAAAGGATAATATACTTCGCTTGGTAATTATCTCATCAGTAGGAATGTTTAAATTATATACAAATTCATCAAATTTTAAATCCCATAGAACTCCTAAAGTCTTTATCCTTCCATCTATAATTAATCCTAATTGTGCCTTCGAAGATCTGTCTTTTTCATCAATAGATTTCATAAATTCAATATTATTAGATGACCATTTTTTCAGCTCAAAGCCCCCTAATTTTAATAGATTTTTTAACTCCTTGCTTATCATTATTGCTTCTTCTACTGTATCACACCCCGACATAAGATCATCCATATAAAAATCTTCTCTTACTATTCTAGAAGCTTCTGGATATTTGTCACCTTCGTCTATAGCCAATTGAATCAAAGTTCTTACTGCTAAATAGGGTGCTGATGTAGTACCAAAAGTAACAGTTAATAATCTAAATTCCTTGATATGTTCACTTCGATCATTTCTCCAAAGTATTCTTTGATAATCTGTGTGATCTTTATCAACTAGTATCATACGGTACATTTTTTCTATGTCCGAAACAAAACAAACATTATACATTCTCCATCTCATTATCAAACTGCGAAGGTCATCTTGTAATACTGGTCCTGATAACAACTCATCGTTAAGAGATATTCCATTCTCACCTTTGCATGAAGCATCGAAAACGACGCGAGTCTTTGTAGTCTCCTTATCATTTCGGATGATTGCATGATGCGGTAAATAAACCGACTTCGCATTTAATTCATTCACAGGTATTTCTTCTATGTGCTTTAAGGATATATACTCTTCTATAACCTTACGATATTCTTCTTTAAACTTAGGCGATCTTTGGAATCTCTTTTCTAATTGTAAAAATCTATTAGTTGCAATCTCTTTAGTATTTCCTTCAGATGCTTTTAACTCCTTATTTTTAAATGGTAACTTTACTACGTATCGCCCTTCTTTATTTCTAACATGCGTATCTTTATATATGTCTTCACACATTTGTTCGTCCCTAGTGTATTTTCTTTTTGTATCTGTATCTAATTCCCAAAAACCCTTTAACATCTCTTGTATATCAACTTCTTCATTTGTACTTTCATCATCATTTTTAATTTTATTATGCATCGATCTCATTAGACTATCCCTTCCCTTCATTTTCATATTTATTTCACCAAAAACAATCCAACCAAGGCTAGTTTTTTGGGCGCATGGTGTGCCTGTTGGACCTTTGACAAGACCTTCTTGTATTATATTTGCATATTCCCTAACACCAAGTAGAAGGTCTATGTTGCTTGATAGATAGTAACCGGGATCTGCTAACTTCAATTGTGTTAAATGTGGCCATTTATTCTTAGATGTACACTCATTTATTTTTGAAGGTACATAAGTAGTCAAGTGCTTAGACATTACATATGCTTGTATATTCACACAAAATTTTGGTTTCAACAACGATACAATACGTAACATGACTACTTGCTTGACAGCCACCTTAATTGATTCCATACCGGTAACTATTTTGTTTACGGGATATCTTCTCAGCTTCAACATTTGTGCCGCCTTTTCACTAATAAAACTTGCTTGTGATCCTTTATCTATGAGTGCCTTGACAACAGTAGAGTGACCTTGTTCACTTTGTATCGACACAAGAGCAGTAGCAAGTAATGCTATGTGATCTTCACTAGAATTCTCAATAGATAATCTTGTATTAACTCTCACTTCTCTTTCATTGCCTTCTTCAGATACTGTCGACTGCTTTAGTGTACCTTCTTTATATTCCACAGTACCCATCTTCTTTTCTTGATGCAATAGAGAATGATGTCTTCTATGACATACACGGCAGCTATATGGAGCTCGACATTTCATAGCAGAGTGTCCAGTCATTAAACAATTAAAACATATTTTGTTTTCTTTCACGAACACACCCCTTTCCATATTTGTAAGTTTACCGAAATCACTGCAGTGGCTTAAAGAGTGATTGCCCTTGCACTTCACACAAGACTTGGTAGTAGCAATATGAAACACACGCTCTTTGATTATTTTTTCACGAACAGTCGGTGCCGGCGCAACCAATTCTAACGTGCGGAACTTCGATTCTAAGAAAGTTTGGAGATCTTCCCACGTTGGTAAATGTTCAGAATTTTCTTTGAAAGCAAATTCTTCCCATTGCTTATGTGACTCCGAGTCCAACTTCTGCACAATGAGAAATATAATTATAGGATCCCAGGAGTCGGTGGAGATATTTAGATTTTGCAAACTTCTTAAACACTCAGTTGTTGTGTCTAAAAGCGCCTTTAATTGAAACGAGGACTGTGAGTTTAACTTCTTTTGAGAAAAAAGTCTTTTTAACAATGAATTTAATATAAGCCGTTTGTTTCCATATCGATGACGTAATGCATCCCAGGCTATTGTATAGTTGGATTCCGTAATTTGTAAATGTTTTATTAAATTTGCAGCTTCCCCGGTAAGACTCGTTTTTAAATAATGTAACTTCTGTACTTGGCTTAAATTTGAATCTTGATGCACTAAAGAAACGAACAAATCCTGGTATGTCGGCCATTCATCGTAATTGCCACTGAATATAGGTAGTTGTATACTTGGTAATCTAGCTTGAATACAGGGATTATTTATTTTTGAAGAACTTTCACCTTTTTCCGAAATTTTAATTCTCATTGACAACATATCTTTAAGATCAGCTTGAATATTTAAATATAAATCTTCTTGAATATAATATTCTTCATTAACTAAATAAGGTAAAACTCCGCGCTGCTCCCTTGTTGTAGTTTTTAATAAATCTTGATGCGCTTGCTTGAACGTACTCCAATATTCGTCTATGCATTTTATTCTAGACTCGATATATCCCTTTGTAAGACGATCCTTAGGACATTTCTTTAAATTTATTTGCGCTTTCTTTAACAATGTAGAAGTATGCTCTAATATCGTAAGTGCTTGATCCGAAGTACACGCCATAGTACTTAATAACTCGTGTAGCTAATATTGCAATAAATACCTTCATATATTTTTCTATTCAATTTCTTGCAAAAAACGAGTAAACAACTCCTTATCGCAGATGTAATGCGATGCCGACCGCTGTCTTTTGTTTAGCGGAGCGCAGGTAGCTAACTTGGAATCCGGCTCGAAGGACCATATGTTAATAGCAATAAGATCTATTTTTGCTTGAGGGTTTATATAAAAAAACAACGTGTTCTCTCAATGATTTTTACTGGACAACTGAACGGATATTAAACATTACAATTATATAAATGAAGCATTAGGGTTCCCTTTAACAATTTGTTAAATACGTTTTTAGAGATATCATTTCATTGATAAACATTGTGAAAATACATATTAGTAAAAAAATAATAAATAAAGTTATCAAAAAATATATATCGAGTAAAATATTTGTTTAATTATATATTATACTAATTCTTGAAAAATTGTAACGAAATAAAAACCTGAAATAAGTAAATAAATATATAAGGCGTTGAACCTGAGCACGAGTAATTTGGCCATTATTTTTACATTTAGCACCTAAACGAATATTCAGAATCGACTCCCCTCAAACGTTTTTTACTACGAGATTAATTTTCCGAATCGTTATCGCCACCTTACGATTGCCGACGAATTTGTTACGGGAGAGTACACCTTTTCAGTCAAATCGGAAAATTTTATGCGTCGCACAGATAACATACCTATAATCATTATAATAAGTCATAAATTTGATTGAAGTTCGGTCACATTTTCGGAGGACCTTATCGCGTGGCTGCAGTCGGTTTGAAAAATATCGTTCTTCGAATTCACAATTTTGCGTCAAGTCGACAGTTCCAAACCATTTACGTTTAATGTTGCAATCAAAATCCATAATGTATACATTTATATACAAGACAATACTAATTTAATCTCTTCAAGTACATAATAATCGAATAAATTGTTCATGGAAATTGAAGAGTAATATGAATCCGAGATGAGTTTAGTGGATTGCATATAACACAATCATAAAATATGACCTCCGAGGTAATAGAATTTAAAATGACAGATTAGAAACAGTGTCTAGACTGAATAGCACATCGAGTCGCTAGTCGATGTCGAAATATTGTAATAAATAAAATAAATCGCATTTAGAGAAACAAAGCATTCGTAATTCTCTCTGGAAGATCTCGTTAGAGTCCTAATGAATCTATTGAGAGTTCACGGAGCGGAGCCGGACGGTAAAGAAGGGAGGTTAGAGTTGCTCTAATAATTTGTGTTAGTGTACATTTCCACTGGAACTGGTTGTTTTTAAAAGGTAATTGAGTTAATAATGTTTTTATTTTCCTATGAATATTTAAAAAAATACATTTAATATTTTAAGGTAGGTAGTAATCACACCGATTTTTGAAATCGGATTTTCTGTTATATCTTAATGTTTTAAAATATCCAAGTATTTCTTTATCTATCCTTTTTTAAAAATATATATGTATATGTGTTTGTGTATATGTTTATATAGGTCTTCAAGGAATGAAAGCGTTGTATTTTCTTAGATTTTCACGAGTACACATTTGAAATAAAACTATTTTTACGGATTAAAACTCGCGTATAATTTGGTCGAGACACTTACATCTCGTCTACCCGTGAACACGATTGCTGCAAAGTATTAGAAACGTCGGGTTAAAATCAAAAATGTAACCAATTATATGCGAGTTTTAATCTGTAAAAATAGTTTTATTTCAAATGAAAGCGTTTTTTGTAATTCAGTTTTTTCGCGACAATCACATAAATAGTATGTGATTGATTTCGTTTTGGTACCAGTCAATGTGTATTCATTTAACTTTGAAATAATTAGTTTTCAAGCGATATCTACCAAGTGTTTTTTTATTTTCTTAAAAAAAAGTTAATAACACCTATTCGCGATTTCTAAATAATATTTGTGCGATCGGGTGGTCGTTAAGTTCAGCAAAAAGTGACGTCATAGTTTTTGTGACATCATAGTGACATCATAGTTTTTTGGTTTTAGAAATATATCAATTTATTGTGAAATTTATAAAATTATGAAATATGCTATACATGCAATAAGTGGTTTCGATGACTTTGAATATTACAGTATTTGTCTTAACCAGGAAGTTAATCTAATGGGTCTTGCACGGATTACAGTTTGTTTAAAGATATTTATGAATATTGTTTTACTTATAAAATTATAAAAAAACAGTAGTTCTAAAACTTTCACAGGCCTCAGATGGAAAACACTAAATCACTATAATTTTATTTTATAATTAAAATATATTAAAACCCCAAAAATCATTTTTAGAAGCACAATGGAAACGCACTTGTAGGGTTAAGGCTTGTGATATCAGACCGTTGCAACCCATTGAGTCGACGCAGAGCCTAATACCATTTCGTTTGTACTTGAGAGGTCCGAGCTCTCCTTTTCACTTCTTCAATTCCTTACAAATGTTTTATTCAATTTAATAATAAAAGGTTTGTAAGAGACTATCACTTAAACAAACGAATTTAAAGATCTTCTCTTACTACAACTTTTAATACTTCATTCTGTAATATAGTTATTAAAGTTATCTTGACATATAATTTATTTAACTTAATATATAAAATATAAAGTTAATTGTAAAGTTTTTTAACTATCTTCTGTTATAACAAGACAATTTGAACTAATAATTTGAAATGAAACAAAGTGCGACGTCATATTTGAAAGAGCGAATTAGTTTTCAAAGCCTAAACTTTTTAACATAGCCAAAAGCTTTTAGGTTCCGCCATAACATATTATATGGTGCAAATTAAGTATATGTATTAAAATAGTTAAAACCCTTGACAGATAATCTATAAAATCCCTTTAGAAACTTAAAACGAATATCATCTTATACTTCACAGGAACACTCAGCGAAATAATGTTATTACAAAGCGAATTATGTTTGGGTTGAGCGGTGTCGCAGTGTCGCGGTGTCTCAGTGTCGGCAACTAATTGCATTTAGAGCGATAGAGCGCTAAGCAAGCGATGCTAATGGACGGTATTAATTAACACGGGCGTCTCGTCAAATCTATAAATATCTTGTACATTTAAATATTGAATAATGATAAAAATAAATAATTTTAATAAAATTTTGTTTTCGTGATCCGTAATTACTATTATATCTAATTATCTGGCTGTACTGACGTTATTATTATTGGAATTTGCCTGAATAGTTTCAAATCTATTCGGGGCCTTATTCATGAACTCCGAGCATGGTGGCATGGTGGAATTGCGGCGTGAAAAGAGTTCACTCCGCAAGTACAGCCAGATATTTTAAATGAAGCACAATAAAATGTTTCTAAAAACGTTAAAACATTAAGGTACCTATCATGTAATACTATTTTCACGTTAAAAGTTTGGTCGTAAAGTAGCATCTGGTAAAGTTAAGTCACGTAAATGTCTTTGTAAAATTGAAAACTGTACACTGAAGTAGACATAATAGAGCAGTCGTAACAGTCTCAGGTCGGTTGTAATGGTGTCAAATGGTCTATAAATGTCCAACGTAAGGAGACTCGTATTGTCCACGTTAGTTACATGCACCTCATATAACAAATAATATTGTCTTTTCCATAAAACATATATATATTTTATTGTGAAAGTGGAATGTTTTATAAATTCTAAATATTATATTTCTTTCTACCTGTATCAAGGTACAAGGTACCTGTATCAGGATTGTCCATAATATGGTATATAAAGTATTTCAATATTTAAACTACTTTTAAAGTATTGTTACATCATATTCCAGTGTAGTTTATTAAAGTGAAAATCTTATAATAAGATAATAATTATAAAATCACCTCCGCAAAGGCTAATGTTGAACGGCGTATTATTTAACATCGTCTCGTAAAATAAAGTAATCGTGGTTGGAACACCTGACGTGTTCTAAAGGCCTTTGATATTCAGACTTTATTTAATTACTTGGATAACTTAATTGTAGGGAGAAATAATAATATATTTTTTATAATGTAATAAATAAAATTCTCGTTCACAACGTCAAAGGATATAAATAGAAAATAAACTCAAAATCCATTTTTATTTAAGTAGAACATAAAATACCAGAGGTACCTCCAATAAGCGGAGCCTGAATTCTTTGACGTCATAGCTCAATGAATTTTATCCTAAAATCGCAAAGGAATCTGCAGGCTGCTTCAAAGAACCCTTCTGTGAATCTGCACTTCTGAAAATATTTGGTTTTCGACTGTTCGAACTAAAGAGGATTTGTACTACAATGATTTATTTTTAACTCGATGCTTTTCCATACTTACGAACTGGATTAGTAATAATTTTAGGTATATACATAAAGACAGACAGACATAGCTGTTCTAACGTATCTATACTAACATTATAAAGCTGAAGCGTTTGTTCGTTTGTTTAGTTGAACGCGCTAATCTTCAAAGTTAAATGATGGAATTCAAAAATTCTTTCTGATCATGATAAGCAGGTTCCTTTGGAAGGCTTTTAGTTATCCTAATACTAAATTAAAAACGTCTATCCTCGGGCGGAACCGCGCGTAACACCTAGTATTTAGATAGAGAAACATTTGGTAAGAGCATCAACAAGCATGTAGTGACAGAACGTGCGGTATTAACTATTAAATACTATAATAGTAATGCGCCCCAGATTCACCTTCAAGAATTTAATAACAGTTCAAATTGCCAAATTAATAAACTGGGACGTCACCAACAGGAAGTGCAATCACGTCAGCTATGAGGGTGTAATTAAAGCTATGGGGTCGTGTACTCTCCGGTACTGTTTGCTGTATTTTAACTATTTGGCTAATTAACTGGCTAATGAATTAACTAAACATTAACAATATTTTTGTCTTACACTGTTTTTATTTCTAACAAGTATCCAGTATCTCGTTTTGTGTATTGGGTATTGAATATTCGTAATATTATTGATATCATTTTTGTTTGACCTTGACCTCTTTTTTTGTTTTTTGTCAATATATAATGATATGACAATTATTCTAATAGGTATATGATAGATATTATTTTAATAGATATATAAATACAATGTCAACAACAAGTACAACCACTCAATGTAAACAAAGTATGTATCAAATCGATACGTCGGCAGTCCCTTTGATGCTACGAGTATATAACTGCACCTTACAAAGGCTGTCAAGAACAAGTGATAGAAAATTAGAGCCTTCATATACTGTAATTAGAGATAATAATTGCGAAATTAAATATGAAAATTTACTTACATTTTCTTTTGTTCATTATAGTGTTAATAGCAGCTGGTGGTAATTCTATATAATATAAAATGTACGTGTTAGAGTGTACGTTCGCGAAATAAGTTTCAAAACAAAAATAAAAAAATATGTAACTGCGTCACCTGTTCGGTTTTAGTTCCGACAATTATTGTTTAATACTCAGTTTCGTTCACGCGGTCGGAAACACGGAAACGTTGGATTATACACGCGTAATTACCGCCTGCGGATATCTTATGAACGAACTAAGAACGACTGTTTGTTTGTCACTTACTTGTATTGTTAGACGGATCACATGACACCTGAAACAGAAATATATTTTGTTTATTCAAATATAATAGTAGCAAATATTCATAGAAATGAGTTCAGAGAAAATGTTATACTTTAATATTAGTAAATTATAAATATTCATTCAAAAAATGAACAGTTCAGTGGAAGTGTAATATTTAAGATTATTAAGGTTAAGTAATTATTTTTTCGGTATTAAAATAAAGTAATTAATTTCTAAGATACGCAGAGGGGAGGAAAACTACATAATGCACTCGGTGTATTAGTTTTCTGGTAACAAATGGAAATATAAATGGCGTGTCAGCGGTAATCATTTCAGGGTTGATGACAATCAGAAAATTGTTCACTTTTGTGGCGACGAACCGACGCGGCGCCCTCTTCCGTGAGGTCGTGGTTTAAACCACTGGGAATAGCTGCTAGTAACCAGTTATCATAAATATAACGTAAATAACATGTTACTTACATTGTTATATAACAATTAACTGACAAATAGTGTTCTGTGAAACGTACTATTTTATAAATGTTGATTAGAACCAGACTGTTGGGAACGTCATGCCATATTAATATTAATATAATAACTAAAGTTTAAATATGTAGGGTTTAAAATAATAAATCGCTACAAAATGGCCTGTTGAAAATTATCACAAAATAACACTTCACACACACTTCAACGCAATTAATTCAATTTAAATCATAACGGGCCCTGCAATTAATTGCTTGAAATAACGTTATCACTGAAAGGGCACATTATACCGTGAAATGTTTGTAAGCATGTACCACAATAAATAACAGACACTAAGCTGATTAGCATAAATCGAGTCGACATTTGCAGAATTACCTAAAATCTGTTAACAAATGGTAGCTTTGCATAATTGAATGAGTTGAAAGTAAACTCGGGCATATGGAACCCGCGTGTTGCGCTCGTTTTTAACACTTAAATTCCAAAATCTCTAATATTTTTGTTTCTACAGATCTAAATTTTATTTGCATTTCTAAATTGTTTGTTTTATGTCGCATCGGATTTGATTTATTTTGTTAGCTGTGGGGATAAAAGCGCTAGGTATGATGGCGCTTGCTGATTGAAATTCTTAATTATTCCAAGTATTTTTGTATTATTTATTGAGAACTGAAATGCTACTTTTACTGAATAAACTACTAAGTTATTTTTGAAGTTGAGTTTATTTATATATGCCAAAATATACCAAAATAGCAAATGGACATAACAGTCCAAATGCAAGACCAATACCTTAATAATAGTAACGTCTAATTGGCAAGTGGCAGGGGAATGCTAACAGCAAGCAGAACACAATAACCAAGGAACTGATGTTGGCAAAGCAAAACCGTTCAGGGCATTACCAAACCAACGATTGAATCAGATCTGAGAGAGTTGAAGTTATCTTGCAATTTGATTAAAAAATATGTTTTAAGTCCATAATAGATTAATATTTTAATTTATCATTATTTGTACGTGTATGCTGTATCTACAAGCTTTTAATATATTTTTCATATTAATATTAGTATGATATTAAAATATTTATCCGGAAAGCTAATTTGAAATTTAATTTGAGACTTATATAATAAACGAAGGATAAAACTGTCCCGAAGTAATTTTAAACTGCTAGACTCATTGAATTGCAAATATAAGAAAGTAAAGCGATGTTTAGTGTTTTCTGTATTTCTAGTTAATTTCTGAAAGTTCTGTGTAATTGCTTTATTCCAGTGCGGCGAAGTTCGGTGACGAGTCCATCGATCTGAGCGGACTTGGTCCGAGTGGAAATGAGAGCTTTTGTTTATTACTTTGTTATGTCTGTACTTTGTTCAACTACCGTCAGAGCAACTGTGGAACTTCGAAACATAAATTGTTCAGATGTTCGCAACTTTAGGCATATTAGTTGTTAATATTAAATTATTCTACTTATACTATGTAAAACTACGTATGGTTTTTGAGGGACTTACCCAAAAACAGAAAAAGTCAGTGAATACAAACTAATTTTACAGAAAAAAAAAAACATTGTTTTTATATTATTTATCAGAAATAATACCTTTGTTTATTTCCTAACAAATCAAATAAAAACTATTTATCTACAATTTAATAGTGCAGTCAATTAAATTATAATCCATCAGATTGTTTCTAATTATAATCCACCGAATTTTATAACATTTGAGTTTTTTTTTGTTTTGGCTTTTAGACAGATTAGCCAAATCTAGCAAAGCCAAGTTTAGCATTGTGGATACAGATTTTCTTTATAATAGTAAAGTGACAAGCTATACCCAGATCAATGTATCGATTTATGTATATCATGTTCATTTGAGCATGCTCAAGTAAATAGTGTATAGTAAATATTTTATTTATTTTAATGTAAAACTTTAAAGAAATTAAAAAATATATAGTCTTAAATTGATTAAAACTTCCTCATAAATAAAGTCGATTGTTAAAAGAAATCATATTATTGTCTAATTGATTAGTTCTCGAGCTGTCAAAAGTTAAATAAAAGTCTGGAAATAGATTTCTTTTCAGTTCATGTATTTCTCAACTGTTGTAATTATTTTTAAAAAAAAGCCATCTAGTGGCGTACTATTGCAGCTCTTAAGTAACTTACATTTTATAATTTTGCTAGTGACACCTAGCGACAAAAGTCTACACTACATCAATACAGAAACACTGAGTAAGTAGATGGCGCTGTTTACAATATTTTCAATAAAGGCATGTTCACAATGCTATTGATTATTTTCACATTGTCTCATGCAAGATGAGAAAAGCTTATTAGCTAAGTAACTTAGTGTAACAAAGGATAATAGGATTCATAAATTTTATTCCTTAGCATAATGTAAATATTTTATTTATGAAAAATAACTCAAATAATTTGGTTTCCAATATTTGCAAATATCATTTATTATTACGGTTTATAACCAAACTTTTTATTTATTTAATAAACACGCGAAAGATATATATTACAAAAATAATTACTACATTCGAAATGTACTTACAAAATAAATATGTACTTAACACACTTACCATTAAAGTTTCACAGTAAGTTTTTTATGTTATATTACCATTAAAGTTTCACAGTAAGTTTTTTATAGCAATATATATTTTTTTAATTTACAGTCTCCATAAGAAATTTACCTATTTTAAATAATTATTCAAAAACTAATAAAGTGATTAAGAAAGCTAAAGAGATTTGAGCTCAATATTATATTTCTTTAAAGAGAAATTAAACAATATTTACGAAAAGTATTCAAATCATTAGTTTTTTCTATTATTTTTTATTTCTCTATATGCATATAACGAGACCTTTATTTTTAATATTATTAGTAATATTATTAATAAACCTTTTTGTTGTTTTATGGGTCTTTTTAAGTTATTTTTATTAATTTTGAAATTAAAGTACACTTCTTTGTTTTTATCCTGTTTGTAAGAAACCTAACTTCTGTTTTTCTAACTCAGCCATGCTCTTAGATTTGCACACTGTCTGATTCGCTCTCGCCCTTAAAAGAAAACAAACACAACAGTGTAAAAGACAATTTTTTTTTTATATTTCCATAAATCGTGGCTGTAAAAAATATATATATATAAATGGAGAGTTTTGTTTGTGTATTTAACAATCAATTCACAAACTCCTCCCTTATTTGAAATAATATTTCTCAGCGGAAAGTATTTTAAATGAAATCAAATCATAATAGGCCATATAATATACAATTTAATTTATAAATAAAAAAAAAATCCCATTACATTTTTTAAATTAAAATAATAATTTAATTGTATTTTTTTAGCTACTACGATTTTATTTCATAAAAAAAAATACGTTACGTTATTACGTTACGTTACACTTATCTAACAGTTTTTACGTTACAAGATAGATAAGATAACAATTTCTAAAAAGTGAATTGATTATATAGGTGTATTCTAAATCAGTAGTGACCGTTAAACCGATTCCATATCTTCTGTCAGCAGACTACGTACATATTGGCATTGGTGGGTCCCACTTAGCTGTTTGCTTAGGACGGCACTAACAAAACAATAAATGTATGTAAAAGAGGAGGATCTTTAACGTATTATGTTTGTTATTACAGTGTTACATTGATTCTAAATCTGCTTCGAGGTAAATATTTCGATACTTTTTGCATAGGTTGCTGTTTACAATCTGTCTGTTTATATGTTACTATCGTTGAAATTCGTTTATTATTTGGTTTAAGATTTTTGTGTTATAAGTTTATTGTTATATATTAATTATCTGGCTGTACTCATGCTAATAATATCGGTATTTGCCCGTGCAACTTCGAACCCGTCTGGAACTATTATTCATGAGCTGAGAGAATGGCGCAATCGCGACCTGAACAATTCGCGCCGCGATTTCACCATGTTTCGGACGGGTTTGAAGCTCGGGCAAGTACCGACAAAATTTACATGAGTATCAGACAACATTATATAATTCGTTCAATAGTACATATTAAATATCATATTTGAAAATGTTATAGAACATGCTTTAGTTAATTACATATTATTTTATTATTGGAAAACAAGATATTAGGTTTTCAATCGTTAAACAAATTTAATCACTGCCGGTTTTAGGTCACTTGGGCGACATTTGTTAATTATTACCTATTGTTAATAAATGTTTTCTATAATAAATAATAAAATTATTCTATAGCTATTCAGATAAGTAATTCTGTTATAGAATGAATAAAGCATAAATGGACAAACTGACAACTTCTTAGTTATTTTTTATATGTAAAGATTTCCCTTCTGGCAGAGCGACTATGAAAACCTATTTCTTCAACATATAAGAAAATGTAACCTACAAATCCCCTCTTCCTAGTTTTTGCTACTACGAGTATATATTCATTATAACCAAGCACTCTTCTTCACAAATTAATGAGATATAAGCCTTTCTATTTCATTCGTTTAAACTATCTTTTCCTAAATGACTTCATCCTCTAACTTCAAATAAAAAATCCTCAAACAAAATAAGTATCTAATCCGAGCCGTGAATACAGGGATAAGTAGGTCTCTTAAAAATACATAGGCCTTTCAGCGTGCATACAATTTTCATTTAACTTCACTCATGTAGCTCATAACATAAGCCGACCATTAGCTATTTAACCTAAAAGGTCTGCTAGCATACGCAATTTACAAGCAATTGACTGCAAAAATAGTAATATACAGAGTTTATGTTTAATCTGTATAACCATACTGTAATCCCGGTTTCCCGGATAGGTGAGCTCAAATTTGTCTTCGTTACTCATGATAAAGGTAAAATGTCGTACACTCATTTAGGATTATGTAGTTAATCAGAAATGTCTCGCTTCTAAATGGAAAGGAACTCATTCAGTGGAGTGCTCGCCTGTTACAAATAGTTCTATATATCTGTTTTAGTTGATTATTCTTAACTTATATGACAACACTTTAATT
This sequence comes from Mechanitis mazaeus, assembly GCA_959347395.1. Classification (NCBI taxonomy): domain Eukaryota; kingdom Metazoa; phylum Arthropoda; class Insecta; order Lepidoptera; family Nymphalidae; genus Mechanitis; species Mechanitis mazaeus. Next base: position 10,232,367 of record OY365747.1, read on the forward strand.
TTCAATTTATTTTGATATTAAAATTCTATTTAGAAGAGTAATATACTTTTAGTATGAGTCAACCTTTAAATTTTATTATATACTGTGAAAGGAAAGAATTTAATTAAGTCGTTCTTAAATTTATTATGCAGAACCAACTACTATAGAACGAATTATATACTAAGGTAACTTAGAAAACTCTTCAGTAGTGGGTCATACTTTGTAATAAGAACCGAGTATCTAACGTTAGATAAGGATAACTAACCCTCAGCTCCAGAACACGTCTCCACTAAAGCTTATATACTTCCTAAAATACAACAAAATATAATGGATATTAAAGTAAAATTCATGAAGTTGTTTCAGAGTTAAACAAAGGAGCATAAAAGTGCATAATATATTTTGATATTGGAGTTGTAAATGTTCTTAGTTTAAAGTTTTCTTTGTGAAACTAACAGATTCTAGCAACATTGTGTCTGTAAGCCCCTGTCCGGTGAAGTTTACTTGAAAATAATTTTCAAGTCCACCCGCTTTACAAAAAAGCGAACATCTATTGAATAAGTAAATTATGAGATATAAATATTGTTCAGAATCGATTCCTATTATTGATTCAAAAGTTCTGCGTGATACATTTTATTGCGGTGGCCAATAACTCGTTCCTTGGAGGAGTAGGTTTTACGATTTGGTATTTATTATTAATATTAATGATCTTATATATTATATATTGTAATTTTTACACATCATTTTAGGACCCTTTCGTAATTAACTTGTACAATTCTTTATATTATTATAAAGTAATAAGACCTTTTTTAATTTTGATTATTTTATGCGACACAGTTCGCAGCTTAAGTGTTACTCGTGTTAATAATCTTTTTATCTTTTTATAAATGATAACAAAATCATTATATATATATATATATATATATATATATATATATATATATATATATATATATATATCAGATATTTATATTTATATATATATATAAATATAAATATCTGATTCAAATTTCTAAAATATTTATTTCATTTTAAACTTTGATATTGAATTTAATTATTATATTTTGTAATCATCACTTATTAGAACGATTTTAGGAAAGAGTAAATTTGTAATTTTGTATGATGTCTTTGAAGAAGGCTCCTATTTTATGAGAAATTGCATCTTGCTTCTATATGTGCTAGTTTTTCGTACTAGTTACATAAAGTGCTTGAATCTGGGCCATGACGTCATTAAGTAACGTGTTTAATGACGTGCTTATGATACATGTAGTGCATTACAATCTTATGTCACGTTGGATTTCTTTTTAAAATAATTCAATAAGAAAAAAAAAATATTAGGGCAGATTTTGGCTCGTCATAAGTATTTGTTTTTTTTAGATTCAGTATAAAATTCCGCATTAATTGATATATAGAAATATTTTTTTGAAGATAAAAATTTTATTATTTCCCAAATACTATAACTATATTGAATAAATAATAATATATTATTAACATTTAAAAAAATCAGGTGTTTTCGTAACTCTTCCTACAATTAACCCGTTTATAAAGAAGCCCATGCGATTCTGAAACAACTAATATATATATATATCATTGTAACATAATTGACACTTATCATTTCAGGTAAAATATAAAGGTAACGCTTTACAAAAGAATATAAAAGAACAAATAAATATAAAGTCAATTGATATAACATTAATTGCCAGTTGCAATCTAGGTCTGGGTTTGGTCTGGGTCTGGTCTGGGTCTGGTCTGGGTCTATTTTAATTTATCATAATTTTAGTAAGAGAAACAAAACGTCTTCTATTAATACAGATCCCAGCTCAAAAGTAAAATAATAAAACTCGTGTAAAGAAGCGTAATCAAAGCCAGGGTGTATTCGTGAACCTCTAATAACCCTCTGACGTAAAAAGGCCGTTTATAAGTTTGGACATACATATATACTGTAGTTTTGTTGTGTATATTCAACCCTTTTGCTATCTTTCTACGTACCTTTATGATATACTAGCATTGTCTGCGACGTCATTTGCGTGGCGTTTTGGTTTAATACCAAACAACTAATTTTTGTTTCATTAAAATAGCTTTTCTTATAAATTTTCTTTATTGTGTTAAACTTTTCTTAATAGTACATTCAGCTATCAACATTACATCAAAATTCGTGGCCTAGGTTTTGTGTTATTCGAACAAACATACATACAGACAGACAGGCAACAAAATGGGAAAAAAAGGTGTTTTGGATTACTTATTACAACCCCATCAACAGTTTAAAAATATATTCAACATACAAATAAACTTTATTTACAGTCATATTATATGTATAGATATAGATATCCCTTTATAAAATATACCTTTGAAAGAAAATCTAATATAATCATGTAGACAAGGCGCTGAACAGAATATATTAATTTAACGCTCTTGTAAATAAAAAACAAATAATTATTTGCAGACTCAGAGTAGATATAATTACAGCCGTTATTTCCATAGCTATTTTATTAAATACCCTTGAATACTTCTACAAAGAACTTTTGCAGTGTGTACTTCATATTCCTGTAAGGTAATCCTTAATCCTCTTAATAGCACATACACCTTGCTCAGGTAAAAAGTTGCTTGATCTCAGATCAAGTGAAAGCTAAAAAAATTGAGATACTTTTTATAATGTTCTATATAATTTTATGATATATAAGGTTATTATTATTTTATCTCATCTCATTAATTTGTAGTTATTTGATCTCTTCTTTGAGATAGCATGTTAAAGGTAATAACGCTTTTTTACTTTAAAAATACTATCTACATTTTTGTGGATCAGATATTTTTTAAAAGCATTGTGAAAGGCGATGTATGAATAATGAAGTCCTTGCTCTCAGAGGTTTTCATTATAATACGCTGTTCAGGTTATATTTATAAATCGTGTCCTACATTCTTTATCAAAAAAAATAAAGGATTTTTTATCATACACTAAGATAAAGATTGTCTTGACTACTTTATATTTAAAATAAGCTAGAAAAGGATTGACGATCGCGAAGGTCGCAGGTTCGAATGCGGCACGTGCTGATTTTTTTTTTATGTTAATAAAAAACATATCTTCTATCTAACGATATCTTTCTAATTCATTCTAATGCAAGAAATGGCAGAACTTTTCATAAATACATATTAATTTTCGCTGATTTTACCAAAAACGTTATTAAAACTATTTCTAGATATGGTATTTAACGGCTACTTTTACCAAAAAAAAATATGAGTTATATACTCATATAATTATATACTTAAAAAAAACTAAATAATTTTCATGTTCACGTCAGTTATAATTACAGAACAATTCTGACGCAATATCATAAATCCAGGTCACATAAAAGGACGGCCATAAATATTTCAGTTTCGTTAAAGCGTAGTTCGAAATACCTGTCAGTGGCAGAGAGTCATTTGTCTATCGGTATATAAGAGCTCTGAATACCAGTAACTTGTGACCAGTCGTGGGTCAGTGGTACTGTCTATGTTCATACAAATCGCATGAGGTATGGGCGTTAGTAATGCATTTGAATACCGCAACTGACATTATGGGTGGGGGGTGTAATTAACAATTTAGTTTAATAAATGCTAATTGCTATTTAAATCGCAAGGAAATTAAGATATGCGATGACATACTTCTATATAAAATATGTAATTGTAATATTAATGTTCATTATTTATGGTTTATTGTTTTTCGTTTTTTTTTTTAATGTTTTTAGAAATATGTCTGATAAACAATTTTAGAATTAAATAATAATTGATAGACAGGAAAAATATGGAAAATTTGTTTTTTTTTCTGATTTGTTTTTTTTTTTTAATCTACACTGTTTTCACTTAAATTATTAAATACTTAGGAATATCCCTATTCATGAAAGGACTAAATATATCTACAAATATCAAATATTAATTTACAATTAATTCAAATTCTCTCATTCTTGTATAAAATTAATAACGATAAATTCCCTGAAAATTAGTTTAAATTTAGAAAATTCCAGAAAATTTTATTTTACAAGAATTTTTCCCTCAAATTGTCGTTTCAACCTCACTCCACGTGGTTATAAGAACTTTATAATAATAATAAAAAAGTTGCTGTGGACTTTATTTGATTAAGAAGTAAGGAAGAAAAATCAAAATATCATATTTTATCAATATAATTAAGGCAACAAAGTAAAGATCGATGATTTACAGCGACAGGAATAAAATTGATAGCTAATTTGTCTACAATTCCGATGAGAGCAATACGCATGTTAAACGTATACGACTCATCAATCACATCTTTCAGTCGTAGCCACGTGCCGCTGCACTTAGGGTTGCGAAATAGAAATTATTTAGATCTTTATTATAAGCGTAAAGATGCTGTGAACATTGTTTTAACAACATTTTAGTTGGAACAAAATTATTTTATTATTAAAACAATACGCATGTTATTAGGCAACCCTATATACATTTAACTCCTTAATTAAACCTTGAAACAGATGGCGCGGCACTCGCTCGACACATAGATTTCAATTAATTTCTGTCACCACACAATATCGACTATTTTATTATTCCGTCTAAATTAATGATAAATTGTTATTAAAAATATGTAAACTTAATTTTACAATAAATAAAATAACTTTTTTTTTATAAAACTTATTACATCAAATAAATGTACTGAAAAAGTTAATATAACACATTTTAACGTTGCTCTAACCCGTTTTAAGGTAATAATAACTAATTCGAAAGCCGTAAAAGTTTCAAAATTCTACTCATCTTCAATCTTCCATTGACTTTCAGATCACGTAGATGCAATCTGCATATTGGGGTCAGGGTCCTTGCAAACATTATTTATAATAGCACTTGGTTTTATGTGACTTTTGAAGGCTTAACTTGGTTTGTTTATACATAATTTATGATTTATTATAATATTTTAATTACGAATTTAATTTTCAATTGTATACAAATTAAAAGGAAGAATTTGGAGTTTAATTCAATAATAATATTAATTAAATAATTAATTAATATTATTATTTATATTTATAATCAGATTTTTATATTAAAACAATGTTTAATATAAAATGACGGAATTAAGACGTACGTAAATTTGACGTGACTTAAAATTAATCTGTTTGTGACGTGACAACGAGCGCTAGAAGTAAACTGAATTTAATAAAGACCTCCAGGAGCGAGTGTCAAGAGTAGAGTCAGCTATTTAATAACATTAAATGTTTCATCAGTTTTGGAGATTGTAATCGATCATAGCGTCTCATTACTTAATTGTTATGAAGTACAGTTTAAATTAAATTAACTACGGAAAAATATAGAAATAAAATATATATAGACATAAAACGAGCTCTAGAGAATATATAAACATATGTTGTATATTACGCTAGAACGTGTTTCTTAAATAATTCTTAAGAAATGTTTTTTAAAACATATGTGTACTTATGATATTTAAATAAGATAATATACATAAGCGTCATACGCAACACAATTGGGAAATGACAGTGACAAATGACGTCACTCTGTAGTTTACGTATATCATGTGTTATATCAGACTTGTCTATAGAATTTCTTAATACTTCAAATACTTATTTACATAAACTAAAGATTATATAACACTATTTAATCTTGTTAAAAGTCAGAATATGTATGTATTCTATACAATACAAGTACAATATACAAGACACATCATGTAAGTGCTTACGTAATACAGGCAAATGCAAACGTTAACATTGAAAAAGAATACGGCAAAGCCTACAATTACGAACCGCAGCTGCCTACTTATTCTGTAATCGTATACAATTTCATTGTATATAAACTTTATGCTCGCGAAGGCATTTGGAAGACAAAACAAATTTGATTATTCATTCAAGATGGCCATCAAGTTTGATATTGAAGTAGCTAAATAATTGAAATTATTTTCAGACTTTACTAGTAAATAACATTTACGGTTAATATTTTATTACGTTTATGGATTCAGTATGAAATTCCGCATCGATTTATATACAACATGTGATCTAAAAATCAGAAAAACTAATTTTCATATCTTAATTTGTAGTTTTTCTCTCATAACTTCTAGGGATAATTTCGGTTCGTCATATTAATGTTAGTTTTTTTGATTTAGTATAAAATTCCTCCTCGATTGATATATTTTTTGAAGACAACAATTTTTTTGTTTCTCAAATACTATAACTTTATCTATTTAATCTCTCCTCTTTTACATATAAAACAATATTAATTTAACAGTCAATTTTAATTAGTGAGTTAGGGGCATTTTCCTGTATTCGGACTCATCGTCGCGCGACGTGCCCACTATTATATTCATGTGTGAATTATGACGCTTTGTTTAGTGACAGTGCAAAAGATTTACGGAATAAGAAAACTAAATATATCATTCGCGGTTAATAAAATTTTAGGTGAAATAAAAACAAAATGGTGAAACATTTTTAGCGTACATACATGTGGGCGTATATTTTTCTAGAGATATTTTTGCTAAAATAAAATTGTTGTGCTCTTTTAAATATAGAACTTGTAAGATATATTGAGCTATATTATTATAGGTGAAATAATATTCTGAGTAAATTCCATCTATTTAAATTAATGTTCAAATTTATGTATAAAATTATTTTGAGATTAAGTTTACTAAAAAGGTTATTACATAGTAACTTTAAATTGTTAACACGGTGTTAAATCTTTATATAAGTTAGGAACTGAGTTTTACTTTAAATTTAATCTTCAGCTATCTTTACCATAATTTCGCTCTTATAAAATTTTCAACTTATAACGCTGAAGGAAAAGTAGGCCAAGTTGAAGTGCGCTCTATTTTTATATTAAAAGCTCAAATAAAAGGTCAGAGCCTGAGTCTACTAAAAATCCGTCATAATTATATAGTTTTTGCCAACTTTAATAATTAAATTATTTGCTCGTTTGCGAAATAATTCATAATAAACCTATACAGCTTTGACAAAACATATGACGCCCTCGAGAGTATCTCATTAACATATCAAAGTTTTAATGATGATGTATCACTTATAACACGGAGCACATTTACAATATTACTAACAGATTTATTATCATCAGTTAATAAAGACATACAGTTGATGAAAACATCATAAACTTAGCAACTGATGACAAGCTATTAATATGATTAATGGATGATAAATTTATTATATTTTCTTATATAAATAAAAAGAGTCATATATTATAATAGATAAAATTAAAAAAATATCTATTTAAAAAATATATACAGATATATTTATTTTAATAAATTTACACGTACCTAAATTCACTGTCACTATGCAACAATTAAAAAATAATAATACTTTAAAACAAAACAATTTCGAAACTTACGTATAGACGTAATATGCACGTAACAGCTTTCCGTTGTATAATGGGTTACGTCTTTGAGATAATTACGTAAAGCATTAATAACGCGCGTTGACGAATGAGACATGATATCATTAATATGTCAGATGCTCAGCGCTAATAACGTGTTCCGATATATTACATTTAATTTGAATTTAAAAATTACACCAAGTAATAGATCGATGTATTTGTATATTTTTTAGGTTTAAGCTATTGTTAGCGATTAGTAACTGTAATGTGCGAACTTCGTGGTAAGATTGCTTTGATTAAAGCCACATTAGGGGACATCACAGTGCCTCTGATAGCAGCGGTCGTATCTAACTTTTTATTCATATCAAAGTAAGATCTTTCAGAATTTAAAGTTTAAGACGTAAAAGAGACGCAAATATTATTAGTTTGTTAAGGTTAAATAATTAATAAAATATATTGTTTTATTTTATTAACACTACATATGATTGAAATTATCTCTTAATATACCAGCCAGAAGCTTAATTGTTTTTTTAAAATGAAAAAGTCATAAACAAAAACAGAATTCAATCTTCGGGGAGTAGTCGGAGAGAACCTTATAAATATTAATATATAGTTAATATTAATAATAGTTTATTATTCTATGAGTATCTACAAATTATTTTATACAGTTATTAATATAAGGTAATACTTTGATTATTACAGTATATTACTTATCTGAAGAAACAGATCTGAATTAATATTCTAAAGACCAAAATTGAAATTGATTATTAATATTAGTAATTCCGTTAAACAGGGACCACAGTGTAGAAAACTTTGTAGACTTGCATAGAGCATCGTAGACCTGCGTAGTTTCATTCACGTGACGTATCTATTAAAAAATACAACTAAGATCTACTATGCAACCTCGTAATAATTTTTATTTAAAGAAAACAATATTAAATTTGAATGTTTTAGGTTTACAATAAAGGGGTGTTATCGGTGTATCGCGATCTCATCCAGACAACCTTAAACCGGTAGGATTGAGAACAATTTTCAGAGAACAGTGGTGCATAATATTACAATAAAAATATTAAGTCAAATTACAAATATAAAATATACGTAAATAAAATAAATTATGAATAATAATTCTTTAGAATAAGTACTATTTAAGAAGCCTTGTAGTGAAAACTTATATTGTATCTAGGTATTTTAATATTTCGGGAATATATTTTTATTCATATAATAGAGTTTAGAATCCTTTAGCATATTTTTTTCTTTAATTAATATGTTAAACATAATTTATTGAATTAAAAAAAAATAGTAATTTGATAGCTTAACAACGTTTCTATAACTAGGAAAAAGTGTCTTTTATTTCAAAAATTTATGTAATTATTCTTATATTTTATATCAAATGTATATTATTTTTTGATATCAAATAAATATTTAAAGTCGTTTTAATAATGTTAACACATAAAATACTCAGAAAAAGCTGTCTCTCCAAAAAAGGTGCATAATTATAAAAAATAAATAAAGAAGAAATACAAAATATTGTTAAATAAAAAATGATATCATGTCTAATTGTGAAATATCATAAAAACAAAAATATGTTCGGTTTTTTTTTTAATGATAACATCATTTGATGCTCTATTTTGTAAATAAAAAAATAGACGTATATTTTATTCATCAAATTGTAGTTTAAAAGCGTAAAATATCTGAATATTATTAACAGAAAATAAAACTTTTATTTTTGACTTTTATAAATAAATAAGAAAACGAAATATTAAATAATAATAATAATAATAATAATAACAAACTGTATTTCAGATTTTCCATATATCCATATATTTGTTAGTAGCGATTTTTTAAGACTATGTTAGTTAATAGATAATGCCAATGCCATTGATAAAAATAATAATAGACAATGTAATGAAATTAATATTAATAATAAAATACAATAACACACACAATTATTAAATAAAGTCAAATTACATACTAAAGATGTGTTTGTAGAATATAGCTTAACTTATTTTTGATTCTGTTAAATAATTTGATGTAACAAATTTTTACAAAAACGAATTCTTCTACAACCTTTTTGATGTTTATTTGTGGTTCGTTTTGAAGAATTTTGTTCGGAGACCGAGACTTGAACGTTTAGAAATAATTCAATGTTTTGTAATTTAAATAGCATTTCTCTTGAGCATTCTTCATAAAGACTGAGCGAGTCGGTGAAACCTTTAAAGGCACTCTGTATGCAATGGCAGCTCGTTGTTACATTTCACACATATTCGAATGCAACTTCCATTGTTTCCATTTTCAAAGAAGCTATGGAACGGTTTTTATGTAGATCCTATTTTCTTAGTCTTTTGACACTTGTGCTATTAAAACTTTTTAGAACCATATTTGATGTTGCACAAATATTAAATTACGATTTATATATTATGATGGAAATAAGAGCAAAACTATTAAATGTTATAAAGAATTGCATTGTTGTCAAGATTATGGTGACCGCAAATTAATGTTAGCAGTGAGACCTGTCAGTGACAGGCGACTGCGGTTATTCTGACGTTCAGGATTTAATCAAAAGGCGCAAGATGATTTTGCTGGTAATGTTTTTTGTAAAAACCGAATACAGGCTCTTTGAGCTAGAAAGCAGACGCGTACAAATCATTTTACTTATAGAATTAAACTTCAATACATTTTTTCTTAGGGTTCAAAGTTTTTTGACACAAAAATTTAAACAAGATGTCCGATATTTAAGGTAGAATTCATTATTAAATTTCTATAATGAATACAATATTATATTAGTAAAATTTTAATTATTTAATAAATAAAATGTTTTAAAATCTGTGGCGACATCATACTATATTGTCCAGGACGTCATTTGAATATTCGCATTCATTAAAAGCGCATTGTACGAGGTTTTTTTCGTCCAATAAATTTGCAGAATTTGTAGAATTTCATATTTCTATTTTATGGATCGATTAAAAATGTTTATAAGAATTTAGATTCACTATTATTTATATATTTTTGCATTTCAAAAGGGCTTAAAAAGGTTATATAAGTAAAAAAAAAATTATAAAATAAAGACACGTATTTTCATTATTGTGACCGAGGTTGTTAAATACTATGTTAGGATACTATCTTATTACTTCAAATTGCTAACATGCATGATCGAGCATGTAATCAAATTTTACACCTTAAATACAACCATCACATATTTTCATTTAAACCAAAAATCGTAAAACCTGTCTATCGGATTGTTTGTACGAGACATTGATGAAAATAAATTTTTCGTGTTATTTACAAGTGACCTAAATTTTTTAAACTTAACCTCTTTAAAAGTTACAATATATTAAAAACCAAAACGTGGGAATAGTAGTTAAGTAAAAGCTAAGAGGCACTATTTTGACAGGATAAGCGGTAAAAAATATTTTCAACAACGTCTCCATTAAATATTCCACTCAGCTAAAATCTACTTCTAAATTGAAAACTCTTTCACTACCAAAACAGCGTAATTTAAGCTGTGAATTGTTCAACAAAATTGTTATTTCGCATGCAGGTACAGATTTCAATTAAAAAGCTTTCCACGAATTTGAATTTGAAATGTTGACATTCAATCATTGCGCAATGATAAATGTAAACTCTAATCCTCTGACTTATTTTGTGGTATTGGTTTATTCAGATTGCAATTTTGATTTAGAAATGCTTTATCACGCTGCATTTTAATGGATTACTTAATGCTTACACCATATATTATGAATAATATCAGAATACGCAAGTATAAGTAACAATAATTTTAGTTTCAAGTAGCATATACTCTCATCTTAAGAAGCATATTTACACATACCCGATTACTCTGTAATTTCACGCTCGCAAGCCTCTCAGTATTTCATACAATACAAAACTTACGGGCGCGCGCCGTAGCGTCTCCGAACCACTAATTACCGCGTACCGTTCGTTCCACATTTTTCATACAGATCACGGACCCACTCACTCCCCTATCGATTGGGAACTTCTGCTCAGAATTACACTCACGGAGATATTTGAAGAATGCTCTGCTTTTTGGGAGGAAATGTTATAATTGCATTCGGATTTGATTAGGATATGTTTTTATTTTTAGAGAAATAAATACGAGTATTTTGAACAACTTCAGACGTCTTATTTTATACATGAACCGACAGGAACTTGAGCTAGAAGAAACAATTTAGAAAATAAATAATACGAAACTATCAATAACTCTAAATGAAAAAGTGATGGATACGGGCCTGTTGCTCTGTGTCAGGTAAAGTACTCGGATGGATATTCAACAAAACAAAGTGAATATGAGGAATCCACACCAAAAGAATTTTTCCCAAACATCAAGCTTTTTGAAAAGCTGAAGAGAAGCATTGATTATTTATATATAAGAGAAAAAATGTAAACGTTACATATTCTCAAAAAAAATAAAGCCTGAAATTTGACGACGATGTTTCTTTTAAAATGAAGCTTGCTAATATTTTCACCAAATTGGGTATAATTCAAAAAGTTAAAAAAAAATTGTGTGTTTTGGAGCATTAGTTCTCTTATTAAAAAAAATCATATCTGTACCATAACTTTTGAAACTTCCGATAAAATTTAGGTATTTCTGAAATCAAATGTTTATACATACTTTACATAAAATACAGGAACGGTATCTGGCATATAACTATTTTTAAAAAATTATAATAGTTCCAAAGAACTCATATTTCATGAGGTAACTGTAATTGTTTTAGAAAAACGAGGATACATTGATTACAAATTGATATAAATACAGTAGATCTACTCTGTTTAACGGATTATATTATAAAGAAAATTTATTTTGAAATATACTTCGTATTCTTTTTAGATTTTGTTATATTTAAAGATATGTTTATCGTATTATACAGCTCAAAGCATTTTATAAGTAAAAATATTTCCTAAAGGATTTTCTTAGCGCAAACTCTAGATTGCAACAATATAAAAATATAGAAATACTGATTCGAGGTAGCTTTTAATTAGGTATTCCACTTTTATAGTTCCTTTGTTTAAAACTAATTGGAAAATGTTGAATGAAATTTTTTAAATACTGGTTTTCGTATTTTTAATTTCATATTAATTAATTTATAATCAAAGTATTGAGAATTATGAAAACAAGTAATGACTTGGTTTGGGGAAATACGTCCTTAATTAATTACTTCAAAATTTTTTAAGATCCTTTAAACTTATAGCTTTAAAAATAAAATAAAATTAAAACCTAGGAAGGATTCAGCTATTTAGATTCTAACACAATGTTGAAAGGCAAAACAACTCCCTGAGGCCCAAAGTTCGATACACATTATTTGTAGTGTTATTAAAAAAAATAACTGGCATTTTTAAATGAGTAAAACTTGTAAAACGTAACAACCTTCACCTTTTTCATAAAAAAAAAACAATTTTACAACTCGAGCAAATAATCAAATTTTCCACCTTAAATACTTAATTGAATTGAAAATTAACTGAGAGTAAAAAATGTATAACTCAAAATATTTTTAGTTAACATAATTATGAAATGTTGTTTTCCGTTTTCCATGTTAATATTTTCCGAGTCGCTCAGTTCAGGTGTTGGGTTCATACTTGTAAAAAAAATGAAAATATACATAGTTGTAGTAAATTTTGAGTAACCTGCTAATTCAACCTCATTCACTTGTCCCCATTTGCGCGCTTCTCCTTGTTTTCTTTTGCACTTCAACGGCTCTCGGGTGCGTATGAACGAGCGCGGAGTGGCGTCGGGTGTAAATTGAAACACTTGCAAATTTACCCCATACATTATTCATGTGCCAAACACCCTCCGAGGCTGACAGTTTCAGTTGAGGCACAAATTCACAAAACTGAGTCTAAAGTAATTCCATCGATGTGACCTTGGAATAGAATAATATTTCTCCTATTTCATGTTAATATAAACTTGTTTAAAGGCAAGGTGCTATTGTTGTCTCGTTACTTAACAAATTGCACTTCACTCCAACAGTTACGTGAAACATAAGTGGGTCAACCATTATACATCTAACAAATGGGTACCCCTCAAGTCGGCTATGCAATAAGGAGTCGGTTCAGAAACCCACAAGCTGAATTATTCTGACCCTAATAAATTTGACTAGTCAAACAGGCATTGTTAGACAAATGAGTTCTAAGACGTGTGGCGTTGAATGTATTATTTAGAAGATGCGACAGCTCATTTACAATCTAATAAATGGTATGTATTAATAATGTGTTTTCACTTTTAGTCCAAACTTAAAAGTATGTTATATATAAAACGAGTCGCCATGTCAATAGTAATCTTTATAACAGGTTTAAGATAAATTTCTTCTGTTAAAAATAATAAATATGTAATAATTAGATATTAAGTACCTCGCTTACTTTAAATATTAATATTTTAATATACGAGTAATTGTCCCATTTTATTACGTTCAGGATGAGGATAAAACAAAAAAGTCATTAAGAATAAAAAACCTTATAAAATATAATAAACATGGCAAATAAATATTATGTAATAAAAGAAAATCTCAAACCAACGAAACCTACGTAGGCCTAATGTTAATTTAAAAAACACATTTGCCTTGGAGAGTTTAATGTAATTTCTTTCTTACCGAGGTGTTTCCTCAAATAAATTACAAGTGTAAAATTCAGAACAACAAAAGCGTAACAACAAAAGGCTCGCGGCTCGCAACATCCGGACGACCCTTCCAAACTCAGCAGCCTGATTACGGATTTCCGAACAAGGAAAGAAAAAATTCAACATGCTTTGAATCAAGTGTTCCAAATCAGACCTGTAATATTAATTCAAAAATAAACATTTTTTTTTAGATTTCGAATTTTTTATGATTCCTCATCTATATTTTGAATAGAACATTTTCTATTTAATAATGCATTTACGTGGTAGTCTACGTAATCAAAAAGGTCTGGTTGTGGCGTATAATGCTTAACATAGAGGTGAAAACGTGGATCTTTTTGTGGTCTAGTTTCACTACTTGGGGTCGGTGCTGGCGGAGGCGGAGAAGGTGGTGTTGGTGATCTTGGCATCGTAAATGGTCCCCTTTTTGTATTGGTGCTAGGCGTTCGTACTTTCCTCCAAAGGAATGGCTTTTGATGTTGAGAGCCATGGTGTGTATCAAGATGTCGAGTGTCTTCCTTTTTAGGTACAGCTGTTGTTAATTCATACATTTCTGGTAATGAGAGATACCAATATTCGGATCCATCCCCAATGATCGGGAAAAGCCTTTTGTTAGAAAAACGTGGTCGATGTTTTCTTACAAATTCATTATACTTCCGTTTTAATCTTTTCATATATTCAGTGTAATGAATAGATTTCAAAAGTTTCTCAAAATCTGAAAGCTCATTACTAGCTGGTTCTGAATACACGCCCGCACATACGTAAGTTCTAAGTAAATGATGTAATTTAAATACTACAAATGCTAGCCATTGACGTGCTTCTTCTTCTAAAATTCGCAAATCGTCTGCTCTGCTTCTGATACCAAATTCAGCTGCTTCTGCCGCACGTCTTTCCCCGCGCTCAGTGACTAATGCTAGCCACTTTCTATAGGATCGATAACAGAATTTAGTGCGCCTTGAATAGTGTCCACGCCAAAGAGACTAGAAAGTTATGTTTTAGGTTAATTTTAGTCTAAATTACATTCATGATAATATATAAATAACTACATATCTAGCATCTCACCTGTATGCTTCTTGCTGCCTTATCGTAATGCTTGGCATGTTTATGCCGCACTGCTCGTCTTAAAGCAGCGCGGTATGCTTTACGTGCTCTGTGTATTCTGAACGCACATTGTATAGTTATAGCATTTTTCTTTAACCAAGAAATATGTTTTCTAATCAAATATCCGCGGGTCATTCGTTGCAACATCAAAACTGCAAGGAACCTTTTATGTCGCCTACATTCAGCCAAGTCTGTTCTTTCTTGTAACTCATTATAAAATTCCTGAGATGAGGGTGAAAGATGACTAACCGTTGCCATGTTAATTATTTACATAACAAATTATTTGTACTAAGAAATTATTGTTATTGTTTATTAATCAATAAAGTCAAACTGTACGTCATCGTTATTTTATTTTCAGTGCGATACTTTCTACGGCCAGTGGGGATTCAATTAGGCTTTTTATACTTCAGGGCGTCCTCATTTTCGCAATACTCTGTGGGTTTGAGTTACTGCAGTAATAAGATCCGTTATTTTTTTATTTAGCTCCTAAATCGAGACGGTAGCTTACGCATTTCGTTTTACTCCCCCATGATACTAGTGTTAGGAGTTTCCTTCAACCCTCGCTCAGGTCGGCTCGCGTGAGAGATCATGAATAATTCAACGATCAAAATGGCAAGGTGTATGCGTGTTTATTTATTTTTACAGGAGATTTATTAATAATTTTGAAATATATATGGCCAAAGCGTAAATTGACATCGTAATTTGATACCTACATATTATTATTATATCAGTGTAATCACTGATTTTTTTATGACAATAAAATAAATGTTAAGAATTTTGTGCTCTTTGCTTCAAGTGAAATCTTGTGTAACATGAAGATAAAGTAACAATCTATATGTATATAGAAAAAAATATGAATACTTGTACAAGTATGAATTTAGACAGATATTTTTAAAAACAATTTAATAAAGACTAGACTTTTTAATGTGGGTGTAAAGAGAAAATATTGTATTCCTGAACACTGTTTTTTTAATAAATGTGTATAAATGTGTGTGTGTGTGTGGTGTGTATAAAAGCGTATAAATGTTCCTCTATGTATCACCCACCAACAAAATTTTAAATCAAAAAATAATATGAGACCAAATACCTAAATATACAAGGGTTGATACTATTTGACTTCTAAATTTATTTATATTTTACTTAACAAAAATTTTAAGAATTAAATAATATGTTTATAGATATATACTAATTAGTAATAAATAATATAAACCCAACGATTTTAATACTAGCTTATCCCTTTCATCAACATTTAATATTGTTGCTCGAAGTTCATACCGCAAGAGTATCTGGTTGAATACAGCGAATGATGAAGAAACCTAATATCTTCTACCTGAAGAGAGAGATGTAAAATTGTATACAAAGATTAGGACCTTCTCACGTTCATTCAGATTTTAAAATACTTATTTGTTAATTTAAGGAATACTAAATATAAAAAAAAATTATCAATGAAATCTGTACTTTCTTGTTTAGAACTAAATTTTTTTAAAACTAAATGACTCTAAATATATAATCTAAATTATACAATTTATAGTAACAAAATATAATATAAAAACATCTGACACGCGGCAATCGAGCTTGCCGCTATGAAAAACTCCTAATCGGCAAATTATAACTAGCAAATTAATTAACAAACAAAAGAAAAAAAAAATTAAAAAAATAATTTAAATAATTAATTAATTAATTAATTTTTAAATTTTAAAAAATTTAAAAATTCGAAATTTTTTTTCCATTTTTCGGTAACTTCGGCGGCCGATCTGACCATCTTCCCGTTGGACAATCAACATAATTTTAAAAAGTGAATCTTACATTTAGATGCTGATTCCAAATATATCTTTAGTTTTTCAAAATTCTAAAATTAAAATTCGACAGACACACAGACACACATACAGACAGACAGATCGGAAGGAAAAACTGAGTTTTTCGAAAATTAATAATTATTATAAATAACAAAAATATATTTAGTATGATAAACAATATTTACATCGAAAGAACAATAGGAAAGGAAGAGTGACAGACTAATATAAATATATAGAAAAATATAATATTTATTTATGTTTACAATATAATACAAACTACTGCATCATTGTTGAAGATTTTTTATCTGATCTGATGGAGATCTAATCTTGACCAGTTTCTTAAAGGAAGACAAAGAGTAAGCTTATCTTAAGACTATTAGCAATTGATATTTGAAATTATATTTAAACACATCTAACCATAATGAGCTTTTTAAGTTTTAAAAAAATATATGCTGCGCCCTCTGAAAAAAGTCTCGTTTCCCAGAGTCAATTCTAAAACTGTTACAGTTAGTTTTTAACTAGAAATTGTTATTCCTTTAGCGCTTAACCCAATTTTTTAAGTCTAACTCGTACTTGACACTCTTTCACTTCTTTAGGCTTTCGTTTTTGCTATTAATTTTTCAAACTCATGATATAATATGAGAAATCACAAAATAATCCCTTAACAATACGTATAACATCATTATTGCAGTTAATCTTGATAGCATAAATTGTCCGACGCAACGCGACTACTATCATTCAGTACAATCAATGATTCTGTTTGATTAAATACCTCATTCGATCACTGACTACGAATTTACTAAAATGGAGTTTATTTCATTGTTTATCTCAGATTCAACATTTTTTTAACCTTTGTCTGTCATGATGTAAGACAGTATTTAGTTTATCTTTTGATAACAATTTGTTAAGAAAGGACGATGTTAATATTGAAACTAAAATTATTCCAGAATAACAGAATAACTCTAAAGAAAACTTGAATCTATCGAATATCACTATTGTTGGTTCAAAGTAAAATTTTTGCTTTTACAAAAGCAAAAACTTTACATAACTATTATTAAGAAAGATGACTTCGATTTATATCCTTATTAATATTCAGATAAAGAGTACTCTCAGAAAAAGAAATCTTCCAGCAATTATTTATTTTTAATATGTTTTATTTTAAAAATATATATTAAATTAAGAAAATATTCTTAAAACTAAAATATTATATAGGTAATAAATATCGCAGCTTTGTAAAGCAATTTATAATAAACAGAGTATATTTTTTATTATAAAATAATTTTCTCTATTTCAATCAAAAATAGATTAACTAGTTCAACAACTCCGCAAATACAGCGCGTGCTCGACACGCTACCTAATTGTTTAACAAATACTTAAATAAAATGTTAATAATATTTCACTCGCTATTTATTAAAACTTAGATATCTAACATTTGGGCGTTATCACTAAAACGCTTTACTAATTACAATAACATGCCTTCAGCTGCTTTGCAATTTGAAGTAATATTCGCTAATATTCTTAAGTGTAAGCTCCGACGGCGAATGTACTTGTTTAATTCGTTGGCTTCAGTGATTTAACATCTAGATAGAATAAAATATAGTATTTATAATGTAGGCCAAGCAATTTATTATTTAACTACTTTCATCAGGAATTATATTAAAATTATATTAGATTATTGTTAAGTTATGACATCAAACAAAAAGTATATATAACTTTATATTCTTATAAGATATTTAAAAAAACTAATCAGATGAAAACAAAACAGCTTTCGTTGTTGTCAATTCCATATAATCAGAATTAAATACAGCGGTTTCTATTTCATTAAACTCGATTTAGTTAATGTACTATTAAACACTGTAATACATTGCCTAGAATAAATAGTCGGTCAGTTTAATACCTAGAATAATTTGTTTAAGAGGTTAAGCACTATTTAATTACTGTACGTTGTTACGTATTTAACGTGTTACGATATATACGGTACTTTGATCTTCGAAAAAGTATTATAGAATTATTTGTCTTTTAAATTAATTCAAATGTAATTAATACCTAACCATTTTAATTTAGTAATTTATAATTTACATTTCCTCGTAAATTTTCTCTTTAATATGGTTGTAAAGTTTTAAGTAGAAAGGAACTAGTTCTTAAAATAAAAGGTATCAGATCGGTTGCTTAATTCCCTGCAAGCAAGGCTGACCCACTTTAAAAGTGTTTTGTACTAAAAATCTAAAAGTGTAGGCAAAGATTCAGTGTTTTAACATTAAAAAAGTATATGAGCATTAGCAGAAACAAAATACAATGAAAGTGCTCATTTTAAAGTTTGCTCTTGTTTAAACTCTAATTTTGCAAATGACACTCGTCCTGTGAATATCAGAATTGTGCAGGCATAAGTTTCTACTTTATAATAGTCTATTCATTTAGATTGTATCGTACTAAGTAAAAATACTGATTATACTGGATACAAACTGTCTCAATTTTCTTAAATTTCTTTTATGCTTTTGAAGAAGTCAGTCTTAGCTTTTGGTAGCACCGCCCACAATTTCTCGGTTTTGGATCCATTTTCCCTAGAAGTTATGAATGAAAAACTACAAATTAAAATATTAAAATATCTGTTGAATAAACGACAAGTTTCACGACTTACTTGTAACATAATAATTTAATGAATATTTTAAATTTTGCCCCATTAAAATATTACATTCGAAAGCAATTTGGACGAGTGTTGATGGAAACCAAAAAAAGCCGTCAGTTTCCTAAAAATAATTTTCAGTCCCCGTAGCGTAACTCATGCGATATCTTGAAAGTGATGAGGGGCAAAGAAAACTCCTTTATTCTTTTACCTCCTTTGACCGGGTCACCCCTGAAGTTCCCTATTGCCAAATGTCTCAAAAAATACTTTTCCTTCCTTTCCATAAATATTATATATATTTTCTTAGTAAAGTGTTTATTTTGACAATATTATATTCATAATTATATATCCATAATTATATATCCATAACAACATAACATGGTGATAAAACTCGAATAAGCAATTTATGATATACTAGGATGGTTTTAGATAAAAACTTTATTGGTATTAATATAATAAATAATACATTGTTACCTTTGTTAACTTTTTATGTATCTATTTTACATCTAAAATGAATGAAATATCCTGTTAAATTCTGAAAGTAATTGCAAAAAAAAATTATATTGAAAGATTATCAAATTTGAAAATAAATATACTTTAGCTCAACCAAGTTGCAGATTATTAATATTTAATAATAAATATACTATAAGTCTAGTGTCTAATAATGAAACACACTTGAAAAGTTAATTTCATAAGACTGACTGAATATGATTGGAGTTATTTTAGACTTTTAATATGCAGGTTGTTTGTTCAAAGTTATTGAAGAATTAAAACTAGATAAAATATCCCATGCTATGTCACAAAGGAACTCTGTGAGGTATAAAACGGTTAACATAAACTGTATATAAGCCGATGCTTACACGTATCGGCCACCATTTCTTATGATTGCGTCTTTTTGAACTGACCGCTGTCTCAGTGGACTGTTTCCTATCTCCATCACTGTCATTAGTTGGTTTAGTCAGTTACCTTGATGGTGTATAAAGATATATCAAAAGTATGATCAATTTATATAAAATCCCTGTGTCCCTTATTCCGACATAGGTGTATATACATTCTACATTAATAATAATAATTCATAAACAATGATATCTTGACTCTTAAAAAGTTTTTCACTATATAAAAATGTACATAACGTAATAAAACCAACACAACGCTTTCTATTTAACATCTCTGACACGTGTAAATAATACCTTAAATAAATACAGAACAACGAAAACGACAGGTGAAATTGGTTAAAAATGTGTCAGAAATTAAATGCTCACAGCTTCTATTAATTTGGAATGGAACTGGATTCTAGATAATAACAAAGTCGGTAATCAACGTAAAGGAAATAGAAAATAGAAAGTCATGTAGAAAATTAAAATAAAATTTACTTAAAGTTAGTAATATAATACATGAACACTTGTTTCATCGACAGATGGATTTTTTTTTTCTAAGTTATATTAAGGGGTCACTGCTGTCCAAAACGACAAAACTTAGCAATTACCATCTAATGAAGAGTTGCAGACAGCAGCACTAGTATTTAAGTGAATACTGCTGCTGCGTCTGGATTAGTGCTCCTCTAGGAGCATGGTTTCAAGTTCAGGAATTATAGAAAGAATGAGAGATTTTGATTGAGTATGTTTAGAGAAAGAAAGATCTTAACTAATGTGTTCGTGTTCTGTAAAATTGTTTGACATCATTTGTAGGCAGATTTCTGACTGTTTAGTTACTTATATGTAAACTTTATTATAATATTATAATATTCGTATTTTAAAAACGAGATATTTAGATAAACAGATAAACAGATGAAAGTGGTAAAAACTAATAATACGGGCTATACATTTATTTTAAATACTAAACATTTTTTTTCAAGATGAAAAATTCACATAATTGATAAAGACAAATCACAATTATAATATTAATTAAATAAAAAAAAAGAAAAAAGCTTGTATAACTTTACACAATGAAAACTAAAAAGCCAGCATAATACCACTTCGGACACATGTAAATAATTTAGATAAATACAGAGCACTGAAAAAGGGAGTTTAAATTTGTTGTAACATGTGACAGAAATAAACAAAGCGAACGCTTGAACTTGCTTTTATAATTTCGTCCTGGGCTGCTTCGACATAATAACAGAGTAATTAAAAAACACCTGATATACATTCTTGAAATTATGTAAATAAATAACCTTGTATTTAAATCATATTTCATCTTTTCCAGTTATCTGATTGACATTCGTGCAATTCGTGCAATCGTACAATTTAAATATAGCCAAACTGGACATTCGTCTTTATTTAATAAATCTGAAATTTGGGCCTTTATTTAATTAATCTGAACATTGGGCACCCACTTTTAAGAAAATCTAAAAACCAACGGTTATGGCTATCCTCGGAGTTTGGAATATAATAATGACTTAGGGAGTAAACTGGCCAGAGATGTTGATTGCCTGTTGTTTTGTAGTACATATGTTTTACTGCACTTAGAATTTAATCCTCAAAAACCCAAACTTTGACTTATATTAAGCTTGACTTTCAATAAGCTATACACAGTATACAAACAGTATCAGGCGTTTTTAATATTTTATTGTTCAATTGGCTTTTGAAACATATATATGCCTGAAGATGTTTTTCTTTACACATTTCACGAGAAAACTTAAAATTCCCATCTATGTCGGTTACAAAAACAATTATTTAGAGCAGACCTTATTTTCAAGTCAAACTTTTTTATTGTACAAACAGAAATATGTATTCCAAACCTTTTTTGATCCCATATTATGTAAATTTATAGTTTTTTAAGACACAAAGATTTAATGAGAAACAAGCGCTAATGGGTGCAAACCTTATTACATTAACTGTTCAGTCAAGAACAATGTTATGTTATTATCAGTTTTTTGACTTCTTAATTAAAGAAGTTATTGTAATCACCCCGGTTTTCAAAATCAAGTTGTTTCTTCAATTTCGCTGGAAAACTAATTATCCCTAAGTAACGTCATACGCATTGATTAGTACCACAACGAGGTCAACTAATAATCAGGTCTTGAGAAAATGGAAACAAAAAAAATGCTTACATAAACACATCTATAAACTTTGTAAAAAAGTATTTATAATTAGTCGGGACACCTCAAAGATTACAATATGATGACAATAACTTCCTTAATCAGGAAATTAATGAAATTAAAAACAAAAAATATGGAAAATATGAAAAATTTATGTCCCTATTATAATAAAAAAATTCTTTCCTTTACTTACATTCGGCTTGAAATTCAATTCTACAAAAAACAGCATACATTTACCATGTCTGGCACGTGTGAATAATAGCTTAGAAAAATGCAGAAAACAACACTGAAAAATAAACAAATTAAATTTGTAGTTACATGGTACAGAAATGAAAAAGTTCGAATAGAGATTCGAGCTCTTATATTATAAAAGCGAGTTCTCTTTTTTTATACATGGATTTATTACAGATATAGATAATAATAAATAAATTTTAGAAAATTTTCGATTATGACCTTTTGTGATCCATGATTACTATTTTATATAATTATTCAGTTGTACTGACGTAAATACTATGGCGGCTCAAGTTCACGCCGCGATTGCGCCATACTCAGAGTTCATGAATAAAGACCTCTAATGGTTTTGAAATTAAGTACAACTGGATAATTATAAATAATAATTTTTGAACAATATTAAATATTTCCTAATGTTTTGACAAGTGACTAATTTCATTAATTAAGGAAGTGTATAGCTCATTAAAACTTTATGACTAAAAAATTTAAAAGTTTTTGAAGGTATATGATGATGTGGTTAACTAACTCAATAACTACATAATGTGCTCATCTGAACACGTTCTTTGGGAAAATATTTAAATCGTAGGATTAATACTAAAATTTATTCTGTAGTCATCAGTAGATGCATAGTAGTTGATAGTATAAATTTAAAACTAAAAGAAGTAAATATTACAGTAAAGCAAATATATCATTTGGTAGGTACTTACATACAATTAATTTGGTATATATATAGTATGTATTATATTTTTTATTTTATTTCCTTGTATGATAGGAAATTTTCTTCCCGTTCCAAATTTAGAATCACTCGAAAGAAAACTCAAAAAATTTACCTTCACTAATACTAGGTTGGCCACCGTAGCAATACGAGCCTGGATATAGGCACTACTGTTACACCTGGGCTATGTACCACCATATTTCTAGGACTCCTTATTGGTTATTATCTCCGTGTACTTGCAAGTTGAGATATTAAGCTTTCAGCAAGCACTTGCTTTATCTTACTTTTGGTCCGTTTTTTATTTTATAAATTATTTATATTTGATAAACAATATTTATATTAATTACCTTTTTATTATATAACTTAATACTTGTGCTTTAATTAGCACATAAGTTAATTCCGTAAGGCCAAAAAATATATGCATTTAATTTTAATTGTATGATACTGATAGCATAAAGCAGTCCCTGGAATATTGTTTTTTTTATGTATTTTAAAACTTTTATATATTGTTTTAAAAACATATTTTCAAGTAATATTTTTCATAAGCTGTAATATTAATGATATAGGATCATATCTTGTTTAAAAAGAGCAACATAACTTTTGAACACTTAATTGTAAGTATATACACATATTAGAAGCTAGCAACCGTGTAGCTGAGACGATAAGCCAGTTAACCGCAATAATTAACTACTAGACTCCTAGCATCATCTAACAGTACATTTACGGAAAGTGATGCAATAAAAGCTATTTTAAATTGAATTTGCAGAATGTGGTTTATGAGGTGGCAGTCATAACGTGAGATAGAAAAACATAAAAATGCCGTAATTTCGTATGCAACAGATACGAGGTTTACGACCCGCCCAGTGATGTTTACTTTCCAGAAATGGTGTTCTCGTGAGTGGTTGTAAAGCCAGTAATATCATATTCTATAAATTATTTTCAGCAGATAGTTCTTGTACTATAAATTGTTATAAATTGTAGTGTCTGTTGTAGCTCATGTAATGCGAAGTTCAAGTATTAAATTCAATTTGTGAAGCTTGTACTTTACAGATGGAAACATGAGCATGTTGAGTAAAATATATAAACTATATATAGGAAAAAGTTTAAAATATTTATTCACGGTACTCAATATTATAAACAGCAAGTTGAAGAACGCGAACAATTTATTCTCATCGCTCGCTTTCCTCATTCTTGTCTGATATTATCATCGGCACTCAGGTTACATCTCAGGCATTTCTCGAGAATCAATTTCAAATTCTTTTCCATCCAAAACTCGACATCAACCCGTACTTTTAACATCGTAACTGGGTTAAAGAAAATAGAAAACTTTCTCAATATGCTCCACCTAAGTTTAAGATTCCGTTATAACAGCTTCTTGCGAATATTCCTCAAATCGGTTAACTTTACTGCCGTCATTTTGTATAATGAGTTTATACCGTAGGTGACAACATTAATTACTTTAAAAACCTTACCATATCTTAAACTAACCTCGGGTTAAATATACTCTATACGTTAATTATGTTAGATAAACTAAAAGATATTATGTTTTAGGACAGAAAGCATAAACATATACAACAGAAAATAAAAATCAGCTATCGACGTTAAAATCTACTTAGACAATTTAACTGTAATGAAATGTAAACTTTTGGGAGTAGACTGATAACTGTTTTTGATCTAACACAGCTTTAAATGAAGCTGGTGAAAATTGTTTTAAAGCGAAAATAGTTCTACCTATAACAACAAAGTTTCTAAACACATGCAATTTGAGCCACGCAGTTTAACATTTTAGATAATTGCAGTTAGGACGGATAAACGAGACTAAAACCACTTTCATGATTAACTGTATTTTTAGTCATAAAAAAATATATATAAAATGTCTATAAAATAAACTATATTTTACAATTTATTTTGCTTATTAATGTATTCAATGATTTCTCTGAAACCTTTTGGATGTAAAGTAACTATTTGACTGTAAGAGTCAAACAGTACTGCAAATTCTTTTATTGGCTTTGTTAAAGCAAATTTAGCATTTAGAATTTGCTTTTATAAAAATGAGGAACTTTCACAAACGCTAATAATGAAAGGAATTTCCGCGGCTTATTTAATTAATTTACCTCTTTAAAGATATTTTCGATAGCATTAAGATGTTATATGTTATTAGGTATTATCTGTACATTGACATCTTCATAACGAAACAGAAACGGAAATGTCATCCTAATAATGAATATTTTTCTTATATAATTTTATAATTCTTGCAAATAAACTGAATTTCTTACAAATAAACTTTGTATAAGTTCATTCGTTAAGATTTCTCATTGAAGTACATTCCGAGTATTGTATAACTAGTAACGAAACGTGAATACGAATGGAAATATATGAAAAAGACGTTAGTTTTCAACAGCTCTCAGCAACACAACAGTGTCGATTATGTTACCGTGAATACAAATTCAGTAGGCAGCCTAAGGCTTGAGATGGAATGTTTTGCTGCCTGTAATTATACTGGCTCTTAGACTAAAAACCAGAACACGGCAGCGCACACACCGAGTGTTAATGAAACTTTTGTTTTCATATTTACCTTTAGTCGTATATAATTGTAACAATTTCATGAAAGGACCTTAAAAGATTACTTTGAAGCGTACTTGTTTTATAAATGTACCTAAGCTCGCCTTTGAAAATTTGTTTTTAATGACAGTTACTGTGGCGTAACTGGTAAAGGTTTATTCAAATTATCCTATTAATTCTAAAACAATTTATAAGATAATCTAAATATAGACAATTCACATATCTTTAAAATATATTTGGACTCTCAAAACAAATTAAAACACCAATATATAAATTATATATTAACTTTCCTTGGTATTTAGTATCGATTTTGTGTTCTAAATGTGAAGTCTTTAGGTAGACGAGGGTGCATGAAAAGCTCGCTTTATGATGGAAATTTAATGAGGGAGCTTTAAAAAGCTACTGACCATTACGCAAGACAAGAGAACTCTGAATGCACTGTCCACAACCCTTTGCATTCTAAACAGCGTCTTGTCTGAACGAATGAACCGACAACGAACGGTTATTCGAGTGGCATTAACATTTAATTTTGTTTTGTGTTGTTTCGAAATAAATTAAAGATGTTTTTTCTTTAAAGTTGAATTGATTTGTCTGCGGCTTTTATTATTTTAAACAATAATAATATACTTTGAATTAATTTCTTTATTGTAAAATAGTAATATACGCATGTGAGGATAATATTTTGTCAAAGGAGACTTCTAGTATGGAGTCATATTTTTTGATAACATTTGCATATGATTATTGATATTGCATTTATTTGAAATTGCTAGTATATTCTTTGCCCCCCAAATAAAGATATTCTCTCATTCAAGCCTTGTGGTGAAAAATAAGATGAACAAAACTGTCAGTCTCAATATGTATGGAAAAGGAGATTGTTATTAATATAGAAAGTATTTATTATATTTTTAATAGTATCCTACATAAGCAAATACTATTTCGATTTATAATTTTGAAACACTGTTGGGTGACCAAAGTAAATAAATAAATACTAATATTTAGACGTTAAACATATATGATAGGATATGTTTTCACTCCCGATCTTTTATTATGAAAATAGGTATTAATTATTAAATACAAAAATATTAATTCGGTCTAGAAATGAAGACCGAATTAATATTTTTATCCCTTTAAGAAAATAATCTGCTATTAGTCAACACAGATATTACTACATTTATGGACAAACTTTACACTTCACGAATCTCTTAGGGATAGAAACTGATTTACATTTTAATGAGTTCAACCTATGAGATGCATTGTTTTCTATTA
Source organism: Mechanitis mazaeus (assembly GCA_959347395.1). Lineage (NCBI taxonomy): Eukaryota > Metazoa > Arthropoda > Insecta > Lepidoptera > Nymphalidae > Mechanitis > Mechanitis mazaeus. The sequence continues at coordinate 10,259,619 of OY365747.1, forward strand.
GAAGTAGACTATCCATACAGACACTCACATCTCTTCTATCCGTGAACAAAATTGCTGCATAGCATTCGAAACGTTGGTTTAAAATTAAAATGTTTGGTTACATTTATATGCGAGTTTAATCCGTAAAAAATATATTTATTTCAAATGTGTACTCGTGAAAATGTAAGAAAAACTATATTCATACAGATCTCAGAATAGAAAGATAATAAATTAAAAAAAAATCATTCAATTACATTAATTCTTGTTTTTTGAGGGACTCAAACGAATGATGGCAGTTTAAAATAATATATGTATATGTCACAGACACAATATTGTTTTAATTAAAGTTCGTCAATGGATTACTTAGTAGTAAGGTTAGCTGTGACGTCAGTTGATTTATAATGGCGGTTGTACAGAGTGGTTTTTGTAAGTGTAAATGGGCCAACAATCATTTCGCCTGGTCATCTGGTTTGTTTTGCGTGGTCTGGGAGTGTTTGTTATAGAGATGAGATTGTGGTTATATATTGTAACAATGTCAATGCTGTTGTTTTGCCACACTGACAATGTGGGCCTGTACCAAGATATCTAAATGATGACGGCCTTATCACTTCGCAATCTCCAGCGCCGATATATATGTAGAGAAGCAACATTATTATAAATAAACCATGAAATAAATTTTATTCATTAAGCAAATATTACTACTAGGGTAAGCATAACACTCTTAATATTATTACATTTTACACAATGTAAGATATTTCTAGACGAGTTCGATATATTCTTGTATTAGAGTACAATAATGCAAGTCAGTATGTCAAGAGAGTGTTCATTAGAACAAAATATTATAACTTCTGTACTATATAAGACGTCTAGAGCGGTCTTAACAAGGTGCTCAGGCCTTTTCAATTAACGTAAAGGTATTTCTTTAGTTTGTTAATTAAACGCAAGCATTTCTGAACTTGTTTATTACAAAAGAGTAAAAGAGACATATAAGGAAAAGCGGTTTAATAGCAAAAGTCGCACTTGTGTGACAATAATAATGATAAAAAAATAATTCATAACATTGATAAGTTCTATATATGTTATATAAAATAAATAAATTTTATAAATAATAATTTAATTTAATTTATTTTCGACAATTAATGAAACTTCAGCAACAATTATCAAATAAAATATATTACAAAAAAATTATCTTCTATCATAACAAAAATATAATAAACTAAATACACAGTGTTTACAATGTAAGAATTTCAAACCTTATATATCAAAAGGTAGAATTTTTGTCTGAAATAAGTAGGTAATGAAACTTGCCACCAGTAGATTTAGCCCCTACGTGTCTGCCACGTAATTAAATTTCTGTCCGTTTCAAACTCCCGACCTCTGCCTTACAGCTTAACAGAATTACAATATGCATCTATTGCACATTTTATGTTAAACCAACGAACAATGCCTTACTCCAATTCGATAACTATGTAGTACTTATTTAGAAAGAGTTTTGGAGAGATTAATCTGCATATATTCAAATATTTACAAATTTTAAATACAATTATCGCGTGAAAGTAAATTTTCTATGAAAAGTTCATTTTTATTTATTTATTCACGGAAAAACATAATTTCAAACAAATAATTTATACAGATAACTCAGACATTATGCCAACTTATACACTTCTAAATAAACAGGAAGTGAACAATTATACAATACTTAACATTATATGTATAAAAAGATACATAGTTTTTATTTTTATGTCTACTTAAACATGTTTAAAATTAACTTTTCCATCCTAGTATAATAAATAAAAAAATACATTTGAATATTTAAGAAAACTATATAAATAAATAAATAAATAAAACTAAAGTAATGATATACAAAAAAAATATTAAAAATAAAAATATAAAAAAATATATACAAAACAGTTCTTAGAATAATAATATTACAGAAATGGAATATTACAATGATAATGAATTCTAGAATATCTAACCGCATATTACTATTGTAATAATCTTTACCAATAAACCCCGTCTGCGTATTAATTGAAGCGGCTATCACAGAAGTTTTCTAACCAGTTCTTTTTTTGCTAAAAGTCGTAATTAAAAAGATGGTTTCGGTTGCTATGTCTGAGAGTAGCCTAACGACTACCTAAGGATATATACAAATATAACGAGTACCTTGAAAGGAAAAACGTGTGAGAACGTCTGCAGTAATATTTCAAAGTGGGCATATTTACGTCAACTTGGCGTTACTTTTGTACTAACTAAAATACAGTCACGTATTCAATTAGTGATTGTATATTTTTATAGCTCTAAAATATAATATTTGTACTTTTAAATGTACGCTTCAAATATTATAAATCATTTAAATAATTAAGTTGTTTTAAGATGTTATATTATTTTTAATTGCTTTCTCGAGCTAACGAAATTATTATGAGATTTTAACAATATTGAAATATATTCTTATTAAGTGAATTTTTATATTATTTATTTATTATTAAATAAACAAGTGGTATATTAAAAATCTAGCTACTTATAATACGTTTTGGATTTTTCAAACAGAATCTAGCCGTTTCCATTCATGCCAATTTTGCAGCTACAACGAAAAGCAAAGAGGGTTTCAGTAAAATCCGCTTTGTGCTACGAGTGTGGGATCTTGTGCCTGCTACGGCTGCATCATGCAACTAGAACTTTATGTATAACAAAATAAGGGTCAAGATGCAATAACAGTAAACACGTTTTGTGGTCCACTGTTCGTACGTCCGAATCGTCTAGTCGCAACCTCTTCAGCCTTCATATAACATAACCTAGGTTGTATCTACCACTTATGAATATGTTATGTCATGTAAGTTGTTTGAGGATCCGAATCACCTTTTGTTACTTCTTCTAAGTATTTCAGCAAACGATTTTAGATTTCAGATATCTGTTTCATGTTTATAACTTTCAAATGGCAAGCGAAATTCTAGTTGTTTTATTTAACAAATTATATTGTAGTAAAATGATTTCCTAAAAACAAATCCTTACAAATTATTTATGTTTTAATTGGTTTAGTATTTCGAGTATAATTGGACGAGCTGTCACTTTGAGCGGTTAATTGAGCTGCGTTTAATAAAAGATCTTAAGGTGAGTGTACCTCCCTTAATGTTCTTATTAGGGTGAGTAAGTTTTATAAATTAATTGTCTTAATTAAGGGTGCTTACTTGGTATTTAGTTAATCCAACTTATTCCTTCATAATTATTATAATAGTAGTTAGTATGCTTAACTAAAACAGCTACTCTGTAATGTTAATTAAAAGAGTATATATTTGAAATAAAACTATTTTTTACGTATTAAAACTCGCGTATAATTTGGTTCGATTGTTATTTTAAAAGGACATTTCGAATGCTTTGCAGCAATCGTGTTCACAGATAGACGAGATGTAAGTGTCTGTCAGTAAGTCAGTTAATTAGTCATCTACCTCCAACGGTTCCTTAGTTTGTTTTAATCCGTAAAAAATAGTTTTATTTCAAATGTGTACTCGTGAAAATCTGAGAAAATAAAATGCGTTTAAATTTCACCGTATCCAAGTTAAATACACGTTCAACAAAGCTATTAAGTTTTAAGTTGTATCGTTCAATTTTGAACCGCCTGGTACCAGTCTTCGATCTCGTGCAACATAGTTCAATCAATCTTTTGCAACACTTTTGCACTCGTGCCTACGTATATTGTATACTCCGTCTACAATTCTTTTCTTTTTATTCGAATTGCCAATTATCTTGCTTTTACTGATCTTTTGGAATCTTTTTTTATATTAATAAAGATTTATTTTATTTTCAATAAATTTAAATTATACTACTTGATGTAATAATACTTGAACCCGAGACTTATGAGATTCTGACCGTAGGATATCAGTACTTGTTTTGCGTATTTTAGTTTTCAAATTGTAAATTTTGTTTACGAGACGTAAATTTAAATAAACATAATGTTAATTTTTTTTAACAATAAAAATCTATTTACTCCATGAAATGTAAAATAATAGCATATACCTGTAACATAACACCTGTCCAGGTCATATTAAAGAGCACGCTGAGTTATAACCCAGCGGTACATTGATACAGTACTAACAGTGCTTTTTATGTCTGTTTTTCATTTATTCAGACAAATTCCAGTAGAACAATACCCACACCACAATGATTTTGAATAACTACAAAAATATGTATGAAAAGTACCAGTGGATTTGCCTGTGACTGCAGCCGCGAGTACAAAAAATATCAACAATGTTCCTGTTCTACTAAACGAAAATCGATAGAATTATTTTGATCCTTTCTGTGTTTACTGTAAAAGCAGCGGTGATTTAATAATTAATGATTAACTAATATAATCAAAATAACCTACTTACACAGATTCTGAATATTCAAATTTCAAAACAATTATACCTTTTTGTATTTAAATCATAAATAATGAAAGAAGAAACAGAGAAATATTTTATTTATTATATTTTTATAGATTTAACATTTCAGTTTTTACTTTTGAATTTGTGATTTTTTATTTTTATATCATATACTGTAAATATTGCTATGGATTTGTGACGGCAACATTTAATTCAATTTTCATAGAACCTATTTCAAAAACTTCAGATTTTCAGAACCTCCATCAACAACTGTTTCTTTATTTTTGACTGACAGTCCTAAAATACGTTTAAATATCATTTTATTTTTTTGCAAAAATAATTTGTATAATATATAGAATGACATATTGATGTTGAATATTTTTTAACCATAAATCATATGAATTTAATATTATCAAACCTAACCAACAAATCTGCTAACTTTCCTCAACACTAATGGATGGATAGGAAAATAAAAAAAATATCTTAACTCTAAAGATACTCGATAAAGCGGATTGAAATATTGGATATTTAACGGCGGATATGTCAGGATAACGAATGTATTGTTCTCTTAGTGCAAAAAAAGTACATCAGCAATATAGCTCGGTAGAACCGCAGGAATTGCTCTGATGAACGAGCAATGCGGTTCTAATAGCGATGAGTTTTATTTCTTTTTGCTAAAGTCCGGACGTGAACACTTTATAAGAAAAATTCGAACGTAGCGGACCCATACATTATGTCGTTTTAATTTGTTACTCTGTTTTCGTTGAAGCTTATTCAAATTAAAATCACCGTTACACAGTTAAACACAAAGCATTATTTATTAAAAAAAAACTTTTAAAACTAAATAAACGAACAGATCAGTAATTTTGTCCGATTCTCGATTCATCAATTTTGATTTTAAATAAAACAAATTTTTAGACAATATTTTACTACAAGATAAATTTGGAAAACGGCTAAAAAAGAAATAAATTTAAAAGTTTTCTGTATTTAGGGTTTTATTTTGTTCGCATTTTAATCCGATTGTTGTCGAAAGCCGCGTATCCAATCATGGTTTTTATTAACCCTCATTATTATTGATTGCCTGAACCTGCAATCACGATTGACTTAATGTATTATCAGTATCTATTAACTGTTATTTTCTTCAAATAAAATGTTTTTATATCATTATGATGAATTGTTGTCTTATTTAAATTCTTTAAGTCTAACTTAGAGTAACCTTTGTTTCATGTGCCACTAATTTGTACACTGATATTAAAATAACCTATGTAATTAGATGCAATTAAAATATTTAAAGTCTAATTGGAACAGGAGTTCAATTTACTAATCACGTTATCGAAACAAGAGACAATAAATGCTACAACGGTTTTTGTACTCGGACATGAATACTTGTTATGCCGTAAACAAATCTCATCGGACCCGATAACAGCATTAGCGTGTGGCGAGCTCCAAACATTTTGATGGATATGCTAAACAAGAGAACATCATCTATCAGTCATTTGTCCATATTGGCAGGCCATTGTTCTGATGAAGATTAAATTATATCACTGATCTTATTTCATGGATTTATGCAGGTTTCAACAGATATTGTTTCATAAAGCCCAATAGGTTTATGAATAAAAATCTATGAATATTTCCATTTTATCTTAACTTAATTCAAAGCAGTAAATAATTAATATGAAAGCCGTATCAAGGACAATATCCTTTGGTCCTACCATTTATCATTAAAGTTAATTATCTTAAACTGTTCAGTCCATTCGACTAATTAGTTGTCTCCGAAAAAATTAGGATAATTGTAGGAAGTGATTGCCTGGATTTATTTTGCTAGAGTTTCATTCTGATAAATGAAGCAAGGCGGATTCTTTGTCAATGTTTTCGTTTTCCTTGCGGATGACAATACATTTCTTGACTTTAATTTCCTTTGAAAATAAGTTTTCTTTTGTTGAATGATGTGTTTTGAAAGATAAGATTATTTCTAGTTAATAATCTTTTGCATTTTGTAGTGAGAGTTCTTTACTAATAATATAATTCGGATAATACATTTTTTTTATTTTTTTTTCGTATAGTCATTTGGGGGATAAAACATTATATTCAAATTAAAAATGTAATACTACTTTTATATAATATTGCTATAAAAAAGTATTTTCTTACAAATTTTCAACAATTCCTCGTACGAGGTACGCTTTAAATAGAGTCGCCGCTATTGTCATTGGTCAGGTACAATACATGAATTATTTACACGAAGTGCTCAGTTATCTTATGTCATGGGTTGATTATACATCCGCATATAATAGCAAACCGTCTCTGAGGCTATTGTACAAATACAATCTGGGTTTGCACTTCAAACATCCTCTAATTATTCAATTGTAGCTTACGAATATTATTGTAGGATTTGCGACAACATATTACAATGCTAACTGGATTCTGAATTAATAACATTAAACATCAATTAGCTCTGCATTGTATACCTTAGAAATGGAGCCAGATTATTTAAAAATATTTAATCGTCTATTTTAATATCACGCTAAATAGAGATTTTTTTATAATTTTAAATGCTATAATTGGATCTTTATTTGAAGCATCTCGATTTCTCGAAACTTCGATACTACATTATTATTTCCAATTGAAAAGTTTTGCTCTCGACATGGGTTTGGTTTTAGATTTCTGTACGATAAAATACACAACTTCAACATTTCTCTTTAATAGTAATAAAGAACTCAACCTATTTATACAGTGGCTCTAATAAAATGACTATCGCTCTTTCTTGATTCCCGCTTACTTTTCTCAAGACAGCAATACTTGGACATAGTAGGAAATGAAAATTAATGGTAGTCGTAAGTATTTTTTCATGTTGGTTTGAGTACACACCATTTCTTTCGTTTTTGGCTCAGCAACCACATTTATTATTTAAGATAGTAGGTGTAACATTATTAAAGAAAATATTCAGATCCTGTTATAATAATAATGTTTTACGTGTTCATTTGTTCTTCCAAAATAATTATTTTTTTAAATTAAATTCCTTTAAAATATTTGCGAATAATTGTAAGACCGAACTTTTTACACCTAAGCTGATTATTTGAAACTAGGACTCCATTGTTCAAACAATTGAATCCTGTATTTGCAACTAAAAAGCAAAATATCTGCCAAAATTCGGCATTCCGCTAAAGTAGTGGTTAGTTCCCTTTTGTACACTAAAGTTCATTTTGTCTGCTCGTTCATTATCTTCAACTGACAGATTTGTGAGGGCCGTTCCATCAATCCAATTAGTCAGAATAAAGAAAAATCGCTAGAATATATTTAGCGGACAACGCTTTCATGAATTTTGCCTCGTGTCTCAGAATTATTTAAGAGGATAAATGTATTCCAGGAAAAAATATTTAATATTTACAAAGTATAATATTGTTTATTAGATTGCCTTATTTAACATCACGAGACTTTCAAGCGTTGACAGTATTGATGCAAATCGTTATATGTTTATGTAAATTAAAATGTATTTAATGTTGTTATGGGTACAGATGAGCTACCCGTAGCCCCAGTATGTTTAACTTCCGAACCTCAGGTTTATGAATCAGCCTACAACCAAACTTTGACGTCCAACTGGTAACATTCGTTGTTTGTGATAGGCGAGTGCTAATCCCAACTCATTCGTAATTTTCGTCTGGACGATGTTTGTGCATCCAACCTCTTGAATAGGCTCGTCCGAGCCGCTTTCAGCGCTTGATGAAACACAAACTATGTCAGTAGGTACCTAAATTTCGGACCTTGTTTGCAGTACCAAACGAACAGCCTTGTGCTCAGCTAATAGAATTTTAGGCTATATACAGTCTCGACCCTTATAGATTCTATACAATTTATTTCAAAACATAAGATGTTATTTAATTGCATTAATATCAATTGCATATAACTCACGTGCTTTTGAAATACAATTCAATCACCAATCAATACCATTAGAAACGTTCCAAGTTTTCTTTCAATCTACAAACAATTTTTAATAATGCTTTATTAAATGTTTCATTTATATAAAATTATTAAAAACCTTACGTAATTTCCACAAATGTAATAAAGTGTCATTTTAAATAAAGAGAAGGTTATCTGACTTTTGAATACATATGGTTATTTCATTCATCATAATTTGCACTTAAGTAATGGACTCCAGGTAACGTCGCAGCACTTTCGTGGTATCTGATTTACATAATAACCAAAGTACTTGCTCGTCGTATTCTCTGAAGACAAATTTGAACTGTGTCTTCTAAATATTAAGGACTCATTTCCACAAACACAACTCCCGATAAAACATTTGATCAATTCGCATATGCAAACTCAAGATATTTGAATATCTTAAGGAGTTCCAAATGTTTATGCATATAATCTTCTTAATGCACATTTAAAAAAATACTTTCATCACACGATATATTTAATAACATTTTTATTCATTTTTTTAAATTTAAACTGAATTTTTGAAATTATATTAAATTAAAATGCTCGATGTTTTTATAGAGTAGACGAGAGTAAGAAAACCTCACAAAAAGCATCAGACCGATAGTGTCGAATAGCGCTGATAAGCAAATATGCGTCCCAAATCATGACCTAATATAGGGCCATTTATCACCGACAAATCTTTGTGCCTCTTCCATCAATCTTGGGCTTCCTTAGCATTCAACACTCCTACTAATTATTGTCGATCGTGTCTCGACAGTTTACTTGCGGGTTTCATCACTTTTTTCTGTCAAGTCTTTTAGGGAAAGTTAATAAAGGAATTATTCTACATAGCAAGGGTTTGAAACTTAAACTTACTCAACAGATCTACTATGAACTTATTCGTACTGCATTATATAGAAGTTTTAATGAAAATAATTTTGCGGTGTCTTGTAACAATAACTCGGCAAGTTATTAAGAATTATTATTACAAAAAGAAAGACAAGTGCAATATACAATATCACTTCTAAAGCATAAGTAATGTTTTGTACATTGTAACATGCTCATTTACCTAATTAGTTAAATTCTAATTTAGTCTAAAACCATAACCACTTTAAGAACCTTACACTACACATTTATCTATAGTACAGAAGAAACGGTCGATTTAGAATTCTCTTATAATAACCATTTCAAAATATTTGCGATTTGATTTAGTCTAACTATCGTCTTCGTTGCGGGAACCATTCCGTATTTGTATTGCCGGTACTTGTTCTAGGGCTGTCTGTACCTATATCTATTAATGCTTAATGGTTGTCTTTGTCAGTATCTGAAGTATGAGACTACTACTGTAGACTACTTAAAAGCTTAACGTCCCAATGCGAGACAGCCTTCTCAGAAATTGAAAACAAAATCGACACTTCTTACATTTTATAATATAATTTGCTTAAAGTCTTCCATATTTAAATGTCTATACTCGTTTATATGCATTATAACAATATATTATAATGGTTTATATTAATGTGTTTGTAATTATAAAATACTGTCATTATTAAAAAAGTATTGGATCTATCAACTTAAACCTGTTTCTTTATAATAAAAGCATATATAAATAATAGGTATCTACATGAAATTAATTAGCGTTACGTTTTTAAAACTTACCATATCTGTTAAAATCTTTCAGCGAATTCGTGCTGTTGTAAATTCAGTTGATTTATCGGATAGTTCATTTCGATTGTGCTAACCATAGAGCAAATAGACAGGTGTCACTGGCTTCATACTAGAATAAAAAAAATAGTGGAATCGTCCGCTACTCCCACAGAACGCTGTGTCGGCATCGGCACTTACAGGCGCAAATAAAAATTGAAAAATCTGAGCGCCTCAAATCCCCTGAAGATCTCTCCTCGCACGTTCCATACGCTCGTCTCTGGCAGATCACGAAACAATAAACATTGTTTACATCACACGCTTAGGAAACTTAAATTAACATTAGAACTTTTTAATTAACACATAAGTTTAAAAGATGCAAATGTATTTTTAAATTTTAAATTTCTCAATTTTGTCAAATAATCTTTTCAACAGTATTTTATACACAAACGTGAAAACACCTAGAAAAATATTTAATTTTATGATAAATATTTTATAAATTATGAAAGTATGCTTAATATGTACGTAAGGACACTTTATTCGTATTCTACTTTCTACGGGAATAAATAGAATACTCTATTTTAATAAAGAGAGAAAATACGTGCTAACAAAGTTATAGCGTCGTGTATTTCAATATTCTTGGGCACGTAGTATGTACTCCTCATTTGCGTTCACCATACATTTTGCTTTGTGTTGCACACTAGCTGGTAAACTGTACGCAAAATTAAGACTAATAGCTCAGAAAACAGAAACTATATTAGCATAACTTTTATTTAGCTGACCTGTTTATTGTGCACCCTCTGTCCTACGTATGTTAGTTATTCTTTTTAGTCGTTTTATAAATCCTTCAAGCTTTACAAATCAGAACTATTGAAAATAATGGTTTTAAAGAAAAGCCCAAAATGGTAAATAAATAAAATAATAAAGATTATTCCATCTATTTCATATGATGTATAAAGGAGGTAGGTAGTAAAATTTTAATATGGTGTTTTTATTTTCTATTAATATGACTTTTGACGTAGAGGAGGCAAGTCGGAAGACTATATGGTTAATTGTAGGTACATTTAATTTAAATTTTAATTATGAATGAGAATCTAAGAGGAAGCGTAAAAGCGGAAGCGTAAAAGTTGTTCTGGTGACGGAATAGTTGAGGGGCAATAAAATGGCTTGGTAAAAACAATGCTGAGAGATGGATGTTATGAAAGAAATAAATTCTCCATATAACCGTGTTTAGTAAAAAAGGGAAGTGGGCCGTAAAAGTATGAATAGATAGTTTGTGGAAAGATAATATGTTAAGAAAAGTAGCTCTGAGACGGAGGATTGGACAGGCATTTAGGACAATAGATCAAGTATATAATATTTTGGTTTTGAACATTGTCGTTATTTTGGTCATTGGTAATACTTTTAATATTTGTTCATGCTAATCCATTTCCTCAAAATTGGACCGACTGAGAAATGGTTAATGTAGTAATGTTTTAAATGTAGTGCAGAGATGTAATACAATAAGGACAAAGCGGCTGGTGAAATTTAGTTCTAAGATATAATTCTACTCTATCAGATACTAAATACTAAATTATACGCCGTGATTGTGCGCTTGCGATCGCTAGATAGATAAAGAATGAGGTCAACGACCTCATCACTTTCCGCCATTTTGTGAATAGATAGTACTATCGCGATTTTGGAACACAATTGTTCCACTCCATACTGAATAAGATCTTATTAAGGAAAAAAATTATCACTGTCAAAGAAAATTTCTCTTTTAAATCAGTTTTTGTTCAGTGAATCTTAATTTAGTAATTATTATATAATTGATAAGATAAAAATGTCCTATGTTTATTTGTATGTACTTAATATATTTTTTTACATTATTACATTTAAATAAAAAGAGAAATTAATTAGCAAGAAACAATTTCTAAAAAAGCTCTCGTATAATTAAAGAAAATAGTAAATACTATTTTCTTATGTTATAAAATTTTAAAAAAATTACGGATTGAACTTTCGAAAGCTTTGCAGCAATCTTGTTCGGGTAGACGAGATGTAAGTGTCTGTCGGTAAGTCAGTTAATTAGTCATCTACCTCCAACTGTTCCTTATTTTGCTTATGATACATCTGATTCTTATTCCCATAACTTGTAATCTAATAAAAGCTCCGTATATTACAATGGTACTGTATTTTTATGTTTTAATGGATGTACTTACCCGATTATAGAATTTAAAAGCTATTATCAATGCTGAATTCCTAATTCTGAGTCACCTCTCATATCGACAAACTACATAATGTCGGTTACGAGGCATTCGATTTCCATGAATGATTATTCAAATTTAGTTTTCGAGCAATTCTAGTTTACCATATTTGGACACAAAGCGTATTATTGCGTGGTTGATTTTAACTGCTTCAAGTTTATCTATGTTTTCTGATTATGAATTTTGATTTTGTATTGTTCCTTCCATAATTCATTCACCAACACCGCGATACATAAAAATATGAATGACTATGTCAAAAACCAAATTCAAAAGACTAACACGAAGAGACTTAACTAGTGAATAAAAAAAGTTAATAGTAAAAATTTTGGGCAAAATAATTTCTTGATCTTGATTGTGTTCAATCGATATTTTAGCAATAAAATAAAAAGTATGGATTATTTTTGGTTAACTAATAGAACAATATATTATGCAGACAGCAATTTCATGAAGGGTTAATACTCTGTGAAGAATTAGGTAGTCCATCATAATAACAACTGAAATTTACATAATTTAAAATAAAATACCGACCGACTAGTCCCGCTCAACCAAAGTTGTTCTTAAGTAAGATTGATCACAAGAGAACATAATTTTTCAATGAAAGGCTTGTTAAAAATACGAAGCTAAACACGGAATTGATGTCACCATTACAGTAATTTGAAAGAAAAAGCTGGATAGCGCCACTAAACGCAGCGGGTGACTCTAAGTCGCCTCTCAGCTCAGTGGGCGACAACATTAATAATTTGGAACTTTTATAAATCTTCTAAAAGAATTTTCTTTTAGTTTTTACTAGTTTTGTATGGTTTTAAAGAAAAGTATGATACATTTAATGATGGTTATGATTATGATTTTATGATGAATTTTAATAGTTTAATATGTTTATTTTTATAATACAAAATCACAAAAACTTTATGTACATTTCTGAATTAAAGTTACTTTGGCCTTTCTAATAAGAAAACTCATAATAAACAACAAAATTTCAAAGGTAAAATTAGAATGTCTAAAAATATTTTTTAATAACAAACATATTTTATTATAACCCTGTAAACTTTAATATAACAATACAAATTTTAGTAATAAATATTTATAAGACGTGTATGTAAATATATTATTTTATTTGGGTATTCAGTTCTTGAGTTGACATATCTGTAAAAGAAATATCTTTTGTAGGTCTCTATCAAAATCAGAGACCCTATTAGTGAAATTGCTGTGCCGTCCTTCCACGGAATTTTCCCTTCACTATCTTATTGAGCTCGAATATACTTATTTCTATTAAAAGAGACATAAAATGTTCTTTATTTTTGTTCAAATAACTTACAATATTTCAATTATAAAAATAATAAATATGTGTATTGAATTATTATATAATATAATTTTTATTATTTGACAATATCACCTATTGTGGTAAGTACCTAAAACAAAGATTTCCTAATTGTATGTTTGTTTGTGTAATCTACACACACACAGACCCATTTCGTTTGTACATTAGTCTTTCTGTTACCTCCTCCTGTGGATATAAAATTTAAATGTCATGGAAAGATTGCTTAAACAACTTGTGTATGGCTCTATTTGCTCGCAAAGAAATATATAACAATAGATGTCATAGCCAGTTTCAGTTATAAGCCAAATGTATTTCGGTTAATAATATTTTTTCAAGCAAGCCTCGAATCGTAAAAGCTTGTCACGTATTAGAACATATTATGTTTGTATACAGACTCTTCATTAAATAAAAAGAGTCAAAATTATTCCGAAACAAAAAATCAACAAAAAATTTATAGAATAATTCAGACTTACGAAATTCAATCCGAAAACTAATTTAAATATAAAGACCATTTATAACAAATTCAATAGCACAAAACAATCCAACAGTTTGGCAATAAAATACATAATAACGCGCTCCATAAAAACAGTTTTTGGCACGATCGCTCTGAGGAAATCAATCTACTAGCAATTGGCGCATCCACTGCGGAAGTAGCCGATGTTAACCATTTAACTCTCATTATATATCAACGGGAGGGCGAAATAAATGTGCCAAAAATAACCCAGCCCGATCTTGGCGTCGGCATTTCCCGAGGGGATAATTCCTAGATTTAGGTGTTTCCGTTTCGCACCACGTATAGGCAGAAATCGTATAGACAGGAATTCCCAATGTTCCCGGAAATCAGCTAGCTCTGACAACACTGAGGAAATTTTGTTTATTCCTCTAGGAACTTGAATATACTATAACATATTGAGATTTCATTTATTATTTCAAAACAGAATTTGAAGGCATATTGTGTCGGATTTAACTAAAATATTACTTTGTGTAATATAAACTTTATATTGCTAATAAATATATCATAGAAGCCCATGAAATTATTAATTTCACTATGAACTAATCAACATATATATTTTTCCCATACTAAATTTAAAATAATGATTAAAAATAACTGGCTTTTCGCATTATTTTGATGTTAATATTGATTGAGTCACTGGTATATAAACAAAGTGCTCCAATTTTAACTAAGTTGGACGCCTGACACGCCATCCATCAGGCTCTCAAGGCCTATGACAAGAAGGCTTGCTTTCTTCATGAATATTTATTACGCTGTTTTTATTTAAAGCTGAAACTCCACAGAACACACCAATCAACTCTTTCATATAATTCCAATACAAATAATATTTTTATGTAATTAATGATAGATAAAGTCTTCGTTCAAACATAGAAATTCATTACACTCGATTGTATTAAGGATATGAGCTAATATAATCCAGTCGATACATTACGCCTGGTACGTATTTCGTCAAAGAGCCAGCAATTTAATCGGTCAGTTAGTACAATCTACGCTAAAACTGTTACCATGCATTTTCACGCCTGAGGAAGACTATCAATGTGGTCTCAATAATTGACTAACATTTTTGTTGAGTGACAATTTTCGATTTTTTATTTTTAGACTTAAATGTTTGATTGCTATAACCTTTAACATAAATAAATTGTTTTTGAAAAGGATTTTGTGAACACTGTTTTAAAGATGTCCTTAACACATCCTCAGATAAAGTTTGTTTTTTAATATTTGATATAACACCATCGTGACAACAACGAATAGGAGAAGTTGAGAAATGAAGATTCTTCCTTCTCTTTTTGGCGGGTATAAAGTGACGTTAGTACCAGACTTTCAGAAACTCAGCATATCACTCACAATTATAGAGGCGCCAGACAAGGACCTATATCTCTTTGTAGGCTCAGGTGTTTCAGCCAGTTACTAATCGATGGCTTGTCGATCATTAGAATAGTACGACTTTATATAGAGCCAAGCAGACTAAACTGGTATTTCTGTGAACTCGACATGCGTATAAATGATGTCGGATTTGCACTTTAAATAACAACGTCACTGTGACTATCCATGTATTATACTGTTTTGTGTACACCACATAACATATTTATTTCACAGAAATAAAAATGTGATTATTACGCAAGCATAGCCAAGGGTAATTATTATAGTAAGAATTAACTTAGTTTCACACGGCTAAATGCTGATGCCAAGTTTCGGTGTAAGCTGAAGACAACACCGCCCGCCTGAAGACGACACCGCACGCCTTGCGTTCTCGCCGTCGATGGGAATTGAAGAGAAGACTACATTCATTCTTGGGTCAATCGCTGACTTACAATACTCCTCTTTAGTATCAATTAATTGTAATTTGGTTTTAAACATATTTTATGAAATAAATTGATTTTTTTTGCATCCTTCGCTGCCACCAAACTTAATTTGATGGATAATATTCTTTAAATTATTAATCCATTAATATTTTTTAAATTAACAATAACTTAGAAAATGAGACTAATTAAAGTAGATTACATCAAACTATAATATTAAAAATAAAATTAAAATCAGTTAATTAATACACATAATTAACTAACTTATTTCAAAATGAAGTACTAATAAAATTTGTTATTAAACGATAACAAAAGACTAAACAAAAATAATAGACACTACTTAAAACTATTAATATTCATTTTCATTTATTAGTTAGTAATTTTGTAAGATATAATACTACAAAGCAGATTAATATATGAATATATAAAATAAAAAGGATTAATTCGTAAACAGAAAGCCATTTTTAAGGCAAAATTTAAGAAGTAAATAAGTTTATTTAGATGGCATCTTTGTTTTGTCCAAGTTCTTTGATCAATCATGACAAATTGTGTTTTGTTTTAAGAGCACCCGCACCGTAGTTTGACAGTTGTTTACTAAAACTTTTCTTTGTCGAAACAGACGACCAACTTTGAATTAGTTCTTGATGTTAGATTCATATTTTTACTGAGGTAAAATAAAGCTTTGAAGTTATCATTATTTGAAAGGTAATTTAAACGTATATAAGACGTGATTACTATTTTATATAATTAATTAATTTATATATTAATTTATTTACATATAAAAGTATGCGACCAACGCTGCTTTTTAACACAGAAAAACAATATATTTATGAGTACGTTTATAAATTACGAATATGTTATTGTGTCATTTATTATAAAACGTTTTTATTAAAAACAACTTTACGAAAAGGCGAATGTCATTTCACTTTTAAAATAAGATTTCATATAAAATAGGTCACCTTCAATAAAAATATATTGTGACCTGATTTTTATTATTTTCATTTAGCTAATTTTGATAACATATATTAATGAGAAGTTTTTTTAATTTATTAAACCTAATTATATAAAAATATATGAACAAATAAAACAAATATATAAAATCGGCGTCGATATCTTATTATTACACCATGTTCCATTCAGCTCTTCGATATTTCACGTCGGGCTTCCATAAACGGGGAATGCCTTGGAGGCCGCAGGAAATATGGCAAGCAATAAAAATGTCACGTCAGGTCATCAGAATGTAAAGCCTGCGGCGTTTGTCGCAGATGTGCCTGAATCAATGAAAAACACCTTCTCCGTGCTTCACATCAATATGTCAAAATGGACTTTTGTAAGAACTTTTGTATATAACATTTGTTTCGACGTCGTTCTGTTGAGATTTAATCTGATTTTTGCACCTGCCGACTAAAATATTGCACTTTGAATATTACTGCGGCAATAACTTTGGATTATATGGACATATGATAAAAAATATCAGCTTTGAAAACAATACGGATGTTTGTTTTTGTTCGTTTTGAATATATTTTGTAAATACTTTTCAGTTCATGAAATTTAAAAATATAATTAAAACATTGCGATTTTAAAATTTTTGTTACAAATTTAAACTACTGGATTATGTTTTTGCGCAACTGATATTTTAAATAGTTTTAAGAATAATGACTTAAGAGTAGTTTTCATGTCGGAAGCGGTATTACACTGAACATTAGCTTCAACGATAAGGTGCCAACACGAATTGGTATGAGCACGCAAGGCTGCCAACATTAGAACCATGAACATATTTTGACGTACATATTAGTTGTATATGGGATGATTATCTTACATTATTTTACGCTATAACATATTTGTAATAACAATTGTATAACATTACATGACCGATTAGTTCTATTTAATTTAATAACAATAATATGCTTTTTATTGTACACCAAGGACAAAAAGAGAAAAAAGTGAATTTACATTTTAAAATGACATACAAATATAAGTGACCTTATCATTAAAACACTATCTCTTCAAGGAAAATATTAAGGTAAGGAAATTAAGAAAAGCTAAAAAGAACAGGGCAGGACTTACTTATAAGCCAACAGCAATTAATATAAAACTCTAATTAATTTATTTTGAAGAATTTATATTTAATATTCAAAATTGCCATTCATAGCAATGAACTTGATGAAACATATATAATTTTTGGAATGTTTGTCACTCATTGAACGATATTGTAATTATTATGAAAAAAAAATGTTGTATTATAATTTATACTGTAAAGGAAAATTCTTTGTAAAGAGCGATACATGTAAATGGCTGACTTTCTATAGGAAGCAGTACGTCACCGCCCTTCAACGCTTCGGTAATAAATTAAAGAGGGTATCTATTGAGGACTCTGATCTACATCGAGATTGCAACGAGAGATTGCATAATATACTGTCGAAACTTCCTATTCTACTTGAATTATGACTTTATTTTGTTAAAGATGTTGCCTCAGCGCGAAACACAGACGCATTGTTGAGTGAATTGAGTTAATGTTGAGTTTAATGTGCTTAGCACTTAGTTTAGTTAATTCAGGTATTATTCTCAGGTTAAGGATGATCTTGGTTATTATATTAAGCTTTTGTTACTGAAATGGTGATAATTAATAATATGTGTATACTTTCACTTATAACTAAAAGATTTCTTTAATAACATAATAAATAAAATAAAATAAATAAAATAAAATAAAAACATAAATAAATAAAATAATGTAAAGTGTAAAATAAATATTATTATATTATAGAAGTAATTTTTTTGCAGTACGTTATTTATCCACATAATATTTCATAACTTTATTTTGAAACTATCTACCCCAATCTCCAAGATATGGACAAATAAACTTTATTTCATCCTGAAAAGAAAACTTAAGCCATACCTCAATTTTTGGCTATAAAACAGTAAAAAACTTTGGGAAATATGGCCTCCTTAGGGCGTCGACAATGTCAATTGCCTGCCATTTATATTTCGCGATGTAATAAAGCAGTAACTTGAGAGCGTTATTTGTGTTATTTGTCTTTTTAACCCCTGGCTAAATAAGTAAGGGACACGTAACTGATATATTATATGCGTTAGTTTGTAACTCCATACGTGAACTGACTAAATTCCTATCTTTTCTGTTGGAAATATTATTTTTAATTCTTTAAAAAAAGAAAGGAATTTGTATTACTTTTCCATGTATTAATACTTTCTTAATTGTGTTGAACTTTGGATATTCTTGTGATATATTTCAATTTTGAAGTAAACCAAACCAGAATCCATAGTTCGATGCTCGCATATTAGATCTTCGAATGTAGGTCGAAGTGGATTGCTGGTATGTGGTTGCGGCGTTTCTGGGCGACTGCGGAAACTTGTCATCGACAGCCATCCTCGCACGTCATTTAAGATTGAGCCGCTAACTTCGAACAGCAAAGTGGAAAATCTTGGATCATATTTGTGATCTATTCAAGAAAATGTTTTATACTTTTTATTCTTTATCTCAATAAGGAATTTCTTAATATAGATTTATACGTATTGTGAAACTGGAACGCTCTATACTTCTTTGGTGACCTTTTAACATTAATAGAGTGCTGACGTAGAGCTTATTATTTATATAAGACTCCCTTGAGAAATCCGACCAATAGTGCTTGAGGCGTGTCTCGTTTATCTCAGCAATCAAACAAACGGAACGATAACGATGTTACTTACTTTATCATATTTTATTATATATTTTTCATGTAAAATCTTTGAATATTTCGTTTTAGAGCGAAGCGCTCTACTGGAGAAAATTTGCATTGGTTTTAAAAAGTTGGCATTAAAACGGCTTAACGGTTCGATTTCAAATTTTGCACACATACCATGCTGATATGTGTGGTGGTTTGTAAAAAAAAATTGCAAAAAAAATTCATTGTCGTTGAGGAATAATGTCCAAAAAATATCACTCCCATAGACTTCAATGTAAAAAAATTAGCACAAGTGTAAGGTCTACAATTACGACATCCCACACCAAGACGAAGCCTTTGGCTTGGCTCGCTTCGCTCAACATGCAAACGGCACCCGAGATTTCGCGATCGCAGCGAGTCGAAATTGAGGGTCTGATGGCGTTCCTAGTTAGTATCATTATGAAATAAATAGACAATTACAAGATACAGTTTTTTATATACATGTTACGTAATATTATTTAATAAGTGTAGTGAAAATAAATTTAAATATATAAAAGTTATTCAAACGTTCAGAGCTCTAAAATAATTTACAATTTTTATACCAACATTTATCGTTATTTCAACGTGTATTGTAGACCGCAAGCTATTATTTTTTAACTTTTTGAAAAGATACATTGTATATATGTAGAACAAATACATACCAATTAAGAAGTGTTTCCAATTAAATAAAAAGTTATCAAACATTATTCAACGAATATAGAATACGATATGAAAACTGTTTATCTTTTTATTTTTATTTTGAACAACGGCGCTTGTTGTCAGTGATAATTGGTGACATATTATTTTTAATGGATAGCGTGTAGCTAGGTTTTATTAAATTGTTGTTAATTTCGTCATAAACATGAAACTTTCAGCATTTTTTTAAATTCACGTCATTCCAGAGGAACAGGAAGTGATTCCTAACGTATCGCAAAAACTGGACAGTGGTGGGCATTCATAAGCCTGGGCATATATTGGACTGCTGCAGCTGGGCATATATTGAATTGCAGCTGGCATATACTATCAAATGAGTAACGTGTTCATTTGCCCATCCATATTCCAAAAAAGAGCCTAAAAAAGGAGATACGGAATTTCTACTCTCCTATTTTTTTGACGAGATACCGATAGCTTCTTAAATTCACATACATACATATACATACACATAGACTTCGATTTTGTGAGAGAGTGTGTAGTACTACGGGCCGGATACAGGGCGACATTTGTCAAAATCATGCACTTCTTGCGTCAGGGGGTGTCCTTCCCTCCCCTCTATATCCGCACTAAGATACTTCCCCGATCGGTAGTATCTTATAGTGAATAAAGTCTATTACATTGCTGTCAACAAAGTCTACAATATATGTAACAAAATATTTTGTACGATATAAATAATAAATGATCTTTGTTATTGCATACACAATAAATAAAACGGACAGTTTGATTTTCATTAGGATAATTATTTACCAAATACAAATGAAGTTAAAAGGATGTATATTATGTTAATTTAATGTTTAAATATACTCATCGCATGAATACACTGTATCATAGAATGCGCCCCGTTTAACAGATTTTTAATATCCATTTGAAAATGTATATAATTGATGTATTTCAACGAAGCGTGAGTCTATTATTATTTGCGAGTAGAGTGGAGTTTTATTGATTTATTGTTACTGTTTTATAATATAACATTGTGTTCATACAAATTTACTTTAAAGGTGTATTGTAGATATAATACTAAAAATAACTAAATATATTGCTACGAGTAGGATTTGAACCCGGAACATAGTGGGAAACCATCACTCTACGTATTGAGTTGAAGATGCACGGAACAGCCTCTGAGAGATCACAGGGTCAAATCCTCCTTGTATCTGTAGCTTTATAGTTCATTTTTTTAATTAAATAAGCCTTAAGCGTGTTTAAAGATAATTACAAACATGCTTAGATATATTAGCATTAAAACAAATTAAGCTATATATCTTGTCTTCAATCTCATTAAATTAATAGGAACTTGTAAAAGAACATAATTAATTCACTTTTAAAAGTTTAAACTCATGAAAAGATTCACTTGAGTACTATAAAAATGCACATAATTTTATAATTTCACTATTAATTTGGAAGTTGGATATTAATTCTAAAGCGAGGAAGAGTAACTTTCTCAATGGTTTTTGTTTGAAATAATTAATATTGTTGAGAATAAAAGGGAATATTTACTCCGCAAAAAAATGACAAATGGTATCACTTTTAGTTAAAAAGGCAAATAAACATTGATAAAAGCCTTTTCTCTTCCGGATCGAGTCACACCGACTGGACCTCCGTTCCTATATATCATCTTTTCAACATTTTATCGCAGCACGGTCGAGAGGATTCGGACAATACTACGAAAATTGTTGATGTACTAAAAAATAAAATACATATAACCTCAAATGTGTAAAATATATGTATGTATTGTATTTAGTTTGATTTTAATTGGTTATGAAATATCTTTTCATTATTAATATCTATTTATTTATTTAAAGATTATTCAATTGTTTTTAATCGAATATAACTAATATTCTTTAGTATATTATAATATTTTTATTAAAAAACATAAAAAGCTAAATGTTTTAAAGCATTTTATTTAAAAAGTATGTATAATGTATATTTATTCTAAGATCAATATTCTTATATAAAAATGCTAAAACAAATCCACACACACTCAGAAATCTCAGCTATCTACAAAATGCAGATACTATGAAACTATATCCACACAAAGTGGTGTTTGCAAAGACGTCTTTATGTCAAGGCAATATGAGCTAAGTGTCCTCTCTGTAGTGTATACAATGTGTCGCTCACATTTTCTCCGGTTTTCTACACGGTTACCTCTCGAGGCTCTCAATGATATACACGAATAGAGTGTCCGGCGTAGATCTTTTCATCGTTTATCGTATAGCATGGCTGACAGCACAATCACAAGGATTGTAACTTGCTCTAGTAAATAAAATACATATGCACCTTTATAAAGCATATACTTAAAATATAAGCTTAAAATTTATGCTAAAATATAAGCTACTTTTTTACATTATCAATTGAGGTACAAGCAATATGAGCAATATGATTTTATGAAATTTTCTTCCTGAGAAAACCAACTAAGCATTATTTCCTATTTGTTGTTGCAATTATTACTTATAAAATAAAACTTTATGAAAGTTTAAGTAAATTAGAACTGGCAACATTGTAGCTTCGTCGTTGTGTTCTACAATATTATATAATATACTTTTTTTGTCCATTTGTCTGCTTGTAACCTACTAACGATATTCTACTGGATATTTTTAATACACAGCAATATGTTATCAGATATTAGTTATTATAAAAATTTGTAATAACACTTTTAATGGATCTAGAAGTAAAAAATTCGGCAATTTAATTTATTCACTCAAAATCTTCCATATAATATTTAAAATTATAATAAATTTATACTACACAAGGATCTTTGTAACAGCCCTTGTTAGTAACTCTCCTAAGGTATATCGTCTCACATTTATTGCCCACATATTCATTTCACACCAATTTTCACGTCACTACGTGTATATCCTCCAATATGTCGCTGTCTCTATAATTCAAAGTTCTTTATCGTTTTCTACTGTTGTATTGTAGATATTTAATATTCTAATCTATAATTATGCTGGCAATTACCCCTCATTTCTGACCCTTGTTATCCTTGGAATTCCTAGCACAGTATAATGCATATGTAGTTATAAACTTTAATAATAATCGTACAATTATATTAATAGATTAAATACTAAACTGATTTCTAAATTATGGATTTTTTATATACATTTATATAATGATAGACTTATGTACAAACTTTCATGCTCTTAATAAACTTTACAAAAATACTTATCTTAATCAATTTTTTGCACTCGGCTATATCATACAATAATTTTTGGCTAACTTAATAAGTCAGTCAGATGAGTACTCATTTATGTAATATAAGATAATATTTAAAAATAAATATGTAATATAAATAGTAATATATTTTCTTAAGCAAGCACTCCCATTATTTTATAATGCCTTCAACATTTTCCTACCGCCCACATATTTCTGTAAATATAAAGAAAATTCTTTGAAGTTCATAATAATGAAAGCGTGGTATCAATGTTCTCATATGACCCAAATAGCTGAATGGTTTTATATCATTAGTGAATAAAGTCATCAGTGTGAGTCCTTTTAGTTATTTTTATGGTGAATGGGTTCCATTAATAAATCAGCAATATAATACTAGAAAAAAAATCTTCCATAATTTTAATCCTTTCGACATTCTCTCGAAATATTTAAATTTAAATTGACATCTAATTTAGATACTTAATCATATTCCAATTAACTTTATTATTGTTATTATTATTACTGTTTAAATATGTATTATATATATAAAAATAATTATAAAGCATACACATCTAGTTTATCGTGGTTTGTTGTGCATATATCATACATACAAACACTCACAAATACTCGATTACATACACTTGCAAACACACACTGTTACTCTTATATCACACACACATAACACCACTTCACACACAAACATAAACACATTCACTTTCATTATTATCTCACTTTTATATATTTCAATCTACATACACATTTAATCGCCTCACATATTAAAATTATACTATCACCCATTAGGATACACATAACCATCGACCACATATCTAGAGTCAGGAGAGGCTGGTAATTCTAGTTCAGATTGACACTTCTAAATTATTTTATGTTTGATCACTGTCAGGAAGGAAAAAAACATATTTATTATTATTATCATTATTAATTAAATAGACTGAAAATAAACCTTATTGCTTATTAAAACCGCAATGAAAAATTAAACTTACCTATATATCTCAATTTGATGACAGTACCTAAAAATAAATGTAAAAATTAGTATGATAGCATAATAATTTATTCAAAGAAAGAGAGTCCATGCAACAAACGCGCCGTTAATAATTCAGTCTGTATAAGGTTTTGAGAGAGTTTCTTTGTGAGTATGGACGAGAAGTCTTATAGTTTTTTATTTCGAATCCTCCGCACACACTCTCATAATGTTTATACAGGGAACTCGGGAGTAGTAAATCATTTTAATAATTGATTCGTTTGAAATATTTATAAAGCACCAGAATGTGTTCCGGAGAAAATTATGAAAAACGGTTCGGCCGCTCTGAATATTGTCTGCTCTGACCATCTCACTTTCAAATGTTATTATGTAAGTATCTATCTAGTATAATTGTCTTATTTTATTCTATTCGTGGATAATTGCTTCGTTCAATTTAAAATTATTAATATACAGTAAAAAACTACGCTAAAACCTTAAAGGTTCTCTGAAAAAGTCCTGAATAAATATCAAATAGTCGTATTAAATAAAAGAAAGCACAAACAAACAAATGATACCCTGAAAAATTATTTATTACTTTTTCTTACTTAACAGAATATAATAGAGCTACAAAAAATTTTTTTTCAATAATTTAGATAGAAAACTTTATTTTATTTAGCTATATACAAAATATTTGAGTGCTTAAAATTATCCTTTTATATAAATTTATAACCTAATTACAATTTTTATTTGATTACAAATAATGCTTATGTTGCTTATTGGTCTGTTCTTTCCGGTTGCTGATAAAGTCCTTTTTACAGATTAAATTAAATTGTTACACACACACACTCACACACACACACATACAGATTTGGTGTTTTCACTAAATCATACATATTTACGCCAAAATAATTAAAGTCCCTTAAAAGAACAAGCGGTAATCAGTACGAGACCCATCACATTAAGTTCCTGGTAATTGAAAATGTTATGTTGTTATCATTTTTTTTTATAATATCCGTTGCTTGTACTAAAATCAATAAATCATGTTATTGCATTTAATACCATATTTCTCATTTTTTAAATTTAACAACAAGTTTTATTCTCTTTATTTTCACAATTAACAAAAGAAATACTTTTTTTTCCTTTTCATTACACGAACTTCACTTTTTGTTGACATTAATACACATCGATTGGTACAGCAAATACTCTGACCGTGCAATTAGTATTTTGAATTTACAACAAGCAGTAAAGAGTGTGACCCCCTCACATTAGCTTCTTAGTTACAAAACTTAATTAGATAATATTATACTATTTATTTTTTACATTTTTTAAAAAACAACACAACAACGACATATTTTATTCTAATTGTGATCACTTTTCACGGACATAAACACGTGTCGATTTGTACAACTTTCTACAAATTTCTAATTTTCTATAAATCGCCAACAAGCAATTTTAAGTTTATAAAAAAACTAAGAATCCTTTTGACCGATTTCACTTGAAAAGTAATTAGCTCTAAGTTCTAAGTATAGGATTTCAAAGTATAGGACGTTTTAGATATCTTGACTAAGCTGTATTCAGTTTAAAAAAAATATTAAAAAACCGCTTGGTTGATTTTGCCGGAAAACTAATCAACTCTAAGTTACGGAAATACATAAATTAATGCCAAAACAAATTCAATGGCATAGTTGGATCGCAAGAAAATGAAACAGAAAGAAACAAACTAACACACAACGCACAAACACACATACTTTGTTTTAAAAAGTGTCTAGAATAACTCAGAACACCTCAAAATGTAAAAATATAAAAAAAGATTTGGAAATCGTAGTGATTACAATAACTTCTTTGATCAAGAAATTAAAAAAAAATCTCTTTTTATTTATTATTGCTGAAAAACTAACCAACTCTAAGTTACATGGCATCTATTATCTAGAATTTCTCAAGACATCTCAAAACGCAAAGATATTGAAAATCGGAGTGATTGTAATAACTTCCTTAATCAGGAAGTTAATAATGAATAAGATAACAAATATATCAAAGTTTTCATCACCGTTTCTAAGCATAAGACGTGTAAACCCAGATTTGGCGTGGTATAACATATGGTGATTTTTCAGTATAATAAAATATTTCAGAATTCAGATGTAATTCCCAACCATATTGACTCGAAAGATATAAATACGTTTTATGGCTCCAGGAAATTTGGTAAGAAAATGCATTTGAGAGTAAAGTACGTGTTACAGATAAAGCTATATAATATAATGGCAATAAATGTTGAAGGTGCAGTACATGAGTATTTTTTCTAAACATCTTAAATTACCAATTGGAAGTAAATTTTAAAAAAGCTTACAAAACTTCGCTGAAATAGTTGTATACTTATTTAAAAAAACTGTTAGAGGAAGTCTATTTTAAAACTGATTGCAAAAGTTTGCTTATATGAACCTAATAAAAAAATATATACAAATAAATTATGTAAGAAATATTTAAAAATATATATTCTTAGGTGCTCTGTATTAAATGTGCAAATTTTCCTTTACTACTTAGAATTTGGAATCCTGCTGTTCTTATATTTATTTAAAACATAAGACAGCATAACATAATATAGACGTAATTATAATATTACAATACATAAGAGAGAAAGTCGTTGTTCTGAATTAAAAAAACAAATCAATAATTGAAGTATAATCATTCAAATTTAAAAAGCAATGGCAAGATAATTTAATAAAGGCCTAATTGCTACAGGCTGTATACTTGTATACGAATTGATTTTCAGGCATCTTTTATTACCATCTGAAACATAAAAGACTTCAATTTAAAATATAATGTCGTGAATTACAATTGTTTTCGTCATAACGACGCCATTTTCAGGGACATAATGTTTTCCTTATTATACTATCCAATATTTCATGAAAATTATTAAATCTATATTTTAATCTAAAGTTAGACAATATGAATAACATTTCTAGATATAAGCGCTTGCCTAAAGGGACAAAAGTTTGAAACTCAATAAAATTGAAATATGACTGCGCCATAGATTAATGTCTTAGAAATTGGGTGTATTCGTCAGGCCTCCCGCGAATGACCGCCATTAAAAGACAGCAAACTCTGAAATTGCTTTAAAAGTAAGTGAATATAATATATGTATTTCATGGAATATTATTTGTCTAAATGAAAATTTAAAAAAAATTGTGGGATTACAAAAATATATTTTATATAATAAAGAAAAATAAAGGTCTTGCACATAAAGTACATTTAATACAATAATAATATTATATATATATATTATAAAAATATGTTTTAATTATTTTGTGTTATTCAAATTCCTTAAATCCTAGTTTGATAGAATATTTAAACATTATTATATAATCATTTAAAATTGTTCTTAAATAGAAATCAAATTTAGAGCACAAAGCTTTTGAAAAGGAATTTCGTAAAATAAACTATTAAGCTAGAAGTAATGAAACGCTTGAGGCTGGTGTGAAAAACTGAATAACTCCCGAGGTTACCGGTCCAATCAGTTTGGGCCACTGTTGTGAGCTTAATGCTTCGTTGAACTTATGAACTAGTAATTAACTGGGTAAAATTACTTGCGATATATTTTCCTTTACGGAAAATTAAGTTTTATGTTTGAGTTTTTCAATGAATATTTCTTGATAAATATAACAGAAGTTATTGTTATTACATCATAATTTTATCTTTTAAATTGAACGCTTAAGCGTAAAGCGATTATATATTTTTAAAAGTTAATTAATATTTGTAATTTTAAAAAATAATTGTGAGTGAGAGAATGATTTTAAAATCAAAATGAATTTGTTGACAAACTCGCATTATTTAATTCAAAAGGAATTTATTTGAGAATTTAAGGAAATAAAAGCAATAACAAACTTTATTGTTTTAAAGGACATAGCTTTAAGGTATTAATTAAAATATTGCTACCGCTTCTGTCAGAGCTGAGCACGGCGTTCTTTGTTATGCTTGAAACGTTTAAGTATTTAAAAATAAACAGATTGTTTCTAAATAAAACAAATATCAGTGTTATATATAAATGTATCAGTGTTATATATAAATGTATCAGTGTTATAAAATTTACTTAAATACCTTAACTGCCATAGTTGCAGGCACGACTATAAGAGCAGGAACCATTTTTTAAAAACGATATTTTTACTTTTTTCTATTTTAAATATTCTACGCTTATCTGACAAAACAAAACATGTACTTTTAATCGTTTTTTTACATTAACCTTCATGGATATATATTTTACAAAAGCTTATAAAACATTGACATTGTGCAGATCTAGAAGCGAAGGGAGTTAAAGAGTAAGACGCTTAAAAAAGACAAGCTATTTCAAAAATTGGATGACTTCCTAGGCATTTTTTTAATTGACTTCCTTGTTAATAACGCTGTGACCAAACATCTTTTGGGGTCATATAGAAATCTTGAATACTGTATTTCATAGAATACCAACATAGACTACTGATAACGTACCTTATACTCACTTTTACGTGTATTTCTTTACCATACATGAGATTTTGTAATATTTTCATTATACTGGTGAAGCATAAGAAGTATATGCTCGCCTTACATTATACTGTCCAAGCACAATACCGCGATTTACTAAGACGACATCGTCTGCTCCTTTCAATATTGACTTTAGTCAAGGTGCATTTTAATACTACGACCGGTACACCTGATGTCTCGCTAGTGCCAAGAATGTGTCCCCAGAGAAAATTACAGATACGTGTTTTAACATACACTGTATTTGCAGCTATCTACTCTTGTAAGTTTTCATTCGTCTTATACCTCTTTCGGCAATTTCTCATAAAAACCGGCGGCTTTGTTTACTTTAAGATCAAAATAAGCGTGGTTGAGTCTCAAAAGAAGAATGTAAAAGAATGGTTCTGTCAAAAATTTTTAAGTATTTAAAAATTAAATTGTTGTAGCGACTTATATTGAAAGATATGATGGAATATTGAGTGAGGTATCTTTTATAAATATTAGTATAAAAGTCTCAAGTCAGCAGTCATGATATTTCCTTATCATATTATTCTCATAATCTCATAGTAAATGTTAAAATCTCAAGAATTCAAAGTCTGTTTTGAATCTAACATCCTAGTATATAACTACATAACATTTATTAACCTCCGTAGGAATCTTTATTTTCCAAGTCACTTGTCCTTTTCAATAAAAAAGCAATGTAAGTTGTTTTACAGGCATCATTTACTAAGAATGTTGTAGGCGCCTTGAAATAAACTACACTGTCTGTAAACTACGTGATGTGATTCACATAAAAACCAATTGTTTCTAGAGATAAGAGGAGGTTGAAGTAAAAAGAATTTATTTTATTGATAGCACCTCGTATATAAATAATTATGATTTAATATCAATTAAATTTGTATTATACTCACTTTGAAAGAGTACATGTAAAAACAGTTACTTCATTAAATACTATATATGTATGTATATATGTACTAATCGTTTGTTATATATAAGAAACGAATTTTTTAATATATTTATACACAGTTATTTTATAACATGTCCAGCCTATTTAATTGAGGCGAGCATGTATCAGAACATGTTATAAATAATTTGCCCACATTTGTACAGAGCTTGAAACGACTCCCAATATAAAAAGGCTCATTTTTTACGTACAATTTTATTGAAATATTAACCCTTTAGCAGGGAATTTGAATTCATCAAAATATATATCGCCGATTTATATTTTTAATTTGTCAAACCTGGTTCAGCCGACGCGGGGGTGGTTGGGTGATGTAAGTGCCTCCTCTTTTTCACCGGCACTTACACGGGGTTGCATTGATTTGATAACGCCGTTTGTTTCAAGAGGCACTCGCCCGAACCATCATTTTCTGGCCAGTTTTTTTTAGTAATTGAATCCGTTCCTGGCATTCGAAATTAAAAGCATTTTAATTAAAAAGTATACCGTATTTAAGTAAGATGATTTAAGAAAGATAACGAAAACCCATTTAAATCTCTCTGATCTTGTATCTAATACTCAGATCCGCAAAATAATAGTAAGCATAAAATTGACAAAGTTCCGCGAAAAGGAAAGTTAAATTAGTCTTTACTAATAATTCATTCTAACTTCAGTAATATAACTTCAAAGGACGTCTTTTCTTACATTAATAATACTGATTGCTGATATAAGAAATAATCTTTTTTTCAAACATTTCATAATTTTATATGTCCACAGAATTGTATCAAATAAGGAAACTGTTAGAATAAAACTCGTCAAATAAACTCATATATGATAATAAAAATATATCTGAATATATTTGTACTAATAAAAATAAATGTTCTAAAAATATTTTAATAACTTGCACATTTTTAATATTTTGTCGCTTATTGTAGTACTGGATCTTACGACGCATAGACTTCTTCCTGTATGATGTGAAGCGAGCGATCTAATATGAATAGACCAACTAAAGTTCGTCTGCAAGCCGTGGTTGAATAATAAATCCTAAGAAATAAATTCATTTGCTTGGAAAAAATGATAACATTCGTATGAACTGACAACTTATTTTCTTGGCATTATGCTTGATATATTATGTCGGATGTTATATGTACGCTACACGATAACTTCCTTAGTTTCATAAAAATAACTGTGTTTGTATATTTTTTTATTTCCATAATACAATGATATCATCCATTTTTTTTTTTTATATTGTGATAAAAAGATAAAATAATGTATTAGCATAGTTTTTCATTTCCGTTGAATAACAGCTATAACTCCAGCTCGTGAAACTTCATTTTAATAACTTTGAACCGTACAGAGTTAATAGCTAAAGTAAAATAAATATATCAAACTAACAATCAATATTGAACATGATAAAGTAAACATTACTATCAAAGTTTAAATCTCAATTTAATAAAACAAATACAATGGAGCAATACTCTAAAAAATGTACAATCAATATTTTGCATGTCTTTTTTCTATCCAACAAAGCTTAATATTTGCGAACTGTATTTCATTCCAGCTTGGAGAGTAAACAATGGTCATTGTATAACAAGTCATGAATGTTAGCCAGTTTGCTTGCGTGTCACTAATTGTTACCATGTCCCGCCCCACTCAACTCATTGAAAATGAATCGCTATTCTTCGACACGACACATTTTAAATTTCCTTGTTATACCTATTAATTAAGATTGAGTTTTGAAACAGTTTAAATAAATTAAATTTTTACTGTTTTCAACTTTTTTGTCATTACATGCATTTATTTTTATTCCATTAAACTCACAATTATATTTTGCAGCTTATTCGACGCAATTTTAGATAATCAGAAAATTATTTTAATAAAGTAACAATCTAACAACAGTATATCTAATCATTACATAATAATGTTACTCAGCAGAACCTCATTCTGTGTTGTGTGCGAAAGCTTCGCACATAGTGCCATCTTATAGTTCTTACTTTAGTCTTGAATAATATTAACAATGGGTAAAAGAAAGAAGGGAGTCCTTAGAGGATATTCGTTGCAAAAAGTTCGTTCCAAAAAAATGCCACTTTCAGAATAGAAACTGCTAAATAGAAGACACCGAATATATCATTGTCGTCATCCAAGGATGAAGAAAGAAACCACAAGCTATTTTATTAAATCACCTGCTTTTTTATTACATTTAATATGGAATTTGGTTTAGTAGAGCATGGAACCCTAGTGGACATATTATCTTTGTCATCTCGTAAAGTTTACGAGTATTGGAATGCCGCATTACAAACAGGGTTGTGCTTATCACGTAGAAAGATATCTGTAATTGTTGTGATGCAAAAGTGCGAGATTCTTTATCACGAAAGACTGTTTCAGTCAGTTTCAGTTTGTTCAGATGCATTATAGTTATAACTTTTATGATGCGACTCATCCACCATGGGATGTCTCGATCATGGTAAAATAAGATAGTGTCAAGTCAAATCAAGTCAATACTAATGAAACTGTGATGAATATAGTTAATGCTTCGACTCTATATTTGGAACCGTTGTGTTCAACAGTCAAAGGGGGGAATCAAATTTAAATGATGAAAGTTTTGCTCTTTTTGGAGATGCTTTCAAAATTGAAATGATTTTGTGTGAAGGTATTCACGGAGAGGTGACTTCCAGATGGAATTAGGTTCTCATATAGGGTCTTCCTAAGGAAGTAAAAGAGAAGTTATTAAAATAATACTTCCTTCCTTACAAAGTTTATAGCACTAAAACTGAACATTAAAACTAAGATGCCACTCAAGATCGCAAATGAAGATTTTAATCAAGGTAAAAAAAATTATGATAATACAATAATATGGTTATATCTTGATTATATAATAGAAGAACAAACCTGACACATTCATACTAGCTGTTTTGTGCGTTTCCTTTTAAAAAATTACAAAAAAAAATAAAAATATGAGGGTCTAGTTGTACCAAATTGTATTGTGGTACCAAATTACGCAGCCTTGATATCCAATTCTTAATAGAATTATGGTTTCGAAACTTATATATTGTAAACCAAATATTAATCTTCTAAAATCTCCTTTCGTTTTTTTTCCAATATTCATCGGATATTGTCATTATTTGCCGATACTATATAAGCAGTGTTGGTACTCCTACACACTACACTTTCAACATCTTATCTACTTTTTTCACAATTTTTGATGTTTAACGCTTATGCCTAAATATAACGGCATACAAGTTTGGTTTTAAGCAATTTAGATCAAAAGTAGTCAAATGAAGAACCTAATTTAGAGACACTAACCAAATAAACACTATTATTAGTGGCGTTAGTTACTGCTCGACGCGTTTAAAGGCTTTCATCAATACAAGTCAATAATGTAAATAACAACTAACAATTCTAAATTAATCACAACATCACGAGTTAATATATACAACTTGTATTAAAATTAGCTTTTACAATTTAAAACCAGACATTTGTCCTGCTAGGTGCTCCCAGCACCCGGCGCTGATCATCGCCGCGGCCAACAGATTCAGTGTTGGTCTTTACATGATTTAATCTAAAAGAGATAATTGATGATCGAAATTAGTTTTTTAATGTAATTTTATCAAAATATACTTAATTTCTAATAATTAAAGATTTATGAAAATGTGGTTACTTAAGTGAGTATGTGTATTTGTATATCTGAATAGTTTAGTTTGATAACTGAATTTTTATTCGGTGAATATCTTAAAATATATGAATAGCAGAAATCGCGCCGAATGAAGCTGCGAAATATAGTATATGATTAAACGAACTTACCCGTACGTGAAGCTTTATCGGATCTGATGCAAGCTGTCTTATAATTATTAATTCCAAAAATTAAAAAAATTAATAAAGATTAAGGTAGATTCCTGATTTTACATTAAACAGATTGTGTCCCATTGTGGATTATGTGACTGAGAATGTGGTGAAATTATATAATGCAGTGCTGGTAAGTTATTTTATTAAAATATTTTTGAAATAGTCTTTGTTTGAAGCCGAGGACAAGAGCTACAACATGAAAATGAAAGAAATCATGTCAAATGAAGCTATGAAATATAATAATGATCACTCTTGACGTACAGATCAAGTACGTACGTAAGTTCCTTTAATCATTTAATTTAAACGATTTCTTGAGTGACTTACTAATTAATAAATTAGGATATCAAAAATGGCTCCATCGAGGAAAAGAGGCAATATTTTTAAACTTCTTTCTCTTCTTATGTTTTTTATACTCCTATGTAGAAGTTTAAGGACAACAAAAATATTAATATTTAAATGTTCCGTTTTAAATAACTATGATATTCTATTTTAAATAATTACAATATTTCATAAATTGTATAGTAATTATTAAACAATAATTCGCCAATAATGATGTAGTTCATAATGATTGATAGCAAAAAAATGTTTAATAAATTACAGCTCCATTTTAGCTCAACAGTTAAAACTGATTTTAATACTACGGAAACCAAATCTGGTTACAGTAATTCAGTATCATCCGATTAAATATAGAAGGAAAGTTTAATAAATAAAATACAATATGTATTTATTACATAACTTATTTATCTCAAATAATACATACACACATCAAAAGTATGTATGTATGTATGTATGTATGTTATCAAATCCATTAAACGATTTAGTCAAGAAAAAAAATCCTGTACCTATTTATTTCATAAAAATATTCCCTCAAAAGACCCGACATAAAGCTGGTAAATTATAGATCTTATAATTTATTAGTTTATATTTATAATACGGTAACGTCCATGATACACCCAATACAGAGTAATGAAATAGAAATTTTTAAAGCTTTTCGCCTCCAAAATAAGTTTTAATCCTTATTGGGTCGGTAATATGTGTGGAATCCTTTTCGAATTTATCGAGACACGCTAGCCTACATCGGCGTGTTTTCATTTCGGATTTACCACGAACTTCGGTCTAAATCCGACCAGCTGTGCTATTTCTACGGGATATTTTCTTTTCCTCTTCGACATGCGATCTTGACGACTGGCTTTTGTGATTTAAAAATATTTTCGGAGGCAAAACCGCTTACCGTTACGTCTATGTATGCAGTGTTTTATCGATAAACGAAACTTTTCTATTTAACTCCAATCGAGTGTAAATACTTTTAGAATTTACAAATGATAACTGATGATTCTTCTTGTTAAAGTTTTGATATGTCATATAAAATGCAATAATTTAATATTTCTTCCTTTATTTAGCATATATACATATATATATATTAAGCCTTTAAATTGTAGACTAGGGGTTACTATGAAAGATCTTTATCTAAACTATTTTGTCGTCGGTACGTACTTAATATTAGTATGCTGAAGTTTCATCAGAATGTTGTGCTTGAAAGCGGGTTGGTGTCTAAAATATGCAGATATAACAAACTAAACGCGCCAGCGTCCTTGGTTTTATGACAAGTGTGCTTGAAACACTTTTGGAGCCCTAGTTTGAAATTGCTAGAATAGTTATAATAGCAATATGGGTAGCATGTCTGTGATATTTCTACGTTCATTCTGATCTTACATAAGTATAGAACTATAGATATTTAAAGACATATATAATACAATAATTTGATAACAATACAATTACATCTCAATTGAATGAAAAAAGAAAACAAGGGTGTTACTTTGAATTTGTAACTAGAAGGATATTTTTTACTTTAAGCTCCAGGTGACATCTAGGATTAATACAAATAATAAACATTTAAAACAAAACACAATTTATTAAATGCAGTCTACAAATTAAGCGCTGTATACATTGTGTAATAAATATACTTATATAGAATAGTGATAATACAAAAATATATGAGAACAATAAAAGACAGAACAAGTCTGCTTAGGTATAGTGTAGCCAAGTATTTTTGAAATTAAAGCCTATTGTTACAAAATAATTCAAGCTGCACAGCAAACCAAAACGAAATAAGCAAACAAAAAAACAAAAATAACAAAGAAGGTGTTTAATATACATTTCAATTATCAGACTACTGAAAACGTGTTTTGAAATGCAAAACCAAAATTGCAAGTTTCAATTAGATAATGTCAAAACAATTGTGGAAAATGCTACAATATCCTATAGAACATGCTTGCATCTTACCTTTATAATACTTTATGATAAAGATAAAATCCCACGACTACAGAACAATCCACATTGTCAACTGAAATTTAAGCACAGAGACTTCACATTTCTAAATCCCACCGTTTATTTATTGGATTGTATTTACATTATTTGTTAAACGTACTCAGACGAACGTTACGCGAGGTACGACCGCCCGATGCCTTGTCTCGAACGTATATGTCTGGATGGTTTTGCGGTGCGTGGTTTTTAATGAAGGAAGGTTTTTTTGATATGTACGAAAGGAGGTACGTAGTGACGGGGCGGCGGCGCGACTAGAACTGGCGAGGGCGGGGGTTGCCCCGTACTGCGCCGCCCTTACTCCCGGACGCCGATACAAAATTAATACTTATTTTGCTAAAAGTGATTTCGATTTCTCATGTCTTTAAAAAGTTGGATGTTGTTAAAAATTAGTAAACTTACAGTTAAATAACTAGAGACTTCAGACTTTTAATGCAATCAGTAATTTAGAGTGTCTGGACGTATTTTAAAACGTATAATTTGTATGTTCAATTTGTATATTTATTTATCTTTGATGCCTATAAACGAGTTCTGATAGCAGTAAAGTATCACAACTCACTTTTTATTACACTGGAACGTACCAATATTTTCTAAACTCGCAGGAGAAGCGAAAAGTTCCATTTTCCTCGTTTAGAATCTCGCACAGGAGTTGATGCAGTGTCGGCTCATTTGCATGCCATTAAAGTATCTTCCGATATCTTAGAACACATTCTAATGTCGCCTCTTTATTATCATTTGTTATGTTATACTAACTCTAAATTTCATAGAACGTTATTAAAAAAAAAATACTTGAGACAAAAACAATGTCTAGTCTATGAATAAGAGTAGTAGGTTTTTAAAAAAATAATTGAACTACATATGTCAGCTCCAAATAAAAATAATTTGAAAAGCATTCGAAATCATCGTTAATGAGAAAAATATAGTAAATCTAATATATTTAAGTATAAATTAAAAATGTTATATTTTATTTATAAAACGTGTAAAACATTTCCGTTTCCTCTCGTAGTATAAAATTTTTGAGTAAATCCGATTATGGAAGGGTCTTCCCATTGTGTATGGTATAGCTATAGCAAAAGCAAAACTTAGTTCTATGAAGACAAACATAACAATGGCTAAGTCATGTCTTAGTAGCTCTACAAATACATAATATGGCTCAGCATACGTGTTTCAGTTCTATTTATTATCATCATATGTATTATTCTTTGAATTTATTTATTATTAAAAAAAACCTACATTTCAACAAAGACCACAATCAACCTATATCATAAGGTCTTTAAATTTTAAAAGTATTCAAAATGAAGAGCCCGCCAGTGGTCAAAACATTTCATCAAACAGGGAACGATTTAACCCTTCCAACCGTCCAATACGAGCGTGCCAATATATCGCGGTCACATGTACCCAGACCACATGCAAGGGGATTCTTAACAAATTCTAAATTGAAATAAATGTTGCAATATTGTATTTTGTACTTCATTCCGTTGTATATTTATATCTTCGTCCACTCAATTTGTTGCGGTCTATTGTTTATGTTCCGTACATTTTATTTCATTTACATAAATATTTTTTCTTTAGTAAATTTTCTAATGTGTATTTACGAGTATATTCCTTGTATACCAATTAAAGTTTCAATTATTTTCCATTCACACAAAACATATCATTCAAATGATTATATATATGAATATACATTTATTGTATAAGTATATCTTTATAGTTTATTATTTTTCAATTATTTTTGAACCAATATAAAAGGTATTACTCTGGCCTTATAAAGACATTGTCTAATTTTTGTCTGTCAAGTTATATTTTCGTACGACGATCGCTGAGTATACAATGGTCTCCTTTTAGAGAACTCTAAATAATATAAACTTTTCATCATTTTAGCGCCAAATGTAGATGAAGACTGGCAGTTGACAATGAATTGAAATCAAAACAAATCTTCTCATAGGTTTCGAAATTCCAAAAATATCTGTTGAATAAATACAAAGTTTCACGACCCACTAGTTTTACTTAAAATTTGCAAATTAAAATTTAATAAAAGACAGTTTTAAAATATTTATAAACATTTTAGACATACTTTGAATATTTTTTTCGCAATTAAATTTATAATAATTATACAATGAAAAACTTATGGACACGACTGGTACCCATTCTATGATTTATTTTCTTCATGTCACCAATAATATAAAACAAATCTCAGTAACACGGGATTTAAACCCGCGACCTCTGATTATCTCCTTAGTACTATATAATTGAAAAAAAACAAATCAAATTAGTATGTGTATAAGTTCTTAGCTTATTATTACTTTGAGCTTATAATCAAAACCTCGTCTCAAAAGATTCTTAAGTGCTTGGTCCTTGCAAATTTAATATCACAATTTAAACCTTGCTATCGCTTATGTACTGACACTTGTAACATAGTATTGGTAAAGTTTAAATAATTAATGCAAATTGCTAATAAAACCGGTCTGACGATAAAATAAAATTTACGCTATTATTTAATTATTATCCAACTTATAATTCTGAAGAATCAAATTACAATTCGTTCATAATTTTCAATACCAATAAACTATCAGTGAATTGAGTTTGAAGGAAGCAATCCAAGATGGATTCCAAACTCGCGGTAAGTCGATACGTCAATAACACTTAATGCTTCATATTTATTTATTAATTTAAAATTAAAATGGATAAAAAATTCTTATAATATCATGTTACTCATTTAAAAAATTGCTTTTTGAATAAAAACAGTCTATTAATTTCTAAAACATTTATTTAAATGTAATATTAAAAGAGAGATAAAGTTAACATATATCATATAACTTTTTTATTAAGAGTATATCTTTATTTACAAAGTCCTTTACTTACAAATACGGAGTCAAAATAGGCTAGTACTATAAACAATATTTTCTTTGATCAAGTATAGACAACAAGAAATCTCTTCGTTAAATAAATATTTTCTCAGTTGAGAAATATCTTAATTCGAGTACCAAAGTCAAAACGTTTATTAAGCGAAAAAGATATCTTTGAAACCCTTTTAAATCTAAATTATCACAACCTTTGTAATTAGATTTTCATATTTCGTTATAAGTAGAACCACTCCGCCCCTAAAGTTTAAACGTGCAGTATTCATGCTAAAGAGCGTTTATTTAATATTAACATTTTTGATTCGTTTGCAGCCGGTGAACATTTTTAACAAACCACATTTCCCGCATATTGTTGACGAGAGCACCATGTTTGCAGACTAAGCGGACTATGGGAAACAGATGGCTACATTTATATTAGGTAAAATAGAGAGGATTCATGAGTTCTGTGTTTTACATAATATTATATGAATATTTTCAAATTGTTGTTCTCAAATTCACCTTTGATTCTTAATACTTTTTCAAGATAAAAGTACTAACTAGGAGCGCGAACCACACGTCAATTTTGACACGCTGCGCTCGCAATTCTCCGTATATGTTAGCATGTTGAGCGAAGCGAGGTGCAAACAGCACCGAAGTAACATTTACAAAACGTTGACGCATTGTGTCCTCAACTATTTTTCAAGATGAGACACATTATTACATTATCTTATCTTAATTTAAAAAAAAACTTTCACCAGTCTGATGTCTATCAGCGTGTAAAATTTGGAAATTTTTGAATATACCGTTTTTGATTGATGCTTGCAAAGGATATAGAAAAGTCATAGAGAACGTCGCTCAATAAGTAGACAATAGTAACAGAAACCTGATTGTTTTGTTTTATATATAATAGTCAATAACACTTAGATGTCCATCGACATTGTTAACATAACGACACAAGAGTAATGGCCTGCAATTGAAACGAGACGGGATTAGCGACCCTTTTACTCAGTTATGGTAATAAAACAGACGTTTTTATTTTTTGGAGTTCCGCAAAATTATTTGAGACTTTTTGATACTCATCAAGTGATAAGTTGGTTAAATCTAATTAATTTAATTATAATTATGTTTATTTAGGTAAATTTTATTTTTGCTCTGACACTGATTACATTCTGATCTTTACGGAAATTATTACAAAGAATAGCTGCAGTGACCGCTTCAATATATAATGTTAGATAGCAATTAATATTAAGAACCAATTTATGAAAAATAAAAGAAGAAACGGATGATTCAAAATGTTATATACACCGAATTACTTTATTATAAAGTCAAGGTATGTAATATAATTTGAATTTTTAAATAAATTGGTAAGTCATTCGTTATAAAAATTATTTAGTAATATGACGTAACTATAAAGTAACTTTTCAGTCCAGATTTCTGCTTTATTTACAACAAATTGTTGTATGACTCCGGGCGATTTAAATAATGTCGTTGTTTGTATTGTATGAGTATATAATTGATGAAATGAGGCACAAATATTTGTATAATTTGTAAATAATATGGCATTATTTTTATTAAAATACGTAGTACAACATCACAATCTCTCTCACAATCATATTTTAAAAACATTTATTAAAACTCATAAAAAATCTATATTGTTAAAAACTTGTAAAAAATATAGTAAACCCTTTCATTTTATTTTTTATTTAGAACTGAGGAACAAAAAAGTAATTTACAACGACGTAGAGCTCTTAAGAATTTCCTGTTTGCTGGCGACCATATTGCGTTACACTGTAAGCATCAAAATGCTATATAAAATGAATCTTAGGTAACAAGTAAATATTATTCATGGAAGATAATACAATATTTGATAAAATTCAACTGTATTTTTTTAAAATCTTTATTTAAGGGAATAAAAAAACACCAAGAACATTATTTTATAAAACATTTTTAACTGGCTGTAGTAGTCTCCTGACTTCCTCCTATAGAAGATGAGCCAGGGCAATTTTCCGAAGCTTTGGAAATTTAGAGAAAATCTCTTGCCTTTATGCCGCGTTCAGACACATTTATACAGAATATGATTTTTAAGTTTATTGGATATAGAACAATTTGAGGAAGATATTTTTCTCATTAACAACGAAGTTTATTAATAAAAAAAAGTGATATATTATCCCATTGCTTTCAGAACATTTTTCAAAACATAACCATGCTATTGATAATAATGTTTTTATTGTAATTATATATTTTTTATTATTTAACGTGGTTGAGAATAATAATTACATATTACATAATTACAAATCGTGAATTATAATTATGAAGCAGAAGATGATGCACCTTAATGCTGCAGTCATCGATTATCGCATGTGATTTTTATCAATTAAAGAAATGATTAAAAAATTCAAAACAGAGTAAATTTACCAAAAAAAATCTTAAATATTTAATTTAAGCTTTATAAATTGATATAATTCTATTTCCAGATTCATTGAAGACGAAGAGAAGGTAGTAAACTTACCAAAATTATCGAGAGATTCTCAAATTTGGTGTAAATTTCTAATGACTATGTTATGGTGTCTTGTAAATCACATTCTTGTGTTGGCACATAAGAAACCTTATGAAGCTTAAAAAACAAGTATATAGGTGCAAGTCTCAACATCTTGTCAACAAACTTATTCAACCTGGTGGTTTTGTCCAGGTTTTTTATGACTAAGGTTATAGTTCTACAAAAAAAGGTTACAGTTACGGTAAGGTTACAGTTCTATAAAAAAATGAATAGGATATATACATATATTAAATGCAAAGGAATATTCTGTAAAATTAGGAAGATAATATAAAAATTAGATCTATTTGATAATATAATCAGATTCTGATTAACATAAACAGACACTCAGACAATTGTATCACACACATCCACTGCTAGAATTCTTAATGTAATCCTATTAAGAGGCTCAGATGCCTAGAATAGATTATTCTTAAGGCTAATTCGTAAATTATTTTACAAAAACTTAGACACATTTATGTATAATTATGTACTTTTAATAAATATTACACACTGTAAATAATATTGTTTAAACTATATCAATCTCTGAATTTATTTATAAAAGAATTTTATTCAAAATCAATGCCGGTTTATAAGATTATATGTACATTTATATGATAAAACAAAAAATATTACAGCACTCCAAAAAATATGTAGCCTTAATATACGAAGTACTAGAAATGCGATGAAACACAAACACATTGTTTTATTAGACTTACCTTTCACACAAACCTACAAAAAGTGAAATACATACTTTTTCAGTATGACCCTTATATATCTCACACGTATTTTAAAAAGGTTTGATGGCACACTTATTGTAGTTTTACAAGATTTTTATGTTAAATAGTACAAAAAATAGTTCACTAGATATACAAATTCTCGTGTAGACCAATGCTCCCTTTTCCTGCCCTTACCTAAAAATATTGTTTGATTGTCGATTTACAGTAAAATTACGCCCTGAAGTCACCCTAATGCCCCTAAAATTTAATTGTCAGCTATGAAAAGAAATAAAATATGATGTGGGATATTTATAAACAACTAATTGGAGATTAAGCCTTTTATAAGATTCAACATTTAAGAATTTGTTTTTTGCAACTTTTTTTTTCACATGTATAAGCTGTAGCACTATTACATTCGATTGTACCGTCTGCTCGTTTAATAACCAATTTAAATATATAAGTACCAATTAGAAAAATTACAGTTTCTAGTTACAATGTACTTAAAATATTTTAAAGTTTTATAAATTTCGATGCGCACGCTGGTTGTGGATACTTTGTTTTATTCAAAGTTCGCTTGTTAACCACTTCCTACATCATTAGTGAGAAGTTATTGCCCTGTGTTACAAAGTAAGCTAAATAGTATCGTTAAAATACAGGGGCGTCTTTCTCGTTTGTTTATGGTAATCGAGTTGACAACTTGCTTGCTTTGATTTTGCTAAAGTAGACCCGCACTGGACACGCCTCTCTTTACTTTAAAACGGGCTTTTACTCATTTCGGCAGCTCTACTAAATTTTGTATTTATAGGACACAGCATCTGCTGATTGACATGTATTGGACCAAAAGAACTTACCCTATTAAAAGGTTATTTAATAAAAAACTTTTTTTTTATTTCTAATATTAAATTATAATTCGGAGAGAAGACTATATGTATAAAATATAGAAGATTCTATTTTTTGTATATGGCATACATTTCCGAATAATGAAATAAAATGTATAGATTTAAAAATAATAACAGTTTTTTTTTAATAATCATAACATTTCAAAAAAAAATTAATAACGTTTAGATTAAATAGATTCTTTTTTCTATTTTTATCGAAAATCCCATCTAATCTAAAGCCAAAGCCATCCTCAAGCCATAAATTTATGTAAGAATTACAAATTTATATTTTTTTACTGCCTGTAAATTCCTGTTATATTTTTAAATGGTATCAACCAAGTCTTTGTATGGAATTTTATAATGAATCATAGAAAACGTTATCCTACAGTTCAAATAAATTTATCTATACAAAATATATCTGCTTTGGTACAATAGATATTAAAGTACGTTTTGCCGTAAGGTTTGTAATATCGCTAAGAATGATTAAGATTTTTCTGCCAGATTCTGTTCAACAACTTGAATCCCTTCCAACTTTTAAATGAATTTCATTGTGTGAAATAATAAAAGTATCACGTAGTTATATAATTATGTCATATTCGTTATATTATCATAAGTTTAATTCCATTTTTTGTACTGTTTTATTTATAAGTTTTATTAAAAGTTAACAAAGAAACACTAAATTAACTTAACTATTGTTAAAACGAAGAGTAGAAACAAACAACAGTTAACACCTAAATCGCAGTTGAGGTTTGTGTACTTTAGTTAGGGATTTATTTGTAAACTTTATATCGCCAGTAGAAGTGTAAAACTTCTCGCGGTCCGTCCCATCAGGGCTGCGAGCCGCAGGTAATATACATCTTATCGGGGGTAGCTCACCCGCCATGGCTGTGAGCGTAAATCTTGCCTTTACGGCCTCACCTGTCGATGGAATAATTTACTGCCAACTTAAAACTTCCGAAAGGAAATCCAAAACACTTCTCAAGAAAAAACTGAATAAGAAATTTTCGATTGTACGCACAATACGACAAGCGGCCCGCTCGGTCTGACAGGAGGAAATTTGAACTTAAGCCTTCCTTAACGGCATCGGTAAATATATTTCTGACGTATTTAATATATTTTTATAACACAATATTCATTTCATTTATGTCAGTGAATACAAAAACGTTGTATTGAGTAACACATTTAAAAAATCAATATATCGTTTAATGTATTGATAATGTACATATATTACT
This sequence comes from Mechanitis mazaeus, assembly GCA_959347395.1. Taxonomy (NCBI): domain Eukaryota; kingdom Metazoa; phylum Arthropoda; class Insecta; order Lepidoptera; family Nymphalidae; genus Mechanitis; species Mechanitis mazaeus. The sequence continues at coordinate 10,303,710 of OY365747.1, forward strand.
ATTTTATACTATTATGCATATGAGGTCCGCCGGTATTCTGATACCGATGGATAAGCAATTTGCAAGTAAAATGCGGGCGTCGGATGCACGTCGACAACGCTCCCCGAGATATTTTTTATTTTACTATAGAATTTCATACGCGGATATTGCGTGCAGATCAATTTAGGTGTTTCGTTATCGTTATGTGCAGTAAAAATAAACAATTTATCGCACGTTTGTTGTCGAGTAAATAGATAGCGGTGACACAGAAACATTTTTGTATATTGTGATTTTGTATCGATATATCGATTTTATAAATGTTATTACGATGTTATTTAAATTATGTTATAAAAGGATTTAGCGGTATTTACTCTGTGGTTATAACGTTTTGCATGATATAGAAATTGTTAACTCCATAAAATTAAACACATGTATATTCCAATATTATCATAAATCACTCTTGTTTTATTTACTCGGTCATTTAAAATTTAATTATAATATCGTTATTTTATATGGGTGACTGTTTCGTGAGAATTACAGTATAATATTATATCACATACACTATATTTTAGTGGTCCACAATAAAAACTTGAGCGAAGCTCTATATGAGAGACTTTTCTGCATCCTTAATGCAAGTTCCAATAAAAACGGTATATTCGAAAATTTTCAAATTTTGCACACTGATAGACATAATTCTGGTGGAGGTTTAAAAAAATGTAATAGTGTGGCTTATCATGAAAAATAGTTGAGGACAGAAGGCGTCAAAGTTTTATAAATGCAACTTTAGTGCTGTTTTGCACCTCGCTTCGCTCAATATTCTAACACATATCGAGATTTTGCGGGAGAAATGAGTCAAAATTGAGGTTTGGTTCGCTCTCCTAATTTTATACAATAATTATGTGACATAAAAATATTATATTTAAGTACATTAAAAAATATTAAACTAAGTATTTTATAAGCAAGAAATAATTAAACGTAATATAGAGATCAATTGCCGTATTACGGCTGTAGGCACTTTATGCTACTTGATGGTATGCGTAAGTGAACACGTACAACTCACCCCTGTTCATTGAATAACAGCAACGTACTAATTTTAACAATTTAACACGGTTTCACAAATACGAACATCAAGATGCATCAGCAATAGTGGTGTAACAGTACTGTGTTTAAAACAACCCATTTAAAAGTTATCGATATCGATATCGATATTATTGTTAAATGGTCACGAAAAACCTCACCTTTTTTTTCATCTGCCTTACGTTTAAAAAAATATAATTCTATAGAAATCCTTTGAGGGCTATCGTCTTGAAATAGGATCTGACTTCAGGGTCGTCTGTACGAGTGTGTCTCACGTTGAACCAACAGAAAACTATAGTGTAAAAACATACTTTTATTTTTAATATGATATATTTTTATTAACTTATATATAGTTAGGTCTCTTTATTATGTCTATTTTATATTAGAATTTATGTAAAAAAATATGGAATTATAAAATAACTGTAATACAGTTGTAGTTATTTCATAATAAATGTATTATAGTTATTTTATAAATCCATATATTAAAAAGTTATCAACATGTATTCTTATCGAATGGGATTTCTTTTTAAATTTAGACGCCCATGACTAAAAATTACCAGTAAATACAAAGATAGATCTAATGATATATAAACATATAAAAGTAATAACCTTCCTTAATAATTTCTACAGTGACAAGTAAACATCGATATAATGTTGCGCATCTCTACAAACATTAATATTGCATGCAGCGATGAACAAGCAAATTCGAACACACTATTTTCATTCACGAGAGTTTACGGTCTAGGATTTTCAATAGAAGTGTTTGTTACCTTTTAAATACTAATACAACAAATATAAGCCGCGTTTACACGAGATACATTCAACTGATTATTTTTCAGTACAGTTGAACAGCTCACTCAAACTACTTACTTTAAAGTTAGATGTTATTTTAATGCAGTCGTTACATAAGAACCTTAATTCATTACAATTTTTATATTATATAGAATAACTAAGTATTGTCCTCGGTACTGTCCGTAAACAAACATGATTATTAATTCAACACCTTTGAACCTAACGTCATCTTTCACAAAATCCATCTTTTAGCTTTTTCCCTTTCCAAATCCATGTCATGCTAACGTTAGAACGTTTTCATTGATAAAGATTTTACTATATTTTAATTTCAAATCTTAATCTTAGCAATATTTTCCATTTCACAAACTTCTCATTTTTTATATTTTATTTTAGTTTTTTCTTCGTTAAATTTTATTGTTTACTGCACAACAGTTTCTCTAGTAGAAAAACACACAAGTAATTGAGATTAACATCTCCAATACATATATCTAACTTCGTTTAGTGTCTATATTAGGAAACATAAGAATATATGATAGTTTACACGATTCCTTTTACGATGTCGGAAGGACGTAGATTTTGCTCAGTAGATTATCTTGGCTTGATATTGGCCTTATATTGTAGGCAATAGTCCAACTGGCACACAGTGTCCTGACTTCGCAAACAATTCATTAGTACTTCGGATTTGGTACTACAAGATTTATATAAGTTTTTCTTTTACATTTTTGCTTAATTTTATTTTTATTATTATAAAACTTAAATTTATTAGTGTTTTTGCATTTTATGTTTATATGTTCATGACTAACTATAAAAAAAATTAAAGTATTTATGATACTCATGCATTCAGTTTCCAGTTATCAAGAATTTTATTATAATAAAATGGATTTAATATGACGGCAAACTTAAAAATAGTTTAATATTAAATGAAATCGCTAGAAACCCTTACTCACTCGTGTCAAATTAGATTTTGTGATTGAGCTACCACGCTTTTAGAGAACGCGTGCGTGACTCTCGGCTATAAACATTGTATATCTCGCTTACATATTTATTATATTAACTGTTCCGAATACAAACTAGTTACGAAGTTAATATCAAGGCTTTTAAAGTTAATATACGATAGCGTTATGAAAATGAAATAGTATATTTCTATTTTATATACTGATGTTGTTCTTTGATATGTTCTTGTAATAAAATGTGAATGTGAAAAAAATAAAATGTTAACTTTTTTTAATTGTGGCGAACTTTCTCGGGGAAAGTTGCTGCCATGTAAATTTCTTTAGTCTTTTATTCTTATTTAAATACTGGTATCTCCCTCTAATTTAAAGTTTACATTTTAATAGTCCTTGTAAATGATGTGTTCCTAATTTCAAGCCAAGTGAGGAAGCCGGGGCTATACATGATACATAAAGGCAGAGAAGTCAAGAAAATTAAGAACTTTACTCATACAAAAAGAATTGACTTGAACTTAACACATAAAAAAAACTTGATAGAGACTCATAATATAAGTTGAAAAAAAAAAAGAATACAAGAGAAATTTAATTTCTAATACTAATAATAAATAATACAAGCAAGGATGGTATAATGATACTTTGGACGTACACAAGTGATCGCTGATATGGATTCAAAGTGAAAAAAATATAATTAAATAAATAGATATAAGTTGGTTTTTTTAAATAGATATAAGTTCGAATTATTTGCATTGTAGTATATTACAAACTATAAATACAATCTAAATGGAAATTTCAAAATAACATCTAAGACAAGTAATTAAAATACACTTCTTGATATGGATATATTAAAAATAGCTAGCTACTTATAGTTTCAAAATATTATTCATCGGCTTTTTGTGTAGTATCACCCTAATGCTCAGTCGCTACGTGTACATTATTACTTATATAGCGAAAATGTATTTTTACTTATCACGCGACTATGAGATAATGTAATTATTCCCCGTGTCCGTGTCGGGTTCGTTACGTACATGCTTTTTAGGGCCAGTAATTAAAATCACGTCGTTGCGTATCGTGGAAAACCAGGCATGCATTAAATATCATATTCATTACTCGATTCGGTTATTTCGTAATCATATTGAATTTGTGGGAAATTTAAAATGTTGAGAATAAGAAATATATTTATAACAAATATTTTTATTGTTTAATGCCAACTTAAAGACTATTTACGATTCTTGTAGCTAATATTATTAATTTTATAAGTCTAAATAATCTAACTTATTTCTACACTTTGAATGTTGCTGAAGGCGGAGTGTTTATTTAAGGGTAACTTGCTCAAGCGGTCTTCAAGCTGCAGTTTACAAAAAGAAAAGCCTGTATTATAAGATCTATTCAAAGAGAATTCAAATTACTCATTTTATAGTACCTGATGTCAAAGGATGCGGTAAGAAAAGCACTAATAAAGTCTCGTTCAATGTTTTTTTTTCTGATTTCAGTTGGTTTTTGATGACAATAGATGATATATTTATTTTATTCAAAAAAAAATATATTTTTATTTCGTTATTCTTACTTTGACTTGTGATAACACCGTTAAAAAGCTACCGTTTAAATTTGTGTAGTATTAAAGTAGCCCACAGTAACCTTTAAGGACTTTTTCATTGAAAGCCGATAACTGCTCTTGATACAGTTATTGCTTGAATGTCGATGATTTTGAGAAATGAAGTTAGTCATGAGTGTTCATGACAGGACTTATGACTGTTAGGCGAAAGAAGACGCGGTGCTTTCCCAGGAGGACTGCCTGCTTTTCGACTTCTATTGGTAGAAGTTTGGCTTGAGTGATGTCGCTTGGAGTTATAAAGCCCTTCTTATTTGTCGTTAGTCCCAAGGATCTCTCTAGGTCTGTCTTTCATCGTGTACTGAAGAAGAGTTGTGTGAGTACAGTCCATGTTCCCTTTTTCAAAGTACGTCTAACAGGTAATATTTGGTTTGGATCATATTAGACGAACATTACCTAAATTATTCATTGTCAATCCTGATATCTCGATGTGTTCTAGGTGTGTTAGGTTAATGACTTGTGCTTCTATCCAAGCAGACAGCCAGACAGACAGACCTCCCTTTTTTTATCTTGACCGGCACTTGTGGGGACGAAGGACATATATCTTTACAGTTACAGATGCCGAAATTTATTGGTTAGGCCGGGTTGCTGAACGGCCTCCGTGGTTGGACTGGACGGCTAACAGGATACTTGGAATTCGTCATATTTTTGCTGATGTCCATTCTAAAGACTGGGTATAACTAGAAGTAAACTTCAATCTTCTTATTTAGTAACACTTGCAAGGCAGGAGCCTCTCCCGTTATAGCAAGCCTGCAAACCAAAAAAGTATATCTCTCGTTGTAGAGACTTGTGTCATTAAAGACTCCAGGAATAAAAAAAGAAAAAAATTGTAGACATTGAAAGATATTATGAAAGAAATTCATTTGTCATTAAAATTGTGTTCCTAATTAAGTAATGTTTTTCTATTTAAATATACACTTGTTTTTGATGTAAAAGTTGCTTTTACAATTACAATTACATCTCAAGATCAAAATAAAAAAGAAGATATCGTTTGTATTTTCATCTTAAAAATATATATTAAACCTTACAAAAACAAAGATGTATTTATAATATCTATTGTTTTGCGAGTATCAATCTTACCATTTATTTATATAATAAAATTTTAAAATACGCCATTGGCTAAAAGTTAGGTAAAAGCCAAAGAAAATTAGATTTTACTCTCAAATAAATCGACAAATATAAAAGGAAATAGAAGATATCTGAAGAAGACATCTGGCACACTTTAATTTGTTTGCAACCATTGTTACGCGAAATTAATATTCCAATTTATTCCATTTCTATATCGAGGGTTGTAAATCAATATCTGCCGTCTCTTTCGCGATAAAACCGGTCGTCGGCCTATCTTTTGAGATAGGTGTCTTGTTACAGCTTTACTTACCAATACGATTAATTACAATGGCAACGTCAACGGTGGTGATTGGTTCAGTTTGAATTTAATTTACGAAACGTAAACTGAAATTGTTTACGTTTTCATATCATATTATATAGAGATTTTTTAAAGAATTAATTCAATTAACTTACGTTTTTTATAAGTTTTATCTATAAATTTTACAAAAATTTTAGAATTTTACAAACCTACATTGATTGTCAGTAATAAAAAACCGAATCTAGACAAATATATACAAAATCCTCGATATCTTTAAAAATATTTTAAGCTTCAGAGAAAACAGATGCCAAAAATAAATAACAAAATCAAAAAACATAAAATCAAGTAATAATAATAAAGTTTTAAAGCTCTTTGAGTATAAAATTAAATGCATTTTACTCGAAATCCTCCCTTAATTAACTGACGCACGGGGGTGAGATAACTTTGAGGATCTGGTACTTGATAAATATTGCGTTTTAATATAATTAGCATTTAACAATTATTTATTTTTATTGACGTGTTTTGTCAACTATATCACATAGAAAATAACCCTTACTTATTTTTGTTTCGTTAACTACATACAGATTGAAAAAATATTATATTTTACATAAGTCAACCAAATCAGTACAAATAGTTGGCGTGCTATTCGTAAATTCCACTTAAATTTTATTTAAGGCTTTTAAAATAAACACAAAATAAACTTTTACGGCTTCAAAGTTGTTAATTACAATCCTTGAGTAATATTTTATTATAGTATACATTTACTTTTCGTGGAACAAAAGTGACTAATTGTCTTGTAGCGTTGGTATATACATAGAAATACCTATTATTATATATTTATTATTATTTTGAAATATATATATATATATATATATATATATATATATATAAATTTTATTGAAAAACCATAGAAAATACACACACATTATAGATTTGCAATTACTTATTGTAAATACAAAATAATAATCTTACAATTGGGTATATCTCATTAATTAAAAATGAGATGTAGCTAATCGTAAGATTATTTCAAAATAATATCAAAACAAAGCAAAAACCTTATATCTTCTCATCATGCGCTTATGTATTAATTGCGCTAATTCCGATGATGAAGCTATGTTTAACTCGTTAACTCGTATCTATGTTAATAATTATAATTTCGCAGGTGTGCGACATATATATATGTATATTTCTATATAATTATTATATTAGGTTTAATTTGTGTCCTGACTCTTGAAGCTCTTCTCTTTATATTACCATTCACAGCACGCAATAATTTTCCAGCGAGTGCCTTGTAATAGAAAACCTCTTTTTAAATCTATTTCTATTTATAATTAAAGAGGCAGAAATTAAATGAATATGTAGTTAGGACTTCCTTGAAAATTCTTTGAATTTGCTTTTTATTTTAATAAATACATAAGTAATTAAGAGGCATTCATCTTAGAATGTTCACATTAAGGAAAAATAATTATAAGAAACCTAAGACTTGTCGACCAACTCCAGTAACGCGCGTTTTACATATTTTGATAAAAAGATATCTTAAGTATTATTAAAGTGGTGTATAACGGAGATGTGGATTTCTATGCTCTTAATTAAAAATGTATTCATAAACTTAATACGTGTATATATTTATTAGTATTCTAAGAAATAAAGGCTAATTACACAAGCAGGGAACTATTCTATATAATACATATCATTGGTGCCTATGACTATCTCAAAAATTTAATAGTATTTTGCCATGTTAATTACTTATATAATAAGTCAACAAATTATTAATATAACTTCTTAGATGTGGAACAAATGTATACTCTGTTTTGGTAAGGTTTTAAACCAGTCACCAACTCTTGCGACTCTTACATTTAGGGGGACATTTGCTTCCATTAAAACTACCCTGCCGTAATAAAAGACTATGTACAATGTTATTTAAAACATTGTCGACCGATTTTCAAGGTTTTTCAAGCAGAATTTTACACGTGTAATAAAAGTTTCGACTCAATCGACAGTGCTATTGGTTTTCATATTTTTTTATTTGAAATCATTTTATGAATCCGATTTCTAGTGTCAAGAATATTTTGCAAGTAAAGTTTTTATTTTTAGTAAAAATTTACCAATAAATTGTTTAATCAATGTTTATTTTATAATATATAGTTCGTATAATACATATTTTAGAGATTATAGTTTCGCAGGGTTCATAAAAAAAAATATATTTTTCTGCCAAATCCCTTATTTACTTTTTCAAGACATACATACGACTCTTAACAGTAAGAATTATTTTTTGTTGTAAAATTCTTACCAGGAACCCGGAACCGGAACTAGTCTAACAAAAGTGTATTGTACCAAAAATTGAGTAAGTATATTTGCTTTCACCTACGGCTACAATATTTATAATTATTAACTTATAAAGTCATTTAACACGAGGTATATAATTCGACACTTCCCATTTGTCACGCTATGAGCTTTCCTAAAACATGTAATAAGTCCACATCTGTAAGCGCAGCGCTGTCGCCGGACGTTGAAAGAAATCATAATTAATAGTTCTACGCTTGTCTTAATAGAGAGCTTTCCGCTTCCAATGTTTTTTTGTGACGTAATAAATTAATCTCCATTTCCTGCTTCCCTTAAAGTAAAAAAGACATAAACAAGACAAAGGAGGAACGTCTTTTTTCCATCAACTTACTTCTTGCGTGAGAGATGGTTTAGCCTAGTTTTATCTTTGTATGTGTCTTCGCATGATAACAGCACAAATGAGTGTTATACTTAGTAGTGTATATAGATTAAATCATATCATACAAGTGACCTGCAAGTGGTAAATCAAAGAAAATACTTAGACCCAAAGTTTAAACTACATCTTTACATAAGAAAGGTTTTGATTGTAATTTGGAATCCTCCCAAGTAGTTCACCAAGAACAATCCATTAGGAGAAGTTTAAAGGACTTTTCCAATTCCAATCGAAGCTTAAGTCTAAATTATAAAGTTAAATTCATAATATATTCTGAAAGTTACAAGTTTACACGAAGTTGTCTGTAAATCCTTTCATAAGTTTCAAGAAATTACCACCTCCTGCATTCATGGTTAGGAAAATAATCTTTTACAACTTAGTTGATTTTATATTAAGATGTTATTTTAAAATAAAAACTTAATAGTAATTGGGCACCAATTTAAGTTTATATGAACTTGTTTAAATTCGTGTAAATATTTTGATTAATAACAAAATTTAAACCCTGAAATTTATCATTGTAAGTTTACAAAAGTAAGTTACAAAATATTAATTTTCAGGGTTCTTTGAATAACACTATAATAGAGCTACCATTAGAGTGTTATATGGAGAGCTAGCTAACTATATTTTATTCGTTGTGTTAAGTAACCGTTTTTCTTCGCCCTTACAATAGTGGTGATAATAATAAATCACATAAAAAAAACCTTTGAGAGAGCATTGCCTCTGCAAAAAGCTAATTTATAGTCTACACTATACTGAGAAAGTATATTAGCTCACTCGAGAAGAAAAATCTATCATTTTATGAGATAATGGGATAGCACTATTATTACTTATACTATATACTTATAATAATGTAACAAAACCTATATACACAAAAATATACATATAAAACACTCTTTATATGAGAACCCACCCCTACTTTTATTTCAGGAAACACTGACTCCAGTATATTCGAAAATATTTGCTGTCCTTTCAATAACTGTTTAAGAAAAACGTTAAGTACAAGATTTTGAAAGTTCCACAGTGAATTATTGTCTTCCTTCCGAATTTCTCCTTATTCAGTGATGAGGGAATCAAGTCATGCAACTCCATTGCACATTCTCTGAAATGCACCTGATAAAAGACGACAGGTTGACGGCAACCGATTGACCCCCCACATGGCAAAGTCCCAAACTCAAGGCTTACTTTAGTAAAGGTGATTTCACCTACAAGCTTCTTAGCTTCAATCAAATTGCAACGCTTCTAGCTAGTATTTAGCTATTCTATCCTGAAGATGCGAGCAGTAATCCATACACGACAGCACTTGTGCTTTATATATATAAGCTAAGAAATTGTTTTGTATGAAATTACTCTTTAAGGTGCGTGACCTTAAAGAGTGACGAGCTTTGAAGCTTTTAATAAAGATATAATATCAAAATAGAAATCTAAATTAACGTTAGGACGATGTCGAGAAATTTGAAGTTGGCCCAGAGGGAATTGTTTATACCCTGGAACATGGTCTTTTTGAGTGATTGGATTTCCACCACATTGTCTTAAGACAAGGCAGCAAGCAAGCAAAATGCAGCAAACAGAAAGTTGCAGGGAGTATTCACCCTTGACCTATACCGGCACTGAAATTCGGACCGATAAGCAGCCATCAATGACCCGTATTGTTCAATCATCACATCACAGAAATCGGATAAATATGTAACAAAAAATATTTTATTTTATTTTAATTTCGCCTAAGGCTACACAGACTGTCTTGGATGTATCAAGAGAAATCGAAAGTGCTTCTTCGAACTTCCAGATACGTAAAGCGTACACTAGAAAATATCCGATGGATCCATTGCGGCGAAACTACCACAACAAACCACTGAGAAGTTTATTCCATTATATGTACGCCAAGACCCTGCTATTCTAAATATGACAGGAGTAACGGACATGTTCCATACTCTTATAAATTAGGACTTAGTCAAGGTCATTACAACAGTATTTTGTGGAAACGAACTGACAATCTTTCAAGAACTCGATACTTTAACAGTCTCAAGAGAGAGTCTAAAGAAATGTGTAACGTATATGTCCCCAGTATAATTGCAGGATTACAGGTCTCTAATCTTCACGTCCAGACTCCGTTGCGATTTGCGAATCTCTTTTTAAATTCAGGATTTTCTAGGAAAACTGCCTAAAAATTTTTGAGGTTGAGGGTTGAGAGAGAGTGCTCTCTTTCTCTCTCTCTCTCTCTCTCTCTCTCTGAATATTAATTTATTAATCCGTGAATAGAAACAGAAACAAGTTTGTCTTCTCTTCGGCTTTGTGAGTGACAGACAGCGAGTTCACCTCATCCGCTGTGATTAGAAACCAAAACCTATTGAGTAACAAACTTGTTTGGTTTCAGTTCTCTAAAGACATTCTTTGTAGAACTTGACAATCTTGTTAAAAACTCTCTTCCTTTAGCCAACGTCCATGGCCTTACATTATCGAGCCGCATACAAGGCCAGGTATGATATAAGGTTTTGCACCTCAATGCTTCCACGTTCAGAATCAAACCATTGAGAAATTTTATCAGTTGATGGCATGTATAAAAATGAAATTTTACAGTGGAATACATATTTCAGGAAATATTCCTAAAACATGTTTCCTTGCAAGTAAATTTTTTAAATAATAAACCGTAGCTGACATCGATGTGACAAAGAAACAATAACGATTAGTATTTTTTCATTATTATATTCTTATATTTGTAGTGTTTTACATGTATAAAACATCAAAATCTAACACTGTGAAATATTGTCAACTTTATTTATATTTATATACAATATTATAACGTTAATTTAATTTTGTTACAACACTAACATGGAACAATGTATACGAAATATATAACTCTATAAACGGCTATATAACTATTACAAAGCAGATTAGATTAATGACTGGACATGTGGAATTATGCTTGATCTCTAGTCTTAAGTCTAAGAAGATTATAACAAAGCACGACATATACCTATATTATTATATCAAATTATATATCTCTGTAATCTAGCAGCATATTATTACTTTAAAATATAACTACATAATATTAGCATATAATAAGTATAAAACCAAAGACAGTAATTCCAATAAATTCAAAGCATTTTACTAAAATAGACATTCCAGTTATTTTATCCCTTAGAATAAAGGTCCATTTCAAGACATAATTTGCATTTATCTTTGAGACTTTCAAGAACAAATTAATATCCGAGTCAATTTAATTCGACATACTATTTATTACCACGTGGATTATGACCTTCAGTCGGAATTACTATTGCTCTGATTCCAATGTTTTATATAAGTGGATTTAGTTATCTGTATTTTTAACTAATAAATATGTAATATAAAAATCATATGTAAAAAAATAGAGAGCAAAGAAATTATAATGTTAAGAGTAACCAAAAACTGTTAAGTATTTTTCTTTATTTATATTTTTGATATTTAAAAAATATAAATATATTTTTCATTTCCGTGTTTCAAAATAGGCTCATGGTTAAATTGCTATTATAGATTTCAATTGTTATTTTGTTTCATTTAGTTGTTGTAACTTCATATATTCTCTTGCAAAATAAATTATTATTGAACATTTAGGATTCTAATTTCACTATCAATCATTATTTCTCATCTTACGATTTATTTTCCAACCCATCAACGCATCCTATTATAGATTAAAACTTAAAAGGTTTTGTTAATGCCAAAGTTCACGGAAATATAATTTTGTTATTAATAAATATTATTTAGTACAATATACCTATAAAAAATCATGTGTAGACACTTAACCACTCCACTTGACCTGCTATCAAAATTTTATGTTGAACTATATCATAAAACTTACAATTTACAAATATAAAATTGCAATATAATTTCTCATCAATATCGTACTTGAGCTCTCTATTTTATAAAATACCTAAATATGAGGTTTATGAAAGAAATATGTTAAAGGTCTTTGTGAAGGTTGCATATTAAACATTGAAAGTCCAATGAAAATATCAGAAGCTAGAGACATAGAGAACTGTCATTTTATACAATATAGAATGCATTTATCACAGAAATCTATTTCTTTATAAATTAAATCTTTGAAAACTTTTTATTATATAATTTGTCGGTGAGAAAACCTTTTTAAGTATTCCATCAAAAAATTTGGTAAAAATATATCGATACAATTGTTTTTAAATAAGTGCATATGATTCGAGCCTCTGCAATATTTATTGTAATAATGTGTATGAGCTTGCACTTTATCAAAACCTCACCTCTTACACCATTCATATCGCAATATAATACATATTACATCCTATGAAACATTTATTCCTGCAATTTTTAAATTTATTGTCAAAAGTAATGAAAATTCCAAAATTAACTTATATAATGAAGTGCTAGACGCTGCGGGAAATATATTAACATTTCATATTAAAGCTTATACTTGCGTAATAACCTTAGTAATTAGTAATTAACATTTATAATATTAAAAACAAAGAACTTATTGTTCTTGATTAGTCTTATTTTCTCATGGAGGTTGCTATTGAGGCAATGAGATGTGTTATCGTTTTAATTACTGAAGAAGTAATGCAACCAAGGTAACTTTATTTCTACTTGTTTATTGACATTCAAACAAATCTAGAGATGGTTTTTAAGGAAGCATACTTACATACATGTTTTCTCATTATAATGTCACTTCCGCAACGTCTACTATATATCCGTTGAATCATTTAAATACATGATACATACCACATTATAATTTGCGGTCGCAGCGCTAGCCCTTCCAAAAGGCGTCAAGGTCTTTACTTGTCATATAAAACGAGTTCAATCGCCCGCAAGCTTACACTTTGTTACTTTCACGCGAGCAGTGCACATTTTAAGTAAAATGTACAGGCTCTTAGCATTTGCTTTTGTGATTGCGTTGGCCGCGTGTCAGCAACAAGAGGGGGCAAGACGTGTTCCCAAATACGCGGGTGATCCTAGAACAGCAGCAATTGTACAGGAAGCCCGTTATTTGAGCGGAAATGGTGCTTTTGGAGCCGCTTACCAACAAGAAGATGGCATAGATTTTAAAGAAGAGACAGATGCCGATGGCAACAGAAAAGGAAGCTACTCATACATCGACCCAACAGGACAAAGAAAAACTGTGAACTATATAGCTGGCAAGAATGGATTCCAAGCTATTGGTGACCACATTCCTACCGCTCCCCAACCTGTAGCGCCTACTCCCGGATATGAACCTGATCCTCGTTATAATTCTCCGGACTACAAATCTAATCAGTACAGTGCTCCACAACAGTATTCTGCACCTGTTGCACCTCGTAACTACGGTGGCAAACCAAATGTGGATGATGGACAATACTACCCCGAATTATATGAGAATGAAAATTATGTAGCACCCCAACAACAAAGCCAAGCTCAACCACAGTACCAACCCCAGCCTCAATACCAGTCTCAATCTAACTACCAACCTCAACCTCAATACCAAAACAACAATATCTACCCAGGTGTTCAACAAGCTCAATACAGTGGCATCCCATCCCAGCAGCAGTACAACGCTCCACAGTCTAACCGTCAGGACTATTACGAGCCTACCACACCACCTCCAGCACGATTCTTTCCACCAGGCAAATTCAGCCTGAACCGCGCACCAGATGGCTACACTTACTCATTCCACAAAGTATAAATCTTACTTAGGAAAGGGTCTCGGTGATTCGTTATGCTTGGAACGTAAAAACATGCATATATTTATAATTCGCCGAGTCATGAGAGGGTAGAGCGGTTGGTACGTGCTCGCCTAGTTCGAAAGCGTTTTTTGATTGTTGTTTGCTGTGATATTGTGTGTTAATGGACAAAATATATAGGTTTTATTAGTACTGTGAAAGGATACACCACGGAAAGCGTATAAATAATTATAAAAACTTGTAAATAAAGTTAAACCTAACTATTACTATTTGTTGGTATTTTATTACATAAAAAGACGAATTACTAACATCATCTGTGCATCATATTTTTTAATCACAATTAATTATATTTCATAACCATTCTCTTTCATTAAAGTCAAAATTCAAATGCAATAAACAACAAAATGTCGATGATAGTTCAGTCAAAGGAGGTAATATCCTTTATCTTAAGACTATATAATTATTCATAAGTTATATTTTGTAATTGTGATCGTGGCCTACATTATCCAGTTGTAGTCAATCATTCATTCAAATAAATATAACCCTTACGCAATTACCCACAATAAATAATCAAAAACTGTCTAATATTTTCCTTAGCCTCAAACGAAGATAGAACATGTAAAACGCCAACAAATTTGATTTAGTAATCAAAAATAATGCACTCAATTTTAAAAAAGAATACAAAAAAATAACATCGATTAATTTTTATATATTTATTAAAAATATATAAAAAACATAAGTTGCGACACTTCCTGCTGGCCAAGGCTCCAAGCGGGTGTGGTCTGTGTCCGCATTCTGCAGAACTTGCACAGCACAACTAGATCACCTTACTAATAATGCACACTATACTCGCAGAACAATTTACCACGCCTTTCCATTTACCTACACTACTGGTATTAAAGATTAAATGTTACGCCAATCGAAAATGAACTCTGCGCTTACGTCTTAACTTATATTATAGCTTAAATTGTACATAACAAAAACTGCTGACATTTAATCAGATAGTAGTAGACTTTGTGGCTTTTATAAACATTCAAAATATTATACCTTTCGAATATATTATGATATAGCAGACATTAAAATAATGTCTGTGCATTCTTTGTAACTAACTTTGTAAACGAAATGTAAACTTGTTTTAAACAAGATTGCTCAAATGAATGTCAAATTGCGTGAATTGAGTATGAACCTGCGTGTTACTATGCTATATAGGTATGTTATATACGCACATACAACCTTCAGCGATTGGTCACACAGTCTCAATAGTTTGATTGATGTTGCGACTGTATTGTTTTGCATCGTGCATTTCAGTTGCGAATGTGTATAATGTTTCGACAGTTCACTCTTGGTTTCTCGTTTAGAATCATAATGAATAATCTATTATTATTAACCAAATAATAACCAGCTTGAGACAAAACAAATAGAAGACCCATACGAAGTTTTCATTATTGTGTGTTTAATATATACTTAAACGATTTACACAACGATGGTTTTCATTAGGACAGACACTTACTTCTCCTCTACTCGTGAACACGATTGCTGCAAAAGCATTCGACAAGAATGGTTTTTATTAGGACAGACACTTACATCTCGTCTACCCGTAAACACGATTGCTGCAAAGCATTCGAAACCTCGGGTTAAAACTAAAATGTAACCAAATTATACGCGAGTTTTAATCCGTACAAAATAAGTTATATTTCAAGTGTGTAATCGTGAAAATCTAAGAAAATACTATGGTTTCTATTTTGTCACTATTCGATAATCGTAGTTTTTATTTTTAGTAGATATAAACATTAACATTGATATTAAAAAATAGGAAAAAATAGGCTCTAAAACCTTACAAACCATAGCAAGTTCTGGCGAGTTGAGAATAAGTAATCAATGTACTTCATATATCGATTTAATAACTAGATATAGCTAAATGTAACATTTATAAACACATGGTTATTTTATTAAAATAAGAGATTATTATTCTTAGAAACGTGAGGTAATTCTTGACACATTTATTTAGATTATAATTACGGTATTATGAAGTAATATAATTACCTTAGAACTCATTTTAATTGTGATGTAAAATGTAACAATTAGAGCGAAAATAGAATTGTACTTCCCACATGATTTAGTAATTCATAAGAAAACTTAACTACAAACTATTGTTGAGAATAAATCTGATTCTTAAATATTAATGTTAAATTTTAAAGTAATTAATGTTAATTAAAGTGATGTAATTATAAATTATAATTTTGTAAATTAGGTGTCGAAGTTGGTTCTCTTCGATTAATATACATATTTCCAATAGTAATTCATAATTCAGAATTAAGCACGAACCGTTTGATAATTATATTTTAAAAATGTCTGGACTGGGGGGGTTGAATTTATACATTGTATTATTGCCCTGTAGTCTAGGGCCTCGTGGTTGTGAAGGTGCCCCAATAAGAGAAAGTCATGATATTTCGATATAGAACATACTAATCTTTTAACGTTAGCAAATTGCATAATACTTTATTTTTTATAACATATTAATGTTATTATTTATTCATTATTTAATCTAAAACCTTTTTTCAAAATGAACGGAGCAGGCTGCATTCTGCATTGCTGGATTTTTACAGGTGCATTTTATTTAAAATATTTATTTTTGACTTAAGAAATTTTAAACATAACAAACTTATTGTTTTATTGTTAGGTTTGTAGATCAGCGCATGTTTCGTGATAATGATCTAGTTTAATCGTTTTTCACATTTTTGTTTATATTCTAATAGTTTTATAAATAGTAAAATATAGCAACATTTTATAAAAATATACATTATATAAAATAGTACTATAACGAGCGCTGATTATACGTTACTTCGATACTGTGCGCACAAATAAATACATTCTTAAAATAAAAAAAAACGTAATAATATAATACTTTTTTTACTCTGCCAATAATTAGCCGTAAAGCGATAGACTCATTCTTATTCACATAGACAAAAACGTAGCGTAACGAAACGTATATTGAATAATTAAGTAAATTTTTTTTTTTGGCATTTATTTTGAAAAGGTTCCCTATTCATTATTATTGTATATCTTCAAGAGCAACTTCGAGCTTTATTATCGAAAATCGAACTTTGTGTCAATGAACATTACAAATGTAAATAAGGAAAAATGCAAAAAGGAGCATAGAATTAATTTCCTATAAATTTAGAAACTTACATCAGTAATAAAACGAAATATAAAATAGTATTATAAGAAAGATTCTTCCTAAATCAGATATATTTCCCATCATGGCAATAAAATTTAAAAGTTTTGTAGCGAAAATTTAACTGGCAACATTCCACGACGAAAAAGTATTAACTTAAAGTACATTAAAGGAATTTCAGAGATTCCTGGGACGACGAACACTACCGGTAATAAACTTATCTATTAACAATTTTATCACAAAAGGAAATAGAAATATTACTGCACCTGACTCAGAATTAAATCACAGAGAGATACAGCTTCTATAATAAAAAGAAAAAGTAGAGCAATCTATATTAAAAGTCATATTTTATCCGTAACAGCTACGGACAGACTTGATTATTGCTAAATGAAATCCTATTAGAACCGTTCCAGTTTCCATTCGATTTAAAAAGCAGTCAATTTAAAGCCTACCAGTACACAAAGTTTTATTAAGAAGATATGTTTCGCAAATTGGTATTAAAGAACTCGTTCTTTTAAATAATATTTATTATATACAAAACATGCATTTTGAAATAGGCATGAAAATATACTTATATCATGTAATCTTTGGAAATTTATATCCTATTTCTAGAATTCTATTCTGTTTAAAAAAAGCAAGCTTCTGAAGCTCTCAACCAAATTTACAAGATAATTTGAAAACAAATTAAAAAACCTGAGCACGCTGTTTGCAGGTTACAACAAGACCAAAAAACATTTTGTTTTATATTTGTAATTCAGGAAAAAAAACCATCGTTAACTACCTATGAAATTAAATAATTCCGTTAGTCGTGACTTTGATAGCAATTTATTCCAATGTGTACTCAGCCTTACGTAGTCTAGTTAATAAAACTTTAAGCTTAACGTTTCTGTTGCTTTTTAAATCAGCTCTGCAGCACTTTGTAATGAGTGTTTAATAATTTATGATTGCAACCGTTCGAAGCCAACGTGTGACCGATTTTTCTCAGCAATGTAAGTTAAAATCATTTTGATTTTAAAAAAAGTTGGTTTGACTTTAATTAAATATTAACATCCTGATCTGGAGAATTGATTGGCAATCAATGTTTTCAGAGTAAAAGCTTTATAAAAAAAGGTTTAAAAATATTTTAATTCAGTATGTATTTTCAAATAAGTTTAATTATGTTTTATGACGTATCTTTTAGTATTATTTTGCCTTTTTAAAAAAATACTAAGTATATTTTCCTAAAATTCAAATTTAACAGAAAATTGTTTTTCAGCACGACAGATTCTAGAAATAGTTTAGTCTAAGCCGAGTGGCAAGTCACTTACCATGTATAAGCAACTCCCAAACGTTATCCCAATGTCCGTTAAATCAGTCTGTCAGTTCGTAGCTTACGAGAAGATATAGCAAGGAAAAATCACGGCTCACTGCATTCGCAGTTCACTTTGTATGCATTGTGCATTCGATGCATTCGACTGCAGATCAGGGCGGTACCGATACGACAAACACCCGCCAATTGGCAACTCTTACAATTTTATTTTGTTTCACCCCTAAATTGAATTTCCGAGGTAATACATAGGTATATTTCAGTTCGGATTTTTTTAATTACTGTACTTAAATAGAATATTTTTCTTTAATATTCAGTTAGTTATTCAGTTATTGCTAAAATATATACAACATTTTTTTATAACAATCTATGGTCCTTTTATTTATCATAATTTTATTATTTAGTTATGCTGTTCATAATAAAATAAATGCAAAGAAATATAAACAATATTAAAATGACTACCTTTTAGGTACTTTTAAAATTATAGACCGCTATCGTATGTCCGAGACGGTCTGCGTAGTCCCTTGGGGCTTCCTGTAGAATAGTTTATGCAGAAATAATATAAGATAGGATATATATAGCAACCGAAAATCGATAGAAACATGAATATGAAGCTTATGTATTTTGTGTTCATATAAGATAGAGTTAGTAACTAAAATTGGCCTTGTTATTTGGTATTCATGCCCATAAAATCTACAAAACAACTCACTGAAAGTGGTCTCGGTATCCTCATTGCTTATATATATTAAGTATATAAAAAATATATGAGCAGATACATTATTGACATAAATACTTGTAAAAATGATTTAATAATATTATAAGAATTCTTCTGAAACATTTTCATGCAAATAATGAAGAGCGGTAAACTTTTACAGTTTACTTGAGGTAATCTATGAAATTTTTCAGTACGGAAAATTTAGTTCAGAAATGTCGTTTTTGGAAAAATAGTTTGCCGGTGTATAACTAAAAGAACTTATTATCTTATAAAAATATTCAAAATGATATTTTTCGTATTTTATAAATTATAATATTTTCCGGGGTTATATATTTAATAATTCAATACTTTGAATGTTATTCATGTTTTTATTGTATCAGATAACCCGGTATCCGATACCCATTACGTATCCCCAGTTTTCTCAAGGGACCGTCTAAATACGAGACTCTTAGTATGTAAGAACGGAAAAGGCCGATTATTGTACTGTACTCTAAATATTTTCATTATACAGGTAAAATACGCAGTATGAGTATTTTTCAACAGTTGTAAATAAATATCTTTATTAGTAAAGTTCCCTAATATAAAAAATCTATATAAAATATATAAAAAGATTTGGAAAAAACATATATATATAAAGGTAGTGAGTTCCATACTTTTGAAAGTATATGTTGGCAATAAAATTGAAAAAATCCTAAAAATTTATGATTTCACAAATTTTGTTTATATTAAAAATATATTAAATTGAATCATAAATATATATATTTTTTGCAAATAAAAACATTTTAGTATATTGTAAAATAACATAACTTTAAATACAATTATACGACTAATGACACAATAAACATTTATTATACGGAGATTAAATTCGACCATAAATTTGGTTGAATCTGTCATACCAATAATTGTTATTGATTAAGCATAAAACCATGTTACTAATGTATGTAGTTTAATCACATTAGGGCAGTTGTATTGATTTTCTGCACCAATGGAGGCTAATTAACCAATTAGTTTAGTACACTGACGTAATGAAATACATTTATCCATATTTGTATATTGTTCCAATACAAAATTTTAGGCTTTTTCACATAAAAAATATATCGATATATTATGAGAATCGATATAAAAGAAGAATAAAGCGGGTGAGAAATTTATAGCTATCTATCGTCTCTACCAATATCATAAAAGTGTTTGTTTTGTTTTTTGTTTGAGTACTACTCTCTGGGACTGTTATTTGAATTTGAATAAAAAAAATCATTTTATAATGAAGGAGTTTTACGCTTAAATTACTAGGTCCACGCAAATGGGGTTAGCCTCGCGACGCAGCGCGCGCGTTACAAAAACGTTCTATATGTTAACTATATGGGACACATTTTATCAATTATCTCGAAAACTACAATTACGATTCGGCTGATTTTCAATCCAGACCGATTTTTGCTCATTATGCGCATGTGTGCAAAATTTCGTGCGTGTTGCTCGTAAATTGAAGGAAGAGTAGGGTAACAAAGAGTTGAAAATTTGAGTAGTAAAGAGCTTCGCTTCGCTCAGCTCAATAACTTATCTTTCTCTTTCTAGAAAATGTCTAAAAATATAGGTATAATGCCATTTTTTGTGCGAGTTTGATCAGTACTTCCAAAAGTGTAACAGCCATAGACGAAGTGGCGGTATGCGGCTAGTCGTGTCGTAAATAAAGTTGATAAAATTTATCTTATTTCATGAGAAATAGCTCCGCAGTCGTTAACGCAGTCAAGTTAGGTCATAAACGAGTGGGCCGTAAATGCGACGGACTGTGCCTTACTTCATTAAAGTGACGACTTGAATGAACTTAATGAGACTGGATTACTCATCCAAATAATAACGTATATTATGTATTATATAATGTTATATCATTTTACTTATTGCTTTTATATAACCAACTGTTATCAAAGATTAACATTTTTTTTATACAAAAATTAAAACGCAAGCATAATACAATATTTGCATTAAATAATTAAATTTTTTGTCTATACTTATTATGATAAGTTTTAGGTTTTAATTAATATTTAAAGGGAAGAATACCTACCTTATTACAGAATATATTTTTTTATTTTTTGCGCTACAATTAATGCGTCTAACTTTACAAAGTAATATTATTTCTACGACATCTAGGACAACAATTTTTCAATGCTTAACTTAGGCTTTCAGCAATAATGATAAAAATATACCGCCATTTAAAATGAGAAAAAAGAGAAAGATTTAACAATACAGCCAACATTTATTGCATCCTTTTTCGTTTGCAAATTTAATGACACAACTACCTACCTAAAATTCCTGACAATGGAAACATCCAGCTCAAAGAGAAATTCTCATACAAATATTCCAGAGTAACATGAGAAAAATGTACAATTTTCTAACTTATGGATTTAGTTGAAATGTCATTTAAATCGTTCATAAATACATCTATGTCAGAATCGTTTGCACTAATATGAAATAATTAAGAGGTGTCTATTAATTTTACATTCTATTATATATTTAAAAATGAAAGCTTTCGTTTGATTATTTCTTCGTATATATTATATGTATTTTTGAAAATTTTAAGTTGATCTTAAAAAAGTCGTCAAAATATGTTTTTTCGTATTATTCTAACATTATAGATGATGTGAGTTTGATTGTTACGCTTTCTCGTTCAAATAGGTTAATAAATCATCTTAAAATTCTTCACACACAAGGGATAGAAGGGATAATAATCTTTCATATCCAAGAATTAAACTTTTTGTTCGTGAGTGATAGAAAAATAACTTGAAAGATCATCAAGCATAGTAAGATTTTTTTAACCGACACAGAACGAAGCAAGTCGCTTTGAAATACTTTCAAAAATTAATGTTAAGATAAATCTTTGTTTAATTGCATTCATTGTTAATATATTAGTTGAAAAACTTTGCCGTTCACTTGGTTGCTGTAGGTAATATAAAATAAATTGAAGGTAATTTTAATTCTCTATTTGACATGAATTGCCAACATAAATAGATAACACGTAGAAGGGACCAGTTTTTATTGTAGGGTCACCAAGCTGTGAGCATAAATCGGGTTAGCGCGTGCCCTTCCATACAGCAAAATTAACTTCCAACAATGTCGCCACATTAAAAAAAATTTTTCACTGTATTTTTCGATTTTGTTTCTTCGAAAATGCTATTTTATGAAAAGCTTTTTTTTTCATACTTTTGGTTTTCTTGGAAATATTATATTATACATTGTTATGTATAATATAATATTTGCATATATTATGCATTGTTATGTATAATATAATTTAAAAATATTACAGTCAAATTATTTAAAGTTATCTTTATTTACATGTAAAGAAATGAACACAATATTGTTATTATGTAAATACAAAATTGTATTTACAATATTTTTGTATGTATTACAATATGTTTCGTGATCCATGAGTACTATTAAATATAATTATTCGGCTGTACTAACGTTATTACTATCGGAATTTAACAATTTGCCAGAATAAGGTGGAATCACGTTGTGAACAGTTCACGCCGTGATTCCGCTATGAAAAAGAACCCTGAATGGACTCGAAACTAGTTGGGCAAATTTCGATAGTAGTAACGTGAATACAAACGGAAAATTATATTTAAGTGTGTTTAGAATTGTTTGTGTATCTTCATTTTTAATAGTATATAATTTTTTTTGTATATCATGTAAATATTGTGAAATTTGGAAATATATATAGATATATAAACAAAGATATTGGGCAACACTTTCTTGTAAAATAAGTTATTAAAGATAACGAGAAAAATTTCTTTTGATTTCCGCGCCTCAGTTCATTTGATCTTAATATCGTATAATAATACTTACAAGAAACTTCTAATGCGGTATATACACGCCACAATAATATTATTTTTATTAGAGCAATAAAGAGCGTGAAGAAAATAATGGAAGTTTTAACGTCGCATGTCAAACATTATACACGCAAAATTAGTTAATAATTATTAGATTAATATGCTTTATTACTAGCAGGACTGCATGCACTAAATAAATAAACAAACAAACTAATCTAACTGGATTAAATATTAACTAATTAAATACCGATAAAGCTTTAAGATTTTTTGACTGAAGTTATGAGAACCGAAGGTTCTTAAACTAAATTATTGATTCTAATTTTCATATTTTTATACCACTACCACATTACTAAAATAATTCAGAAAGAAGAAAATCTCTCTTTCGAGAGAGATTTCCAAAACATATAAATAAAGGACAGAAAATAGACCCCGACTTGGAACAGCAATATATAGAATGTATAAGGACTTGTCCCGTTAGGGGATCAAAGCCACAATCTTTGTTTCAACCAACAGTGCCGCTATCCAATAGAAAGTCTGACAGACATCTGAACTGCAGCCATCTATAATGAAGAAACTTAAATAGATATCGATTAAATCGATAAATTAAAAATCGATGAACTAAAAATAATGATTACGTGGACAGTTCTAGTTGTTTGCAAATTATTTATACAATATTTTTAGGTTTTTAAAACAGTTATCATAAATCAAATTCCCGGCTGAGTTCGTTGTATGGTTCCTCACAAAGCAGGTCGCATTTAGAACCCTTTGTAGCTTTAACTTTTAAGTTGATATTGTTTCACAGAAAGGCTTTTACAGAAATAATTCTATCAAATAGTCACCCGATTGACCTCCTTTGATTAACGTACACAGATGATCATTGATATTGATATAAAGTGGAAATGATATAAATAAATATATAAGTCCTTACATAATGTAATTCATTGTGTAATTAGATAAATGAGTTTACTGTCCCAAAATAATCCAGATATGTTTTATTATACTGTCTGTCTGTCAATCTTACTTATTTTATTCTTTGGCCAATAAAATTTATCAGGCTTTTCCATCGAATTTTATTTTTGAAAAATGACAATTGTTATCCGCTCCTATGTCATTAGGTGTCCGTGAATTCGAGTTTGTAATTAGAGACGAAATCCTAGCTGACAACAAAACATTTACTTATCAATAAATGAAAGGAATATACAACAGTTTAGAGAATAGCGAACAAAACAAGCTGTTGTGTGGTTGGATTTTTACAACAACAAGAAGGATATCAACGATAGATATTAATATAAAATTATTACCATTTTTATTTATTTTTATAATTAAAATATAAAGAAAACATAGAGAAAATACTTGTACCAAGTAAATAATGCAAATGTATTTTAAATAAGATAAACAGGTGTGCAAATACAATTTTCATTATTTTACCAAAAGTTTTCTGTCAGAGCTCGTAGTCGGTAAATACTAATAAAGTCTCGGCGTTATCTAAAAGCATATAACGGCAAATGCATTCCGAGCACGTATACTTTAGTTACTATAGTTCAAAATAAAGAGCTTGTTTATTTTAAGAGATTACTTCCTTGCAAATACATTTATGATATCCCTGGAATTAATTAGTTCCGTGATGTCATAGAACTTAAAATCCTATGTTAAATTGATGAAATCTGTTAGTACGAGCTATTAAAATTGACGAGAATAAAATATACATAGTTACATGGTATCTTAAGTTGATATCTTAAAAATCAGACAATCTATTCTCCACTGTAACTTATATCAGACTTCCTTCCAGCTCCTGTGTGTTCTTTTTTTTCAACATATTTATATACTTTCTAATAGAATACACTATTTTAATTAAAATATACCTACATAGTAAATTTATTCTTTTATAAAAACAAACAGCATAAAAAAAAACGTAAAAAAGAGGTTTAATAGATTTTTTATTACAATGAAGACAGTATACAATTAATAAAATAAAAAAACATGACGTAACAAGCCCACTGTTGAACAGTAACTGCATCCCTTGCATCCATAATTATAACCCAGTCAGCTGTCATTCTCCCAAGTTTTTGCTCGTATCCCTCAAGCACCCCTCGAAGCCAAATTGCTTTCTTGCATCTGTGTAGCCGTCTGCTAACGACTGGTATTAGGCTACTTCAAATAATACTACATACATAAATAATTTACAAAATGGAGTTGTAATTGTATGGACGAATTAGGGTTGAAAAATTAAATTGTAAATTATTAGCAATTAAAATAATTGTTTACTGTCTAAGAACCATCTATTATTTTAAGGCTTCTAGTTTTTGATGTTCATTTTCTTACTATGTTAACTATGTTAGTATTATAACATAAATATAGTGAAAAATAAACAAAAAATATAACTAATATTAAAAAGTTTGCTATTATATTTTTCTCGTGCCCACAAAAGAGAATTTTAATGGGTCATTTAATTTCATGTAACGGCATATATATTCTCATATAGCACTCGTATTTTGCGGAACGTTGACACAGGGAAAATAAAAATATATATGGATTTATTGCTGAGCTTCCCACAAGTACACATTAGCGAGTAAGGGAACAATTAAACTTTTTGTGAGTGTAGTCGGATGCATCCGGCACGTCCTCGAGTTATGAGAGAATCGTGACTCTGCACTAGGTACTATATGCGAGGACTATGTTTTCTCAAACCTTACATGCTTTTTGCTGCATGAATCTGATCTTTCTTAATGTTTACTTTCTCGAGGTGAGACAAATAGAAAGTCTTATTGTACTCCTCTAAAATATTTTCTATTTATATCAACTGCAAAAAGAATAGAAATATAATAATATTGCTCTTCCATTACGGCTCTTAAATAAATATAATGGAGGGCAGACTTATAGTGCAATTCACTTATCGGTGCCTGTGCAATATCTTACTGCTGCACCTCGAAAATAAGCTTCAATAAGGAAAACAGAATATTTATTTAAACTGACTAGTTTGACTAAACTTTTACTATATTTAAGAATAATAATGAAACATTGAGTATTACATTTCCCATTTTAATTAAAAGGTTCGTACTGCCCGGAAATTTTATATTCCAGAGGTAAATAATTTTTCATAAGTGTCTACCTAATTAGTATTGGCACAAATCTTCCAACTTTAAACTTTTAATGGCGTCGAATGAAAGTTTACACGTCTTTTAAGTTCCCAGCACTTAGTTCGCAAATATTCTTGGCCTCATTAAGAAGTTGCTGTGAAATTTTCGTGTTGTAGCTATTATCGATATGTTCGTGAGACCGTTAAAAAAGATGGCCTACTACGAGATATGAACGAGTTAGTCGAGAACCTATTCCTTAGATAAGAGATTTTTCGAAGGATACAGCGGTATTTGTTATGCGCTCGTTATAGCTTTATATATCCTCATGTAATTTGTTTTATAGCCCCAGTTTTATGATCGCATATCGTTTTGTTGCGAACATGGCATTGAGTATATAGGATATTGTAACACCACACCGGTTTCTCTGTCAATACTAACAAAGTTTGATAACGTTTGCGAAAAACCTTCATGTTTTTATACTGTCTTCATTTGCGTCAAAAATAAACAAATTTAATAACTCAAGAGAAGGCTGTACATAATAGTGCTAGTGAAATAAGTCTATAAAAGTGTCAACCTCTAATATTTATAGGGACTTGGGACATTGTAGGTATAACTATTTCAATTGCGGGTACGAGTAAATAAGGGTGGAAGCTTAACGCATTCGACATTACTGATGTTTTCTAAGATTTTGTTTCCACTAACAGAAATATATTAATCATTTAAATGATTTGTAGTAGCCTGAATTCAAACCGTAATTCGCTCATTAAAATACAAGATCCTTTGGAGGTCTCATCAACTGGAGTTCTTGGTAATTCTCCTAAATACATAGTCACTATTCTTGAATAATATAACTCAAACATTATTACCATAATTCTCACGATATTGATCTGCAATTTAATAAAAAATAAGGATTAGGACGCGTGAGTATGCCGCCTCGTCGTCTCAATATCAAAGCGATGAAATTCCATTAAGGCACGTGTGATCTCACTCCATAAAATGTACCCACCAAGTTTATCTACTGGGCAGCTAGCTAACATCTTCATAGAACGTTTGTTACGTGAGGAATATTTTTACGAAAGTAGAGAATACTAACTTCCTGTCAAAAAAAAATGCTCACGAAGTAAGGTAATGTAATGCTTCAAATTATCAAAAATATAAACATATGTTAAATGATATTATGAAAATTTTATTAGATTATTATAAGACTATTTCTAGATACATTCAATATTTATATCTCTTTTTTTCTAATAACGTATTAGCAATAACTTTGAACGGACAAAACAATAAAAAATGTATAAACTTTTTCTTGTTTTCCGTCACAAGTCATAAAGTGCGAACAATATGTTTATGGTCCATAAATCTTCAAATAAACCGTAAAATTTCATTGTCTTTCATCCTTGCCATGGCTTACTTCTGAATCGTTGGTTTTATAAATGTGACAAACTTGAATGTCTTTTATATTTAGGTCAATCTTAATAAGTGACTTAATAAGTGAACCAAGAACCAGTCATAATATTTCACACATATGTGCAGGAACTCGTTATTTTTTATTGTTATGGAAATTTTATATTCACGATACTCTATTGACTGTATAGTGCTTGAAATAACTATGGACAGATAAAACTTTTACAATATTCATAAATATTAAAATGTATTTATGGAAGAAGCTGAAACAATAAAGTAGAAAACAAACGTAGGGCCTAACAAGGTCGTAGATGGAATGCAAATTGAACGGCAAAGTTCCGCGGCGCGGGAATAGAAAACGTCAGCAACTCGTAGAAAGGCTATTAATTATGAGAAAGGAAATTGAAACCCCAGTGGAAATGGAAAAGTAATAAAATGCAACAGTGATTGCAAGATGAGTGCGGCCGAGCCCATTTCAAACTAGGGCAATCTCTGCCATCCGTTTATATAATAGAGCTTGATTTAGATCATTTTAATTGATTCAAGTTTTGTTATTAAATAAAATATATATACCAAAAACTACGCTGTCATTTTTTGTACAATTATATTATTGAAACTTTTAAACTTTCGCGTTGCATAATGTATTATTATTTTATTAGAGGGAATTAATGCGCGAAATAGGTATTACACAGCTCTTAATTGCCTGACGTTTCGACCAAGTTGCACCGGCCGTGACAGGCTGACTGATTATTATCTTATATTATAATAAACACAAAAGAAAACAGTACACACATATCCGTATCTGGTATACTCATAAATAAATTTCGCTTATAAAGTTAGTACATAAAAGACAAAAGTGTTGTAAAGCAAAATTGTTTTTAGTTTTGCTTAGCGAATAAACGTTTAAGCCCATCTCCTAAATCAAGCGGCTCGACTGTTACCGAATGAGCAAAACATGAGAAACAACCTACGCTGAACAATTTTCGAATATAAAGTGCGTTTATATTACGTCACGTTTCGTATTAAACAAGAAATACAGTAATAATATTCGTAGCAGCTTTTAGGTCAAAATTGAAATAATTATTATGGTATCATTTAAGTTTTGGGGGGTTCGTTAGCATTTAAATATCTTATTATAATATATAATATGTTTTATCGTTCAATTTTACATCCTACTTATCGATTGTTTTACAACTATATTATTTGCAAGGAAACGGAAAATGTCAGTCAGTAAGCTTCATTAATTTTTTTATTCTCTATATATGTAGTAGGGACGGAAGAAGCTGTAGGAAGGTATATGTATACCTTCCTACAGCTTTGTCCCTCTTTATGCAGCTATTGGTAATCGTGCATCACATTTTGGATATTGATATTTCTGTGATGATACTGGTATACCGCTCGCCACAAGCTCAAGTCAAATGTTTGTATCCTAACAAAAGCAAATATTGAATATCATAAAGTTATGTTTAATTTATTATTGTAACAAATATTTTATTATTATTGCTTTAAAACAGTTTTAAAAAGAAATCATTAATTATGTTACGATATTAAAAATCTATATTACAATAGAAGTTAGTTATTTATATTTATTTATAATTTTCCATTTTTTTATAAGTTCCAAACTAAATTTAACTGAACAAAGTTACCAGCTTCCTATTTTTAATTATGTGTGGATATTTTTTTTCATACTGGGGGAAACTGCTTAACTGATCTATATGAAAATTAGTGTATAGTACCAGGTTGTAGGAAATAAAAGCAATAAACATAGCATATATATCAAAGTCGCTGACAGGTTTCGTAATAAGCATTGTAATGATATCCTCAGAAGATGTTACGTTATAGGGATATATCTGAAACTGCCATATCTTGAATAAAATAACAACCAACTGAATTGCAATTTAAAATTAATTATATGAATGTCTGAATTTTGTTTATTACAAAATCAAATGGCAAGAAAATGGTAGGAGTAGGTATAGCTCGATACATATTGGTTATAGCCCTTGCGGGCTAACAGCTTTAAAATTGTTTCAAAAAAGGTACGCGAACACGAGACTGTAATCCGGATTTGTTAACGGATAAAAGTAACACCGTCGACATTTTTTACGTATTTTCAATTTGTAGGTGTTGGTTTTGTCAGAATTAGCAGGAACTCGTTTACGGTTCTGCAAATACTAAATAAAAAAATATTATTCCTGCGGTTGGTGCGACGTACTTTATTTTAATTGAAAGACTGAAATCTTCTTACATAGGATGGGATGAATCTTACAAAGATAAACTAAATCTCGGAACATAGTTGAAACTTATTTAATGTTACTTGTAATATGAAACACGCTATTGGTATTAGTAAAACTCAAATCTGCCAGAGCTGCTGTTGGATAACTTTATCAGATTCAGACTGTGCAAATGTTGTTTGAGTATCAATATTACTAAAGATTACTTTCAACATAATAAATATATGTTAAAAGATAAAATAAAATTGTAATATTAATTGGTTTTAGCAAATTTGTTACCATTTTATAACTTTATTACGACGATCTTAAATATAAGAATATATAAATAAATTTAAGTTGTAGAGAATTTAATAAAAGCGTTTTTTACAAAGTACGAGAAAATTACTGCAAACAGCAAAAAAATCGTTTGCATAGACTTGTAAATGTGTTATAGGAAAAATTTATTACAAAGCTTAATATGTACAAATATATCTTGTTGCTTTTAAACACTTAATATCATCAATAAAGATATTAAGTTTATTTTTCTTCTTTAACTTTATCTTTTTATAATATCTTTTTTATTATATTTTAATTTTTATTGGAGTCAACTTACAACGTTAATAAGCGGTAATGGGAACATTTTCTTCCTGATTAAAAAAAAATGTTATAGTATTTTTTTCTATAAGTTTTTTTTATAAAATACATTGTATCAATACTTTCTTTAAAAGCCATTAAAATAACCTATTGCAGATATAACGTTTTTCATAAGTTTAAAATTGTAAAAATAAATATAATATCTATGGTTTACATTTCTTAAAAAAGACAAAAAAAAATACGACGATAGCTTTTCCAATTATGATTACTTTTTATACAACAACCAATCGTTTGGTTTTACGATTACGAATACGTGGTTTTAAGTTTTTAAATAGGAACCAAAATAACGCTTGATCGTTGTCCCTGAACAACTGATCAGTTCTAAGTTACATAATTGCATGGGCACGCAGCGACATGTTTTTTTTTTTTTGTTTTTTTTTTATTATTTTTTTTTTATTTTATTTTATAATGTAACACAACTACATGTAACACAACTATTTCAGTAATAAGGTTTTAAGTAATCGTGAATACAGTGTTTTCAGTTTTTTTAGAAAAACTAACCAACCGCTTGAAAAACTAATTAACTCTAAGTTATTTAAATACACATCGATTGTTAAAAAACGAAATCAATAGCATAATGTTATCGCAAAAAAAGGGAGCGAAAAAACCTAGGTTACACACATGCATACATATACACACACATAAGTGTTTTTAAAAAATTTATAGAAATACCCAGGACATTACACCTTAAAAGTAAAAATATTAAAAAAACCATTTGTTTCGAAAACCAGGGTGATAAAAGTAACGGCCTTAATTAAGAACTTAAAAATTTAATTCACATGCGTACTATATATTATGTATAAAGATATTATACATATTTACTTATTTGTCTAAATGCGTTACAAAAGCGTTTCAAATTTTTTAGTTATTAAAAAAATATTTTCCCAAACCATTATTATTTTTATTTGTGGATCTCAGCCAAGGGGGTCCAACTATTTTGAGCATACAAACTACTTCTAAACTTTACCTACAAAGGCATATCCACCATCCATAAATTCCATTTCAATGCGAGGGTCTCATCTTTAATAGAATTAGATGTTCCAAGCACTTGAAGTACTTGAAAATTACACCACAAACCTTCTACTTTCTCGTAATTGAGTACGAACGTATTACTTTGATTTACAACCCTATGCTTGAGGCCCCCTTTAAATCTTAACTTTAGTTAAACTTCGCCATCATTTCCAGCGGGAGATAGATAATACAATAATTATAACTGAAGCTTGCTTTGGTCTTAATGTCTGAGCTAAATATTCTAGTAAATTATTCTTTCATTGTATTTCAAAATAACTTTGCGGTCAGTAGAAATAAATTGTTTTTGGTAGTTATCCTTACTGAGATGTTTATATTTTTAGATAAATAAATCGCAG
The DNA here is from genome assembly GCA_959347395.1 of Mechanitis mazaeus. Lineage (NCBI taxonomy): Eukaryota > Metazoa > Arthropoda > Insecta > Lepidoptera > Nymphalidae > Mechanitis > Mechanitis mazaeus. The sequence goes on from OY365747.1 coordinate 10,335,588, forward strand.
CAAGTGGCCATCAAAATAAAACAAATCTCAACTTAGAATTTTAGCAAAGGTAGTAAAACAAACTATTTGCAGAAGTGACACTTATCTTAAAGCGCACTCTGACTTCAGAGTCTGACCCAAATAAAACAGCGCTATCGCACTACGTGGATTTGTAAGCGAAGTAAAGAATTTACTGCTCACCCCTGTCCCCGGTCAACCTTTCCACATGTAGCAAGGAAGAAGGACGACTTTACTTATATTATATCTGAGCAGTTTACTAAAAATCTTTGTTTCGAAGACGAAGCTCAAAATGACTCGAAGTTCGTTCTAAAAAAAATATAAATATAAGATTAAAAAGATTTCTCATACAATAAGTTAAATCTAGAATCTCAAGAGAACACAAATGGCTTTTAAAACCCCAAGGGTTTAATCGAATCATTCAGGTTATTTTGTCATTTGCGATAAAAGAAAACGCCACAAGGGATTTTGTACAAATTAGCGAAATTCTCTACGAGAATCATTCGCTAAATGTTACTCAATTGTAAAACATTACATTAAGGTAAAATATATTGCCCTTATATCGAATTTACATTTTTATGTTTTACGTTTGTGTACAATAAAAATATACAGAGTAATAAAAATATTTGTTATACGATATTTAATTATTAATTTACAATTACTAGAAAATTACTAGAAAAAATAATCTAATCAATTTTATAGAAGAGTCAAGATAATTCAAATTCATTCATTTGATGCATAGTGTCGATGCTACTTATTTTTTTAATTATTTTTTTTATTTTTAACAAACAACAAACGCAAGGACAGGATTTTATTCCTCATAGTCGATTCCAAACATATCATGGTGTTTACGACGCGACGGCCGAGCGCGAACAGCTAACCGTATTCGGTCGTGCTCCGAACTTTTTATTTTCTTTTTGGACATCTAAAAAAAGCAGTTGGCGGTCAGTAATTCACTGACATGCAAGCGTTGTAGCCTGAGTAATCACATTTCGTGCCATCCCTTTGTTGCATGAGGAGGTCCGCACAAAAACTACATGATTTGTTGCTTACGAAAATGCTGGCGCATAAATGTGCCGTGAGACCGCTCCCCTTTTAAGAACTTCCTTTGATTCCATTAGCCTATTAACATCACATTTTAAAAGCATTTTTATAAATTTATTTATTTATTCTTCCACAATAAATAATAATTGAAATCAATCAAATCATTAAAAGATAAATACAAATACAATGTATAAAAGCTTAATTTCCTATTAAAATGAACATATCGAAAATTTATCGAAACAAACAACGCAAGCGCTTCAAAAGAAATTAAAAGTATTATCTTCAATGGCGAACGCTTTATTTCAATTGAAACATTTCCTATTATTAAATTACCCAGTCACAGAGAAGTCAATCTACTATAGGAAATTGAATGGGACGGGAATTAAAATAAAAGTAGCCATTCGAAGTTTATACTCAATGTCCCATATGACGATAAAACCTTATTGTAAGAGGATTTTCATTTAAACGCTCTATTCCAGTCGTAGTGAATACAGATCGCCACTATACCGCTAAGTATTCTATCTGACCTTTTGTCGTATCTGCATACGAATATCTTCATGCTTTAGACTCACTGGACACTCTTTGCAATTATTACAAATCTACGTATTTGTTATAAAGAGATGTTGGTTTGATCGCTAAAAAAATAATTATTTAGTATTCATGTTAACGTTTTTATTAGCCATTCCCAAAAAGGCGTTATCTCAACATGCAATGCATCCAGGAAACAATCTGGGAAGACCACAAACTTGGATTATCGCCAGTGCCCTGACGTAGATTTGTTACAATAGTATAAAATTCAGTGTTCACCCTCCTTAAGTCTTTTATCGGAATAACAAGTGCTATGGAGTCTCCTCTAGCATAGCATATAAGTACACCGATCAAACGTAAAGTATAGAACAAAATTTTATTCCACTCATTTATAAATCATAAATTCATTTATATTTATGTTCTTTTTCTGAACAGAACTAGAAATTGGACCAATACACTCGTCCTACTTCACAAACTGCCCCGGCTCAAAGACAGACTTCTACAATCGATCCATTGGAATGTTTTTGTTTATTTGTTACCAAGTTCTAAACGAGTATTCCATGTATTTCGCAATGCCCACTATCCGTCGACAGGGAGTGTGTTCCGACACACATCGGAAAACTGTCGGATTACGTTCGCTGCGGCCACAAACGGAAACTTTATCCTTTACCGTTTTTATGTCCTCAAAACTTGTGCTTACATTTAACGGTTCAATTTCAAACAAAGAAATTAGTAGCCTCTGACGATTGCAATCGTGCTCTGCATATTAAATAGGCTAGATTTCGACAATTACGATTTTAAATGGCGCTTAACGAGCTATTCAACTTTCTTTACATTCTTTCATCAAACCCTCTAATACTTTACCTAAATTTCGCCCTTTTGCTTAAGTAGTCATATTGTAATAATCTAAAATGAATGCTGAAAATAAACGAAAAGGTACTTTTATGCTCGACGTATATGCAAAGGAATATAAATTGTACATAAAAGCGGTAAAAAGACTTTATAATACGTGGAAGGGTCATTACACGGTTGTTGAGTTCACAGCACACTTACAAAAACAACCTCGAAATGAGACGCACTGTACTTTGTGCCTATTTCATATTAAACGTGTGAACCGTATGGTATCCTTTTTAGGCAGAAATAACACTTCTTTAAGTATTTAATAAGTCTCCATTAAATTTAATGCAAAAATTGCGAGAATATATACATAGCAAAAATATTTTATCATACTATAAATATTCAACAGTTTCAATATATGAACAATGTGATTAACAGAGCTGTAATTAAAACTCACATCGATATAATAAAGCAGCTTCAAATTACAGAGGTCGGTAACGCATGCACAGTTAAAATATTGAAAATTATAGACCAATCCGTCTCTGTCGTCAACCCCTGCTCTCCGACTTGGATTAATGGCTAACGTAATTAAAGTAGTAAACACCAGGTGTGCTTTTTAGCCTCACCCAGCGAACTAACAGCGTTTGTGCGTATAATATGAGACTTGCACTAGAAAACAGAAAAAAAAACCTTCTTAATTTACTCGCTTGCAAATGAGCTTCGTTAAGAAAAGTTAAGCTTATTCACAGATAAACCAAAAGAAACAAACAGATCTGAAAGAAATTTTAAAAACTTCATTCATTTACCTCTTTAGTTATTCCAGTAGTCATTAAAATTTAAAGAATTACACACTTGCTATAGTAATACGCAATTATATTTAAAAATCCGAAAAGGCAAACGTTATCTTTATGAATAATATTATTACTCAGATTTACTCGCAAATTGTAATTGAGGCAATTACATGATTACTACAAGATATTAATCAATTTTGTCAGGGGTTCATAGAGGTAAGGACTGTTCAGGGTCCCACAGAGATTCATTTTGATTACGAAATGGATTAAGTTCTAAGAACCGTGAGACACTGCACATGGGGGCCCTAGTTAAGTGACGATTAAATACGACCTCCCCGGATTAGCTTTCGTTCGACATAAAAAAGAGTATAAAACAATTTACCTTATCCTTCTAATGGATGAGGATCCCAATTGGCTTATTCGATTAGATTTTGGGAATATTTAGCATTTAGCTTTGACTTAATTGAGTTTAATACATTAATTTCATTACGTATGTTTTAATATAAAAATCAGAGATATTTAAAGTATTATTGAAATAAATGGAAATATATTCAGCATAATTTATTATAAAACTTATTTTATAAATATTTTATATATTACATAAATGTATTTCATTTAAAATATATCTGAATGCCAGTATTTACAACAATGCAATATTTAACACATGAGGACAATTTAAAAATATTTCGAAATTTAGAATATACTAAAATAGTTAAAAGTAATCATATTGGAGTTGTAAACACTTTTCGGCTGACTGTTAAACTTTTATTCGTTTATGTTAGACGCAACTAACTAATTAACTTTGTTTTTAAAGCTTTCCAAGAGTGAAAACGAGATTTCAATCGGTTTCACATATTTAAGTTGAAAGCATTTTTGCACCTTTGGGCATTTTTTTCATATAAGTTTTTAGTTACAATTTTGTTATATGCTTCGATTTTACATATAAAAATTGTGTTATATAAAACCATGATGATATATAATGAAATACTAGTAAGTCTGTATAAATTCTGACTCTTTTTTGATTTATCTATTATCTCTGGAATTATATGTATATATATTTCCTAGCTGATTTGGTAATTGTTTTGCCTTCTTAGAAAGTAAAAAAATATTAAAGGACATCGCTACTTACATTGCTATTAAAAATAGGAATTAGTTGTAGAATGTTGAAAATGTTGGATGTTATGTGATTTTTAATGCAATTTAAAATATAAAAAAAAAGTATGACATTTATATCCTATTCACGGACATACAGATAAGTACACAACATTTTGTACATTTTGGAGATATAGATAATACACAACTTTTTGTATAGATAAGTACACAACATTTTGTACGAATTGGTGTGGCCGTTTCGGAGGAGTTTGGACACAAAAGCTGTGACACGAGAATTTTATATATTAGAAGATTATCTAAGAAAAAAGAATGGACACCTTACAGATGCTTCGATGTCATATGGATAGACGTCCGCTTACGTTGTCTCATTTGGGAAAGACCCCTAACTCATCGCAAAAAATACAATCGTAATACTTCACTTCATGCCGAAGTTTTATAAGATGCCAAAACTAAATTGCAACAAATTAGATAGGCTCTACGGACATAAATCTTATACATATGAACTCATTGATTTCACGGTTGGCAATAAATTACAATAATTTGAAACACTTGTAAAAATTATTTATCGTCATATTTATTATAGTTATTTAAGTCTAAAATCTCAGAACGCCATTTATATTATCATATTTTAATAAAATTTAAGTTGATTGTAGGAGTTCATTTAATTACATTTCCGTTATGATTATTTTGTATAAAATCTTAGCATTAGCTATAACATTGTGCGGTAGTGAAGAAAATGGTGATAGTGAAAATGGAGACGGTGAAAAATATACAGCGTTCAATTATCATATTAATAGTGGTATTCCCAGAGCCGCGATCTTAACAGTAGCCAAAGATATTTCACATATTAATTTAAATCTAGTTAATCATATCGTTGGAGGTCAGGTCACTAATGTAAAAGATGTTCCTTATCAAGTAAGTAGTAATATAATTAAATAAAAATTAATTCTAAGAACCGGACTCTTTTGACATGAAGATTTTTTTTGGTGGTATTTTATAAGTAATAAATATAATAAATAATAGGCCTGAACTGTAAGCATTTAGATTATATTAGTATATTAAAATATATCAATTATAATATTATTGAAAATAAATATAAACCTAACTTAAAGTCTAAATTTCTTTTCTTCAAAACTTATTGAATTTCTTTATTTTAATAAACAAAGTTAATGAGGAAACATTTTTTTTTTTTCAGGTAGGATTAGTAATAAGTCTTTGGATAATGCTTACATCTATATGTGGAGGATCTTTAATATCAAGCAGCCGTGTCTTGACCGCGGCTCATTGCTACCACGACGGTATTTTAACCGCAAGGTCCTTTGAAGTTGTTCTCGGAAGTAGCACATTATTTGAGGGTGGAACGCGTATCTCAACGAAAGATGTTGTTGTTCATCCGGAGTGGTCTCCACAAACTAGTTCAAATGACCTTGCAATCTTGAGTATACCCCCGGTCACATTTACTCGTAAGTTGTGATCAAGACGTTTCTAAAATTTTATTGATTTTAGTATACTGTGTTAGATTCAAAACGTATCTTAGGTGTTGATATTAAAATTTTGCTAGATCGGTGAATAGAATTCAATATATAACATCTATAATAGATGTTATATATTGCATTCCTATTTTAAACTATTGCCTCTTCTGGAAATGTGTAAGAGATATAGCAAGTCTTTACAATAAAAAGGTTGAATACATTTTTGTTTCACAAATTCTAACCTATAACATTTCAGTAAATCAACCTCCTAATTAAAATTAAAGATAATAATTTGACACCTTAAAATGTAAAGATTAGCAATTATTGTGATTAGCAGTTATGTTATCCAAAGGGATAACATGTTTAAACAAGGATAAAAAAAATATTTCAGTTTTAATTCAGCCCATTGCCCTCCCTAGAGGCGAGATGCTCTCAAACAAGTTTGCGGGTTGGACCGCTCTTGCTTCCGGATACGGCATCACTGGGGATGGTAAAGACGTATTATTTATTAAAAAAGCAACATCATATTATTATACTGAAATAGTGTAACTGAGTAAGCTTGCTACTTGCATTTTATTTATGTAGGTACAAAGCAGAAGTAGTTTGAATTAAATATAGCGTTTAGACGGCAACAAATTGTCATTAAACATGCAGTTTTAAAAATTACCTCTGAACTGAGGAGCTATGAGCAACTCAGCTAAGAATTGCGAGAAGAATTTCGAACGACAGATAAATAAATATTACATTAAACAAAGACTTCTTAAATTTATTTTAGTCTTAATTTTATATTTATTATTACATCTCTTTTCAATATAATTGTGTAATTGTGTATAAGTTTGTATGTGTCTACAGTCCTAACCTATTTTTTTCATATAGACAAGCATATTGAAAATTCCCAACATCTGAGTTCCGTAAATCTAACAATCATTTCAAACGATGATTGTGCCGCCGTCTTCAGTGAATTAATCAAGAACTCCAATATTTGTACGCGGGGGGATGATCACCGGACCACCTGCCATGGTGATTCTGGGGGTCCACTGGTTGTTACATACAATGGAAAACCAATTCTGGTAAGCTTTGATACACCTTCGATAAAATTATAATCCCACTTACGAAATTAAAACCTATTTTTTAATGAAATATTACATCATTCTATACATACTATGAATTGACACATGGATTTAAAAAACAATGGACTTAAAAATAACTTCATAAAATAAAACCATAATATATATCATGATTCCCTAGTTTACGTTATATCGTATATTGTAATTTAATTCATAATTATTGTCACGTTTTTTTTTATATTTTATCGTTACCAAAATAAAACAAAGTATTTGTTTTGTAATTAGAAGATATTAAAATGTTTAATTTAATTGACACTTTTTTCTGTAATACATTTTTTAAACTTTTGTGCTCATTTAAAAGAAAACTCTTTTTTATTAAAAGTTTATATTGTTTGAAAATTAAAAATTAAACAATAATGATAAGACCTGATGAGAAAATAAAGACCAATTTTGTCCTATATTTGACATTATATTTATATTATCATTTATATTTTATATAAAATCATTGATGGTTTTGATCTGAAAATTGTATTATAAGTTTACTCCCACAAAACATATATATATATTCATCCTTCTATTTATAAAAAGTTATTTTATATTTACAAGTAATCATGTATGCTTTTAATGAGTCTCGCTGCGACTTTTCGCAGTCCAAAGGCGCTAAATTTAGGCACCTTCTGGAATGGAATGGGCAATACACCAAAAATACCTTAAACAGTATTTTTGCAATGTTTCTTATTAAGGAGTTCCTTTGTAGTCTAAATTAAAACTCATCTATTATTGCCTTTTACTTAACTCTTTTTCACTCTAACAAGTTAAGTAATTTTTATTTTCATCTTACCGCAATGAACTTAACAAAACTGTTTTAATATGTGCATCAAATTGTGAACTCATAAAATGTTATAAATCCCCTAATCAGATCCCCTTAAACAATATATAAAACCTGTGACAATCATCAATCGCAAAATTTTATGATTTAAAATGAATTAATGGAGGTTCTTTCGTAACATTGACATTATTTATATTGAAAATCCGTAAACAACTGTCGTTGAACATAAAAATAAAATAGACAATTTATTAAACTTTTTGAAACTTTTAAATTGTTTTTATTTTTTTTATTTATTTTTATTTTTTTCATAGGTAGGTGCAACATCGTTTGGAGCTGTCGGTGGATGCGAGAAAGGTTTCCCCGTTGCCTACAGCAGGATATCTTCATTTGTTGACTGGATCCTTAGTCAATAATTACATTTAAACTTACATATGAAATATATATAAATATTAACAATCTGATCTGATCTTATTTGTAATTTCAGTATCATCTTAATTATTTTCTATTTCAATCAATTATCTCAGTACAGTTCAAATTTTGTATTTAAATATGAATACAGACATTAACATACATTTACAAATTAAGCTGGCTTTTAAGCAATTTGAAATACATTAATATAACGATTAACTTTAATACATAGTTAAATAACTGCTCTTAGATATAACTAAGACGCTACATTATGAACGGCACTTAAAATGGTTTCTCTATCGCTTCCACTTAGAACCAACATTTAAATGATTGTCTCATGTCTACTTAGAATTAACTTGAAGTTACAGGACATTCATGAATTTACATTTCATTCAACATATACTAATTCATAACATATCAATATGTCTTGTCTTGTATCAATATGTTATATTAATTATAATGCAACAATAAAAATAAAAATAATTCTTAAAATAAACCAATAGTGCATGTGATATCTTCAACATCTCTCTATCTCTTCAATAATATTTTTTCTACCATTGATTTAAAAAATGAAATGTATAAACCAAATATACAATTTATGGGTACATTAATAACATTAAACATTAATAAAATATATACTTAATAAATTAATATAATTAATTGAGTTAATTGCAAAAAGTAGGTATCATATAATATGTAATATTGTTCTTTACTTTACTATCCGGTGACCCTTTTTATAGAAGAAAAGTAGGACAGTTCTACTCAAACAAATAGAAGCTTCAATCTGCACTTTGTGACGTCAGAGACGGTCGATCAAAGAAATACACAATCACTTTATTTCCGATTTTTCTCTGAGATAAAGTTATATAAGTCGAAAAGTGAAGTGACAATTGATTAGAACATTATACAGATTAGCACACTGACACACACACACACACACACACACACACAAGCACAAACACACACACTCTCGCGCTCATTGCACACACGATTTGAAAATTACATAATTTACAATTTAAAAAAAAAAATACTAATAAATTAATTAATTAATTAAAATAAAATACTCTATATTATATATATATATAAATATTATTTTTTATTGATTTATTTTTTATTAATAAAACAAAAGAAACGAGTGGAAACGAACCTAAAACGTTACCTAAGAGTGACCTGATTACTTAATTGAGTTTATAATTTCTTAATTACTTTGCGACTCACAAAGAGGATACATACTTAAGTGTTGTTTATAAAATAAAGAATTTTTATTTTTTACGCTCGTGCAACATTTACTTATCGATTATTATAAAAACAGAGCCACTAGCTGTTACTGGCAGTTTCATTCGTGAATGAACGAATTTATTAAATATAATTATAAAGAGTAGAAGTGTAAGGCTAGATAGACTATAGCCCTTCCTCATTAACAAATGAAAAATTCTGTCTGATTATGATACGTAGTCTATCATAGAGTTCATAGAGTTCATAGAGTATTATAGAGTTCATAGAGTTTTAAAGATTAACGCGTTTAGTATTAGTATATATAAAAATAAAAAGAAACATGTTTAATACATTTATAAAGAATATTAATTCAAGTACAAAGCTAATCCCAGATTTATAAACTCATATTAGGAGAGAAAATCGTTGTTTTATATTATTTCACTAAAAAGCAACGAGATACGTATATTAAAATATAAAAACAGGCTAGTATGCACGTTAATTAGTGATAAAACCGAATATTCCATACTACGGACTTGCCAATTAAACTTTAGTCCGAGACGCCCCTGGCCTAGAACACAACAAGAGAACAACAAGAGAATGATAATGTTACCCTTAATGGCCTCACTGCTTTTTAAACATTCATTAGTACTTTCGTATTTAACTTTAGATTTAATATTAATAAAATTATAATCACATACTTTATTACTGAAATAAAGATATTGAATTATATTATATTTTAGATGTATACTTTTATAATGCAACTTGTTTTTTATGTTTTGGCAAACAATGTTAAAACATATTTTCTAGTCAATAATTAATTTCATAGAAATTCACCACGACCTGTCACAGTTTTTCACAACTTTTAGTGAATTTATTAAATTAATAAGATAAACATGATAAAATTTATAACAATTGTTAAACAAACAATTGAAATAAATTATACATAATTAACAGATATTATAATTAAGTAAACCTATAGAGCATTATTGTTATCCACATACGGATTTCATAATAATTTTTTATAGAAACAATTTTTAAACATATATACGAGTAGTTTTATGAAGATACTATTTTACACTTACTTAAATATTTTAATAAAATATTGTTTTATTATAAACATTTAACAAAAATTCTAACAGTTTTAAATATAATTTATTTTTTTATTTAATAATTATAAAAATATAATTTACCGCATTGAAAAATATAAAACAATAAGTTTTGGCAATGATGACAGTACAATACAATTAATACAATACGTTTTACTTGACATCTTGTAATTGCTACTAAAGAAATTTGTATAGTATTATTAATAATTGATCAAGTCATATACTATAAAAAATATTTTAAGATATTTTGAGAAGAAAGCTAAAATAAACAAAGGTAACTCAAAAACAAATTATTACATCATTACAACTAATACACTTACACATAATATAACTAACATGAGTTTTCATAGAAAACGATATCCAAATACACGTCAGATAACTTGAAAAATGAATAAAGTTATCAGAAAAAGGGAAATAATTGAGACGATGTACAATCGAAAAATGATGGATCTCACACCTTCGCCCCATCAAATCGCTCTTCAAGGGTAAATCGATATTTAAGTGCTCAAACTTGCTACTTGTAATTACATTTTTATGTTGTAACGGCCTTCTTCACAAATGTGATAATAATACTGTTGAATCAGCGCTCCTTTTTAACTTTGTACAACTTTGTTATTCATACCTTTGTCACAAATACACCTGGTATCTAATTATCTAACAAAACTCCTTTGTTTTATTAAAAATACATTTTAAAATTGTTTTATTGACATGTTATAATAAAAGTCTAGTACCTGAAGGTAAACAACTGGTAATAAAGCACTGTAATCTTACTATAAGGCTTTGTGATACTGTTAGGGTTGTGTGTGAAATAATAAAAATATACTATAAATGTAATGCTAACAAGGAACAAAGATCGGATGTGAAAAAAATCATCCTCTCAGAAGTTTAAAATGGGTTGAAAAATTTTATAAAAATCTAGTGACTGTTATGTACACAACAGTTGAGTAAATATTAAGAAAAAAATGCATATAAGAAAGAAATTATGTCCAAGTTAAACAAAAACACAAGTTTAAACATGTTTGATAATCCACAGTTATGTTATGAAAATTAGTTTGTGTGATAAAAACAAGAATATAAAAGAAAAGAATGAGTTTTTATGATTTTCACAAAACACTAGTCTAAATTAAAAATTGTCTGATTCATTTAAGTGATGTGACAAAACCAAATAACAAATTTGTCGATAATTATTTTTAAAATTTAATAAATTCACAACCCTAATAAGAAACCCCACACGATTACGTCCCGCCGTGACGACGACAAAGCGAAACTTTATCTCTTTACCCTTGTTTATTTATATTTAACACGAGAATTTTGCACCGTAAATACATTATTAAATAAAGTGTTACAATTACTGATATTATATAAAAGCTAAACTTCAAACAGCTTCATATTATTTCACATTACTAATATCTACACTATCATCATATATTCAATACAAATAATTAATATTATAACAATAGAAATAGACTTAAATAGTCTTAACATGAAATATCTCTAAGACATTTATAATATCTGGATATAATTTCGAGAATCTGATAACTTTAATAGTATACTCTCGTATGCTTAAGTTCATCAACCTTTTATTTCATTTTATAATTTAATATATACTAGATTCTGTCCGCAACTTCGTCCATGTTTCTTGTAGTAAACGTAAGACTTTTTATCATTATAAAAAGTGCGTTATTTCCCATTTCCTATTATATGTAGTAAATATAATTGAATGTATATTTCCACTTGAAATATAATATTAATTAAAATCATTGTCAGTTTCACGTTACATTTCAATACGAAGGGATCCAAAGTAATGATTAGTATGTGTGTTGTGTGGTCATTGTTTTGGAGGGAAAATTAGTAACGGTCGGCCGCCTGGGAGTAGTTTCCAGTCTGCAGAATACGCGCCTTTAAAACATAATACGTGGCTAACATTATAAATTGAATTTCGTACACAAGATTGCCCATTTGTTAATACAATTAACTAATCTATTTCGTAGGTTAAATGAGTTTGGAAGGTTAATTATTTTAATTGAATTCATAAAGGTTGGGAATACAAGTTTCTGGTTTTATTATTTATATGACCTGTAACATAAAAACAAAAAAAAGTTCATATTTTTTGGCAATAATACGTTAATATTTATTCAGTAAATGTTAAGAATAATATTGCATTGTCACATAGATCGTATCCATATTGAATAGTTGCTGCATTTCTCTTAAAAAAACTCATTAAAAAAACAGATATATAAGAATAACAAAAATCACAAAACAGAAGTAGAGCCAATGTATAATTAAAAAGGACAACTCATTTATTTGATATAATATTATAAATTTAATTAAATATATATACGTCATCAATATTATGATAGTTGACTACAGAAAGCTAGTTATCTTATCAGTAGCACAATGAAATATTAAGGAGATAAAATTGGCAGTCATCAATTATACTATCTCGGCCCAAATTTATTAGTATGTGATAATAATATATGTAAAGCTAAAACTACTGCAAGAAATACAACTAAATTAAAAACGAATTAATATAAACCCATTTTTAATAAAAAGCTTCACAATTTTAGTAATCATTTTATTTTTTTTATTATATTTTTCATTATTTTTCCTTTTTTCCAATTATGTAAATTAAACTGAAATACGCAGTAAATTTAAAAATATTTTTTTCGCTTGTTATTTTGCGCTCCTGTCAATTCATTAATTTTGAAGGTTATTAAATGAACACATAGTAAACAATAATACTATATTTACTATATATACTGTATATGGATAATAATGAACAAGCGGACTTTGAACCTGCTCTTATCAAAAGTATAATAATTATGTATACATCCACTAATTAAATGTCATTAAAAGACATTCATGATATAAGGGATGTTTTTTATTATACGAAATAAATATATATAAATTTTAATCGTTCATTATCTGTTAATTAAGCTTAGCCTAATTTCATCAAGATGTTCTGAAGAACGATGGAAGCGGTATCCCAGAGGAGACAGGTTAATGAATGCGAATGATAATCCATTTTTCAATCTTTATTTATTTTCAAAAATTGTAATATCTATTTGAGTCCACTTTGCAAGATGTATTTATCTTTTCTAACAATGCTCCTAAAAACCGCATAACGAAAAAAACAAACCTTTTTTGTAAAAAAAAAAGAAATGAAGCCTAAAAATGAGTGCCTACCATTTTTGTTTCAACTCATCCATCCCTTCTTCCTGTTCTGTCCCCACCCCTGTTCTGAGCATGAAATTGTATAATTTTTAAAATAAGCAATTAATGCAATACAAATAATCATGCTGTAAGCTGATTGTAAATTGATATAAAAATAATTGATGTTTTAATATTTATTGATAAATTAATATCTACTAATATAATATCCACAAAACCTATGTATGAATTATTTTTATTATAATAAATAAATTATTTATTTATTATATCTGAATTGTTATTAATGATTTAAAAAAAATAATAGTTGTTTATAAATAAAAGCTATTAAAAAAATACCTCTTGGATGTAATATTATGTGATTTTCATTATTACTCTAACATCACAATGAAGGAGTTAGATCATACTATTAGCTCTATACTAAAGTACTTGTGTGAGGAACAGACATTGCGTGTATAAAATAAATAATAAAATGAACAAAGTTATTTAAATAATTATAAGAATGATAAGTATTTTTATCATTAAAGATGACAGCTAAATACAGTAATTATAAAAATGTGCTACTATTGCATTGCTTTAATGTTTCTATCATTATTATAATATTATATCAACAAGAGGTGTCACAGCAACTAAAAACAAAACAGACCGGTGCATAATTCAAAGCCTGTTTAATATGAAAATGGAGGTCACGTTCAGTGACGCCGGCTCGCACCTCGGTCACCGAATATTTCTGAGTCTTACGACATCACCGCGCCGTCAGCGGACGATTACCTCATACCATCTACCTATTATTAGTAAGATACGCAAGCTTCCATCGACGTCCATAGTTCCCACAGAGCTGTGCCACAATACGAACGTCCGCGATCGAAATGATTAAATACTCCATCGTATTTTACTTCGTTTCGCAAATATTCACCGCACAAAGTTACAAAATACTCGGTATATTCCCATCCAACGACCGCAGCAATTATCTCACGTACCGTGGATTGTTTCGGGAACTGGCGAATCGAGAGCACGATGTGACTCTCATTAGCCATTTCCAATTGCCAGACGCGCCAGCCGGCTATCGAGATGTATTACTTAATGATAAACAAGTGCACAAAGGTCTGTCGTTTGAATCGGTTATAGTGAATGAAGTTTCGCGAGTGCCGTTTGAAACGTTAGTATCTACTAAAGAAGGAAACGATGATTGCAAAACGCTTATGAACAATCATGGTGTTCTCCATATGATAAGAACTCGACCTCGATATGATGTGGTTATAGTGGAATCTTACAACAGTGATTGTGCTCTTGCTTTGGCGGCTAATTTAAGTTCATCATACATTGCATTTAATCCTCAGTCAATTCATCCATGGCATTATAACAGATTGGGAATTCATTTCAACTCGGCGCATGTCCCTCAATCTCTGCTGCCCTATGGAAAGCAGCCGTGGTTTTTTGATCGCGTCAAAGGTTTAATACTATATCATCTCGCAAACTGGGTGTATTACATCGGTTCGCAAGTAACAGATCACGTGTACCTCTATAAATATTTAGGGGATAATCTGCCTGCGTTGGAGAACATCGCTTCAAATGCCAGCCTTGTGTTTGTTAACACGCACAAATCTGTATTCGGGGGTATGGTGCGAGCTGATAACGTCATCGACATTGGCGGAATACATATCAGACCTCCGAAGATTATGCCCACGGTAATTTATATATATTATATTAAATATATATATTTATTTATAATAAATAGAATATATCGAATTCAAATCTGATAAAAAGCATTATGTATTCTAGAGCTATATTTTTGTTTATATGTTCTACAGCTTTCTGTTGAGACCATAAAAGATTCTTTTTAATACAGAAAAATCTCTCATTCCAACGTAAAAACGTAAAAACTAGCTTGTACTAACATCACAAAAAAACAAGAACTGTACGGATTTTGGCAAAAATAGTATGTGATAAATGGTCAGATATTTTGTTTTCAACTGAAGAGGTAAAACGTGCAAATACAATGTATTTTTAAAGTCCTATTGATGGTTATATTTTCATTTTCTTAATTGCATACTCGTAAAACATAAACATAGTTATAAAACTTAGTTAAGCACATAATGTACATTTTCGTGTCTATGCTCCTATAACAAATAAACAAAAATGTTTTTAGAAATCGTTTAGTATATAAATATTTTTTAAATTTTATAAGATGCACAAGTTATTGATAATTGCTATATTTACTAGTATTTACAGTTAATAGTATTGATAATATTTATGATAATATTATTCTAATAAAAGATTTTTATAAATAAATATTCTGCAATTACCAGTAACAATGAGGACTGTGGACTTTGTCCAACAAACCTGCATACATTTATTATAGTGCATTAACATGTGCCCGTTAATTGTTGTTCTTAGCAACATTACAAGAAATTTCAATAAATAAATAAAACATATTTCGTATTTTGTTGATATACGACTGATAGTGAACCAACATACGTATTGTTTCTTGTTAGTCAAAAAGATCAGAAAGATTCTAAGTCTGAAAATTTTTGATAAGTAATTTTTACTTTTCGGACGTTTAAAAGTTAAAATAAATATATAATTCTACTAGATACGATTATGAAAAAGAAAAAAAGGACAAATAATCATTGTTATTCAAACTAAAGTATAATTCATAATGTTACAGGAAATAGAAAGATTTATAAATGAAGCTGAACATGGAGTTATTTACGTTAATTTGGGATCCGCTGTTAAAGACTCCACGTTTCCATCAGACAAACTCACTGAACTAGTATCTACGTTCAGAAAATTGCCACTGCGGGTTCTATGGAAATGGGATGGAGACAATGTGGAAAATCTACCACGAAATGTTTTGACTATGAAGTGGTTTCCGCAATATGACATTTTAAGTAAGTAAAAGAATAACTTAAGGTTATCCCTAAAATAGTAAAAAAAACATTGTTATTTTGAATAAAAAGTATATATTTTATATATTATACCCGAATATAAACCTATTACATTTAAGGAGATTAAGATAAAATATATTTACTTCATATTATATTTATAAATCAGCTCTTTTAATCTAAGCCGTATTAAATTTCAGAACACGAAAACGTAAGAGCATTTATTTCCCATGCGGGGATTCTTAGCAGTATAGAAGCTGTGGATGCCGGCGTGCCGATCATAGCCATTCCATTATTCGGAGACCAGTACGGCAATTCTGCTGCCCTGGTAGATGCAGGAATAGCTACTATAGTTACTTATGACAACTTGAATAAAGAACTACTCCTGGACGCTATCGATGATGTATTGGATTCAAGGTTAATATTTTACTTATATCAGACAAAAATTTATTACATTATAAAACAATACTATAAATGTTTATCAATGCGCTAGGTAAAGGTTAAAATGTATACATTTTAAATAAAGTCCTCTTGAAGGTAACATCGTCTCGGGAGCTCGAATATAATGAAATTGTAAGACAGCTTTTCCAATAAAAAGCAAAAACCGCGATTGTAATACACTTTGATTGAATATTTTTTAAGATTGTTCATAAGAGTATAAAATAAACCAGTCATTCATATCAATTCTAATATAATAAAAGTAAAATACCTTATTAAAAACAAAAATCAGACGTGAATAATCATTTATTGTTTATTCCATGACATACATTGGAAACACTATTTTGCAGAGAAATTAAAAGTCTGTACAATTATTAGATAATATGCATAAAAGTTATAGAATACATGTCTTATGTAGAAAGTAAAAGTGTGATGTAAGCACGCAAGTAACAGGTTACGTGTGAAGACACGAGTAGTACTTGTAAAAACTTGTTGGCAGCTTTGATATAACTCTTCACGCTTTTGAGGGTCCACAGCCGTGACGGGTGGCTCGGAAGATAACATGTTTAATATTTAGTAAACATAATTTCTAAACAAATGATTAAATTTACATTTATTTGTTTGGAGCAAAATTTAGAGTCAGCTCTTTTTTGTATTTATGATACAGCGAAAATTTTGTTTTCTGAAAACTCTGGTACTTTCTAATATATTTAATTTGTTTAAATCAAATTATTGAATGACAATAATCTGTTTTTTTTTTCAGAATGCAACAACAAGCAAAACTTGTATCTCGTATGTGGCACGACCGGCCAATGTCTCCGGTGGAGAGCGCCATCTATTGGATAGAATACGTAGCCCGCTACAACGGCACACCTAACTTAGTAGCGCCATCTGCCCGAGCATCGTGGTACCAACATCTACAACTAGATGTCCTTGCATTTGTAGGTTTAGTTTTCTATATTGTGATGTACGCACTTTTCAAAATATTAAGCGCATGCTGCTGTTGCTGCTGTCAAAACGAAGCCCAAACGGAAACGATATCTCAAGAAAGAAGGTCAAAAAGAGTGAAGTTTGAATAAATGATGAAAGACTGAGTGATCATAATTGATATATCGTTGGAATTATTTGCAACAATGCTTTAGTTTGTATAATGGCAAAGATAAAACCTCAAAATGAATTTTTAAGAGGTTATAGGAATTAAGTTTGTTCAATAGAGTTCAATCATGACCCTAATATCTCTATATTGTCAAGAAAAAGAATGAGCAGAGATACTTAATAATTAATATAATAAATTAATATTTACAAGTATAGCGACTTAATTTATTAAAAAAACAAAAATATAAATATTTTTGGTTTTATTAGTATAAAAACTTTATTACTAATTATAATATATAGTGATAATTATGATATACAATTAGTCTTAACGTTTATTTCCAATATTAATTTTATAATATTTTAGATCCAAGACATTTTTAAAAGACGAATGTTTTACAAAGTTGATATTATGATTAATGTCGTTTCCCGTCATTTTTATGTGTATGAAACACTTTTGGATACATTTAAAGAAAAAGGAAACAAAATGTTATCATTAAACAGTTCAATATTCATTATAATACGTATACGTCGGCGCCACATATGATATGAAATTGTAAACAATCCTAAATTCATAATAAACGTTAAACCACTTGTTAAATACTGGATTTAAATCATAATTAAGTCTAGGAATCGAAAGCCTCATATTTACAATATCTTTCAAGTATATTTTCTTCGGTTTGTGTTAATCAACTAACAAGTTGAATTCTTCAGAGTCTTTAATAATAGCACAAATCTTAAATATCTTACCCAAAATTTTTTTTAAATTTTAAATCTATATAATTTTTATTTTATTTTTTTAAATAATTTTTTTATTATATTTTTTAAGTAAAAAAAATATTTTGTAAAAACATTTTTTCATTGTCACAATTACCACCAACTCTCAAAGATATTTCACAAATCTGAGGAGATCTGACGACAGAAATCAACACTAGTGTGTTTTATAAAACTATGATACATGTCTGTTGATGCAACCATAACAAAAATGTTGATGTTTCATTTTTTGGTGTTTGGGCTACGAGAAAACGTATTTGGGATTTGTAAAGAAACAGAACAATATGTTAAAATGTTTATTCCTGGTATATGTATATCGCTATGATAAGTAAAATTATCAGAACTCTTACCAACATATTTAAGCTTTTCAAAAATATATTGACCAGCGACCGTGAGTATATTGATCTGCTTAAACATATCTCGTAATGAATTTCTATTGCCCAAATCATCAAATAAACGGTTCGCGTTCTTTTGTAAAAAAAAAAATGTTTTCCAACCCTTCTATTCGAAGTGTTACTTTGTTCCTCTATAAGTGGAAGCAAAATAGCTCTTTTCCGATATCAACTTTTTACCCGACGGAAATGAGATTTTAATTTTAAAATATCTATATCATAGAAGTCAAAGACAAATTATATTTATTACTGGCTAGTACGTGTTGGCTGGATTGCGCGGGTTCTCACGCTAAAATAAAAAAAAATAGAAGCGCACGAATTACGTCTAAAATATAATTGACTTATATATTAAATAATCTTTTTGTATTGATAATTTAGTATTGGCGCTAAAAAAGACTAGAATAAGTAACCCGCCACAATTATAGTAAAGCGACTTCAACAGCATAAATTTGACATTTGTCAATTATATCTTCGAAAGGAGGATGCTTAAAACATTTACTAAAATGAGTGAATGGATACGAACTTAAAACGTATGTTAATGAATTTAATAATTTTATTTTAAAAATGAGCAGTCGCATTCCTATCCCATAATACTCTCATCTTCATTATTGCTTACATTAATCATTTCTTTTTTTACTTATTTTTGTACCTAATAGAAAGAATAATATGTTTTACCCTAATCACAGAATGTGTATTTACATTACATTGTACAAAAAGAGTTCATTGATACAATATTGTGACTACGTTCATATCTTTAGAACAGATATTGCTTATAATGTGTAGAATGGTTTATGAAATTAAATCATCAAATTATTGCCTTTAATTACATTATAATAAATATGTAAACGTAATTTAAAGAAGTGACTCGTTAAGTTGTAAAGTTCAAAAACTTAAATAATATTCTAAGCCGCCGTTACAAGGTTACGTTGTTGATTTTTTACGATTCAAAAATGAGATATAAAATTGGCCTTACTATAGTTATATGATGCTTTTAGATTTACGAGGGCTTAACAGTTTTTAACTTCAAACATTTACAAGACCGGTTATTATATAACTCCTTATGTATTAAAGTTAATAGACGAGACCTTGAAGTAGTTACAGTGTAATAATATGTTAATAGAATTGTTAGCAAGTTGATTATATCAAGGTCTAGTCAATATAGCCCTTGTTATCATAATAAGAATGTAGGCAATTTTATTAAAGAAAAAATTTTGTGTGGGTTTGAGCAAGTTCAAAAAATATATTTTATTATCCGCTAGATGTCGTTCATCATTTACGTTACATTATAGTGTAAAAAACTAGAACTTTAATGATTTATTTCGATGGAATTAAACATTTATCAAACAGTTATCATTATTATTATAACTTATTTAGAAAGCTGTTTACATTTTATTCCAATTACCTAGATCGTTTCAGTTTTTTTAACAAAAACCAATTTTTTTTTCAATATTAAAACTCTTTAATATAATTTTTTAAATCTTAAAATGTGTACACCGTGTTTATATCATTTTTATTACATAAATACTAATATCTTTTTATCAGTTTTTTTCTTATAGCTGTTCTGTAAGGAAGTTATATTAGGTAGAAAACTAAGAACTCAGGAGTCAAATTTGGAAAAAAAGATTAAAATGGGCTTATAGACGTTTCTTTTTTTTTAAAGAAATTTGTCTCGAGCTCGGTACAATACAAATATCCCCAACACAATTATAAAATTAGTATTGGGTTCATTTTGTTTATTACTTACGTAATATTAAAAAAACATTTTATTATTTACTAAGTAATAAACAAAATCTTTAAAATTGTTAATTTTTTTTTTACATTTAATGTCCAAAAAAAAAATAATAACTTTGACCCTAATGTGTTGACAGAAGTAACTACAATTTCAAAATACTATTTTTAATATATGGATAATTCCTAATTTTAAGACAATTTTTTTTGGTTTCTAGATTCATTCTTCATATTTTTATTCGTAAAGTATATCATTTTCATTAACATTTTAGCGCATAATGTGTTTTTTTTTATTATTATATTCAATCATTAATGTTTATGTTACAACCAATCAAGTAATGATAATGAGCTTATTAAGGATATTTTATTAATTAAGATCATTAGTCAATGTATCATAATAAATTTTGCGAGCACAGCATATATACAAAAGAAATCAACACTAATAAATCAGTTATTTTATTGCTGTAAGCCGTATCATTTTGTGCTGATGCTAATAATTATTTAAAATGAGAAGTTTAGTATTTTTAACTTTCTGTATATTACTAAATCAGTTAAAAGCAGTGCAACCTTTAAATATTTTAGGGGTCTTTCCATACGAAGGCAAAAGCCATTTTCTTTTATTCGAAACGTACCTAAAGGAGTTGGCAATACGAGGACACAATGTGACAGTAATTTCCTACTTTCCACAAGACAAGCCTATTAAAAACTACAATGATATCAGTTTGTGTGGTAAATCAAAAATTTTAGAAGATGCATTCGCGATGGAAAAAGTAACATACCGTTCAATGATGAACGTAGTATTTTTCATATTGAAGAAAGGTTCAGAAAATTGTAAAATTTTGATGGCCGATGAAAATGTTCAAAATCTTTGGAAAACCAATAAGAAGTTTGATGTTGTTGTAGTAGAGCAGTTTGTAAGTGATTGTGCGCTTGGACTGGCATACAAACTGGGATCCCCAGTTGTGGGCTTGACATCTCATGTTCTAAATTCGTGGCATTATGAAAGATTCGGTGTACCTTATAACCCATCGTTTGTACCATTTCTGTTCCTGAATGGAGGTACTAAACCTACTTTTTATCAACGAGTAGAAAGAGTAATATTTGATACATATTTCAAAATTCTGCATAAATATTTGAGTCAGAAAGTAGATGAGAGCACATTAGCACTGTATATTGACGACTTGCCACCATTGGAAGAATTAGCACGAAACATTAAGTTTATGTTAACTTACACAAACTTTGTTTTATATGGTTTTAATTTACTACCTCCTAATGTAATTGAGGTTGGTGGTTATCATGTAGCAAAACCCAAATTACTGCCTGATGTAAGTATCTTTTGCTATATTATTTTTATTTTACTTAATAATTATATATTTTTTTTACTGGAATTATAAAACAAAAGTATGTCTTGTAATTGGTTTTGCAATAACATATTTTTCTTCTTTAAATTCATTTTGCAAGAGCATTGGTTATGGTTCTATATTGAATTTGTTGTAACTCTAAAACTGTTTTAAAGAATATAAAGAACTTCATTGAAGAGTCTAAGGAGGGAATTATTTACATCAGTTTTGGTTCAATGCTAAAGCCATCATCATTACCAACAAATAAAATCAATGCAATAATTAATGCATTAAGTGAACTACCTCAAAGAGTTATTTGGAAATGGAAGGGAGATGCTCCAAATAATACAAAAAATATTTTTTTCTCGGGCTGGTTACCTCAAAATGATATTCTTGGTAATTTGTTTTTTATTATATTTATTTAACATACTCTGAAGAAGTATATCAATATTATTATCGTATAAAAGACTATTATTATATTAAGTTTTATTCTCGTAGCTCAATCAAACGTCGTTGCATTCTACTCACATTGCGGACTTTTGGGAACCACTGAGTCCTTACACCATGGAATACCAATGCTTGGAATGCCAGCATTTGGAGATCAGCCATCTAACGCAGATGCTATTGAAGAAAGCGGCTTAGGTGTTCAAATACAGATATCTGAATTAACTAAAGAAAAACTCCTTGAAAGATTCAACATTATTTTAGATCCTAAGTAAGTAACATCTAAACAGAATTTTTTTTTTGTTGTACACGAAGATATGAATATTTTTTATTTTTAACACCTCACATTCCCAAACAGTAAAAAAGTAACGAAAACAAAACTATACAAAAGGCTAGTTTTTTTACAAAATCGATATACCCAAAGAATATCTTTTAAAATATCCGTTTGTAATAAATCTTTGATGTCTATTACATTTTTTTATATTATCTCTTTATATCGTCGCGTCACGTCACGTGTATTTTTTTTATCTAAATAAACTATGAAATACATCACAAAAAGTTAGTGGCCCCTTCCTTATTTGGTGAAGGTGATAATTTTAACTCCTCCCCCTTTCCTCCCCCTCTGCCCATTTAATGACGACGACGACGACGACGACTACGATGTGTCTAATTTTTTATGTTACTTATATTGCTTGCAGGTTCCGAGAACGTGTAAAAACCATGTCCAAGGCTTTTCGTGATCGACCCTTATCACCTATGGATAGTGCTATTTACTGGACAGAGTTTGCAGCAAGGTTCAGTAATTTTACCTACAGATCTCCAGCTGCAGATGTTCCACTATACCAATACCTATGCTTAGATGTCGTCTTAGTTATTACAATAATATGTTTCATATTATTCTTTATATCGAAGACCTTATTATCAATTGTTGCAAGGAAAATAGTACGAATAGGATCTAAAAAACTGAAAAAATCGTAGAAATCGAAATTATTAGTTTGCAATTAGCAAATAAATTGACATATGTGATATTGTAACACGAGTTATTACAAAGTTTGAACATATTTTATATTGGGCAATTTTATGTAGTATGCTATAAATAAAAACTTAAGAATAAATAATCAAAAATAAACTGTATTTCAAAATTATTACACTGTAAAGTGTATAATTATTAATCTGTATTTTATAACAAAAATATTTTATTATTAATTAATAAGTACTATATCAAAATCTTTTTTCTGTAAATAAATATTATAGAAGCAAACAGATAATATAAAGAGATAATGTAAATAAATATTATAGAAGAAAACAGATATCTCTTATACATTATTTTAATCTTAGTATGCTCTGGAATTGTCTACAAGGTTTTAAAATACGTGTTTCATAATTTAGAAGCAATGTACCTATTTATATACATGGTGTTATAAGGAAACATAGTTTTAACTACATCATTTAATGAAAAACATGAAACTTTTTAATCCTGGTAGTAATGTTGCCTAAACTATTTCACTCATATACTTTAATTAGACACCCCAGATTCACCTCAATCTTATGATATTTCTGTATAAATATTATTAAACTTTGCTTGTCTTACTGCGTAGTTAAAAGAAGTTATTTGTCATTATTATTCTTATCCTGCGATTTCGTAACAGAAGGAAATTCCTCTAACTGTACTTTAGTCTAGTTTTTAGAAAGAAAATAGTTTGTTTCTTTTTATTATCCTTGCAAACAAGTTTTCTGAATTGGTAACTTTTACTCTGTCTCGCCTTGCTATTTGTTTTGTTCAGCGTAGTGAAATAAACAAAAAGTATTGTGTTTATTTCAAAGCATACAAACAATAATATTATAAAAGAATAGCTGACACTAAATACTAACAAACTTAGATAAATTACTTTGGTAATACTAGTATTAATTTAATCTTTTTATAAATAATGATTGCTCTTATCAAAGTCATATCAGATAAGGGATTTTTTATTCAGTCGACTTTCTTAGTGAAGTTAGTGAAGTATTTTTCTAATTAATATGACCTCGTTTATTTTTAAAATTATATTACTATTATTATTCAATAACAAATTTAATGAAGTGCAATCATACAATATCTTAAGTGTTTTTTCTTTCCCAGCTAAAAGTCACTTTTATGTTTTTGAACCTTTTCTCAAAGAATTAGCGCTTCGAGGGCATAATGTAACTGTTATTTCATTTTATCCTCAAGAGAAACCCTTAAAAAATTATCAAGATATTGACTTGTCTCAAGGTTCACCGACTGCTCAAATAAGCCATCCCATCGATAAATCTCTCTTTATGGTATTAATGTCCATTACAGTCGCGCATTCGTTTAGTGGGCCTTACAATTGCAGAACTTTGTTAGATGATGAAAATGTGCAAAATTTGTGGGAAACGGAAACAAAATTTGATTTAGTTATCGCAGAGCAGTTTAACAGCGACTGTGCTTTTGCATTGGCCCACAGGTTGGGTGCTCCTGTAATTGGAATTACTTCCCATATGCTTTTGCCTTGGCATTACAATCGATTCGGCATTCCATACAATCCTTCCTACTCAATGTTTGATTTTCTAGAGCCTGGAACTAAACCTACATTCATACAAAGGATAATAAGAAGTTACTTATACAGTCACGTTAACATCGTGTACAGATACATTACTCAAAGGTTCGAGCAAAATATTATCGAGGAATATTTTGAGAATTCGCCTCCACTACACGAGCTAGCGAAGGATATTAAATTAGTATTAGTATACCAGAATTTTATATTAACTGGATCTTCGATCTTACCACCTAATGTTATCGAAATTGGTGGATATCATTTAGCAGAGCCCAAACCTTTGTCTGGAGTGAGTATCCTTAGATTTTATTATTTTTGGTATCTTTGATTATTAGAGAGTTAAAAAGTAATTTTAATTAATAATTTGATGTGATGTCAATGTGTAATTTTTTTGAAAATTACCTATATTGTTATAATATGTAATAACCCATAACACCCCATGTTTAAAATTACTATACTAAAACACACACAGAAAAGAATACTTTTAACTGTAACTTTAAAAGGTTTAAAAGGTTTAAAGATATTTATTTCTCATGAAGAACATACTGTTCACTTATACAGAGATTAAGTATATACATTTAAGCAATTTTGTTGATGCATACATTACAATAATATTTATATCTAACTTATGTATACTAGTATTTATTTGTTTTTTAAAAACTAAATCTTATTCTAATTTTTTTATATAAGTATATCAAAACACATTAGCCAAATGGAATGACATAGGCATTAAATAAGTTATGAAAATATATAACTTATCAATACTTTGGCTATAGAAAGTTATCACTAATGTGTAATTTTAACCTTTTCTTAAACTGCTTTATATTGTTACAATTTTTGATGGCGTCAGGTAAGTTATTAAATAACATTACACCCTCACATTTTATATTCTTATTACCATAAGTTTTCGTCCGCGGCTGCCAGATTTGTATTTTGTACTTGTTCCTTAGGTTATATTTTATTCTCTTTTAGGTAAATGTTATATTGGAATGTATATTACCAATAGTTATTTTTTTAATAAGATTACAAGTGTTGTAGGTGTACATTTGACTAATATTCATAAGTTTAGTTTAACTGTATAGTTCATTAGATGGTTTTAGGTATTTTAAATGAAACAGAGCCTTTATTAGCTTATTTTGTGTTCGTTGTAGTTTACTGAGATGTGTTTGAGCAGCTGTTCCCCAAATTTCTATTAAATAGTCTAAGTGTGGCTTAGCTAGGGCGTTGTAAATGGTGGTTAGTAGTTTGTAAGAAATGCAATTAGAAATTTTTCGTAATGCTCCCGTGAGTGATGTTAGTTTTGATATTTTTTAATCAGTTAATATATTTTTTAATCAGTTATAACTATTATTGATGTAAACTTCTGTAGCGATCTTGTGGCAGGGTAAAATTCTATGGGTTCTCATCAGCAACACGCTAATGTGCACACAGTTACCTGCGTACACGCCAATAATTTATTAGAAATAATGTTTCTTTATGTTTATTTCGTATATTTTTTAAAATATACTTTTTAATATTAAAATAAACAACTTTCAAAACACATCAATACGTTGCATAATCTCTCAAAAATATTCTATATTACAAGTTTTAAAAATATTATATTAACTTATTTTTTGACTAACCGTAAGTTACATATGGGTACACTTGTATAGTTGCTACTGTATAATCTAGACGAATTTAGTTAGGTGTACCGAGTTTAGTCTCGATTGTTAATTTCGATTAGAGCTTTCAGATCTTACCACTGAATTTGATAGAGTGACTTGAAGGTACACCTTCGACGTAAGTTAGTCGACTTTCTAGATGAAGAGAGATAGTTGTGCTAGAATTGTTGTCTTAGAAGTTCAAACTAATTTTGTCATGATTAATGTTCAATTCTTCTACTTTAAAAAAAACCCAAACCTTGTAAAAATATAATATGTCTATATTTTAAATATCTAAGACACTTCTCTATTCCTTTATTTTTTTTTGTAATATTATACTTTACCAATAAATCCTATCTTAGAAAGTCAACTAATATTTCTACTTTTGTAAACAACTTAATGGTGACCGATAAAATATATTAATGAAATTAAATTTCATTTTTGTAGTGAATAGAATTTACTTTTCTATGAAAGGAGTTATTGATACTTCATCGTCCATACGTGATTATATCAAAAAACTAGCTTGATTGATTACTATATTATACTTTTATCTTTTATGATTTTTTATTACTTTTTCAAAGCTACACAAATGTAAGTATAAGTTAAGGCATATAAAATATACAGAAATATTTAAACAATTTCACTCTTAGGCGGTGAAACTAAAATCAAATTTCGTGAAAAATTCAACATTCACAAACACAAGTCTTAAATAATAAAAAGTATCATTTTGATTAAATCAACTAATATTTTTAACGCCTAGCAAATGGAACTATGTGCGTGTGCTATACTAATAAACCGAAATACTTAAAAACTGCGACCCGGAATCTGTAAATGCATTCCTATTGATATTAATTCATTAAAAAAAATATGTTATTTTGATGTTAAATAATACAATTAGTTTTAAATTTCAAAATACAGTTTTAAATTTTCATTCCTTCTGGCAGTCCGTGTTTTTTTATTAATATTTAACTACTTAGCCCTAAAGTAGTCTTTTATATATAAATATCTTTGGAAGACTCCACTTTTCCTCCAACAGGACTTGCTGAAATTCATTGAAGAGTCCCAACATGGTGTTATTTATATAAGTTTTGGATCCATATTGAAAGCATCTTCAATAGGAAAAGAAAAGTTAAACAGTATTATAATGGCACTCGACGAATTGCCACAGCGAGTAATTTGGAAATGGGATAGAAAGGTTCTGCCAGGAAATCCAAAAAATATATATTTGTCAAAATGGTTGCCACAAAATGATATATTAGGTATTTTTATCTATAAAGAATTAATTAAAACTTTTTCATAAATGGTATGCTTTTTTAGAACTTGAAAAATGGACTAGATTAAAGCTTAGAGAAAAAATCTAATTCAGATTCAGTTATGCTGTGGTCATTTTCAATATAACCAAATTAATAAGACTTTAATATACATATTATTATCTTCTGTTGCAGCTCACCCAAAAGTCCTTGCTTTCTTTTCACATTGCGGACTTTTAGGAACCACAGAAGCTATCTTCCATGGAGTACCAGTAATTGGTATGCCAGTGTTTGGTGATCAGCCCACAAATGCAGCAGCCATAGAAGAAAGTGGTCTGGGAGTTCAGATATCCCTAGATCTCATGGATAAAGACATTCTTCTTGATAAATTTAGAACCGTTTTAAGACCAGAGTAAGTTAAAGATTTTAACAAAGTATTTTGCAGACGTTTATTTTATGTTACAAATATAAAGAGCTAAATAACAGTTTATATAATACATTTGCAGATTTAGAGAGAATGTGAAGAGTTTGTCTGCAGCTTATCGCGACCGTCCATTACGAGCAATGGACAGTGCCATATTTTGGACAGAGTACGCAATTAAATACCAAAACATTTCACTAAGCCCTCCAATAGTACATGTTCCACTTTATCAGTATCTCTGTTTAGACATTATTTTAATATTGTCCATTGTTGTAATGTTAAATTTATTAATATTTATATGTTGTATATCTGCCCTAAAGAAATTAATATTCAATGTAAAAGGGACAAATGCTGTAAAATTTAAAATTAAATAATGAATATATTATAATTTATTTACAAAACTTTAAGAAACAAACCTATCAACAAATCGTACTGATTCCTAAAACTTATTAAAAGAACGTTTCATTATTACAATAATTTGTGAAAAAATATTGTAATTCTGAAAACTTCTTCTGTGCGTGGGCACAAATTGAATTAATTAGTTTATTTTATTAGTACAATTTTACATTGTATTTTGAACATAATTTAACTTGAAATTATATTGTACATAGTCTAACTAGGCTTGTAAATTAAAATTATATTCCGTGGATGATAGATACATGTGTATCGTCTGAGGCTACACTCATTATCTGCTACTTATACAATCTATACACAAGTGCCAAATTCATTATATTGTGTACTCTGTAAAAGAGTGAGCAATTACATTTTCCCGTTGTCAATGACAGTAATTGTTAAATTATGTTAAACATAACAAAACTTTATCGGTCCTTTAAAAAAAAATAAGCTTATACTGGAAAGTAAAAATAAAAATATCTCATTTTTATAGTATTTTCTTGGCGTGTTTCCAAGGTTTTGGAACACATGCTGAATTTTTAAGAAGCGTTATATCAGGAAATCCTATTTAAACAATTGCGTTACAAAAATAACAGAATTTTTACCTTTTCGTGTAGTATAAACTCTAAATCCTCAATTCTGTAATATTTAATTTTAAATAAATTAACTTTTATACCGTGAATAAAAATTCTCTATCTGTTAACAGATTTTAGGTTTGATATACACGTGAATGTCTTGATTGAAACATTTTTTAAGAAAAGTTCGGCAATTGATAACTTGGTAGGAGAACGAGCGCATTGACGTCAGTTGATTAGTAATGTCTGCACGTAGATAAAATTCGTTTTGGTAGATGTGGATAGATCAACGATCATTGGCGTGTGTGGATCTGCTCCCTTCTCCAGTGAGGAACTGTGGGTTTGCTTGGTGTGGTTGGTATGTTATAAGGATTGTAAAGGAAGATAAGAGGTTATAGGTTAAAGAGGTATTTACCTTTAAGTGCATAGTATAAAGAATAAAAGGGATACCTTGGTTCTGTGCAGTTATGTTATTGTTTTGCCACACGGACCATGTGAGCCCTGCGGATTCAAAATGACTACCTTACAGCTCAACCGTCGCTAGCGCCATCGTATATTACTAAATTGTTGAAAGATTTAGCATAACAAATGCAATGTGTAAATAAAATCTCAATGCGACTCCTGATTGTAATCTTATAGCTTTGGCTAGTTGCGAACTCGACACCGTCGAGCAATGACGTGTTTGGATAGATTAAAGATTATAATTTTATACGGTTTTCATACTATAGTTTTAATGAATGGTCAAAAAGCAACCGTTTGTGAATGGTCGCCATCTTTGCCGGTGTTGCTAATATAATACATACTATATAATTATAATAAAATTTGTTTATAGAACCGTCAATTTTCTTTAGTGTATATAGTGCGAGTGATGCTTAAACAGTATACTAGCAGGTTATTGAGCAGAATAACATACGTCCTTGACGAAAATAACTTAGATTCAGCCATATTATATTTATGATACTGGTTACTTAGTAACAATTAATTTATACCTTTTTAAAAACCATAATCATTTAGTCCATTGATAAATTTCAATTGCTCTTATCAAAATCAATCAGATAAAACAGTTCTTACTCAGTTTATTTTTTTGGTTGCATTTGTGAAGTATTTTTTTAATAACCATGATAATCTCATTTATATTTAAAGTTATATTACTAATATTGTTATGTTATAAATTTGATGAAGTGCAATCATTCAATATCTTAAGTGTTTTTTCATCTCCTGCAAAAAGTCATTTTTATGTTTTTGAACCATTTCTTAAAGAATTAGCGCTTCGTGGTCATAATGTGACTGTCATTTCATTTTATCCTCAAGAGAAACCCTTAAAAAATTATCAAGATATTGACTTGTCTCAGGATTCACCGACCCTTCAATTAAGCCATCCCGTTGATAAATCTCTTTTCCTGGTGTTTTTGTCCATTACAGTCGCACATGCATTTATTGGACCTTACACTTGCGGAAATATGTTAGATGATGAAAATGTTCAGAATTTGTGGGAAACAGAAACAAAATTTGATTTAGTTATCGCGGAGCAGTTTAACAGTGACTGTGCTTTAGCATTGGCCCACAGGTTGGGTGCCCCTGTTATTGGAATAACTTCTCATATGGTTTTTCCTTGGCATTACAATCGATTCGGCATTCCATACAATCCTTCTTACTCAATGTTTGATTTTCTGGCGCCTGGAACTAAACCTACATTCATACAAAGAATTATTAGAAGTTACTTATACAGTCACGTTAACATCGTGTACAGATACATTACTCAAAGATTGGAGCAAAATATTATCGATGAATATTTTGAGAATTCACCTCCACTACACGAGCTAGCGAAAGACATTAAATTAGTATTAGCATACCAGAATTTAATTTTAACTGGATCTTCTATTTTACCACCTAATGTTATAGAAGTTGGTGGATATCATGTAGCAAAGCCCAAACCTTTGCCTGGTGTAAGAATCTTTAAATTGTATTTTTATATATAATTAACAATATTCCTACTGGAAAACAAATAATTATAAATTCGAAAAATGACATACATTAAAATTGTTCATTAAGTTAATTTGTCAAGATACTTATCAAACCCAAAAAGTTTTAATTAACATGAATTGTTTTAATTAACATTAATTCTAAAGCAATAAGATACATACAATTCTATGTTCAATGGTATCTTTAACATATATTTTTTAATAATTAATGATTTCAAGTTATCATGTTTTCTACTTTCTATTTCGAAATATACATGTTTAATTTAACTACTTGGACCTAATGCGGTCGGTTTGGATGAATGTATTCTCCATTACTGAATTGTCTTTAACAGGAATTGCTGAATTTTATAGAAGAGTCCCAACATGGTGTAATTTATATAAGTTTTGGATCCATATTGAAAGCATCTTCAATAGGAAAAGAAAAGTTAAACAGTATTATAATGGCACTCGACGAATTGCCACAGCGAGTAATTTGGAAATGGGATAGAAAGGTTCTGCCAGGAAATCCAAAAAATATATATTTGTCAAAATGGTTGCCACAAAATGATATATTAGGTATTTTTATCAATAAAGAATTAATTAAAACTTTTTCATTAATGGTGTGCTTTTTTAGAACTTGAAAAATGGACTAGATTAAAGCTTAGAGAAAAGATCTAATTCAGATTCAGTTATGCTGTGGTCATTTTCAATATAACCAAATTAATAAGACTTTAATATACATATTATTATCTTCTGTTGCAGCTCACCCAAAAGTCCTTGCTTTCTTTTCACATTGCGGACTTTTAGGAACCACAGAAGCTATCTTCCATGGGGTACCAGTAATTGGTATGCCAGTGTTTGGTGATCAGCCCACAAATGCAGCAGCCATAGAAGAAAGTGGTCTGGGAGTTCAGATATCCCTAGATCTCATGGATAAAGACCTTCTTCTTGATAAATTCAGAACCGTTTTGAGACCAGCGTAAGTTAAAGATTTTAACAAAGTATTTAGCAGACGTTTATTTTATGTTAAAAATATAAAGAGTTAAAAAATACGTTTGCAGATTTAGAGAAAAGGTGAAGAGTTTGTCTGCAGCTTATCGCGACCGTCCAATACAAGCAATGGACAGTGCTATATTTTGGACGGAGTACGCAATTAAATACCAAAATATTTCGCTAAGCCCTCCAATAGTATATGTACCACTTTATCAGTATCTCTGTTTAGACATTATTTTAATATTGTCTGTTGTTGTAATGATAAGTGTATTTTTAAGTATATGTTTTATATCTGCCATGAAGAAATTAATATTCTATTGATAAGTGTATTTTTAAGTATATGTTTTATATCTGCCAATTAGTAATTAATATTCTATTCTATTGAATATTAATTTCTTCATGGCATATATAAAACATATACTTAAAAATACAATACAATACATAAAAGGAACAAATGCTGTAAAATTAAAAAAAAAGTAATAAAATGTTAATTTTAATGTTTTACTATTTTATAATAATTATTATTCTTTTGTTTCGTATCGCTTGCTGAAATTTAGGTGGATTTTTTTTATTGAAAACATATTTCAAGTAACTAGTTTAATTAATCACAGATCAATCAATTACTTTATTACACATTAAGTACTATAATTTACATAGTCTAAAGTCTGTTTTTAACAAAAGACGAATAGGTATGATATTTTAATAAAACTATTTAACAGATATAAATTGCGTTTACACGTCTGTGAACACAATGCCAGACTCATAGACAAAGTTAGTGCGTTTTGTGTGCACCCTGAAGTCTATGCCTGTAAACTCAGGAACCGTTGGAAGTAGGTTACAAATAAACTGACTGACTAATAGAAAAACACAGAGAGACACAGTGTGTGGTTGGGTGGGTATTAGTCCGATCTAACGATGAGCCCCGTATGGGGGGAATCTGACCGGGCGTGTATCCAGACTTTCAACTGTCCGTTTGGGCTGTCCGGAGTCTAGTGGCCAGAGTCCCACATAACCCGGCTGGCATTTTCGTTAGCCGGGTATGCATAAACACATTCCACACACATAAATAAAAATAAAAAAAATAAAAATAAAAAGGCTCCAGTGACATGAGAGCACCAAATTCGACGACGGGTTTGATACGTAATGCCTCGTTCAACTGCCATTTCCTATTCCATTTGATCTATGTTTCTTTTTACTTATGAAAAAGTTAAAAAGGACAAGTTTTTACTCTGGTTGCACTCCTCCCCTTTTAACGCACTCTAATGAACTCTAAACACACTGCACTTTTAATGCACTCTAATCTAATCATTACCTTAGACAGCTCTGCTTCAACCGTCCGTTTTGACGGAGACGCATATAAAATGTCCTTTGAGCGCAACATACTTCGATTACCCCGGGTAACCTTTGCCTCTTAATTTTAGCACACGTGACGGAGTTCATTTGTATATGTAAGTATTTTAGTAGACATAGGACACGAAAAAAATCTGAATTACTTGTGTTTAGCGTTAGCAATAATAAGGAACTTGTTTATTTGAATATCCTAGTGACATGGCATCTCCATCAGTAACCTTCAGCTCAGCCCATCTTTTTCGTCGATTTTAATGCCTGTAATCAGCTATTCGCACCAGAAAACCGAGAACACTGGAAGAGAACCGCGGAACTTTGGTCTGTAATTGAACCTATTTCGGCTGGTTAAGCAAGCTATTAGGATGCCTGGTGTCAACGATTACACAGCCAACTGCCTGGAACTTTTGCTGCCAAGCGATCCGGATAAGTATTGCTTCCTTCGCCTTAGAAAGTTCCGATCAATGTTAGATTAAATTTGTGTTGCCGTATTCTCCATATTTTAATCCACATGGTATTTATTTAATTATTTATTCAATAGGAAGCCAACGTGATATACAATGAAAACATCATATTATAACATTTGGTTGAATAAAAAAGTTACAAAGTATATCCCATTTAAAGGCTAACTTAACATGCAAAAAGAGGGTGGTTGCTCACTTGTATGTAAAAATGTGCTTAATTAAAAAAAAAAAGGAAAAAAACAAACAAAAAACAATAAAAATAATAAAAAGAAAAAAAAATACAGAGAAACATAAATTTAAAACTTAATTATTTTTAGTTTAATCATACAAAAATAATAACAACAAAAACTGAATAAAAGTTTTAAAAAAAGGGAATATAATGCTATTGTTAACAAAAAAGAAATCCAAAATAATACTAAACGAAACCAAAACTAAAACTCATGTCAATTGTAAGAGGTATCATAATATACATTAAAAAAAAAACTAAATTTAAACATTTTTATTTATATAAATTGATTATCGAGGTATGATCTGGTATAAGGCGAGTATGGAAATAAAAGCCATGAGATTAACTTAACTTGGTTAAATTGGTGACAGGTCTAGTTCTTTTCCAATGATCTTTTGAGTTATACAGAGGATGCCAATGTGGTTCATCAGGCGATGGCGAATTTCATTATGTTCTTACCAAATTATGCATCGATTGCAGAACTCGTTCATTGCTTAATGCTGAATACTGTTATGCTGAAAAAAAATAGCTTACGGCAATAGGAACGGAGAAGCGGTCAGCTGTCTCTCTAGACGTCTCGCAAGCATTTCACAGTCTGGCATGCAAGCCTTATAAGCTAGTAATAACATACGGCTACCTTACCACTTACCATTAGGTGGAATTTAGTAAAGCATTATTTCAGCTGGAACACTAAAAATAATATTTTATATATAATGAGTTTTTGAGTTGATTGCTGATGCCTTACAAGTACGTATCAAGGATAAAGACGTAGATAGTTATATATCTATAATAATTATATCTTCAATGTAGTAAATAGATAAGTTATCGTTGTCTTTTTACATAAATGTTATTTTTAAATGAAGTGTTTTTAACAGAATTAACAAACTATATTTTCTGTATTGATTTTAATTTTATATGAGACCACTACGCTACTTTTGTAATTTAAAAATATAGTTATTTGCAACACAATTTTAATAACAAAGTAATTTTAAATAATACATAGGATTTTTTATGTACACGTTCTTAGATAAAAGACTATTAGTGTAACACTAGTAGAGACAATGATATTTATTATTATTATAGTTAATTTATTTACAAATGATCGAATAAAATTATTGATATCAGAATGTATTTTCAGCTTGAAATACTTGATTTATTTTATACACTAAAAACAGCATTCATATACTCAAAACTCTTAATTTCATGCACGATATTGATATATAGAATTATATTTTATTACTATTTTGCTGACAAAAATAAGTTTTGGCTACATTCTAACTGGTTTTATAAATACCAAAGTATTATGAATAAAGACAAAAGAGTGTTTTGTTTTCAATACATAACGGAACCTTAACAAGTTTTATATTAAATAATAAATAATACATACATTTGTAATGATCAATGCGCTGAGCAATCTCATATAATATAATCTTCATTACATTTAAAAGACTACATGGTACCTATATCTTACGCTCAACGTACGACGACTTTTATAAGAGCCAATAAGTGATCAGTAAGAAACACGAAACAACGCAGTACACACGTCACTTACCGCAAGAGATGTGTTTATATAAACAAGGTGTTTTACTTCTCGCTATAACGCAATATGTGATCGCGCTTAATATCTTAGGAATATATCCGTATCATGGAAAAAGCCACTTCATTGTGTTTAGAGTTTATTTACGAGAATTAGCAAGTCGTGGTCACAATGTTACAGTGATATCACACTTTCCCGAGGCGGATCCACCAAAGAACTATCATGATATAAGTTTAGCTGGCAGTATGAACATAATTGAAGATGGTTTACCCTTACACAGGTCGTATTTAAGTATACTGAGTACCGGAATTTATTTAGCAAAATTTGGAAGAGATAACTGTAAAGTTATGTTAGAAAATGAAAGGGTTCGAAATCTTATTAAAGAAAAACATAAGTTCGATGTTATTGTGTTAGAACAATTCAATAGTGATTGTGCTTTGGGTATAGCATACAAATTAGGGGCTCCCGTTGTTGGAATGGCATCACATATCTTAATGCCGTGGCATTATAATAGATTAGGTATCCCAAACAATCCATCGTACGTGTCCTTCCACTTTTTAGAAGGCGGCACTAAGCCAACACTGGTCCAGAGAATAGAAAGAACTATTTTGAACGTATACTTCAATTCTGTTTACTATTACATGTGTCAAAAAATAGATCAACAAACTCTTGCACAATATTATGATGATATTCCTCCTTTAGAGGATTTGGCTCGTGAAATGAAGTTCTTATTATTATATCATAATTTCGTCCTCACCGGGTCAAGGCTATTTCCAGCCAATGTCATCGAAGTAGG
The DNA here is from genome assembly GCA_959347395.1 of Mechanitis mazaeus. Classification (NCBI taxonomy): domain Eukaryota; kingdom Metazoa; phylum Arthropoda; class Insecta; order Lepidoptera; family Nymphalidae; genus Mechanitis; species Mechanitis mazaeus. Next base: position 10,372,411 of record OY365747.1, read on the forward strand.
CGGTTATCACGTTCGAGAAGCTAAACCATTAACTGGCGTGAGTATATAAATAACAAGTGTCATAGTTTTGTAAAGTATTATGTTTTCCTTGGTTTAATTTATTTTTTTTTGTGTTAGGATCTGTTAAAATTTGTTGATGAAGCAAAGCATGGAGTTATCTACATAAGTTTTGGGTCCGTGGTAAAAAGTTCAACAATGCCGACAGACAAATTGAATGCAGTATTAGGAGCTATGGCGGCGCTGCCACAGCGTTTTATTTGGAAATGGGAGACAGATGTTGTACTTATAGACAAAAATAAAGTTTATGTAGCTAGTTGGTTACCGCAAATTGACATATTAGGTAGTTATTTATTTTAATAAATATTTTAATAGTAAACTTTTAACAAACAAAAATTAAAAGAGTAATAAAGTACTGTTGCCAAAACTAAAATTTGGTTACTTAGGACGAATCATGTACCAACAGTCACTCAGCAGATAAAATTATATTGATATACCAATAAGTATAAGTTATGGTTTTTCTAATATAAAAATACAAATATAGACAAGATATTTAACTTTATATACACTCTATTTGAGTTGTATCTAAAACATTTTATTTTTCAGGTCATCCCAAAACGGTAGCATTTTTATCTCATTGTGGTATGGGTGGATCGACGGAAGCTATACATTACGGGGTACCAGTGGTAGCGATGCCTGTTGTGGGTGACCAGCCTTCCAATGCAGCTGCGGTCGAAGAAAGTGGTTTAGGAGTACAGCTCCAAATACGAGATCTCACAAAAGAAAACTTGATATCTGCTTTTAATAAAGTTTTAAACCCCGAGTATGTTGTGTTATAAAATTTTTACTCTGACCTTATTAACTTCGCAATTTTTACCTAAATTCTACAATGCTTTCAGGTTTCGGGAAAATGTGAAATTATTATCAAAGGCGTGGCATGATCGGCCTTTGCCTCCTTTGGATACCGCTATTTACTGGACAGAATTTGCAGCTCGCTTCCCTAACTATACCTTCAGAACTGCAGCAGCAGATGTTCCATATTATCAGTATTATTGTCTTGATATTATAGCTGTAATCAGTGTAGCATCACTTGTCTCCATACTTACATTCAAAATGTTTTTATCATTAATATTCAGTAATAAAACCAAAAACCCAAACCGACAAACGAATAATGAAAAAAAAGGTAAAAAGAAATCAAAACGAGAATAAAGTGAAAAGTATTAATAATTTACATATATTTTTACTTTTATAAATAAATTGATTAAGATAAGTACTTGAGTAATTATTTATTTAATTAATATATATATTTAACAGGCCTTCCGTATTACCAAATTGATTCTCGACGGTAACTGAACCAATTTTTAGATTCAGATTTCAGACTTGAATACGTACATACCAAATATTGAGTTTAACACAGAAAATGACAAGCAAACTCACAACCTGCCAAGACGATACAGACAAATCAGACATATCTATATTGAAAACATAGAATAGAATTTTATCTATTGTATATCTGTTCTTGTCTTTACTATTTTGTTTATAAGATATTTACACTATGGCAATAATATATTTATATATTATCATGACCCAGTTTTGCAATCAAAGATTAAATTATCACAATGATATATTAGCAGTCCAAATAATATTTATAATCATATATTTGGACAAAATGTCCACATCCTAAGTGCATTCGTCCTATTATACGCCACTTCTTTATAATATATTTTTAAAAAACGTAGACAATGTCTTCTTTATATCTAAGTTTATCTATAAAATGTACAGGCCATATACAAAACAAAAATCTGTTCCAAGGTTTTAAAAAGGTCTTCTTGTCTCTTGTCATTGTCCTTTAATCAATGTAAAATTCTGTTGTTTACTTTTCCATTTCTATACTTTTATAATTGTCATGTAATCCAGAAAATAAATTTCATAAAATGATTTATAAATACTATAAATGATATTATCTTAAGTAACTACCGTAAGAATGGCACTTCTGCCATAATATCGTAAAGAAGTAAGTATGGTATAATAATAGCTATATCAATTATACTATTTTATTAATTCGATAGTCTTAACATCTATAATCTAAAATATAATTGTAGGTCGCTGAAAGTCTAATAATGGCATGCTGCTGTAAACCTGGTCGTTGTAAGATGGAGACAACAAAATTAGATATATTAATAATCTTTTAAAAAAGAAATTGTATTAGATTTTTTTACTTTTGCAGCTAACAAATCCTCGGTAAGTTGCTTAGGGCGCTGCGATCTGCCAAAACACCGATGTTTAGATAGAGAAGAAGTCAAACCTGGGCCAGTTCCGAAGTATATGGGATGGCACTATACAGCCAAAGATGCACCTGAACATCAGGTCAATGATCCCAGAGCTTTCAAAAATATTTTTATTTTATTTAATTATCAACCTTTTTGTTATATGTTGTGGTTACGTTTATTCGCAGTTACGTTGTGGTTGGCGACCGGGTCATATATCCTGTCCAGTTCTACGAAGAATCGAGCAGCATAATTGTATGAAAGCTAGCGACTGCACACCCTGCTCCTCTACATGTGGACGACCCCCATGTTCCAAGCCCTGTTGTATGCCGCCAAAATGTGTAGCCGTATGCCCCTCATCCACTTCATGCTGCAAATCCCCCCCATGCACTCAACCCCTAATAAGGATTATAAGACACGGTGGCCAATACAGTATCTGTACTAAACCATCTAATATCAGCAACGCCCCATCTGGACCCTATCCACTGAAATACGTACTTAACACTGATGAAGACGACAAAGCAAATGCTAAATTTAGTGTTGAAGCAAAATTCAACGACTATAATTTTGACTACACCAGTTCCCAGTCATCATTTGTTTTAGACTTCTCCCCCCCAGAACAAAGGTGCTTTAAACCCTGCCCAAAGAAGAGCGTATCCTGTATGCTTTGTCGAACCGAAGGCAAAAATTCTAAGTAATTGATCAAATTTCACTTCTGACTACATTAAAACAAATTATGATAATTTGACCGTCAAAGAAGTTATTTAGAAGTTTGAAGACCTGGGTTTAATTTCTTGTGTGGTTCTTGACACTGGAACCATAGAATTGCGAATGCTGAGCATAAATTGTTTCACACTGAATCAATTTACATACTTTACTAAAAACATATATGAATTATAAATTTAGATCCACTAACTACTAATTCAGTAAGTCATATTGACAACAAGATTTCTTTTTGATAATAACCAATCTGTATATTTATTTATTTCAAGGTTATTGTAATAATTTTCATTTAATATAATTTACAATTTTTAAGGTTACAACCATGATTAAAAAAGTGTTTTAAAATAGTAATAGTAAAATTTATGATACAAAATCTAATGGATAGGTTTACATATTGATATTTGCTATAATTGTTGCTAAAACTGGTAAACACATTATAATCGGGGTTCAACATTGTTATTCCTAAAACTGTTGAAGTAAGGATTCACTGTATACTATATATAAAACATATGAAACTTAGCTATCATATGAAACTTTGTTCATTAGGCAAGGTCTTGTTAACTTGAGGTCTCATTGTGTTGACAGATCAATTTTTTAAAGATCCTAGGTATCCTAGAATACTCATTTTGCACATCAGAAAAAACATGCATGATGTGACTTAGCCCATTATATATATATAAAATATCTACTCTAAAAATCATCCATTCATATCCATATGTTTGTATAACATTCCATTTTCCAATTTGAAAGAATATGAATATAAAACTAAGAATGGTTTAGCAATTCTTTTAATTGATTAAAAACTTCATCTAATAATAGAAACATTTCTGGTTAATTTGAAGTTTATACTATTTCCTAACTACCTAAATTATTGTACTGATTTTTCTTTTTAAGCTATGCTTCAATTTAAACAAAATAAAGTGTTAAAATAGTGTTACGAGCATCTGAAGTACCATGTATTAATGATATAAATTTGTTGTCAAACAAACTATACACAACAGATTTAAACTGTTAAAGGTTTATTAAGAATTTACTCAGACATTTGATTAATTATAGAAATGAAAGATTGTACAAAACTGATACCAGAATACATTCAACAATATTTATTTAACATTCAGCATCAAAACACTAGAATAAATTAACACTAACAAAATAATTTGTATTTTTAGCTTGGGTTACCTGACTTCTGAGCTAGTGCTAGCATATTCTCATTTGCTATCATTTGGAACTCATGGAATCTTTGTGAAACCCGTTGGTTAGTTCTCAAGTACTTTTCCATACAATTCACTGTGCATTTATCCTGAAAATTAGTCAATTTAAAAATAGATTAATAATAAATACAAATTCATATATTTAGAACTAAATTTGGTTTCCCTCATAATATTTATCATTATTTTAAATTTCTTTATTCTATAAATCTTTTTTGTGTACAATACAGTTGTGAATTATAAATACACACTAACGAGTTAATTACCTCTGACGGACGAAGGTTTCTTGAAGTGAAGTCATGTATACAGTCATTAAAGCAAAGTTCTGACAGTTTATTATATTGGACCAGAAAGTCTTTAAACTGAAAAATATAACAATTCTAAACGTTAATATTTAGCGGAATGAACATTTAATGTCATATAATATTATATTATGTAAAAAAAACGACAGTTTCATTGAGAAAAATAAAATATTTTCATTAGTTTTACAACATGTACCGTTTTTATTTGATCAGCTTCAGTCATCTGAGGCGAAACGCTCATATTGCTAATATTTAATTATAACTTTGTGAGTAATAATTATCAACAAATTCAAATATTTCGACACTAATCTTAATAGAAATTGAAGCAAGATGAGGTTATGAGGTGAGACTTAAATTTACGTTCTTGACGTTTATTTTTTTTTTATTAATCTGAGCCTGCCCTGCTTTAAAATTCTTAATTACTGATATTTTGTACACAAGGTTCGTTCGAAATATAAGTATAATTTTAAAATTGAATTCTAAGTCATTCAAAACAACTCCATTGCAATATATATATCGTAATGACACCCATCTTTCTTATTTTTCTTACAATCAGTAATCAAATCTTTTAGTAAGTAATGGAATATTTCAATGCTAAACGAAACAAAATTTTAAAATTAAAGTTATTAAAAACATTACACTATAAAAGTACTTTTATTCCGTATTTTTTAAATATGATAACCCCGAAGCTCATGCAAAAACCAAAAGAATGTAAATGTCAATTAAACGTCAAAACTATTAGATTTAATGTTTGTCAAGAGAGCACGTATATTTTTGTTTAATTATTTTTATTTAAACAATGAACGAAAATGAAGACGATGTTACTACATTTTGTGATTCAGCAGTATGTTTTTAATTTGTAGAATATAATACATGTATTATTTGTGTCTCTTAATTTATTAGTGCTTTTATAGGCATCTCTGGTGGAAGGATGTCGACTACCAGTTCGAATGCAGGGTGGTGATGACTGGCCTCTTGCTGAAATTATAAGCATAAAAGAAGTACGGGGACAAAGAGGATATTATGTGCATTATGTAGACTGTAAGTATTAAGATGTGTCTCAAATTGTGTTCATCACATTAAGTAGAGATAGCTAGAAGTAGATTAATTGTAAATGCGATAAAATAATATATCTGTAATACTCCTTGGTTTCTTTTAAATCAAAAGTTCTTATTTGTGTCATTACATTCTATTATATACAAAATAATGCATGTTTGATACCAATATGTATTACTATAACACTTACCCGATTGATTTTGTAAATTTCAGTTAATAAACGATTAGACGAATGGGTTGGAGAATCATGGTTAGACACGAGAAAGGTACAATTCCCTCGTGGGGATGGTGCTTCAACTGCTGGTACCACAACTCCAAAGAAAACTCACATAGGATCTGGAGGTGGCGTTATGCCTAATTTTATTAGTATGTGTGTTTGCTACTTGTTTCTTTTATTGCCTATATATTTTTTTGTTTTTTTCTACTTTAGAATTAAGCTACAAAAAACTTTGTTTATTAAACTAATAACTTATTAATAATTACCACTACTTCTAAAACATAACGGAGCAAGGCTTACAGGAAACAGAATCTTAAAAATTAATATAATAATCACTGTCTTTTTTTAAAACTTGATAAAAGAGCATTGCCTCTCACAATAATTTGTATTTAGGTATATTAATTTTAGTTATTTTAAATAGTTTTATAACTTTACTTGTGCACTGTTTAATTCTACTTATTTTACACATTTTCACTTCCTGGGTTTGCTGGAAGAAGTTGTTATAGTACTGAAAGCAACTTTTATTTGTAGTTAATCGATAGGGCGTGTTTGATTTTATAGTTAGCTATGCATGTATTTGATATATCTAGTATACGGTAATTGGTTACTCTTTTTTCTTCTGTGACAGTCTGTGCTTGACTAAAATGAAGCTATATTATAAAATATGTAGTGCCTGTTCATATATATATATTTTGCAGATGATACTATCTGCAATGAAAACCAGAAAACTGTTAACAATAGAGAAAATATTGTGAGCTATCCGACTCCACCTAAATTGCCAGAAAAAGCTCCCATTCATAATGCAACCAATGGCTCCGCACAAAAACCACCTCCTGGTATGTTCAATTCATATTACATATTACTCACTCATATTAGAATAATTGGTAAGTTACAAGTAAAATAAGAAAAAAAAATGAAACAACCAAGATTCAATATACCATTCTATAAGTTTTGGTTTTAAAAGCAGATCAACATTTCTATGTTCTATGTCAGGGATGGCGAACCTTTTTTAATATCCGTGCCACAGAAAAAAAAAAAAATTTAAATAGGTAATGTGCCATAAATTTCATAAAAGCAATTCTTCTTAAAACAAGTTGTTATTAATAAATGTTTAACAAAAAGCAAAATAATCTAAATAGGTATTCAGTACTATAAATTTATATCATGAATTATACAATATATGTTTTTTTACTATATATACTATACACATATACATAAAAAATAATTTGTTTTTGTGTGTGCCATCAAAAGTTTCAAACGTGCCAGTTGTGGCACACATGCCGTTGGTTCACTGTCCCTGTTTTATATGCAATGTATTATGTATTTAATAACACATTGAAAAATTGTCACCGTGTGCATCCATTTGAGATTTACATACATGCATATTGGGCTTCAAATGGAGGGAACCTATGAAACATTATATTTTATGATATCAATTACACAATTTTCGTTGAATTTTACTTGTTAATGTTCAATATCAATGCCTAAGATGAAGTTATGCACTCTATAACACTAACACATGTATGTCAGTACCCTTGGGTACATTTCAAGGCACACCGGGTGAGCCGCGTCAGTTAATATCGCGACCGGCCAGTCCGACCCTGGGACACGAGTCCTCCTCGCTGGTCAACGGAGGAGCGGTGCTAGCCGCCGCCCTCCAGAAGAAAATGAACAGGAAACGAAAGGCCAACTCCCTGGAGGTGGACACGGAGGTTGGAGAGGCGGACGTGGCGGAGGGCGTGGCGAGCGGCGCGGCCACACCCACTGCAGCCACGCCGTCCGCGGCTACGCCCACCTCGCGCCCGAGGACATCCGGCAGCATGCTGGCGCACGGACACGATGACCTCGTGACGCGCATGAAGAACATCGAGCTCATCGAGCTGGGCCGACACCGGATACGACCCTGGTACTTCGCGCCATACCCGCAGGTACCACGCTAGAAAGAGATAGCTTTAACTATGGTCTCAGATACCTTCCACTTTCACCTTTTATTATACAAATTTTTTTTCCAGGAAATGGTGAATCTTCCCTGTATATACATATGTGAATTCTGTCTCAAATACAGAAAAAGTAAAAAGTGCCTAGAGAGACATCTTGTAAGTATAAAATAATACTTTTTTTTTAAAGTAAGAATTGACAATTTTACTTGATCCTACATTTAGAATATATATTTTTATCTAAAATATATGCTACGATTACAATATTAAACCTATGAAAATAAAAATTTTTTCGTTAATTTATAAATATAATAGTTTAAACTTTAAAGTAAAAAAAAAAAAAAAATCTACATTTACAATAAGGAATAAAGTGGGTTGACAGGAAATTATTCACTTTATTTTGATAGTTTTATTCTGTTTTTCTATACTGATGCAAATAGATTCTAACATTTCAACATAAGCCTAATTGAAAAAAAAACTGCCTAAAAAGTTTATCCAATTAACAAATACTGTTTCAGATAAAATGCAAACTAAAACACCCTCCAGGCAACGAAATATATAGAAAGGGGAGCATATCATTTTTTGAGATTGACGGGAGAAAGAACAAGTGCTATGCTCAGAACCTGTGTTTGCTCGCCAAGCTGTTCCTGGACCACAAGACTTTGTACTATGACACGGACCCCTTCCTCTTTTATGTTATGACAGAGTTTGATTCCAGAGGTATTTATAATTTGCGTTTTATAAATATATATAAAAATTTGTATATTTACATTGAGATATTTAGAAGTCGAGTCCTTTTTCATCTGTTATTTTACAACTTAAATTTGTTTTGAAGCCCTTAAAAAATTATTGAAAACAGTATATATATTTTTTCTAGGATTCCACATAGTCGGATATTTTTCGAAAGAGAAAGAAAGCACAGAAGACTACAATGTAGCGTGTATATTGACATTACCTCCGTACCAAAGAAAGGGATATGGAACCTTACTTATAGAATTTAGTAAGTACTTGCATTGTTTAATTAGTTAATGTTACTGGTAAGAAGTTTCCTGTTTTATGATTGTTTTATAGAATGAAATATAAATTAGTATTCTTTTAATGAATAACAAAATTGCTATGACAGGATTAAAAAATATATATTTATTCAGAGTGTGCGTGCATGCGTGCGTGCGTACGTGCGTGTTTGCGTGTGTGTTGTGACTGTCTAGTCCGACTGTACTGACTAGTTAATTTTCTTCCAGGTTATGAATTATCAAAGTTCGAAGGTAAAACGGGATCTCCCGAGAAACCTTTATCAGATTTAGGATTATTATCATACAGAAGTTTCTGGGCTCAAACTATTCTAGACATACTTATTAGTATTAAACCGGTGGCAGAAATTGAGAAACCCATTATTACAATAAAGTAAGTAATATATATAACTAAATATTAGAAAAATATTTAAAATAAGTTTTGAGAAACAAAATAACATCAAATACGTATTTGTAACCATGAAATGTACTAAAATAAGAATAAAATATTATTGATGAAGGAATTAGATATTGAGTCCATTTTAAAACATTATAAATAAAATATATAATTTGGATAGAATTTACTAATAATCATCAGGGGATTTTATGAAATAAAAAATATCTTGTATATGAGGAGCTGTAGAATTTATATGGTCAACCTAATAAGTTAAAAAATAATAAATATGTATAAAATAAACTAAAATAATTAGTTTTATGAACTAAAACTATTATATTGAAATTAACTTAATTTTTTTTATTATTTACTTGCATAGAAAATATTACAAACACACTTCAATCTAACAGATTCCTTAACAGACAAAGAAAAATCTTTATTATTTTTTTCTCAGATTATTTAACAAATTTAAATATTGTTTAGTTTATTATATATATTTATAGTATAAAGTATATATCTATATGTATACGTATTAGGGTGTAATTATTTGCATGTATGTCTATTGCTTATTTATAACTTTGCACCACCTGCCTTCAAAAGAATTATTCCCTCTCTTATGGATGCCTGGAAGAAATCGCCAAAGACGCTAAGGCCGCCCATTACACTGTGTTCTTTTTGTAAATTTTTACTGTTATTGGCGTTTAATAGAGAATATATATGTTAATTAAATATAGATGTTATCGTTTTGTGCCCTTGATATATATAATAGTAAAGTTATGAAAATGTTATATTGGGTATTATTATGAGATAATCATAAAGAATGTAATTTGTGTTATATACTAATAAAATGTTTAATATTACAGTGAAATCTGTGAATTAACGAGCATAAAGAAAGAAGACGTCATAAGTACCTTACAGAACCTGAACCTCATCAACTATTACAAAGGACAGTACATCATATCAGTCAATCAGGTACATATTAATAATTATTATTAAGTACAAGAATTTTAACTAGAACATGTATAAATTTTAATAAATTATATAATATCGACATTTTAGTGATAATATGTCAAAGTTTGTTAGAAGTTTTAAAATCGGGCCTTAAATTTTTTAATTTAAATTTTTTTTTCAATATTTATTTATCTTTATTTTTGAATTTATGTTTAATTTAAAGTAATGTTATGAATATATAAATATGTTTGATATACATTTTTCAAATTATTTGAAGTTGTTTTTCAAGTATTACTATCATTTTTTAAATATTTTTTTTAACTTACCTTGATTGTAATATTTTCACTCCATGTATACATAACAGTGGAAAATTTGTTGGAAAATTTGTATTATTATTACCTGTACTTTTATACATAATAAATAATTGCTTTTTGTTTACTTATTTACAGTAAAAAAAATAATATCTAAATAAATATAATTGATATTTATTTTCATAGGATACAATCCAACAACACGAGAAAGCAATGGAGAAGAAATTACTTCGAATAGATCCTAAATGCTTGCACTGGACCCCCAAAGACTGGTCCAAACGAGCGAAATGGTGGGTACAAATTTTGATATATCAAATGCTTTAAGCGTTAAGATCAAGCAAAAATCAACTCTATTTTATATGCATTAGAGTTTCTTTAATTGTTGTTTCTTTTTTCGCCAGCGTTTGAAGTATGGAAGACACCAGCTTACTCGTGCGGTATGTCATTTGTATTTAACTACAGCTTATTAACAGCTTGAGCTAATTATGTAACAGTTGGTCACTAACATGTAATCAGGGTATATTATATATTTTTTTGTAATATTAATATATAAATATAAGTAAATATTCTTAAAATTATTTCTTGTTTAAATTATAAAATATAATTTTATGGTTGTATTAATTATATTTATAATTTATAAAGTACATACATACAGTCATATTATATTCCAAAATCTTATTTATTCTATCATTTAAATTTCTGTATTAAATATTTTTTTTGTATCATATTTCTTTTAGTTTTAATGATACATATTTCAATATGACTTATTTTTGAATGGTTGGTCCCAATATTAATGTCCCTGAGTTTGTCACTAGCTCATCTCAAAACAAATGTTTTTAGCTACTGATAGTTTTAACAACGAACAAATGTTTTATATAAAACTAACTTACTTTTAATAAATATTTGACTAAATCTGTATATTGCTTGTAATTTGTTTGTAGTTAGTACATATGTACTTTTCATCGGTCCCAATCAACTCAAGTAGTAAACATACTCTTTTATTATTTGATTGTAGTCATATTATGTCATGTAACCAAATACTTCTTGGATCATTATATAAATTGCAGAAGTTTTTATTTGAAAAATTAAGTATTAATATTACTTTTGGAATATACAATATTTGAGTGAGTGAGAATTCGAATTTTTTACTTTTGTGTATGAAGTAGTAATATTACTTTTGGAATATACAATATTTGAGTGAGTGAGAATTTGAGTTTTTTACTTTTGTGTATGAAGTAGTAATATTACTTTTGGAATATACAATATTTGAGTGAGTGAGAATTCCAGTTTTTTACTTATGTTTTAAACTAGATATAAGAAACATATTTTTGAGTGACTGAGACGGTTTAGTTTAACTAGTTAATATTGGGACAAGCTGTTAATAATAACTAGAAGTATGCTCTTGTATTTTTAATGGATATTATTATATTGTATTTATTAATATCTTACTTACTTTTCATAACAATTACTTTTTGTATTTCTCAATATTGGCTTTAATAATAAACATTTAAAAATGTTTCAGGTAAGAAATAGATGGGAGTTACAATTAGCAACACCACTTATTTTTCAAAATTATATGTAGGATAATGACAAATAAAAGATTGTATTAATTGGACTTTTGTTAATATAATGAACTTATGTTTTGTTCATGGAGTGAGGACTTTGTTAGTTTGTAACATTAAAATTTTACAATATGGATACAATTTATGTAACTATGTCCTTATTTCTTGTGATATTAAATAAATATCAATAATGTACTTTTATTGTAACGCTATTTTTTATTTACTTCCTTTTTCCTAATAAAAATGCATTTGTTCTCTTCCTAACAAGATTTATTTATCAAAGTATAACAAGTTATATATTAAGTAGCTTAAGCTTCTTTATAAATTTGTCTGAGACGTCTGTATGTCCGTCCGTGTATATAACTCCGAGACGGTATGTGCACCGTATATGTACGGAATATGTACCGTAATAATACTAGAGTATAGAGGATTATGTTAGAAATTATGACCTAGCTGCATTTTGGTGAAAGGTCACAACATGAATGCACTTCAAATTTCAGACAAACTTTCACTTATTTCTACAGCTGTTGTAGTTAGTTTTTGAACCACGAATTATTATGCCTTTTGCGCTTGATCCAATCTTTGCAGTCTAATTCATACTTGACAAATTTTTAAAAGCTATAGTACTTTAGCCACTGGTTGTCATAAAATATAAGGGAAAATAATGAAAACATATGAATGCAATATATGTTTTATTTTCAGTAGATAAGCACAGTAATTTTGCTTCGATTGTCAAAATATTTATATTCAAGAAGCAGGTACAAGTGATTACACTTAGATATAATAAGGATTAGATAAAATTTTATAATAACAACGTTACAATCTTAAAGACTCTTCAAATTAATATATAAGTTACAATGAATGGTTTATATTATTAAAACAAACAACATATTTTATATTAAAATGCTCCAAGTGATGAAACCTCCAAAACTTTACCTGTTATGCTTAAACATTTAGCCAAGAAAAAGATATTTATATCAATTACATATAAATACAGAAATATTGAATGTGACGAACAAACAACTTTATAAAAAAAATAAATTTATTAAAATAGACAATTACTTCATTTAACATTCAATAAAAAAATAATTTTATAACAAATTTTATTAAAAAAAAAATGTAAACCGAATACCCTCGATAGATAATCTTACAGATAAGATTACTGCGACGGTTTCGTATCTTTACTGAAAGCCATAATATAACTACAGCTACGAATACAATACATTAAATTTTTATATAATACATAAAAAACTACGCCTGAAAAAGAAAAAAAAGGAAAACTTGTCTGTGGTCTTTCGACCAGAAACAGGAGCAGAAACTTTCGGTAGAAACAATTGAAACTTTAAACTTACTTTTATTTTGAACGTTCTTATCTCATTTATTAATCACAATAACAATATTACAAAAATAAATGCTTGTGCGACTGGCTGCGTCTTTACCGTTATACGTGCAGCCAAAAGACTAGTTTCACTGGTTGAAGGCACTGATTTGGAGTCTATTTTATTAAACGTCAAGCGTCCAGTACCTACGTCATCGATACACGAACATATCCTTATATTTTTATTATCTAACTAACCAGTTAGATAATAAAATATACAGTCTGTAAACTAAGTTTTTAGGTTATATTTTCGGTACTGGCAACCCTCCCGCTATTTACATTTAAAACTCTACATAAAATAAAAAAAATATAACATGTTTTCGTACGTTGACCAGGCACTTTTTAAATCTTTATGTTTACTAACACTACGTGTTTTAACTATACAATATTATGATACAAATATTAGTCAATGTTATAAGCTGTCTAAAATTAAGTAATTTATCCATAACAAGTAAAATTATCACGATTTACTTTGAGTTAAAGCGTCTTAATTCTAAATCTTATGCGTATAACTTGTAACGGGCTGACTTAGCCCAAATATAATATGCGAATATAATTCTCTGTCATAAAATATACGGAATTTCAACAAGAGGTATCTATTCATATATTGGAAGAGCTATATTTATGTGATGCTTGAGTTTTTAATTTGGCGTCATCGAAGGCGACTAGACATGTGACAGTTGCACCATCGCTTAATTAATCAGATCTAAAAATAAAATATTTTGTACAAATCAAAGCAAAATTAAAGAACCTACAAATTATAACGAATGCTGTAATGTTAGTTAATAACTAAAATTAAAATAATATAATATGTACCTACCTATCTATCGACTGTTTGACAGTCCTATTGCAAGTTACTCGATAATGGTGATTTCTATTATTTCACAACACTTGAAATATTAAAAACGATTAAATTATAAATATGTGACAAAGCGACTGTCCGGTTCCCTCCAGCTCTCTCCAGCTCTCCAGCTGTTATAAGTAGCTCGTAACGTCATCACAGGCTCCTCACTACTCTATGTTGTCGTTCTACACAGTAGACATATAACTTCGTTTCGAAATAATACCTTTCTACAACTGGCCTCACTAACAAAGAAAGATCTAATACATTTCACATACAATTTTAAATATCGATTTTAGTTCAAACAAACAAATAATATTAGCTGAATACGTATACGAGTGAACATAATTTTGGACCCGAGTTTGAAAAGAGTTCAACTACACCAAGCAGCCGTCGTTCAGACTGCTGCTTAACTTCTGTTGTGAGTCTTGTATGTTGCTGGGATAGCTGTGACATTGTTGAGTAACGTAGTTGATTTCCGTGTCGTAGTACTCCGCTTCCGGCTCGATCGGACCCAGGATTGTGGTGGCTTTTGGCAAATATCCATCTGTTGTGATGTAACTCGTGTCAGAGTTAGGAGGAAGACTTAGGACGCTGTCTGGTCTGTTGTATTCGACGTCTATATTCTGAGGCGTCATGTACGTTGCGTCTAGAGAGGATATGGTGTCTATGGAGTCACCGTTAAGGGGGGTGGCACACGTGTAGCTCGAGGCTAGGATGTTGGCAGATTCTGGTCGTATGTAGGGGGAGTGAGCGTCGTAGTTGACGGGGAATGTTGTTGGAGAGTCGTAAGTTCTCATCATGTTAAAATTGGGCGGAGTGGTTCTCGCGTTTGAGTTGTTGTTGTTTCTTACACAGGAAGCCGCGTGCTGTGACAACATGTCCAGTAACTGTCTCTTTTGAACTTCAAGATCCTGAAAATAATTATTGTTGATATGAGAATTGGAAATAAACTCTACGATAAATAGTATTTTAAGGGCATAAATAAAAACGAATACTTTAATAGTAAGAATTAAAATAGACGTATTTTATTTATAATAGGACAAGTAACACCTTATCAAAATTGGGTATTTCTATTAAAATGTAAATTAACACTAATGAGAGACCGATAAGCCGCATCCGCGTCGTTAGACCGATAATGCGTTTTGAATTACCTTTAATTGTGCCTTGAGATCGATATTCTGGTTTTCTAAGACTTCGCTTTCATTCACGAGGTTCACTGTTCGCTCCCTCTTCTTCATTCTGCATTTAGTTGCTGCTATTTTATTCCTCTCTCTCCTACGGCGCCTTCTCTCTTCGTCTTCCGGGGTTAGCTGAAAAAATCAAATAAATAATTATAGTACATTAAATTTCCGCCAGAATAATAAACATAAATTAATAAAGATGCTAATTTGAGTAACATTTGCTCCTGAATTAACATAAGTAAGTACTTATTGACCGACAAATCACACGTGACTCTCAAATTGATTATATCATCCTCAAACGGTTAGTCCACTTGCTTTCGAGCTGCCAATAACAATTTCTCATCGTCAACTCATCAATTTTCAATCGGCAAGTTAAGTCACGAGCGCATTTGCAATGCCAGCCTTCTTTGTAAAGCTCATAAAACTTCAATAAAGCCGTTGAATTATAATGCCGAGGCAGTTGTCGTAGACACAGTTTAGTTTAAATTTGCAATATTACCGAATCATGAGTTCCTGGTAGGAACATCACTAGAGTTCCTAGTAAGAACAGTTGTTTTAAATTGTTAGTTATTTGCCTTACAGATTTATTAATGTTAGTATATTTCAGAATAGTTTTAAATGATAATTTTAAATTTCTTGAGCCACAGTATAACAAATTAGCATTTTTATTATTTATACCTCATTTCCATGCACCTGCGTGTGACTGCTGTCGTACTCATCGTCGCTCTCTTCTTTTTTCATTCGTTTGATGCCTACGTCAGTGTCGCTGCCGGACATCTTCCTCTTCGACTCTATAGACAACTTCAATCCAGCCTTTATCAGTTCCGAACAGGTCTAAAATAATGTTTGAGTAAGATTAACTTTGTGTCAATTAAGAACATATAATTAATAAATTTTCGCGTGGTAAACTATTGAGTTTATTATTGTTCATTTAAGTTTTGTCCGTTTGTCCGACAATGCTGAGCGAACAGAATAATATATTACGAAAACTTTAGCTTGATACGACTTCCCCAGTGTCTACAATTAACAAAGAAATATACATATGTAAGTCTTAGTAAAAATTTAATCAACTAAAAATAAAGTTACTTGCAAATTACTCTTAATCTACAATTAGAATTTTTTAAATATCTATATATAGGTAGGTATATGATAATCAACTGGTCCAAATTTGGTTAGTATAGCTTGATCGGACAAAATTTGATCGAGTTGACCGGTAAAGAAATTCGCTTCGCTCAGCTCAATACTATACATACGTACTATATACTTTAAACACTTATTCTATAATCTATTGTAATAATAATTGAACCTGTGATTAAAACCTATTATCTTTAACATAATAATATCATCTGTAATCTTAAAAAACCAATAATAAGTCAATGTGAGCAACGCGATTATAATTTTTTATTAATAATTATAGGTATTGTAAATAGAAGTGTTAATGTTTCTCACATTAGAGACATCCGTCCATTGTTTGAGATAGAAAAAATACATTTTACATATCTGTAATAAAAAAGCTTTTATGGAACGTATTTGTTACACAATTTTAATATTTTAATACATAATTATTACCGACTAATGTGACCTTTATATAAGATGGAAGTTCAGCTACTGTCATCAAAGTAACGTTAACAGACAAGTTTTTAAAATGCAATCTTTTATTATGAATACAAATTATTTATAACATTGTATGCTAAGTCCTTTTTAATACCGGACGTGTTAAATAAATACATTAAATACGGCAGAATTATAAGTAGTTTTGTGTTAGTTTAATAATGTGTTCAATTTTCCATTGAAATTTAAAAAATTTCAGCTTTAGTTCGATCGCAAAAATATCTTGAGCACTTAATGTTATTTTGGTATTAATTAGTAAATCTAAGTGGTAGGTAGTACCTTTTGTATGCTGGGCGGAGTACCCGAGGCTGGTGAAGTAGCCGAAGAGCTGTTCGACATTGAGGAGTTGGAGTCGTTGCTATTCTGAAATTACACAGGGAAGTTAGAGTCGCCGGGAACTGTATAATCAATCGTTATCCATGTTAGCGCTCTGCTAAATGGAAAATGTATGTTCTTGATGGCAGCCATGTTTAATAAAGTGGTTTTTGTAGGTTTTGGTGGAAACTTAGCCACTTGTTATCTAAAGTAATAGTATACTGGACAAAAACTTACTTAAACAGACATTTTATATATATTTACGTCTTAATTAAATTTCTACATAGTATAAGAATTTATAAATCTAACATATTTATCTTGTTATTGTACCCATTTATATAAAGATAGTAGTTATATCAAAACGAACGAATAGAATTATGTATGTTGAAATGATTAATGTGAATGTATTTTTAAGTATTATTTATAATTTTATTTTTAACTTGACTTGTCTATTAGTTTGTTATTGAGGGATAAATATTGTAATTAAATTTTGACCCCGTAAACTCTAATTGAATTAAATTTAAACCGCTTGAATTGAAATTTTAGAATTCATCTTTTGTTCCGCAAACAATGCAATTATAGTTAATCAATATTGTTTGTTATCAACTCAAAATGGCCGCCGTAAAAAAAAGGCGGGTTACATATTTTGGTACAACCCACGAAATATGAGTAGAATACAATATCTTGAAAATAAATGAATCAAGATTTTAGAAATAGTCAATAAATAGACATATTTAGCTATTTTAAGATTATTATATTTTAAATATATATCACAATAAGTGAACCGGTTTGTATCTTATATAAAAAATGTGCCTAGAATTAAATTGCAGTTACAAAGCTGATAAGTTGAGTAAACGATTCACTATTAAATGAATGCAGCGGATGTAAATAATACAATAATATATAAAAGTCGCAATCAGATGTATGTGACATCGGATTAGTCTTTTGTTCGTGACCATTTCACGCTCTAAATTCCTTCAGCTCTTAATGATACACATTTGTAACGGCATTGAGTTGCCTCTAATTAAATGGATATTTTAAAAACTATTATATGTACTTCTGTATTATTTATTATTTATTGAGCGAAGCTATTTTTGCGAGACTTTTCTGCATCCTTTGTGCAAGCATCAATCGAAAACGGTATATCCGATAATTTCCAAATTTTGCACACTGATAGAGATCAGACTGGTGGTGGTTTTACAAAAAATAAAATATTCGATGTAATTGAGGAATAATCACAGAAAAAGTATAATCCCATAGATTGCAGTCGAAAAAAATTTTCGCATGAAAATTTAGCTTGAAAAAAAAGATGAGACGACGTTTTGTAAATGTAACTTCGTTGTTGTTTGCACCTCGCTTCGTTCAATATTCTAACACATACAGAGATTTTGCGAGCACAGCGAGTCAAAATTGAGGTCTGGTTCGCGCTCGTATTCTCACATACATCTTATTTTTGGATTATGTAATGAGTAAAGCTCAGCTCTTATTAGCACATTATTGTAAATCTTATAATACGATGATTACTACTTAAACTCTTAGCACATAGATGTTATTTATAATACAATAATGATTATTAGCAGTGTGATATACCTTGAAACCACCAAGTTTGTAACTGTCCTAATATTTAAAAAACTAGCGGAAAGTTTGTGTATTTCATTAAACCCTTTTAATGCCAAGGAGCGCCGTCGCGCTGCTCTCGCTAGTTGAGTAAATGCCAGCGTCGCGATAGCGCTCTTTTCCACAGTTCACTCTGTTTTCGTAATTTTCTTGTAAATAAATATGAAGTATTCAATTTCTTTGTTTTTATTAAAAAAGTATAAAATCTTCTGAAGAGAATGTTGAAAAAATTATGAATATTGGTATATTGCAACGGAAATGGTGAGTATTTGACTTGTTCATATAAATTACCTATAAAAAAAAACACTTTTTATTGGTATTTTTAGCATATATTGGTAAAAAAATGTATGGCACTAAAAGCGTTAAGAATACTTTTATTCTAAGTCAGCGGCGACTAGAGGTCTGGATGTTTTCCCTAAGAAGCTGAATGACCTCAGAATGCACGGCGCTAAGAATTATCCAATGTTTAACGACAGATGGTTTCTCGTTACGTGGCACGGAGCTGGCAAGCGTTCAATTTGCTTACTTTGCATTCGACCGAGCGCTTGGCGTGCAACAGACCTAAATACTGTAAGGATATACCGTGCATTTTGATCGATTTGTTGCTCATTTTGAACGATTTGTAGCTAATATTTTCTAAGATTTACACGAGTACTACACATTTAAAAAAAAAACTATTTTATTATTCCATTTTTTTATTTTAAACCCGACATTTCGAGGGCTTTGCAGCAAACGTGTTAGCGGTAAGACGAGATGTTAGTTTCTGTAGGACAGAGATTTGTAGCTATTATATTATTAGGTTACATATCTATTCAATTACATAAAATATTTTATATATTATTAAACTCGCAATATGAATTTTCTGTACAATACTCGCCAGTTTATCTGAAGTGCACGACGTCTAAGTATGTAGGTCGCATTAAACAATACGATTCATGGTCACATATAACTTAATATAATAAATAGTTGGTTTTTCTATTGATTTATTTGATGGATGTAGAGTTTTATAGCTTTGACGCATGTTTTTAAACGTGATCGTTCAATGATGTTATTCATTATTTATAACATTATTATATAGCAGCGATGGGGAACCGATGGCACGAGTGCCACAAGTGGCACGTTTGCAATTTTTAATGGCACGCCAAAAAAACAAAATAATTTTAATACATTAATTGCTAAAAACTATTTAAAGATTTATTTTTATTTGTTTGTTTATTTAATATCGCCACGCTAACATTTCGAATGAAATTTTATTGTGGAATGTTACCTATTTTTTTTTTGTCTTTGTGGCACACACATCAAAAAAGGTTCGCCATCCCTGACATATAGGATTACTGCATCAAGTGATCATTAATTCTTGAATCATTTAGTATTTATGTTGTATTACCTTGAAATTAGAGTTCTTATCGTAGTTGTATTGGTCCATTGGGTTGGACATGGTGATGAGATCGTTTACGATCTCCGGAGTACGGAGAGTGGTGGTCCCCGCGCCTTCCGCTGCCAGGAGATTCATCATCGCAGCACTCAAATTAACGTTAACACTAAGGTATGCCCCCGATTCCCCGTCAGTCCCAACAGCAGCAGTGGGCGAGGGAGAGGTATCTTCGCATTTAATCGTCGGCACAGCTGAGCTTATGCTCGACGAGTTCATTATATCCTTGTAAGGAGCCAGTTTCGCTTCTTTTTGGTTACGTTTCCCAATAAAATAAAGTTTAACACATTAACTCTAAGTTTATATAACGGTAACGCACTATCACTATCTCCTAAGACTAAATATCACTGATTCTGGTAAACTGGTTGCAATGGCACTGTCTCCCTCCCAGAAGTCTTGACGGATGGTAACGTTGATGCCTCGACCTGCAATGACAGAAAACACTATGTCAGTATGTTGGTAAATTATAATTGGAATTTTGAGTTTTGGTTTAATGGTAAATAAAAAATATGCAATAAAAATGAAGCAAAGGGCACGAAGCAGTTTCGTAATTCAAGTCGGCCCGGTTGGGTTTCGCAAACTCAGCGGGTTTTTAATTAGAGCTAGCAGAGCATCGCGACCTCGTGGCCAGGATGCGACTCTAATAAAACGCTTTTTAGACACCAATTGAATGAGAGCTATAAAATTAAAACTAGCGCTTTTTTACGACGCATTAAAACTTCCGTGTATCAGCCAAGTCTTTTACAATATAGCGAGGGCTGCAAGGACAGGCGTGTGTAACTACAGAACACGATATCGATGTCAGTGCAGACAACAATCAAAGCGAAGTAGCTCAGTGAATATTTGATTTTCTTCGTGACAGTAAACACGTTTCTCAAATGTTATTAAATCAGGAGCTAAATCCGCTTATCCCGTATATAGCTTGGTTGAAAGCTGTGGGGCGCCTTGACCTACCGTACGAGCAGTATCTGTGCTCGTATCTGTCACGTAAATACAATGAACTAAGCCCTGGTAGCATAGTTGTTATTCTCAGTATTTGTAAATACCTCTCAGCACTTTATGGCTAGGATGATAAACCGCTCGTCTTCTCAAGGTTTGACATACTTGTAAGTTTCTATTAAATATTTCTACATCTGAAGTACGCAAAATATTCTTTAATACAAAAGCTTTATTTTTAATGCTTTAAGCATATTCTAGGATGGCAACATCAAAACGTTTTAAAGTTATAGTGCATTACTCAATATTTTTTCATCAGTAGTCAGAGATATTAGTTTTGCGTGTAAATGAAACATCTGTGCAAATATAGTTTTAACATCACAAGTTCGTAAAATACGGGTTTTTTATTTTGGTTAAAATTTAATATCAATAGTACAGTTGGCGTGGGCGGCTGCCATATGCATGCATGCCAGTAGGACGAATCCCTAAAAGGAAAATCAAAAATAAATGTATCCGGTGTATCAGCGTGGGCTTCACTTATATATTAATATATTTTTCTTTGTATCAAATACAATAATTTCTCGAAATGAAATCACTTTAGAGGAGGGGAAAATCACTTCGTGAAACGATCTAACCTTATTATATTGCTTCTCGCTCATCCAGCTTAAAAGTTCATAGGAGCGACGAGGATAAAATCCGAGAAGTTTCATGGAAAGGGGTCGAGTGGGTCATTCTAAAAGGTCATAAAATCCTACGAGTCGTTTGCTTCAGTTGTCTCTTTGTTCCGTTCGAGAAATTGTAACCTAGTTCCAGCCGCGCCCGCCGGCTTAATATATGTCACTTAATTGCATTACTTTTATTACTTATTAAACCGTTTAAGCGCTTATTTATATTGTAAAATAAAATGGTTTCCACAGACACAAACACACACACACACACACAAGCGCTTATTTATACTAAAAAATAAAATGGTTTCCACACACATACACACAAGCACACACATAAATAAATATAGTTGTAATATTCTCATTATTTATATAACTCGTTCTGAATCCTTCAAGAGTATTAAAATACTAAGAGATCGTAAAATAATGAATGAAATACTTTTATGGTTATTGAAGGTTGTTTCATGAATTATGTATTTTAATAATAATACTTATATTAAAAATAAATTAATTTCTATATAGTTATAATATAGTATTTGGGGAATAAAAAAAATTTTAAAGTTATATTTCAGGATTTCGTAGACGGTTTATTTGATTTTCAGTTGTTATCTGATGTTAGATCTGGAGCGATAAAATTATATCAACATCCACTTAATGTATATCATAAATATAACTTTTCCTACTTATTATATTATCTAATAAAAGATAAAGATAAAGATGTCTGTTTATTTCAAATCCTCTATTTCTAATCCTTTATATTGTTATCGTATGACTAAGATTAAAGATTGATTGTTAAACCTATCCATTAACGAGATCGAGTCATTAATATTCTGTCAAAGTGCTCACGATGTATTGTAGATAACAGTCGAGTCACTAGACAGAAAATATGCTATTTACAAAATATTATATTTGTACTAGAAAAATACATAAAATCGATTAAAATAAACAATAACTCGATTTAAATCATGAATATAGATTTTATATAAAAACAAATATTTAAAATCAATACAAAATTTATATGTAAAATTCAATGTAAACACACCTTTTGCATGTCATGTCATTTTGTGTCAGTATGAAAAGACTTAATGTGTTAAATAATTAATATTGTTGTGAAATATATATAGTTATAAACATTACAGTTTCTTGGATATTACAAAAATGACAAAAAAATTAAAGGAAATTTACAATTTCTACAAAATATTTACTATATATACATTATTGAGCTGAACGAAGCGAAGCTCTTTATACTCAAATTTTCAACTCTTTGTTACCTTACTCCTCCTTCAATTTACGAGCTACATGCACGAAATTTTGCACACATGAGCATAATGAGCAAAACCCGGTATGGATTGAAAATCAGCTGAATCGTAATTGTAGTTTTCGAGATAATTGATGAAATTTGTCCCCTATAGTTAACATTTAGAACGTTTTTGTTTCACGCGCGCTCGTCGCGAGGCTATCCCCGTATGCGTGGACCTAGTATACATCCTATCTACATTATCATCTAAACATCTAGTTGGTAATCCGAACAAAAATCATAAACACCTGAGTGGAGTGGGCGAGTCAATAAAATATCTCAATCATTAAACAAAAATCAAAATTTACATATTGTAATTTATGATTAAACACGGTCAATTTAACTTGAATTTTAATTACGAACTGGATTTTACTTAATATAAGTTTGGTTTATCTCATGTCATTAGGGTCAATGACACGTAAAATATACCACTCATTTAAAAAGTCATTTAATATGAAATAGACAACTAACAACCGAATTAATTAATATATAATTTAATATAGAATATTTGGAAATAAAGAAACATCAAAGATAAATGAAAGAGTACCAAATTAAAGTTAAAATAAGTTATATTTAACTCGTTTAAAATGAACGTAGCAACAGAAGCGCTCGTGTCCTTGACACTCGGCAGCGGGCAAAAACTATCGCCCGCAATTTCGGCGTCGGGTGGGTGTGTTCGACTCACGCACACTACGATACACTACACAGAATAATAACACACAGATAGTTCAGAAATATTTAGTTCTTTATTTATAATCTTTTTATTTACATTATTTTCATATGACAAAATTGAACTTTGTCCATGAATTATGTATATTAATAATATTATTAAAACTAAGTATATACTTATAATAAAAAATAATAAATTAATTAATTAAGATTAACTATTTTCAAAATTACATTTCGGAATATTGTAAAGCAGGCGGTGTATTTGATAATAAAATTAACAATAAAAACATTTTTAGTGATTGGCTGTGCCTGGTACCGGGACCATTGTTTGTGTGGTTCAAAAATTTCTGTTTCTTATCTGGTTGTTATTTGTATCAATGTGTTATTTCAATGTTTGTAAAACCCCCGCGACACAGTATTTCTCTAGTCCGGGAGATTTATTTAAATAAAATAAAAATATATAAAAGTAATATTACGTAAGTATTGTATTTTTTTTTATAACAGGAAATAGTTTGACATAATTTCAACAAAGAATGACTTATCTCTCAAAAGATATCTCTAACTTTGATTAAAGATTATTATTTACGATAAAGATACGAGTAACATTAACTAACATACTTAAAAACTTATATAAACTTATATATAAATATTATTTTACTACCAATAAAATGTTAATAGCAGCTACAGAGTCGCCTTGCCCTATTTTAAATATTTTAGGGCGATGTAATTAATGTTGTTGTTTTAAACATGAGTTTCCTTTTTTGGAAAAAAATAAGACATTTTATTACACTAACAAATATCACTCCACCTGCTCATATTAGCATTCATTTAATAGAAACCTCTTGAAATATTCAACTAGCTTTAGAGCATGGCTTCGCTTGCTTATAATTGGTTCTGGAGAACAAAAAATATTTAATTTATAAAACTACTTTTAGTTTATCGTTTATCATTTACCATTAATTTTTTTATATTAAGAATATTAATCAATGTTTAAATTAAAAAATATATAATATATTTGATCCATCTGTTCGTGTGTCAGTCTGTAGAACCGCAAGTTTGAGGTTTTATATGTTCATATACATTATAAAAAGGAACAAAGGAAGTTTGGCAGCGTATTGTTCAGTCGTTTTCGTGTTGAGTTGTACACTAAAAAAATTGCATTATAACCATTATAACTAAACTAAGTAAATTGTAGACGCAATTTACTCAGTTTACTTTGGTTTAGTTTACTTTTTTTTTATTATAGTTTTGTAGTTAATGTCATAAGTTTAAATAGTTTTTATATAAATTGTATAATTAATACATATATCTATCATTATGTATATTTAGATTATGAATTTACAAGTGATTCAATTTCTAGAGATTTTATCACCAAGAAAACATTAATAAATTAGTTTCAAATATTTATAATTACAAATAATGCTTAAGCGTAGTCACGTTGGATGTCATAAAAACTAAACATTTCAAAGAACATAATTTAATAAATGTTATTTATTTCTGTATTTATAAATAATACAGAAATAAATAACATTTATTATATTTATAAAATAAAATACTCTCGACTTTATTATTATTTTTCTAAGAACGTCTTTAATTGTGGTTAAAACTTAACCTAAATAATTAAATGCATATTTTCCTCTCACTGTGCTCAAAGTCAAGGATTTTTGAATTACAATATATTTAAATATGTTATTATGTATTTGTTAATATATGAGTAATACTATAACAACCACATCGGTAGACTGTTCACGAAATTAATAAGTTTTCCTTAATACAGTTGAAACATATACTTCAGTTTTTTACTTTTTTAATAGAAAATCAAATTTTTTATATTATAGAATTATGTAACATAGTATTTTCTTAGATTTTCACGATTACACATTTCAAATAAAACTATTTTTACGTATTAAAACTATAATTTGGGTACATTTTTATTTTAACCTGACGTTTCGATCGCTTTGCAACAATCGTGCAACAAAATTATACGCGAGTTTTAATCCGTAAAAAATAGTATTATTTGAAATTATGTAACACCTATTTATTATTATTAATATTAGATGATAAAACTATAAATGCTGTTTAAGTTTGAATTTTGCCTCGACCTCGAATATTTTATGACAGGAAACTAATAAAATATAATGTCTGCAGACTCGCGCTGAGCTAATTACTAGGGTTATTGTTATATTCACAACTGTTGTGTTGTCTTATTGTGGTTAGATAATAACAACAAAAAATATATATTGGTAGGGCTAGGACCTAAAATAAGGGATATGTGTATTACAATAAACTGAAATAGTTATTTGATACCAGGGGTGGCCAACTCAATGGAAAAGGGGTGGGCTCGAGATCTACAGCCTGCCATTCTAATTTTTAAATATACTTCAATAATTTTCATATTTAGGAAGGAAATAGGTAACAATAATTTTTTCCTTGCCAACGATCAACTGACCTAAAGGCAGCGATCGGTTCGCCTCCCTTGTCTTATATATTTTAACAGGTATAGCTAAGGTAGTACCTCCAACCTGTTGCTATGCTAGCTATGTTCCATGTTTCAGAAAGTGCCCCTTTCCCCCCTTTTTCTTCATATTTTTCTCCTTTTGTAGTCGTGGCTATACCCAAAGATTTTGTATCCGAATATGTTAACAGTTGTATATATATATCTATATAAATATGTATGATCTCCAATCCCATACAAGTGTCACCCCTGCATATGTTTAGTTATTCATACAAACAACTAAAAGTCATCACATGCTCGTGCAAGGTTGTTTAATTTAGTTTTGTATGTATTTTGGGAGTGCTGCTCTATTATACTTTTCATTGATAGAAATCATTGTAGACTACAGACTAGAGTTATGTTTGAATGTATGTCATTGTGTTCTAGACTCATTTGCATTCAGATTGTCGACTACAAGTCTGTAGTCTGCGGCGCTCGTCATCAATGAAAAATATAATTTAAACGAGTATTGATAATATCTTCCCATTGTCACAGTTGATGTATTAATAGTCAATTATATTATTTACATTGACATTTATTGCATTTATTTCATATATATTCAGTATTTATGTTCACTGAAAATGTATTTCTGTAAAACATTATAAATTATAACCTTGACGTATGTTTTGCAAGTCAAAAGGAAAACTAGCTGTACTTATTAATCTTATATTATTTAATTAATGATATGTTTTTTTATTTTAACTATTATTTAAGTATTAATTTACAATTTTTAATTTTTACTTTATATTTGAATTTTTGCATTTTTTACTAATACTAAGAGGATTGTCCAGTGTCCGTATAAATTTTTGAGTTTTAGTACACCAAGAAACACTAAACTATTATATTAAAATATGTAATTAAATAAATAAATAACATCAAATGAATATCTCTATAAAAAATCCATAGACAATATTATTTATTTCTTAATTTATGCTAACATCTTTAAGCCTATTATGTCAAATGTATTTAAAATATAAAACATTTAGTAATTGTAATCGTCTTATTGTTAGTGTATTATTGATTGACAGACGTGACCGCAGTGCCCTTGCCTGTAAAACTCATGGAGAACAACTCATAACTACACTCCGAAATAAAACTATTAGGAATGTATTTTGTTTTTTTATTTATTTGTTTTTTTTTTATGTAAAATAGATTTGCCTTGGAATATTCAAATCACTGTAGTGTGTATATTGTACGTTTTCCTAGTTAGAAGGTTCTTGAAATCTAGAGTTTTCAAGATATTGTAATTCACAAGAAAAACCGACCAGGATATACAGTTCAAAAGATTTGTCCTCATCACAAAGCAAGTTGTAGCTGACAGAGTATACTTTCAATAAAACTATTTTACGGATGAAACTCGTGTTTATTATTACATTTTTAAATTTAACCCGACGTTTCGAATGCTTTGCAGCAAACGTGTTCGCGGTAAGACGAGATGATGGTGTCTGAGAGTATACTTTGGCAGTTCCGCCTGGAATCGATGTCATCCTGACGTGCTTCTAGTTTTTCGGAGATATAAAGTAGATAGAAGATTCGGTTGGTATAGCTCCATTGCACTCTCACAAATTTATCCGAGAAAAGACCGACAGGTTACCTTGATGTTCCAAACTCTGGAGTTTTACCTGTTGGATGGATAGTATTCTGCCGCCCTTCTAGTTGTTCGGTGATAGAAAGGAGATAGAAGATTCGGGTGGTATAACGCCATTGCACTCTCACAAATCTATCCCATAAAAGACACACAAATTTGCCTTTATTTATTATAGGTATTTTATTTCATTTAGAATATATTACAACCAATATTATTTCTTATTTTTATAAATGAAGTTTATTTTGTATTATATCAGTTAAAAACATTTTAAATTATTTTAAATGTGATACTTAATCCGCCAACACAATATAACGGCTTCGTATTTTTGAGATTTTAAGAATTTGGATTAAAAACATATATAGAAACAACGAGATAGAAATTATAGTGTGGGTGTTCACATTTATGTTATTTTGAAGATATTTTTTTGGCCAAATCTGTTGGTTATTTTTCCTAATCTTGAATTTACCTTCAATAAAATTTCATTTTTATGTCTTTGAACTTAAGCATATTTTATATCTGACAAATCCATAATAGGTAAAAAAGTTCCATAACGCCCTAAAATACTGTGATAATACAGGAATGTGGGTTACAACTAATTAAAACAATTAAAAAGAAAAGTAATACTCATAAGTATGTCCATACTCTTTGACTTTACTCTTGGAAGTAATTAAATATTTCAACGTAGTAATTATGTAAGTACTGCTTCCATAATAATAAAAAACGAGGCTGACCGGTCTTCAAATATACTTTATATTACCAAAATGTGTCAAATATACATTTATATGATGTATCCTAGGTATAAACGCTAGACTCCATTTTGTTTTTCTATATTAAAAATAAAAAGTTTATATAAATGTCAAATGTAGCCTGTGGGCGCGAAACCGGTTCCTCGCTTAACAAAAGAGTATTCATAAAAAATAAAAAATATAAATTGGAATCACCAAAAATATTTCACATAAAAAGCTCGTGTCTTCTCGATATTTTTGGATTCTGTAAAGCAAATATTTCTTTAAGCGTTTAATTTATTTTACTTAGCGCCTTATAAAATGGCGGATTTCCTTAATATCTTGTTTATTGCGAGAAATAGCGGTAAATGGAAGGTATAAATTAAAAAAAAAAAATAAACATTTATAAATATCTTTCTGTACTCAAGATAAATTTATCGAAATTTTCTAGACTAGTTTCGAACGTATTCGGGTTCTTTATTCGTGAGCTCTAAACTGAATATTCACGCCGCGATCCCGCCATGCTTCACGCTCATGAATAAGTGCCTCGAACGGGATCAAAAATAGTTGCGCAGTATCGATAAATTTAACGTAAATACAGTTGGATAGCTAATAGTAATTAATTATATATCACGAAAGAAACACAAAAAGTTAATATACATTGCTATTGGCTGGATCCTCATACCTTCTTAATATATCCTGTTTATTCAATCAACATCACAGGTAATGGCCCTGTGATTAAGTAAACCCCCGAGGCGGTCACGAAACTACTCCAACACTATACTAAGAATTTCTATTTGCCTAAACATACTCTATTAAATATATTAACACTACAGTAGAAAGAAAGAAAAATCATTTATTCAAGAACAACAATATTCACATCACAAAAATAATAAAAAATTAAAAGAAAAAAAAAACAAAAATAAAAGAGAAAAAAAAAATATAACATCAAAAAGATAATATTTGCCAATATTGTGTGTCAAGAAAAGGACAAATACATATAACAATAGAGATAGTGTTCTTATTTTTATTTCACCAAACAATAATAACAAATAGTTACATTATTATTATTATTATTATGAACACCTAAAGCGACCAGTTAAATGGTTTAAGTGGGTGTTCTTACAATGATAAATTGTAACACATGTCACAATTCTGTCAACAGATTTTTATTATGTAACAGATTAAAAAATAAAATTGTTATTATAATAATATACATTCACAATGTATGTAATATGTATAAATTAACTGCATAATGGATGAAACTTAAAAGTTATAAAAAGGAAAACAAAACACTAAAATAGTCATTTGAATATATCATTTATATATTGTATATATATTTTCTATCTGAGGATAACCGCAGCTCTGATACCTAATGTGTTTCGTAGACCTAGATTTCAGTCCTGAGAACAAGACCTAATGTTTAGTCATATTATTTAAATATAATAATATCAATTTTATTTACTTACATCTTTTATTGCATCATTCTTTCAAAATTTTAAAAAGCGTTTTAAAAAAAATATTTTTTTTTTACATTTTCAAGTAAAATTTAGATTCTATTTTTTTAATTTTAATATAAAGACGTATTATTATTAAACAGTTTATAGTGATAATTGCCAAACTAAACAATTTAAATATTTTTCGGTCATTCATTAAAATATATAAATTATAACATTTATTTAAAAAATATTTGTTTTTATATATAACTAACTGGTTAAACCTTGAGGCAGCTTCTTGTTTGGTTATTTTAAGTAACCTTACTACCCAAAAAGTAGTTAGTAGTATATGTTTGTAATAATAATTATATATAATTTTTTTTTAGAAGATGTGTAGAACTATTTCCGTGAAATATATTATGTTAAAATCATATAGAGGAAAACTATAATCAAGAATAAGTGAGTATTATAATTATCCACTTAATAATAAAATGTATAGATTATTAAATTACTAGAATCGATATAGTCTGTGAAGTCTTTTTTTTTTGACAATTCCCGCTCTGTCGACGATTCTTCATAAGTGACATAGTCCAAGTAAAATCTATTTACACATTTCCCGTCCTGTCGAAAATGCTCTATATTTTTTTTTTTTAAAGTTTTTAAGTCTTTCAGAGGACAGGCAAAGGCTTTTACATCACACAGCCTGGTCGTGAGTACTTACAATGCTCTAAAGCTTAAACAATGTTTTTTTTTAAATTTAATTAAATGTAATTAATGAACATAATAATCCTTACAAGATCTCTATAAATAGACAATTCAGCACAGCTATTCCTAAGATGCTAGATTAATATCGTAATTGTTTTAAATGAATCCGTTTTTAGGTTAAGGTCATTTCCAAGTTTTAACGTCCAATTAATGTTTAAGATTTTCCTCATACTCGTTTTGCGTATCTTTGTTGTAATCTTAATGGTTTTTAATATTAAAATGGTTGCTTTTTTTAATCTTTACAATCAGTAGATAACGAAGATGTACAGCGAACTTACACAGAATCTTTATGAGTTTATATTGACTTGTAAACAAAGCTACTTGCTTCATGACTGACCTTGATATCAATAATAAAATTCAAAATCCAATCTATTAGCAAATAACTGGCGGGTAATAAAAAGCATATGCGCGCCAAAAACTATCGATGTAGAGGACGAAATATTGCTAACTACTGCTTTTGCTTTTTAATTTTTATTTTATAATAGATGTATGAAACATTAAAAAGAGAAATCACATTTATTTATATATGAGAGAAAACTTACAAGCATATTTATTTTGGACCTTTATTGCACATAAAGTTGTACACCTTATGGACTTAATACTTTAAGCCTTTGCCAGATGAAAAAAAAACAGTTATTTTATTAAAATTATATTTATTATAAATCTTTATAGACTAATTTTTAATCAATGTAACAGAAAGAGATAATAAATATTGCTTTAGAGGGAATAAAAAAGCAGTTAAGAATTGCTATTGATTTACTCTGACACTGTCTGAGTGTCTACAATATAAATATTTTAATTATCGATTTTAAGTATTAACAACCTTGAAGACATGGTAAGTCTGATGGAGGCTCCGCTTTACGACCAGATATTTATAGCACACTAGCGCACCTAAGTACCAAATACGCATTAAATTTACTATGTAATGGAGCCTCGGTAGAGGTTAAGTATATTGTAGTAGGTTTTTGTAATTCTCAAAGTGCAGTGAGTTTTTTTTAAAGTTTTTTTTTATTTAGAGAAAAAAAAATTGTACTGAAGTATTTTTGTGTCAAAACTTTGCTAACAATATTGGATGATAATATTGTGTCATCCATTTTGAATTCACAACACGATGTATTCTAAATTCAAAAACCTGTCCTCTCATTCATAAATAAAGTCAACCTTCGTCTTCGGTGAGTATAACCGCAAATCTACTTTTATATTACGTTGTCTGACGAGAAAATACTTTAAAAGGGTGCGCCCACTCGCTGTAACTATAGGGTTACATTGAAGATATTTATTAAATTATTATTATCTTACTGTACTATATATGCAATAAGGATTAATAGTAGATATATGTTCGAAGAATAATAGATAACTTATTTTTTTTATTGTAAGGTAGAATATGACCATGGTCGTTAAGATACATTTTTGGTGCGTTCTTTTTGGTCGTCAAAGTATTTTTATGTATGTCAATGGGTTAAAGCATGGGAATAAGTAATATAATAATCATTTAGTAAATATAATTAACATATTTAGATTTACATTTTGTTATGAATATTCATATCAGTTTTTAAAATGTTATAAATATAATATTATATAAGAATAAGTATTTAATCCACATTTTGTCAAATAAAAAAATAAAAAAAGCTATTTTAAATTCTCAAACCTTCTAAATTTGAATCGTAATAAATTTCCGTTGGCAAATAAATCTAAAATTTATGATTCATGTAACTTAAGTAGCCATTATAGTATTTTGATATGAAGACATTTTGATTATTACTCCATTAAATCAGGAAAACGATAACAAAATGAAACAACTAGAACAAATTCTTAATGGAAATCCATTATCACCGCCCACGAATTCTCGATATCATATCTAGGTCATATCTAGGTCATACAGGAAATATACTCTTCTAAGTTAAATCTGGAGGCCAACCTGTTTTCACCTTGGTATTGATAAATTGTATTTGTTAGTTAAAGCTGATACACGATCCTCATACAAACCAATTTAACAGTTTGGACAGTTATTAATTGATATTGAATATTAAAATCAAATTATAAAGTTTTTATATGTTACCTAATATTGTGTGACCTTGGCTTTTAAAGTTGATTTATTAAAAAAAAATAAAACAATAATATATTTGGGAATCATTATTTACCTTAAAAAAACTACTGATGATTTTTACTAGAAAATCTTCAAGACAATTAAACTTCTGAAGACATTATACAATTGTTCACTGAAATCAATTACATTGATCACGACACTGAAATTTCATTGAAGAGAAAAAATACTGAAGGCAAGGAATTTCAAGAAGATTGGAGTTCTTAAGATCAGGCTACATGTTGTAAGAACCTTTGACTGTCCTCTCAAGCACTAAAAATTAAAAAAAAAAGAGATATCTTACCACTTGATCAGAAATCGAATGTTCTAGGCACGTTAAAACCTGTGTCCTCCACTGTAAGGTGAGTTCTAATAAAACATTGCCAATGGTTAGGTCTCTTGCGCAAGACCTATCTAGTCACTAGTTTGTGGTCATGTGGGCGTGGCCTCTCTGCTGGCCGCTGATTGGCTGACTGAATGGCAGGTCCATTTCACTACTGTCCTGACTGTCAAGCAGATTTCCACGTGACTCACAGGGTTTAAGGATTTAATGACCTCTATAGAAACAGTTTATGAATACACAAACAGATGAACTTTATTATAATTTAGAAGAAGCCATTTTTATTTTGACAATTGAATCAAGTTTCATGTTATTCATGTCTTGTTTTTTTATTAAGCAGCCATCCTTTTTTGTCAATTGAATCGTACTGACAAATTTAAAAAAATTGATTTCAGTTTTTTTTTAAGATATAAAGAAAAAAATATTCAGAACAGAAGCTGTGTATAGAATAAACTCAAAAAATGTAACATTGTAAATATTTTGATACTACACATATATATATAATTTATAAGTATATAATACAATAATCTTTTAATCCAAGGCACACTAATGGCGTGTTGGTATCCCAGAGTCGACATTAACAAATAGTTGTAGAGTAATAAAACATTACTGAGAACATTAAAAATGTCGCGTCTTTGATCACATCTGCACATTGAGGACAAAAAATAATATAGTATATAA
The DNA here is from genome assembly GCA_959347395.1 of Mechanitis mazaeus. NCBI lineage: Eukaryota > Metazoa > Arthropoda > Insecta > Lepidoptera > Nymphalidae > Mechanitis > Mechanitis mazaeus. Next base: position 10,406,403 of record OY365747.1, read on the forward strand.
AAAATGTTAAGTATTTCTAAGCACCGAAGTTGCATTTACAAAACGTCGACGCATTCTATCCTCAACTATATATATTTTTTTTTCTTTCCAAATTATATTTTCAAATTTTTTTCCGATTGAAGACTATGAAAAAAATTTTTAAAACCACCACCGGACTAATGTCTATCAGTGTGCAAAATTTGGAAGTTGTCTCATATACAGTTTTTGATTGATGCTTGCACAAAAGAAGCAGAAAAATCAAATAGAGAACTTCGCTCAATATATATATCAATATATGTATATAGTTTGTAATATATATGAAACCTATAGCAACTTTAGAAATGTCATTCTTTATTATATTTCTTTCTTAATACAATTACAATGACCTATATTCAAAGAATCTTCCATTCACAAGATTAGATTTATTGTACATATTTCACGATTACAAAAATAAAACAACTATAAAATAATATAACTAGCTGTTACTTTCGATTTCATCCGTGAATTAACGATTTTATTTGCTATTAAAATAACTCACATTAGTAGTGTAATGATAGATAGTCTATTGTTTTTCTCACCCTCTCGGAATTACGAGGATTAGCTCATTTAAACAAACAAACATAACAATATTATAATATATAATATGTATTATTCAAAATATTGAGTATTAAAGCATAAGCCACTGAAACTGAAGCTGTGGCGCTGACTAAATCAATTAATCACAAATCAATAAATACAATATGACAAAATTTCAGACTAACAATAATATAAAACAAACAGGGCAGAACCCTTCATGAAACACCAAACAACGTACACAATGACAGACGGACAGTAGAACAAAGGGTTGTAGATAATAGAGTTATAAAAACAAACACTCGCTAAGAATATATTTGATTCAAAAACAATCACCAATCGAATAGATTTCATCTTAATATTATAAGTCGATTAAATTTAGATATCACATTTAATAAAATTATCGATATAATATTAAAATCGATTAATTATTAAAATATTGTAAAAGGAAATTGATGTATCGCCTTTAATCTTATTAACACCTGTTATTTTAACCTTTTGCTCATTATTTACATTGACATTTGAACCTGTTTTTTCTAATGCTGACGAGTTACATTCCAACTAATATCATAAACAAAGTGTGTAATATGATCACTGTAAGGAATGATACACACTATCAATACATACTGACAAATAAATTAAATATAAATTATAATTATTTAATTATATTACTAAGTATTTTAATCATCTTATTAGGATTATTTAGTGAATAACCGTAAATACAAAGTAAAACAAAGAAAAAAGTAATGTGTCACAGTCGTTATCAAAACAGCTGTTTTATTTATTTAAACGTCACAAAAAATAATGAGTTGTCAGGGCGTTCCCCTCCGAGTTAAAAACATATTGTATCTCGCTTATGAAATCATATTATGTAAGTTCAATTATAAGCTCAGTTTAACAAAGAACTGGTATTTTAAAATGTTTACAAATTGTAGGTACGTCTGAACGTCTAGAAACATTTAGTTTTAACAAACGTAGCATTTAATTGTGTTGGCATAACACAAATATAGCATTAGTATTATTTAATCAAAAGTAAATAATAATATTAATTCAATGAGATAGTTTTTATAAATAAATAAGTATAATAATAACGTTTGTAGTTCACACCGTGCCTGGCATTCCGCCCGTGGGACTAACGTTATACATACAGATTATACTTGCTAATAGATAATAATAAAAAATAAACGGCAAAAATAACTGAAAATGACATAATAACAGTAGAAGTTTTTGTTATTATTAATATATTTTTTGATACAAATTGTTTTAGAAATTATATTTCCATAAGGAATAAAAGTATTTTTGACGGATTAAAATTCGCGTATAATTTGGTTACATTTTAATTTTAACCCGACGTTTCGTATGACGTTTCAAAACGTCGTATTATAAGGAATCTTGTTTCTTGTTGATCTCTAGTTTTTATTTTGTTTTCATATTCAGTAATGACATAAAGAAAGCACTTACGGATTTAAAACAATTGTTTTAGAACTAAAAATGCATTACGAGACATCGACCTAATTCAAAGCTGGCAATCAGCCCATATTTTTATACCCGGGAACACCATCTGTCATCTGCCATTTTGTTTTTTACACTAATATTATTTCACACCGTCCATTCATAATTTGACACACAATTAATAGTATTTAAAAATATGTAAATTTTAAACATACATACACACATACACACACACAAACACACACATACGTTCTAACTAGAATAAGAAACATACCTTGTTGAGTGAAGCGAGTGGAGTGAAGTTCTCTATGAGACTTTTCTGCATCCTATGTGCAAGCATCAACGTTTTTTAAATGAAATTTCAGTGCTCTTTACATCTCGCTTCGCTCAATATACTAACACATGCTGAGATTTTGCGAGCGCCGCGAGACAAAATAGAGGTCTGGTTCGCGCACCTAGTAATGCTTTATTTCATTTGTTAAATTGTACAGTTGTTATAATGGTTACAGAACCTCGTTGAATATCGAGTTTTAAATGTACAAGGAATAAAAACCAGCCACCATTCATAAAAGTTGTGAATTGATTAATTAATTTGCATTGAATATATAATGAATAGAGTGTAATAATGGCTGGACAGACAACCGAGGTTAATAATGAGTAATTATGTAACTTTAATACAGAGTAAGGATGCAAAATAATTAACACGTTTATTCAGTAAGTTTATAAAAGTAAAAAAAAGTGGATATTTTCGTGGATTATTGATTAAAAGTTATTTTAATCTCAAAATAATGTTCTAACATTGTAGATAGTAAAGAGTTCTAAAACTCAGTCTTTTATACATACCAATGTATTGTTTTTAAACTTTCACTATTTTTACACATTAATTTTAATACATACCAATGAACTTTTATTATATAATAGAATGGAATATAGTGATTAAAACATACGCGGATTGATTGAATTTATACGCGCTAGATTCTTTTAAACCAATATGTTGCAAACCCTTTAAAGTCGGCGGGTGGCGAGATAACTACAAAATATGACTGTTTTATATAAATTAGTTATAAATTAAATTACACGACAGTAAGTTGCTCATACACATTTAGTTTACACGTTTAATTAGAATGATTTATTATATTAAACATTTGTATGAATATTTGTATGAAGTAATTAAGAACGAAATTCTTTTTAAAATTAATAAGAATAAAAGATAAAATATAATTTGAAGAGCAACAACTTATCAGTTGTTATAAACTATCGTTTACATATATCAGGGGTGGCCAACTCAATCAGCCTCCAGATCTTCTGTCTGCTTTTATAATTCTTTGCGATCTACTGACCAGGTATGAATTAAATGATAGTATGGAATAAATATTATTATTATTATTATGTTAAAAGGTCGGGTTAAAATGAAGTTTAAAATGTAACCAATAACAAAAAAAAATATGTAAGTTAAATTCGTTATAAATAGTTATATATTTTCTCTATAGCCGTTACAAAGTAAACTATATTTATAATATATAATGTCATTATTTTCATTATAATTCAAAGCTCGTGTTGCTCGAATTGTTGCACATTGACCACATAATATACGAACAAGTTAACACCTCACCATTGGAAGTGCGCCAACTTCATGAGGAACTAACTGTCGGATACTGAAGATATATTACTGAAATATATAATAAACTAGACTTTTAATTATATGTAATGTCCTATTTAGATCTAAGCTATATCTAGAAAATTTTATATCGATAGAATTGGTGAGATTTCGATACAATTCTATTTTATGAATACAAAATATCGATATAATTCATGAGGTATCGATATATTTCATCAATCCAGTACGACACGCGGCTTGTGTTTTTTATTAAAATATTTAGCTGCGTTTAATTTGGACTCGCGCCAAGCATTAGATAATATCCGTATCTTCTGTTTCTGAATGCTTTTATCATAACACGTAAAACTATGTAATTATAGAAAAGTGAAATAATGATTCTTTTATGATTTCTTTTCATTATGTTATGACAGTTCATAAAATACAATACAATATTTTATTTTTATCTTCTAATATATATTATGTTTATCTCTAAACGAGTATATATCTATTATTATTTATCTATAATTTTTTTTTAACGTTATATCAATAGTGAACACTTGTGTACGTCAAATGCAAGGTGACAGAAGGGCCTATTTTGACATATTATTATTTAAATTATTATTAAATATCTTGAAGTTATTTCGTTCAAGACAATGTTTTCATAAACACACACGTGTGTTGTGTGTGTGTATGTTGTGTTCATACTGGATACATTAAAATTAAATAATAGCTCAAGGCCCAGTTATTTCAGTTTTATAAACGTCTCGTCGTTTTAAAAAATCGATATATGTAAGATTAAACAGATTTTTTTTCGTAATTACACTTATCTTTACAGATAGGACAGAAAGTTGGTGACATTAGGTATTATTACTTTATAAATGGGTAGGGTAAAAAACTATCAATAGAAAAAAATGATTTTTCGTCCTGAAATTTCGCACGATCACGGAGTATATCAAAGCTGAAATATAGTAATAAAATGACAACCAACTTAATAAATTCAATTTATGAAATATATTTTTCTATATCTTATTACTATGACTGATCAAAAATTTTAACAACATAATAACAGTAAATATAACACAGGCAGCTCAAATAGACCGCCATCTATAAAATTATTACTTGTAATTGTATGTTATTAATCAATATGACAACACGATAGTATTATTATATAGAAAGATTTTGAAGCGTGCCTTTTGATATAATATAAGGTAAAACATATATTAAATAATTACAGTACAATTAACGAACCCATAACTTATATCTAACGAGCATTATACTAATATTATTAACTCGGAACTAAAAATATATAACGACGATATGAAATACCAGGCCTTTTTTCATTAGCGGTAAGTAATTCCCCTAGAGAAAAAATTAACCAGCGAATGACATGGCAACTATTACAAATATACCTGAAAAACCTATTTTTAAAACTAAAATTAAAAAAATATATAAGTATTTTGTTAATTATAAAAATATATGTATAAAATATTATTAAAAATAAATATATTTCAAAGATATTTTTGAAAATTACCATCATAAGTTTTCTTTTTTTACAGATTACCATAAAATATTATCAAAGAGCAAGTAAAGACTAAAGACTGTTTGATTTTCTCAACCTTGGAGCACAGAGCCATCGCATACAACCTCGAAACTAACTAATGTTTTTTAATTTGCATATTTACATTTTATGGCGACCGTAACTATAAAGTTTTTTTTAATTGGTTAAATAAATTTCTTGGAATAATCGGACCTTGGACTTGTCTAAAAAAAAAAAATTTGGCGCGAAACTGATTTCAATACTGACATTGACGTCTACATAGTTTGTTAAAAGATTGTTATTATAAAATAATTAAAATTGTACATAAATAAAATATAAAAGTATTTGTGTTTAATTAATTTTATTTATATGAATTCGTGTTCGTGATAGCCACACCTGCACGGAGGTGAGGTATTTTATAATACTGCTTTTATGTGAATATTATGTAAGGCCATTTCGTTTTAAAATTAATACGTATTTATAATATTTTACAAATCACCATCAATATCTATCGCTTTGTTTTAATAATTATTTAACCTTCAAGTGACATATTGTAATTTATAACAAATATTTTTTAATTGAATTAATGATATTATAATTCTAATCTTAGGAATACTTATGTAGGTATGCCAGTTTTAAATTAATGAGAAATGAAAAAAATTATTGTCAAAATTGATCTTTGCTTCTTTTTTGTATGTAATCTTTCATAATCATGGGATTACTATAATATTATATGTAATTTGCCCTAAATGGGCAAATTCTGATAGTAATAACGTGAGTAAAGGCGGATCTTTAATTCTTGAATTAAAAGTGTAATTTTGTATACAAATGATATTTGTATGTTAGCAATATACATACAACACACTTTAATTATGAAACAGTGAAATAAAGAGCATCTTATATGAAGTGCACTTCAAAAACACCGCTTATCTTACGAGCTGATATCGACAAATTGTTATTGGCTCGGTAAAGGATGCGACCCCTTGCTCTCTACAACTTTTGTTATCAAAAAGAAACTTCCACCTCTAACCTAACCTATTTTAGTCATATTAAAATTAGGATCGCAAACCAGATCACAATTTTGACTCGCTGCTGTCACAAAATCTCTGTATGTATTAGCATATTGAGCGATGCGAGGTGCAAACTGCATCGAAGTTGCATTTACAAAACGTCGACGCATTGTCCTCAACTATTTTTCTAGATAAAATAAAAAGTCTATGGGATTTTAGTTTTTCCGTGATTATTCCTTAACAACATCGAATATTTTTTTAAACCATCACCAGACTGATGTCTATCATTGTGGAATATTTGGAATTTTTCGGATATACCGTTTTTAATTGATCCTCTCACATAGAAAACAGAAAAGTCTCTCATAGAGAGCTTCGCTCAATTAATTTATATTTCAAATATATTTTTAAGAAAAAACTGTTGATTTGTTGTTTAATTCTCTTAAGAAATCTATCCATAAATATTTATTTCAGAGGATTTAGTATTAATAATATTTGTATGGTATATATTGTGTAAATTGTATGAATTTGTTATTAATGTTTATGTTATGTTGTATGTATTTTAGGTATATATTAGTATGTATGTGTTCATTATATATATGAAGTAATATCTATATAATATATATGTATAATATAAACTTATTCTTTTCAGCATCAAGTCAGCCCATTGTGCCTTATTCTTGGAGAATAAAGATTAAATAAATAAATGATTTAAACTATTAATTATAAGCTATTATATATATAAAACTATGTCATTAGCAACATATATAATCTGTGTATAAAATCGCGGCGCTCTTGATGTCTGCCGCCTAGATAATTACAGAATTAATGACCTGATATAATGTTTTATCAGTTAAGAATGCTCTCGGTGCACTACTTCACAGGTTGCAGGCCTTGAGGTGGTTAGACTTATTAACGACTACCAAATTGGAAGACGCTATCGAGATTTCTAAATGAGTAATGCATCAAACATCAAACAGGTCAGACTGGTGTCTACAATGACACAATAACCTATCGATATATCATAATAATTGTTATTACTATTGCATTAGATGGCCACCACATATATAAAACACTTATATAAAACACCAGTAAGAAGACATACTTTTCATGACTGTATCTTTATATATGTGGTGTGAAATAAAGAATATTATTATTATAAGAAGAATATTTCTTCAGCTAAATCTGAGACAAACCAATAAAAATATATATTTTATAATACAATTAACATTGGATTATTTGAGTAACTTAATACAAACATATTGTTAGAGTGACTTCGGTTCCTCAAGTCTTTTAAGACTTGATCTGAGACCTTGATGTTAAGATTACCGGTAAAATACAAAAGATTGAAAATTACAAACATTTATCAAGCACTTAATTTCAAGTCACATAACTGCTTGAAATTCCCATTTGAACATATTTACGCAAATTAAAAAATTGTTTATAATTGATTTTAATTAAATATAAACAATAGCAACATAAACTATGATTTGAGGTCAAATGCGACCCGCGCGAGTTTATATTATGTCTCTTATAAGATCCCATGATATAGAAATTAAGACATCTTGTTATTATTCCATTATTAAGTTTAGTTATTTTACGCTATTTATTATACTCGTCACAGCTCCAAGACCTTCATCCTCTAACATTAATGAACGTCCGTACACATTTAATTTCTTAAAGCAAGTAGGTCATGACACAATTATGTGTACGAGATATATTATCTGTTAAAAATTTAACATATATACTACATATATATATAACATATATATTACATATATACTTACATAATAATAAACTGAAGTATATAAAGTTATTTTGTTGCTAACAAAAGGAATACGTGACTAAAATCACACAATATAATTATAATCAGTCAAAAGTTCTCAGATAAAAATGTATTAAAAATAATTAAAAACAAATAAAAAAATAAGATAAACACACAAAAACAATCTACAAATCTGTTATTTACAACCCAAGCTTGTAATATTAAAAAAACATAAGTTTTTACAATATTTCTAGAACAGTCCTCATCAAAATCCCAGCCAAACATATCCATAACTCAAAGGATACATTAACGAACTAGTGAACAAACGAAATGAAACCTAAATAAGTGGCAAGGCTAGTACAGAGGCGTCAATAGATCTCACCAACTCGCTGCTCACATTCCAGCCCGACCCGTACGTAACCTGATTACCGTTTTATTAGGTCACTGGCTATTCGATTATTATGCTTAAATTGCTTTTTTAGAAATATTATCATTTGTTATTAAAAGTAGAGTTGAATATTATTTCCTAACCGATCGAGTCAAGATTATTAACAAGCATGTTACTAACATTATTTATATTTCCAAAAATATGAATATTTTTATATAAAAATAAATTTAATATATAATATGTCAAATATATTTTTCCATAATATATTATAACTTCGTCGTGGGTGTATTGGGTCATTTGTTATTAAAAGTAGAGTTTAATATTGTTAACCGCCCGAGTCAAGATTGTTAACAAAAATTTTATTTGAATTATTTATATTTTCAAAAAATGAATAATTTTTTAATCTAAATTTGTCATATATATTATTTCATAATATATTATAATTTCGTCGTTAGTTATAGTAACGTTTTAAAAATCGTAGACAACAGATCCAAAACGTATAGTTTAATCTAGTCTATATGAAGACAAAACTACGACCATATAAGCACATACGTTCGTGTTTGTTTATCACAGTACAAATATTTGAGATCCTGCTCGGGTCACTTCGACCAAGCAAGTGCAAATTTCCGAGATAAAAATAATCTTGGGGCTTATTAAGATTATGAAGTACGCAATAAATTATATTGAAAATATAACATTACTATAGGACATATGGATACGAGGTTTTATAATAATATATTTTCCAATCTATAATCTTATATTATTCCATATTTTTTTCCAATTTACAATTTTCATTGTTGTACTTATTTACATTCAATACATAAACAATTCATATAAATAGTATTAATATAAAAAGCTGGTGTAAGAAAACGACTTGCAATGAATTACCAGGATCTCGGTTATAATAACTCAATAAACAATTCACGTGCTGTTCTTGAGATGAATTACAAGTATTGGGATTTATCGACGGCTATTCTCCTCTGAATATTAACTCTGTAATCATATTCTCTCAATTATATACGTGGAATGGAATACATTGTTTTTTCAATTATAAATATATTTATTTATTCATGCAATGAAATAAACAATTTATAAAATAAACAAACGGTGCATAGGATAGCTTATCAGAGATTTCTTCCAGCTACCCTTGATTTAATATTTATACAATAATTTATAGTTTATACAATTGATGGGTTCAGTAATAAGACATATATTTAATAATTACAGCAAAATAAACAAAAGTTTGTATCCGTAATGAAACTTTTTTTAAGGGAATGAAACAGAATAATATATACATAAATAAGTCATTTTTTTTTGGGTATGCTATATAGCATTCTCTACCAGAGAATGCTAAATAGCATTAAGTATGCACATTGTTCTTATTTATATAATATTTAAATAAATTAGTAAGTTAGAGAACAAAAACCTTTCCAAGTATGAAAAAGTAAATCTTTAAGAATGATAAGCTCAAACAAAATTAGGGTTTTCTAAACAGAATTCAATAATTTTGAAACTAATTCTAGAATATTCTATTATATTTCGTGCGTAATTTGAAACGGACTGTCACAACTGTTAAGTAAATTTTTGGCAGACATGATGTTGATTCGGTGATATTTATTTTCGATATTGACGCCCGGATTTATTATTTTATATGTCGAAATACGATTTCTTCATCTTTACATTTTTATTAAATAGGAAATGTTGATATTGTTTATACAGAAATTATTTAGAATATGTCTGTTTATTTTTATTATAGATATGTAACAACGAACAATTATTTAAGTTATAATTGTAACTGACATCCAAAAATAGCTTTTAATTATCACATACGGACATAAACGTGTCATGTTAACTCGTACTAATTCAGAAGAATCAACTTTAAATGTAGTATCAATTTGAATATAATACAGTTAAGGATTACGGATGAGACTACTGAATCGTGAGAAAGTAGGACAATACGTAAAAGCTGTTGGAACAGCTTGGACTTGACTTGGAACAGGAACTTGTCTTTAAACACATAAATAAATTTTAAATATAAACATCAGAAATATTATATAATCTGCTTGAAGAATAATTTTATAAACATTAACTCAGCAATAATCAAAAAGTGGCATCAAATGTCTGTCGTCAATAATAAAAATTGTTAACGACAGACATTTGAAGCCCACTTGAAGTTCGAAAATCAACAAACATTGGATTTGTTAATGCGTGTCGCAACTCAGACCCTAACATTAAACCGACCTCAAACCAAGGGCATCAAAACATTTGTATAGAAACAGTGCTAATTTATTATTTCTGTAAACGCATGACTTCCTCTCTTTAAGTTGTAGGAAGTTATTAAGTGTTATATAAAAAATAACAATACATGCAATTCTCACGAGCACCCACACTTAAATAATGTATGTGTGAAGGTAAAGTTTTAATCCACGAAGGTTTGTTGTTACAATTGATTTTCTGAGATGAAACCAAATTATCTTTTGGTTGTTCGTTTCACTCGTTTGTTCATTCGTTCGTTCGTTCATTTCGTTCACTTCGTTCAAAACACCTTATATATATTTTAAGATATAAGACGTGACTGTTTTAAGTTTATTCTCTAATCAGCAACAGTTTAAATGTGAAGGCTCATTAGGCACGGTGTTATAGTGTGCGTGAGAGAGGGTCGTGAGCATGTGTGTTAAAAACAAACACGTAGTAATTAACATCCATTCGTATGTGTGGATTCCTTGTTCATGTGTGTGTGTATGTGTGTTTCTTATCACGGATACGTCTTAACTCTTAACGTCGATACATTATAGGACGCGACAAAACATTATTGTTACTTTGCAATAACTTTTAATGTCTCGAGACATTAACTATTTTGTAAAGTAGGTTAGTTCATATGTTTATAGCTCATTAAGACACGCTTCATATTAACAATATAAGTTTGTACCCATTGGTCAGTTTACCAATGAATATTGTGTAACTAAATTTAATATATAAACAAAATTATTATCCCTTTCATGCAACGTTAAAACGTTAGCTTAAACATAAAAAAGCAACAAAAACCATGTAATAATGTTACTTAATAAATATATTAACCCTTTAGTGCCAAGGAGCGCTGTTGCGCTGCTAGTTGTGAAAAATGGCAGCGTCGCGATAGCGCTCCTTTTCACAGTTCACTCTGTCTTTAATTTTCTTGTCAATAAATACGTAGTATTCATTTTTTGTTTTTTTTTTATTATAATAGTATAAAATCTTCTGAAGAAAATATTCATAACATGTCTTTTTCATATAAATTATCTATAAAAATGAACAGTTTTTTTGGCATTTTTAGCATATATTGATAAAATATGTATGGCACTAAAAGGGTTAAAAGATAATCCTATTAAATTATTGTCCAACTTCAATTTAACGTTGGACATTTTTTGTTGTGTCTAAATTTGGTTATTTGTCTTGTTTTGTAAACTTTAAGTCTGTTGATACAATTATTGGTATATCTTAGTCATATGTTACGCAACTGATAATAAATATTCAGGATGTAAATCCGCGAACACTATATTGACGTGACTCATAATCCAGAACATATCACCAATTATAATTATTGCACTTGCAGTAATGATGAGGAATATTGCATTTCTATGGTATACCATAATGGTAATATAATTGCAAAAAGTGGAATTTTCTGCCATTGCTTTAAATTTTTCTTACTTAAAAACTGAATTAAGGCAGATTTTAATGTTTTTCATTTAGTTACAGGATATGTTTAACATTTTTTGTACAATATAAGAGACTGTATTTCAGTAACCTGATACCTTTTAATAAATCGATATATTTTTCAAGACTGGTAAATGCAATGTCTTTCAAACCTCAATACGCAGAAATAAGTTTTTTTTGCGAACTCTTGTTAATTAAATTCATCTTTTTGAAGCAGTTATAGATAAGCATACATTATATCAACATTATATATGTTAACAAAATATATTACCTTAAGTGACAGTAAACATAAGTTTCCATGTATTAGTAAATACACACTTGAAAGATATAACAATAAGTCATATACATCGATTTGAAGTGCAAGGATTATAAAACAGATTTAACGTAATCAATACATAATAACAACAAAAAAATAAAGATAACATATAAATTGTAAATCAATCATTAAATATCAAAGAGTCAAAAACAATTAAAAAATATATTACACGATGTTTCATGAAAACAATACATCGTTAGTTCTGAAAAATACAAAAATAAAACTAATATGTTAATATCGTGAATATCCTTGCTCGTAAATGTGTGCTGTGGCTCGTGTGCTCGTGAGCTGTGGCTCGTGTGCTCGAGTGCTCAAGGTTACAGAGCTTGTAAAACTCTTACAAAGTTATTCATATTCACAAAGTAATTGTCATTTACTGAAATTAATTGCCGACGGATTTATAATTTTATGTCTTGCTTGGGTTCTTGTTGCTTGTGAATGTTAAATATAATATATATATATATATATATATATATATATATATATATATATATATATATATATATATATATATATATATATATATATAGTTTTTAGAGTCTCTTTTTAAAAATTAGTGGCCGCCATATTTGTTAGGTACAAGATTAATGTTTATTTATTTGTGGGTCTGTATTTTTTTTTATATTCCAGAATCCACATTCTAAAATCATAATATTAGAATAAAAATGCATCCTTTTGTTTTAAAGAGGTTTCTCAACAGTTCTATAAATTTATGTTATAAAGATTAAGTTTTCTGGAATGTTTGTTATAATATTCTTTGAAACTACAAAACGCGTTATCATCATTTCGCGCACGAAGCTGGTTGAGAGTCCATTTATCATGAATAAAATCTATAACAACATTAACAAAGCCAGTTATATAATAATAGTACAAGCTCTTTACAGAACCGAACAGTCAATGTGTATTAAATGTAATTTGTAACATATTATAATTTTAATTTATTAAATAAATGTACTATTTAGAGTATCGCTTAAATATTGAGTACAAAGATTTCTTTGCCAATATTTTATTGTTATTTTAATATTTGATATTTGTAAAAAATACAAAATACTTATAATTAATTTTGTTGGACTATATTATATTGTTTTCGTTTATTTTTATAAAAATAATTATGTAGATAATTATAATTATTTTTTTAATGTCCATACAAATTGGTTTTAAGATTATTTCTTATATAATCAAAAAGATACATAATATAATAATTCATCCCCCTGACACTGTGGAATCCAAACTTCAGGTTATCTAAAGTAATTTAATTTCAGGTTAATTCAAGACTGAAAATGTAATAAAAATCAAAACTAGATATATCTATAAATATAAATAGTTATAATAGTTATAACTATAATTTTCCTATAAGAATCTTATTCGTCCGGTACCATCAATAAAAATTAAAAATCTTTTTCACACCTCTTACAAAAGTATATAATTTATGCTAATGTAATGCTAAGTAAGTATATAAATCATACACGTCCATACAACATTTGCTGCGGTTTCGAAGCGGAAATAAGGTAAGTCTTCTACGGATAAGGAAGAAGCATACGTGACGTCTAGCTAAAAAGCTGGTCGTACTAAGCTAATATCCTGGCACAAGGTCATATTTACCTTAGCATATGCCAGGTACGGCGTGCAGCATCTGGATCAAGTCCTTATTAGTGATACCGGATCCAAATCCCAAAACCTCAAGGGTCAAGAATTGGCAACACTGTCGCAGTTTCACAGTTATCGGCAAAAGAAACGCAAGCCGAAATGTATCCGCACCGCCCGGCACAACACGCCGACCGATCAAAACATAGCGCTCACGAACCTTTTCAACACACAGACTCGATTTGCAAAATTTATTCATCGCATCCGCCGAAAACACCTATAATTTTTATGAGCAGCACCGAAAATAGGTTCGCTCTATCCGGTGGACCCTCGAATGTTTTCGTAATACCCGGCACGAGTTAGCACCAATAAACTGTTGGAAAACACCATGAGATGTGGATGCAAGTCGGCGACCACCGGGTAACTCAATTCGCGACACACGTGAATGCGGGGCGCTCGCCGGCCACTGTACCGCGCGGTAAACAGAGAGAGCGCGCCTCAACAACACACGCACACATAGCCACGCCCTGCACGGTTTCACACACGTACAGATTTCTCAGCGCGCGCATTCTCGCTTAGGACAAAAATAGATATCACATCACCGACGACCAATAGTGTAGCGGTGCGATCACGTCATAAACTATTACTATTGGAGAAGACTTCATTGACGGATTACCTACAGTTCAATTAGCGATTAACTGAATTTTTTTGATAAAACTTAACTGATATGAAGTTTGGACCACTATTATAAAAAGCACTATCGTTAAGGCAATTTATTTTATCGGTTCGTTGTTTTGCAAGACCTTTGATAGTTCTCTATTTCTTTTAATCTAAGGAAAAGACGATAAACACGAATCAATATGAAAATGATCGTTAGTTACAACGTAACGTCTCTACATGCGCTATCGTAGCACGGCTGAGACATCTACAAGTTACAACATGTATTTAAAATGAACATTAAATAAATATTTATAATTTCAGTAACATTCAATGTCATTTCATTGACACTAACAACTGTTTGTTAAAATAAGAAAGGCGTACACTTTCAATTACTTGTTGCGTGCTGTGAATTATTACATAACACATATCATTATAAATATGTGTATTTTTATACAAAGCTCAAATACAAATTAGATGAAACATGGTATGTTAATAAGCGCAACGCACTCGTTCACGCGTCTTTGCCTGCATATGGAATTCAGGGGTCAATGATTATGTCCATGCTCTATTCATATTTATTACACAATATTTAAAGTCTATATTTAGATAATTATAAAGAATACTATGTAGTCTAAGATGGATGGTATCCATACAAAAATAATTTTAATAAATAATAGGTAGAATATATTTCTACCCACAAACAAACAATAATAATTAACAGGCTGTATAAAAAATTATAAGGTAGAATTTATTAAGAAATTATATATATATTGAATTTTATTAATATCATTAAATATTAGGTTTTGCTTTTTATTTTTTTTTATACAAATAATATAATATGAATTGTAATCTTGTGGTTCTTATACTTAGATAACATTAAAGCTTCTATTAGTTTTAATTTATGTAAAATCTTAACAGAATATAGCGAAACTATAAAACCTACAAAAATTTAAAAAATCATTAAATACATATTTCAGTTAAAAAATTATGTTATTAATATATTATATATTTATATCTATAACTTCATTAAATTATCAAAATTAATATTGAAATAATTACTTTTGATATTGTAATAAATAAAACGTAGTAAATTCCAAATTTATTGAAGCGTTATAATTTTAATCACATTTTATAAAATAATGCAACAGAATAAATAATTAAACAACCGAAATCTATAATGAATAATTAGGTTTAAAAAAAAACAATTGGTATTTTTGATATGGATAAGTATAGGAAATGGTTCGATTGTATATTTTCTCAGTCATACTTATTGAGAAAAGTTTCTTCAAATATATATTATTAATATTTTAAATAACCTATAATTGTTTGCTTAACAAAGTTTACTTCCTTAAGATGTTAATAAATTACCTAAAGAAAAAATATACTAATAATTTAGTTATTTTGTTTATGACTAACAGCTTGTTTCAAGTTTCATCCGTGTATTAATTATTATTATATTGGCACATAAAAACTATCAGTATATACATAATACTCACATATCAAAACAATTACATCATTGCCAAAAATAAACCATATGTTTTCTAATCAGAAGATATGATTGAATTTTTTTATTTAATCTAAGCAAATATATCGTTCTTTTTTAATTTTAATAATTGTCATTCTTTTTTTTAATAGTAGAGTTTTAATTAATTTTTTATCTTTGGTAATCCAACAGTTACAAAATTATTAATCTAAACAATATTTGCTTATGACTAAGACCAATGAGGATTACAGTATTATAATTTACATACAAAAAGTTAAAAAGTTAACATACAAAAAGTGCTTCATTTGAATATATTAGTTTAAAGGAAAAAAAAGTGTTTAATATATCTTTGCTTTTGTTTTTGCATGTGTGGTGTCTCTCTCTGTGTGTGTATGTTTTTATTGTATGTACTATAATGTGTATAATGAAATATTTTAATATAATAGTATTATGCATGAATTTTTTAAGTGTCTATTCTTTTTATATATATTTTTATATAAAGCTGCTTTGGTCATATTAAAAAGATCCAGATCAATTAAATATACTTATTCGTTAAAGTTTCGTTTCATTGAAATTGGCTAAGCTCTTGGTTTAAACAAACAGGTCACGTCTCCGTCGGAAACGTCTCCTCTGATAATAAGATAACGTCTCTCATTAATCCTACTCACTGTGATTAGCGACTGGACTCCTAAATAAATATATATATATATATATATATATATATATATATATATATATATATATATATATATGATAAAATGTTGATAATGCTCCAGTTATTTTGTACAAACCTTATTTTCCCAGCCGCTCTGAGCTCAAAATAATATTACAACTATCTTACTTTCACTGTTGCGTATATTATTTTACTCACATTTCGGAAATTCAGTCCTTTTGCGGTGTTACTAGTATTGCTCATTTTCTAATTACCCAAAAGTCTCAAAAAGTTAAATAATTGTAATATTCAATTATTATACTGATTAGTTAAAACGAGATAATATAAAATATATAACTCAAATTTATTATGACATTTTATAAATATTTAATCTATATTAAAGTTAAGTTTTTAAATCAAAAACGTAAGGTTGTCTGTTCATCTTAATTGATCTAACAATTGGCAGCAGCTATGAATTATAAGTCATTTTTAAAAACAACCATCTTCTATGACCAATGAACGTCTTTTTAGTTCCTATAGGATTAGAAATTTTTTTGAGAAATTAAAAAAGTTTACAAAATTAGATAAATATTATAATAAGTAAACGATATAAATCTTCTGTCAGTGTGTAAGTTATGGATTACGAAAAAATTAAAATATATTTGTAAAATACATATACAAACAAGAACACATGTTCTTTGAGATTCAGAGAATTAAACATACAATGCAAAACTTAATGAATCATCATTTTTACATTACATTGTATTTACAACACAAACTGAGTAAAAAATGATTATATTTATATACATAGACATGGATAAAAATTTTAAAACATACGAAAATATCGTTTTGTAGAAGGAACAGAGTTTTGAGAAACAAAGCCAATATACTTGTATCATCACGACATTAGGTCCTACCTAACTATGCACTTAAATGTTTAGAAGAAATAAATATATAGGTTTTATAAAAAATGAAACTTAACAAGTCACAAAAGGATAATCATTGGGATACTATATTACTGTACATGTACAAACATGCTGTATTATATAAAATATGAAACAAGCGTTAAATTTAAAATATATCGTAATAACATAACACTGCCAACATTAACAGACCATCAGCTGGCATACATTTGCATTTTACAGAAGAATAATTATTTATGTCTAACAGTAATATATTCTCTCTATTAGACTATATAAGAATTAATATTTTTTATATGTTTTATATACGAGTAAATGCCTTTAACATTATTGAGCTGAGCGGAGCTCTTACTGGTCAAAATTGTGTTTCGTAACTAATGGTACTCCTAGGATGTCGAAAATTGGCAGAGTTGTCGAGGACAAAGACTTATAGGTCCTGAAAATTTTTGGTGTCATTCATGATTGTAGTTTTTTATTAAATGGTCAAGGCGTGTCTCATAGAGCTAACATGTGGAAGGTTTGGAGATAGCATGCACGAGTTCTTATTAGGCTTAAGATAACCACTATTTACTAATTTTACAAGTATTCGAAACTCATTCAGCAGAAGTGCTTCGCTCAGCTCCACCCGACGTGCACAGTGGCGGACCTAGTAGAATTAAGTAGGAAAAACACACATTATATATTGTAGTAAAAGTATGTCGTTATCTCATCGCGAAGTGAGACCACACTTGACATATTGACGGGACAAAGGCGACGCATACGTTTACGATTTATCTACCTCACTATCAGACACGTTGGAGTATTGTGGACGTGGTCTACGATTTTTAAAATAAACTCTACTAACTATTATTATTATTTTATCAATCTTAAAATTGAAAATTATCGCCAAGTACCAGATAAAAGTATCATTGATTCAGATACAAAGTATATGATAAATACCCGGTATATAGGTATAATTTTTTTTAAACTAGACATTTTTCATAGGTGATCTATTATTCTAGGCAGGCTAGAATTTTGGCTATGTTATCTTAACATCATGAGGTCAAATAGAAAAAAGTATTTGAAACTTAAAAAAGAATCATTAATAAATTTTCAAACATCGACTACTTCAACGAAAGCCTTTTTAACTTTGTATATTTTTTTGTCACAAACACAAAAAATAGTCTAATTTATATGATAACACAATCTTAATATTTTAAATTTCACTGATTATAATTAAATTAGTCTTTAAATATGCTGTGTCCTTTAAAATGACTCTTCAATTATGAAGTAATATTCATATAATCCTGTATAATACTATATCTTATGAGATTAGTGCAGAAAACAAAAGAAGAACTCTTTCCATAATAATATCAAGAGTCTCGAGGGTGTTTTTAATTTTTTTTATCTTACGAAATAAACTTTCTGCTTTATTTCCCAAGTTACTTCCACCAGCCCCATATTACATACCATAAGCAGACGTCCTGACAAGTAAAACAATTTACATAGCAACTGTAAGGTGTAAAACTTGATACAATCTAACCTTAGCAAGTGAATTCTGATTTTGGAGATGATTGGTTTAGCAACGTCAAAATATACGATATGTTATATTCAGTTATTCAGACAAAACCATAACAAACTACCCACATTTCCAATTATTTGGTAGATTTATAAAAATATTTCTCATTAAATCGTATCTTATAATTACGATCATAACAAAAATAATCCAAAACAGTCGAGACCTTTTCAAGTTCTGATAATTCGTAAATGCAGCAATATTTTTTTTTAATCCTGAGGTAAAAAAACGAATGGGTCTTATGAATTCGGTTTGATACTTATATATAAATATTACCTTGACTAACATGTTAGTGTGTATAGTTTTATATGTACGTAAAATATATATGTTTTTTAATATCGTATTAAAATTTAATAATTTAAGTGAATAATTTTAACATATCTAGTAATATTAAAATAATATAGGATTTATTAAAAAAACAACAACAATCAATAAATAATCCAATTATATTTCTATTGTTAAAAATATTTTTAATTCTTTCAACAAGTATTCCTTAGCTATACAATTCCAAAGTCAAACCCGTGCCTGTTTTCACAGTAAAATGCCCCATAGTTCACATGTCACTTTTAGAATTGATTTCCTTTGTTCTTCGTTGTAAATCTAGCGTAGACAGAGGGAGGAACTTGTATCATTTATAAAAGACAATTTCTCACTGGAAAGAATAACACGTGCGGATGATAATGGGAAGACATTAAAAATATTTAGGGCTTGAAAATATAAATGAGTACGCGCCATCTTTGACAAACGATAGCGGGAACAAATGGTTCATTGTAATAAGTTCGGAGAAACTATTTCGAAGATGTCGAAACAGACATTAGGAAAAATTACGTTTTTTGTTCAGAGAAACTGATATAAGTAATGGTCTTGTTTAATAATTAATGTGAGCGGAATTTTTAATTAATTTTTTCTATATTTGTAATATTTGTTTATATCCAATTTATTTATTTTCAAACAAACTCTCGGATCATAAACTATCCTAACTTTAAAATAAGTATACAAATCCATATTTTGTTTGTGAACTTATTATTATACCTCAATTTTTTTTTTGTGTTTTTCCTTGGGAAACTAAGAATTTTCTTGACTTGTATCTTGACTTATGTAATAATTAACCAAATGCTTCTAAAATCCTTTCAATATAATTATCCGGCTGTACTGTACTCGCTTAAATACTATACTACTAGGACAGTTACTACGAATCCATTTCCAGTCCTTATTCATAAGAATAAGATAATAGATATCGACTTTTGTTGTATTGTAATCCAATACTAGTTTTTATCAAAATTTCTCTGATAGTTTCTTTGTGAAGCGTGACTAAAAGCAGATTAAAAGAGAAAAAAAATATTTGTATGTAACTACAATCAGTTTATAAAATAATATATGTAGGTACATTACGAGGCATAAAATATATCTACATTTTGTCTTATTACAATTTAATGTATATGTGAAGTATTTAAATAGGTATTTCAATATAAATAGTAAGTTACTATCATTCTATTTGAGAACTACAAGGAAACCTATTAAATATACTTATATATAGTAAACTCTGGCGCAGTTGATTGGTGCAAATCAAATAAGACCTAAACAGTTCAGTCAGTTTCTATAAATATTAATACAAACGCATTTAATAAATATATGGCCACATAATTGATTAACTGAATAAACACAATAGGCGTATTACAGTCAACAAACAAAACAGGCACTACAAAAACCTTCACAGTCAAAAGGCGTTAATTCTTACTCAAGGTCTAAATCTAATATAAATTCAATTTAAGCTTTATATTTGTATAACAATAATACTAAAGCATCCGCAAGGTCTCATACAATCAAGTGTTCTTTAGTAGGAAGCTTTTATTGCATGGACATTCTATATATTACTGAACTACCTTTATATAAGTTTAGTTCAAATATATGTTTTTAAGTACGTATTAGTGCGATTATTAATTTCAAATTTAGATAGTTTAACAAAATAAATTGTACCGGAAGTTTAATGTTTAAAATATCGTAAGCATTTTAAGTAGAACCTTGGCATTTAACAAATGAAAAGACTAATGCTTACTCGCTTCTTTGTAGTTAAACACAACATCACATAACGCCATTTTACGCGTATTACAAAATTAAAAATCATTTTTTTTTATACCTCAGCAACATTAGAGGCCTGGACTCATTACTGCTATCCAACATATCTTGAGTCAAATAAACCGCGCCTCCTTTTTTCACGGAGATACGGAGACTACGGAATTTAAATGTCTATTCGACGTCTCGTATTTATTATACCTTGAAGAATTTTAAGCCACGTTCAGGCATATGCTTATATGCAAGCGATGACATATGCTTTCGGCCTATCTGTAAATTTATAACCTCAGGTTTTCAGGCAGTGGTGGACACAACAATTGAGAAAATCCTATGCCAGTAAGCGGTGATACCGAAAAAATCAGGATCAGCGAGGTAGGGGACGTAACTCAATAAGAATACCCATAGGCTCAACAGGTATTTTTACGGAGCTTTAATAGCTATCATGAGGGTTCATATATAGACTCTTGACCTCTCGTTAGATCTCAACCAAGGAACCACTAGGGTACCCGACAGACACCTTATTGCTTTCGACTAATCCAAACTCCATGCCGATTTCATTGTCACTTGGCAGCTCTGATCATTGTCTTATAAAATCTGTATCCGTTTATTCCAGGTCCGACGCAAACCTTGAAGATACAGGTCAGCTGATTGGGATGAGATGCAATCTTTCTTTGCATCTTTTCTTTAGCAGCCTGTTTGCTTCTCTTCGAGTAATTCAAATGCCTGTTTAAGTACCATAACTGATGTGGTACGGATGAGAATGGAGCATTTTCAGACATGCCATCAACTGGAAAAGCTCTCTCATGTTTCGGACCTAAATGTGGACACGCTGACATGTAAAAGCATCAGGCATAAGTAAAATGTAATGAAATAAAAATGAAAGTCCTAATAAAAGCCGGCAACAGAAACTCAGTTGGCTTGTCTTTCTTTAAAAAACAAGTCGAAATAACATACTAAACCTGGGCTGCAGCTTGACAATGTAAGGCCATGTACGTTCGCGATGAGCAAATAACTTTTAAAAACACTTCCACGACCTGCAAGAAGGTGTCACGGAATCCTCCCAATGACCATATTGGCCCAATAAGGACCAAACTGGCTTCATACCCAGCGAGTAGCAAAGCTTTCTGGTCATTAGCCCAAGCAATCAAGGTAAATTTCTGCCGCCCCTCGCTGCCTACACATGCAGAAGCCTGATAGGTCACTGCCAAAGAAGGCATATCTGTTTACTTCTCTATTTGCAGAGTCTTTACGTCTAGAAGCTCCTCCAGTTTTTCAATACACTTCGGTGACAATGCTCGAAACATGAATTTGCCAAAAAGAGGTGCTCAAGACTCTACGACATCTGGACGTGAACAAGGCCAGTGGTCCTGACGGTATTCCTAAAATAACTCTACTTAAAACATGTACTATATGTGTCCCCAACGCAAACCTATAAAGAGTTAAAAAAAGTTTTGAAATGAGCGTAGACTAAAAAAAATAATGGTATTGTTTTGCATAATTATACTCAATTTAGAAAATGATGAAAAACTAATCTAAATAAAATAATAAATATATATAAAACAGAATCGTTATATTTAATATTCAATATTTTTATTTAATAGTTGGTTATAGTAATAAATTCCTTAATCTGTGTAAACCGGTTCCTAAATCCATAATTTATGTCTTAGTTGTGTTAATGTTTGACGGATTTTTATTTATTATTATTTTATTATATCTCTTTTTTAATTTTAGAGAAAATGTTTATTAATATTAACCATTATAAATATTTTTAAAATATTTTATCATTTGGCCGTCCACACAGTTCAAATTTTGTTGACCATTACAGAAACTATTATTCAGTAAATATAGCATGACTGATTATTACCAAATTAATTTTTAAAATAAAAAAATAGGTACATTTATATAATCCAAATATATAATAATATACTTATACATAGTATTCAGAGCAGGAATCCTTATTTCATGAATAAAAGGAATCATTATTCATCATTATTTCATGAAGAACGGCTAAAAGAACGTTCTAAAATGGCAAATAAAAATGGCAGCGTGCTCGTAGCCTTATAGCCTCATTCCTTTAATCTAATGAAAGTATGAATTAATTATTCCTTGAACATTTAATTAATTTACATATGACTTGCAAGTAGGTAATTCAAAGTCAAGAGTTACATCATGGATACTATTCATCTTTATAAACGTCACGATTAACGAAATAATAGTTTGTAATACTGCGGTCAGTTTGACTTGAGACGCATTTACGATGACTAAAAGGATCCAACCCACGGACAAAAGGACTAAGTTCTGAGCTAGTAGGTAAGTGTGACCGTGACTCAATCGTTCGATGATGCAATGCTAGTAATTGATTGGATGAATCGACTGAGATTATTAGTGATTGAGCATTGCTTTGTCGATAATTATCACGGGAGAGCATTCATTTCATTTAGATTGTATCTATTTTTTGTGTTATCTATTATTATTTTTAATTAAAACCTAATGCTGTTCTTTGTTATTGCTGGTATATAAATATTTATTTAACAATATAATTCAATATTTTTTTTCTAAATCCAGGTCAAAATAAAACAACGTACTTAAGTGTAATATATCTCATATCTCATAATACTTATTATTTATTTAACAATTACATAATAAATTATATATTTTTTATCGATATTTTCTTCAGCTCAACTGTTCGTAGCGTCATAAACAAGTCGTCACTAGTGACGTTCTAAACTGAACTTACGAGAAACTTAACATTTTTGTTATTTATATCGATTACGTAACTTTAAAACTATTATTCAGATACATAATGTATTTTCGTAAAACCTTTTTATGTAAATTGTTGATGTAAATATTCATTATGTATCAACAAATTAATTTATGTTGGGAAGATTTGAAAATGTATACAAATATAACAAAACTGCTTTATTTTGAATCTTATCGTTCGCTCTTTTCTTTTGTTTCAGAAAATTTCAATATCTTATTAATATTATAATTAAACTTACAAGCAATAAGTTCGAAACACATTTAACCTAGATTTTTGAGTGGAACGGTATGAAAAAAGTTTTGTGTAAAATTGGTTTTTCATGAAAGTAAGAAAACTAAATAAATTTTTAACTACCAATCAAAACAAAATATATCTTATTTGATAAGGCTTTCACAAGCACTTTTGCTTCATCCAACTTTATAATTTGAGATTAAATATTATTTTCTAATTGTAAGTATACTTTATGACTACCAACAAAAATTATCCAACATATCCGTATCTTCAAAAATCTTTAATTGCATAATATGCTTTTCTTGGAAGCATATTCCTATGTAAGTTTTAAATTATCCCAGGGGTAAGTCTAATATTATGTCAGACTTTATTATATATAGCTATACCTAGTACTATGACATTTCTATTGACCTTTTAAATATAAGAACGCGGCGTTATTAATATGTCTCTATAATGGTATTTATACTATGTTGCTGTTTTTCAAATAACTAAATAAAATATTGCTATAAATATATTGAGATGCAACCTTGAGTATATATATGACTTAATTCATCTCGTATTTCGAGCTCCTATGTTGAACATTGTCCGAACGGCTTTTGTTTTTGATAATACATATAGATTCTCATTTAGCTGTGTGATATTATTAAAACTCGTTTAGACAGATTGTGAAAATAGTTAAAATATACAAGCCGAATAGTATTGACATCCTATTAGCCCTCAAATTTATTAATAACAAAAGCCGTAGTCTACTCGCAAGTTACGATAGGTAAAGATACTACCGAAGACCTGCATCTAGTCATTCCCAACACAATAGTTAAATCAGATATATCCAATATTTCATTAATAAGAATACAACACAAGTCATGCCTTCTTTTTTACTACATGGCATATTACCCCCCATTAAAATATAACTTTAAGCTTGAAGGTGTGATTCAGTGTGTTAAACCCTATTAAAAATAAATAATTGCGAGTACTCCTAAGTTTTGTGTTATTTTGATGTCTTTAAAGTAAAAACTTGTTTAAAATGGTGGTAATACTAATTTCAGTGAAATGCAATAGATAAATAAGCAACCACATTGTCCAAGTTCTATCAATAAAATCAAACACGAAGTTTCTTAGGGACACATCACACAAACAATGCATAAAAACGCAAAAAACCTATATAATATCAATTTAAGTTTTACCACCGCGATTTAATTATAAGACATCCCTATCTAGTGACAAATAATTCAATTAAGTCACTATAATTTTAATGCTTCAGTAGTACTTGCTTTTACTATAACCATTTAAATACAGTTTTTCTTTTTTTATTTACCCAAAGCGAGAAGAATAGTTTAATGAGAGATTAGTAACTTTGGCAATAACAGCTAATAATATATTATATAGTAGTTCTACGTAACTATTAAATGAGATTTATGTTGGTAATACGAGAAATAATAAAAATATTATGACCCATTAGAATTACAAACACTTGGAAGTTGTAATTTGACATTTTATTTAAATGACATTCTGTCCTTTATTGAGAATATAATAAATAACGATGACCACATATCGTACACAATATGACAAAATATTACAATAATAAACCTTACAATCTCAATACACCTGGTAATCATCTCTAAGTCTATTAAGTTACTTTTCAGAAGTTTCATTTCAGTAAACTAAAAAAAACATTAGATTTTGTCGCTCTTTACTATCAAAAAAGTATTAATATCCAAAAAAATAATTTATAAAACATGACATAACATTGTTATAACTTGGTAAATATATAGTAGAGTCTTAAAAGTCTCAATTATGAATATGGATAGTTATAATAGTAAAGTACAAAAGACAAAAACATTGCAGAAGACCAATTAGTGTTCAATGAGATGACAAAGATAGATGATAGAAGATCATGAAAGAATTGATATATCGCGACGACCCCAAAATAATTACGAAATGGGAAAGGGGTTTTATATATTTAGTTTCATAACATATTCATTAAAACAATAAGTAAAAAAATATATAAAGTAGGTATAACATTTATTAAATAGTAAAAGCAATTATTTAATAGTAAATTAATTTAAACTTTTTTTTGTTTCGCGCAAGCGTTACTAATCTAGTCTGTGGCAAAACAAGTCTTGAAGCTTGACACAAAGTTCCCGCGCAGTTAATGTATTCCACGACGTCTGAGCTCATAGCCTCTAATAGAACTCTCAATCAACTTAAATATTGTACGGTACTGTGCTAAGTGTAGAAGAAACCTTCGCATAGGATAACTTTACTTAAAAGGTTCTTTATATACGTAAAAACAAAACATTATATTTATGTTTTGTTCAAAACCATAAACTCATATATTTATACAATTGTATAAAATTAATATAACTATTACATTGTTACAAAGTACTTATAAATAGATAATGAGAATGACAAATGAAAGATTGATTGTTATCTAAAAAGCTTTATTTTAATAAGTTATTAATAATATGTACGCTATTCCTTACATTGTATAGGTCCTAGGTAGTCTGTTCCATAGGCCTAGTGGTGACTTCAGAATGAAAGGCGTGTCGCTGAGGAATTTGAATTAGAGAGGAACTAATTTCTGCATAATACTGACGCAGCTGTTGTCGTTTAAAGTAAAACCTATGATTATTTATTCTACAGACATTTACCATAAATAGAGACAGTAGTGAGTAGTAATTACGGTCTGTGTTCAGATTTGTCATAGCTTAAAATCATATTCAACAGAGAAAGTCTAATGAAGCTCTAATTTTCTATTGTTGAATTTAAGCACTCAAGTTGCTCCTCAAATGTAGGTACTATCAAATTCGGTAGTTATTTTAAAAAGGTGGTTTTTTGTAATTTTATAATTAGTGTTTAAGCTGAGAGCTAAGGTTGTATTCATTTAAATGTTAACAATGAATAAGGATATTACTTAGAAAATTTATGATAAACCTAGTATTAGTAGGTCATTCCTAGAAAGCTTAGTAAAATAGTTATAAATATGTAAATAGTTTTACCGGATGATTTGGCATAAATCTTTTATATGATTAGTAGGTAATGAATAAGTACGTATTAAATAAATGGCGTGTTATAATCAGACGATTAACATATATATAAGACATTAATTGTGTGGGTAGTGATAAGGCATAAGATAAATATATATATCCTTATCTAAAAAATACAAAAAATAGTGGGTTTTGTTTCCTTTATTAAGGAATTATATTCAAAGGGTTTTCTTTCGGATCTGTTAACTAAATTATTGATAGATGTGTAAGATTATATTTTTAGAAATCATAATTTACTTAAAAATGGAATTTTAAAAATAGGTAGGTTTCATAGGTATTACAATAACGTCAGTTAGTATATGTATTCATTGTCTTTTGTTCAATAGTTTTTGACTTTATAATCGTCAAGAAGAATGAAAAAATCTATTACATACATAAACTTAACAAAACCAGAGACTGACTTCGAGCTAAACCTACTTAATAGCCAAGATAGCTGCTACGAGGAGTAGTATCTTGATACTCTCTGAAACGACACAATCTTGATAAAATATTAAACTCTCTACTCTTAATATTAATTGCATTATTATTGCATTAGTGTCAGTCAGTTTGCAACGTTCAAAGTTCAACCGCTAGGGTTAGCTACATATTGATTTAGAGGGCAATACTTAGATGAAAATGGGGACGATTTGAAATAACATTTCTTAGAACTGGTGCCACTGCTGCCAAGAGCTCACTGCGACATTGCCATTGCCAGATGAATTTAAAATGTCATTGACCAATGACAATTGTCAATCACCCGAGACCACCCAACACTGTATATTAATTTAAATATGTTAACATGACAATATTTATACTATCATCGTCGTTTGCTAATAAAAATAAAACAAATATTTATTCTAATTTATCTCACTATACGCAGGGTTCAAACCTACTACCATTAAAAGCAGATTATGTGCGAAAGTGCAATTTAGCGATTACAAAATTTCTAATAATCTAATCTCAGTCTAGTAGGTTTTGGTATCTATTAAGAACAAGATGTATTCAAAATAAATCTTTGTATAATTTTCAAGAACAATTACCAAAATTCTTTTATTTATAGATATCTTGTATTCAAAGCTGAAAGTTAGAAAAAAAAACCGATTTTCCATAATTTGCGGAAAATTGTTTGAAAATTGTTCTTGAGAATTATATAAATAATTAAAGATTTAAGTTATGTGTTTTGTGTTTTGCCTCGAAAACGCTCAAGACTGTCAGGACGATTTGAGTGACGTCACGCCGTTTTCATCTATTGAAAATGAATTTCTCGTATTACAAAAAATATTATTTTCTGCCCAAATGTGAAGGTTGAATTGTTTCACAATTGGGAAGCATTTATGATAATTATTTATTAAATTGGAGTTTTTACCTGTATAATTAAAAAAAGATTTTAAAAAAATCATGATATAATATTGTAATCAATCTGTAGAGGCTTAGTTGTTTCGGTTTTGTGATTTAAAATCTTAAGTTCTAGGACAACTTAATAAGAAACTTATTTCAGGATTCAAATATTATATTTATTATCTACCTAATGTATAATTTAAGAAATACCATTGTTATTGTAATGCATAATCTGCGGTCGAGGTTTTAATAAAGGTAAGGAATGTTGTATGAAGTAATTCCATTTATTCACTCGATTAATATTAGAATATCTATTGGAAACTATTATATGTTACGAGATTATTTTTAATATATATTTACATCAGTTAAGATTATAATTTACAATTTTCAGGCAATAGTCTTATGGATCATTTAAAATTTGTTAATTAAAGATATTTTAAACAATTTTATGAAGGTAGAAGCTAAGTTTAGAATGTGTTTTTTAATTCAAGTTCAATATTCAATTCAACTTGGTTTTCGAGATCAAATTACGTCAAATGTTTTCGACAAAATAATTGACTAAACACGACTAAACTATATGAAAAAAGTAGGTATGGTATTTAAGTATGCGTCGTGGAAACTGTTTTCTGGTACATGGCCGTGAACAGGGCTATAAACTAAAATCAATACTCCTGCTGATTGTAACCTGCAATTACTTTGATAGACGAAAAAAAAAACTATTTCTAATATTGTTAATTTTAATGTATATCTAATATGATAATCAAAGTACAAATCCAAGTAATTCTTATATTTTTTTATAATTAAAACGCATAATACTTATTATAAACTAGAATACTTTATCATGAATTTTATGCGTTTTTATCTTTCTATATAACCGGACAATCAAAAAAGTGTTAGCCGAGTGTAACGTAAGACATAGAAGACGTTGCCATTTTAAGGCCTTTAAAATGGCCATGGTACGCCACGGGATTGCCATGAATATTGTAAGTCTAACTAATTACGTCACCAACTTTAAGAATGTAATAATGTCAGTGCATCTGGGCTAAAATGGAGGACTCGATATTAAAAAAAAAAATATTAAAACAATATTTATGAAATTAAAAATTACTAACAATAGCTATTATTAAATGTATATTAATTTTAAGTGTCAATGTCAAATCGTTGTCTCCTAGGTGTCAATTGTCAAATGTCAGTTATCAGTATGAGTGTCAATTTTCATACAAACAATTTGCTATTTTTAGTTTTATTAATTATTCCCACGTTTTACATTTAGAATTCTTAAGCCCTAACTTAGCACTCCTGATATTATAAAGATTTTTTCAAGAATCTTCTATTTCTTTACAAAATGGGTAGAAAACTCCAATCAAAACAAACTTCTAAGAAGAAAAGTGTTAAGGAAGGAAGTCGATTTCTTCAACAAAAACGGAAAGAACTAACAGTTTTAGTAGATAAAGTACTTAAATTGACTAGTATATTTCAAACTACGGGTAACGCCTTAAAAAGCTGGGAGCACCATGTACAAATAGAAGCAATTATCAATGAAATTCTTAATATTGAAGCAGTTTCCAAAAGGAGTAGCAACAGCCAGAGGAAATTAAATATTGAAAAGTATGTTACTTGGTTACATGAACATGATGCGGAATTTGAAGGTATTTACTAAATTCTTTAATATTGTTCAATTGTACAAATATTATTTTCAGCTATTATTACTTTCATGACAATTTTATGAATTAAACTTTAAGTAGGTCATTTTACTTTTACTTTCTAATAATATTATTATTCTAAATAATAAATACTTTTTCTTTATTATGCTTTTATTAGTGTTTATATTATTTCAGGTGTGGAAATTAGTGAATTCGATGGTTATGAACTTGGTTTGAAGGCAACGAAAGATTTTCCTGAAGGATCTCTTATATTAACTGTACCTAGTAAAGTTATGATGAGTGAGAGAAATGCGAAAGAGTCTGATTTATCATCATTTATAAATATTGATCCACTCTTACAAAATATGCCAAACATAACTTTAGCATTGTTCTTATTACTAGAAAAGAATAACCCAGGTTAGTTGGAACATATTTAAATAACAGTATGATTATAACAATATTTTAGTAAACAAATTTACAATTAGAGTTGTTTAAATTACTTAAATAACCCATATTTAGCTGTGTGATAGTAAATTGCATTTTACATCTTGAAGAGATTAAAAGACTCAATTTTTACTTTTGAAGCAACAGGGTAAATTGAGATAACCAGTATGTAAAGGCACTGAAGTGTTAAATTATGCACTTTCATATTTTAACTGCATATATTTTTATATTTAATTGAAGTCATCTTCTTTCCAGAATCTTTTTGGAAGCCATATATTGATGTGTTGCCTGAAAAATATTCAACAGTACTTTATTTTACATCTGAGCAATTAGCTGAATTACGGGTAAACAGCTATCATTGAATACTCAAAATACATAAATATTTATACAGAAATTACTATTTATATTTCATTTATTCCAGCCTTCACCTGCTTTTGAATCTTCACTGAAGTTGTATAGGAGTATTGCAAGACAATATGCATATTTCTACAACAAAATACATACTTTAGATTTGCCGATCTTAAAGAATTTGCAAGATATATTTACATTTGATAATTACAGGTAAGACAAAAACTTTAAAATGATGTGATCTTTATCTTATTCATTTCAAGTGCATTGTGATATTAATTTAATTTAATTTAATTTAGTGTTTATTTATGCTAATTAATGTCCAAGTGTTAATAACTAATAATAATTATGAAATAAAATTAGTGAATAATTCTTATAATTTATTAAAGATAGTTAAATTTAACATAACATAATATAAACAATAAAATTATCTTCTATTGCACTCCCCACCTAATACTGTAGTGATGTTCCCAATTATAGAAACAATACAATTTTTTTTTATTAAAAACATGAACATATTTTTTTTTAAACATATATTGTAATTTTTTTAATATTTGTTTGCTTAAATCAAATGTTACTTTTCGAAACTATTTTAATTTAATATACAAATAAATATAGAACAATTTTCAGTCAAATTCATAAAAATATTTATTGGTATGGTTTTCTTAAACTATCCCACATGTATTCTGGTGATTCATTGCCGTCTCTTGTTTCGAGAGAGTCCACCGCGTATATGTTTGTAGAGAGCATAGGACTCATACTACGAGTACTACTGTTTAATTTTAGTGTTTTTCTATTTTCAAAAATCGGACTTGGAACGCACACGTCCTCTGCTGAATGATTTTTATGAAATAAGTTGCTCTGTTGTTTCCATTTGAATGCTGCGTAAGTTAGTAAAAATAATATCAAAGCTAGTCCAATTATACTTAAAGTGGTAACTGTAACAGTTTTCGTGTTATCAGCAGGAGATGATATCACACCAGGTGGGGGAGGAGTTTCGTTTCTCTCGTATAAATTAAATTCTAGAAGCTCGTCTGAATCAATTTTGTTATCAGTATTTTTAATACGCTGTAAATCTTCAAATATTATTAAATCATCTCTGTCATCGTTTGTAGTCGCTTTTTTAACCGTCCTCGGAATTGTCATGTCTGCAAATAAAATAAATAAATTAAAATTAAATAATTATTGTTTTGAAAAAATTGTCATACAAATGATGTTTCTTGCCTGTTGCGACTATTTTATCAATATCGTTGTAGCCATTGTGATTTCTTTGTATTAGTGTAATAAAATCATTCCAAGTTACAGTATCATTGTCACCGTTAAATGATCGCCCCTCTCTTGTTGTTTCCCTTATTTGAGTATTGGAATTGGATATTGAAGTTGCTTCATTTATGTGATCACTTTCATTTATACTTTTATCTTCGGATTTGCTAAAATTCTTAAAAAGTGCTATAATTCCCATATTTTCTCCTATTTCGTTAACATTATTGCCGAAATCCATTACAACTGGTATATTTAAATTACTTAAAGTGTTTGGATCAATTGTTGTAGTTTTAGCGTCGTGTAAATTAGCCTCTAAAAGAGCTCTCAGAGGATATGTCTCTCTAGATATTGGTTCTATAAGGGACTTGGTAAGAAAAGGTTCTGGGGGGTTTGGCTCTCTGGAAGCATTATGGAATATGTCAGCTAGGTGCAAATGGCTTGATCCTCGTTCCCTGTGTGCAACCAATTCACTAAGTGTCATATTTCTCTCCTTTA
The DNA here is from genome assembly GCA_959347395.1 of Mechanitis mazaeus. Classification (NCBI taxonomy): domain Eukaryota; kingdom Metazoa; phylum Arthropoda; class Insecta; order Lepidoptera; family Nymphalidae; genus Mechanitis; species Mechanitis mazaeus. Next base: position 10,439,186 of record OY365747.1, read on the forward strand.
GAATCTTAGTAAGTTTTTCATGTGCTGTAAAATACAAAAATCGTTTAATTATTTATTGAACTTTTGAATAGCATTCTATGGAATAATATGTTCATTATAATTTATTAGTTAAAATATGACTTTTTCTTTCCAATGTAAAACATAAACGCTTACTGAGACTGTCGTTAAGAATTTCTTCGATTTCAATTTTAGCAATTTCTTCTGTAGTGATTGTGCTGGGAGTTGTTAATGCATTACTTCTTGTAGATGTGATCATTTTCGTTTTATGTCTTTTTCGTGTATTTTGGGAAGATTCTGTTGTAAAGAAGTCTTCTAATGTTGAAAAGTCATCATCATTTGTATTCGATGCCTTTGTCTGTGACTTTGTTATAAACTCAGATGCGGATACAAAATTTGATTCGCCATAAACGTGTTGTAATGGTACATCATCAGGTAATTCTGTGGTTGAAACCTTATGCCTTAGCCTTTTTCTTTTTAATCTATTGTTGAATACTTGCCGCCTTAAATCAGATGCGTTAACGATTGGTTTCAATGGAGGAACTGTTGACTTTTCTGTAACAACAATATTTATGTTCTCTAATTCTTCAGAAACTTCTGTTGTTGTCTGGATGCTCTCAGTTATAGTATTAGGACCAGATGTATTCGAAGCTTCGGTGTCTACTTCATTAAGTATTGACATTTCTGTATTTTCAGGAAGATTGGATGGGTCAGTAGTAGTTTCAAATATCTCTTGAGTGGTACTTTCTTGTGGTGTATAAGTAGTTGTGGTAATATTTTCAATATGTGATTCAACTTCTTTAATGGGTTGTGTTTTAACTCTTGATGGCATAAAATCTTTCCACTCTCGTGGCCTAGATACGTTTCTATTATTTTTATATTTTATCGAAGACTGTGCTATTAGGTCTCTATTTAATTGGCTTTTATATGTATTATTTGCCATTGATCTCATTCTTATCTTTCTACGAACAGGAAGTCGCCTTCGAATTTGATATTTGGTACCTTTTGGTCCTTCAGAACTAACTTCTAGCTGCTGAGTTAATCCTGACTCACCACGTCGTGTAATAGTATTTTCATAGCTATGTTCTTTTGCAGTTGTTGTATCTGATAATGTTGTTGTTTCTATCTCTATACTTTCATGTTCATTTAACTCATAATTATTTTTGTATGTGGCTGGTTGATTTTTGTTATCTAAAGTTCTACTTGTGAGATAATTGTCTGCAATTTTATTAGTGTTTGACTCTTGATTAGACTCAAATTCCTTATTTTGAAGTATCGTTAAAGCTTTCTCTTTACCGCGTAAGAGATCAGCCAAAGTTAAGTTATTCTGTTGTAAGATTTCACTTAAACTTTTTCCGTTTGATCTTTTTAGGATTGTCTTCAGAGTATGTGGATCTAATGGCAACTGTTGCTGAAAAAATATAATTAAAATAATTTATAAGGTTTCTATATAGTAACGCATTTATATTTTAATTATGATTTTAATAAATATAATAGCGGTCCAAAAGTAATTGATCCTACAAGTATGTTATAACAAACTTTGATATATTTATAAAACCATTTAAAGTTTAGTCACAAGACATGTTTTTTAAATCTAGTAATACCTCAAATGGTATAACACTAGGCTCATATTTTGTAGCTCTTTTGCTATGTATCTTCACTTTCTCTAGGCATTTTTTTACAGTAACATTTTCAGAAACTCCAAATTTAGAGTCTATGAAAATCAGCTTGGTCTGTAGAAATTAGAGCTTATTACTTAATTTATTATTTAAATATAGATGCGATTTTATGAAATGTAAAATAATTACCATTTACATTATTATTTTATTCACGGGAATTAAAATGATAAGAAATAGGCCGGTAATATGAAAAGTTAATTATTAAACTTTAAAGAATATTAGTTAAATTAAAAAAGAATTAATTTTTACCTTCGCTTTCTCTTTCGCTACTATTTCACTTCTGTTAAACGGAATTACTATTTCTGATGAAAATTCTGATAATGAAATATCATCGTTTGCTTGAACGGTATCGCGTTGTTCGGTTTCATCTTCTATGACCCCCATAGTAGCTATATCGATTCGAAATTCTGTATCGTGCCCATGCTTATCAAATTCGCTTTCTCCCCCTCTTTCTTGATCTTTAATTGAATGATGGTCGTTATAATACGTATTATCTATTCTTGTCTCAGTGCTATCAACAGGTTCTTCACTCTTCTGTCTCTCATAAAGCTTATAATTATTAAATTCACTTAGTTCTGGCCACGCATCGCTTTGAAGTCTTTTTCTTTTCTGTCCTCTTTTCTTATTCTGTTCAGCCCCTTCTTCTGTCCATGGACCTCCCTCCCTAGATTCATCAAAAATTTTTTTACGTCGTCGTCTCGGTGTATCCATGTTTTCTTGTCGACGAGGTCGGGATGTATCTGGGTGAATGTATCTCTCTTGTGTTATGAGATCGTCTTCTTGAGATGCAATCGGTCGTCTTTTTCGTTTTCGTCCTGGTCGTCTTCGTCTTAAAGGCGGATCTGGATTGCTTTCGTCCCATACATCTCCTTGCGAGTTTATAGGAGACTGTGTCATCTCGGGCACCGCTTGCATATTACGCCAATGCTGTAATTTTAATATGTAACATTTTTAAACAATTAGTATAACTATAAAAATATATCTATATTTGATACTAACTAAAATTTGTACATGGAAATTGTCAGTCAAAAACATACTTCAAATAAATAATATATTTAATAATATTTACATAAATTGGTCTCGAGTGATTCTGATATTTTTACTAATACTTTTTTAATATTCGGTTACAGCAAAGGTTTCATTACATAAATATTACAAGCATATATAGAAGACACTTCATGCTCTAAATGTGATCACATTGTTTGATAATCACTAAAAAAATATCCGCTACATTCATGGGAATGTTATAACAATACGAAAAATTATCTACACATATCTTTAAAAATCATTGACAAGAATTAATAACAAAAATATATTTAATAAAACTTTTAATAGATAAATAATTTTCGTCTGGATACAATGTGGGTGTCTCGTATGGATACATTGTGTGTGTCTTCAAGAGAAGAGTGAATAGGTTACTAAGTTAATGCTCCCTACCACCTATGTCTACATTTCAAGTTTCCATCAAGTGGAATGAAGTCAAAAGTGAAAAAAATATATATTTTCAATTATTAATTCCATAAATAATCAATAATCAATTATGTCTATTAATTTGTGGTTCGCCATCACTGTTACCTCATAAACGAAGAAAGCTGTTACAAAATTGATGTCATAATCTTCAAGGAAAGTTGAAAGCGGAGACCGGTTCAAACAACTGGCTATATACATTTTTATGTAAATAAAAGTACGTAATAGCGATAATATTTCGTTTATTAATAACATCCGTATTAGTTACCGACATGTTGTTTTGAAATTTCTAGTTTGATTTCTTTTAAAAGCTTTGAATGGATATTTTTATTTTCGAATCCGTGCCATCGGTTACATTGTAATCTAGTAAACATATTAAATTATATATGTTGGTCTAGAAGAGAAATCTTACGAGCAAAACTATGAATCGTGGTTTTGCTTATGAATGACGTAAATTAAATTTGTCACAAATATGTTTATAATATCTATTTTGTATATAAATATCAATATTAAAATTTAAGAAATAGTTTTTATTGTATTTTCTTCAATTTTCCCGAGTAAACATTTGAAATAAAATTATTTTTACGGATTAATACTCGCGTATAATTTGGTTACATATTGATTTTAACCCGACGTTTCGAATACTTTGCAGTAATCGTGTTCACGGGTAGACGAGATGTAAGTGTCTGTGAACACGATTACTGTAAAGTATTCGAAAGGTCGGGTTCAAATTAAAATGTAATCAAATTATACGCGAGTTTTAATCAGTAAAAATAGTTTTATTTTAAAAATAGTTTTTATTCTTGGTACGCGGTAAACTCTCGTATTACTATCATACTGAGGCGTCATCAAAAATCGTTTTGAATGTGATGATCACACTAATCACAGTATAAGGTGATAGTGACTTCAAAAACATAAAACAAAGTATTTTAAACAAGAACTGATAATGCTTTTTTTATATATATTGCATTAGTAGTTTGAACTAATGTTACGAACATATAGTATTTGCTTAGTCTAAGCAAAGGCAGAGAGAATAACTAGTCTATAATATGTATTGTAAAAATCATTGTAGGAAAATAAGTTTTAAAACAGTCAGGTGTTCTCAATATTTCCAGCAAACTTCCACATTTTCCAACTGACTAGACCAGTTTCTAGATACCAAGATCATCGCAGTTTCCGCTTTCTATAAATCCATAGTGTATCGATAGAACCGGTCGCGGAATAAATTTTGCTGTAGCTAATAGAAGTCAAGAATTTGCCCGAATAGATTTAAACTCTAGCCTTACTAGGTTCAACAACAGTGGAAACGTAAAGTGAACTGTTCACGCCGTGACTTGCTATTCATGATAAGGAACCCGAATGAGCTCGAAACTAGTTGGACAAATACCGACAATATTTACGTGAATACAGCCGGATAATTATATAATAATAGATCACGAAAGTTTAAACACAAAACAACAGATTGCAAGAAATTTTTCATTGTATATAGCAATAAATAATCATGATATCGTCAATTATCCTCAAAAAATTATGTATAATATTTGTTTTAAATTAAGGATTTCGGCACTCATTTAATTATGTGTATTAAAATTTAATTTATCTTATTAGTACATACTGTATTAACATATATAAATAAGCCAAGAATCAAGACTGTCAGTACTGTTTCATTTCTTAAATTTAACTGAGCCTATAACAGCATCCTTCTGACTACTATTATTTAAAATATAAAATTATCCAAATTGTTATTTGTATTTTGTTAGTGCTTAATTTTATATCACGGTCTGTTTATTTAATTTAAAAGTTATTCAAATATGTTAACATACTTTTAAAAAGTATTAAAAAAACCAAAGCATATCTAATTTACGAAAATAATTCATAATTATATGCTTTTGACTCGTATTGAACGTTTTAGAAAGCGAGAAAATCTGTTAACGAAACTAAAAACTTAAAAAAAAACAAATCGATTCAATTATTCTATTGTTAATCACTTGTTTTAACGTCTGTAAGTTAAAAATATATTTTTTAAGTAATATACTGCTATATCACTAATAATTTAGTAATAATATGTTTTTGACAAAGAGTTAATAAAACTACTTTGTACAAGACGATTGCACGATATTTAGCGTGATGGATTTTTTTAAATAAAAAACGTTACATTGTGTTTTAATAAACAAACAGTGTAGTTTATGAGTTACCTGTTCCAGGTGGGGTGGGTCTACATCCAAGGGTTTAGGCCTCAGTTCCCTGTAATCCTGTTCATAGTTTTCTTCTGCTGTATGCACGATAATCACCAACGCTGCCAGCGTACTTAGTAGAGGCATTGCGAACTTTATACAACCCATATTACAACACAAATATTATATAAAACTTAATGCACTGGAAGGACTAAACTACTAGGTCACTGTTAAGCTTCAACAGCTATGACAGGAGTATAAAAGAAAAAGAAATGAAGAAAGAGAATACTGAACGTTCACAAAACACTTGAAACTCAATTCAATTGGTTTCTGATTTCCACATAATTTATTTGTAAACACTCTGATAACGCTTGTAGGTTGACGCCAATTACTGGTTGATTAGTGAAGAATAATGCGAGATTTCTCGTGCAAGTTTCCCCCTTTTTTATTTTTGAGCGTGAAAGTGACTCGACACGTGCGCACGCGCCGGTACAGCGTGCAGGAGTGGAGGTGAGCGCTTCGATGTATAGACTTAGTTTGCGTTTAGGTTTGCGTGCTTTTGTATTTCCTGGGCCTATATTGATGTGGTTTCTATTTATGAAAACGCAACAAATGATACCACACTTTTTAAGCTTCAATATGAATTATTCTTCTGAAGCTTCAATATAAATTTTCGATATTACCATTATTTAAAATTTAATTTTGTCATTACAACAAAAATATAATTTACAATTAAAAATCTTTTCTTTTATGTATAATATCTTATTTTCGTTGGGTCGCGTATCTCAAGTATCATCTAATTTAATTAAACATAACATGTTTAATTATATAAACTCTATTGTTTTTAATTCTTCAAACAAAGAGAGTTTAGAATACTTTTCATATATCAAAACGCTTAACAATATGCCAAATCTAATGTTACGGTGAAACCGCGATGGCAGATTATAGATTATCATCTAAAAATTTCCATTTGCAAAGATGCTGATCATATATAGTATTATGTGAAACGGAATGTGCGCACGCGCCGCCTCCCATGCGGAATGTATGAAAAAATTAACGCTATTTGCGAATCCATAATTAAATAATGACACCCATATATGGCTCTGGTGTCCCACTTATGATATACTTATTACGTATTTTGTTCACTTTTACCAGTCGTATTGGTTTTTTATATATGTTTAGAGTTGAAGTTTCGTATGTGATTTAGAACTGTATGTATGAATTAAAAATAACATGAATGTATTTGTTATTATTTATTAGTGTTATAAAATATAATGGTTCCTTCGCTTCATCAATTAAACCCTATTTGGAGTGAATATCATCAATATCCAGTCTTAATAAGTGCTTAATCGTGAAATAAAACTAGTAAAAAAAACATTTATGTAACTAACTGTGGTGCATGAAATAAAGAAATAAATGAAAACCTTCATTGGATTAACTAAGTTGTAATAGATCAGTCACTCAGAAAAATTTGTTATTTTCATATATACTTATCTGTAAAACATTTTACAGATATGTTGTATATATATCATTTCCTTGTTACTATGTTTTCCGTAATCATTTGTAGTGCTTTCAAAATGACTTCCTGGCTTCAAGCAGATAATTGCAATTTCTACGGCCGCTTGCTTTAGATATATATAAATATATAGCCTTTACAAAGCATTATATAATCGCTATAACAGTAAATTATAAGCTGTATCCTTTCTCTTATAAGTTTTCGCTTAAACATTTATTCGGCAATAAAATGAATCATTAATAATATTGATAACCATGAAACGATATTTATCATTCATTTAAATAAGATGGCGACATCTTTACATATAATGTGCAGTGAAATTGATTTCTTTATATAATAAATATGTAATTTGTATCGAAGAACAATTTATATGCGAATTTCTCTTAAATGAAACCTGTTTATAAATCGCGTGTTCTGCGTTGAATCGGATGCATTGATTCATATATGAAATATATTCATTAGTTTTCAGTACATTAATTGTAACGACATAACCCCAGTAATGGAAACGCTGTCTCGTCTGTACGTAGCGGGTCATTGTTTGAACTATTTTCACACACTCTTACTTTTCTTAAGCTAACATCACATAACGAAAATAAGGCTTCGTATACTGGAGAGATATTTTCGAATTTACACTAAATCAATTTTTTTTGTCTATTTAAAATTTTGTCTTTTTATTATAGATAGATTAAATTAAAAGTTTGTTGCACACTAAAACAGTATTAATTATATTTTTATTTATTTATTATATTTTTTAAATTCAAATTATAAAAAAAAATTAAACCCTTTTTAAAAATTTTAAATCCCTTATTTTATTAACTTTTTTTTTATAGATATAAATGACTGTATATTTATATAAATAAAAAAATATATATTACATGATACATCTCATTAATATTTAATTTTGAACAATATATTATTTAGTATTGAACTATTGCTAGCTAGAAATCTTAATCAATCAGCTATCATCTCCAATGATATAACGAGTGAGCCAACACTCAAGCGCTAGTGTGACAGAGCCTTTAGTGAAAACCAGTCTTTTAAATACATCATTACGCTGAATGACACGTGCTATTGATAGATCACACTCATTTTGATTATATTGTTCTAATTTGATAATAATAATAATAGTAATATGCTTTTTATTGTACATCAATTAAAGAAAGACAAAAAGAGTACATTTACATTTTAAAATGACGTACAAACAGACAGGTGACAGAGTTTACTGAGAGGAGTTTGATTAGTTTTATTAGTTTAATAATGTATGTTATTATAAAGTAGAAAAGTTTGTATATTTCATCGAGATATTTGAATCTACGTTCTGATGAAAAATTATTTTTTGATTGTGATAGGCAGGTTCATGAAGTTATATAGTAATAATACGAGAGTGAAACGGTGGGGCACAAATAGTTTATTATATTTTAATAAAACAATTACTCACTTATATTTATTAATTACTAAATATTAAGCTACCAACTAATATATATAATTTTGTCTGAATAAAAAACATTAATATATATCATTATATTATGCATCATTAAAAGTAAGAAACCGAACCTTTTTGTATTAAAATTACTTTCGTAACATGATATTAAATATATTTACATAACATCCGCAATACTGCTGCAGTATTATTAACTTAGATACGAATAAGTTATTCAATGTTTATTATAATAATAAGATACAAAGTGAATTTCTCTTCAAACCACATTCAATTATTTTGTTAATATATTGAATTAGGAGTTATTTGACTCTCACTTCTGATATTATCATTATCTATTGAATATTTCAAATATTTTTCAGTGTTGGATTGTTAAAAATTATACAATATTTGTTAATGTTAATGACTAATTAATTAGTTATATGTAATTATTATATATTGTTATTGCTATAATATGAAAGCGACATATATGTGTCAAAGTTACCATTGTCATAACACATGTTTACTCTGTTTTGTACCAACGTAATATTACATACATGTTTCTATCTTTATTTTTTTAGTCAGAAGGTGATGTTAGTAATTTTTTTTATTGACGATGATAAAATCGAATAAAAATATCACATTAAAACCTTTTCAGTAATAATTTTCTATGCGTTCCGGAAGTTTTGTTTAACTCAATAGATGGTCTAGTTCAGTGTACCTATGACGAATTAAATTAGATTTTATAATAAATTAAAAAAAGTAGATGTGTCGATAGACAAATGCGAACATGAGTACATGTTTTTATGTGTTACTGAAACAGGGTTGTCGATGATATTAATAAATATTAATCTCAATATAATTTGATCATTATACATGTTTCATTAATTCATTAAATCTCATTAACTAAGTTATTTGAAATTATTCTTTAAACATATACTAATATTATAGGTTTCTTAGTTTAAATATTGTATCTTTCTTTATTTTTAACAATCACAAACATAATATATAACATACACTAGCATTTACATAATTAATTACTTTACAGATAGAAATTTCCCTGAGAAAAGTAAAAGTAAGCTTAAAAGTAACAATAGTATATTGTTAACTTTGTATATATATGATGTATGATGTGCGTAATGGCTGACGTTATGTGTCTTTGTTAGACAACAAACGATCTATTATTTAGCTAATACATATATTAAGATACATACTATATGTTATATTAATACGTAGCATTGTAAAAGTAACTAACATTTCACAAGTAGTGATTATTATATTTAAATAATACTTGTTCAAGCCCGCAGCTTCACCCGCGTGGACTTTATTTATTATTTATTTATTTATGTACCATAAAACAGACATTTATTAAACATATTTTAATTGTATGTGATCCATTTTGTTGATATTAAAGTTATATCTACTTAGGATATTCTATTCATTTTTATTTTTTAATGGATTTTTTTTCAATTATTTCAACAATAATCGTTTTTTCTCAGTCAATCTTCATAAGATCTTAAGAATTATAGTAAAAAATTTCCTCAGAATTTAAATTGTTTTTTGGTGAACATTGTAAAAATTTCGATAAATAGTTTTTGATTTTATCGTGTTCATAAAGACAGACTTCATTTTATAATATGTATAAATGTATATTGTTAAAACAAATAAAGTAACTGAAGAAACTGAGCTTTAAATATAATTATAACTTAACAAATAATTTAAGATATTCAGAAGATAATCGATGAAAATCTTAAGTAACAAAATGGTGGAATATTATTGGTCACTTCTTTTAATTAATTTAATTTGAATTGGTTCTAAATGTTCTACTAAACCTGCAGATGGGCGGTGTCGACGGTCATGACTCGTCAGAACAATATTCAGCTAGAGGAGACTCCGACGACTGCCTTCATACCACTGTGGGATATGTGCAACCACGAGCATGGGAAGGTAATTTTATTTTTTTTTCAATGAGGAATGCAGGGGAGTAGGACACGGAAGGACAAGGATGGATGTTTAGGCATCTCTCTCACTCACTGTACAAAGAAACAATAGTAAATATTTTATTTTGAACTTCTGTTAAGGATATACGAGCTCCAGTCAAAGGAGTTGGCTACATTTGTCAGAGTTTAGCAAGAATACTTCTTAATAATATCCATGCCTTCGCATATAATTTATAAACATCCTTCCGTACAGATAACAACTGATTTCAATGCTGTTTCAAACCGCGGAGAATGTTACGCGCTGCGCGACTTCAAGAAATACGAACAGATCTTCATATTTTATGGAGCGAGACCGAACGCGGACCTCTTCCTACATAATGGGTAGTTATGTGTTTATTTACATTTCTATCATTATTAGTTTATGGTTTAATTTGCCGAGTAAATGCTTTATACACCCACTTTTAAATATTTCTTTAAATTAAAGTAGGTTTCGTATTTCTGAACGTCAATTATAATTTTTAGTACTAACTGTTTAGTAATTTTTGATATTTTGTAAAAAATTAAATGACGTCATCACATATATCTGAACAAGATATAGGGTGCTTTTTAATTTATCAGCGGTTCAATAATATTACTAAGAGTGCGAACCAGACCTCAATTTTGACTAGCTGCGTTCGCAAAATCTCGGTATGTGTTAGCATATTGAGTGAAGCGACGTGCAAACTGCACCGAAATTGCATTTACAAAACATCGACACAATCTGTCCTTAACTATTTTTTTATTTTATCAAGCTAAATTTTGAAAATTTTTTGTTTCAAAACCATCACCAGACTGATGTCTATCAGTGTGCAATATTTTAAAATACTTTGATATACCGTTTTTGATTAATGCTTGCGCAAAAAATGCAGAAAGGTCTGTCATAGAGAGCCTCGCTCAATTAAAAACGCTATTATTATTAAATCAAGTAATAATAAATAGTTACGTAACTGTCCAGTTTGTGTTGAAATGTGAAACGGAATATTATACCTTATTTAGTTAATTATTCAGTTTTCACTAAATATAAGGCCATTTTATAAATGTTACAATATTGCCAAGTAAATTTTTGCGATGGCCTTCGTTTCTAACCCTTTATTTTTATTATCATAGTATAATATCTTCTGAAGAGAATGTTGAAAAAATTATGAACATTGGTATAGTGTAACGGAAATGGTGAATATTTATCTTGTTCATATAAACTATCTATAAAAATGCACTTTTCACTGGCATTACTAGTAATGTATGTAAATGTAGTATTCTAGAATATATTGGTAAAATATGTATGGCACTAAAAGTTTTAAAATAATTCAGTAGTATCGTCAAAAGTTAACTGATTTTCTAATATAAATCATATGATTTATATTAGAAATCTCTAGAGGTTATTAATATGTTAATAACATTTTAAAGTCAAGTTTGTTATAAAATATATTTATAACATATATTTTAATATTTTGTTTATGTTCATCAATAATTGAGCGAAGCTCTCTATGAGAGACTTTTCTGCATCTTTTGTGCAAGCATCAATCAAAAACGGTTTATCCCAAAATTTCCAAATTTTGCACACTGATAGACATTAGTCTGATGTTGGTTTTAAAAAAAAAACAAATATTCGATGTCGTTGAGGAATAATCACGGAAAAACTAAAATCCTATAAACTTAAATGGGTTAATTTTTACGTTCAAAAATTTGGCTTTACATACATGCACGTGCCGAATTTTTTTGACAGTTTTTAAAATTTTTTCATTTTTTGTTTTTTTTTTTCTTGAAAAATAGTTGAGGACAGCATGCGTCGACGTTTTGTAAATGCAACTTCAGTGCTGTTTGCACCTCGCTTCGATCAATATTCTAACATCGATATGTACCGAGGTTTTGTGAGCGCAGCGAGTCAAAATTGAGGTCTGATTCGCGCTCCTAGTTTATTTCACGGTTTAAAAAATAACTACGTGTGTTTGTTTTAATATAAAATATGCAGTTTTGAATATTTAATTATAAATTATTTATATTCATAAAAAATTCGTATAAATGTAAATAATGTTTAATTAAAAACGACAGTGAAAAAAACAGTAACTTAATAAATTAAGTATAAAGAAAGTAATAAAAAAAGTAAAAAAAAAAACAAAAGAGCTTCATAGAAAATATAACAAGCAAGTACAAAAAAAAATGAACAAAAAATGTGTCGTCTCAAACAGATACCCTAGCTTTTAATCAAATCTTAAATTCCAACATATAAAACATAATAAAATATTTCGATATGTTTACTATAATATATAGTATATTATTTATATTGTCGTAAACAATAGAAATGTTTTCAACAAATATAATTGTTTATAAATCATTCCAATGACGTTACGTTATTTACTTAATGATGTAATATTTACATTTAAAAAAATAGGCTTCATACACACTACAATGGAAACTGTATGTTTATGTAATTAGCGCCTTATTGTAATATAAGTATACGGAAACACCATTTACATTATTTATCTTTGAACTAATGTGAATTTTTGTTTTTGTATGTTCTGTTGCTTTTATTAGTTATTGTTGCGTCCAGGCTTTGTTCTTCTTAATGTACTGTTTTTATTATTTTAAGTATTGTTTGTTTAAAACATGTTGGTATTTTTAGCTTGAACCGAGGATTCTTCCTTATTAAGAGGTTTTAAAGATATTTTTTTACTGAAACTGAAATTTCTTTTTACTATCTGACAATTCCAAAAAAATTATAGTATTGAATATTAATTATTATTATATTAATATATTTTTTTAATATTACAAACAAACAAATAAATGTGCCCGCAATATATATATATATATTTAAATCTTTACAGGTTTGTATATCCTCAAAACGAACAGGACAGTCTGGTGCTTGCTCTAGGAGTCAGTTCTAGTGACCCGCTGAGGGAAGCTAAACTGGCTCTCCTCACTAAGCTGGGTCTCGCTGTAGTCTCTCACTTCACTCTATATAAAGGCTCATCTCCGATCAGTCCAGAACTACTTGCGTTTATAAGAATATTTAACATGAACCAAGGTAAGATTATATATTTTTTAAAGTTCTATTTAAGTAATATATCTAAAACAGTATTTTTGTATGCAACAGTAATTAAATAGATAAAATATTTAGCCAATATTAATATTTTATTGAGGCTACAAAACCATTATAGATTTAAGGTATTTTATCTAAAATCAACAACTTATAAACACAAGTTTCACCAAAATAAGTACATTTATAGTTTTTATTTATTTATAGTCCAATGCAGCTTTTATATTTTTTCCCCTAAAGGAGACATATATTAAAGAATATTATAAGTTGAGATTAATGTGTCACCACACTAAGTATAAATAAAATCAGTACAATAGTTTCAGTGATACATGAAAAAACAAACATACAAATGTACTAAACATATTTTAAAACAATTGTGTTTTGTATGTTATTGGGCATTTGTTTACAAAATTATAGCTATATTTGTTCTCATCAGTATTTTATAAAATATATGGATTTTAAGATTATTGTAAATTAGAGTACATTTTCATGTACAATTATTGTTCTATTTGCATTGTTATGCTAAAAAAATATCTATATATTTTCAGAGGAATTATCAAAATGGTCATCGCAGAGCATCCCCAGTGACCTCGTATCCACAGATGAGTCCAGTGACACCACAGTGGGTGCACGCATCAACAAGAGAGCGTATGAGTACTTACTAACTAGATGTGGACTTATCAAGGCTGGCTATAAGATCAGTGAGGACGCTGAAGATGTGCACAGGTAGGTGTGACACCACTGGGGGTGCACTCAGTGTGGTGCACTGTGACTTAGCAGTCCTTAAAAATTCTTGTATAAAACTTGTGAAACTTTTGCAAGAATTATTTATATAAAAATACTATAGTGGATGTGCAAAAAGATGTTTACATCATTTTAAATATAATTCTTGATATGTTGTAATTATATTTTTCTTATTAAAAAAATTACACCAAGCGACAATTTTTTTAACCAGAATGTCTTTACAGAAAGAATATAAATCTACTGAAAAAATGTGAAGTACAAATATTAGAGGATACCATAGACTACTTAAGGAATGTCACAGACAAACTTCCCAACGACGAAAATTAATAATACTGAATTTATATGAATTTTGAACCTTATGTCTTTATACTAAGGTTACATTTGATTTATAGATAATTTTACATCAAACAAATCATGACAGTATTGAAATATTTTTACATTGTTTTTGCTTTTGTTAATTAATTTATAAATCAACGAATTTTTGTGTGGATTTTATTGTTATATCTGTGTTTATTTTTTTATCAGCCTACGTCCAGTTTGAAGGTATATTTCATAAGCTAATGCGTATTTAAAATACGCTTTGTTCATATTTTACTTAAATCCTTCATTTTGAACGTAGTTTCAGCGTGTATTTTAATATACTGTGTTCTTTATAACATATAGTTTTATTTAATATTTTTCAAATAAAAAAAAAGATAGATCATACATTTACTTTTTTTATTTTGTCTTTAAAAGAAAATACAAAATTATTTCAAACTATAAAAATATTAAAAATAATATTTACAATCCTTATATTAAACGTGCATATCTTAGTACAATAAATAGTTTACTAAAATAGAGTATTTCACTTGGGCTTTAAAACATGGAAGTAGTCTTAAATATTTTTTGAAAACAATATTTCAATTTAAGTTGAAATCTATATTAAAACATTAAAAAAATCAAATTTGGGTATATTTTAAGCCCTTAATGTATCACAAGCATGGAAATAAGACAAAATGGAGGAAATATATTTTAAATAAAATACAAGTCCTCACGATTTGTCTTCACACAAATCTTATTTAATAATTAATATCCGACAGTCAGATAGTCGATGGGGAGAAACATATTCATTGATTAACTAACCTATAACAGAATGAGATTTATTGTACATTTAGAAGCATTTAAATATTACGCCATTTTTTATTGATTTTAAGAATGACACCCATATAAAAACATTTCTTGTTCTAAGTCAAAAGTAAGATTTGACAGACATCATTTATTATTTCATCAATAATTTAAACTGACACACACACATACATACAGCAATAATCTCAGTATTCAACTTCCAACTTAATATTTCTAATTTATGTTTGAATTATTTTATTCTTCCCTTATGCGGTACATAGGCGTGTATTGGCGTCCCTTTTTCATTTCGTCGCCACCCTCTAGCCGCGACCAGTAGAGCTACCAGCAGAGCTGCCACGAGCACGCTACAAGATACTATCATTGCGGACAGCGCTGATGTTTTCATACAGGTTTGACCTTCAGCTGCTGTAAAAAAAAATCTTTTATATGTAGCAAATATTTTAGATAACTCTTCAGACTATTTTGTCAAACTAAGTTTTCTATGAATAAAAAGTATGAATCGTACAACTGAATTAAAGTATTGTTATAAAGTTTTTGTTATGCTGGAATTGCTGTTACCATTTAACATACCAGCACGTGCCAAATCCTCGTCTTCTTCCCCCTCCTGCAACACCCGCAAGGACTGAAAGAGAGAGATGTTCTCCGAGAGGCGCGGCGTCACACTGGCTGCCTCCGCCTCCACCGACCTCCGCTTCACACTCTTCATGTTACGCCAGTGACAGGGTTGCGACTGGAACAGAAAATATATTTATTTTCCTCTAACTCTTCTTAACTTTTAATACGGAAGTACTAAATCAGAGAAAATTACTTTCCAGCCTTCACAGCTACCACAAAGATAAATTCTTGTATTTTAAGTAAGTCATATACGCACGCATACACACAAATTTTTACCCATGCATAAATTGCATGTATACTATCTGCACACGCCTTGCGCTATCTGCCTGAAATAACATTATCTTCCGGTTTGTAAATATAAAGGTATAAGTATCTTTCAAGCAAGGTAATAACATCTTGCTTGGAGATCCTTACCAAGTTTTTCAATTGCTTGCTATCGCTACAAGATTGCTTTAGTTAGAAATTAGTTTTATCCTAAAGCTACCCTCCAGCCGCTACGTATTCTAACTCACCGGACACCTCCCATGACACATCCTGACGTCGCATTCAATGTAGAGTGCGGGAGAGCCCGTGAATCGGAACGTCTTCATGTACGCGTACACCTGCGTCTCGAACACGCCCGCCTCCGACCACGAGCCACGGAACCGAGAGATGAGCTTGTCGTCTACTGGACACCTGGAGATTGAATTTGTTAATAGTGCAATATTACTGCTGTTAATATTAACAATAATTCAAAATTTTATCTCTTTTAAGCATGAAGTCTAAATTCAAGAAAAAAAATATCCGGTTAATAACTACTTTTAATAACAATAATTTTTAAAGAATAGTGTTAGTAACCCATTATAAGAGTAAAATTAGGGCATTGCTAGTCGCTTATTATTTACCAAGTTTAAGGTATAGACGAAGTTCATATTATTTTAGTGTATGGTTTAGTTATTTGTAGCTTACCCATATTCATCAATGAGTTGTATTCGCTTTGCGGCCCCGTTATGTGCGAAGCAATCATTCACTACTATATCGAAGCCATCTGAAATAAAACACATAACTCTGATTACATTTTTTCAATATTTTTTCCCTCAGCCTTCATGATAAGGCAAGATTCAACAGATGTGTTGACGGTAACCCGTCTTGTTCACTAAAATGGATGTCATTCTGTTACCAAAATATTGGTTACAATTGTCTCATGTGAGCCGGACGTTAAAGTGCCAGATGTCCAATCATGGGACACGTGATACCATGACAGATTATATCTTCGGGGTTATTGTCTTAATTATTTTAGCTTTATTATAAAACTATAGCTAATAGTTTTATTATTATTTTCTAACTAATCTAAGTAAGTAGATCTGCAATTTAGGAGTCACTTAGGACTGACATACTTTTGGTAAAACAATGTTACAGCTATTTCCAATGAAAACTCGTTCAAAAGAACAGATCGATGAACTTCTGAAGTTTTGTGGATCAAAATGGCGAGGTGTCACGCGAGCAGCCGTTCATGCCTGCCCTTGTTTGTTCCGGTATTGTCATTGAAAAATGTAATCGGCCATTTAAAATTTATTGCCATAACGTAATACGTACCTATAAATTCTAACAGTTATATAAAATTTATGCTATTGGTTATGTACAGTTAGATATAAAACATTAATTTTATTTTGTAACTTCATATAAACGAAGCTATAATGTTAACCTAATATAAGTGTGTATACACAGATTTGCAAGATACTTGCAAGAGCCATGAAACAGTCAAACAGCTTTACAGTTGTAAAATGTAAATATTTGTTTAGAATAATTTATAAAAATTTTAGTACATCATCCTAAATTAAAAAATATAATAAAAATTTTAACAAGAAAATAAATTAACTACATACCATACGCGCTCCTCATGTATATCAGCAGGGTGAGTGGATCACCAACTCGCACTGGTCCGGCAACACGAGCGCCGGTCGCGCCGTATCCGGACCGGATCTCCATATAGCACTCCGGAGGTTGCAGCGTGAACACTACCGGATTGCCCGTTGCTACTCTGCAATATGTAAAGAATATTTTTGGACTTTAGTTTTATTGTGAGTTTTGATGGATTATATATACAAGAGCATATAATGCTATAAGAATAGGATTAAAGGGAAGAAATAATTAAGAAACACTAAAATAGATTTAGCCGCATTATTAGCTTAAGAAAACAGGACAGATCGGCGATTTGAAAAGACATATCATTGCCATCATATTTGTATATACCACTTTAGTTAAGTATCTAGGTATATGATATATGCCAGGGATGCCGAACCTTTTATGATGTCTTTGCCACAAAGTCGAAAAAAAAAACTATAAAAGGCAACGTGCCATAAGAAAATTTCATTCGAAATGTTGGTGTATTGAAACTTTGCTTAACTATAATAAAATAAATAAATAAAAGCAATACTTCTTTAAGCATTTTTTAAAATCAATGTTTTACAAGAAGCAATATGCATAATAAGCAAAATAAGTATTCAGGACTACAAATTTATATCATAAATTATAATTCATTTCAATCAAAAAAGTTAACTTATAAAAATATATTTTGTTTTTGTGCGTGACATCAAACGTGCAGTTTGTGGCACGCGTTTCACTGGCTTGCCATCCCTGATAACCCTAACTCTTATACCAGCTTTACCAACCAAATATGTTCTTTAGTTTATTTAAGATTATCTAGCCTCTTTACATACTAATAGTAACGTAAAGATTACAGAAAGCATTATTGGTTGTATTAATTTACACAGTATAATTAATAAGTGTTATCACTTTATTTGCAGCCATTATATTTTATTCAAACTATATTCTACACAGAAAAATGAAATAGAAAGACTTACTCGACGTCAAGAAACGGAAAGGTGACGGTCTTCCAGAAGTCATATCCGTATTCACAAGTCACCTTGAAGTGTTCGTCCAGCTCTTCTTCAATCAGCGAGTTGTATTGCACAGTTATTGTGTTCCACATCAAATTCTTCTGTGAAAAGTATATTATAATATATCTATTTTACACATTTAGTAGTACTTAACTATAAAAGTCACAATGACTTTGAATTTATTGACTTCGAACGTGAATATGAAGTAAAAATATTTTTTTAAATGTTAAATTCAAGTTAAATTTTAAATGTTAATCTAAAAATGTTAAAGTAATGTCATACGGTGGGTTGTTTCCTGGTGTCATCGTGCTGGCCGTTCCTTCCCAGGGTTCCGCAGCGATTTAATTGTATGTAGAACTCATAGTAGTCACGACCGGAGCCGTTTATGTACATACAGTCAGGATCGTAGGAGTAACCTTTAATAAATAATATTATATTAATATTTTATATATATATAAATACACCTTTATAATAAATATACTTTTGATAAATAATATTATAAAAATATATTTTATTTTATTTTATTTACTAATATATCAGATGAAATATTATATAAGGAAAGACCATTACCATTATTAGTATATTAGCAACTGCTATAATAATAAGCTGGTAATGAGTGTAACAAAAGTGATTTCAAAGGATCGAAATTGGTTATAAAAAGTGTTGATTTATTTACTAATTTTAATTTATTATCAACATTCACAATGTAACTTATGTTTTTTTCAATCATAAAAAGTGAAAATTTAATTATCTAAAATCACCGTGTTTGTAGGTAACAAGGTTAAGGAATTCTCAAAAACATCGAACGCTGCCATAAACTATTATATTATAATTGATTTGTTAACGCATATTAAAACCTGACAAAAGATACAAGTATGTACATTTACAAGTAACGGGTGTTAATAAGACTGTAAAATTTTATTATTATTTTAATATTCAATCACGAAACATTATCATAGCTGGCTTCGGTTACTAACGAGCTAACAAAATTTTTAAAGTATGATTTTATGCTTCGATTTAAAGTTGCTTCTGGAATTTAAAAATTTATTTAATAAATTTAATTCCAATACTAATTTTGACGAAAATATGATAATAATTCTTTGTTTTTCAAGATACATGTTCATGTACTTAAATTTACAGTACATTTTGTTATTAGGAAAATTATAAAATTATATATGCTTTCGCCCGCGGCGTACAGCACTTATTATTGTGTCTGTTTTCGAGAGAGCCTGTTATTTATGAAAAAGAAAACAAAACCTACATACGAATAAAAATTCAATATAAAGTAATTTGAGAACATGAAAAATACTATGTTATTGCAAAAGCATCTATCTAAAGCAAACAATAGAAATTTAATTAATATATTTAAAATTATGAATTAACCTATATATTGTTTATTCTCAAAATAAAACTCACCAGCTGAATAAACCAAGCCACTAAACGATCCATTGAAGCCAACTCTGATCTTCATAAAGTCGTCTTGGCACTCGGCTTCTATGTCTGTTTAAAGAAGGAATATACCATATCTTATTTATTTTAATATTGATATTAATGAAGGTTGTGTAAGGCGGCGGGTGCGTTCATTGATAACATCAGAATTTGTCCGGTTTGCAAAATAACCTCCATGTTTACATGTTAAGGAAATCCGACGTTTTCAAATTAGTCACAATAAAAACAAGATAGTTTACAATATGTTGTAAGTTGTAGTAAGTTTGTAACAATATGTTGAAAATAGAAATATATTATATGCCTATTCATGACGTATTATATTTAAAATTCTTAACTATTTTTTTATACAAATATTAAATTAAGGTTATTCTTATATATATATTAGATTCAATGAGATATATTACATAATATTTTAGTATATGATTATTTACATTGTACTCGGCTGCCATTAGTGCGGTGTCGTCTGTATTCCCGCTCCCACGCAGGTGGCTCTCTCCAGGTGGAGTCCACGGGAGAACGAGGCTTAATACTCACTGGAATATAGTTGTTCTTGTCTGATAGAAACACCACCTGGATGGAGAATGTGAGATGATATATAATGCTTTACTTATGCAATCATTTATAAAATGACTGCCATTGTAAGGCTTGGAAGCAATCTCTTGAGATAATAAGATGTTTTAATATAATCCGTCCCTACAAATAATTTTATCAAAGATAACGGTGAACGTTATATGTTAGAGGATCATTAGGAACAAATAAATCCGTTACTCTTACCTACATCGATCAATATTTTATTAGAAACAAACCCGTTCCATATTAAATATAAGAGCGTTATTATACGACATTTTGCTTATATACTAGAAACTAGTTCACACTCGTGAATATTAATATACTTGTCACTTTTGCTCTAATTCATGGGAATTTTCATTTAAACCTCGCCTCGTTTAATTTTACATCAGTCGTAAACTTAATAAATAAAAATAATCGCTTCAAAGCTCTTTTGATCTTAAAGATCATTTCAGGTAACTTCTTATCTAAATTAAGTATTTTGACGCCCACAATAACGAAACAAAAGATAGCCCTGAGATAAAGCTTGATCTAACTACGAGCTTCCTCCTCGGCCATTTGCCTCCGACAATCATACATGTGTTATGAACAGCTTCCTTCAGACTTCATAAATAATCAACATAACATTGACCCAAAACATTTTCGATAGAAACCGTTAGATAAATATGATAAGTGAATAAAATTTTACTATTAACATCGTTGCATCCATTAGTTTTAGAGTGAAACAAGCGGAATTATCGACGGTAATGCACCATTTCACAGTCACGACCCTCGAAAGTTTTGCACAAAAAGATTGTAATAAAGTAGCACGGCTACCACACGCATTAAAACAATTGGGCCAGTGGACTATCTACTTACGTTGTCAATACACTTCAACGAATCAATTTCAATGGAAAATCTATTCATATTAAAAAAATATATTATCGAAACTCATGTTTTTTGTTTAATGCTATCAAAACGTAGCCTTATTTCAATTTACACTGACGTTCCAACACATTAAGCCTATTCTATATAAATCAATTCGACTTAATTACAATTTCATGGGAAGAAAGACAATGTAGGGCAGCGCAAGTTCACCGCAGCGTGCAATGTGAGCCGAGTAACAGACACATCACGATGACAGGTCAGATGGCTATCACCTTCTATCACAACTATTATCACAGCACGCACTTCACACGATTCATTTTAAACAACGCAAAATTACAGATCACTGATAATTTGCAACTCAAGTCATGTGAAACATAAGAAAATTAAGCAAAATACGTGTTAATTGTTATTATATATTTATTATTTAATTACAGATATCTTAAGTATATAAATAGTAGAAAAAAACTTAGTAATAAAATCGACGGGCCCTTCGCAATTGTACTTATTGCAACAACCAGTGGCCTCTTGTATAGAGGAGTTGAGCAACCAAGGCGTCATCATTCTGGTCTCTGGCTCCCTCACGCATGAAATATTCTATAACCTTTGTTGATTTTTATTCTATTGTGGTCTAATACAATGAGGGAATTGCTTTGTTTAACAGGTATAAGTGTATGGAGCAAGATAGCAGATACTATCTCATTTAGTTATGATATACCTTTATATGTAAACAACTTAAACGAAGTGATCAAAATTTAAATATAATTTGTTATAAGATCACGCGCCTCTATAATATAGATTTTGCGGTGTTTTTGTAATCTTTTTTTAATATTCAAATTCTGTACTACATAAAAAACCACAATTTTGTTACAGTTACCATTGAACGTTTTGTTATTATATTATTAGTAAACAATAAATGAAGCAATTTGTTTCTTGTATTGAAACCGTTAAAAATTGTAGAGTAAACCGCGAATTCCTGAAATATTCAAACTAAAAGTGAGAACACTAACCATATATATATTTTATCATTATCGAAAAATAATAAACTACTTAATAGAATATGGTTTTATAATATTTTGTTTGATGATAATTAAAATTTCAACCTAAATCGTTATTAAACTTTAGTCAAATATATTTTTATATTTACAATGTTAAAGTGTCTCTCGCACGTAATAGAGTTAAGTGAGTAAATTATTGAGTTTTAACCTAGTTTTCTCTTTCGAATTATTGAATTACTTTGTGTATTTTTTTTAATTTTTTCTCCAGTAACGACCAAACCTCGTTGTAAGCTATTTTATTTAAAAAGCTTAACATTATCATTAAATTATAGATATTTTTTATGCTTATCAGTTCTAATAAGAATGTTTTATTCAATAACCATAAAGAAATACATAAAAAATAATAACCTTCACGTTATATTACAATAAAAAAATTTAAACTTTTTCAATTTTATTTCAAAGTAACATTTGAGTTTATAACAAAAATGAAATACAAAATGGCGATATTAGCTTTATTACTGTCAAACTGTACACGCGGTCTTCTCCTTCTAATACAGCGTTATCCTTGCAATGATAGTAATTGACATTGAACCGCATAGCCTACATAGTGAGTTAGCTAAGTCGTTGAATAAAAGTACTCATTATCTGTGAGGTTCATTGTTCTATCTCTTACATCCGTTCAGATGTATACAAATTCTATATAATAGTGTGGTATTCGAATCTATTGAAAATTGGCAAATGGCAACATTTGGCAAATGGCAATTGGCAATTGGCAATTTGGCGAAACAACAGTTTCGCAAAATATTATCAAACTTTTCAGAATAAATTTCTTTCGCATTTAAGTATATCTTTATAAAACTATTAACTCACTGGATCCTGCTCACTGCCGTCTGATTTAAGAGCCTCCCTCGTTTCAGTCTGTCAACAAAAAAAAATCTCCATTAAAATATTTTTTTTTAATTTATCCTTTTATAAATCTGTAATTAAAGTTCAAATAGACTATAGATCAAAACGAAGAGATAAAAGAGAGATGAACATTTAACATAACATACCTTGTTATAGTGTGGTCCTGAAGGATCCTCTCCAGACCCCTCGTGCTCAGCTGATATTACTAAAGACTCAGTTGAAAGTTCTTGAGACTCAGACGAGTCTATTCGTATATGAGGTGATATTGAGTGTGCTGGCTGTTAAATATATTTTTATTAGTTATTATAGGTTTTTATTTTAAATATTAATTTTGTTCGTAGAAAGTGGAATAAAAGCAAAATTCTAAGCTCATATTGTTTCTTAATAGAAATAAGTAGATAAGTTAATGTTAAAATGTTTCTTACATATATAATAAACAGTCCATATACGATTATTAATCTGAAACAAACAATTTAAATAGTATTACAAATAATATATTGATAATTTACATCAAAACAGCACAGAAAAAACAACAAAATCTGTCATAGGTTTCGAAATTCATACAATATATGTAGTATAAAAGCATGCGGCCACTAGCATACAGTAATACCCCGAACTTAAGCGGTACGAACTAAGCGATTACCGCGTAAGTCAGAACCTCGTAAGTCGGAGTATAATTTTCCATATAAATATATCTATATTATTTTCAATTACGAAATCCAGAGAAAATATCAATTTAAACAAAAAATATTAATTTTGAAATAGACAAACAAAAATGTCGACTGAAATTATTTTGTTGTAGAAGGTTTCATAAAATCAATTTTCATTGAATGTACAACTTGAAGTATTTTTTCTATCGTAAAATTTTCTTCATTGCATGCTAATATTTTTATTTCACGTTTTGTTAAGGGAGTGCGCTTTTAGTTGAAGTTGATACTTTCTACAATTTGTAACCTTTTTACAAATGAACTGAAGCCTGTAGTAAAATTTTCAACCGTCACGTCGTTCAATGGTTGTGATTGATTTGGATCTAAACAATCAAGTCTTCAATTTTCTACGAGCTTATCAATTATAAGGTCTTGATTATGGGAATACAACAGTTTCTGAACATTCTTACTATCCACGTCTTAATTTATTTAAATTATAATCAAACAAAAACTGAATCGGTGAGATTTGGAAATTGAGTATCTACGGTTCAAGTAAGTCGAGGTATTTACTGTATTTAGATTTTGTTTTTATTACCAACTAACATTGTAAGTTTTTTTATATTCATAGAACTTTATTTCTTCGTAACTCCTAATCGTCTGGAGACATCACCGACAGTCGTGACAGGTTAAGGACTATCTAAAACAGAAATTACCAAGCGTAGGTGAGCTCGTGCCACGATGGAGATATGGTTTCGTCTATCATGAATAAGTGCAGGTCAAAAGACACGGCAGCGTAATGACAGAGCCGCGGCTGAGCCACGGGAATCAATATCGGCGTCATTACAATGTACTGTGATCTATAAAATTGTTTCACCAGAATGGTAGCCGTTGTTGTTGAAATTCAATTTGGAATCATTTCTCTAATCAAAAATACATAAAGAATACATCTAATCTGATTATTACAATGGCTTTATCGGAATTGGTTTTAATATTCGTGGAATGAGAAAAGGTTTGATCTTTCCAATTTATATTGTAATTTGTTGTTTTGAGTTTATTTGGAACGTAATAAAAATTGTGTTATGTTCTGGAACAATCATATTGCAGTCAACATATAATGAAGATAAATGGTAATTGTTTCTACTGTATGTAAAATAAACTTAAGTTGTTTTAAATGTAAATAAATACCTAAATTGTTACAGAATATTACACTTTACATCTAAGACGTACACTTCATTGTCCTTAATGATGATTACTCGGTTCATTACATCATATCTTATAAGGTTAGTCTCACTGTTTAGTTTCAGTTGTTTTTCACACTTCTCACAGTCATTGAACTGTCAATTACGTGTAACCTTCGTGTCCTTATCAAAATTACTTGGAAAAAATCTAGCCATTTTATATTGTAATGAAACTCATTGCTAACTCACTGACTTTTACAACACTTTAGTAAAACTACGAATTAAATTTTTATAAGTTTTAAAATAAAAATACACAATTTATTAAACATTCTTTTGCCATTAACATAACATTATGAAATTATTTTTTATTTGTTTGTTGTCGTTGAAACTTACATTAACTATGACGGAAATATTTTTAAAAAATGCCTAAATTTTTTATATTTATGAATCTCATTTGCACTTGCACTGTGTTTCTATTTTCTCAGGCTTTTTACTTAATGGTTAACCAAGAATACCATATTAATACTAAATTATTACTAGATTATTTTACCTGTAGGTAAAACCGAACGAGGCCGTAAGCAAGATGTATAAGCAATCAAAAAAAACACTAAATACTCAAATTTCTAGTTCCGAACAGTAAAGATGAACAAACCGTGATTTTGTTCGTAATTAACAAACAACGTCTCGTTATTGGCTCTTCTGTAATGGAACATTCGTGACGGCGATCTTTCTTCAATCCGTTATCAATTTTAGTGACGAGACTTAGCTAAGATCATTTGTTTATAGCCAACTAAGCATCATCAAAATGCTAAGAAGTAAGTAATAAATTCCCCATTACTAATGTTTTTAATATACTAGTTACAATCTTACAATATGATGTCATTTCACATTACATGAAATAATATAATATTAATGTTTTTTTAATTATAAGCACTCAAGAGGTACAGAGCGGTGTCACTTGTGTTACTGTAAATCCCATACATTGTAACACCATAGAGTGACCTTGTAGCGAAAAGGTAAAAACCTCATAACGGTGACGTTCGGTGTTAAACGGCGCAGGCGCAGGCATGCGCTCGTTTATGTCTTTTGTTCTAGCGATTACATGATCTACGTATAAAAGTGAAGTATTAAACATGAATAAATAATTCGTATGAAAGAAATGTACATATTTATTAATAATCAAAATAAAATAATATATTTTTTTAATCAAATTTTTTCGTTTTATTATGACAGACCGTAGAAGTATCTGAGTTTAGTAGTTCAGGTTGTATGAATAATAGTAGCTTGGAAAAATGAATAAATTTAATATTTTGTATCGATAATTTCCTTCAATAACTTTGTTTCATAACAAAGCTATTTCACTAGCACACTAAATATTTTTGTATATTTTTTGGTTTTTGCTTATCAAAATGGTTATTAATACAATATAAGGTTTTATATATTTATGAGCTTAAGGACAAAAGAGATGGAGCAGATTATATAATTTTGATATATCTACATATTATAATTTTGTGTAAATTAAAGTTAATTTTGAAGAGCGACCTCGCGCTACTTCCTATTACATCTCCGGTTTCATTACCGCTTCCTCTGCCTCTGTGAGGTCATTAAATGCTGTTATTATACTTTACTATTATAATGAACTAATTTTGATCGTTGGGAATGTCTTATACTTTGAAAATTACAAACTTCTTCTATTCTTTTTATCCATTTTAAACTAGGCGTCTATGCCTAGTTTACAAAATATCTTTTAACATATTGAATGTATCAAATAAAACTATTTTTTATGGATTAAAACTCGAGTACGAGTGTCACACTTACATCTCGTCTACCCGTGAACACGATTACTGCAAAGCATTCGAAACGTCAGGTTAAAATAAAAATTTAACCAAATTATACGTGAGTTTTAATCCGTAATAATAGTATTATTTGAAATGTATACTCGTGAAAATCTAAGAAAATACTATATTGAATGTTTTTAAACTCTAGACTGCTGTTAACAATATTCTTACTTTAACTAACTTCCATTAAACATCAAATAGTTCATTAAAAATGTAATCTGGTCATTATTAACTTGAACTTTAAACATCGTTTAATTGTGTTATGCTTGATCAGAAGAAGATCAGAACATTTTTTCAAGCATTTGCGGAACGCTCCGTTACTGCACGCCTCGAGTCACACCAGACGCTATTTACTGTCGCGCTATGTGTTGACAATATAACATTCAGTACTGGAATAATTAATAATGTATTACAAATAAATGAAATTTTACACCTTATCTTATTAAATGAAATATTAATTTTAGTCTAATTATTATCTAAGATAATTTTATTAGTAGTTTTAGTAACTCGTGTGCTAATTTCAGAATACCTTAAAACGACTTTTCTAGAAAAGAAATACTAAGCAATTAGACTCCACATTCGGTAAAATTTAAAAATACATTAACAGTATAAATAATATTATTAAGAGAACTCAAGTCTAAATATACAAAATTTCTTTGTAGGTTTAAATGTGGGTACATTGTTGTTACAAACGTTTATCATCTTCATAATACCTGTATGATATAATTCTACAGTAATATGTAATGAGATGATTGAATAAGTCGTAACAGAACAATTAAAAGTATTTTTACTATAATACACTACTTTACCACGATATATATAATAAAGAACAGCATTGTTGTAATGATTATAATATTTATATACTTAAAAATAGAACAATATTAAATAAAATATATATTGATTTTTATTAAAAATTAGTTATCAATTAATAAAGAGTACAAATCCAATGATATATTATTAATACATTACCATGAAGTTATAAAAGACAACGAAACCTATACAAAGTCTATACATTCAATTCAATTCAAAATAATAATATGTATTAGATCGGGAATCAAGGAATAACTAATAATTTCATTTAGTTTAATTAAACTTTGATCTTATATTTAATAAATTGTATGTTGTATGCTTATTATGTTATATTTACCAATTTAACTGGAACACATAAAAATTGGTATTGGTTACCATTAAAATAAAAATGAAGGATGATAAATAAGTAATACTTAATTTGTATAAATTTCAATTGAAGTTAGATGGGTTATATTTTAGAAGGGTGTCAGGCAAACAAATTTGACATATTTGATAAATCTAGTGGGATCCTGTCTACTGAGCCAAAGGTCGTGGGTTCAATTCCCACAAGAGACAGTTGTTTTTGTAATCCATAGAATAATGTTTGGAGCTTGTATATTTTCCGTATAATTTATTTCTGTTCGTAAAATTCATCGCGAGATTATTCCCCTAGTATTGTTTTATTAGATAATTTTAATAATAACAAACTAGTTTATACTAGTAATTATTTGAAATCAAATATTATTATATATAAATAAATAATTAATATTAGTATAAGTAGAAATAAGATATAACAAAACCAAAACGAGACCACCAGCGAATCAATATTATTGATATTATTTGAATATTTTTTGAAACCACAAAAGAATGCCGAAGCTTATTTTTATTTGGCTTTCAAACGTTGAAGTATTGGAAGCTAATCTTCGACGGCATCACACCAATGAAGCGTAGCGGGGTCACAGAACTAGTACAAACATCATTTGGCACGGCAAATTTATGCCTTTTAATTTTCGTCTGAACGAATTTAATTTTGACTTTTTTTTAATATTTAAAGGAAAATACTTTCTTCAAGCCTCTAGCTAAATACATTTTTTTATAACATACATTACACTTGCTTTTACTAGCGGTTTCTCTCGCCAACGAACAATTTTATTGCTATTAGAATAATTAAGCGTGGTAGCGTAATGCTATATAGCCTCCCTCTTGAACCTGCCTATCATTAGTTATGGAAGAAAAAATTAAACCATCAAGTAGTTTAAAAGATTAGCGCTTTTAAACAAACAAACTGTTCAGCTTTATAATATTAATAATTTATATTAAATGAACTATGAATATGAAATGTGATTACATTCATATAAATTTTAGGCAACAAGTAGTTAATACAAAGAAATTGACTGGATTTTAATTGTTTTTGGTTATAACCGACTCCGAAACCACAGTTTCCATTTTTCAGTATTTTTATATATTTTAATAGTATAAATGTAAACAGTTATTTTAAACTTCCTGACTATTGAAGTTATAATCTCTCTGATTTTCCACCTTGTTTTTTTTGTGATATTTTTACGTTTTGAAGTATCCTATGTAATAACGCCCGTTTGGAAAACATTTACATTTGTGTATGTAAGAGTTTTTTTTGGCTCCATTTTCTCGCACCCTGATTATGCGATCAAGTTCGTTTTGGTAACAAAAGATGCGAATTTATGTAACTTAGAGCTGATAAATTTTCCAGCGAAATCTACCAAACCATTTTTTTAATTTAAAAATAAAACTGAAAACCACATATTTGCGATTCAGAAAAAACCAAATGTGCGATCAGGGTGGTGGTGGTAACACAATGTGTGATGCTTGGTCACGTTACATAAAAATGATTAGTTTTTTAGCTAAGCCGAAAAAGCAATTTTTTTTAACTGAAAAGTGCGTTGAGCGATTTAAAAAAAAATGTTATATTATTTTTATTAATTGTTAAAAATAATATGGCGTTTTTCTTAACCAGGAAGCTGATGTGATGGGACTCGCAAAGATTACCGCTTGTTTTCAATATTAATCATAGGAGTGTGAACATTATATGACAAAGAAACAAGTCTCTACAAAGATGAAGTATGATAGAAGAGTGTGAAAGAGATTGATATCTTGGGCCAACCCTAAATAATGGGGATAATTTGCAGGTGGAGAATGGTGTTCGTTCTTTATACACCCTTAATAAATATATGTAGTATTTTTCAGTCAAGTCTTAAGCAGTTTCAATGTTATATTGTTTAAAGTACAATAAAAGTAGTTTCCTATTTGAAATAAAACTATTTTTACGGATTAAAACTCGCGTATAATTTGGTCACATTTTAGGTAAAATTTTAAGTTTCACTTACATCTCATCTACCCGTGAACACGATTGCTGCAAAGCACTCGAAACGTCGGGTTAAAATCAAAATGTAACCAAATTATACGCGAGTTTTAATCCGTAAAAATAGTTTCATTTCAAATGTGTACTCGTGAAAATGTAAGAAAATACTAGTTTCCTATTTTTTTATTTATTTTAATTTAATACCCAAAATTTACAGTAAAAAAAGGGGGTCTGAAATAATATCCTATAAATAATAAATACTCACGAAGAATTAATAATATAAAAATATTTAATAAATACCATAAAGTAATAAGTTCATTTTAAAATTCAATTTACCTTAAAGTCACCATTTTGCACCACGCACTTAGCGTACACTTTTAGCCTGTCATTAAGAACACTACACACGCATGAAGTATGTAATAAATGGAGCACTATTAGTACGTGAACTATGAAACATGCGCCTGCGTCGACGTTTAGAACAGAAGTGGGGTCGCGAGTCGCAGCCTCCGGAGTACCTCAGCTATGAAATGCTTCCCATCAGTAGCCATTTGAATAAGGCTGGTGCTACATGTCACTATATTTATTATTAGCTTACTTAATTATTTGTCACATAAACCATAACAATTTTGTATGTTTAATACTATATCCTCAAATAAAGGAAAATAAGAGCTCCTAAATTTTGTAACGTCACATGGTTTTATTTACATGTTGTTTAAATGTTTCATTCGGCTGAATATGTTAGTTTAAAATAATATATTTTCATTATTTCGAAGATTCATGTCTCATTTTCATTTTTTTTTGTTTTGTCTCATTTTCATTTGAAACATATAAAAAAAATATCACTGATCTATCCACAGCCTTAAAGAGATTAGAAAGAGCTTTATAAACTTGAAATATTAATAAAAGGTTTCTTTTATTCGTAGGTATAATTTCCTGAACTTTTATCCCTAGAATGGCCTACAGTTCATTACGCAGAATGCAATCATCGTTGCAAAATAATGAAAAATAAAATTTTCGTAACTTAGTCATACTTCATACAAACTGCATCGAGTTCACTGATATTATCTTTTAAAATAATAAAAACACTATGAAAGTTTAGTAAAAAATATGCTTTATTTGTCGCTAACATTTTATAAAGATATGTTAATAAACAAAAATTAGAATGATACAAATCATAAATTTTTACTTTTAGTGAAAAAAAATAATCATACGCTCCATTTTCAACAAAATATTAAAAGCGACAATCAATGACGTAATCGTTACAACAGCTATTGTTATTTTCATGGCTCTGGAAAAAAATATATAAAACTTTTTACATAAAACTTATTCTTAATAAAAATAATATATAATAAATTAACTAACCCGTCAGCATTATGGAAGTACAAGGCACTCCTCAGGGTGTAGTAAATGAGTTGCATGTAGCAATATATGAGGTAGTACAGAGCTAGAGCTGTCGCCGTCACCGACAGCTGGACCAGCTGCACTATTTCTCCAACAACTCGCCACGACTTGTCATTCTTTAAACATATATATTAATTATACTCTTTATTTATAAATTGACTAGTTTCCGCTGTCGACTTCGCCCGCGTGGTGTGCGAATAAATACAAAAGCACACTAAACTTTTTTTTAAACTTGAAATCACAATTACTACACATTGTGATTAAATACGAACAACAATTTAAAATGAATGCTAACGCTGTCTATTGACGGTTTGTCTATTACGAAAGATAAACAACAACTTTATATAAACTTGCAAACCCTACTTCGCCCTCATACAAATCCAATTTTCATAATCCAATTGATGCATTATTATTTTTTACTAACCGCAAATTTAAATCTTGAATTTCATACGTCTAACATAATGACGAAGTTTTATACAAACTTGCAACCTCTCTTTCACCGTTTTAGGAATTAAATTTATAAAAATCCTTTCTTACGTCTCCTAGAAACAATTTACCTTCCTGCCGAATGTCATCTTCATGGTCTCAGCAGTTTTCGACATTTTTTGACGAGTGAGTGTTTTTCGCATTTATATATTTAGATCAAAAACCGCACATAACTTGTCAACTTTCTATTTATTTACGTAATATAATACGCAGTAGTAAATTAATATTTTAAAGTAATCAGTTCTTATGTAATTATAATTAAAAACAATAACACTGACACAATAACTGAGGAACGGAAGGAAATAATAAAACAGCAATGTACACAAACTCTTAATAATATTGTATATACGATTACAATTAAGATTAAACTTGTTAAATACGAGTATTTGGAATATCCTTAGTGAGTGCGGAACTTAACCGGCGCTCTTAACCTAGAGAGATAATAATCTCAATTATATGAACAAAACAAATAGATTAATGTTAATGAGTACGTTTTATTACAATTTACTTAAAAAAGTGTAATATCCAACACTTTAATTTACTTACCTACTTTTGAAAGAAAACTATTTTTTACGGAGTAAAACTCGCGTATAATTTGGTTACATTTTAATTTTAACCCGACGTTTCGAACGCTTTGCAGTTATCGTGTTCATGGGTACACGAGATGTAAGTGTCAATATAAATAATATAAAATGTATCCAAATTATACGCGAGTTTTAATCCGTAAAAACAGTTTTATTTCAAATGTGTACTCGTGAAAATCTAAGAAAATATTACTTACCTACTTACATATTTTTATTTATCAACTGAGCCAGGGATGGCGAACCAATGGCACGCGTGCCGAAACTAACACGTTTAAAAGTTTTGTTGGAACGCAGAAAACATTTTTTTTTATAAATTATCTTTTTATAGAAAGAATTAAAAATTATGATTTATATTATAGATTTGTAGTTCTCAATACCTATTTTGCTTATTTTGCATATTGCTTGTTGTAAAACATTGATAAATAAAAAATGTTTAAAGAAAAATAGCTTTTATTTGTTTATTTAAATATACTTAAACATACTTTCACCACGTAAACATTTCGAATAAAATGTCATTGTGGCATGTTACCTATTCAAAAAAAATGACTTTGTGGCACGGACATCAAAAAAGGTTGACCATCCCTTATCTAAGCTAGCCACTGATAGATATACAATAAGTGCAAAATAAAACATTAATATAATTATATTATAAAAAAATATTTTTACCTTTTTGAGCTTTTCGTCATTGCTATCGTAAAGTTCCAAACAGGATTTTGCGACTTTCTTCTCATCTTCAATCAGACCTGATCGTGGTAAATGTGTGCAATAGGCTGATATACAAGTGGTTCCAAGCTACGAAATAAATAAAAGTCACAACTAATATTGACTTCAATTAAAACACTTTTTACAAACTCTTCTTACGTTATTCGGTTTAGGGCTCTCAGGCGTGGGCGGTGGCGGCGCGGGGAAGCAATCTAGAATATGTTTTAATTTCTCACTGGTTCGTATACAGCCACAGCGTCGCCTCCAGCTCTCTCCTTCAAGCTGCTTATCAGATACATATGATATATCAGCATCCATTTCGTTGACACTAGAATATACATTCACTTAGCTTCCAGTCATTTGATCAGTAACGATTCATAAAAAAGTTTTTAAATATTTTAAATTTATATCGTTTATTTTTCAACAAAAGAGAAATACTTATGTTAATTACTATTACTATAGCATAATTTAAAATATATTTCATTATATTTATTTTATATAGGTTATAAATATTATTTTTAACAAACAGTTACTCACTTTAATTGCTAAGACTCAGTTTTAAATCTTAATCTTTTTTTAAAAGAGTTAAATCTTTCAAACAGAGTTCATTGATTTGTGGGAATCCAAAGCACTTACGAGAATTTTATATTACTTTTAATAAAACAATTAAGGACATCACAAAACACAATACAAAAATGACAAATAAATATCAAAGTTTATTTTTAATTCATATAAAATATGAATGGCCAAAAACTTCAGTCAGTAACAGAAAATAAATAACAATGGTGAAAAAAACATTAAATCAGGTAATATTTTATTGTCTTGGAATAATTTCTTTCGTTTGTAAAATTTTAAATTTTGCAAAAAGTTTAAACTATTTTGTACTAAAAAAGTGCTGGACTTGATTAAATTTTGTATACAATGGATATGGATATAAGGGCAGATAAATTCGCTAGATATAGCTGGGGTATAACGAGTAAGGAATACAAACATTGCAATACAGCCACTAGTCCTGCAAGCGATAGTTACATATATAAGAGTTACCTAAAGGTTAATCAACGGTATCTTTACCGAATAATGACGAAATCCTACCGGCTTGTTAGAGCTTCGAAAACTACCATAGGGATAGGATTCGAAATCTTTAACAGAATCCCCCAAACAATTAAAAATGAAGTAAGTCTTTACGCATTGAAACAGAAATTAAAAAACTGGTTTGTCGAAGTCTTTTTACAGCTACAAGGAATTTTTAAATATAAAATTTGACAAAATTTAGTTAAATTGACATAAAATATAATATTACATGTTTATTAAATAATAATTTAAAATAACGTTTTCACAATTTTAAATATCATTATTATTATTATTTCTATTTTCTTTGTTTTTGACTTTAAAAAATGTTATAATATTTCTTTAATTGTGACATGATTAATAATTATAAATTCTTGTATCCTGTTTGTAATGTATATTTATGAATAAATGATTGTTGATTATTGACCGTTAGAGTTGCTACAATATGATGTACTTGAAACGAGAGTGCATCATGAACATCAACAATTCTCACGGTCACCGCGCAGGCTGCGACAATGAGCGAATATTTAAATAATATAGAAATGTTCGTTTACCGCTAGTCGGTAACCGTTTGTAACCGAAATATGAATATTCTAAAATCACGCACGCGGCAACCTAATGTATTTTTAATAATTGTTGTGAATTAGCGACAGGTTCATTGTTCATTTGAAGAGCTTTAGAAGTAATGGGCAACTAAATTTTATTAATATCGTTTCCCTTGTTAAGTATAATAGATAACTCAGAAATAGGTTATACCATTGACCATCTTGTTATAAAGACTTAAGAATAGTGTTGCCAGGCGTCCGGCTAAAGCCAAACATAGGTAGGTTTTTTGATTACGTGTCCAACCAAAAGAAACGGTATCCGGCTTGTCCGGCTTTTGTTAGGTTTAATCTATCTAGAATTTAATTTTGACTGATGACTATTTTACTTATTAATAATAAAACACCTACCTAAGACTGATTTGGTATTCGATTTTATTTATTATTTTACTAGAATTTAACAAGATTTATGATAATCAAAAAAAGCTTGATTTTACATATTTTTTTGTCGTACTTATTAATACCTGGACAATAACGTCGGGTGTCCGGCCTTTCTACCCAAATATCCGGGCAAACTGGCTGCTGTGTCCGGCTATCAGGTTTGGCAACCTGGCAACCCTACTTAAGATCATAATAAATTAAAAATAAATCTTTCTCTATGGAAATGTATTAAATTATTCAATTCGCGGTAAATACATTTTTGGGTCAGTTTGCGGTCTAAGCGGTTCTGTCAAAAAAACATTTCTCACGGCTACTTGTATTTAACGAACTTGATAGAGTTCATACAGGACGTGCGTATTATACTTAACAGCATTTTGACAACAACGTTATCTCACTTAAACTGATCACAGCTTCTATATCTGTAACTTTATTAAAAAACCGTAATCGTAAAAATGTTAATCAGCCTTCTTAACAACTCTCAAAATTTGGTGCAACTTTCATAAGTTATACATTTTCATTAAGTTATAGTAAACTTTTATGGTGTACTTCGTTTTAAATCCAAAAAAAGTGGATTAATTATTATAAAGTAATTAAAAGCACAACGGGCCTTAAGAAGGAAACGTCGTCGAGCGATTTATTATACGCTAACAACAAGCATAATCACACATTGTCGAGTGCTAATTTCTAAGCTTATCAATATTCACTTAAGTTATTATTTTATTATGTAATAAAAATAATAATTTTTATTACATAATTATTATTAAATAATTGTCATTACATAAAATGTATTGATCTCTACTTAATGTGATTTTGAACTTTCTCGGTCCAAGAAATACCCCTCGTTTCTACATATTTATTATTTTCAAAGCGCGGCAGAAGCCTCGCGCAAAAGTGGTTATAATTTCAATATATTTTATAAATACAAATAACAATACAGTAAGGAAACACAACCTTTAATGGATACTTCCGTTTCAAATTGTCAAAATAATTTTCAGCTGAATAGAAAAAGCTTCCAAAAATATAGTTGTATATTTCATTTATAATTTTATGTAAAAACTTAGCGATCCTTCATTCTGTGTGTCACAAAATTGATTAGCAGGTATTGTTGTATATATTAATTATTCTA
The DNA here is from genome assembly GCA_959347395.1 of Mechanitis mazaeus. Lineage (NCBI taxonomy): Eukaryota > Metazoa > Arthropoda > Insecta > Lepidoptera > Nymphalidae > Mechanitis > Mechanitis mazaeus. Next base: position 10,475,736 of record OY365747.1, read on the forward strand.
TTTAATATTCATATTAAGGTTTTCATTTGTTTTATATCCACAATTTAAACATTACATGCCTTCTGAAAAAGCGTTAGAAATTTTAATTTGTTTTGGATATTTGATATAAATATTGCCTTATTATAGACCTACAGATGTAAATTCTTAAATAATGAAGCTATCGTTGTCCTCTGTGGTCTTAGGAACTACTCAAACTGTTGGCATGTTAAACTACCATAGAATGTTATGGTTTTTACAACCGGATTGCAGCTCCACCTGACGCGTGTCGCGAATCGCTCGGGCGTTCACTTGAGATATCTGTATTATTATTGTGTCATTAGTCATTGTATCCGAGAAAATATCCTGACTTTACATCCGCATCCCGACTGTTCTATCTATATATAATATGATTTGAGAAAAATATTTATTTATTTATTACTGCAACAATAAAGTGAATAATTCTTATTCTTAAAAAAAAAATAAACAGTGCATCAAAATTATTTATCTCTTCAAAAAGATTTCTTCCAGCTAACCTTGATTTAAAAGAAATAGAATTTATAAAACAAATATAAAATTGATGGCTATATTAACAAGATAATACATTAATAACATATATATTTAATAAGTACAGCGAAATAAACAAAGTTTTGTATATACATTTAATAAATTACAACTAACAGAGTTCGATTTAACTTATGATATTTATCTTGATTATATTATCAAACAAATACATATTTTAAAAATGTTAATAGGAAATAGACATTTTTAAAACAACTTTAGAACTCAATGCAAGTTACTCTTAAATTATTTCAGAATTGAAATCATACTTCAAATAAAACAATTTTTACGGATTACAACTCGCGTATAATTTGGTTACATTTTAGATTTAAAAAATTTAAAATCAAAAATGTAACCAAATTATACGCGAGTTTTAATCCGTAAAAATAGTTTTATTTGAAATGTGTACTCGTGAAAATCTAAGATAATACTGAAATCATACTTAATTGAAATGTAATATTATTTGTGTAACGTTTTTTTATTATTAACATTAAAAGTATGATTATAATTGTAAACAAAGGTTACCACATCAAATATTATATTCTGGCTGAACAAGGTGAATATCAGCGTATAAAAACAATGGTCCATCTGCAAGGCTTTGTACACAATAGTGATTTTGGCAAACCAAGGCCGAGCAGCGATGATACGCCCTTCCTTAGCGATAAGCTATTACACGGACCGACAAACACCAAACTAATTCAACCCTACAAATATTTTAAATGAACTTGCAATGCTATTGTTTTTTTATCGAAAACTATTTTAAAATAGTATTCAAGTCATTGTGAAACTATAATTTAATTGTAAAAACAGTAGCTAGATATAAATAAAGTTTTTTTTTGTTAGTCTTGTTAATGTATTGAAATGATAATTGCTAGTTAAAATATACTTTATTTTACATGTGTATAAAATAAAAGAGTAAATATTTCGCCATGTATTTATTTAATAAACACGTTTACAATCACGCCGAAGCATACGAGGGACCAGCCTTAGCACTCTGTTACTTCCAGCAAGCATTCTATAAACTTAAGTGTATATAATTAAAAATGTATATAAAAACAACAAGAACATTGCAATTATAAAATAAAATCTCACTCAAAATAACTAAAAAAGGTACTTAAGTTGGACTTTGTCTAATCTTATATACCTATGAAATTATAAATTCGTCGGAAAAATATGAAATTCGATACAACAATTTTTATTATATACTTCATCCATCTGCCAAATTTAAGCAGTTTGGCCTTATCACTGAGTAACGATGCCAGACACAGCGACGAGGCACGCCAAATTGTACAAGCTTGAATATTTTTATACGTATTGTAATAAAAGATTTATTTGATTAGACTTAGTCCCTAGAAAATGAATGGAATGCCTAAAAATAATCAAAATATCAATACATCTAAAACAAGAGAACAATAACACACACGTACAAACTTATTTTTTAAATCTTGTGCTTCATTTAGACACACACGAGGGTGACAATTCTTAATCGAATACAATCTAATATTCATTGGCCTAACTATTTCAAAAATATACTCCATTTACTTAAGACATTTTGCACAAAACACACCTAATAAATACTATTAAAATATTTAGACAGCTGTTTCATGTGGAAGCAGAAGCGTAGCGAGATTTCGTGACTAACTACATTTCTATATTTAATTTAATAATCGACGGAATCAATGTATCATAGATGACATCACCAGAGGATAATGGTTAAGCCGCATTATAATAATTTTGTATAATTCGCAGGATCTGATCGATTTTTTACAAGGTCATTGACATCGTATTTATTGTGACATTCCAGTGACATCACAGTGACAGTATGATCTGTAGGAGAGGTTCGTTCATTGGTATTTTAACTTTTACTAATTCTCTATTGCTTAAAGATTAACCAATTCGTATAATAATAGCCTGTATCACTATTAATCATAAATTATAAGTAATTAATATATTTTTCAGCTGAATAAACATATATTACAATTAATTATTTAGCTCGTGTACATATTTGAACACACAAGGTCCATATATTGGTGTTAAATTCAAAATATTTCATTCGTGCTAAAGTGAACTATACAACATTCAATGTCACGGCAATATCACGACAATATCATGTAAGATACACGAAGAAGATAGTTTTATTAAATAACAAAAAATATGTTATTTTCCAATGACCGGTGTAAAAATCAAACCAAACCATACGATATCATAATAACCTAGATGTTGATAACAACAGTGCTAGATAAATTTGTACATACGTGAATTCATTTATAGTTTATATTTATCACATATATAGAAACTTCTACGCCTATTTGTCCAAAATAATACTATGCTCTCATTTTTAATGCAGCCTTATGAATAGTAACATTAACGAGGGAAGATGTTCAAATGTGACAGCTATTGATAAAATACGTATGAAATAATGATTTAAATTGTTTTAATGCACTTATTATTAACATTAACAGCCAATAAGCAAGATCTATCCGGACTTACGGTAAAAAAAACACATACATAAGACTAGAATGACAATTATTATACTAAGACCATAGACAATATATGGATGTCTATGTTGATATTGCATTTTATTATTTTAATGTTTCAATATATCACAATTTTAAGCTATTTTTTTAAATGACAAATTCTGGCTTATGATTTTCGTTAGCCTTACATTTAATATTACATTTTATTCGGAAGTAAATGACACAGAAACAAAGCAATCCCCTACATTAAACACATCAGATATACAGGTAAGTCTAAGTCACGGAATGTCATAAATATGTTAATGGAATTATACATCAGTCTCAGTTTTGCTACTTGTGCGTCGACTTCGGCCGACCGATTCCGTGCTCACCCAACACGGCCCGCTTAGTAAAAATTTCTTCACATTATACTCCATTCTGGCCAAATCTTCGGGCGATATTTCCTTATCGCTCTTAGTCTTCAAAACATCGCGCAGTTCCTTACCAACGTCTATAGATATATCACGGCTGCATTGTGCGTTCTCACTAACCTCAGTCACAGCTTCGTCGCCGACTTCGACCGGGAAAATAGTCTCTTTTAGTAACTTATTAACAATTTTTGGATTTGTACCGCTGTGTTTAAGTGTTTTTTCTTGAGTCAATCCTAAACTCGTTGCATTTTGGCTCCAATTGTTCCGGGCTTCCCGGGAAAAGGATTTTGAAAATTTGGTGACAGGGTGAGGCATGTTCAGTGCCAGCTCGTTGAGAGTCTCCGTCAATCTGTTAATTTTAGTCTCTCTCCTTAACACTCGATTAGCCAAGGAGCAGTCGTCTTCTAAGGGGTCGTTTAAATTGTTTTGTTGTTCTAGATTCTTCTCCACCCATTCTGCAACTCTAAGCAGCTGTTGCTTCTGTAACAAAGCTGCGCTGTCGTCGCTGGAGAGGGAACTTGTGCTTTGTTCGTTTGTGAACACTTTTTTATTATCATTAACTTTTAAATGTGTTTGTGTGAGATTTGGATAAACATTAACAATATTCGGCATAGGGGATGGTTTGATAGATTCGTTTTTATCAACACCATCGATTGGAGGAAAATCTTTTGATATTTTCGTATTTTCAATGGAATGAAGTTGGGACATATCTATTTTGTTTAGTGTTCTTGGAAAATGAGTTGTAACTTTGCTCTGTTCGTATCGATCAAAATTAAATATCTTAATATCCTGATTATCGACAGGCGAAGTAACACCCGGCTTACTTAATGAATCATCAGTATGATTATTATTTTGTGAATACGCATTTTCAACATTGAAGTCATTTAATAAATTATCTACATCCGAAGTATGGTGTTGACTATCAATTTGAGAACTATTTTTATTGTTTTCTGAAGTATTTGAAAAGTTGTGGGTCTTTTGGGGCTGCAATGGTGAAGACGACACGTTTAGTAATACTGGATTGATAGAGGTACTTTTAACTGATGTATCAGACTCTTTATTGTTATTATCAACATGAACGTCAATCAGAGTGCTCTCCACAACGATATTGTCGCTTTTTAACGCTCTTTTGCTTTCCAAGTCATTTTTTTCTAAATCTATAAAATTGTCTAAACCATCATTAAGGTCTTTGAATATGGAGTTCTCGTTACACTTGCTTTGTCTTCGATATAAAACTGGTGGGACATCGGGCTCTGCGTTATCAAGTAATATGTTCTTAGATCCTGCTTGCATTCGCAAATGGCAAAATCTGGGTCCAGGCCCTACATGGGTGTGAGATTTGTGGGTACTGACTGTAGACTTGGCTATGGACGAGGTCCGACTTCCAGGACCCATAGAACCATGAGAACTTTTCCTCAAATTTATATTATCCACAATAGGGATTTTAGGATTGTTTTCTTTACAGTTTGGAAGCTCTCTAACAATCAAGTCTTCATTGCCTACGCTCTGAATGCTACTTTTTATACTAGAAATGGAAGTTTTTGTACGATCACAGAGTTTGTGATGAACTGGTTCCGTCACACTGTTTGTATGTATTTTAAAATCTTCTTCCACTTTATACAGTGTATCATTCTGCATGTTTACTTCTAATTTGGTTATTTCCTCATTTTTAATGGCATCATTGATAATGTTGTTTGGTTTCTTCATTATTGGGTCTCTCATTTCAGGCTTCACAGTGAGTTGGGGTATGATGTATCCAGGGTTATAAGCTGGTTGCTCATTGACGAGTCTAATGATGGGTGGAGTGTTGCTCCGTATGCTTAATGCTGAATGAAGAGACTTTATTTCAGCATTACAGTTTAAGCACAGTGTGTTACTTAAATCACCGCTTTGGAGAGTTTGAGTGGATACTGTATAGTAACTGTCATTATAACAAAATGGCTTGTTCTGGGACTTTGCACATGTACAGGTGTCACAGTGTTTTGTCACAGAGTCCTGGATGCTGTCTTCAAGTATCTTGGACATGAGTGATGCGGATATATTAAATTCATACTCACTTGCATCAAAAGTATCTATGTCATTGCCATTTTTTGATTGAGCGGAACTTGTAGGCTTTGATGTTTTTGACATTACATATTGTGATACTCTTGCTTGTGTATCAATGGGAAGCTGCAAGGATACCAAATATTTAGATTTTTTTTTAACATATAATAATAATATTATAATACATATAAAAAAAGCACTCACATTATCTAGTTTCTGAGAAACAAAGTTATCCGGCTTACACTGCAACAATTGAATCGCTAAATTCATGTCATTTTTGTATCTTTCCTGTAACAAACAAACAAACAATAGACATTATTATATGATTAACATTAACATTATTTTAAAACCATCATACATTTTCCTTTTGCAGCATGCTGTAATTGTGTTTGGACTCCGCCAACCTCACTGATAGTGTTGCAATATCTTTAGTTAGGAGACTTTTCTCACTTTTCATTTTGTCTACCATTTGAAGCAACTTATCTTCGAGAACTTGATTCAATTTTTGAACCCTTTTGTGTGAGTCATATAATCTAAGTAAAAATAATAAATATTATAGTTAGTTATGTAATAAAAAAAATGCCTATTTTTTATTATATTATTTTCTTAAAAAAAAAAAAGTAAGAAAAAGTTTTTTTTTACCTGTCATACTTCTCCGTCCAGCTGCTAACCTGTTCCTCTAAATCATTAACTGTTGATGTACACTTGAAGTACTCAGTCTCAAGAGCTACAAAGTGCTCATCCCTGTCAGCTAGATGCTGACGCAAGTGTTCCACCTCTTTGTGCAACTGTGCTTCGGCACCATCACTACATTCCTACCAAGTGTGTGCAATATTAAAAACAAACAACAACAAATAAAAATATTGTGTCTATAGTTACATGAAGAAAAAAATTATGCAAACAAAAAAAGAAAAGCATGTGCAATATTTTATTTTACATTCAAATATCTATATCCTACGATGCTCTAATGTTTGAAGCATGATATTTAAAAATCTACTTTTCATATACCCTTTATATAACAAAAACTAAAATGTGATATTTTTTAGAAAAATGAGAACTATTCGTTTCTTACAAATAGGGCTCCCCTTGATGAACTGATGGCTAGTTTTAGTAGCAGAAAAACGTTTATAAATATATAATATTCGTAATCACCAGGTAAAATGACAAAATCACTTAGAAATATTTAAGGATACCTCAAGTCAGAGTAACAACAATGTAAAGATTAATGTCAAATAAAAAACAGAGAAATAGTTTCAGAAAGATAACAAGTTTATTTATTGGAGAAGTCATATTTCTAGACTACAAATACATCGCCAAATTTTTACCTTACAAGGGGAGATCTTTATGCTTTCGTCCATCACTTATGAACTTAATCTACATCACATTTCACATTATGACAAGTCCAATTTGTAATATAAACAGCCACGTCACGCAAAGTGATTATAAACAGCTATTGTTATCAATAAGCCACTGTTCAAAAAATAAAATAAAAATCAATCGGGACAAAATGTGAATATTTACTTTAATTTAGAACATTCTAAGGTTTAAGCCAGCTGAAATATGTAGGTAAAGTTCATACAAAATAGTACAAATGTATATATGTTTAATGAGCGTACAGGTATATTTGATAACATTAAATTTTTTATTGGAAATTCCAATTTTTATAACACGACGCGAATTTTTCGTAGCAAACGTAAATGACTATTGACAGTATTGACGTTTTTCATAGACAATCCCAGTCTACATGAACAATTATCTGTAATATTTTTACCAGTACTGCCTAGCTCTCAAAGCAAAGAGTAGTATGTATTAATAAACGAAAATATAATATGGTATAGACTAGACATAGGACACTAATGTTAATATGTTTGCGTTTAAAGTATTACAAACAAAAATAAGCAGCAGAGGAACTAAAATATTTTTCTTTACCATAGACAACAGCCTATTTGTGCCACCGTACATTATTAAACAATTTTATTATTTTTATTCCAAAACATTGAATACCTTATACTCTACAACAGTAATAAGTAACATGACTCAGGATGTCAGTAATAATTTTCACTATAGATTCAGATTTTCCTTTAATTTTATTTTAATATATTAAAAAGTTTACACTCTATTACTAGATTAGGTTTCATTGGGTATTTCCAAACATGCTTGCTGCGTAGTTTTGGACGAGTTTTTCATTAAAAATATAAGTAATAAGTTTCTTAATATGTGTAATAACATGTTATCATTGTTCTTATATTATTAGATAAATAAATACAGGGAAACTCCGATCACATTCTGTTTTACCAGATATGTTCTAAAGATATGACATAGGTATGAGTCAATACTAAAAAGTCTAAAAAAACTTACTTGCCCTAAAAAGATATCTAAATTTGGTTTAACTGTACAAGCAACAATAACTATTATGAAGTTAATATTTTTATTAATACATAGTAAAAACAAAACCTTCCATCTAAAGTAGGTAGTGCACCAAAAGTGCTCTACAAAAATGTCCCAGTCCTAATATTTTTTTATACTGCACAACCATTTTGAAAAAAATCTTTTATAAGAAAAGAAACAACGCATGTCTAATTATCTACACCTCGCTAGTTAAATAAAAATAATCTACGAACTTCGCAGGTTTTTTATAATATAATAATATATAATATATATATTTTTTATAATAATATATAATATATGCGAATACCAGTCATTTGTTGTTCTTTAAAAAAATATTTAAGTTATAAAAGTAGGTATATTTCTAGAGATTTTTTATGTATTATTGTACTGCAAAATAAATATTGTGGACAGTTCTTCATTTATATTTACTATAATATTGATTTTAAGGTTCTAAAAGGTATATTTGTATGCGTAATATAAAGAACCGTAACATTTCAACTAATCACTATATATTAAAAAAAATACTAATACACAATATATGGGGTAATACAATATATTTGCCAATGGGGCGAAGGTCATGTATATAACTTTTCTCAAAGATAATCATTTTTCTAACGTGTATCGTTATAAATAACTCTACAAAAATAAATTTTTCACTGAGATTCTTCTTCAAAAAGAAGCTTTGGTCGGCAATACAGCGCATACTTTAGGCGTCACCACACGTCTGGTTCTGACGGTAGATCTATTTCGGGAACTCATACTAATTCTGATCCAACGCTGATCACGCTCCTTTGTCTTATTAAAAGTACATTCGTTAATACGTATATGAAATCAATTTGTCGATTAAGTATAAAGATCCTTTGAGATGGGAAATTTACTCAGTAGTGCATCAACAGGGAACACTGTTTCAACTTTAATAAAAGAACCGAGTGAAAGTGAAATAATGGAGAATATGAGCTGTTTCCGTGATGATAATGAATCTATCGATGAACAGTTCCATGACACCGTCGGTGATAATGAAGAATCCTTTAATAAGGAAGATAGAAATAGGGGAGAAGAAATGAATGAATTCAGAAGACAATTGGATATCAAACGTGAACAAAGAAGAGTAATACTAGACCGACACAGGTCTGAAAAAAAGAAGTTGGAAAATAGATTAAATGACGAAAGAAAGTCTCAAATAGAATTATGTGAGAATAACAAATTACTGAGGGAATTGCTGATAAAAAATAATATTAACATTCCGCAAGATATTAGCTGTGCTCGTGAGGACTCTTATGTAGCGAGTTCTATTTCTGAAATGAAAGAAGAAATCGAACAGTTAAAATCAAGTAATAACACATTGCGCTGTGATTTAGCAAAATCAAATAATGCTCTACAAGAAGCATATTCAGATATTGCAGATTTGAGTGCACAAAATACGGAATCCATCAAACAAGTAAAAGCTCTTAAAGAAGTAGTAACTGTCAGCAAGACGATGATCAATCTTCGTGAAGAACAACTAAATGAAGTAAGTTACATCCTATTATAAAACTTAATGCCATTTATTAACTTAATTTTTTTTTTGTTTATTTTTTTGGGCACTACAAAGCAATATTTCATGTAATGATTATTATGAATAAAAATTTTATCCCTTTTATTTTAGTTAATACGTAATAAAAAACAAATCACAATTAATTTAGTCTACTCCGTAGCAAAAAAAATTGGCAACAGTTTTAATGATCAATTACGACTTCAGTTTTTAGTTTAAATAACTAATAACTATACAATAAAGTATTCATGTAATATCCCTTTAGCTTATCTCCTCAAAAAAGATTCATTCCATAAATTTATCTCTTATTTGTAAGTAATAAATGAAGGCAATGACCTGCATTCACCAATGTCTCCATCGGTCAGGGACCGGCGCTGCATGTTGGCAGCTTTAGCACATGGTCTTGTCCAATCGCCAAAACATAAATATGGCTTTGTTTGATAAACAATATAACACTTATATAATAATTATGTTCGTTATTAATCCGACTTTAGATAAATACCATTTTCTGTTTTGTCACTTCCGTTCAAAAATAAATAAATAGTAAAATTAAATTAAATGCTACATAACATAGCTGTATGCATAAACTAAATGCTAAATACTTTTTTTTATTATCTACAGTTAAAAAATAAGCTCAATGAAATAGAACAATCTCTGGCTGATAGAGAAACAAGCGTGCTCTCTACTGATTTACGTAAAGAGTATGAGCGGCAGTTGCAAAATATTCGCACGTTACGTGGTCTCTACGAGGAGCGCGCTCGGCTGGCTGAAGTAACCCGGCAGGCGCTTGTTCGGGAACTTGACCAACACAAAATACTTTTACAAGCTCAAACTAATAAGTAAGTCAAAAAAATCAACTATTATTTAAAAAAAATAGAGTCCAATAGAGTTACAGTTGTATATTTTACAATGTCTAAAGTTTTTATTTATATTATAATATAGATGTAAGTACTCAGTTAATTTTCTAAATAAAATTCTCTAATTACTTTATTATTTGTAGATCTAAAGATCTGAATGTTAAAGTACAAGAGCTTGAAAGTAAGGTCAATGCTTTAGGAGACACAGTTGAAGACAAAAATAATTTAATAGCGACCTGCCAGGAAGAGACTCGCGGCATAAAAGCTGAGATGTTGGCTGTAAATAAGGTTCGTTACTTTTCTTTTCTAGATTTGTTATTTTCAAAATCAGAACATATTTTAATTTTGCAAGTTATAGTTGTTCTCACAGGTACTTTTGGGATATAAGAATAAACAAGATTTAGACAAACTTATTTACCGTCTCGAAGAAAACCACGGCATTCTGACACATATGGCCGGAAAAGAAAACAGTTCTGAAGTATCTTCAGAGTTACCAAAGCTCTTGTTAGAAATAGTTAACCAAATTGACGAAAACGAAATTAAATCTACAAGCGAAAATGCAAACGGAACAGGTATGAGCTAAGTATTTTAACATTAAAATTATAATAATTATATATTTATATATGATTGCAAGATGTTTTATGTAATCATATTAACTTTTAAAATTACTAAATATTTATGGATTTGATTTTTATTTCAGATGTTCCTCTTCCGGTTAATACTTCACCTGAAGAAATAGTTCAAAATCTTCCCAAAGTGTGGCGAGTACTGAAGGAACTATTAAGTCACCAAAGCGAAGCTGATACAAATACTTGCGAGAAAGTAACTACTTGTTACAAGTCCGTCGAAACGAAGTCAGGTCCTGTACTAGTGCCAAGTGTTAGTCAGACCTATATAAGATTAAAGGTAATTGCTATCTGTTTATTTCTTAAAAACTATGACTCAGTATTTTAATGCAGAAAGAAAACACAAATAACTTCATGACCACATTTTGTATTAATATAAAAATATAATAATTGTTACATCTTTTGGCGGGTAGCCAATTTCCTTGCGATCTTTTTAAAATGAATTTTGAAACATTTAAACATTGTTAATGTATTTTTTTCAGGATTTAATACTCGAAAAATTAGCTTTGGTTAAGGAAGTTAACCGCATGAAACTATTAAACACACATCTGGAGTCACGCTTAGGCGAACAGGAGAAGAGATTGTGTCTAGTTACAAATGAGTTGAGTAAAACATGGCATGTTGTCGGTAGACTGAGACGTCATCATCATCAGCTACACACACATGAAAAGATTCTCAAGTATGAGCTACAACAAAAGCGAAAATTATTAAACGAACTTAAAGAAGAACTTGAATACTGTCGTGAGAAATGGGAACAAGCTCGAGAAAAAAATACACAATCTGAAAAAGATTGGAGAAAACTTCGTACCGAATTTTCAAACAGAAAATTTAAACCAGATTTACAAGCGTTAAATAATTCAGCAGAAAGTGGTTACAGTGACGAAAGGCCTTCCGATGAATCTTCAGAATCAAATGATGAAAATGAGTATTTGGAACCAAAGGTAAAATGTAAGAAGAAATTTAAGAAGTCATTTGAAACAATTGTCGATTCAAGTGCAGATTTTAATCTGGTCGCAGAAAGAGAAGATCCAGCAAGTGATATGCTCGATGTAGCTGATCTCCCTCTTGACACACAAGAAGATAATCTTGAATGTGATGTCTCGGGTTCTTGCAATAGCGAAAACATGTCTAAAGAAAGAATATGTGAGGAAACTGAAGATGAGGTAAACGATTCTTTTCTAGAGGAAACACTAATTGTTTGTGATGAGGGCGCAGATAGTAGTATAATTTCTGTAAAAACTATGAATAATGATGATAGATTTAATACGAAAAACTTAGACTTGTCCGACCCATCTACAAGTGTTGATAATACAAAAGAGATAAGTAGTCTACAAGAGACTGCTCAGAGTAGTAGTAGCATTTGTTTAGACAAAAGTCAATATAATGATCATACAACTGGGTTTTTATCTACAATTACGGATGTTGAAGCAAAGGTAAAAACGGAATTACAAGAGAATGATAATAATTTAATGAGTACAACATTAGTGCATCTGCATGGTAATGACCAATGTAAATTAATTAAAGAAGAAAATGTTCACACCAATGTTCCAAGCACATCTGAAACTGAAGGTTTGACAGATGGTAACCAAATAGATTTTAAAGCAATATTGGAGAATATACAAAAACAAAACGATAGACTAGAATTGAAGGATAAAAGACTAGAAGATTTGGAACAAGGATGCTCTACTGTTTTGGAAAACATATCAAAAACTCTGACCGTTGGAGATAATATTATTGCTAAATTAGATACTTTGCACGCTGACTCGAAAAAAACACCTTTACAAGAATCGTTAGAATTATGTTCAGAGGAAAATCATTTAAAATTATATCACAGTCCAGATTCGGATTCTGACAGTAAGTCATCAATGAACACAGAGACACCGTCTTCTTCTCGTGAAGTAGACCACGAAGCTAGATTCGCTGCACGAGATCTTCGCTTAAAAAGATTAGAAGAACAGACCAAATCTCTTGTAAAGAAAGTAAACAAAACCGCAACGAAAGGGGTAAAAATACATTACAAGTTAGAAGAACTTCATAACATATACGGTTCTGAACATTCACGCTCTGGAACCCCTTCTGAAGATACTGAAGACATCTCACAGGATGATGACGAAAACGAAAACGAATAATGCTCTAGAAATAAAACTATTTTTACGGATTAAAACTCGCGTATAATTTGGTCACATTTTGATTTTAACCCGACGTCTCGATTACTTTGCAGCAATCGTGTTCACGGGTAGATGAGATGTAAGTGAAGTCTTAGTTTTAATCCGTAAAAATAGTTTTATTTCAAATGTGTACTCGTGAAAATCTAAGAAAATACTATGAATAATGCTCTAATAATATGCTCTAAATATAAAAATAAATATCAATTTAGAGTACTTTATGAATGTACATTTATTTATTAGAAGTAAACTAAAACTAGATTTGTTCGCATTCACAAACTATGAACACATATGGCGCCAATGTAACTTATAAAAATAACACACACAGAACATACAAAATTTACAAATTTAGATCACTATTATTGTCATTTTTGGTAAAGGATTTATCCATTTTAATTTTATCATTTGAACTAAAGCTGTCATCGAGCGCGGCGACCACCACTTGAGGAGTCGCGGACTTCGAGCTCGGCGACGCGTACAGAGCCCGCGCCCACAGAGACAGCAACAACATTTCTAACATCACTATTATGTTTTGTATCACTGAAAAAAAAATATTAAATATAAATACTAAAGTATTAATAAAGAAGAAACTATGGTAAATACATAGTAGATTTATAATACTGATGAATTTAACTGAACTGGATGTAAATATTTCTAAGCATATTTGATATCTACTTACAATTTACAAACACTGAAGGATGTAACGCCATGAGGCAGGGTAAGTTTGTCATTTCTGGTAACATTTTCGCAATACCATACTGCAATTTGACTATCACTAGAACTAACTGTAGTGCTAGATATCTAAGTCTAGGTTTTGCACCGGTCGCTTCAGCTGCGCGTACGCATATCATAATTCCCCATACACCGGAGAGTATTGAAGCTACTATGAACGGCTGGATGTAAATAAAATTATTGGCATATAGCATCTGAAACAATGATATTATTTTGTAAGAAAATATTAATGGATTTTACTTTCAAAATATATCTATGAGAAATCTTCTTAGTATTCCAGTATTAGACTAACTGAAAAATCAATTGTATTGAATCTATAGCAATAGTAACATAATAAGTTAAACTAGACAATCTGCTAGTAAAGTGTGTACTGTATAGGTATGTCCTGTTAGAGAAGGTTTAGTTATTTTTTCATATCTTTTGTTTTATTATTTTTATTTCTAATTGATGAATTATTCTCCGCAGTTGAGGATACATCTATTATAATAATTTATTATTTGAACACAATTGATAACATTCAAATCTTATCAAATGACAAACAATATTATGTAGTACCATATCTTCAGCCCAAAATATGAGAACAATGAGGTATAAAATGCCTTGAATAATTGGTAACTGCAGCACCAGATACCGCAACCATGTCAAGCTTCTCCTGTAATAATGATAAAATTATATCAGATAAATTCAAAATAATGTAAATAAATTAAAAATATCTGCATATATAATAAAATATTAACTTTTCAAAATCCCTAGTAAATTTTTTACATAATATATTTTATAACACACACCAACAAATAGACGAAGTAGATTTTAAATTTTGTGTTTGTAGTTTGGATTTTGATGAAATTGGGTATTATTATTAGTTTTTGTCTCTGTCACGTAACGGCATACTTAAAAAACAAATATTTTATATCTGATATAACATTTATATTTATATGTTGTTCATATTATATTTAGGACAGCGTAAATCCTGTCAAATCTCTCTCATTTAAAAAAATGTATTTGTTTTTTAGTGACATTAAAACCAAAAATTTATAAATTTGCATACATGCTAAGTAACTAATTTTAGATGACTTATTATTAGAGCCTGTGGAGAAGGTATCGGATAGACGCAGACGCTTGCAAACTGGTATCTAAATATACGCTTCAATAATTAGAAACAGTGAGAAGATTGCACATTTAAAACGGTATATATTCATCGACTTGACATTAGAACCATTAGAACGTAAACTTTTAGCTCGATTACATTGATATAAACTGTTATCAACAAAGTGCCCTGTAATTGACGATAATTAAGGTAAAAGGTTCCGTGGACGATAAGAAAATTAGTGAGGTGACTTATTTAATGAAAGTACTGTGAAACAATTTACAAGTTACACTAATGATCGTAGACATGACATTCTATCATTTTATGATTAGTTATTAACACTATAATGGACTATTTTAAGGTATAAAAAATACCATTAAGTTAATCCACTTAGTATAAAGAATATAAAAACCAAATAATTACTTCTGTACTGATGGTCGAGGCAGGGCACAACACGGCCAGCAACAGCATGGCAACACTCTTGTTTCCAAATGAAAACCTTCAGATCGCCTACAAATAAGAAATTATGTATTTGTTTTATAAAACATACTATATATTCTTTACAGTACACAAAAAAAAAAAGGGGATGAAGATATAAAAATAACACTGGAATAAATAAATAAAAATATAAGACATCATAAATGCTCTCAAGAACTTTTTTTTATATTGAATATTCTTAGAATACAACTGTTGAAAGATTTTTGTTGAATTATATTAATTTTCATGATAATAGTAAATATAAACCTGACAAAAAAAAATACGGATGTAACTCACGTATAATCAAAATTATACGCGAGTTTAATCCGTAAAAACTAGTTTTAATTCAAATGTGTACTCGTGAAAATCTAAGAAAATACTAAACCTGACAAGTTGATTAACACCACCACACTCTGCAATCACCATGAGGTAAAAGTGATACATGGCTACCATGACAGCCTCTTGAGCGATGGCTTCAGCCAGGATCCTGGCGCGTGGAACTACCGTTGTTAGTAGCGCTGCTGTTGCTACCACCTGGAAGTACAGATTCTGTCACACTATGATATATAAGTATCATAGTTCTAATAGACACACCGTCACAAAGTCGTCAACAAAGTGATAGAACCCATTTATTTATAGTAAATTGTAATGATAAGCCGACAAACTAACAAACTAATAAGTCCAGAAACAATTCAATAAAACTATTTTTCGGATATAACTCGCGTTTATTATTACTTTTTTATATTTAACCCAACGTTTGGGAAGCTTTGCAGCAAACGTGTTCGCAGTAAGACGAGATGATATAAAAATTTAATAATAAACGCGAGTTATATCCGAAAAATAGTTTTATTGAAATGTGTAGTACTCGTGTAAATCTTAGAAAACATTAAGTTCAGAAACGGGTCAAGCTTTCAATTAAAATGTCTTGGATTCGAACACCGACATAATTATCCAGATCTAGTCTAAGTACGTAACTAGTGCCATGTCTTTGAACTATGGACAATGGGCGATATGTGTGAAAATGGTAACTGGTTGTCAGTGTATCCTTAAACATGATAACTTCTCTACACTGCCAAGACTTCCGCATATCTGCCGGTCATTACCGGAGGCCGGAGGATATCCATAAAGGTTTTATGAGCCAAATATAGCACATTTTAAAATATTGCAGTTCTGATAATTATAATGATTCCTAAAACCCAGGGTTTCGACGGTAGGAACATTAAAAGCAGTATGTAAAATGAGATTGTAGTTGTCGGCGCGGCTCCAGCGTCGCACTTATTTTGTTCCATGTTAAATATTTTACTATAATAATCACTATTGTTCTATAATCTGTGCAGACTCACACTTTATAGTTCAGATTAAATGCGAATCATCTCGCTTCAGCAGCGAGGAGACTTACATAGTAAGAGGTAAACAACCTCACTACATAATTAACAATAAATTGAACACATTTACATTAAAAATATGTTACAAATATAATAATAAATATTTTAATATTATTACAAACGGTTCGCCGCCCATATTGCCATAGTGTATTTCATTATTTTGTAAAATATTTAAATTTATTAACTTTCCTAAATACGCAATAAGCTTAAAAAGATAAATAATGAAACATTGTCTTTTAATTCTCATGACCTTAATATTATGGTCAAGTATATTTAAGTGTTAAAAATACTAATTGTATGTAGTTTTTCTCACTTTTGTCTTTAATATTTATCAAATATTAGATAAAAAAAGATAATATACATTTTTGTATATATCCGGTTTATATTTATCGCTATGGTATTTATATATATTTCTTGATTTATATTAAAGCTATTACGATTGTAAATGTGTAAACTCTAGTTATCTATTCAATTATTACAAAATTGTTTTTAGAACAAAATTGCTTAGAATAAATAAGGCTAAGAAATGCTCCAGAGAACAAATTGATTAAAAATACAAAAACAATTCTAATTGGCTATGATTAAAAAACAAAAATACAGACACAAAATAAATTATTTAATTTAAAATATAAATAAAAGCATGTTCCATGAAAAAAATTTTTAGACAGTCTTAAAGTCAGTGTATTAAAACAAAGCAAATATGTTGTAAAAAATAAATTTAATATACATATTAAACAATTTTAATAAATAATTTAAAATTTTGTTGCTGATGGTACTATTGTGAAAGCAAACATCGTCATCTTACGAAACGAGGTAATGTCGGTTTGAGCAACACCACTCACTCAATACAACCCATTGCATGATGAGTGAATACGTACTTACTTACGTTAATAGTATGAAGTTTTCACTATTAATTACGTACATATTGGGATATTTAGCAATATCCAACCTAGTTTACTTTGTTGTTTTTAAACGAAGTAACGACGCGAAGCAAATTCTACTAAAACGTACAGAAATCGTCGAACAGACAACAACAGTTTATTTTCGCACGTTTTTTTAACCTTAGCGTTTATATTATATATGTAGACACAAACCAGAAGACAGTACTATACTACCTCTCACTATATACTACATAATACACGACTATTTAACTTAAGAAAATATCAAAATAATGATAAAAGATTTAATATAAATATAGTTATAAATGTATTCGTGGCATTAGTTTCTTTAATAAATATCATTCGCTTTGAATTTTAAGCTATCTTGTGTTATATTGGAAAGAAATATATTATTTTTTTGGTCTATCATTCTTATTCTCAGCTATACTTACGGGGTACACACCAAGAACAATGGCCACACTGGTGGTAGAGTCCTTCCAATGCCGGCGCGCAGACCGCAGGGTGAAGGCAAACAAAATGCATAGTAACACCACCACCACCAAACCCAAAGACCAAATTATCCATGCGTTTGATCTTAAAACTGAAACAAAAAATATTATACTATTATTTTGGCTTTTTTAATCTTAATATATCTAATAACTCTAAAATATATCAATTATTATCATTATATCTTATATTTTGTTATTTATTGTGGGGTTTAAGTAATTGTATAAAATAATATTTATTTCCAAGTAACGATTGAGGGTATTTTCATAAAAACTAGCATGTAACGAAACCAACTATGAAGACAATAGTTTCCACTTCTGAAGCGTTCTATATGAAGACCCCATATATGTAGGTCACTATCAAACACACGCTGCTGGATAGATACCAAAAAAAAAGTTTAAAATATTGTCTTTACAGGGATATAATGTTATTATTATTGTTGTTATTAAAGTTTTATTAAATAACATTGTTTTTTATAATCATTAATTTGAACTTCCGACATTATTTAAAACTACTACAAGTACTAGTTCTGTTGCAAAATATGTATATGAGCTCGACACAGTTTATTGTGGAAACAAAGTCATTAAACCTGAATCCAACAATTTTATTTAAAATTTTAATAAATATCTTGTGAAAGGAAGTTATGCATCAAGGCTTATTAATTTCTTAAAATTTTCATTATAAAATATTAAATTAAATATTTAAAATTTAATATTAAATAAAATATTAAATTATATTCGAGTATGTATCAGTGGTGTACAAATTGTGATCTCATTGTGTGCTAGCAATTAGGCCACTTGTTGAATTAATTGATATATCTGTCTCATGTTCAAGGTGATGGAGGCGCCTCTTAATGAACTCTTCATGAGGACTAGATGGCCTAGACTAGATGACTAGATGACTAGAAGGCCTTATTTTAAGCACCTGCTCTAAAATCTATTCTTTTTCATCTTTATTACATTATTTATTGTTTTTCAGAATGGAACCGGAACAGAACATCATATATATATATATATATACCTAGAACAAGTATATTGTATAACTAACCTTTGTGCTCTTGGCTGACACTCAACATTCTTACGATTACAATGACGAACGCAAATACATTATTACATTTATATATATTTAATATCTTATATTTAGCGTACATCTTAGTAGATTCTTGTAATTTATGATGGTAAAGCGTTTCATTCATGAATTCACAAAACTAAGAATGACTCCGACGTAATGGCGATCTGCGTCCTTTCCGATTCTTATAAAACATGCGTGATGTTATTAAATTTCAATTAAACTATTTTACGTATATAACTCGCGTTTGTTATTACATTTCTTTAAATTAAAACCCGACGCGGTAAGACGAAATGTTGGTGTCCGTCAGTCTGTTTATTTGTCACCTACCTCCAACGGTTCCTGAGTACTGGCATAGAGTTCAGGAGGCACACTAAACGCAATAACTCTGTCTATGGGTCTGGCATTGTGTTCACAGACGTAGGATTTAATACTTTTCATGATAGGATCCCAGCTGTTCGATGGATTCCAACAATCTTCTCTATTCAATTTAGGATGTTTTTTAATTTCAATAGCCTACCGAAACATTCTCGGAATATATTTGTGTTCACGAGCGAGGATCTTTGGTTTATCAAATCGAAGTAAGTGGTTGGTTAAATTTGGTCTCATTACTTAAATAAGAATTTACTACTATGTTAATAAACCATCTTCGATCTCATACTTGTGTTATATTTAGTAGATATTACTCGCGGACGAACGATTATTATTATTATTATTGTTATTAGGCTAACTAAGAACAGTAACGTAATTCTAGATAATCTTTAGCAGTCCTTTTTTTTCTTTTTTTTTTTGTGCGTTTAAAAATCCGTTACGTAAATCTTTAGCCTTCCTTATAAAACTTATCAAAATCAGAAAACTGAAATAAATAAAAATGTTATTTATAAACATGAAATATCACAAAATGAGAACTAAATAACAGCTAGACATAAGTTAATAACCATTGGTTTACTGAGATGTTATTTAAGTTGCGCCGGATTACTGTTTCCGCAATTCCTAGAAATATGACTAGACGTTTCTCCGCAATATGCTTAATTTAAAATAAATATATCTCGTAAAACCTACAATATAATATTTAATTTTATTGATTTTCGTGTATACTAACGTTTATCCGCCTTGTATATTACATAATAGTACATTAAAAAATATAATTAATTAGATATATTTTTATATAATTCCTCTGTTGCCTCTTGACTTCTTGACTCTTGACTTCATGAAAAGCATAAGTTACGACTTTCAAGTAATGTGATTTGCAAAGGTACTTTCTAATACTGGCTCCAAGGATAGTAGAATGATGTTATATAGTAATGTCCATGTATAATAATGTACCTTAGAAATTGTGAAAATTCTTTTACCGTGCTTCCGGATATTACTCCAACAAACAAACCTACAAAATCAACTCATTCTAATAACATAATGAATCTAATAAACATATTGATTACATTTACAAAACATTTCGGTACAATTCGGTATATTTAATAAACGTTTAGGTTTTTTTTAACGAAAAAAAATTAAGAAAATGAGAAAGATAGTGATAATATTATAAAAGATAAGTGTTTTTTTTTCGTTTAATTTTTATATTCCAGCAAAAATTTTTTTTAAATATAAAAAAAAATTATAAAAATTATTGAAATTTTTTGTTGCTGTTGTAATATTTCAAAATATAACTATTTATTTCCTTATAATTAAATGTTTTTAAGACTACGTCAGAGATTATTAATATATTTTTTATTATTGTTTGAGACCTGATGTGCTTTTGTGTTTGATCTTTGAAACTATCTTTTCATTCAATAATTGTTTTCCGAAAGATTATTCAGCTTTATATACCTTGCAATAATTATAACATTTATTTTATTTAAAAAATGTTTAAGGAAATTAAACATGAATTATGTATAAATAAGATATCATTTCCGCAACTACCTCATATTCATTTATAACTAATTTATATTCAGCTGATATTTATAGTAAACTTACTTAAATATTACCTTTAACCAACAACGAACATGGAAATACCACTTACAATCTTGAATACGTGGATATTAATATTAAATCCCATTATTATAGCCAACAGAAAATATACATACCAAATGAGATCATAGCAGATAATTTACCTATACAAGAATCTAGTAACTAATGATGATTATGAAGAAGAATTAAAGAATGACAATCAAGAATTTCATTTCAACTTATCCAGAATCCGTGAAAAACCTTTATAATATAACATTTACATATATATGCTATCATTTACATATATATGCTATCATATATAGCTTAAACACACCAAGACAAGATCAGTACAAAAGCAGTCATAAGTGACTTACTATTAACAACAGGTACAGCCTCTTAATAAGGTTTTTTAAACTTAAAATATATTCAGACAACAATACAAAATAACACCGAATACCCTTTGACTATCCCGTCATATACACCAGTCAGGATGATCCCACCACCACCACATCACAACTAACAAAAATCTACAACCTTACGACACAACAATTAAAACCGCAAAGGAAGGTAAATTCCACCTACCGTTCTGTACTCTACCATTAGCTGGTACCACATAACCACACCTTCTTCCCTTAGATTCGCGTATACCACGTTTCAGAAACACAAAATCAACGTCAATTTAGTGTTACATTTATAATAATATATTTACGCATATGTATATATGTATATTATATGTAAGTAGAACTTGAGGTAAATCATTAAAGATTATTGATGATTCAATTAATATATATAACACATATAATATATTATTCCTATGGAATTTCCGGTAGCGAATGATAATCAGATATCTTTTTGTTATGATTAAAACAAACATGGTGTGACTCATTTTTTCATAAAGTGTTGCTTTACTCAATAAATACTGATGGCTTAATTAAATATATTAATATGGTGTTTTCAGTTCGTATATGCTGATTCATTATCATAAGACTTGGTGACCTCAGTACCGGAATAAAAGAAATACCGGAACTTACCACAATTTTTAAAGCTGATTATGCGGCATAAGTCAAGGCAGTTCTTTGACATTAACTCCGTAATTATACTATACCATAGTTTTTAAATATTTAAAAACTATTGGATGCTTTTTAAACCTTAAACCACTAATACCTAAATTCTTTTAAAGTATAATAGATGTGCAATGTTTACATTTTTAAATGTCTGTTTAGTTATAAGAATATTTCATATTTTATTATATTTAAAGTTTTTGTATCTAATATCCCCTTGAAATTCATTAGTATTTTTCAAATAATATATAATCAGAAATATATATTTCGTTTATTTAAAATCAATTATTAATAAATGAAATAACACAATAAATTTTAATGAATATTTTTGACAATATAAGTAATATTGGGGAATTAGTCGAACCCAAAAATAAGTAAACATTACCTGCAAAATATGTAGCAAAGTCTGGCTGATGAGTATAGCTATGACAGAGTAATGTTGTATTTATCGCACTGTTTGTATCTGGTGGTACTTGATCGCTGACATGACGAGCTGCCAGCACCCGCGGACCATTACTCGCTTCATCCAACAGATCCATGTTTAAACGTACACCATGTTAGAGTATTACCGCACGGACTCGTTTGGTCGGCTGTGTGGATACAACTGAACGCGCGTTTCGCTCACTTTCTTTCGACATTTTGGTACGTAACGTCTAGTGTTGTAACGTGTAAACTATTGATCCGTATAACTATAACTGGTTACTATATCATTGATACTCTATCAACAATGATAAAAATATCAAAACACGATACGGGATAATACAATGTACCATTTGGCGCATTGGTTGTAACTCCGTCTTTTTGCTGGTGGATGTGGGTTCGATCCCCATACTAGAAAAATATTTGTATTAAAAAATTTTTTTATAGGGACTGTTTTTTTTTAAGTATATCATATTTATTTTCCAGTACAAACTTTTCTTAGAAACTAGATTGCTTGATAACGTCCAAAAGTTATTTATTTATTCAATGTCTTGTCAAATTTAATGCAATAAACAAACTAAATAAAAGGAAACATAACATCGATATTATTTTACAATTATTAAAGTTCATGTCACACCACTATAGATTAATTTTTTACCACTAATATGTATATATGAGGAAAAAGAGAGAGTTACCGACTAACATACTTAACGGTTTTATAATTCAGTCGATTTTGTAAGCATTTGTGCTTATTAGGATATAACATAATAGATCTAAACTTTAACTTTACGAAGACAAACAAACAACCAACGTTATTTGTCGCACTAAAAAAAAAATGTGTCTCACATAATAAAGCCATTCAAGAAAATACAAAATGTTATAAATTTAAATAGATTTCGAAATCATACTAAGAAAACAACCATTACCCTCAGAGATTATATTTGTTTTTACTGTTAGGTAGTACCAGGTAGAGATTATTCTTACATAATATTATTACTGCATTATTTAAAATTCTCCACAGTTACTTAATTGAAGACAGTTAATAAACAATTTATACAAATTTGTTAAAACTTAAAAACTGAAAATAATAACAGATAATTGTTACATCTTACATATACATCTTACGTATATGTTTTCAGTGTTTACATAATATGATGTATTAAAATAATTACTATACAATTTTTGTATTTAAACTTTCGTTATCCATGATTAGATAAATATAATTATCCGGCTATACTCACGTAATTACAACCGGAAATTGAGCGACTAAGTTCGAACCAATTCGGCTATCCCGAATACGTTCCAAACTAGTGTGGTAAACACTAATAGTAATTAAGTGAGTGTAGCCAGCTAATTATATATATTAATTACTATGTACTCTGTCACAATGAATGTCTTATTTATTGTACGGTAAGTTATTAAGTAATCCAACATCAAAATTAGAAAGTCATTGAGGTCAATGCTGTTTCTGCGTTCAGGAAATTAGTACTTAACCATTAACAGCTAAGAGCTATTGTTTTATAAATATAGATTTGTATCAACAAAAGTAGTTAGCCTTTAACCTCGTCTTTGCTTACATAAGTGTCTGAAATAACTTGACATACACATTTTTATATATGTATATTGAATTTGTTCAGGGATACCATATTAATGATAACAGTAATAATTCAATATGAAATATATTTATTTGTTATTATTGAAATTTTATTATTAATTGAAATCATATACACATAAGTGACTGTGACAACCCTTATATACTCATTCCCATCATCTATGTACCTAACAGATATATATATATATATATATATAGTTTTTATTTCCTCACATAAAAACCCCGTATGGGTTACTCTGTGAGGAAATAATAAAATATTAACATAATTTATTTCATTTTAAATAAATCATTGAATATAATATAAGTATTTTTTTCCTCAAAACACGTACTATTTAGAATTAAACAGTACGTGTCACAAACCTTTACATTTATAATTTGCTTTAAAATTAATACTAATTACAATTTAGTTTTGAAGATTTTTGCAGTATTGTAATACAATAGACGTAATAACTAAATTTTTTTTAGCTTTCTTGCAGGCGGCTTTCATAGTAGATGTAGAAGTAGATGATATATAGCGCTTCGTTCCTTCTTACACCCTCCAAGAATGAAACCTTTTGAAACATTGCCCAGGTAGAGCCCGTCGCCGGTGAAACCTTTTTTGCAACAAACTGTAATGTTAGTGTAGATACAATGTTGATAATTAATTCTATATATTATTGATAAGTTCTTATTTCATTTGTCATGTATATATATATATACGTATTACTTTTATATTAATGAATATTATATCTAAGTATTTATTCGCATTTAGGTGTCTATATTAACAAATATTTATATGTGTATTATTGGTATTTAGAAATAACTTTAATTTAGTTTTAATTTTAATTTAGCTCATGTTCAAATTTTTCATTTTATTGTTTTTACCGCCTAATTGTTATATTTTTCTTTTCTTTTCTTCTCTATGGGTTGACTGGTACAGAATGCTCTATAGCATTAAGTCCGCCTGTTGTACTTTTGTTTTATGGTACAATAAAGATTTAAATAAATATATAAATAAATAAAAATAATACAAACAGCCAAACAAATATGTTCTTAATGCCTTTCAAAGAAAATATCTTTAACAAAACTAACTCGTAAAATAAGAAGGCTCAAAGGAAAATGATAGAAGTCTATGGCAATCGATCTTTAAATTATTTTTGTGTGTATGATTTTATGATTTATAAATATTTTTTTAGAAAAATATCTGTTCAAGAACAGTTTATGTTGTAGTGTTCTATTTACTAAAGACAGATCTAAAAATATATTAACTATTTTTTAAACATACTCGCTTCCGAATTAGCGGTAAGAAGATTCATTATTTGTAAAATATTCAAGTATGGAAACTCTCATGTAGTTGACACCAGAAGCCATACATAGTGGAAAAAAACTAGCTAAAGATAAAAAAAAAACAGACAAACGCCTAATATAATAAATATGCTAAAATCTATAATAAATCCTGAAATAATATTTCTTTTAATTCTAATTTGAAGACATGTTCCCGTCTATATACCTATATATACATATATATTTTTCTAACATATTTTTTTTGAAAACTTGTATATTATTTAAAAATTAATTCTTGGTCTACAATTAACCAGAAATAAATATGAAGTGTCTAAAAAGTTAAAAGTATATATTAAGAAAGAGACAGGAGGTTCATCGGTTCCTTCCAATCTCTAAAACGACTTCAAAAGTTCCAGCCTCTCCAAATAAATATTTCTAGCTCAATCTCGTCTTCAATCTTCATTAGACTTTGCGTGGAAAAACTTAAGCACACAGTTGGAGTGGCTTCCTTCTCGAGAGCACTGAGCCTCTCATATTCTTTTATTACTGTATTCTTTACTTTATAATCCCAAAACCCCTCTTCGTGAACTCTTTGTGAACGTTTTGTTTTGCTTGTTAAAAGAGGCAATTCTTGCCGGACACCTTTTTCTCATCTCCTCTGTTTCCCTTCGCACACTCCCAGCCGATATGTTGGCTCATTTATGGTACAGGCTGTGTGCCTTTGACAACTCTCTTCTTCATCAGTTACATAATAGTCCCTCTCGAGACGTGTTCGAGAATAAGTCTCATCTCCACTCATTAATTAGTATATATGGAGATGACATATCTATAATATGTATTTATTTAAACATTGCTTCTGCTTGCTTCTTCTACCCTCTACACTAACTTCCTTTCAGTTGTGGGTTTACTGGAAAATAACTAATTTTTGAGATAACCTCGCCTATTGTATATGTTTTTTCTTCTTATTGTATCTATTTTATGTAATATGCATAATAATAAAAGTAGTTTAAACCAATCAATAATCAATGATATGTATCATATACTCAAAGATTAAACGTACCTAGTACTTTAAGATTTAGAAATGTTTCACAAAATATTATTGTACTTTTTTTAAATTCAACACGAATGGAATAAACTGGTATAGAGTAGATGGGTCCGTATTTCTACTACCTGTAGGCCCGAGTTCTTGCAATGAAATTTTTATAAAAATGGGATGTTTTTTTTTAACAAAGCAGTAGTTTCTCAGAAACATTCATTGCAAATCCTCTTAAGGGCATTTAAAAGTTTTAATGGTATTATACATTTTATGAATATATCTACCATGTTTGTTTCTTACGATATTATTTATATAATATATTATTGATCAATAATAATCCAAAAAGTAGCGACATCTGTCATTATTAAAATTTATATATAACACCAAGCTACTTACCGCAAGATGGCAGTCCATTGTTATAGGGGCTATGAAATTTTTATAAAAATTTTACGCGTCCTGCTCAAATGGGACGGGTGTTAAAATAATCCGATATTCTTATCTATACTTTTCAAGGCCAGACAGGCGGAAGCTATGATCAACAAGACCCGATTATTTTAAAATAGATGGCTCTCGAGGTTTGATATTTTTGATAGCACTCAAGTTTAATTATTATTTGTGAATTTACATAATACAATTTAATTGAATATAAGGAAACAACCCGTATATTTTAAGTCAAACCTACACGTGCTCATTATTTGTTATCATTGAACTTGTTATTGTTAGTCAGTTTATTGACTGTCGTATTTATACTTTTTTCGCGCGTCGCTGGAAAAAAAACATGTGCTTCTGCAACCGTTGCGCTGTTTTAAAGTCAACGACTTATCTGCTTTAGCCATAATAATTAATATATGACACCTTCTTTATGATGTGCCCACTAATAATCTGATGTAGTATTTTTCGTTTTTATCTTTGTTTAGTATGTTATCTGCATACTGCTGTTGTTATCTTGGACCATATTTCGTGGATAAGATATTATTTGTTATTGTTTATTAGAATTTTCTATTCTTCTATAATTGCTTTTTATAGTTGCTTTATTATCATTTACTACTTTGTACCTGTAATATCATTTATATACATCATCATTTAAAATAACAAATGATAATTATTTTAGAAGCCATTTTATGAAAAATTTATGACAATATTTTATATTCAAACTTGAATTCACACGTGCGATGTTTTAGGATGATTATTATTAAAAGCTAAAGTTTTATGTATATTACATCTTTTAAGAATCTTGAAAAGATTTTTCTTATGTTTATTTATTGTAAAGTTAATTTACCTTCTATATAACGTATAAATAATAATAAATGAAAAGTTAAAACATAACAGTTACAAAAATTGAGGTTTAGATATTTCAATATAACACGATATCACTATATTAATGAGATTGTAAGAGCCATTTGACTTCTTGTTGAACTTCATAATTATAGTAATTCAAAACAATTCGACGTATTTAGCTAAGGTACGGCGAACTCGACAAACTCAGGAAAAAACCGCACAAAAACGGAGGGCAATGGCCGTTTTTAGTTTTGGTTCAGCGATACAGCCAGCTCACCACTACATGTAAAGATCAACACGAGGTCTCACTGACTGACTTAATTAGACTAGACAATATTATTCTCATCACAGTGCTGACAACATATGTTATTTTTCCTCGGATAGCATAATTAGTTCTAAAATAGAGTTATTATACTCCAAATATATATATATATATATATATATATATATATATATATATATATATATATATATATATATATTTTGTAAATAAGGAACCCCTCCAAGATAAATACAGGTAGATTTATTTTGAACCATCAGCCTTTTCTTTAATAAGGATAAAAACATCGATTATATAAGTACAGTACGTATATTTTAGAAAACTTTTAGGCAGCTGTAAAATACGTAAGGTATGTAAAGATTGCGTCATACGTTGTTTTTAAATATAGAAAATTCAATATCTTTTATTGAATTGAGTATCTTTGATTTTAGCAAACAATTTAAGATAAGGCAATGGTTATGCAAGACATCAAGTGACATCGATTATACATCCAAATAGGTCAGGCCCCATTGTATTCAGCCATGACCGTATTATAATCAAGTCGCTGAATAGAAAGATTAATTGTTTACCTAGTAAATATACTTATATACCAGCGCACATTTGAATAATATTTCTACCCATGTGCGTTAGTGATTAGTCAAGTGGACCGACAAGTTGAACCACTAACACAAAGATAACACCGTTCACATTACAGGCGTGTCGGTGCGGTCGTGTGTTTATTTACGTCCATCGTATTGTTTGTATACAGCCCGGCACGACTGCGCATCTGACTACGTCACACCCCTCCCCCACCCCCGCAGAGACCCGCAAATCCTACGCCAGGTCGAGACGGCTCACTCGCTCATTCATTCCACATACGCAAACGTAGCAGCGCGTCCCCGGCGATACTTGTGATTATTAGTAATAGTACATAATAGCGCTTAACGCTATGTTGAAAGAGACCTCTAGATATGAGAATCGTAATACAAGTCAGGAGGAGGGAAGAAAGCTAGCTTCTAACAGACTACCTGCAATTGAGGAATTGACCCTCGGTTTAAAGCAAAAGCTTCACCTGCAAGCACGGGCGAGAGCTGCACCTTACTATATTAGAAAGCAAGAACCCGTTGATCTCGTGGAAAGGTTATTGGAGCAGCGTGCCCTTGTTGCCGAGGCTGTCCGAAGATTAAAAGAAAAGAAACCATCTTGTCACGAAATATCAGTAGACTCTTAATTAATTTATGTTATTAAAAAAAGAAAACAAAACATTTTAGTTGTGAAAGTGTGAATTGTGTTGTGAAATCGCTTGTGAGTAAGAAACGTGTCGGGTTACAATGGTGCTATATGCGGAAAGCATGCGAGAGCGAGATGGCGAGCCATGACGTGTCACTCGCGTTACAAATCACGAGAACGAACCAAAATGGCCGCCGGTACTCTACAATCATAATATTTATTCTTCATATAATAGTGACCTTTACTGATCAAAGTACTGAATGACGTAACTAAGTTTTAACTTTTAGTATTGTTACGCCTTCCATATCAATGTGTATTTTATTGATATTTAATTTTTTAACAAGACTTATGCTGAGACATTTCCAAATATTAAAGTTATTTAAATTTTATTATTATATTGAATATACCAAGAGCTTTAACTATGTTTGTGTCTCTAGACTTCTCACTAGTAAATGTTTCATGTAAGGTTTGTCAATGTTTTTACAATATTTACATCAGCTCAATATTTGTAATATTATTATAATAGTCAAAAAGTACATTTCATAATGACATAATATCACTGTACAATAAATAAAATCGGAACAACTTTCAAACCAGATATCAGACATAACAGTAATAAAATGAAAATACAGTTACTTCCTCGCATGTCAAAACAATGTAACGTATCGCACCACAAGGTGTGAATTAATAACTCAGACCTAAGAAATGTTAGCCTGAGTTAGGGCATACTAAAACTTAGGAAAATTGTAGTCTTTTAGGCAATACTTATAATAATAATTAATGTAACTTTCTTTCCGTTTAGTACATCAACAATGCAATGTACAACGGTACCAAATCGGGTATAAAAATCAATGTAATACATGTGTGCATGTTTTAGTGCATTTTGTGATTTTAGATAGTTTAATTTATCGATCTTGTGATTTAGATAAGATTTAAATATTTATCTAATAAATGGAATTAAATTAAAAATAAAATGCAGTTTAATTTACTTTTCTCCAATCAACAATCAAACGGAGTAAAAAATTATAACATTTATTGTTAATTATATAATATAGGATAATAGCATAAACATGGTATAATACTTTTCAATGTTTTATATATTAATACTTAAATCTGTAATTATCATTGAATATCAAAACATCTATGATTTTTGATTTTGTAATGTATATAATATTTTATTAAGCATAAACAACTTGTTTTTGTTTATCATAATTTAGTAAACATTAACTAAACAACATAACATTAACTAATTAACTCTTAAAAACAGTTTATGTTTATTAATATTAATAATATAGCATTCGTCGAGATATACATAATTATAAAATTAGAAAAGAAATAATACGTGCTTTCTATAAATACTCGTTACATAGTATACATACTTTTTTGTATTATAGTGCTGCCATCTGTTAGTGAGTAGAAAAAGATTATTATTAGTTGTTAATTTTTATAGCAACTTTATTTTTATGTTTTCCTAATTGTTTCTTGGGAAATCTTATTTTTATTGACATACATTTTACATTTAATCTGTCAGCCGTCTCATTAGTCCTGTTGGTAAACACTTAAGAATGTTAATTGTTAATGGAAAATATATCGAAGTATTAATTTTGTTTTGAATGTCATCATTACTTCTTATTATTATAATGATAATGATAAAAAATACCTACATATTTAAATAAATTGATACTGACTGATCGCACGATGTTTTTGGTTACAATTTTGCAATTCTAACAAACTTGTTCTTTATTTATTAAAAAGATCAGTTAAAGTTAACTTAATAAGATATATTTTTTTATAAACTAAGTAATGAATGAAATATTTGTGTATTTGTAAATTGAGCCCTGACTAATTTAAGATATACAAACAGTAACGAAATACACAATAAATATATAAATTAGCTTTTTAAATTAAATAAATAAAAATAAATACTACTACTATTTTCTCTAAAATCTAAAATCTTAACCATTTATCCAAATTAACAAATTAACAAAAATATATAAATAGGTTAATATAAAAAAAATAGATAAAGAAATTTTTTATTAAAAGAAAGGAAATTAGTTTTCTGGTTTATGTTGTTATTATTCTGTAGACCCTATTACTATTACTATACTACTACTACTATTTTTATACTATCCTTCCACTCTACCTAATCTTCTCTAATTGATTTCAACAGTCCAGTCGTGCCTTTTTTTTTGTTCGTTGGAAAAATCCTTTACGTATACCTCGTCGGCCAAGAAGGTGATGGCCGAGGGGTTATGTGGAACTACCGGCAGCATAGAGGATGCTGCCATTTTTAAGGCAACCCACTAAAAAATCAACGGTTGCCCTCATCGCCTCAGTGGGACGCCACGGGATCGCGTTAGCACTCACCGTGACGCACTGATACACACCTAGCCTAATAAAATAAAAGAAAATAATCATTGATCAATGACCTGAAATAAACCCTGAAGCTGACGTCAATGTAAAGTTAAAAGATATTTATAGACATAGATGTCTTCGATGCATTATTCAATTTAATTCAACAGAAATATAACTAAATAACATAAATGAATATCAAACAATCCCTTTTTGTTTCAACTATAAAATCCGAAAATTTTATTTATGACCTAGTACAGGGATGGCGAACCAATGGCACACGTGGCACAAGTGGCACGTTTAAAAGTTTTGATGGCACGCCCAAAAACTGAATATTTTTTTATAAGTTATCTTTTTTTATTGAAATGAATGAAAAGGTTAATCTACACTTAATTATATAAATTTGTAGTAGTGAATATCTATTTTAGTATTTTAACTAGAAAATATCGCATGAATTATATAAAGATGCTCTCGGAGTATATGACGAAACGCCTTAGATGAAATTATTTTCGACTCCAATTTCGCCTTTTAATGTTATTACATGTCGTTGCCTTCGCAGCGCTCGAAGCAGAAGAAATACTGCATTAGCCAATTTAAGTAAACCGTCGCCTTTAAAACTTCAGTAACATGTTAAAAAATATAACCATTTATTGTAAATCACATTAAGAACAATGGCTTTTAATATTGCTTTTTTTTAAATATTGATTGATAAAAAATATTTAAAGAAGAATTGTTTTTATTTGTTTATTTAATTATACTTACGTATAGTTTCACCACGCTAATTTTTTTAATGAAATTTTATTGTGGCACGTTATCTATTTAAAATAAAAAATGACTTTGTGGCACGGACATCAAAAAAGGTTGGCCTTCACTAGACGTCGTGTATCAGCATCGAATACCAAAAATATAATCATTTAAATTAGGTAAATAAACAAATTATGATTTCACACAATTTGTTTTATTGAATTCATTTATGCCTGTAATGGTATCCTAACTATTATTTAAAGAAAAAAATCAAACATAAAATTATATTGTAAGTGTTTTCATCTGCACTCATTAGCCATTGTTATTATGATTTGACATGTTTCATTTTAAACAATAACTGAGCTGTATTTTGGTCGTTTTGCTAGCCTCTACTTTGCACGAGAGAGACTACCGATCAAGTCCTCAGATGAGCAATAGGTGAATGACTTTCAATGATTCTTCAATCTTATTTTAATGTAATTACCATATTTAAATTAAAATACACTTCATGTAATCAGTGCAAATAACTTAAACTAAATACATCTATTTTTTAATACTTTTAATACTTTTAAACTAATCTACATGTGAAAATATCTTATATAATCGTTCTGCGTTTAGGAATTATTACTACCAGTAATGCAATGCCTTTAAAAAATTTAGCAAAATATTAGAAGAGTTTTCCATGAAAATATAGAAAATTCTAAAAAAGCTGTTCTTTTCCTTATTCAACCAGTAACTTATTGTGACAGAAGGACCAATATACATACTTCTGTATGTATATTGGTCCTTCTCTGCATAGGTACCGGCGGCTAAAATACTGTGTGTAAAAAAAATATTTAAATTTCATCTAACGTAGCCATCACAAAGAAAATCTATTAGAGTTATCGCTCGGTCTCCCTCAATTCAGCGTTGCTCCATACAAGGATACTCCTTTCTTAACCTTCAAAGTCCTGTGAGCAGCGTTGCTGCACAGAGTCAAGAGGGATGAGCCCCTGTTATTATTTGCGGACGGAAATCGAAACCGAGTAAGTTGTTGTTGTTTTAAATTCGGAATTTGGACGCCAGTACACTACGCACAAGGCATCAAATGACATAAAAAGATTTCAGCAGATAGCAGAGAGATTGAAGGCAGGAACGGGGTTGCATAAGTCTTATAAAACTTTCTTTTAAGTGGACCTTCTGGCCATAGGCAAAGCGACAAGGATGATCTTGATCTCATGATGAACCCTCCAAAAAGTCATTAATCCCAATTGTATCTATTGTACATTTTTTTGACAAAATGTCAATATAGTTTTTAGAAACAAACGAAAACACCGAGAACTGAATTGAGAATAAAATCATAATATTTTGTCTTCTCTCTGTCAACGGAATAAGCGTATGTAGCATCTCTTTCTTTTGAATGCGATAGATGCTAACCAGTTGTCTATAGTATTCACTGTCTACATCAATAACATTCTCTGTAAACAATCTCTAATGTCAAGTTTGTTAACATATTATTATCAAACAAGACTTAATTATTATATATGTTATTGTAATATTCATTAATATTAAGCGTTGTATTTTATATATTCTCATAAAAAATCAATATATTAACATAAAATATTGAAGTACAAGGTACTTATTGTTAATGTAAAATGTTATCTTTTTAACAAACAACTGTTAATAAAATGATAATGATTACGTAGTAGGTGTAAAACTCGGTCAAGTGTTTTTCTACTGATAAAAATATTTAAGTGCAACACTTGCAGTTCTGTTGCATTCGTTTTTGTGCACAGTAGTATTTAAAAAATATTGCATATCACTATCGTACATTAGCAAGGAGTAATCAAGATAAAAGTGAATTTATATCATATAGATAAAATTGTCGTATCAAATATTTTGAGTAACTGTAATCCATTACAACAATTACCATGGCTGGAGTGTGGTCAATGGGTCCTGGTACCTATGAAGTACCGTTGTCACTATTTTCTAAAAATAGAGAAAGACTTGCAGATAAGTTGCAAAGTGGTCAAGTAGTGGTTTTACAAGGAGGAGATGACGTCAATCATTATGACACTGATGTTCAATACATTTTTAGACAGGTAAAATAGTGTTTTATTAAATATTACTTATTAAACAAACACTAAATGCTTAATTTTATTATTTAGTAATGTGGAGATTGTTTTAACCTCAAATTATTTAATTATATCATTTTTACATAATCCCATTACTGCAAAATTGGTATTAATCTTTCAAATAATATATTTTAGGAAGCATATTTCACATGGGCATGTGGTGTCCGTGAGCCTGGCTGCTACTTTGCTCTTGATATTAAAAATAGGAAAAGCCACCTTTTTGTGCCTCGTTTGCCAGAGGAGTATGAGGTGTGGATGGGAAAGATTCCTTCTTGTCAAGAGTTAATTAAAATTTATGGAGTGGATGAAGTGCATTTTGTAGATGAGGTGGGTTAATATTGAATAAAATATAATAAATAGGGAATCCATAACATTTTATTGTAACTGTTACATCATTAAAGGAAAATATCATTTATAAAGAAATGTTTGCTAAAATGATATAACTGATAACTCAATGGATAATACTATATATGTTATCTTTGCTTTTCTATATACTGTAGTCATGCAAGATATATTTGTTTTAACTAGCTGGTTCAAGGAACATTGCAATCAATTTCATTATAAAAAAAAAGTTTATATATATTACATACTTTTTCTATTGTTAAAACATTAAAAAGGTAAATAAATAAATGTGTTAAAATTCATAACTACATGGATTATAATTGAAGTAAATAAAAAATTATATCATTTCAAAGGAGTAATATAAGAACATAGAAAAACATTTTTAATTCCTTTCTCTGTCTCCCTTACAAACTACTCAGCCAAATGAAACCTTGTGCTAATTTTGATTTGTTCTCATTAGGAAAAGCTTAAAATCCAGAGCAGTACATATAAATAAAAAAAAAGTAGAAGTTAAGTATTTAGCAAAAAAAATATGTCTAATATTATACAATTATAAATACATAAAATACACTGAAAATAATGTAAATAAAAGATACAAAAACAAAAATGTCACCTTTAAAATACTAAAAATAACACCTAAGAAAGTAGTCATAATAAATACAATCTTGTAAAATATTTAAAAAACATAACACTTTAGTTAAAAACAAAATAAAATATACACAAAAATATAATTTGGATGTTGCTGTAACGGTAAACTTATATGATAGATACCATTACATCTGTGACACTTACTTTTTTCCTTTTCTATGGTTTTCAAATCCTGTTTGTAACTATGGCATCATTTTTTCTATTCTTTTTTTAATTATTACTTTTACAAGCTCTTTTGAGATTTTGTAGACCACTTATTCTTATTGTTTGGTTAAATAATTAGTTTATTTTATATGACTACCTACTTAATATCCTTATTTTTTTTGTAGATTTTCAAACCATTTTTCTTTTAATTTTTTGGCCAGGTACGTTTTTCATTAAATCCCCATTCTTAGGTATATTTCTTTGTTCATTCAGTTGTATTAGAAGATTATCAGTCCTATGTTACGATTTTTTATAAAAAAAAGTACCCTATTAATCTCGGTTTGAAGCGTAGCTCATAGCTATGGCACTCGTTGTTTTTGAAACCTACATATTTGGCTATTGGTGTGCCAAGCTTATTAAGCATTTGTGTTATCTCTGCAGTCTCGGCAACGATATTAATTCAACCGAGTGTCATAATTTTGATATTTTTTTCTAATTAATTTCAATTCAAGTCCCACTAAGACTGTTAAAAATAATTTTGCAGAAAGTTGCCTCCTTTCCTGTCTATTTCTCTTTCTCTATGTGTTTCTTCTTCTCTATCTATTGACATTTTCTGTCATATCTGTACCTATAGATGTTTCTTAAGATTTAGGTTCGATTTCTGGGTTCGTCAGCATTCTCCATATTGAACAGTATTCCAACGCGTAATGTAACACAAAGACAATGACAATAATAATAACCTGGATGCATGGCGTTCTTCTACTGTGCGGTTTGCAAGTACCTTTCTTCCACGTGTCACAAAGATGTGGAATGAGCTTCCTTCGGCGGTGTTTCCAGATCGATACGACATGGGTACCTTCAAAAAAGGCGTTTATTCCTATCTCCAGGGCCGGCAACGCTCTTGTGAGTCTTCGGATGTTGCAAGAGTCCATGGGCGGCGGTGATCACATTTTATCAGTGACCCGCATGCTCGTTTGCCCTCCTTTTCCATAAAAAAAAAAAAAAAAAAAAAAAAAAAAAAGACAATATAGAATATAATTTACGTTATTAGCATTATATTAATCTTATTACACGTAGGTACATTGTCTCTTGTAGAAAATTATAGAAAAATTCAAACTGTTCCGGTTTTGTTAATCGGAATATTATAATACAAATACATTAATATTATTAAAATTGATTGACTTGTCACCGATTTCATGCTCCACATTAACAAATTGTTATTTAATTAACTAATTTATGACACACGTAAGAATTTCTAGAACAATAAAACTGTACAAAAGATAAAAAATGCAATCATACAATTAAAATACCTTCTATTTTCAGATCACAAGTGTGCTAAAATCACTTAACCCTGAGACTTTACTCACTCTCGTAAGTAATTATATTAATTATAATTTAATTTACAATTCTTAATAAAGTTGTAATAATAATTTTCCTTACTCCAGAGTGGCCCAAACACGGATAGTGGTCTAACAGCTGTTGAAGCTGTGTTTGAAGGAATAAATGAGTAAGTTTCTTTTTTAATTTATGTTCTATATTTTAATTTAACATTGCAAACTCAAAAAAACAACTAAAAAAATTATTTATATATTTTTTTCTAAGAATATGAAATATAATTATTTCATTCGATTCATTTAGACTAAAAACCTATCAATAAATATAAAATACTCATATGTATATTATACGACTTAAGTCTGTTTTTATAACAGAATTATAGATAATTATTTCAGTAATTATATAATTTAATTGAACTACAATTGGCAACCATCACTATTCCTTATCAAGACATGACGTTTGAACAATTCAATTGAACACGTGTAAACATTACAATATAAAACAATAGACAATTAACAAGAATTGATAAATAAAAAAACTGCTCAAACTGTTTATAGTAGATGTGGTGTTTCAATAATAACCATTTTTAAATAATCTATATAAAAAATCCCCGTTTGTATCAAAACTCCGAGAAAACGGCTTAACTGATTCTTATGAATTTTTTTGTACATTCAGTAGGTCTGACAATAAGGATGGACCAAAAAAAAAAAAATTTTGAAAACTAAAATTGTTTTTTATTATTCGACTTACACGCGACCCTACATTTTTTACCATTCTGCCTCTCTAAATCCATATTTTTTTAAAGCTATATAAGTACTTTAATATTTTTTTACTCTATAATAAAGCAAAACAACGCTTACCGGGTCAGCTAGTTAATATAAAATAAATTATTTATTTTAAGTAAATTTTATTCACTCTATTACTTGATTGATTTTTTAGTTGAAATCAATCGTCTTTTTAATAAGTATTGATATTTGTCAATAAGGACTTTTTTTTTGTTATTTTTCTTTGTCCAAATAAAGATATGAATTAAGTCGGGTAATACAGTCTACTGTAACTATTCATAACTAAATCAATGCTCTTAAGAAAAATGTAGACCGACCTGTTTCTGAAGGATTATGAATAAAACATAATATCTTGTATTTTCCTTTTCTTTTATATTATTATCGTTTAAAAATGATTTAATTTTAATAGATTTCATCAGGTCACTTCTTTAAACCCGTTATGTAATACAAATATAACTAGTATGCTAAGACCAGCTAGTCACAATAGATAATACAAAAAATTTGAAAGCGCGCGCAAAATTTCCCCATGCAAAGTCTATGGGAAAAATTAATTTTTTGAATAATTACTGCAATTAGGCTAATGCGATTTGAGAGTTGTCACTATTTTTCAGCAGTGTAGCATAATGAGACCTTTAATTTGAGCTATCAACGATATTTTTCCCTTTAGTGGTTCTCGAGCTACAGTGTGCCAACGAAATCGCTTCCTGCATTAATATATAAGATTAAAAATCATGTAACATTTTCGTTATATAAAAATGTCAATATTCTCGTTAGGAACAAAGAAATCCAACTTATGTAGGCTTGGGGTGTTTATTTCGCCTAATCTTTGGAAGAGCTGGAC
Organism: Mechanitis mazaeus; assembly: GCA_959347395.1. Taxonomy (NCBI): domain Eukaryota; kingdom Metazoa; phylum Arthropoda; class Insecta; order Lepidoptera; family Nymphalidae; genus Mechanitis; species Mechanitis mazaeus. The sequence goes on from OY365747.1 coordinate 10,514,312, forward strand.
CGATTTTGATGGGAGATTTCACTAGAAGATAGCTGATGTAATAACGAGAAACTTAGGTTACTTTTATTTTAGAATTATAGTAAATAAATTCATTCGTAAATATGATTTAGGATAGTATTCGATTTTGTATTACTAATTTAGTCATTCTGTTTATCTTTTTTTGTATTCGTTATAACAAACGTAAAATAACCAAGTTTACGAAGCAATGTACTAAAATATATGACTTATAGTTTTATTGTATATATATTAGGTACTTGTATGTCGTCACGGTGAGTGTTAACGCGATCCCGTGACGTCCCACTATGGCAATGAGGGCAACCGTTGGTTTTTTAGTGGGTAGCCTTAAAAATGGCAGCGTGCTCTATGCTGCCGGGTAGTCCCACATAACCCCCCGGCCATCACCTTCTTGGCCGATGGGGTATCCGTAACGGATTTTTCCAACGAACAAAAAAAAAAAAAAAAAATGTACTTGTATGTCGCTACAATGTTAACAAACTATACATTGTTGTAAAAAGACGGCTGTATATGACTTAGTGTACGTATTAATTTTATTGAACAACACAGTTTATGGATATAAACATGTCAAAAGTTAATATTTACCTAAAATACTACTAATATGGTAATAATGAAGCATAAAAGTTAGTGAGAATATATAATAGTAAACCTGAAGATATATAAATACATTAAACATATGTTTTCAGATTCAATGTGGACAATGAAATACTTTTCCCGATTATTGCTGAATTGTAAGTTAACACTTTTGAATAAATGAATAAATAATATTAATTCTATTACAAGATATTGATAACATGTTATTGTTTATGATAACATTATCACAAGTAAAAGTCTCATGGCCATTATTTTATAAACTTATATGGAGATATCAACAGATAAACATATCAATAAAATATGATATATTTTTAAAAAAGGTTATTTTGCTAAACCAATGTAAAATGAACACTTAATATTTCAGACGCGTAATAAAAACGCCAGAGGAAATAGAAGTCATGCGTTATGTTTGCAAAATATCGTCCGATGCACACAAGCAGGTATTAACTTAACATTTATCACATTTCGAACGTTTGTAACATATTACTAAGTTTTCCATGATTAGAGGTTGTTTAACTAAATACTATAGTTAAACTTTAGAATAGGAACATTGCTTAAAACAAAATACTGAGCATGGTTAGCTGAAGTATTTAACCCTATTATCATTTTTGACCTCGAAGCTTTAAGTATAAATTAGAGACTGATTTAGAGAATTGCTTATTTCGATTGGTTAAGTTCAAAATATACCCTATTGAGACTTAAATTTGACGTACACAAGTAATACCTGGTTAAAAGTGGAAAATAAATAAATAAAATGATATATTAAAAATGTTTATCGCAATAAAGAGCATTTAATTTTTACAAACTGTGATGAATTCAAAAACATTTATGCTGTACGGCGTGTTTGTACATAAGGTGATGCTGTACGCCAAGCCCGGTCTGATGGAGTACCAGTGCGAGTCCATATTCCTGGAGCACTGCTACCGCGTGGGCGGGTGTCGCCACGTGGCCTACACCTGCATCTGCGGCTCAGGAAACACTGGCGCCACGCTGCACTACGGACACGCTGCCGCTCCCAACTGCAAGATGATACGGGATGGGGATATGTGGTAAGGCAGGGGATAGAGCGAGATGGAACATGTTCGACTGACTTGTTGCACTGTGGGCTCGTCTAGCTCATTGACAATGTTACTGTATTCTGGAAATATTTTCTATGGTCATAATGTTCTTATACCCAATAATTATCTAATATTTTTAGTTTATTCGACATGGGGGGCAACTATGCCGGTTATGCGGCAGATATTACTTGTTCCTTTCCGGCAAATGGAAAGTTTACGGACGATCAGAAGCTCATATACGAAGCCGTTCTGGCGGCGCGGGACGCGGTTATAAGGTGACTTCTATATCTATATTTTCGTCCGGTCGGAGGTATCTTTTAATTTTTGTATGTTTTTGTTATATTTGCAGAGAAGCCAAGCCGGGCGTCAAATGGACCGACATGCATCTAACTGCCAACCGAGCCATGCTGGAGGTGCTGAAGGAGGGAGGCCTGCTCATTGGGGATGTAGAGCAGATGATCGAGGTAAGCTTTGAAAACAATTAATAATTATATATATTTATTTAAATTATTTAATAATAATTAACGCTAGAGAGTATCCTTCGTCGGGTCAAGCGGTAACACCATGGAGAGTCCTACTTTTTCATTATTCCGCTAGCGATAAATAATACAATAAAGATAATATGAACCTGCTCTCGCCGGCAGGCGGGCGTGAACGGCACGCTGCAGCCGCACGGGCTGGGCCACCTGCTGGGGCTGGACGTGCACGACGTGGGCGGCTACTTGCCGCACTGCCCGCCCCGGCCACAGGGACCACTCGCACGGCTGAGGACAGCGCGCACGCTGCAGCACGGCATGACGCTCACCATAGAGCCCGGCTGCTACTTCATACAGAGGGTAAGTACTCCCCTAATACTTAACTTCACTTTTAAATAATAGCTCCTATAAAAAATGGACTTTATATTTTTTCTAATTCCACATTAATCACCATTGCCTCGGACAAAATTAAAAAATATATCTTGACGTTTATAGTGGATATTTTTTTACCGCCTAAAAAAAGCGTCAAAATTAAAATAAATGAATGTAAAAATATGATTATTTTTTTTATTATGAACAGTTACGCAATTAAATTTATTATATCGGTTACAATCGTGCATTGCTGTGATTAACACATTAAATGACCAAAAAACAATAGGTTATATAAATATATTTGCAGCTCCTAGACACGGCAAAGGGTGACCCGAAACTGTCCCAGTTCTTTAACTGGGAAAAAATGGAGAGATTCTATGGTTTTGGAGGAGTCCGCATCGAAGATGATGTCTTAATCACCGACGAAGGCGTCGAAAACCTTACCTTCGTACCGAGAACGTGAGTTTGACTACTTTCAGTTATAAAATTTTAAAACATCTAATTGCATGAAAAATCTCTTGACAAAAAAACCTATGAGTTATTTATTATTATCATAGATTTCCTATAATTTCTTTTTGTTTACAGGGTATCAGAAATTGAAGATTTTATGGCTAACGGGGCTAACTTCAAATAAATAATGATTACTTGTAAATATAAATACAAATGTTATAAATATGCATAACTTGTAATAACCAATCAATGTATCATAGATAGTCTTTGTATATTTTTTTTGTTTATAAAAATGTGTATAAGTATTATATTTAAATAAAAGACTTTCTTAATAAATATTTTAATATACATACGTTTCTTTTTATGCTTAAAATAACTGCATATTATGTACATTAATATCACAAATCATATCAGTTAGGCTCAAATCTTCCAAATTTTATTTTATAACTAAAAATACACCAACACAAATATTTTAAATATAACGTAAATAATCTTTAAGCATTTGAGGTATTCTCAAATGATTCAAAATATCAAGAAACTTGTCTGTGGACAGACAACCAGTATTAGCAATTAAAATTCTTATTTTCTGTCGGCTCAAATGTGCTAATGGTAGAACTGTAAATGATAAAGATTCAGCTGACGCATCACTGGCGCCAATCATTGCTAAGAGCTCACTTTTCACCTAAAACAAATGTATTCCTTTAAATGTTTGGTTCAGATTTAAAAAAATTTAATAATATGAAAACGGTAACAATAATGATGTAATACTAAAGCCGCCAGTACCAAGCAGGGGAAGCTGAGAGAAACGAGAAATACATCACGGAAACTTTAACTCGATATGATTTCTAAAATGTCTGCAATTAACACAAAATGGTACATATGTCAGTCATAGTAAGAATGTACCATCTGCGCGTGCGATAGAACGTTTCAAACAAAAATAAAGTTAATTGCAAATTACTCTTAATCTACAGCTACGCTTCTCTCAGCTCAGTAAAATGTTGAGAATTGCTAGTAAATTTATTACTTTATAATATATTATATAACAGATATACACTTACAAATCCCGGAATTCTTCCTAACAAACCATTTTCATAAGCAAAACTTAGCAGATATTCTGGATCACAATGTAGACTGTATGGCAACATTACCAGTGCCGTAGACGGGTCTGATCCAAGAGAAGCGTGAAAAGCATCTGGTAAGAACCTTCCACAAGGATGAGTCAGAGTGCTGCAGTAGTCTACATTACAGTGGTGTAGACTGAACAATTTAAATATCTGTAATTAGTTTAATATTTCAGGTACTCAAAATGGTGTTATATTTATACTACTTCTTTTTAATACCTCTTTAAAACAAGTAGTGTGAAGGCAGTAATGTATATAAACCAAAGGAGGGCACTCATTTATATCTATAGCATTAACTGAAACTCCACCCATTAGAAATAAGTAAAAGAATTCTTCAAATTTCTGTGAACTCTGTGTATAAATGTATTCACTTATACTTAATAATGAGTTAATTGGAGCATTTGTAAGGTAAGTTGGTCGGTATTCACCTAGTTTTTCTAGAGTAATATAAAATTGATCAAAATAATCAAAGAATTTTGGTCCTAAATCATAAGCCAGAAGACTTTCTAGGATATCCAACTTAAAAATGTGTGGCTTACATTCCCAAAATATTATATTTGTGTCTATTTTTGTAACATCAGTCACTTGTAAAAGAGTATTGAACATTGCACTATTTCCAGTCTTCAAAGCTTTTGTCAAAGCTAACTCACCAGATTTATTTTTTATATTAGGATCACAATCATTTTCTAAAAGTATTTTCACAACATCATGGTTAATACCTTGAGCAGCAATAATCAGTGGTGAGTTGCCATCCAGTGCAGTTTCATTAATATCATTAATAAATGGTAAAAAATGCTTGACTGCTTCAGAGCAGCCTTTATAACAAGCTAAGTGGAATGGTGTGAAGTAAGCTTCATTTCTTATATCTGGATTTGCTCCTGCATATAATAACAATGATACTGAATCATCATGCATATCAAAAGAGGCATCATGCAGTGGGGTATCTCCATCAAAATCCTGAACATCTATCATGGCTCCATAGTCTAAAAGAAGCTGAATAATCTCAACTCTACCCTGCCCACTCGTAACATGTAATGGAGTAACATGTTCTGTACTTCCATAGTTAGCAATATCAGGTACCATTTCAAGGATAGTTCGTATAGTCTTTACTGAGCTTAAATATTGACATGCAAGGTAAAGTGCTGTGTGCCCATCATATGTCTCTACTAGAGGGTTTATATATTTATGATCGAGAATTAAAACAAGGCTTTCGTAGCTATCACTAGCTGCAGCTTCATGAAGACAAGTCCAACCTCTGTTATCAGAACAGTTTGGATTCATTTTTTTAAGCAGTCTTTTGACAGTCTTAACATCATTGTTCCTTGCAGCTAGATTAAGAGCATTTGATGTTGAAGGGTTAAGGGAACTGAAATCCATTTTTAATTTTCTAATACAGATGACGATTATCCTGTTAATTAATTACTGTTTGTAATAACTAACATTTCTTGTTTTCTGAAGTTGTTTGACTAAAATAAAAAGGATAATGATATATAATAACTTAGAACTTGTTTATTTTTTTTTAAATAAAATAGTTAATAATATATTTTGAATGTTTATAATATATATTTTACATTATTATTAGAACAAAGTGGTATTACAAAATAATATTCGAAATATGAACGCTTAAACCCCGTTATCAGCGCTTTTATAATATGTTTAAATTTGAAGGAACATAATCATAACGACATACTATTCTAAAGATGACAGATTACAGATGTCATATTACAAAAGAATATATATATACATAGTATCATAAATTATTGTTTTTTTAAGGTAATTTACGTTTCTGGTATCAAAACTTTGTGAGCGTTGCAAAAAGTCACAAAATTAAACGTATATACTTATTAATTTTTCAATAATTTTACAATATGTATTTAATTTTTAATTAAATTTCAATAAACCGAATTTTAATACTGCTTTTTGGTAAAAATTATATGGTGGCTCGAAGTATATATATAATAAATATATTTTTAATTGCAAAGAAGGAAAGTTTTCAGGTATTAATACATTTTAACAGGCATCATCTTAATCTCACTGACTCAATTCCAGAGTGATTGTTTTTAGGACAAAAAAAACATAATTTGAGTTGAATTATGATGTTCATGATCTGCATGTTCATTATCACAATGATCACATCTTAAACTTTCTCATATGACATTCATATCTTATTTATAAAACATTAATTATTAACTTAATCTTACTCTATAAAAAAAATGTATCCCTTAATACGAAATATTAAGTACTTAGAAGTTTATATATATTAAATAAATATTTATAATTAATGATAGAATTCATATTAACTTCATTAAAAATCCTTAATTTTTCTTTTATACAACGTTTCAGCTGTCTCATTTAATTTATATCCAAAAGTATGGAGTTGACATCAATGAATAAAGGAATCAGGATCCATCCTTTATATGTATATAGATTGATTTTATTTCTGGACGGCCTTATTGCGCAGTCCTCGATGGATGGAAACTTTTTTGTGTGCCTGTCTTCTTTAAACTTATTTCGTAATTGAAAGATGGAATAAGAAGCGGTACCGGTTTTGCTCGTTCTTCTTTGGTGAAAAGTTATCCTTATCATTATGGTGATGGGGATTTGGCGCAGACCGTTCTGGGATCCCATTCCATAATTGAGTGAAGCTCTCTATAAGAGACTTTTCTGCATCTTTTGTGCAAGCGTTAATAAAAAACGAACCTCGAAAGATAGTTGAGAACAGAATACATCGACGTTTTGTAAATGCAACTTCAGTGCTGTTTTGCATCTCTCTTTGCTCAATATTCTAACACATACTGAGATTTTGCGAGCGCAGTTAGTCAAAGTTGAAGTCTGGTTTGCGCTCCTAATTATTATGTATTTTTAACTAGATTCGACATATAGACAATTTTTAAACAATCGATTTGTGAGAAGATTTTGATATCTATATTTATATAACAAAGTTGAAGATTGCTGTTTGTTTGAATGCGTTGGGCAATCTCTTTCAAATTAAAACCATTTCAAAAGTGATGTAAACATTTGATTGCTATGTTATGGTATTTAATTACTTTTATTTGCATTAAAAAACTACAGCAATCACATTAGCTGGTTGGAGTTAAGTAAGGAGATACTCATTACATGGAACTCATTGCAATATATACCTGCCGCACTCAGCTCGATTCTAATGTTTTGCTATCTAGAAGTATATATATTTTACATATTTCATTGAATGTTGAGATCAAGCAATGTAATGTACAAACTAGCTAATAACTGAAACAAGCCAATATCGTAGTTATAATTAAGATATACCTAAATATACGTCGGTGCTTAAGTTCAGGTAACATTGGTTATATATTTTTGTTATTATTATTTTATACTTCATGCAATAAAAAACACAGGTGTAGTAATAAAGACTAACGCAGGTGCAGTACTAGCACGATCAGAGTTCACTGGATATCTCAGCACAGGGTATCCTAGTGAAATATCCAGGGTAATTAAGTGTTCAAACCATCCTCTTTGATTTCTACAAAATTTTGATAAATTGTATTGTAAGTGTACATACACCATGTAATAAATAAATAAATAAACTTTTTGAGTTATATGCAGAATATTTAAATATTTAATATTAACCATTAATTTGTAGTTCTTATAATAAATCAAATAAGAAAAACAATAATATCCGTTGTTTGGGTTGTAATAAATTTATTTGTAGATATTTTTCAATAAAATCAATTAATATATACGTGGATGTGTTTATAAAATATACATAGGTATCTATGTAATAAAACATAAAAAGTAAGTCATACCTATGTTATTCCAAATTGAACAGTTTAACATAATATTTAGAATAATCATTTTATAAAACAATAGACTAAAAAGTTACGATTATTTGAGAATAGATAATCTAATTAGTATGTCTGATTGTAATTATTAGTTTAAAAATACTGGCCATACATAACAATAATCATTTCAAAACATTAATTACATACAGCACCTATAACAAACATTTTCATGAAAGGTCAAAAAATATATAATTATTAATAAGTACATAAAAAGATCATAAAATATACATTCTTTATGCCAACATATTTTATGTAATAAATATATATCAACTAAAATAGTTTTTAAACGATCACAGATCACAGTCACTCTATATTGTCTATGTTCGGGCAAATGAGCGGGAACTTAGGCGGGGAGGTCGCGGCCCGCGAGAGTGAGTTCGCCCGCGGGGAGTGCGGCGAGCGCGCGCACCGCGTGGGGTACGGACGGACTCGGAGTTCCTCAGCGCTACGGAAGGTTCCGCGCGTAACACGCCTTCGGTACAGAGATGTAACTGACGACTCTTGTAATAGACATCTAAACAAAAATATTATATTATTTAGCAATTTTTCCCATTGGTCCTCGAAGGACCCGATTTATTTAATTCTCGAGCTCAGAGGATGTGCAACTAACTTTTCTAGCTCGGAGAGTTGTTGCTTGGGAGTGGAAGCTGCGACAGGTCGGTTGCGACCAAGTCTCGCTCTCGTGGCTTCCAGCATGTGCTGTGTGACTAGCGGTTGTTGAGTGTCCTTTTGTGCCGGTTTCGGTCTCACTGGATTATCCTTGAAGTGAAAAGAATTTTTTCACTTTTATTGGAAAATAATCAAAATTCAATAACATAAAAAATTACATTCTTCTATAATATACGATTTTTCTCATCTGTACTGTAAAATCTATTTATCTCACAGAGTTTTCTTGCAATTAAGTAATCTCGGTTATTACGTATAATAAAGGCGTAGCCTTACCTTGGCCTTCCTCAGCTTAACATTAGCGATGTCTTGTGGTGTGATGGTGAGTCGGGGGGCGGCGATCCTAGGGGGCGCGGAGCCACAGCGGGGGAGCGTGTGACTGCGTGCGGTTGACATGATAGAGGGAGGGGGTGGGGGTGGGGGAGGCGGCGGAGGGGGAGGAGGTGGAGGGGGACAAAAGGGCGCGGGTGGGGATTTTAGTGCACATTGTTGACTACTGCAAACAGTTTAACAGATGTTTATTCTAGATGATGTAAAACTAAAACCAATTATCAATACGAGGTTTCTACAAAAAAGTACTATATTAATGTTATAACATACCTCAGTTTACTTTCCAGTTCTTCGATTTTGGAAAACATTTTCTTCATTTGTTCTTGAAGCATTTCATTTTCTCGTGCCAGACGTGTATGTTTATTATCAATTTCCTTAACTAAATTTCTGAGTCCTTTCACCTCTTCCATTAACATATTTTCTTTGTTCTCTTTCTGACTGATTGGCTCACGAAGTATATCCGAATACAAACCTGTGATGGATTGATAACCCTGAAATAATAAAATCTTCAATGAACTTTCAAGAGAACATAAGTAAACAGAACAGACGAAATTGTTGGCAACGTCAGTTGGGAAAGTCAGTTATATTTTAAAACCTATAAATATATTTTTTTCTTCCTCTTAAAATACAAATAAATATATTCATAAGTTTTTACTAAATTGGTCAGGAATGTCGCAATTGAAAGACAAAAGTGATTACCTTCCTGCCAATCCAAGTGCAAATATCCATTATATTCCACACTTTAGTGCGATTACTGCGCCTATGCGGCTTTTCTTTCCTCGGTGTTCCTGCTAAAAAAAATTAATTTATAATCCCCACTCACATAGAATTAAATCACTAACACTAAACTTCCTACTACCACTAAACATTGTAATAATATGTTCGTTAATTCAAGATGCGAGAGTGATGTCATTTATATTTACAATCTGAGAATTGGTACTAAAAAATTTTTTTTTACCGTAATTACAGTTTAGTTGCAACATATTTGATCTTTGACGATGCCGTGATGATAATAGTTTAATTTTAATTTGAGACAAAATTTGCTTTTAAGCAAGATTTGTAAAATATTTTTAATATTGCATAAAATTAAACACTGGGTTTGAAAACAAACCGGTTATAATACAACACTCCTAATAAAAATATCGAAGCAAAACAAGAACTACTCAAAAAAGATAATATGACAATAAATTTGACATTTGAAATATAATCCATATTATATTCTACAATACGGTCTACATGTGTGTTCTGTAACTTCAATTCGCTATTGTATTGATTTTATACTTTTATAATGTGTCTCGATACACTAGTTTGACAAAATATACCTTTATATATGACATGAATAAGTTTATAATCACAATAATAATATAGTATACCTGGCGTATTGTTTTCGGAATAATTATATTTGTCCAAACTGCTACATCTTCGCGACCTGTGTAATACATCTTTAAAAAGATTAGAATCCGATTTTCGTCGTCTTTTACGAGTTTTATATGAATAATTAGTATTAATTGATTTAAAAGAAACGTCTGATTCAGAACACAGTTTATTTGATGATATTGAGTCGGGAGCTTTAGGCTCGTTCAAATCTGACGAACTTGACGTACTAGAATAAGTGCATTTTGTCTTTTTCCGTGGTCGCTTTTCTTTTTCCTCAAAGGAATCGTGTCTATATCGTTTACTGCCTATAGATTTCTCTACATCTGCGTCATTATCATTCGATGAAGAATCTTCTAAATGAAAATCCTTTGAAAAAGACAAATTCACATCAACTAAATCGCCTTCTCCTATACGGCCAATAACATCCGTTTGAGTGGAACTACTTGTTCTACTGTCTGTAGGACTTGCGTCAATCATTATACTGTGAAAGGGTGGTGTCTTCTCACGTTGACTTTCTTTTGAGTCCTTAAATGAAACATAGTTGCTCTGGTCCCAGGATGTGTCAATAAGTTGTTCTGTATTACATTTCCGAATAACTTCTAAAGAATTTTCACTTTGACTAACATAATTTTCTTCAAAATATACAGAAACGACGCTATTTTCTTTTTCTTCGTCGGTTGACATCGTGTTTTTATATTTTTTTTACACTTATTGTGCCAGTATAACCTTATACTTATTTATTAAAGTAACAACGGTTTCGTTGAATATTTTACATACACTATAAATTTCCATAGTTATTTTATTAAAGTGACGGTATTTTTTAAATTTTTTATTGTTATGTATGACAACACTTTATATTATTATATTTTATATATCATTGTGTCTCTATATAATTTTTAATCTCTATATAATTTTATTAGTTTTTACTCTTTCAGTTATTTTATATGGCAGGACGTAGCCTGGGTTTTTGCGTTGCGTACGAGAGAAAATTTCGTAGACCGTAGCAGCTATTTTTTTCATTACACTTATTATTTGATATTTCTTGTTTGTCAATGTCAAGAAACTAAGTGTAAACATTAATCAAGCAATACATACTTTTCCAAACAATTCCAATTTTTATACGATTAATTATTGAAATCAACCTATTAATAAATAAATTTTAAACTATTGATTTCTTCAACTAAACAAATATTTTATAATTTATTGTGTCATGCGTTATTATGGAACAAAAAAAAAAGTTTTGTACTGTGGATTAATTGTGATTTTATTTATCATCCTTCTTCATCCTTCAAGATATGCGAGAGGATCATATAAATATATCAAGAAAGAAGAAATTGTAAATAGTTTACTTTATGAAACAGCCGAAAACTTTTCGAGTAAGGCGATTGTAGAATGCGACTACTACTATGTTATTTATGATGATTCGACTGTACCAATAAGCATTGCTGACGGTGATTTGGTAGAAGGTCATAAGATAAAGGATGGCGGCGAATATGCACCTATTGAATGCAGATCGAGATTTAGTACTGCTATCATCGTTCCATATAGGTATTTAGGTAATATACAGAATTGATTTCCGTGTAACGATTTTACAAGTTTCTAATTTTTATACAGGGACCGAGCCGAGCTATTACGTTCATATTTGGTGTACATGCATATGTTTCTGCGCAGACAATTTATCCATTACCGGATCTTTGTGGTGGAACAAGTAGACTCTCAGCCTTTCAACACAGCTAAGCTAATGAATATTGGTGCTTTAGCTGCTATACATGCAGGGTTTCCTTGCCTGGTGTTGCACGATGTTGACTTGCTGCCATTAAGGCCCTCTAATTTGTATGCCTGTACAAAGCTTCCCCGACACCTGTCTGCCAGCATTAACAAATTTAGGTGGCTTATTATGATAATTTTAATAGTATTTACTTTAATCTATTGCAAAAAAAAAATCTATAGCACCCATTTTGACAATTACTACATAATTGGAACTTAAATGTTTTTAATTATTTTTATTGACATTAATAGATCTTCATGAATATCTATGACTAAATATTCAACCAAATTTTATATGAAAATATAATTTGTAGGTTTGTGCTCCCACAACTTAATGTATTTGATGGAGCAATATCAATAGCTGCTAAACAATTTAAAGACATAAATGGAATGAGTAATAAACATTTTGACTTTTATAATAAAGATGATTTGTACACTCGCCTTACAGCTAAAGGTATTGAAATATGTCGATTTGAACCTTCATCCAGTCGTTATTACATGACTTCACATAATTCTCCCAAGAAAGGGTAATTAAAACGCATTTGTAATTTAACTTTTTGCTTATATAACTAACTTATAATATTATATTTATATTTCAGAATGTTTGGCTCACACAATTTTAAAACTGCAATGTTAACAGATGGTCTTAATTCATTGAAGTTTACAGAAGTGTCAACCGTCCTACATCCACTATTTACTCATATCATGGTTGATCTGTAGCATATCATAGATGGTTTAATAGAAATATAATATGGTGTAGTATTTAACATATTAGTAACATTTTAGTTAAAATAAGTTGTTATTAGAATGACAGATAGAAAGTGAGTATTTCTCCGTCCAAACTCAATTAGCTATTCAATTCTAGTGTTGAAGTTGCTTTACTTAATATTATTGTGTAGAATAGTTTTATGCTGTCTGTTAATTTGTATCAAAAACTAACTCTTTAAACTAGTCTTCCAAAAAGTAGATATAATTTTATTTTAATATAAAATATATATATATTATTACACTCTCAAATAATCGCATATCCTACAATCTATTTACTACATTGTCAATAAAAATGAAATTTATATTTCAGTATTAAGTAAAATATAGTAAAAATCATTTATTAAAAATATATATAAGGTCTGAAATATTTTTTAAGATATTTATTTTTCTTTAATGCACTAGGCATTAGGTATTTGTTTTAGTATAGATTATTACGTTATTACGAAATAAAAGCTAAAGAGAAATTTTAAAACACACATTGTGTAATTTTCATTTAATAAGTAAATGTCCATAAGGTTGATATTAATAAAACATTCTTTTAGGAAGGTTTTAAATGAATGAGATTTTTATAATTTAATTCATATATTTGGCATGAATTTCGTAATAAGACATGGTCCTCTAAACCAACAAGAAGATTACAATTATATTTTACTTTACAAGGAACTTAAAATAATCATATCACCAGATTTCTTTTAACATTTAAACTCAATAAATATTCTATTAATAAACTTATAGTTAATGGGTGGATGTTAGTTTATCATTTCTCAAAATATATAACTGAACTAAATTTAAGTTTATTAGGTTAAATAAAAAATAAAGAGCAAACATTGATAATTTAAGATAAAACAAAGTATTGTTTCTTTCTTCCTGTAATCTACTTTAATTATTTCTGAATATTAAAGAATTTAAACTTTTGTGATCCAATACTAATATTTATCCAGCTGAACAATAATGATTCAATTACTAAGTACAGCTGGTGCTGAACATACAATTTAAGAATATAATTGAATTTCTAGAATATTGGTTATTAAATAATTGAATTAAATATTTTAATTGTTTTTTTTACATTCACATTAAAATAAGTCATGTACAAAACCCTAGATACCAAAAGTATAGTCCTTTACAAGCACCAACTCACATTAGTCAAAACATTTAAAAACCCTGTTTTAGAAAATAGTCACAGTATTATAAAAAGCTGTTTAAGCTGTGTATTAAAATTTTATAGTATCAACTATATAAAATTATTAATGTTTTAATGCTGTAGTCTAAGAATTCAAACCCAAAAAAAAACTACTATTAGTAGTCACATAATAGAATACAGAAATATTTAAAATGCATGTATTTACTGTAATAATAAATTCACCAACACCTTTTAATCTATACACTATACACCACCATCAATACCTGTTTATGGTCTCAATACCAACATACTTACAAGACCAAGAACAAAAGAAAATACCAATTTAAGATTAGATCCAATATGTAACCACTCTGGCCATTGTGATTTGAGTACCTGTTCTGGCTGTGTCGGCAAAAGTAATGCAGCTATACAACATATACTTACAGCTACTGCCACTATGTTAATAGGTTGCTGGTCTCTAAAACAAGCAAAATATATATAAATTTACATCCTTTATTTTCAAATTTGATTATTATAGAGAACACTCACCTATGACGTAAAGGATGATTACATACAGCTGTGGAATGTTCTTCCGATCTCATGGGTGTTGGCTTTGTTGTCAATGGGTGGAAATTGTCTCCAAGACTTTCAGGGTTTATGTTAGATGGTTCTCCTTCGATGAGCTTAGTTGGAATATCTCTTTTACCCAATGCCTAAAATGATAATGATGAATCATTAACAATTGTTAGTCATTTCAATCAATAAAGTAAATAAATTTCAAAATATATATATTAAAAAAAATACCTGTTGGGTGTTTCGATCATACATTGTTATTCGAAACTTTTCCGTAGAATTGCAATGTGATAGGGAAGGCTGCGTATATCTCACAACAATATCTATACAACTTTGTGGAGCTATCACTCCTTCAGGATCGATTACAGTAAATTTGTTTGGAGATGTGCATAATACTGAAAATTATATAAATCGTTTAAAATAACAGTAACATATGGCACGGTAAACATTCTCATATTTGCATAAACTGTTGTACCTTTGAAATTAACAGAAAAGTCGTAGGGATTATAAACAGTTAGTAATTGTTTATGTGTGTGCCTCGCATTTAAATAGAATTCTAAAGATACTGGAAAAACGAACACAGGAAAATTCTTCATTTTCAGTTTAGGTTTTTAAACATGGAACAAAGAATAAATTACAAAAACAAAGTCGAAGACATCACTTCTCTCCAATTATTATTTATTAGGAAATGTCAAACAACGTTTGTCTTGTCATTTGTCAAGTTGTCAATGTCACACAAAACTTTTTTTGATGAGTTATCTAATCGATATCGACATCAGAAAATGAATTCATAATTAAATCGACGTTTTGATGATCGATCTCTTTCGTCACGTACGCAAGTGATCACTGCAATTGATTAAAAATGGAAAATATTAAAAAAAAATTACATCCAAAACAAAAAAAAATACAGAAATACTAAATTAAAATCAGTTTACTAAATAATAATTTCGAGCTGATGATCGTTCATCGTACATTATATTATAATGCGTTCTAAACTTAATTTCTCAAATATATTTTTTTACTATAGGCACGTCAGTGCTGAAAATAAAACGATAACAATAAACAAATGTAAATCGGTTAGAATCATATCTCTGCTTACATTTTTTTTCGAAGTAAAAATAGATAATAAATGAAAACCAATGTTTGACTTCTTGACAATTCACTGAATCGATCTAAAATTGCCTTTTTTTAACTTAAAAAAACCTTTTTAAAAAAAGCGGCGTCGGGGTATTTACCTGTAAAGGGCACTGATATCCTTAAATATCTTATTTGTAAATGAATATGTAATAAATTATAGGTAATGGTCCGATATAAAGACTTTGTAGGTATATGATTTTGTTTTTATATCATATTCAAGTTTTTAGTTTCATATTATAAGTAATTCAGTATAATTTTAGAGAAAACTTTAACGATATTGACATTTGGAAGTTTTATACTATTTTAACGCAAAACTGCTGAATTTTTGCATTAGTTGTATTAAATTACGAATACAGATCCGATTTCAAAAAAGTTTAGTTTTGTTCAAGTTAAAAGATGATTTCTTATTATAAATCAACAAAAAACCAATTATTATTAAAAAACCATTAAAAATTTGTCAATACTTTAATATTTGTTTAACATAGGACAAACGCTATTTATTTCTTTAATTTGAACTATTTGATTACTTTTATTACTGGGTTTCGGATGTATGAAAACTTATAGATATGATTCATCAAGTAAATTCTGGTTGTATCAGTACAATTATAATTAGTATGTGTTGACACTATCCGGTAAAACGAAAGGATTTCTATAACTATATTTTTAATAGGAATATATTTAATATTCAAGGTAAATATGCCAAGCTTGTGCAAACTATACACATAAACCATTACAATTATAGCCTGTAAATACTTGACCAATAAACCAAATTTTTGTCTGTAGTAGAAAATAAATCAGAGTTAACAAAAATAATACTTAATTTAAATAAAAAAATACTATAATACTTTACAAAAACTTTGCACCAGCAAACACAATATTTACATTAAAAAAACAAATGAAATTATTAAGAATCAGATAAAATAGATTTCCATAAATAATAGTTAGTAGTACGGATACAGCATTGCGACGGCAGGGTCTTCGGTCTCAAATGTGATGAGGACCTCTTTGAATTTATCTAGTAGTTGCATCAGTTGTGATCTAGTAACATTCTCCATAAACATGATTTCTTCCAAATGTTGTTCACCTCGGAAGTATCCTGTAAATAAAGATTATTGGGTTATATTCATTAACAGGTGCTGCTTGCGGTGACTGGTTGTTTTGCTGGTCGAGTTTGTAATATTTAATTGTACTAGAAACGTTGGTATTATTAACGTAGATTGATTGCTATGATTCTAGATGTTTCCAAATAGTTTATTAAATATATTGACGTTAGTGACACAGTGATCGCAATAAAACTACTCGTTTGCGTTTGTTGTGTTTTTCTTTTCAGACCAAGATGTTCTGGAAACCATCGTAGCGTTAACTTTTAGTTGGAAAGTTTGTCAACAGAAGGGCTCATTTCAATAAATATGGTGTAAAAATAGACCATGGCACTGGCATTGTACGCACATAAGTTGACTGGTATTGATTCAAAGTGGAAAATAAATAAATAGTTACATCAAATAATACCGAAAATGCTGATGATGTCCAGCAGTCTCCGTGGAGGGACCGTACATGTACTACACTCACCCTTCTTGTGCAGCTGAGCCAGCAGCAGCAGGTCGTCCTGGTTGTCTGCGGCGGGTATGGTAGCCAGTACGGCGCGCTCCTCTGTGCTGAAGGTGTCCAGCAGTGTCTCCGTGGAGGGTTGGTCGCTAAATGTGCGGCAGCTGTCTGCGCCCTCGCAACCTGCCGGCGCGCTCCACATTGTCGGGGATTGGAAGCTGGAGCATCATTATTATACTTAGCTAATTTTGGAAAGCATGTCTGAGTTTAAACTTCATTACAAGTTTTTTTTTAATTTAAGAAATGTAACAGATTACCATTATTTTTTTTTCTAAAATCTTTAATTAATTAGGGTGGTATTTTGTGACCAAACTTACCTCATTTCACTCTGTAGCTTTAGATTCAAAGACACACCATTTTTCTTGTCCACACCATTTATAAGTCTCGGTGATACGTTAGAGTCACTATCAAATCTATCATCGTCACTACTTATGTCCCTAATCAGTAAATTTTCAGTCTCTTTTAAAGATAGATTTGATAGTCGTGAAGGCAGTGCCTTAATCTCATCACCGCTCTTTCCATTAATCTCACTATGTCCATTTAGGTGGCCATTTTCTCTTCCATTAATTCCATTACTGTTAATATTACTTGATATACCGCTGTCTACTGAGTTACCTTGTGGTTTCTTTTGTATTTGGTCTGTATCATATCCATTGGTGTTAGGTTTTATGAGACCATCGACGACGTCGACGCCGTCATCGAAAGAATGATTCGCGGAGTCGACTTCGTTGAAGTTATCATATTTAGCATGTTCAGATTCGATGACTATAGGTTTCGTGTGAGAGAAGTCGGTTTGATTAAGATTATTTTGGGTCGGATAATCTTCGTCGGAATCTGGGAAATTGTTGATGCTCTCTCGGGATTCAACGGGTTCGGGTACATTCAAATGCACTTGATTTAAAGAGGAGTAGGATACATTGTTCGAGTGATAATAAATATCATGTTTCTCGCATACATACTCTTTCTCATCTAAAAAGAAAACAAGTAAATTTATCAATATGATAAGAGCAAAAAATATTTAAATGCACTTATGTTTGAAGCAAAATAACATAGTAGTCAGCACTGCCTCATTAGAAGTCCAGCAAAAGCTAATATAACGTACATGTAACGTTAAAAAACGCATGCAAAAAATTACAGCTACGTGTGTGTGAGTTCACAAAGCGTTAGCGTGTGTGTGTAAGTATATAAAGACCCGTGAGTGGATGGTGCGGCCAGTTGCCGGTGTTGTACGGCGAGTTGAACTGCACGTATGTGTGCAGCTGCAGCAGCAGGCGGCGCCTCAGCAGCCAGGCCACCAGGCGCGCCGGGCGGCAGCGAGAGCCCCACGCGCCGCGGGACACGTACCACAGGGGCGCGGGGAGGGAGAACTCACTCAGCATCTGTTCACAATTATTATTAATACTGTTATTACTCATCACCTAGCTGACACTATTAAGTATATTAATTTTTATATTTATATAAAACATAAAAATCTAATTTTCCTCGAAACAGCTTTTCTTCACTCCGTGGAATATTTGTTACGAATCGAAAAGAAAAAGATATTGAGCATATTCAGAGTAGTTATGGCCCACTTAAAAATTACAGTACCTGTAATAGACATAGCCCGGGAAACTCCTTAGAGAATTCTTCAACTAGTGGCGAATGTATGTATACATTGGCTCCCGGTGCAACGACATACACATTGCCTTCACATAATGGATATATTACTGTTGCCTTTGCCCAATATACAAGATGACCGGTTAGTTGGAAGGCCTGAAAGAAAAATTGGACTAAAAGAGGCTAAACTGCAATGGAGATTAACAATGTATCATACAATAATCAATATCAGCACAAAAACCTGAACAAGCTCCCTAGCAGTTTCCTAAAGTTAAATTTGTTTTACAGTCCTAAGTGATACTTCAATAAGACACTTATAATGTAGTGTTGACAGAATTGCTCTATTAACAATGTTATACTAATAAAATTATTTACTTTCAGGTTTTTACATTTCACAAGTTTTAAAAATTATTTATTTTCTTATGTAAAAATGAAAATATTGTGTTTAATTAGCATATACATTTGGGCATTTAAAATTTGAGATGCTCCTTACACGTACCTGTGTTAATGTTAAGTCTGCTTCAATAGCTAGTGTTTGAAGACTTTTTAGTGGGCTGTATAACTTTATAAGGCGTAATAAGGCTGGACTACCATCTAATGGAATTGATGCCAATAAATCATTTGGATTAACCTGCAACAAATAATTTTCTTTACAAAACATATACCTTTTTTAATATTATGGGTTTAATTTTGTTATTGTTACCATAAGCAGAATTCCATGATATGGCCTCAGCTTCTGAACACATTTGTCTATCGTCTCTGGTTCTATAATCAGACCTCTGTTATGGATTTGGTGTGCTTTATGAGGCAAGCAGAATGATAAAAGGACCCATTTATTGATCCTTACTTGTACAATACCTGTTAATAAAATGATATACACATATACCAGATAAAATAGCTTAATACTTTATATTATAATAAAAAAGACAAATGTGTATTTCAGCTATTTTTATTCAGTCAGATAAAGTTGCTAACAACAGCTAGAAGCAAGAAATTATGCTTAACAATTTATTGGCTTACCAGTACTACTTAACTCTTCAAATACAGATTTCATAGATCTAGCCAGAGAGCTTCTCTGCAGAATGAGATGAAATGCTGATTTAGATGTAGCAGTGGGGCCATTGTCCGTGCTTAAAGTTGTTGAACTCACTGAGTTTCTGGGGTTTTCCTCATCTTCATTTTCTGCTGAATTTATTTCATTATCTGAAGCCGAAACTTCATCATGAGCTGCCAGCTGAAAAATTTTGATTTTTATAGACACTTATTGTTACCTATAATTATAAAAATATATTAATATTATAAAATTAAATTGAAAAGTGATAAAAAAATACCATTATTTTCATTTCTTCAGTCAAATAAGAACATCTTTTTTCTTCGTGTCTTAATGCTTTACCAAGTCTTTTGCTTAAATCATAGTAACATTTTACTAAAAAAAAAGGAATTCATTAAAAATATATCTACCTTTATCTGTATCTAAGGTAATAAATGATTTAGGTATAATTTCAAAAACAATTATTCTTCATTATTTTTCAGTTTTTTATTTAATAACTAGACACTCACCAATAGAATGACTAGCAGATGCCTGCAGGGCAAACACAATGTTAATAAGAATCATCGCAGCTGTATCATCTTTATTTGTTCTATAGGGCAGTAGTGTTGGATGACCAACAAATCTCACATCATTTACTTTTAATTCAAACTTTCTGTTGCATAATTCAGCTTTGACGGCAAACAAAGTTGAGAGCATCTCATCTGTAAAACCACTAAGCTGGCCTGAAATGAAGAATTTAAAAAGACATTGTGGGTGTTTTTTGTGTCTTAATACAGATAAGTTATTTAGTCTTTATATTTTGAAGTGTAACTAACCTTTACATATATTTGAATTTTGTGTTTGTGAGTTTTGTAAAAGATCTTCCATGCAGTTAACCGCGTATGGATTGTGACGGCCACATTTCTTCTTTTTACAATCATCTTTGTTTTCACATGTGTATGGATATCTAAATAGCAATCTATCCCCCTTACTATCAGACTTTACGAAAAATATATTTAAAGGATTGACCTCCATCTCCTACAGTTACGTCGATAAAAGTTTTATACCATACCAATATAAAGTAGCGAACTTGAATAAAAACAATGGTTTTTAAAAATTGATATAGTTTTTTGTGACAAATAAAATGGTTTACTCATAGTAACAATAATTAGTTTTTAGAGTATTATTTTAAACCAACAAATATATACAAATTGACAGTCACAAAATTTATCAATTATTAATTATTGTTCTCTTTTGTGTCATGGTGTCATACTGTCATTTGTCAAAAGTCAAAATTGAAATTTGAACGTCATCTAAATGTGAAATAGACCTTAGACAGCGAATAATAAGATAATAAAAAGAAATTTTTCCATTTGATTTATATATATCGAAAATTCATATTTTTATTAACAAACATCATTGATAGGGTTGAAGGAGAGACGGCCAAAGTCTGGATTATTGCAACACGATAAGGGTCACAATTTTAAACATTATTCTTTATACACATAACTAATATACTATATGTTCATTACTATTAAAGACATAAATAAAAAAAAAAAAAAATCAAGAT
Source organism: Mechanitis mazaeus (assembly GCA_959347395.1). Classification (NCBI taxonomy): domain Eukaryota; kingdom Metazoa; phylum Arthropoda; class Insecta; order Lepidoptera; family Nymphalidae; genus Mechanitis; species Mechanitis mazaeus. Next base: position 10,535,758 of record OY365747.1, read on the forward strand.
CATTTAATATAAATCCCAATGTATTGCACACCATTTAATTATATTTCCTGGTTTTCCATGAGCTATAACTATTGTGATGTTTTTGGGCCGCAATCACTGTAAACAAACACTTTGGCGGGATAACATCTGACCGTATGTAGGTTAATTAGAAAATATATTGTCAACGTTGCCTAATTTACATAACCTGAACATTTGTTCGGTTTTAAGAAGACAGTAACTGACAAACAGAAGACAGACTTCGAAGAAAGTAAATAAACTGCCCCATTATGAATCAAGTATCGTGAGTGCTGATTTTTTTATATTATTAGATTGTCTGGGTTTTGGAAGAAAGATTTAGAATTACCAGGTGAAAATCTAAGAGAGCTGAAAGAAATTCTTCTTCTCAGTTCCTAGTTCCACAGTCTGAATCCTCATTTACAAAACGTCGACGCATTATGTCCTCAACTATTTTTCAAGATGAGATACATTATTAAACTTTTTTAAACTACCACCAGAGTGGTGTCTGTTAGTGTCCAAAATTTAAAAATTCACGGATATACCATTTTTATTTATGATTGCTCAAGGGATGCAGAAAAATCTCTCATAGAGAGCTTCGCTCAACAAATATATTATAGTCTACTATATTGGGTGTTAAATGTTATAATAAATATATTATACTTTACTAGATTGAGTAGAAATATAAGATTGTTTTTGAAATAGATTTAAAAAATCTTAGCAATTTCTTTCAATCTACACTCGTGTGAAAATACGGTTAAGTGAAATCTTTATACAGTTGAGAAACCTTTATATCTAGCGTACGAGTTTTGATTATCTTAGGAATTTCATATGTAAAATGATAGTAGCTTCAAAAAATATTGTATTTATGTAATTTGTAACTGAATTGAAATTGTATGAAAAAATGCTGCTATGCTTATAAGATACGGTATTTGTCGTATAAGTTTTCTAAAAATCAACTAGTCATCGTGTGATAAAAAATAAATATATAATAGAATAAAATATATAATTTTTAAAATTTTTAGTAATCAATGATTTTGTTAACTATATGGGATTACTGTATTATGTTTTTTCAAAAAAAGATTCTAATTCCAAAATATATATAAGTGCCTTATGTATTGAATGAAATGAAATGAAATCACCTTTTATAATAAAAATACACACTATCAATGAGATTGTTTTTATTAGACAATCTAGAAAACAATTTAATAAATTGTATAAAAAATATATTAATTTGATTAATTTTTATATTTATATTGCCGTACAAGATTAATATTTTTTTAAAGATTTTTCAAATAAACTCTCATTTTATGTTCTACTGATAGTTTAACGAAACGTCATGATTGATTTGTGTTCATATTATTGTCAATAAGAAATAATTTGATGGTCTCAAGAGCTTCGAGTGTTCAGAGACAAGTAGTAAGTGAATAATTTCTGTAAATATTTTTTAGTTTAGTCTATACAATGGCCAATAAAATCGAAGGAAATCAAAAAGTCGATCTAGTTAAAGTTCCTCTGGAAACCGATCAAGGTATCCTTGAAAGCGAAGAACGAAAATGGGGACTACCATTGAAAGAAATTTATAAACATGGTTTGACGTTTTATAAAGGTAAATACATTCTTAATATCTTTATTTTCTTATTATTTATTACTTTTAATGGAAAACAACTTAAACATTTATTATATGGTTTTTCTACAACTTTTTTAAAATATTTTAAACATGATATTCAAAAGACCTGTTAACAAGGTTTCGAAAATTAGTTTTTCAAGTTTAATACTTCAATTATATTTTAATCAACTATATAGTAATATCCTTTTTGCTTATAAACTATATTCTTAAACAAAAATATTTAAAAAAAAATTGGGTAGATATATAAACGTAATGTATCTATTTATTGGCAAATCTCTGTTATTTTTAAATGTTACATTGTACCCGTTGGCATAATATTATAATATTTGTTATAGAGTAGCTAGTCTGTTTATATTAAATGTATGTACATGTAAAAATATCATGATATTTGCAATATTAAATAAAAATATATATATTTATAACACTAGATCAATAATATAGTTTATTAGTTACAATGTAAATAAAACTCAAATGTTTTTATTTGCTTTTAGAATAACTAAGAATAGTAGGGCAATGTTAGATAGCCTGTAGACTTCCTTATGAAACTTAATTAGAAAGACTTTTTCATATCCATTTCGTATAATATCGAAAAGAAATAAAACAAACAAACCTAAATACTTACAATATCAGTTTGTATATGCAATTGTAAATAACAGGTCCCATATAAAGTACATAGTTTTTTATAGCACATATTTTATGCTTTAGATGGAAATTTTTAAAATTGCTAATTTAGAAATAGAAATGTATTTCTATTTCTAAATTAATAACTATTAATATAGAAGTGTCAAAATTTTAAGATTTGAAAATATATGATTTGAAAAATTTCTCTTCATAGCTTGCTTCAGCCTTCAAATAGTTCTGATACAACTCTTTTGTGTTTATGTACAGAACTTTCAGAAGATTGAAGTGTGTTTCTCTGACTATTGACTAGGCATACTTAAAAGGATATATATTAAAGTATTATATTCCAGTTCATAATCTAATTAATTTATACTTTTACAACTTTTTAAATAAAATTTTAAATATCCCTTGGTATAAAGAACTACGAAGTAAAGTATTTACTTTACAATAGTGTCATATTGTCATTGTTCTTGGGCGGTGGTGATCACATTTCACCCGCATGCTCATTTGACCTCCTATCACATAAAAAAAAACAACTATTATTCTAAAGGATTACTCATCATTAAGGATCATATAATATAAACTAATACTCTTTACACTAGCAGTAGTATAGTTTCTTTACAAATTCAAATATAAAAGATTAATACCTACTTCATTCTATAGTCTGAGCCATAGCTCTTACATATATAAGCATAAATATTTATTAATATTTATTTCATATGATTTATTATTATTTTTTTTTATTATTAGTAAGAAAAGAAACAACACTACTACTTTATATTCAATGATTAAAGTATAAAACTTTTGTGCAAAACTAATTTTTGTGTTAATTTAGGTGTTAATATACATGTTTTACATTTCGAGGTACAAGAATATAAACCTAGGAATTAGAATAATAATTGTAAATGAGGTAATGTCTTTTATTGAAGATCGTTAGAATCATGTCAATCATTTGATTGCTTATATTCTTAAATATAATTAGGGTTTTTGCTAAATAATTTTAAAGAATCAGTAAAAATACTAATTGATGATTGTTATGAGAATTCCAATTCATAATTTCCATAAAGATAATATGACCTTTGTATTTTTTTTTCTGAATTCACAATAAAAAACATCAATATATGTAATAAATAATAAATTGTCTAATGTACTGCCCTGTGAAACTTGGTATATGTCAATAATTGAACTTTTTGGATTAAATTAATTTTATAACAATTTCTTCTATTTATATAGGAAAGATTCTGTACATTTCCTCATACTCCATATATTTAAAATTATTAAATTTAATTTACAAAGTCGAAGGCCTTACAGGGATCCATACATATATAGCACAAACTTTTAGTGTCTGTCAATTTGTCACAAAAAAAGTATTTGTGTTAAAGCAAAAATAATAATTTACAGATAAAGAAGGCAAAGCAATACATCTAAGCTATGAAGACAGATTAAAGCTGGTGGCATACACGCAGCAAACTGCTCATGGTCCATTACATGTAAACTCAGCTCCTCCACTTGGAGTGTTGGATGTTATTGGACGAGACAGGAGAGCAGCATGGCAGGTGCTGGGACAAATGTCTCAAATACAGGCTATGGCTGGATTTGTACATACCCTGGATAGGTTATATAATTTGTAATTATATATTGAAAACAACTGAACTGACTGACTGAAAAAAAAATATCTTGCAAAAAAGATTCTGTAGTACTGTTATAGTTCTAAAAACTAAATTCATAACTGTAAAATAAATTTATTTGATATAAAGTTAAAAGAATAATATTGAAATATAAGATTTCTTTTAAAATATAGCAAAATATTTATTTACTGCACCTTTTCAAAGTAATTATAACAGTAATTTCATAATTATATAGCCATCCCTAATTGCAGGTTATGTCCACTTTTTAAACCATATATAGAAGCGATTCAGAAAGATCTAGAAGATAAGAAACAACAAGAGTAAGGAGTTTATAGTATTTAATATTATATAAGATCAAGCCAATAAAGCTGACATAAATATATAAATTTTACAGGTTGAAGCAAATGGAAGAAGAAAAATCACAGATGCATTTAATTAGTATTATGCTTGAAAAAGAACAGCAACAAAGCACAAAAATGAAAGAGGAACAACAAGTGTGAGTATTATTTTTCTTATATCCTTGAGTGAATTACAGGTCTGTCTACTGATAGCAATAATTATTTCCATATTTTTTACCTAGCTTGAAGCCTTTATAATAAATAAAACATACAAAAATATGTTTTTTACTAATGGTAATGGATTAGTGTTCCAACAAAAAATATACTCTAGAACTTGATTATATATATAACTTATGAAGTTCCTTAACAATTATTGTTGCTTGACTTTTATTGTCTTTAAAAGGAAATTTCTATAGTCTATGAAGCATGGCTATTTGTCACTGCTATTATATCTCCAATAAGATAATTACAAATACTATAACCCAAAATATTTTACAGCCAAAGAATAAAAGATGCACTAAATGCACAAACCTATGAACAGTTTCTTCAGTATGCACAACAACAGTACCCTGGGAACTTTGATCAACAAGCCATATTGATACGTCAGCTACAAGATCAACATTACCAGACGTATATACAACAATTGGCTGTAGACCAACGCCTTGCGAATTCTAACCTAGACCATAAAGAAGATTATGAAAATGAAGGTGAAAAAGAAATAATAAAAGATTGCAATCTAAATGATATTGATAGTGTGCAAGACAATAAGTAAGTTATTTAAATAATATAATATATGTGAAGATTCCATTAAAGTACTGTTATTAACTATATATGTATACCTATTATATTTTCATTTTGATTATTATTTGTTGTGCAATAATATATTAATATAATTTTGGAACTACTAAGTATTTTCTCTCACTGTCTAACCAAGCAATAATTTCTAGACTATAGGTTTTTTTAAGGTTTTAGTTTAAAAGTTAGTAAAGTGCCCTTTGCTCCGGTAAAGATTCTCAACTGGGAGAAGGAAAAAAGCTGTTGTTAAACAATTCATTGGAATTTTCATTAACTGCATAAAAAGATTTTTTTTATTTACAGTCACAGCTCAAAGAAATTCTGTTATGTAATAATTATTGTTTTTGTTTTTAAATAATTTCGTAATTTGCAGGGAAATGCAAACCATAGAAAAAATTAAAAGTGAATATGATGAGCCAACAAGAGAGGAGGAGTCTGATGGAGATGGTATGTTGGTTTTGTTATCAAAAATAAATATCAAGTTTGCAAAATAGTGATATAAGTAGACCAATCGTTTATATATTATATTTTAGATGGACTACCATATGTAGATCAGGCACGCATGTGGACCCGTGGTGACATTGCCCAGTTTAAGGAGTCAGCACGAGCGAGCGGCGGCCGGCTTACTGTGGGTCACGGGGAGACCGTTACTGTCCGTGTGCCCACACACCCGGAGGGGGGCTGTCTGTGCTGGGAGTTCGCTACCGACGGATATGATATAGGTGGGTGTGTTGTGGTTCACTGTGGGCCACGAGGAGACCGGTACTGTCCGTGTACCCACGCACCTGGAGGGGGCTGTCTGTGCTGGGAGTTCGCTACCGACGGATATGATATAGGTTTGTGTGTTGTGGTTCACTGTGGGCGATGGGGAGACCGTTACTGTGCGCATGCCTACGCACCCGGAGGGGGCTGTCTGTGCTGGGAGTTCGCTACCGACGGATATGATATAGGTGGGTGTGTTGTGGTTCACTGTGGGCCACGGGGAGACCGGTACTGTCCGTGTACCCACGCAACCGGAGGGGGCTGTCTGTGCTGGGAGTTGGCTACCGACGGACTCATAAATAGAATAGTATACACTGTAGTTAAGTTGATAAAGGGACAGGACGTTATAAAAGAAAGGGATATGCAAACAGATTGCAGGTTCTAATTCTGTGTGTAATAAATGTATTATGAACTACTAATAAACAATTTTAATTTTATTTTCAGGTTTTGGTTTGTATTTCGAATGGACGAAGACTCATACTACGGAAGTAACCGTTCATGTATCAGAGACTGACGACGAGGAAGATGGAGACGATGATGATACTGGTATAATTATTTAAATTTTGTATTAAAAAAATATTTTCAACAAAACTTTAATTATTAAAATTATATATTTATCAACAGAACTCACGTTGGAAGAAGTATCCGACCTTGAACTAGGATCAGCCATTCGATCTTTAGCCAAGCAAAAATCAATGATAAGTCTCATTGTACCTATATATAGGCGGGATTGCCACACTGAGGTACTACATAATATATTCTTAACATTCAAAAATAGAGAAAAATGCTCTGATATAGCATTCAGAAGTAATATATTTCATATTTATTTTGTTCATTTCAAATTTTTTTTTTAAACTAGGTATTATTCATTTCAGGTTTATGCAGGTTCCCACTCATACCCCGGTGAAGGAATATATCTACTTAAATTTGATAATACTTACAGTCTCTGGCGGTCAAAAACATTATATTACAAAGTATATTACACACAGTAATTTAATATTTTATTATGTACATAACTTATTCACAATTAATTTAAATAAATGTATACTAATAGAATTATAACTGTCACTCGCTATCAATTTCAAACAGAAGAAATTTTGTACATTGATATAAAAATATTCTGGATAATCGTAACGGTAAAACAAAAAAAAATAAAACTATTATATATAACAATTATTTCAAAGAATGTTACGTTTTTATTTGATTTTTTTATATACCCCAATTTAACTCTGGATAAATTCAAAGGCTTCATTACAAATTATTAACAAAATAAAGTTATATTAAATCATGATATTATTTACTTAATATATTTTTTAAAAGTTAGATAATTAAAATTACAATAATGATAAAAAAAACATATTTTTCATTAACCGCGTTAGTTTTCTTCTCTATATTCAGATATTTTCTGTGTGCGTGTGATAGATGTTTTTCTATTTTTAAATAAATGTATTAGCAATTTATAGATATATGATAAATAGATAGTATATTATTTGTAGATAAAAAATGTATACAAATGTCGCGGAATTAGCTTACACTAGTAATCTGGCTCTTGCTTCACACGGACGTAATCTGTAATCAGGGAAATTAAAAAAGCTTATTATAAAAAAATAAGCTTAATTTATATAGCAACTTTTTATTTCTATTCGCGGTGATTGTGCGTCATATGTCAGGCGATTGCCTGTAGTTTTGCTGTCACATTATTTCACCTAATTAGGTGAAATAATGTGACAGCAAAACTGTCAAACCGAACGTTACATATTTTTCTGAAATTTTTATTCAGATAAGAATTTTGGCCCTCCTGTTTATTATAATATATAAATAATAAGATGAATATAGTGAAATTATTCTTAGAATATTAATTGTAAAGAAATTAAAATAAGAAAAATTTCATCAAATCATGACATTTAGCATAAATTTAAATATTTCCAGGAACTTACAATGAAATGCTGAAAATGGCTAAAAAATATACCTTTCCCTAATAAGTTCTTGCTAAAAATAAAACACGCCAAATGTATTGTGAGATATATTTACGTAATTAAAGAAATATATAACCTTGTTTTGAACTATTATTGAAACAAAAACTATTTGTTATATATTGTATCCGTAGTAGCTGTGCCATTAGATTTCAATATAAATGTATAATCTGTACTTAATAATTAATGTTTTAAATAACAAATATTCTAATAACGAGAATTTATTTATTAAAATACCGTATACATTTAATAAGACAGAAGAGGATATCAAAAAGGTATGAAATATATAAAACAAAAATACCCATCTCAGTAATAAGACGATATATAAAAACTTAAAATATGGTTTTATTGTTTATCTTTGCTTTTACTTGAATTGGAAATTAAAACATTTTTTTGGACAATAATTAGGGTAACTGATATTATATATTTTTCAAAGAATATATATAACACATTATTGTTGCTTTTAATTTTAATATATTTGATGATTTGAACAATGTTATTAGTATATTATAAAATCTACGGTGAATGGTAGTTTTGTCTTCCTCCTTTTTCTTTAATTATGTATAAATGGATTTTGAAAGAAACTATGTAATTGTTTATTGTTACATAATATTTACTGCTGAATACAATATGGTGTTGGTATGTAATGTTTTAGATTACCAATATATTATCTAAATACAAATATATTCTTATTATTGAATATGTATCTTGGTGTCAACATTTGTATATTTTAGATAAATTTTTATTCCTATAAAAACGTAAAATATATCACAATGCCCATTTAAGATTTTGATGTTGTACTTACTTTGTATCCTTTGTGGTTATTATATTTTTTGTCTTTGACAAGGATGGAGAACCAATGGCATACGAACCACAAGTGGCACGTTTGAAACTAAAAATGAATGATCTATATTTGAATCAATCATAAATGGAATAAAAAAAATAATAAAACAAGTGGTACAAATTGGGTACAAATTTAATAAATCTAATGTATAGTTTAACTACGCTAACATTTCAAATGAAATTTTATTGTGGCACGTTACCTATTTAAAAAAAAAATGATTTTGTGCCACGGACATCAAAAAGGTTTGCCATCCCTGGTTCTTACTTTGGACATTGTTCTTACTTTATAACATTGACTTAAAGCTGTTTGTTTTGTTTATAATCTGTTACGTCATAAATATACAATTTGTGTCGAACATAAGAACTATTTCCAATATTATCTAATAAAAGCAAATAAACCTACTAATTTGCACCAAAGTCATGACAGTCATGATAATTTCACTGCCAATTGATACCTATAAATGTAAATATAATTTAAAAAGGTTATCGAATATATTTTAAATCGTAATAGTTTTAAAAAGGGTAACGTAATTTATGGCTAAAACAGAATTTCATTTAAATATTTATATGATACTGTTTGTATCAGTAAAAATATGTAATGGTGATAGCATTTACAATACATGTAAAAGTAAAATATGATGATGTTTTATTTATATCTTTGAGGTATTCTAGTGATCATACTATCATTAACATTATTTCTTAGTTACTTAAAATATTTTTGAGCTATTTAATGAAAATAATAATAGGTATGTTTATTAAAAGTAACCGTAAGATGAGCGCATTATTATTATCGAATAAATATTTATATATCGGATAACTTGGGTAAATGAGTCTGAACTAACGCCTATTTCAAACTATTTAGATGCGAGGTTTGCGTCACATTCCTCGTGAAGAAGGCCTTTTAATTAACAAAACAAACTTGTTGGCAATTCCAACTAATTTACGCGAGTTACCTGATATGTAAACGATAATAACAATAACATTATCTTTGTAATTTAATTCAGTATTCTTTCATAAGCAAAATCTGAGTTCGGTTTAGATATTTTTTCATGAATTCAGATCGGATGCAGTGTTTCAAGAGTTTTTATAGAAAAATAAATAAGTATTTGAATATTTTACGATTTTGAAATAATAAAAAAACTGTCTGTTTACTAAGATAATAAGCAGAAAGTCAAAGTATTTGTTTTATTGTATTTTATATATTCCAGTATGTATATATTATATTCTTAAGTATATAAGTTACATACTACTTACTCTATGATATATACGTCAACTAGCGACACTTATATTTCGATTATCGTAAAATGTCACAGCGGTGACAGCTATGTTTTTATTTTTCTTTTGATTGAAAGTTATAAATTTATAAAAAAATGTTTCAGAGATTGTTTTGTAAAAGTTTTAGTGTAAAAATTTGCGGCAGTCAAAAAAATATTTTATTTAAGATACCATTTCATAACCATTCCTGTCTACAGTGCCGATCCAGGTTATATTCTAGTCACAAAGTTCCCACATTACGAAATAGTTATGAGAGGACTTTATTCTTTAAAAAGGATATATTTTTTGTGAGAACAAGAGCCTATACTAGCCAAGTTGATGCTCAAAAGAAAAATGAACACATAGAAACTCTAAAAGATAAGACCGAGATAGCCACCTCAAAGAAGATAAACGTAAAATTAAAGACATCTGAAATAAAGCGATTACTTTCTTTGGCTGAGCCAGAAAAATGGACCCTTGCTGGTAAATAGGCTACTTATAAAGTCTCCATCATTTCGTTAACATTAGTTTTGTTTATATATAAAATGCTTTTTAAATTACATTAATCATCGATGAAGCTAATAAATAATTATTTCTAGGTGCTATTGGCTTTTTAGTAATATCTTCAAGTGTCACAATGGCAGTACCATTTTCACTAGGAATGGTGCTAGATATCATATACAGTGGAACAAATGATCTAGTTGCTGCTCGAGAAAAGTTAGATGAATTATGTTTAGTTTTGTGTGGCGTGTTCCTCATTGGAGGCCTTTGCAATTTTGGCAGAGTTTACTTGATGTCAATATCGGGTAAAATATGGTATTATTGACATACATTTCATTCATACTTTGATATAACAGCAGTGTATTAAAACAATAATTCAAAATAAAATTACTATCTATACTTGAGATAATTGATAATAGAAGTCAGTAAATGACATGTTATTAATATATACAAATATTATCTTTCTATGTCCTTGTTTTAAATATGTTAAATTTGATAATCTTTAAAGTCACTTGACTCAAGTTGTTTTTTGAAAAATATCAATATTTTAATATTAAGGCATACAAAAATATATTTATAAAAAGAATAAATCCCTAGACTTAAAAGAACATTTATAAGAGTTTTTGTTTTAAAATTGTTTCTTTTATTATTATAAAAAATCTAAAATTATGGAAGTTATTTGAATTTATAAAATTCCAGGACAAAGAATGACACAGGCTCTACGTAAGCAAGTTTTTGGGTCTATATTAAAACAAGAACCGGCTTGGTTTGGTAACACCTCTACTGGAGAGCTTGTGAACAGGTTATCCGCTGATACACAACTAGTTGGACGTAATCTTAGCTCAAATGTTAGTGATGGCTTGAGATCTCTGTTTATGGTTGGAGCAGGGACGGGCATGATGGTTAGTAAATTAATTGAAATAAATATTATATTTCATATATTTTTTTTGGGTAAAGTCAAGATTTAGTTTTAAAAATAATTATTGATTATATTAGCATTGTATATTTAAATTTTTTAGTTCTACATGTCCCCATCATTGGCACTTATAGGATTGTGTGTGGTACCCCCAGTGTCAGTATTAGCTGTGACATATGGACGGTTTGTGAGGGGCATCACAAGACAGTTACAGGATGCATTGGCGGAAACTAGTGAGGTAATGATTGTGATTTTTTTTTTTGTGAGACACTAAAAAAAAGCCTTAAAGTCTATAATAACACAATTCAATAAAAAGTTATTGGTTTATAAATCCACAATAAAAATATTTTTTTTACACAGTGCAGTTTAACTAAAGAAAATCTTCTTTCGTCTTCCAGTTAGCAGAAGAGAAAATATCAAATATAAAGACTGTTAAATCATTTAGCAAAGAACAAAAAGAATGTGAATCCTACGCACAAAGAATTGAAACACTATTACAATTGGCCTACAAAGAGTCTCTAGCTGTTGGCAGTTTTTATGGTTTGGTTAGTATTTTTAATAACTTAAAATGTATTTAGTGAATTTTATTATTTGCAATATTTGTGATAACTTTTTTGGAAACAAAATGTCAAGGGGCATCCAAGATAGCAGAATGGAGCCAAATAATGCAGTATTTGGCCTTTTAAAGTGAAGTCACACTGACCAACTTTAAACATTTAGCACAAAAAAGCTACGACTTATTTTTATTTCAAATTGTCATCACCTTTTGTGTAGTAACTTTTTGTGTTGATTTTTAAAAACTATTTGCGCGAATGAGGAGGGTTATCCCAAAATATATTTTTTAAAATATTTATTAATAAAATTAAAAATACAAAAATCGCTTAGTGCAGGGATGGCGAACCTTTTTTTATGTCAATGATAACAGTTATTTTTTTTTAAATAGGTAACTTGACACAATAAAATTTCTTTTGAAATGTTAGCGTCGTGAAACTATACGTTATTATAATTAAATTTATACCATTTTTTGTTATTTTACTTATTCCATGTATGTTTGATTCAAATGCTCATTTTTAATTCATTTCTGTCAAAAAAGATAAATAGAAAAAAAGGTTCGTTTTTGCGCGTGCCATCAAAACTTTCAAACTTGCCACTGCTTCGCCATCTCTGGCTTAATGTATTTTATTGAAAACTAATCAGTTCAAAAGCTACGTGATAACGCAACAGTTGGTGCAAAAACGAAATGAATTGCATAACCCGGTCGCTAGAAAATGAAGTCAAAAAAAACTCTTATACACACACGCACACATGCATGTATTCACTAATTACAATAATTGGCCTTAATTAGGAAGGTCATAACATATTTTTTTTTATATATCTAAGTAAAGTGAGTTTTGTAGGGAAACAATATAATCAAAAATTTTATTTACAGACTGGTCTAGCAGGAAACACAATAATAATACTTGTTCTGTACTACGGAGGTGGTATGGTGGCGACGGAACAGTTAACAGTCGGCAATCTGACCTCTTTCCTGCTGTATGCAGCCTACGTTGGTATAAGTATTGGAGGACTGAGCAGTTTTTATACTGAACTAAACAAAGGAATGGGTGCAGCCACCAGGCTGTGGCAGATTATTGATAGAGAACCCAAGATATCTGTTGCAGGTGATACTTTATAAACATTACTTAATATTATTAAGAATTTAAATAATCAATTGTACTTAACTAAAGTAATATTATTTTTTTTAATGTATATTTTTTATATTTTAAATCACATTAATAATATATAAATATGTTAAAAAAATGTTAGGTGGTCTCCGACCAAAAAACAGGCCGAAAGGTGAAATAGTGCTAGAGAATATCCATTTTTCGTACCTCGGAGCCCCGTTAATAAGCGGATTAAACCTGCACTTGCTGCCGGGGAAGAGTGTGGCGCTGGTGGGGCGCTCCGGGTGTGGAAAGAGCACCATAGCATCGCTTATACTGAGGCTGTACGACCCGGAGAGAGGAAGGGTGCTACTGGATGGAGTGGATATACGGCAGCTGGATCCGACGTGGTTGAGGAGTCACATTGGATATGTTAGTCAGGTAGGTGAGGGTGAATATAATTATTATAATTTATGTGTCATTTTTGTCATTTAATAATAAAAAATTTTCTTTACAAACTTACAGTTTCAATAATTGCAGTCGTTTTCAGGAACCTATACTATTCACTGGCTCCATTAAAGATAATATTTTGTATGGGGCTCTGGAAGATTTTGATACGTCTGTAGACGAGAAGGTAATAACATGTTGATATCATTTGTTAGCGAAGTATGTAGTAATAGTATATTTTTCAAACATGCTTGGAAATAATAGCATTATTTTGATAATCTTCGAGATAAATCGCAATTGCTGTACTGTAAGGCCTAAAGTTGTATGAAAACTTATACCTGTCAGTTTTAGCGGCAAAATAAATTAATATGTAAACTCATATCTGTCGTGTAATTTAAAAATGGAACGATTTTTTACCACATAATATAGAAACCAAGAAGATAATTTATCAAAGGTTTTATTTAAATTGGGAATTAAAGCTGCAATTAAAGCTGATTAGTGCTCGGTCGTCTGCGGTTAATTAAAAAAAAATGTACACTGACGTGTTAAAACTTATTGTTGTTTGTTATTCGTCATTTCGAAAAGTAATAATTTTATATTCAGTAATGAGTTCAAGGTAAGACAATTACTGATAATCCTAGTTTATCACCACATGAAATTCAAGAAGTCACAAGAGCTCTAATAGAAAGTTGTTATCACCAAAATTGAATGACAAATATAATATTATAAAAATAATAATATTTTACTTAGTTTTAATTTTCTGCCTTTTTATTTTCAATAAACCTCAGACGACCGATCAATAAATAATTTTATTTCCAAGCGTGGTCAAAATTTTAATAAAACCTTTGACACATTATCTAACATATTAGTTGCCATTTTTCGTAGTAAAAGACCGTTCTACTTTTAAATTACACGACAGATATGAGTTTACATTTTAATTTATTTCGCTGCTAAAACACGACAGATATGTATCTTCATACAAGTTTTGCCAGTCGCTGCTTGCATGTATTTAGTCAGTATCAAAATTTCGATTTATGTCGAAAAAGGATATAAATATAATTCGCTAATGTCCAAGCATATGAGAAAAAGGTGTATTTTCCGCAGGAGCCCCGCTGGCTGTCAGCGGCGCGCGCGGCCCAGCTGCAGGAGGTGGCGGGGGGGGGCGCGGGCTGGGCGCGGTTGGTGGGCGCCAGGGGGGGGCAGCTCAGCGGGGGACAGAAGCAGAGGGTGGCCATCGCGAGGGCCATCATAAAGGTCAGTAAGCGTTTGATTTGGGGCCAATAGGGGATAGGGGTAACATATAAGTGGGGACCAATGCCAACCTGACGGCATGTCACCATCACGAGAGTCTAGCAGACGAGGAGCGGTTTCAAGTAGGATTGGAGTCAGGGTTGACTGGAGAGGTAAAGGCACACAGACAGACTTAGACGACTCAGAAGAGATTCACAACTGTCAAGTAGTACATAGTGATAAGTGTCGTAACTATTTTAAATAGATACAAAATTAGTACGAGACAAAATAGATTATAGATAAGGAAAAAGAGTAAAGGTTATCGGATTATTATTATTTTACTATTAAAGATATATCAATGACTCAATAGCTGAGTCAAGGCTTACTTTAGTAATAAACCGGTTTGTAAAGTTCCAAATCATATTCATAGATTAAGATATATATATTAATTGATATTTACACAATGACAGCTAGCTAACTAGGGCAGCTAGCAAGCGAGATAAGCTAAGCGAAATCAAAAAATATTTCACGAAAACTTTAGCTTGATACGATTTCTCCAAAATCTGCATTTAACATGAAATGATATGTCAGTCATAGTAAGAATGTACTATTTAACAATAATAAAAAAAATTGATCGAGTTGACCGATAAAGATCTTCGTTCAGCTTATTTAAATAATATATCTTGTTTTACATTTAAATTCAAATTGTCTGTTCAACCTTCATTCGTTATTACATAAATATTGACAATAATAATTAGTTTATCAATGAAATTATTATAATTGAGAATGTCTATAATAATTTATTAATTACGTCTCAACAAAGACGATATCATGTGCATTACTTTATTTATAAAAGCGATTATCAAACCCCGACAAAATAACTAAAATTGACCTTCCGGCTAAATACAAATAACAAAATAAGGGTCGCAGGTTCGATATCTGCCCGTTTTCGTTCATCATAATATCATTAATAGTCGACTTACATTTATTATAGCTAAAGTACAACGATCAATTAAAAAAATTAAAATTTATTATTGTTAATAAATACTTCCATTAAAAATGGATTATTAATATCTTCTAAGAATAAAATTATAATTAATAGTTAGATAGTATTCTTTGGTCCTTGTAAGTTAAAACGATTTGTAGGTATCTTTATTATATTTAACAAATATAATATATATATAAAACGATTTGTTGCTGGTAGGTATCTTTATTATATTTAACAAATATAATATATATATGTATATTTAACAAATCGTTGTAACTTACAAGGACCAAAGAATACTATCTAACTATTAATTATAATTTTATTCTTAGAAGATATTAATAATCCATTTTTAATGGAAGTATTTATTAACAATAATAAATTTTAATTTTTTTAATTGATCGTTGTACTTTAGCTATAATAAATGTAAGTCGACTATTAATGATAACACAGCTTGTCTACGCAGATAATATTGCATTGTATCGAGTTTTTGTTCTGGTTATTTTCAATCAGTTTAGAAACATTTAATCAGGAACATAATCAAAATGGATCATTAAATGTACTGATTTCAAAATGCTGTTGATGAATGTTATTGAGCGAACCTCTATGACAGATTTTTCTGTATCCTTTCTTTCCTTCCTTTTGCAAGCATCAATCAAAAACGGTATATCCGAAAATTTTCTAATTTTGTAGACATCAGTCTGGTGGTGGTTTTTGTTTTTAAATTCAAATATTCAATATCGTTGAGGAATAATCACGGAAAAAATAAAATCCCATAGACTACAATGGGAACAATTTTTCGCGCGAAAATTTTGATTGAAAAAAAAAAATTGTTGCGTACAGAATGCGTCGACTTTTTCTAAAAGAACTTCGGTGATTTTTGCACCTCGCTTCGCTCAATATGCTAACACCGAGATTTTGCGAGCGCAAAATTGAGGTCTGATTCGCGCTTCTAGTTTTACTATTTTATGTTCTACTTTAATAAAACCGATATTAAATTCTGTATTATTAAATCTTGCTTATCACGTGTCGAACACGTCTTACGTAAAGTTTCTATGTGTAATGAAATGCTCTGCCATGCGCCACCGCATCTGTTCTCTTATCAGTGTTTGATACTGTACGGAAACGACCTTGGAAAAAATTATTCTTAAAATAAATGACGTAAGGAGGACAACTTTCACGTTTGACGTTGAAGTGAAAAATAAAAGCATTCTGAGTTCGTTGTACGGATTGACTTATAAAAGTAGACATGTACTTTGGTTGTACTTTTCTCCAAACTTTTCTTCAAAACATAGTGGGTTCTAACAATAAATTGTAAGTGTTGGCATCATTAATTTTGCTAAATGGATAGTTTTGATGCACGTCCACCCAACCTTGAAGTACAAGGAGCAAAAAAGAGAAGTAAGAGGGAAAGTAAAAGGGATTGACAAAATCAGTAACGTAAGAAACGCATTAATGATAGTTATTCAAAGACGATATTCTGTTAAGCTTATACTATCCAGGTTGCGTTAACTAATACAAGTTGCAGTAAATTGAGATCGAGATAAACAATTTAAAACACACCTCCAAACTCCTGTTAATCGGCAACACTATACAAGATATTTTTTCAAAACGATTGAAAACGTGTAATTTACCGTCAGATCCGTCAAATGGCTACTTCAGATTACGGTCAAATTACAAGAACCAAATTTTGGCTATCTTCAGGTTCTGGAAATCCTATCCTAAGAATTTTTCAGGAAACCAAAAAAATGTTAAATGAGATTAGAGCAGACATATGTCCCTACATGAAATACCTTATGGGGGTAAACGATAATTGTGGGATAGGAGGAGCTACGCTAGACAGGTGCTTAGGTACCATTGGGTAGATCTTCCAAGTACGTTCGTCTTTTGTTATCAGATAACTATATCCGCATAGGCTCTTTAGTAGCGCCGTTGTTACCGCCATATCAGTCTTATTAATGATAAAGACCCGCGGGAAACTAGGCCATTTAAGCTGTGTAAGGAAATTTATTAAATAATCTCACTTTTCAGGTTGTACTTCTATAAAAAAGTAATATTACAAAAAAATATATCTTTGAAAGGCACTAATACCACTTCAGAATTTACGAAAGTAAAAATAGGTAAATAAACATGTTGAATTTTTTTTGGGAGAGTCATGGAGTTATTTTGTCGATTATTTTCATGAAGAAAAAATCATTACAGGATCATATTACTTGACAACTGAATTTGGGGAAAAACGACCTTTTATAACTTTATCGGGTTAGACACCAGAATGTTTTACACATAATAAGAGAGATACAATCAGAATCATCAGAAAATTCACGTTCACTGGTTTGCTGAACGTGTTCAGAGATCTAACAAAAAAGTTCGGATTAGCAACTTTTGCAAAATAAAAGAAATAAAATAACCAAGCATTTTTTGATGATCCGTTAGAAAGAATTTTACATCCAGAATTGTATTTCAAAGTTAATATTTATTTTCAATTATAACAATAAAGCCCTTTTTGTTTTTCTAATTCCTAGGAATATTAAAGTATGCTTTTATAATTAAATAACAATTTTTAAATAAAATACAACGTAGTTTTAAAATCGTTAATTTGCAGCTTGCGACAAAAACCATCTCTAAAGATTAATTTATTGCTCTATCTTTTGGTTAGCGAATTCACCTTAGACCCATTATTGCCTTATGACATCTCTTATTATCTCTACTTCTGTTCTTTTGCTGTCCTTTGGATATTATTTTGATATTATTCACAAATTATATACTTTCCTATTCTATTAGCATTTCTGTATTTCATGATTTCATTAAGTCACCAAAATAGACTCCACTTATTAGCAATCACTCTTTCCACTTCTTCCGTATGCTCTCTGCAGGAGACATTAGTTGTTCTACTTATATATATTCTTGTACGTATTCTACTTGTTAATCATGATAGCTTATCAACCAACCTGATTCATCATTTTTGATCGATAGACATTCAACATTATTTTCAGGATCGAGGTATCAGGAATTAAGATTAAACCATTTAAATTAGTCCATGGTTAGTTCTTTAAAACTTTAAATTATTATTATGATTAGTTAATAAAACAATGTATATCTTTTTCATTTTTATAAAGAACAAACATAATCCTGATGTATTTCGAAATATTCTTTGAAAATAAAAAACAAGTGCATCAATTAAAGTGCACTGTAATTGTACGAGTCTAATTGAGCCTCTACAAGGTTACTTCGTTTCTACTGTATTAATTGTTTATCGTAAAAACTATATAAAACGAAACTATTATCAATATATTTTCATACATTTTTTGTTATTAAATAATTATGTAAACAATCTGATATCTTAATTAATTTAACAACAAACAAATTGAAAGCTAAATTAAAATCTCTTGTAGGGTCAACTATTAAGGAAACCAGAAAATTAGAACAAATTATAAATATATTATTTCTTTTCAGAATCCTAAAATCTTGATACTGGATGAAGCTACCTCAGCATTAGACACATATTCCGAACACTTAGTGGACAAAGCGTTAAAAGAAATAAGCAGAGACCGAACAGTCTTGACCATAGCACATCGTCTGAGCACCATACAGTCTGCAGACGAAGTAGCCGTTATAGGGAAAGGAACGATCATAGAACAGGGAACATATACAGAACTGATGTCGAAACCGGATGGATATTTTAGAGAACTCATAACTCATCAGACCTTCTCAAATTCTAAGCCTACGGACGCTAAGGATGTACAGAAAAGTTAACCGCCTCACAAATTTATATATATTTTAGCTAAGTGATACAAAAAATATTATAATTGTGAACAAATTTGATTCGTGGCAGTGTTATATTATTTGTTATATTTATACATCGTGTTATTTTGTTACGTAATGGTAAGTTTTGGGAACCAATAATGTGTTTGATAAATTGATTTGATGCGGATGAAATTATAATAAGCAAAGTATATATTATAATTTATTGAAATGATATGAATACTTTCAAAGGGTAACGTGAAATTTTAATAGTGAACAATACATACAATAATGTTAATTTAATGTATTTTGAATCAAAATACATCTAATACAAGTATGCATTGCATACGCATTTAAATGAAATAGACACAGTAATCAGTTTGATTTTCTAAAAGACTTGATGGGTCTGATTGATATCGGACTTCTCGGCTGGACTTTGGAATTCAACAAAACTAAACAGTTGATACGATACGATTAACGTGTTTCAATGTATGGACAATATATTATAATGTACGGGTAATGGAATATTTAAAATTAGTAATAAAGTGGTTGTTTTTTATATATATTTTATAATTTCTCCTAACCTTGTCCTTGTTTTATTCATTCTAGTGTTCTTATCATGATTGATTATGAGTTCTTGCTTTTATCTGTACCGTTACAATACTGAATTGATTTAAATTTTAGAGTAATTAATTATATGCTTGAAAGCTATAATAAGGGGTACCTAGTTGCAAAAAATTTTTTATAATTATTTTGTTTAACATCATTAATGGTCAAGGTTATAATACAATTAGAGAATCTAAATAGGACTTTGTATTTTAGTACCGTTTCTTTAAAGTGACTTATCGTCAATTCCATAAACAATCAATTGTTTTGGTATAATCATATCCACTTAAAGTATAATTGATATGAGAAAAAACACTCAAATCAAAGCTATATGAAACGCGTAGCAAATAGCGTTTTTCCTACGTGGACCTTGCCCTGTGACGGCGGTGGTGTTCGCGCCAAGCGATCGAAGTTACGATGTTGAACATTTACGCGCCAACGTTACGGGGATAAACATTTCGAGCGGCAATGTCTCATTTGAAAATATTACGCGGTAATCTAGGGCGTCAAATATTAAATAATTTGGCACATGAGACAAAATGTAAAAAAAATAAGCCGATTTTTGTGTCTAACCGAGGTTTCGCAATTAAAACCGCAACTGTATTAGAACAAAATGTATTAAGTTCACCATGGGGTGAAATTACAGTTGGTAATGAAACTCTAACTGACTTTGTTTTTCAAGATGTCGATAAGTGGTCCGATGCTCCTTGTGTGGTAAGTATTTTAATATTCTTGATACATTATAATTATAAAAAAATATATAGTTAAAAATATTTTATATATAAAAAAAAAACTAAAATAAAACCGCAATCAGCACGACTTAGTTGTTTCCATGATTGTTTCGGGTACAAAGTTCAACTCTGATCTATAAACAAACGGATGCAGTCGCCGGCTATGATAGGATAGTATTTTTAGATATTGAAGGTTGAGGCTACCTGAAGACAGTTGGCATCAAAATTGAAATTTTTATTTCAGAATGCTTTTTCATGTCTAGTGATAGTGAAAACCTTCCCATAGGTTTCATGCTCTGCGCAATTATCTCTGTCTCATGTTTAAATAGTGATAAATAGATGAGTTTGGTGTATAAAATAGTAACACTACATACCTCACAGCTGTTATTTATCACGATCACGTCTGGCCCTAAACATACATGATTATGCTATTGCTAGATAATATAATAACAATACAAATAATTATAACAACAATATCTTCTTTTAAAAAGGTAATTAATTTTAATATTGAAACTAAGTACCTATAAAAGTAACATCAGTTGAAGACAATAGATAAGCATCAACGTACTAGACGCATTGTCTTCTCGTGTCACTATTTTCTAATCCTGTAGATAAACGTTTAAAATGATATAACGAACAGACCTAATGAGTAGATGTTCTATTCATCATCATTATTATTCCTACTCATACAGTTAAAGAATTGATTTAAAATACATATAAATAAATATATGTATATATTTATTTATATGGACAGTATATATTGGCACATATTAATTTTTGTTGTTTAATTTAAACAATTTTTGTGTTTTTGGTAATTTGTTATTTTGTCTTCATTTAGTTTTATATATATAAATTTTTCTCTTTATTAATTTTGAGACGTTGTCAGTGTTGTGTGTTGTTATTGAATAAATGTTATTTTCTTTCTTTCTTTCTTTCTTTTCTTTCAGTTAAAACTAGTTTCATTTAATTGTAAATACACGCTTGTTTTCAAGCAATATATTTTCAGAGTCTAATAAGAAAATATTAAAGTTCTTTTTTCGGTCGGTCTAAATTATATATATAATAAATCCCTACGACAATTGGATTCTATTGTATCCCATAAGTATTAGGGGCTTTTGGGCCCTTCCGGCCTCGATTGTTTCTATAGAGCTAGCGTTGTATGAGATAGACCTGTTATCGTTACATATATTGTTAGTAAATAAAACAATTGTTATTTGTCTAGACCTGCGGGGCAACGGGGAGGTCATACGATTATGGAATGATGAAGCTGATGATAGAACGTTGTGCAAATGCGCTGGCGGGACACCTGAAGCTTCTTCCTGGAGAAAGAATCGGCCTCATATTACCGAATATACCGGAATTTGTAGTTCTCATACACGGGGCGATGAAGGCTGGGCTGGTTGTGACTTTTGCTAACCCTTTATATACAGCGAGTAAGTTAGATTTGGTGATAAAAACAAATGTAAATTTATTACTAGTCACTGTAATATCCATAAAAACTGGATTTTATACAGTATAATGGACATTATGATTAATTTTTAAAGAGATAAAAGATCCATTTTTTATTATAAAATAATGAAGACTACTTACGATCATATAAAAACTTTAAATGGTTTAAAAAGAAGGAGATTCTTACAACTTGATATATAATATATATATAATATATAATATAGTTCGACTCGAATAACTAGTTATCTGGAAATAAAGTGTAAAATAAGTCCCACATTTTATAAAATTGTTATTTTTAGATGAAGTCGGACGACAGTTTTCCGATTGTGGAGTCAAAGCTATCGCTACTATAGAAATGTTCATGCCGGTGGCCCAGGAAGTCAGTAAAATACTAAAAGATTACAAGGGTACTATCTGGGTCGGAGGGGACGACGACAAGACAAAAGGTAGGTCCCGGTCGCCGGTAACCTAGTGAGGTTATATTAGCTCCTTACATATGAAATTAGCGTTTTGTCGCACTAGAAACTTTGATCTGCAGTATATTTGATTATGAATTTTAAATTCAAATTTATGAATTCATTTAGCTCGTATATTTAGAGCTCTGAAAATAGTCATTTATTTGTTTTTATCTTCATTTGTTTTTCTTTGGCGTGGTCCATTTCGCACAATTGAAAACTTGAAATATCGCTTTATACGTACACGTACGAGTTCTACCGTGGCATCACTGCTGAAACTATTTTAGAAGCGGATCCAACGCAAACCACTTCAAATTTAGCTGTAGGATACTCTTTAAGTGAGACAACTGTTTTACTTCACTTGAAGCAAATAGGGAAAGAAAAAAAGCTCAAAAGATGCAGAAGTAGATGCGTATTTGCTGGTGTGGTGTCCAACACCAGCAAATAACCATCTACTGCTGCGATACATTGCTCAACCGGTACAATAATGAAGAAAATTTGAATCGGATCATTACCTGTAATGGAAAGTGGATCGTAATAGCTATACCCTCGAGATACAAACAAAAGTTGACTCCGGAAAAGTTAATTGTTATTACCTTGTATTATACAAAGCACAGCTCCGGTCGTGTGTGGAGTACTGTGTCACATGTTTGCTGGTGCCGCAAAGTCTCATCTTGCAGACTCAATTGAGAGGTGAGCAAAAAGGCTTATTATCGACTATGATTTGGTTGACGCCAACCTTCAAAGCCTTGAACACAGGCATAGAATTGCCAGCCTCTCAGTATTCTATAGGATACATTTTGGAGACTATGCACAGGAATTACATAATTCCCGCATCCCCCTTCCACCAAAGGACATCCCGACGCACGGGGAGTATCCATCGTTACGTTGTGGACATTCCACCTGTCCGAACGAAGCGCTTTGCTTCATCCTTCCTGATTCGCACGGCGATGGATTGGAACAGCTTGCCTGCGTCGGTATTCCCGTGTGGATGTGGGTGTCTTCAAGAGAAAAGTGAATTGGTTACTAAGTTAATGCGTCTTACCACCTATGACTACATTTCCACTTTCCATCAGGTGGAATGTAGTCAAGCATTAACTTAGGTTGTGTAAAAAATAATAATAATAATTGTAAGTGCTTGCTGGACTAGTGCCGGTGCCGTCCACTACAGCTTTCTGAAATCTGGTCAAATGATTACAGCAGATATCTATTGTCAGCAACAGTAAACCATGATGGAAGATCTAGCTGCTAAACAACCGAGGCTCGTCAATCCAGGATAACGCTAGACCACACACTTCATATCAGACGGCTGCTAAACTAGAGGAGCTGCAATTGGAAAGTCTGTGTTCATCCCCATGCTCCCCAGAACTTACACCAACAGATTACCATTTTTTCAATAATTTGGATAGCTTTTCATACAAAAAAATCATCTCCGATGGGATAGTCTAGGAGAAAGCAGAAGTGCATAGATAACAATGGTACAAGTACAGTACCTCAGATATGCAACTTAGAACTGAATACGTATGTTAATAAGCTGTGCGTGTGTATGTAGGTGTGCACGGGCTGCGTTCGCTGTTGATGTCTGACCACGCGGCCTCCCTGGCGGCCCCTGAGGCGGACGCGCTGTGCTTAGTGCCGTACTCCAGCGGCACCACTGGCCTGCCCAAGGGCGTCATGCTCACGCACAGGAACCTTGTCAGCAACCTCAAGCAGGTGCAGACGCCCAAGATGATGAAGTACGACGGCGAGAAAGGTGAGATTTCTCGCCGTTTTTTTATTATATTTATTTTTACCTCTGCTGATGGTACTTCTTTTAGGTAAAGGAGACATCGTCCTGACCGTGCCCCCATTCTTCCACATCTACGGATTTAATGGAATTCTCAACTACAATCTCGTTTTAGGATATCATTTGGTCTCCATTCCTAAGTGAGTATAACTAATGAAAAATTTAAAGTCGTGGTCTTCTTATCTTAATTCGTAGGGTCTTCTAGCGGTTACATTTTGGTGAGTGTTCATCGGAATCACACAACATGATTCCATTCTCGCCATTCCATTATCGAATAACCCGAGGTTCTGGAAAGATCCACGCGCCTTAGTGTGGAGATTCGACGAACTCGTACACAGCGTTTCGGCGCCACTTTTATGATGTGTACTACTGAGTTGTGGAATTCGCTTGCGGACTCTGTTTCCTGACAATTAGGATCTTTAGGTCAACCGGTATCTTCTAGGCAAGCACGCTCTATCTTAGACCACTGAATTGCGTGTCAACCGGCAATCTTTGGTCAAGCGCTGACTTATTTATCATAAAAAAGGGTGCATCTTATCGATTAAATTGCCTCCCGTTTGACTGGAGGATGATGATTGTGACCGAGTACCTCTTATTAAAGTTTTGTTTGTTATGATAAAAGGATCAAAGGTTTTCCTTTGATCCAAAATTCGGTCAAGACCCGCTGACCGAATATCATAGTTTAGGTAACGCAACAGACACGTGTCTGAAACTGAGCGATAGTAAGTAGGGCAAATAAATTAAATAATAATTACATAACATGCTTGAATAATTGGACGAAGTGAGCTATTATTTGAAACGGACTTTGTACCAAATCTTAGATAGCAAATTGAAAATGATATTTCGGACTCAAAAGTTCATCTATTCGATTTAAGTATAAAGTATAAGTGATTTAAATATGTTAATGTATTACACTTACTTAAACTTTTAAAGAAATTTCTCATTTATATTTGAACCTTATGAAAGAAATTATATTTTTTTATTGACCTTTTCAGATTTACCCCCGAAGATTACATCAAATGTCTTGTTGAATACCGACCCACTACTCTGTTCGTGGTACCATCTCTCTTGGCTTTCCTCGCCACACACCCCAGCGTTAAGAAGGAGCATATCCAGTCTGTCGAAACTATCATGGTGGGCGCCGCCCCCACCACCGACGGTATGCTGGAGAAGTTCCTACTTAAATGTGAAAAGAATAAGGATCAAATTAGGTTACTTCAAGGTATCTATAATTTAAGTAAATTAGGGAAAAACTAAATAAATTTTAGCATTTTTAATTTTCAACAATCAAAATACGACAGTACGAGGACACTTAACTTTCAGGATACGGCATGACGGAGAGTTCCCCCGTGACCCTAATGACCCCCTACGTGTACCCCCACAGCAAGGTGGGGTCGGTGGGACAGCTGGTCCCGTCCACGCAGGCGCGGGTGGTGTCGCTTAGCACCGGGGAGGCGCTCCCCCCCCACCAAAGTGGGGAGCTGCTGCTGCGAGGGCCACAGGTCTCATATACACAGACGCACAAACACTACTATTTACAATCATTTATTTAATTTTTGAAATATGTACGCCTATAAAGATCAACAATAATTCGTAGACTAACATTGACAAAGTAATATAATACTTCATGGAGTTTATTACTTACAATAGTAACATAGGAGCTGTCCACAGATTATTTTTGCGTAAAAAAATAAATAATATGACAGTATAACTTTAAAAAAAAATCATTTCATAAAGGAATAATTATCAATGAAACAATATCTAATTTTGAAAACCACTGATAAAGGGTATCTCTGACGTATGAGAAATAACACAAAAGCCCTGAGGATGTTAGTGTCATCCAGACTGGAGGTATTCCTCAACTCTTGACAGTTAAAGCGCGTAATACTTGTAGAGTTTACTGTTTCCTGTTAAAATAACAAAAGGTCACACATACACAAAAAACGTGTAGGTGTGTACATTATATATACAAGAACTGACCAAGAATAGGTTTATAGTTAACCACCATTCTGTAAACCATTATAAAGTAGATATTATCATATTCTTCATACGAATGTAGATAATGAAGGGCTACTGGAACAACGAGAAGGCGACCGCGGAAACCGTGGACGCAGAGGGCTGGCTGCACACTGGGGACGTGGCCTACTACGACGAGGACGGGTACTTCTACATCGTCGACCGCACCAAGGAACTCATCAAGGTGAAGGGCAACCAGGTGAGATGTTGTTCCGGTTACTGTTTAGAAAATGTTATTTTGGTTTCGGAAAATATATTTTTTTAATATATTTTCAGGTGTCGCCGACGGAAATAGAGAGTATCATAATGGAAATGTCTGAGGTGGCGGACGTGGCCGTCGTCGGTATCCCGGACACCCTCGCGGGGGAGGTCCCGAGGGCGTTCGTCGTTCTGAAACAAAACCACACGTTAACTGAAAAAAATGTCTACGATATTGTAGCCCAAAAACTTACTAGGTACAAACGTCTCGAGGGCGGCGTCGTATTTGTCGATGCTATTCCGAGAAATGTAGCGGGAAAAATAATGCGTAATGAGCTCAAGGTATTAGGAGGAAAGAAGAAATGAATTGTTAATTAATAATAAATTATAAAAAGTGTTATTTTGTGGTTGAGGTCCATAACACCGTGGTGATAATTTTTAGTTTTAAGAATCGTGTCTAGCAATAATTAGGTGTTAGATGAAATAAAATTGTTATACAGTATGACTGTAAGAATAGAATAGACTGATATAATAGATGAATTTTAATCAAATGTAAATACAATTCTTGTACTTATAAAATCTTGTATACATCTTACTACTTATAATAGCTACTTTTAAGTATAAAATATCTCAATATATATATATTTTTGGTATTTCATGTTGAAATCTCTGCAATAGTGTATAATAAAATTGTTGATTTTTATCCTCGTCATTTTTATTTATCACTTCCATAAATTTGAAAATAATACATCTTTAGATAAAATACCGCATTACATTTTTTTATACTTTTAGTTATGAGATGAGGAACTTCAATATATATATATATATATATATATATATGTAGGTGGGAATAATTTTATCTTGTA
This sequence comes from Mechanitis mazaeus, assembly GCA_959347395.1. NCBI lineage: Eukaryota > Metazoa > Arthropoda > Insecta > Lepidoptera > Nymphalidae > Mechanitis > Mechanitis mazaeus. Next base: position 10,563,166 of record OY365747.1, read on the forward strand.
TATATTCATATATATATAAAGAATATATACATATACATTCGTGGTTTTTATTGCTACATCTGATCATGTGTCTTGGATAGCATGTAGATAAAAATTTTACCTAGATTTATATGACCTGGAAAGATATTGAAATACTTATAGTAAATATTACTACTAAAAGGTTATATAAATAATAAATAAGAATATAAGGATAATGAAAAAAAAATGTATTATAATTTTTTAATTGATGGCTTCTAATAAGTAATGATATTTAATTTAATTTGTCTTAACTAATAAAAGATCTTAATTTTAATTTAATTGATTATTAAACACAGTAAGTAAATGTCACATTACAAGAGAGTAACTTAAGCTTCTTTACTCTTCACATTTGTTGAGTCTTTTGGAATACTATCTGGTAAAGGTTCTTCTTCTTTATTTTCTTTGTCTGTCACTTTCTCTGCTTCAGGTTCAAAACCAACTTTATCTTCTTTATCTTTTACTTCATCAGAATCTTGAGGTAATTCGGATTTAACATCAGATATTGAATAATTATCTGGGTCTAAAGAGGGGGGATCAGTCTCTTTTTCAGGCTTTTCTGTATGTACAGTTTCTTCCACTTGAGGTTCTGCAGGGACAGGTTTCTCTGGGTCTTCCTGTGCTGGGCATTCTTCACGAACATCAGCATGTTCTTCAGTCTTTGGAGAGTTACTATTACCATCTGTGTTATCACTCGATGAAGAACTTTCTTCACTTGATGAAGATACTTCAATATTAAGTTTACAATCCTCTTCTTTAGAATTAGAATCTGAACTGCTATCATCAATTGAAGCTTGGGTATTAGATGATTCAGGACTTTCCTTTGGTACTTCTTCTTGGGTGCTTTGAGATGCTTTTGATTCAATTAGCTTTTGTTCTGTCATTTCAGCATCATCAACTTTTATTTCAGGTATAATCAATGGATTAGTTGAGACCTCAGACTTCATTTCCTCATCTATTTTAGCTTCAGGTGTTGGTTCTGGTGTGCTATTGTTATTTTTAATATCATCACTCGTTGATGCAACTGCATTATCTAAAGGTTTGGTCTTTGGAGAATTATCTAAACTTGGTTCATTTGCATTCAAATCTGGGGGAGTAGATGGTTCAAACTGAACTGAAGTATCCTCTTGTGTATTAATATTAGAATCCTTTTTAATATGTAATCGTGTTTCAATGTCTTCTACATTAATATGTGCTTCTGATGAACCAGGCTGTGGTTCAGAGCTTTGTTTTGAATCCGAATGGTCTTTCCATGACATATCCTCCATCTCCACATCTACATTGTAGTCTGAATTGTTATCTGATCCATTAACAACAGGTTCCCCATTTTCTGGGTGTCGTTGATGACCTGGCTCTCTTGTACTTACAACTAAGATATTTTTCTCAACCGCTCTCATAAATTTATCAACTCGATTATATTGCTTTCTTGGGTAGGTGAGAAGCTCACAGATTCTTTGAACGGTAAATGGAGCGGAATTGAAAGAATCCAGCCTTTCAAGTAAGCTGTTTTTCATAATGTCGTAGTTGAATGGGTCTACATTAGGATAAGGCGGGATATCAATACCTGGAGTAGTTTCGTAGAAGTCAGTTATAACATTTAATAGTTTTTCTTTGAACAAACTCTTAACAAGGGACCACTGATATACGGGATCACCGGTACGTGCTACATAAGCCAAATAGTCGTTCAGTTCTTGTGGTATTGTTTTTGGCTTCCGTTTAGAAAAATCTTCAAGAAAATGAAAGATCTCCTCAGCATTTTCCATCATTGCTACGATTTACACAAAAAATGCAACAAAATGACAATATAACGGAATAACTTAACACTGTAGCTGCTTTAATGACAGTTAGTTATTCACTCAGAGTCATAGAGTACTACAAATTTGATGTATCACCGGCTGTAAATATAAATATTTTTTTTCACTTTACAGACTTATAATATTATATAAGTTTTAAACAAAAATGAAAAAGAGATATTATTGATTTTTCAAATTTATTACAAAATCACATTTTTTTTAGTATAAAGATTAATAGTCATCACAGAAACAAGTGTCGTCGAATATCTGGTAACATTTCTACATGTCGAATGTCAAACCTTTGAGATTTTTGACCAACATCAACCGTCATCCGTCATTGATATGGTAAATACTATTGCACGACGTTCAACCTTGTGAAATTTAGAAATAATAGCATTTTGATTAAATTATTATATATATAATATATTAATAAATTATGAATTCAATAGTAAGAAGCCTTGGTACCATTTCCAAAAACTCATTTAAGTTATCGCACCGGTTATTTGCTAACACACCGATAAAAGACGAAATTGATAGTCTCGTTAAAAATAATAAAGTAGTTGTGTTTATGAAAGGAGTTCCCGATGCTCCCCGATGTGGTTTCAGTAATGCTGTAGTTCAGATCATGAGAATGCACGCTGTTCCTTACGATAGCCATGACGTACTGGCTGACGAAAATATTCGACAAGGTTGATACATTTCATACACCTCTATTTTAAATTATATAATATTTATTCGAAACATCAATATCAATCTATATATATTTCCAGGAATTAAAGATTACTCCAATTGGCCGACAATACCTCAAGTGTTTATCAACGGAGAGTTTGTTGGTGGGTGTGACATAATGCTACAGATGCATCAGTCTGGGGAACTTGTAGAGGAGTTGAAGAAAGTTGGTATTAAAAGCGCACTGTTGACAGCAGAAGAGACAAAAAAATAAAATAGCAAGTAGATTTTGGTGCTTCTGTGTTATGTCAAATTTTTATTACCACTTTCAAACAAAATGTAACAATGATAACATTTTCTTAGGGAAGTTATGATTTTCTTATCTTTTAGTCAAAACACTTATTTATTGTCTTCAAGAAACCTTTCTGAATATATTCTTAGAAAGCTTTAAAATTTTCTACAATTTTAAAAACACTTGAGATAGAAGATTTATTTATTGTGTTTTATGAATTTTTAATACACTAAGTATTGAAATTATAAAATGTTAAAATTGTTAATTGTATAATTATAAAATATAATTTAAAGTACAACTATTACAAAGTGAATGCAGATATAAATAGCATATTTAGCATATTTTCACCTTCACAAAGTATGTAATTTCAAGATAAAATTCTGGAAAATAATTAGTGTCTTATTAAATAAAACGACATAAATGACTAATTATACAGCAAAAATATAAGCAAATTTTAAATACCTTTACAGATCCTAGTCTAATAAAATAATGGTTGTATAGTTAATAATCTTTTAATAGTAAAATGTAAATAAAGTCTGTTTAAATTCAATTGTCACTCCACTAAATGTTTGAAACATGATTATAATACAGCCATGTTGTATTTTATTTATTGAATTATTATTATTTTAGTGCATTAGTGGCATTTGTGTTGGTGACATCCTAAATTTTTAAGTAATAATGCACTTTTTGTTGTAGTTTTAATGTTCTATAATAAAATGTTTTGTTTTTTTAAACAAAATTTTTTTTTATATTAACAAATGTTACTTAAGTTTGAGTTCATTAATTATCTACCAGTGGTCTGCTGTGAATTGTAAGAATATTGCAAACAGTCATGATAAAAAAAAGTTAGATATGTGTTTTGTGATTGTGTCTTTGTTATCAGCAAAATTAGACATGAATTGCGTTACTTTTTAGCAGTCGATAAATCTGAAATAAACATTTGATCAAAAATTTTTATTAAAATGTTGATTACAAGTTGATATTCACTATCAATTATAATATTTTAAAAGTGAAATTTAAATTAACAATTAAAAGTAACAAAACATACTCTGTTAATTTCAAGCAATGCTTGCTTACGGTTTTTTATATATTACTAATGAAGTTTCATACAACTAACCTAATCCTGTTTTTGTAAGACAGGATTAACATAAAAGTAACCACAACTAAAAATTTTAAAGTTGTCAAAAGTTAAGACTGTTTTATAGGTAAGTACAGACAAGGATGTAAGTTTTGTTTTAGGGGGACGAAGGAGCATCTTATTTTATATTTAAATATTCTTCAGAAAAATCTTTATGTATATTATATAGACTTAAAATCAATAACAAAATAAAGTACGTACGTACGTACGTAATATTTATGATTATTAGTAAAATATTTCGGCCAATTATTTATTTGTGTTACGACCAAAATTTTAATTATTTTTTATATATTATTTTTATGAACTCATCTTCTATAATTACATTCTTTAGAGTTCCATGGTTCCATTCGCTATTTGACAAAGGTGTGCAATCCGCTTCTTTTCTGTCAGGACAAGTCTTGACAGACAAATAAATCAAAGGAGATTCTTTACAGCGAACTAAAAACTAACCGACTATTTATATGATAAATAAAAGAATGATTGTTTAAGAGCTCTTTATTAAATTAGCTGTACATTCGAGTTAGTATATTTTTTGGGCACATAATTCATTCTTAGTCTACATACCACTGCTTCCTCATAATATAAATGGTTGGATTAACAACACAGTCATTATTAAAAGACAAAAATATGGCAGATCATTTATTTAGAGTACTCATACCAAAATACTCTCACAAACGATTATCATATAAAAATTACATTCAAATGATAAATAAATAGATGCAGGCAAGTTATGGCGATCTATGATAAATAAATAAATGTGTCTTCCCTGCAACATTTATGAAATTTGATCACTTAATATGTTATAGGTACCTACCATCAAAGTACAATATTACTAATGGCAGTAAAAATCAAACCTGTATATAAATAATGTTTGCTTATAAATAAATAAAATGTAACAAAAAAAAAATCTTAAACAGTGAATGAGTCTTATTTTGGTGTCACACATTAGTCAAGCCTAACATTAGCACCATCCTTTAACTTACAAATAATTATTTTGTGACTTTCCAGACAATTTCGTAAAAAAAGTTAAAAATACCTACTCTAGGATATAAATAGTATTGTTAAAATACAAATAATTCTTCCGAATTGAGCCAAAGTGGGAAATAGGGAGAAGAATTTCATGGTACAAAAGTTAATGGCATATTTGGTTTTACATTGCACATTTTTAATACAGAACTGGACTAAAGACTACATTTACCACAAAAAATATTTGCTTTAAATTGACCAATTTAGGGCGACTAAGTGGAGGGTCAAGTCAAGGGAAATATTTTTGTGGTGCGACGTCGATGCGGCATCGTCCTCATACTGGTTAATTTTTGTCGGCGACTAAGATCTTCAGTAGGTCCTTCGTGATGATTACTCTCTAGGGGATTCCTCAGATGATTCCCTACGATAAGACCCGTATCTAAATAGAATAAAATGTTAAATCCGATATGTACAATTACACCCCATTAATAAATTTTACTATTAATAGTTCAGAACGTGAGAGAAACAAACGGAATTTAGGCAGAGGACCAACGAAAGCAAGAAAAGTGCCAAAATCATTTTTATTTTTAGTGTCAAGTATGTTTAGTGCGACGTAAGGTGACAAATGAAATCGTATTAATGAGTCAGGTGCGTGTGTGTGTGTACGTTGTTTTCACCTAGAGGTCCGTCTCCCCGTAGAGCGCGGTGGAGAAGGCCATGTAGTCTAGCGCGTGAGGCGGCGCGTTGTGTCCGCGGTAGGGCGGCATGCGCGCCACGCAGTACTCCGCCTGGTCGGGCGGCAGCTCGCGACGGAGCTCGTCCGCCGTTATGTACGGCTGTGGACGGGATGAACGACAATTTCGTTTATTATATACATATCTTCCATATTTTTAATTGATCTTAGAGATAGAGTTACCTTGTCGCCGGCTAGGATCCTAAAGCTGTCGATGACCTGTTCGGCGGTGTCCGTGTCGGTGGATTCCCTGGTCATGAAGTCCAGGAAGGCGTCGAACGAGACGTAGCCTGTCGATTTATAGTTATCGTGATCAAATGGATCGAGTACCGTCCGTCGGCCGCCGGTCAGTATGTGAACCGTGGGAGTATTTACCGGTGTTGTTGGGATCGACTACGGCGAGGATGCGCTGGAAGTCGAGTTCGCCCTGTCGGTCCTTGCCGATGCTGTAGCCCACCGATACTAGGCACGACTTGAGCTCTTCGGGTGCCAGGCGACCTAAAACGCGAGAAATATGAACATTATTAACATATTGTGGGATTATTGAAGGAATATTTTATATGTTTCTTTATACATAATAAAATAATGAACAGAAAAGAAGAGAACACCATTCCGAGCCGGTAGTAGCTTACTCATGAACTTATTACACATAAATGTTTATACTTTATAAATTGACGATTCAAAAGTGCTTGTAAATACCTATTTGAATAAAGATATTTTGAATTTGAATTTGAATGGGATTTGAGCACCCAAAACAAAAGACATATTTTTTTAAGACCCGTAGGAAAACGTACCGGTACGGTTCTTGTCGAAGTGATTGAAGGAAGCGCGGAATTCCGTGAGCTGTTCTTGCGTGATTCCTTTGGAGTCGCGGGTGAGGATCTGATTTTCGACCTCGTTGATAGTGCGATTGATAGAGGTGAGGAGCTGTTCCCAGCCGACGCGGAGTGTTTCCATCGTATATTGTGAATATCTGGAAATTTAATTTATTCAGTATTAATATTTTAGATGAACATTAAATTTGAATTCCTAAATTACGAAATCAAATAAAATATCTTGCCTGTTCTCGAATATCATGCCCTCTTGTACGGCTTGGTGGATGCGCTCCAGCTCCTCGATGTGTGGCTTGTAGGCGTACACGCCCGCCTCGTACTCCTTCAGCCGGTGCAGCTGGTCCTCCAGCGAGCCCTGCGACATTTAAGAATTAAAAATATCTTTATATCGATCGAGAGAATACGATAGTATTAACTATAATAAACCTGTCCCCAACTGTTAACTGATTATTGTTTAAATTTTTTTAAAGCTGATTTCTTTTAAAAATCAAAGTTATACATAATATACACCAACCTGTAAGCCCATTCCGATAGCGGTCACGGCATCCATCTGTCTCTCGATCCAGGGTCCCACGGCGTTGGCCTTTTCCGCGAACTGTCTCCTCAGGTTTTCGTTGTTCTGTTGTTTCCTGAGCTCGGCCGCCAGCGTGCCGTCGCGCTGGGGCACCAGCTGCCGTACGTCGGACCACTTGCGGTTCAGCTCCTGGGAAGGAACGGGGGTTTTTACTCATTTGGAGTTGGACATTTATAAATATTTATAGTTGCCCTATAATTAGTAGTCATTTTTAGACGTACCTATTGTAACTATGTATTTAAGCAACAAGAAAATAATAAATAATAAATTGGGTTCGGATTTTATTTCTTAAATCCAAACTAAATAAATTAATTATTTCATCGACTCCTTTGAAATTTTTACTCAATATTTTAAAATAGAAACGATCGACTCACGTGCGCGGTGAGAGCGGTGTAGGGGTTCTCTAACCCCCCGGGGATCTGGTGCTGCTTGACGATGGACTCGACCTGGTGCACGAGGTCGACGATGGCCCGGTACTCCTTGTCCGCCTCCCCGAGGGTGGCCTTGAAGCGAGCGTGGGCGTCCATGAGGCCGGAGATCTCCTCGATGGTGTGGACGATGAACATGTCGACCAGGTCCTCTCGGGTGCCGTCCAACCTAAAATGAGATGTATATTAGAATAAAATGATATAAAGCCCCGTGCGGGCGTCCCTGGCGGCGCACCAGTTGTTGAAGGGCGCGGCCCTCTTGGCGAACTCCAGATGCAGCAGGTCGATCTGCTCCAGCACGCGCTCGGCGTCGTCGAGTGCGGCGCGGCGGCGCTGCGTGAGCGCGCCCAGGCGGTCCCACTGCGCGCAGATGCGCTGGCAGCGGGCGTTCACCGACGACACCTCGTGGTACTCCAGCGTGCTGCGGGGACGAGAGGGATGCTTTTACTGCTCCGCGCGAGGGACGGCGTTTTCTATTATCGAAGTAGTCGACTGACTTCAACTCCTGCGCGATGGCGGCGATCTGTTCCACGCGGTCCTGGTGCGCGGCGAGGTCGGACTCGAAGGCCTCGTGCTTCTTCTTCAGCGCCTTGATGTCGTACAGCTTGCACTGCCTGAAGTCCTGAGACTGGAGCATCTCCTCTTTGCCTGATCGGGAACGAATATTTTATGTGATGTATTGCGGTCGCGAGAGTTTCGCGGGTGCTCCGTTTACATATTTCTATTTATGACGGCCGCGCCGAAGCGAACTAAAAATATATAATATCGTAGCCACCTCCGGTCCAGTCCTCGTGGATGTCGGCCTTGTGCTTGAACTTCTGGGCTAGATATTCGAGTCTCTCGAGACGCATCATCTCGGACAGCAGCCACTCCTCGAAGGCCTTCTCCGCTATCTCGAGACCCTTCCAAGCTTGGGCGATGTCCTGAAAATGTTTAGTTTATTGAGTTTTGTTATTGTTACGATCGATCTAATGATCTCAGTTTTCAGTAAATTTGCTAAACATATGTAAGAGTTAAATACACCAGAGAATATAAACAATATATGTTACTTACGGAAACCATCTTTCCCTCGGTGGGCATATAAGCCGGGCGGTTGCTGAGACGCAACTTGGTCTGCAGAGTGTTGAAGTTGGTTTCCAGTTTGGCCTTTTGCTCTACACGTGGTGGCTTGTGCTTACGCCTAGAAACGAAAACATTATTTTGATTAGATTTGTGTAAGTAGACTCGATATTTGACACCCACCGGCGGAATATACTCTATCGAGTGTTTGTGTGTTTTATTTCTTAGGACTTTTATGTACCTGTAAGTACGATAATCTTCCAGCTTTTTCTGGCAACCGGCAAGAGAGTTGTCAGTTTGGCGGCTGTTCAGCCACGGCATAGTACGCCGGATCCAGTCTAACAACTAAATATATATATTATAATATTATCAATTCTTTTTTAGTGAAGTAGTTGTATATATTATATTATATAATTAAGTATTTTTTTTTAACTTTTCTCGGTACTTACATCGCTGGCGAGACGCTCGTACTCTTCCATAAGGCGTTCATTCTCTTGGTTGACTTTGAGAACTTTGCAGATGCGGTTCGCGGCCGTTTCAGCCTTAGAATTCAAAAATCGAAAATCAATTAACTTGTCTCCAAAAATAATAACCGCTTCACACGACAGGAGCTTGTAATATAATTTAAAAGTTTAAATATTTTTAATTTAAGCACAAGATGATAGATTGTTTCTGATTTGAGACATCAACATCACACAAACGAAACTAGGAGGTAAATAAAACATAAAAAGCGTTTAAATGAACTACGTCACAAACCTTCTGCGCTCCCGAGAAGCAATGGTAGTAAGACGAGACGTAGGTCATGACGGCGCGCTCGTCCGGCAAGGCCGTGTGCTGCAGATCTAGCGAGCCACGCGAGCGACACGGGTTAGTTCATGCGATGTTATTGTATAGTTGGATTGTATTGTCGTGAGCGGATAATGGGGGAGGATTAAGAGGGAGGACGGGGTATTGAATACTACAAATGTAATACGTTTTTCATGTTGTAAGATTTTTTTTTTGATGCTAGATCAATATGTATCAATCATGGAAAGTATTTGTTTTCACAGATAATACAACCAACTTGACATGGTCTTATTAAATTTACTAATTAATAACTATTATTAACAACGATGTAAGCTAAAACTGTTATTATAATCATATGCACGCTCTTGTATGCAAAAATATCATTGATAATATTATTAGTGTAAAACTCATATATAAACACTTATATATTAAAGATTATTTCTTTACTAGTACTTATATATTTCGGAATAACGTTGTAGGGGAGAACGATGATCGAAGCTCCATTGGTATGGGGAGCACGTGAAATTTGTATATAAATAGTAAATATAATGTTTATAGCATCGGTATTTGTGTAAAAGCTTATGAAAGTTGCTTCCATTTGAACTTCAAGCGTAAAGCACAAAGCTAGAAAGACAGAAACGGCTAGTAGAGTTTACGAGCCTCGGTACTAAACAAGTAGCTCCCATTACCAACACTTGCTGCTCCCCTACAATGCAAGTGACACATTCGGTTCATGCTATAAGTGACACACAAAGGCCTGGCGTTAGGGTCTCGGGTATCGAACTCTTTGGCAGCCATTTTATTTTGTACCTGTTGCGCGCCTTGGAACGCGTGGTAGTAACATGACACATAGGTCATAATAGCGCGTTCGTCCGGCTTGGGCGTGTTTATAAGGTCTGTAATATCCAGCATTATATAACTATGAATTATGTTTACATTTTGCGAACCATATTCTTTTGAGTATTACTCTGCTAATACACAGTTGGTAATATTTTTAAATTTCTTGTTATATGAAATCTTTTATGTCTCACCGTCGGGGTCCAACATGCGCGGGATGTCGAGGTACTTCTCGGCGACATCGAAGGCGGTGTTCAAGTTTTCGAGTGGGTTGTCCTTGGATAGCTTGCTGTAGTCGATCAGGTCTGGTCTGTGTCTGTGGATGAGGGCGCAGAAAGCTAAACCATCCTTGAAGGACAGGTGGAAGTTCTGCACATTTACGTTCTTGTAGGGCGCAGTCTTGCGTTGACACCACAGGAGTAGACCTTCCTGTAATGAGAGCAGTTGTATGTAGTTGGCCACAGACTTGATAAATATGATATGTAAAACAAAACCTAAAAAAGAAACTTTTCATAAAGAATAGTTTAATAAAAGAAAATTTTACCTTAGCAGTCATTTCTTCAACTGAGATGTCCTGAATAGCGAATCTTAAGATGATAGTCCAGATCATACCAAGGGTCATCTTAAGGTTGCCATCGACGATTTCTTCAGCACCGATGGACACCAATTTTACACCTGTAATAATTGCGAGAATCGTAATTATATGTTATATATTTAAACTCCTACGTGTTATGTTTTTACTTAACGAAGAACGACGTGTAAGTTTACACGTAGTTACTTAAAACCTTACAAGTTATCAGCTGCCTTACAAAAGCAAGGGCAACAAATAGCGAGACAGTTGCATGTTGCTAAACAATTAATTTCGCATAAAAAGCAATTGATAATGATACGAAGATGGGTGGTGACAGATGCCTTGACCTAATAGCGCTAAGAATAAAAAACCTCGATTAGTTTTAGCTTGGTAAGATCATTTAATTTTACGACTACAGATTTAATGATGATGAACCAATTAAAAATTATCAATCTGGCACTTTCTAGAATTGTCTATAGTTTTTTATGCTAATGGACCTGTCTTATAGATATCTTCGTTTCATTGTTTTAAATTTTGAGTGCGACATTGAAAAGAGTATAATCAATTAAACATTAGCCACACACTTCATACAATTTAAAGTTAATAGTTTTCGTATTTTGGCTTATTCATAAATAATTTTGTATATTAGTCATTTTATTGACAAAAAAAAATCTTATGCGACATGTGAGTAAATTGTCTTATTTTTAACATTTCAATACGCTAATGTTAAATTCATTTATTAAATGAGTGTTATTTCGACAACCCTAGACTCCAGTCACCGCACCTAAATTTAGTGAACACTTCTGAGAGTTGTGCCGTTGTTATGTTTTGAAATATAGGACGGTGAACCTTTGAGTGCACGGTTATTTGCAAAGACTTGCGAGTTTACAAAAAATATAACAAGACTGAAAACTCTTTGAATTATTGTAAATTTAAATGTTAATAGGACATATTTAAATATATTTGGATAATTTTAATAAAATAAAGTTACCCTTAGAAGCAATAAAGTCCAAGGCTTTATTGACGTTAGCAATCTTGTGGAAACGCATCTTGCCGCGGTCGGGCTTAGGGAGGGTTTCCCCCGAGATGACTTCAAGCAACAGCATCAGTTTTAAGCCATTGCGGAAATCGTCTTCGATGTTTTCGATGCCAGTGCCCGCCTTTCTTAAATGGCTGTTGCACCATGCTGTAAAAGTCTGAAAGATGATCCAAATTAGAACCTGTTGCATAAAATCAATGTTAGGTACATGTTTTATTAATGTGTACCGTGAGTTATTTAGATTAATTTTATGTCTTTCTTACGCAATGCTTGGGAGCTCCATATTATTTCAGCTGCAGAGGGCTATTAATATGGCTTACATCTGTAATTTAATAGTTTAAGAAATTGCTGTATCTGTATTTTTATGTCGGTTTTAAAGACGTGCGAAAACTTTTTAATTTAAATATTAATTATTTTTATTATTAAGCATCTTTACCTATACAATTGAAGTTTAAGATTGTTGCGTAAAAAGTATAATATAATGAATATAAAGAGTTATCGTTCATTTATAAACAGAAAGCTATAATAGTCGACTTTCTTTTGGAACCTGATATGTCTGTAACAAAATACCTGTTTAGTTAAATGTAAAATATCGGGAATACCAATTAATGTACGCGTGTGGAGTTAATCAATACTGCAATTCTGTCGGGGGAGTTAGTGAGGGTGCGACCCTATTTCAAAATTTGCGAACAGTTATTGGAGTTTTGTGTAAGTTTTGAGTCAGTTTACGTTTGTGTTAAATATTCTTATTTGTGGACTATTTCCTGCTTATATTATAAAGCTTGTATGCTATGCATGATATACAAATTATTCTAAGGTTTTTCTTGTTTATGATTCATCTTTTTCAAATGCAAAGTATAGCTCGTAAATATATGAGTGTGACATTCTTATGTATAATAATGTAGGTATTGTTAAGTTTCACCTATTTTAGATATATATATTCTTCTCTAGGTTAAGAGAGTTTTCTGTTGCTATTAAAATACCCCCTGATCCTGTAAATTTGAAGTTGTTCATTATTGTTTTTCACAGTTATTACGTATTTAAGAATATCAAACATGAAGTGAACTGATGAACTTGGATAAATTACACCCTTTTTTGTTGTTATAAATATGTTGTTTTTAAATCCTTTTAGATTATAATAATTTTACCTCAATGACGGCTTGTACCAACGTTAAGGAACTAGCCAAAGCCTGATATAACAAACAACAAATTTCAAAGCAACCGAGAGTTCTTTGATATCAATAGGATATTTAATTATACATTGTATCCTTGTAGCCAGAACTAACATCAAACCTTTCCAAACAAAACTAATACTACAATCACGCATTGGCCTCGATTGCCTTGGACTATTGGGCAAGAATGAAAGTTGTAATATGAAAATAGTCCACAAATAAACACTGGCTCAGAAGCATACCCGCATGTACCCGTAGGCTAAATATGAACCTTAAGGTTAAGAGGTAGTTCAAAAGATAAGAATATAAATATTTCAGAAAAGTATTTATCTACTCATGCTAGAAACAACATTATTTTTATTTTGTAACTTTTTGAAAGCATTTACCTACTTCTCTTGATATTGTAAAAAATGTTGATTTAATTTATAGGGCCGTACGAGCATCTTTTATTACCTCGTAAAATTAAAAGTAGAACCATTTAAATTAAAGTGACAAGAATGGCAAATAATTTGAATAATATTAAATAATTTATAACATTTACGACTCAGCTGCCACAACAGGTGACCACGAGTATAAAGAAACTTGTTTGTACCTACAATAGAGCACCGCCTATGAAAACCATTGCTGCCAATTCACCAAGGACACATTAGATAAAAAACCCCATATCTCCGTGCCACGCTTGTAATAGGAATTGATGGTGACAAAAACTTCTATATTGGTACTATGACAAAATTTATACTCGGATGTCTGTATATATATCATGAGAAATATTGTTCGCAGGTCATTAATAAATTAGTTTCATATACCTACTTCTCATTAATATTATTGACAATTTTATATAATAGTACTAAGTGCGAATAAATAAATCGAATACTTGTTTGATATCATGATAGAGTTATATAACTGTGGAGTAAATGATTTAATTGTAAAACTTCATCTTGTTTTGTTAGATAAGCTATTGTTAGAAGTGAATGAAAAAAATTTCAATACCACCGACGCGATTAGTTACGAGGAGTTTTAGATTTATTACCTGTACTATGTAAAATAAATGGGAATTAATAATATAAAAAATATATATAAATGGCAGTTACAGACGAGTCGAAAGCTACCGAACTGCATTCTGATAATGTAGTTAATAAAATGAGTCATCTTTGAAACTCGCTTCTTGGCAGAGCAGCAGTAATAATAATCTCACCATTAAAGCATGACCTACAACATTACTTCACATTGCAGCGGTGCAGGTAACTGGGGCACCTGGATCATTATTAAGGTAATGATATCCATAAATCTTTGAAACTATCATCAGCGTGTTGTTTTAACACACGCTGCATATTAATTAGACATAAAAGTGACATTAAAAACTCATAAATATTAATTTACTTGACCCAATATCAAAGCTAAATAAAGAGAAGGTACGCTCTCTAAGAGTTTAATATCTTTGATCAATATAAATTATTTCAGCTTTGAAAGTGATCGATTTTACTATAGATCGCAAAATGTCAAGTTACTTTCTAAGCTAATAATAACAATTTTAAGTATTATATTTTAAAATGAACACTTTAAACTTGATTTAAACTGAAGCTATCGCGATGCTATAATAGGCTAACGACTAACAGTGTGAAAGAATATTTTCATAACACACTTAAAATGAGAAACTGTCGCACATATATAAGTGGCCTCGTTCAGAGATGTCCCTGAAATAAAACACGCGGCCTAGAATGTTAAAATAATTCAACATCACCTTGCATCGCTCAGGGCCGTTGAGTAAAAATAACATGCAGGTGTACCTTCAAAAGTTATTTAGATTCCTACAATCGAACTGAATACTGGATATTTCAACGCTTCATTAGAGAAGGTTAAGACAAGGTGAAAATATTTGCATTAGTGCCGGAGAGTTCCGACATTAGACGATGAGACGTCATTAGCATCTTATTGTTTCCCTGTGTTTTGTTAAACAATACCCGTTTAGTATTTTATCTAGTATTAAATGTCGCATTATTAAACTCTTTAAACTCCAAGGTGTGAAGTATTTTAATATAGTTTATCCATAGTCAATATATTACAGAATTATTTGGCATGTCATTGGTTTGGCTTGCACTGCTGTACACTGGCAGAACAATTCATCAAATTAGATATGAGTTATTTGGAACTGATATTTCATTTACTGACAAGTTTAGGTTTTGGCATTCGTCGCATCAGCGAAAGGTCCAATCTAGTCAAAATCAAATTAATTAACAACTCTCACGCATTTTAATCTTTACTAACACAAAACTGGACAAGAAGATAACCGATGAAAGCTTCATCTGATATAACATTTAGAAAGTAACATAACATCAGATTCAATATAAATATCTACAAGTTTACGATTTACGAAATGTGATATGCAAAATGAATATTGATTAGAAGAAAACATCTTATTTAGAGAGGTTTATTGATTTCAATAGACATTTTCGTTTATATTTAGCTGTTATATCGCAATAACAGGAAAGTTATAACATTACAGAGTCATTCTTTACAAAGCTAATGCTCATAGCACTATCACGTTTCAGATAGATATTGTGGTCAAGATTTGCAGTGTATGTGACTTAAGGCAAGAAATTCATATTTTGTGAGACTGTCTTTTGTTATTAATAATTTAGTTCAAATTATAATATGTAATTGTAATAATTTCGTATGAGTTTATTTTGTAATTGACTTAATTTATTTTTTATTTGTTTTTAATTATAAAAAAAATATTATCTATACTAATATTATAAAGTGCAAAAGATTGTTTGTTTAAACGATTTTCTAAACTACCGTGTGGATTTGAAAAATTATATCTGAAAACGATAGGTAAGAATAAGGCTATAGCATTACCTACGCTAATATTTTTAGTTCTTCTAGTAGCAAATAAAACGGTTCGTCCCCGAGTGAAACCGCAAGTAATAGGTAGTATTATAATGAGGTTTTATACGTACATTATAATGCTTTAAGTAAATTTATTTCAATATGCAATGGCCTCAAATAGAAAATTACAAGACAATTTGAGATTGATTGATGATAACGAGCAGTGGCTAATATTTTTATTAATGATTCGAGTATAATGTATATAAATGTTTAACTATCATAGTAATGATCGGTATTTGATATAATGATGAGAGAATAGTTTATTCAATATTTAATTGTTTATTATTTTAAAGACTGGATTTAATCATATGTTATTTTGAATTTTGCTAAAATTTGCTGTGCATTGAACTTTGTAAATAAATAACTGAATCTGTGTGTGTGTGTATTTGTATGCATGTGTGTGTATGTGTATTCAAGCGTGTGTGTGTAAAAATATAACGTTTATCTTGCTTTAATCGTGGAGTGCCTGCTTGTTGGAAACAAATAAGATTAGGTATTATGTATTAATGAGTTCTATTTATATTTTCAGTTTTTAAAAGAGATTATATAAATAAATAAATGATAATTCCGTTCGAAACCTTGAAATATGTCAGTCATCTTGGAAAAACAGCGTTGTTCTTCTGATTCATCACCGCTTTTGATATCATAAAATCTCGATAATAATAATATAAAAACAAATAAACGATAATATTATACAAACAGGTCGATTGTATTTTTTACAAAATGGCTGCCCCTTTTATTATAGTATGTGTAACATAACTTATATATTAAAAGCGCTATGACATCACTGATATAACCATTGTTTGCTCACAAGATAAACAATTTCGGCGATGTTTATTCAATTGAAACCTAATTAAATAGACAATCATAAACATTGACTAGTTCGTATGGAATTATAAACACCTGGAAAGTTGTTTCAGACGCTATCATTATAGACCTACCGTTAGTCGACATAGAAACGTAAAAACTAGAGATAAAGTTGACATTTTCTGTTTGAATATAAATAAGGTTTAATGACCGATAAAAATCACAATAAAAAATACCCGGTTCAGTTTGTTGTGTGGTTCGTCTCAGACCAGGACGCGTTTGAAAAACGTAGCCTTAGGTTCAAATTGGAGTGTTTTTACAAAAGGACTTATTTTGATAATCATAGTATCAAAAGGGCTCTTCAGACACCATTTGACGTATACAAGTGAGCAATAGTAGTGATTCAAAGTGGAAACTAAATAAATAGGAGTTTTTGAGTATATTTATTTAATTTTTAATTACTATTAATATTAAAAATCGTTTGGTTCTGTTTTTAAAGTATTCTCACTATGTCTAAATCTTTTATGATGATAGACAATACCTTATTAACTAAATACTCCTACTAGATGTCTGTGTGTCCAGAGTGTAATACCTGGAAAACAATATATTATTATAAATGTTGTTATACGTCTTCTATAACAAATATTATAATATGTATTTTAATAAATGTATGTATGATATGTAATGATAAACCATAACAATTAAATTTGTTTTATATGGTATTAAATATATTTAATATATACTAACATACATATTGTTTGTCTGTGTGTAATCCAGATTTGTATATATGTAACCTAAGAGAATATTATATAGCATCCGGAACGCGAGTTCCACAGGAGTTACGTCTTGTTGAAAATAAATTATAAGTATACGTTACTAATATATTTGTTCTATTTTAGTTTCAAGATATCTAATGCTGTATTTTTTGCTGTCCTAAAAATCTTTGTGTTGGCGTCTTAATTACGAAACTATTTTCTAAAACACATCAGTCAAATATTTAAAAACATGTTGTTTAACGTTTGATCTAAAGACTATAAATAATTTGAGATCCATTTCATTGAACCGAAATAAAATATAGGGAAATGGTGTCACGTTTCATATTTAATTATTGTTTTATTTGATAACATAATTGTTGTAAATAATAGTATTTTCTTAGATTTTCACGAGTACACATTTGAAATAAAATTATTTTTACGGAGTAAAACTTGCGTATAATTTGGTTACATTTTAATTTTAGTGTCACACACTTACATCTCGTCTACCCGTGAACACGATTGCTGCAAAGTATTCGAAACGTCGGGTTAAAATTAAAATGTAACCAAATTATACGCGAGTTATAATCCGTAAAAATAGTTTTATTTGTTGTAAATAATATCTGAATATTTTTAAGTTCATCTAAGTCACAGATCAGATAGTACAGAGATGCCAGCTATTTAATTAAAATATTTTTCCGGATTCAACCAATCAATTATTGCCTTCAGATATTTTATTACTCTGTTAATCAAGAATCGATTTAGATATTACAAAATAATTATTAGCATATTTGTTTTAAATTAAAATGTAATGAAGTTTTGAATAAATTTTCTTATAATATATTATGAACTGGCACCGTCACTATCAGATAAATCTCTACATATAATCTTCACGCAGCCTGTGGGCGGACTTGTTTCTCAAAACTTTCAAACCCATTGCATCAAATAAATAAATCTTTAAAAATCCCGTTCACATTCGTTCAATTGCTTTATCAGAGTTCAATATAATTTCTTAGTAACATAAAAATTGTATTCTCTTTGAATCACTTCGGGTATATCAAAAAGTGTGTCTTGTTAATATTTCATCCAAACCAAGGTAGAGCATTAATGGTAGAGTTCAAGTTGTTTTTGTCGCACTAAATATTCTCTATTGTAGTTTTATCGAAACGTGTGAAGATTGTGTGGAAAGCTATCAGAGTATCGCACGACAATCTATTGAACCCCACATCGAAGAGTTTCACTTTTGATATATAGTTTTTACTAAATAGAGTATGTCATGTATAGGTAAAAAGTCTTAGTCTAAAATTGCCACTCATAGATGGCTTCATTAGACGGTAGGTGTGAATTATATAATGATTAAATTCCAGGTGCATATAGCTCAAGCCGTTCCGCTCGGATAAAAACAATACCTCTCGTACCACTTAGTTTCGGTTCACTTCCTCAAAATAGGTTTTATGCTCTAGAAGCTGTCATAAGAATAATAGAGATTTAACATTCCTTGAAATTACTTAAAACAAATAAATAATATAGTAATGAGTACAATAAAGTTAGTTTAGTTTTCACGAAGTACTAATATGACGTTTAAACAAAACAAAGAGTTAGCCGTTACACAAAGAACTAACAAGCGCTAGTGACGCCTCGTCATACATTTCGTTGTAAGACCTCTTAATAAAAGGATCAAGTAAGTAACTGTATGTTGCTGTTATATGAAAAGGTCAAACGGATCTAGATTTTTATTTTATAATAAAATATCTTTGCTATTATACATTCTTTTATAAAAATATTTATACCAATTGTAACATATTCCCTGTTTTGTCACTTTCTTACTAAGGATTTACGTCAAAGGTGTGAAAGTGACAAAACAGAGATTAGTTTATATTATAAATATTTCTATAAGTAAGCAATATATGTCTAAGTCACTAGTTCTTAATATATTCTGAGTTGAAGCTCATAAACACTTTAGCTGTTCGCAAATATATTGCTCATTACATTAAATTTACAGTTGTTTTAGTTCTCGTACCAAAATAAATAGGATTCACTGTTAGAGGTCAAAATATTTAAATATACTAAGTATTTAATATATTTCAAAATAAACATATTAATTTGAACTTTAACATTATTATTGCTTTGTTAATTGCTGTTTGAAATGTGTTTTAAACTAAACAATGAGGACTGGTCAAAATTGAAACGCCTACACAAGATATCCATTTAGTCAGAGAGTTTTATTCAAATGATCTATTGTTAGGGTTCGGCTTGCTGAAATACCAGCTTAGTACCAATCAGTGCTTAAATATTCATTAGCTCGTTATGCATCATACTTTTGCGGACAAATTAGTTATTGAAACAAAGTTAATTGAAATTCATAACTCATGGAATTATTAGAAATTGGACATATATTACAAGTGAATTGTTTATTCCACAGATATTTTAATATTTTAATTTGAAGTTCTTCTCTCGTTACTTCTAGGGAACATTTTGTCTCGTCATGAGTGTTGGTTTTTTAGATTCAGTATAAAATAGCGCATCGATTGATATATAGAAATATTTTTTTGTAGATATTTTTATCCAGCAAATACTATAACTATATAAAATA
Source organism: Mechanitis mazaeus (assembly GCA_959347395.1). Lineage (NCBI taxonomy): Eukaryota > Metazoa > Arthropoda > Insecta > Lepidoptera > Nymphalidae > Mechanitis > Mechanitis mazaeus. The sequence goes on from OY365747.1 coordinate 10,583,109, forward strand.
GGAAATGCATAAAATAAATACAATAGAAAATTATGATTTTAATTATGTCTTTATTAAATACCTTTTTATTAAAAAAATAATAATAATAAGACTTTGTATAATTTACATAAAAACTGTTATTGTCTGGTTAATATAATTAAATATTAATAGATACTCTTTATCACACGCAAGTGTAATATAAAATACAAAATTGTAGCGGATGCGTCTCCATGTTATCCTGTGAACACTTGCTAATAAAATTTATAACACATTCGTTATATTGTATGATGCTTCTCAAGACACAAAACTAAAAAGACAATCATTTGAACCAAGTGGGACAATTTTGTAAGGACCTACCGTATGATATGCTACCGTAAATAATCTAAACAATTTTAAACAGAGTATCATATTATAAGAATCTCAAAACTGTCTATTACATATAATCTTTGTTTAGAATTATATTCCACCCATATAAGTGACATAAAATCCGCAACTCGAATTACAATCGATGACAGACTAAAATCAGCACATTGTTGACAGGTCGAATGGAATCCATGGCTGTTATCTATGTACTGTATGTACCTACTATAAAAAACTTTCATCAACTTCCGTTATCTCCAAAAAACCTAATAGTAGTCCGTATTTGACATCTAAGACCCCTTGTAGTGTTGTCTAGAAACACGTTTTTTTTTAATTTACCGGTTTCTTATACCTTCACTGCATACATAGAATTTATGCATCTTTTATGGTAAATTTATCATTAAAAACATAACCTTGGTCCAATTTGAGACGGGTGTTCTTTTATCTGTTGCAGCCATGGGGGCCCCAAACAAATAATCATTTATAAACTCCCCTCAGTGCGAACGGCTGCTGGATATTAACAGATTATCTACAGAGATACGCGAGTGCGATAAGGATAGAAGATATACAAAATGCAATTGCGATAATGCGGGAACACAATAATGAGATAGCGTTAGTACCATTGACGTTCAGATACGTAACCTTCGAAATTGTTTTGCAATTTGAATATGACTCCATGTGATGACGTCGGGGGTATGGAAATAAGCATACATACAGACTATTTTCTAAATATAACAGCAAGTGAGTGTAAGCAATTTGCGTAGGCGTGAGGACGGCACCGAAATAAACCTTGGCAGCAGTTACCCTGCAATATGATGTGTGTCTGAATTCGTCTATCAGTTTGTGTCTTGTGTTTTATATTCTATGAACTTTGATCAAAGTGCTCTTTGTGTGAATCCTGACAGCTTATCAAAAGACAATGTGTATAAATTTATTACTATATTACATTTTAAAATGTTTTATTGAATTTCAAATAAAAATCAAAACGCATTGTCCAACCAACTGCCGAGATTAAAATACAGAGTATCTATATAAATACATTACAAATATGTCAAATGAAAGCAGTAGATTAAATGTCACAAAAAATTAAATATTTAAAACCGTATGAACACTAAAACGTATAAAATAAATGTATTTCCGAGTAACCACTGCATGTTAATGGAGTAACAAAGTTGAGTAATGATAAGAAAGGCTGATATACAACGCACCTGGGTACGAGTGGGCGAGCTAACTTAACTGTTTTGAAATACTGACGAATAGTGGGATAGGATATGTTGACAAGGATAGTTCTTCTTTGTCTATTTAATATATATCTTTTGTGGGATAAAAATCACAAAAAAGACAGTATATTTGTCAATATAAAAACACCAAACGCAATTATTATTTGAAATGTTTTGTTGAATCAATAAAACTTTATTAGAAGTACATATTATTTCTATAAAATGGAAACAACTATAAATAAAAACAAACTCTCTAAATACTTAAATAGCTTTTCTATTTAAGTATTAGTATAAGATTAAGTTACTTGATGGGTCTATAATTTAATGGTCATACTTTTGATTGTTCATACAGAACCGGTATTTTAATATTAGTGACTCGTTTGTGCACTGTCTTTTGAATATATTACAAGTAACCTATTATTATGTTTAGTATATTTTTCCTATAAATTAATCGTCGAAAAAGTATGTAAAATAAGCTAATATCCAAAGAAAATACATCAGTCTGATAAAAAGCGATTAGTAATTTAAAAATTGTAATATATTCTAAGTATGTAGGCCATTATAGATTATAAAACCTTCTAGAAAGTATCGTTTCTCTTGCATTAGGTTAATGTAAATTCGTTTCCACTATGACAGTTCAATGTTCAAGGCCGACTAGACGGACCAAGCGTTCAGAAACAACCGGAATTTTTAACATTTAAAAGAAGAAAATAAAAGATATTTATTACTTTTGTTTTTTTTTATTATCTTTTATTTGACAACTATTTTGTTAGTATATATCTTTATGTATTGGGTATCATAATAATAAAATTTTATTAATTATCATTTAAGAAACTTTTATTTTCTTTTAAAATGAATAAATTACAACTGTAGAAATTCTGTTGTAAAATTATCGAGTGTATTAATAATATCTATTTTGAATTCGTTGAAATGAATATAACATTGATTAGAATAATAGAAATATACAAAATTTAACTTTCAAATAATTTTTTTCGTTACTTTCATAACACATAAAATCATTTTTGTTTTATATAAATATAATTACTAAAAGAAACAAAAACTATTGTGTTTTTTGCATATCTTTAACCTGTTCTATTGACAATGCTCAAAGTAGGCTGGAAGTGTCGTGGATATCTTGTAAACATTGACGAGGATGTGGGTTTGTTGGTTAACACCACACCCCACGACATGACTTTTATGGGACTTAATGTTTAGTTTTTTTAACTAACAGCGTAAAATTGTCATACTTTAGAATATTACGTTCCGTTTTTTAATCTTCAATAATCCAGTTATTTATATTTTATGTATCATAAAAATAGCAGGCGAATGCTCAAATATACAATGCCAGCTGTTACAAATAACAAGGCTAGATTGTTGTTTAGTTGGATTTATTAATGGAAAGGTAACAAGAATTCAAATAGTGTAAGATTTTTAAATTAAATGAAAACCAATTGCATTTTGAATTCAGAACGAATTATTCCATAAAAATGTATAATAAAAGCTGCAAGACTCGCTCTTCAATGTTTTTGGTATGGTGCCAACAGTGAGCTAACGACGACAAGGAAAAAATAGACATGTCAAATGTTACGTAAGCTGTGTAAGCGTCAACAAATCAGTCAAGAGAATAACAAATATTTGAAAGTAATACACGAATATTTAGTCCTGAAATATGCAAATGCAAATTGTAAGTCAGTGTTTGAGTAATCAATTTGTACAGGACGATAAAATCTTTGTTTGTTATGTTATGGTTATCGGCAGTCAATGACCTCGGAATCCAGGGAATTTCGTATTTGTTCAAGTTGTATGTTATAAGCGTTTTATGAACATTTTTTGGTTATGATAATAAGATGTTTTTCATGAGATTCTGACTTCTTTATAAACATTATCCGAATTACTTACTTACAAACATCGAGTGACAAGTAAGTGCAACTTATTACCTTAAAAAATCATAGCATTATATTACTTCAAAAGAGTCCTAAAAGCATTAAAAGCCATATTTAAAGCGTAAGCTTTTTCTACTAATAAAATATATCCATTAGTTATAAGCTTCAAATTAAATGTTATTTTATGGAGAGAGTCGTTTTATGTAAATTTGTAAATTTATTTCTATTTCCGGAATCACCACTTTCACGATTGATTCTACCACAGACAAATACCTGAATATGTTTTATAGACTTATTTTCAATAAAATATAAAATATTAATATTATTATACTGTTTCTCTGAATTCTCTCTTTAATAATTTATTTGCTGGTGGATATTACGAATTCCAATAACAACTATTAATGTTTGCAGTCATTTGACCACATTTTTCGGAACGCGACCTCCGTTTCCTGCTTCATACCATAATATAATGATTCATAATTGACGAAATTAATAACAGTCACGTTTTCCTTTTCTGGTCTTCAATAAGGAAAACGTTGTGCTAGTGACCTCCTTGCGGAAGACCGCTTCCAGTGTGCGGTGTACATGACTGGTCGAGTGACTTCTCCGCAGATGCATCTCAAGTTGTTCGGCCGCGACATTGACCCGTCAGCTACGTACGGCCAATGCACCGCCACTGAGTGTCGCAGGCTCTTTGTTTATATTACTTTTATATCCTGCGAGACTACAGGCTCACCGGGCAATGTTATTGTGTAAGGATTTTATGAAGTCATAAAAGTTTTTAACCGTGGAAATGAGATTATCAAACAGTATTACGTTAAATAAAAAATGTATATATATTTAAACATGATAAAGTTACATTATTGAAAGCAAACAGAATATTTTTTATTAAAAATGTTGCTTATAATATTTACTCCTTACATTTTCTCATTCTTTATAATTAAATGTAAATAAGAAAAATATCTTATTTTTATCTTATATGTCTCGAATTAAACAATAATTAATCTAAGTTTTAGATGATGTGCTTTTGCAATTCGATATTAACATTCCAATAGTGTTGAGCTCATATAGTGCGTCAGTTCATTCGTCATGCATCTGCAGCTTTCGATGCAGAGCTCCTAAATGGTACTACTTTACCTATTCATGCAATATCGTTTCCCTGAAATACGGGTTTCATCGTGACGTAAAGTCGGACGCCCTCGCTTTCAGCGGCGCCTGCGTCGGACCCATTTTAGGACATGACTAACGGAAATTCGATTCCTCTCGCTCCGGTCCGCTCCCGCCCGTGGGAAGCGGGGTGCATGCGTCTCACTCGCACCAAAAGCTTCAAGAAATCTTTTAATAGTGTCCACGGCCGCGATCTACTTTCAACTAGCGGCGGGAAATTATAATATTTCATATTTATTTTTTGAAATACTAATGAATAATTAAAGAGATTTTTGTTTAACGTGAATTGAGGAAAAATAAATATTAAGGTGAATATCAGTTCAATGAAAGTAATATATATTTTTAGATAATTTTTTGATATAACTGATTTTACGCGTGCTAAATCATAAAAATATATATTTAATAGATCTTGTGATTGTGTCTAGTTCATAAATATTCTGATGCTGAATACTAAAAATAGATGCCTAAGCAAATTTTACAATAGACACTATCAATACACATGGCAAAACTATCTGTTGCACTATATTCATTGCGAGGGTATGTCCTAACATTTATCAAGGTATTAAGAGTTATAAACACAAACACCTAAAACATGACTCACTGTTCTTGATAACGATATGGATCGCTACTATTTTTATTGTCGTTTCCATATTTTTTATAGCAATACCTTAAATATATTTTTTTCATCCATATACCCATTGTCGTTTTAAACTGACCTTTTTCTGTTGTTTCTCCCAAGCTGGGTCTAGCAGACCTTCGCGTTCCCATTCCTCCTCCTGTTCCATGTATCCATCCGGATAATCATAGTTATTTGTTAACACCCCGTTGTCCATCATCATGGTCACCGCACTGACCGTCGATTTCGATGTTCGTTCGAGCCTATGACCGCGAACTCGTGTGTCTTAGTTCGCACCGCGCACTGCAACAAGCAGCCGGCCGCGCGCCTGCTGCAAGGAGACTGGCGCGCAAGCGCTCCTATCGGCGGCGTGTCGAACTTTCTAAACGCGTTCCGTTCCACGCACGGTCGCTAGTTGTCAAATGTATTTTTAATATTTTAGTATTATCTTTACCACATGACAATATTTGTGGTAACCGCGCCATCTCGTATTCTATTATTAAAAAAAGATTGGAATTTCATATTATTTACGCGTAGGCGTGTTTCTAAATTATGAAAACAGCTGCTGTTTGTATGAAATAACTGAAAAGAGGAAGACCTTATAAAAAACTATTTTTTGCCGCTCATACAATATATAGCTATGTTGTTAACTAGGTCTTGACAGGAACTTCATTTGCTCAATGTTATGCTGTTGTAGTCTAAAGTAGAAGAAAGCATTTTGTATTTCTTGTTCTCTAGGAGTGGAACATGTTCTTTAAATAACAAATATTATATATTGGTAAGTAGGTTATGCCTGATGTGCACACAAACAGAAATCAAGCCAGACAAGAAAAGAAACAATAACAGACAAAAAGTCAAAAACTTTTGTTATGAGTCATCAAAATACTCACTAATTTTATTCTTATATAAATATCTATTTAACGAACAGATTTAAGGAAAAACCAAAGTATTTCTATTTACATTATTATTTGTTACTTCACGTTTTTCTTTTTTGTATATAAGTAATAATAAGGAAACAAACTCACACCATCTAAATCTATTTAACTGATACTGACTCACAACGTCAAAGTTTGCGTAATATTTGTTGTTTACACACAATTTTGTTAATCAAGCAATCAATAAATCAAAGTCAAATATTTCAATACTAAAAAAGTTTCTCTTAAAAAAACTTAAACCCTTAGTTCATGAACCATTCCGGAACATTTAGAGAAAGGAAATTTATATTTCAAATATTTTGATATTCAAATATTTTGAATTATTATTTGCTAATTCCAATTGCTTATGTAAAACAAAATGATATTAATATAATGATGTATGATATTTTATATCAAATTTGACATTATTGTAGTTAAATTGTGTTGTAGGAAATAGGAAAGATGGTTTACGTGAAATACGAAAAACTACAAGGATAAAAACCCTAGTGCTGTCATGTTTATGAATGTATTAAAATTGAGATAATATTTAGTATAAATTATTTTTAAAATTTTGATTGACATTTTGATTAGTAGAGTTTTGAGAAGTAGGTAAATATATTTTTAAAATAAAACAAACAGATACACAAAAAATTTATTACCACATAAAATCTTCTTAAATAATCTTGCTTACGCAAAATAACATATATACTTAGATATAATTTAGTTATTCTTTGAAGATTTCATATATTAATATAGTTTACAGCAACATCCACGGTCACAGGAAGGTTAAAATATTGGAATAGAAAAGTTATTTAACCATTAAAGAACTTGACACGTTTATTTGGTGTTTCTACAAATAAATACTATTTTAACATGAGTATTACATAAGGGTAAGGTTTTTCTAAGTTTTATTCAACACTTATAAGGTTTACGATTATGACATTTATATTTTTAAAATCCACAGAAGATAAAACATGTTCGGTTATTCATCCTTAATCTAAATTGAAACAAAAGAGGTTTCACAGCAAGTATTTTTTTAAATATTTTTTTTTGAACATCGCATGAGAGTGGCTTTGAGCAACATTACGAATTGTTACAATAATACTAAACTTCACTCTCTTGTATATTCGGAAGTATAAAAATTACAGACAATTCAACTCTATACAACTTTCACATTGTTGGAAATTATACATTTAGGCTACGAATATATTTCATGAACTTCTATTTAACAGTTTTATATATATTTAGACCCATTTCACTTGTATAATTTTTTTTTAAAAAGAACTTTGCCCTTCTAATTATTTACTCTAATTTTATAAAAAAATACATTTATTTAAAAAAAATGCAATAAACATACAAATCAAACCATTTTTCAGTGAAATGGGTTACAAGTTATTCTACTTGGTTCAGAATTTAATAACAATTAACATAAATTGTACATCACTTAACACGTCTTGAGTCGATAGATTCTTATGTATATTAAGTGTAAATGACTATAGCTTGCAGTCAGTTTTTTTCAACTTTATAAGTAACAATACTTACAGTACAAAGTGTTGCTTAAAAGTTACATTCTAAGAATTGGATATATGATAGTTATACATTTTTAAGATTAAGGACAATATAAAGTTTGAACTCATTTAGTTAAAACAAATATTATTACACATATATATATTTATTGCATAAAATTTAAAGGTACTATAATTTAATTTAAACTTTGTTTTATATCGGTCATATCAATAATTATTAGTTAATGGGCTATAGATGACATATATATGTATATGTATGTAGATATTATGAAGTAACAATAACACCATCCAAAATAAGCCTAGATTAGTTAAGTAGGTAACATTGTTTTAACGGAAATTCACAATAGAAGCACGCAACATACATATTAGATATAATCTGCTATAATGCTTATGAGAAATATAGTTCATTAGATATAAAATCTTTAATAGATTATGCCTAACGTAACATTGGTTATATACATTTAGAAATCCGACATTCATTGAAGATAAAAACTACAATGTAGGCACACAAAGGTCTAAGGGAATTTAAAGCTTCATTTGTAGAATAAAAGAAAAAATATAAGATTCTGAGAACCACAGAAGAGATATTTATATCAAGAATAGGTTAGACAAAAGGGTTGAAGAGAGAAGAAATCTTGTTTAAAGGATGCGCTACATATTTTATTCTACACAAACAGAAGTCATATGCCAATAAGTTTTATTATTGAGTAAATATGCGTTACAAGCGTAATATTCAACGACTAACATTTAGAATTCGATTACACCTGTTTATATAGAATGTCTAACATTATATCAGCAATCAGTCATTTTTGCGTGCCAGTCTACAAGATATTTAGAGTGTCGTAAATCGTTCTGGGATCTAATATTTTAGTTTAACGATACACAAACATTCTTCCAAAGTCTAATTTGTACAATGAGCAAAATGTTTCCGCATTTAGTTAACTGTTAGGGCGGATATTTTTCACTTCATAAGGTAATTTGTAAATATTTTATTTTGTATTTATTAATATTACCTAGGATTGAGTGACCTAGTTCGGCTATTTTGTTTCAAACTTGGATCACAGCAGATTCTTTTGAATACATTCTTGTTTGATATATATCATTAATAATTTTAGAACATTGATTTGATTTGTTTTTAATCGCCAGATTAAATAATTTTAATCTCAAAGTCTTGGTACCAAAAATAGAGATGATTATAATGAACACGTCTAGCTAGATGTAAAAAATATATAGGTATCATTGAACAACAACAAGGAATAGGGATTCGAGAAGTGTACAATTATTCTCTCACCTCTACTAAGTACATATATAACAATAATACTTTTAGAAGGCGCCAACATACCAGAATGAGAGAACCCAATCCGACCGCTCTTCGTATCTATCTAATACACTGATAATCCTCACAGCTCCAAGTTTATAAACCGTAATCAAAACTTTCGAAATCGGAATACCTCGAGTCTTGTCTCTGCAGGCGTTGCTGGCAAGCCTCGATGTAACTATCATGGATCCTGTACATTCCTGTGTTAGCCTGGTGCACCAGCGTTTCAAGGATTCGCTCATTTTTAATAGCCTTTGAAGGAAGAACAACTTTTATTAATTCTTGAGGTGAGATTCTGTATAATTTCAGGTCTCTCGCTAATCGTTCCATAATGCATTTGAACTCATTTCTCGCATCAGTCTTGTTGGTAGATTTAGATTTTATTTTATTGCGCGCCCAACTGAGCATTGCTTCGAATTTTCTAACTTCCGGTACTTCGAGGTTTCTGCACATTATCATTTGCACCATGGATTCGGAGAGATTTAGGAACTCTGACGTTTGAAACAGTGCATACGCCCGTTGTTCGATAAAAGCCAGAATCATATTGACCAATTCCGAGGCTGATGTATAGCGCCAATAGTAATTTTCCAAAGATATAAGCATAATGCAAACCTGATGACAAAGGTAAAATAAATGTAAAAGACTTCATATAATTATAAAGAAACAATTTTTTTTTACAATACTAACGTACAACTTCAATCCTTAGGAATTGTTTGGCGTGATGGAAACAGGCCTGCAGTAATTCCGGCAAGTCGTAGTGCTCTGCAGCACATATTAATCCCGGTATGGAGGCGCATGTGAGTGGACAGCTCCCGGTATGCAAGTAGTCTAGTAGAATCCGGAAAGTTTCCGGGTCGAATTCTATTATTGAGAACTAGAAAACAATTTGTTGATAAAATATTAGTAATAGATCTTCAAATGTTATTCCTATATATATTGTATCTTTGTTATAAATCTGAAAGTACCTCAGTTTGAGCGAGCTTAGCACGGTCCACTTTTTGGGCATCGGCACATACAGAGAGCCTTGGTACTGCTAACGCTGCGTTTTTATCTTTTTCTTTATCCTTGTTTTCTTTATCTGTAATTTTTATATTTCTCACCAAATAAACGTATCTTTTTCGTTATTTAATTTCTAAGAAATGTAAAATAATTTTTCAGGATATCACTTACTAGAACAGTCTTGTGAGCTCGCCCATTTTTTCTTATCGTCAACATTCAGCTGTGAATGTTGTTTTCGTATTGATCTTCCCCAACCAGCAGTAATGGTGCCCAGTCGAGAGAAAGCACGCTTCACCATCGGCGAACTGGGAACGCTTTTAGGTCTGAAATTAATTTTTAGGAGAGTATTAGTATTTGCACATAACTTACCTACTAATCTTAAAGGACTTACCATATTATTATTATTTGTTAGTTAAAAAGATGGCTTATTGGCTGGATAATTTGTGCCTATATACAATGCCATTCAAAATATATATTTTATATTTATTTATTTAATTCTTTATTGCACAAAATACAAAAAAAATGCACAAAAGGCGGGCTTAATGCTACAGAAACATACTCTACCAGCCAACCTTACGACGTACAGGAGAGATTGTTGGTAGGCGTGCAAATAAAAAAAAAAAAAAAAAAAAAATTAAATTAAAAATAAATATAAACCTAAACATAAATAATATATAAAATAATACATAACTATAATAATAATACTTTATATAAAGGTGACAAAGCTTCAATATAGAAATATAAAAAAACAAAATAATAATAATAATAATAATAATATAAAATAACATATATACACTATATACAAATAAGGTAACATACAAATATATACTTTATTAAAGTAGATAAAAATTCTTGACTTGACGTTTAAAAGACTCGCGAGATGGTGCCTTTCTGATATGTTCGGGCAACTCGTTCCACAGTCTGACAGCAGTCAAAGCAAATGAGTTGGACAAAAAACCAGTATGATGAAGGGGAGTATGCAGCAGTAAATTGCTGGAAGAACGAAGTAATCTGTCATGCACATCGGACAAGAAAGAGAAATTGCATTTTAAATAAGCAGGAGTAGACGGACTGAACAAAATAGAATATAGGAGACATAAGATGCGAAGATTTCTCCGTTTGCGAATTGGCAACCTATACCGATTGTTATATACCTGGGTGATTCCATATCAGGAACTTGTAGGAAGTTGCTACTCTTCTGCCTGGGCGTGGGCGACAGCAACGTGGGCGCCGGGCGCGCTAGCAGCTCTGCCACTGGCACTTGCGGGGAACCAAATCCAGTTTGTATGCCGTACAGCATTTCTTGAAACACCCTGTTTAATATTTTTAGTGCTTTTAATAATATCCCAAATTGTTTTTGAATATCATTATAGCCTATTTAATTAGTGCTACCTGCTTCTGACTCCAAGGATTGCTCGGACACCAATAAATTTAGTTTTCTGCTTGGACTGTCCAACCATAAAAACTACATCGAAGAGTTGTGCGTTTTGTGAAACATTCAGTTCACTGTTAAGAAATACTCTCGTAAAATCTTTAGCTAATTGGTCATAGTCTTCGAACTGATCTCTTACGGAGTCTAATAGTGGCGATGAAGGCCGCATGTGCCCGATTGGTCGCCAAGAACCTGAAATATTTCTGAAGATATAACTACAAATCAAATAGTTTATGTGAAAAAACATAAATATAAACTTGCTCTGTATATATTTTTAAAAAGTAAAATGAAATTTACCTCGTCGATAGGGTTTCGGAATTTGTCCCGTTTCAGCATGATTTTGCAAATTGGCGACTATATCTTCCAGCATTTGACTTCTTGTACGTTCCTGCATCCTTGCAAATTTCGGGGCTGAATAAGAAGCTCGCTCACCGTTTACTATCTTGGTAAGCAGCCATTCTCTAAGTATACAAGAAACACATTATAAGTACAAACCTTTTACACTCGTATGTATTTTTTTTTTAAACTAATAAATATATTAAAAGCACTCGAACTCACCTGAACATAGGTCCTTTATCAAACACACTCTGCTCCCACAAGTAGGGTTTATACGCGCCCACCTCATCCCGGGTCACGACCGACACTTCATATCTAGTGGGGCGCCTTTTAATTTTAGCAGACACTCGCACTGAAATTTTTAAAAGTTTTCCTTATTAATTGTTGCTATCGTTATTTTATAATTTACGCAAATTTTTATATTAAATCGCTGTTATTTTTGTACATAGTTTTTTTTATTAAATATATTTTCTTATATTTCAAGAGTCAAAATTAAATAAAAATTTTAACGGATTGACCTCGCTTATATTATGGTAACATTTTAAATTTAGAATTTTCCTAACTTTAATTTTCAGTTGGAGAGAGTCTCATTTGATATTCCAGTCTCATTACTCTCTTAACATTACATTACTACATTTGACTTAGGTACATAAGTGGTCACTATTATTCAAAATGTAGAAGATAACAATAAATAAATAAGTATACATTTTGGTTCAAATTTATTAAAATCAGAAAAGTCTTGTCCATATAATTGTATTATTAATCTCACCTAAAATAAAGGTATGTAAAAAGTGACTTTTAATGCAGGCGGGGGAGAAGGCAGTATTATCAGCTTCCAAAAATACGACGCAGACAATATCATTTCCAATATGTCGTTTTCTCTGCAGTTTCTGTGCATCATGTCTCTCATAGGGTAGGAGGGTGGAAACGTGGAACATAATCTCGATGCTTCGCCAGTTTGTGTAAACTGAATATAGTCCCGTGAGGTCGTGGACAGTGTCGAGTCCGCCTTTGTATTTGTCGAAACCTGAAACAACAGCAATACCTGAAGCTATTTTCTAAATACAAAATAGTAATTGATGAAAAGTTTTTTAACAGAATAGAAGACACACACACACACATATACATTTATATATATTTATATCTACATATACATATTTAAAGACTAAAACGATTTCAGAAACTCCAGTTTGCTTAGTTAGTAATAATAAATGAAGTAGCAAATTACTTCCAATACCTTTGAGACGAACTTTTTCGCCTAGAACTTGTAGAAACTCGTCAAATAACGGTGAATTTTCATTATTATCAAGAATTTCTTCTTCGGTGTATTGATTTTCTTTCACATATATCACTCCAACTTTCAGTTCTGATTTAATAAATACCTGAAATTGGATAAAAACATAGTATCTTCTTAGATTCACGAGTACACATTTGAAATAAAACTATTTTTACGGATTAAAACTCGCGTATAATTTGGTTAATTTTTTGATTTTAACCCGACGTTTCGAATACTTTGTAGTAATCGTGTTCACGGTTAGACGAGATGTAAGTGTCTGTCTGGATAAAAACAATTTAAGAAAATTTATATACTTATTATACAAAAAACTAAAATCAATAAATGTATTCTCATTTATATTTATAAGGTATTTTTGAATTCATAAAATCCTCTGCATTGCGATTTACGAAAAGTTTATTACGGAAGTTATAAGTCATTTTCTTTAATAACTAAGGTTATTTCAAAGTGAGTTAGGGAGGCAAAGCAATCTATTCCGGTATTAACGGCTTTGATCAACAAGTGTATCGGTTCTGCCTGTATACACCACTACCCCCACTACCCAAGGGATGTCTCTGATTCATTATCATAATAGAAAAAATAGATCCATGATATTTATTTACTTTGGTATAGCATTTTATTTTTGTTATTTGTTGGATACAAAATGAGTATTGTTTAGTATTTTATTTATTCTCTATTTTTCTAAATATAAACAGCAGACTTTATGGTTCATAGCAATCTCTATGGGAATCTGGTTCAGTAGAGAAATTGAACAATATCAAATCCTATGATAGCAAATAATACTGGTATAATTATAAGATTATTTACATTCATATTGTAGAACAATAATATATAATTCAACGAGTACGTGTGACTTTTAGGGCATCATTTAATTATTGTCTCATATCAAACTAGACACATTTGTGATGTTTAATAAAGATTGAAATTGTAGGATTTCTTCGATTTCGTTTCGCACAACAGCCGAAAAGACTATATGTATAAATAAAGCTTAATTTGAAGTAATCAAGGAGACGCAATCAGTGAGAATTATCCCTCAGTGACTTTTAGATAATGAAATTAATTATTTAACTCCACAACTCTTAAAATTCATAGTACTTATTTTTATTATATGTTATTTATTTGTTAGTATGTTTTTTGTTTTTATTGGTTTAAGATATTACTTAACTATAACTTAGTTAACTAGAAAAGAAATTGTAGTGTTTAACCTTGCTACTTGATCGTAGCAAGTTGATCGATGTGCTAACTTCCGACCAGCTCTAGAATGTTATATCAATGCTGCTATTTTATTAATGTTTTATAAAATATTTTCTGAGATACAATGTTTGCTCTTAGTATATGTTTCATATAAGTTTTTTAGGAATTAATTATATATATTGAGATATATAACATAACTTTATAATATTTATGGCTTACATAAAATATAAAACTTATTAATATTCAAACCGTGTATAGAATATCGTATAAATAATGTCCAACAGACGAGAATTTTTTTTGGGATATCTATGGTAATAGAATATTAAAAATAAAAAAAATATTTCATTTCCATATTTATAAAAGAACAAATGGATATACATATTTTTTTTAACCTGCCTGGGATTCCTAAGTGAGATTTTAATTACATTTTGTTTTCAATCGATGTAAAATTTTATATATGTTATTTTTTTTTCGATATTAATTATTAATCATATGATTCTATTATAATATCAACAGAAGAAACAAACGAGGATATTCGGATGTTTTTCAAAACTGTATGACTGTTTCGTTAAAATAAAATTAAATTCAATTATAAAAAAAAGTGTATTTAATTTTTTTTCGTTACCGTGAAATTTAACATTAATCAACTATTAAATCTTCGTAAAACTGATTACTTGTATACATCCTACAAATGAGGGTAGTCGAGAACACTGTCTGATGAGAATACCTTTTACGGCCCGCCTCCCTAATAAAGCAAACATAAAAGTATTACTAGCTACCCTGTACTGGTATACTTTTTATGTACACTTTATTTCTTTACTTATTTGGTTCACAACTTCAGTTATGTTTTAGTCGAATGAAAATGTGTTTCTCATCGCTAAGAAATTAAACGTACCCAGGTGATTCATGCTGTTATATACTTAACAAAATGATTTTAGTTTTCTGATGGAATAATAAACTAATTTAATATTGTTATTTTTTTTGTTTTCCATGTTATTATATATAGTTTCACTGTATACAATTACTAATATAATCTGTTAGGTGTTTCATAACTGTTTTGACTAAGTTATTTCGAATGATCAATATTTATTAATCTAAAATTACCGTCCTAAGTCAGCTTTGAGCTCTACTCTGTTCTAACCCCGTGACGGGTAAAAAATCAAATCACAGTCAAAATTATACGTCATTTTGCACGTAGCTTTCCTTGTAAAACGAACTATATTCAAGCAATAAAGCCTTTATATAATGTAATAAATATTTACATAATATATAATGTACATAAAATGTTGATAAATTAAACCACAACCGAAGCAATAAACGTATGCCTTATTTTTAGATTTCAATCAAGAGAAGGATGTTGGTGCGGAATAGTTGTGAAACCTGAACGAAGGGCATTAGTATTCGCGTCTCAGTTCGTCGGTAGCCCATTAACTGAATTGGATATGTGCAGCTCATTAGGTGTATTGTCGATTTGTATTATTATTTGTCGATTTGTCTATTCATACTGAGCATTGTAATTAAAAACCACTAAATATAAATATACATATATATATATATATATATATATAATGTTTAGATACAAAATAAATATCAAAGATATTCTCCTCATATTTTCATTGTGATAATATATATAATTTTTTGCTGTTTTTTTTGCATTTTATCTTAGTAATTAATTTTAAGTTGATACAAAATTTTGTAAGTACATTAATTTTATAGCACTATAGTAAAAAAATGCTTACTCCCATGTATTTTATAAGTTTTAATGTTCATAAAACATTAACAGGTTGTCTAAAATGTTGGTTTATATCTCATTGTTAGCAATATCATATATGTCTGTTATATTTATAAAAGCCAACGTTTCAGTGAATTTGAAATATAAAGGACGGACAGCAGAGCTCGCTTTCAGGCGAAGTTCCGACGTGTGTATACTCTGACGGTGCCTAATGAAAATTGGCAGGTCACTGGATCGAACAAATTTATCCCTAGTATATTTGCTATTGTAAATTGAGTTCTGTTATTAAAAAGCATAAGCACACTTTCAATAGAATCAACCTGTTTTAAAATTAGCGGGGTTAAATTTTGGAGCCATATTGTTCTTAAAAAAAGATAATACAAAACAAACCTTTCCGATAAATAATAAATCTTTTATACCATTTCTCATACAGCTACAATTTCCAATGAACTGACAATATATTTAAGTATTTTTTTTTGCATACAGATACATTATTCCAATAATCTTTAGTTATGACTTACATAAAAGCAGGTGAATAATATATCTAACTCAAAATCCTATATCCATTCACGTTAAAAGGCAAACTTGATCTGAAGTAGTTGCTTGAAACTTGTCATTAGTTCATTACTGTGATTAGTTGCAAGCGAGGGGGATGCTCTCAAGGGTGGAAAGGGGAAGGCCACCCTTCCAGAGACTCTTTAATGTTTCACGACCCTGAGCGTCGGCATCGTTTATTTCGTAATTGGAACTGAAAAAACAATCGCAGCGAGCACCGTTTGTCGCTATTCCATTTTGTTCTGACTTTCGGCCCCGGTGTGCTCGAATGCTAAACGCGATAAGACACCGTCCCAGTTAAGGTTTTATTTTATTGTCTTTTAACGGTGATTCTATTATTTAAGTATTTAGTTACTTAGCTTGCAAATTGACGCTGATGTTGACTTTATTTTATTTACTCTGCTCAGAAGCTTTTACTTGAAATGCTATTATATATATTTATTAAATTACATATTTGATATCATAATACATGAAATACATGTATTATGACATGTATGTTCAAAATGTAAAATAGATGTCACATAATATTATTTATATTCATACATATTGTAGCGTAATATGTATTATTTTCGTAGCTATTAAAAGACATTACTATATATTAGATTGTGTAGAAATAAACAATAAATACCTCTATCTTTACACAATTTTATATAAACTTGGTTTTAATAACGACTTACTTGGTCAAGCTTGAGAAGTTCCTCGGGGGTATCGGGTAGTTGTCCCAACATCAACGGGGGGTTGATATTGACCTCCTTGCCGAGGGACCTGACCACTTCCTCGCGGTTGTATCGGTCGGCGAATACGCAAGACGCCGGAATAAGTCCATGAACTGTGTAGCTGATGGCTCGAACGAGAATTCTAGAGACATATTGAAACTATTATTAGCCTGTATTATTCGATAGCAAATGACTTCATTAAATAGGTAGATTGTAAGTAAATGTAAATAGAAACATTGTTGTTACAATCAAATGAAAGTTTACTTATTACATTGTTAAATGTTTGAATCAGTTAAATAATGGTCTCTCAATAAAATCACAATGGCGCCTGAAATTGTAAAAGTTCGATTACAAGTTTATTTGTTTTTGTGGTTTTATATAAAAGTAACTGAAACTTTAAAGGTATTACTTTGTTATTAACTGAAACATTGTTTGTTCTGCTCGTATCAGACTGTGGGATGTTGATTAAATCTGTTTATATATAGGAGGTAATCAAAAATGTGTTTATATTTGTCTTATTTTGGTAAGGTTTGTTTGAAAAGACCTTTGACGTACGTTTTAGACGTACGCGTTAATATACGATATAAATGATTATAAAATTTTTTATCTGTAGCGCCAAGGGAATGTTATAATTTATATTTGAAAACTAGGTAATGAGAAATCCTCGTATAAGGGGAAGTTTAAGTAATATTCGTCATATTTTTAATTATAAAATAATGTTTGTGAATTCATTCGATAATTCACATATTTGAAGAACTATATGTTTAAATTAATAGTTTAGTATTAAAAGTAGTCTAAAAATTTTAGGACCTTTTAATTAAATTCCCGTGTTTTCTCGTAGCCTCAGTTTTCCTACGACAGAGAATAATGAAAATACCGTATTTACTGAACATCTCGGGAATCCCGCCTGTAATTCCTCCGAGAACGACGACATTTTTTGTGACGTGTCTTGATTTTATATATCATACACTCTGTATCCTGTAGCTTACAAACTCATGTTATTACATTACTGTGTTTTTATTCACCCAAACTTACTTCATAAGGATTTAAAATATTCACTTATATACCGTGTCACAAACCGGTACAGCGGCAAATATTTGTGAGACATTATTATTTATTCATTCTCTCTAATGTGCGAGAATCGTAAGTCCCGAGAGATCTTTATAAGTCACATATATATATATAAAGCACGCAGAATTTACTTTCGAATTCTACTTTCACGGCGTGTAGAATCGTTATAACTTTTGAGTTGTTGTATGAAAATTACAAAGAAAATTATTTACAATGTAATGTATTCTCTTCGAATATATAATTTTGTTAAGTGATTAACTTTTGATATTAATAAATACGTTTACATTGAGTAAGATATCGGTATAATTTCTTAGAGTCTTAGGATTCAAACAGATTTGTTGGACTTAAGACAGATACTGTTTTATTAGAAATATTTTTTTGATTTAGGAATGAAATTTAAAAAGCAATGAAAATAATAATATTAAATCTTATCCTTATATATATAAGAATGCCTTTATTGGAGGTACGTTTAGATGTGTGTTAAGTGATTAGAAAAAAGGTAAAAAATTAAATTAATTAAAGTATAGTAGAGGAAGGCTGAAGGTAGTGCCAGAAATAGAGAGCTAAAAGGAAGGTAGGTGTGGACTTGAGATCAGATGAAATAATAAAAAAAAACATAACCATGTTTTTAAAAAGATAGTAAGAAAACAACTTTAAGTTTGGAAAGGAAAAAAGTTGGATGAAGAAAGATAGGACGCATTTGAAACAGAGATGCCATTCGATAAGGCAAGAAAAGAATTGATATATCTTTTAATTAAATGCAATAAAAACCTTTCTCGGGTTCAAGGCGTGGGTTCTAATAGTAATGGGGTTTAAATTTTTAAGGGGTTTTAAAGAAATGCGATTAAATATGTAGTGAATCTCGGTGGAGTTTCATATAACTACAAGTCTACAGAATTAAAGATCATATGAACCCACAAGGTAAATAATATAGATTTTTGATGGAGCTTTGAGATGAGCTACTTAACGAATTCAAATTATTTTTGAGTACTGAAAAGCCGAAAAAAGAAAAACGATATATATAAATTTGTTTCATCACAAATAGAGAAAAATAAATATCTCGTTTAACTTAACAAATATTATTTCTATATAGTACATAACTTTTAAATATTATAATAATCCTACAGATCGGTAAAACTACACTACAAATAACTTTTATCCTGTATTTAGTAAACATTCAACCAGAAACATTATACTCATGAATCATGTGTTATCTGTGTTTCATTTTACACTACACTTGTGTAATTAAACTTATTTAAATTAAAATAAAACTTTACTCCCTCGCTACGAATGACTATGAAGTCATAAAAAGCACTTTTCTACATATTAGTCAGCAACAATATTACAAAGTATTATATATATATAATCTCACTGTCATGTCTGTGTGTCTGCCTGTCTGTCTGTCGCGTGCCGTTGCTCGAGGAAGCGTCGTAGAGACACGTGCAATAATTTATTCGAAAGCTCTTAGCTTAAAAGAACAATGGCTATTTTGAAATTTTAAAGTTTTCGAAATTATGGGAAAACCTGTAATTCAAAACTATGCATGTTAGTGCAAACATGAAACTTGGATAAATGTTATGTTAGGATCATAACAATAGAATTAAAAGTATCCAATACTACAGTTCAATAAAAATATTGCTTAATTTTCTAGACGCCTGGACATCAGGGACGGGCCTCACCAGTTAGTTTTTAATATTATGAAAAATCGTATAAAATTATATTCTCTCAATTAATTATATATATAAATTAAACAACTTTTAGACAATATGATAGATTTTTTTCCAGAAACCATTTTCATTTGATTGAATCACAATTTTTCATACTTTTCATCGCAATATTGAAATTAATTGAAATTGAAATATTATCAGATGTAAATCAACCAACGGAAATAAAATGGTCGTTTCAAAAGCTATAGAGACGCAATGTGCAGTATAAAGTAATTTTACAAGGGTACTTAAAACGTAATGAGATTTTGTTCAGTCGTAAAATATTCAATATTAGAAGTATAAAAATATGTAAATGAAGTCTTTTATAATTGTATTACAAATTTAACATTAAATGTACTATGAATTTGTGTTAGAGAGAAATATAGCAATTTCATTTTAGTTAATTAAATTCAGATCCTATTGAATGTATCAGAAAACATTTCAATTGTTCAAAATAAATATTTGAACATTCAGTTTTAAGTTTTCGAATACTGTTTAGAGTTGAATAATTCGATTACTGTTTGTAAAGAATTTGCTTTGTTATTTCAAATTGCAAACTTTCAGTTTTGGAAGTTAAAGCGATTTACATGTTTCAGCAACTATTTATATGTATCTATTTTTTAATATATTTATAAATAATTGCTATATTTATTATTTTATGTGGTATATTGTATATATTTGTATGAATAAAAATATGGTATATGAAAAAAGAAAATTGGTAAAATAATACTATTCACCTGAACTGGTCCCTCGAATTAAGAGTCTCTTGCTTTATGGAGAGTATGACGGGGCCTAAATCTTCATCATTCGTAAAATAGTTCCAATGTTCAGTTCCATAGAAGTACTTTTCGTATGTCTCCTGTTCCACTGATGTGAGCTCAAAGCCACCAGACCTCTCCCATTGCTCCTCGATAACTGTTTTCTTCTTGGGCGTACTGCCACCATTATCACTGCTGTCCTCTGCTGCTTCATCCAATGAACCTGATCTTCTTCGACGATCTGTATAATACGAATATATTATATTAAATAAATCATTTAAATTTGGGTCAATGCTTTTCCGAATATGCGAATAAATATACTATCAAATTGTATTAGAATAAATTTCCTCAATTATTATACAATTAATGAGAAAATACATCGAAACTAACAACGTAATCACATCAGACCTAAAATTTAGTTTCTAACTTGATTAGTTAACCTTAAAGTGGCGAGTAACTGTGGTCGCATCTGGTAATATGTAAAGTAAATTATACTCTAATAATTACCACTTCATCAGTTTACTGTATAAAATTAGTTTAGACAAAGAACATTTGTACATTCGCTTCCGGAATCTCTGTTTCCAGAGAATTACAACCTGGGTCTCTTTAAATTAAGAGTGAATCGGTTTCTTCTAGGCAAGCGCGTTCCATCTTAGACCACAGATTTGCTTACCATCAGGCGATCTCTGGTCAAGCGCTGGCCTGTTTATAATAAAAAAAAATAAAAAAATTATAGAATAATATTTGTTTTGAATTATTAAATTACTGAAAGGATATATATACGATATCACGTAACAATGTCTTTATAATTTGACAAGATTAGAGTTACACTGACGTTTTTTGTTTTTGGAAGAACGCTTAATCTTATGTTTAGGATCTGTCACACTGAAGCAATATATTTATTTTGTTACTTTTGTATGTAAAACAAACCTGGTTTTTATGTATACAATATAAAATATTTCAATAAAAAAAATAATTTTTAAAACATTAAAACAAATGGAAATATAGTTTTCAATGAACTTAAAATGATTATTTTGTAGTTTTGTGTTACGAAATCAGTTTGCACTTTAAGATTCATGCTTTCAGCAAAGGCTATTACGTCTATTGCTTTCAGCTTTCATCAAGGCAGGTACAATATCATCTCGTTAGCTTACAGTAAGCTGAGGATCAAAGTGTCCTTATCACATTCAAAAGCTAAATATTAATATCTATTACATTACAGAGCTTGTATCTTTGTAAAGAGGAGACTTTAATCTGATATATATATATATAGATTGTAAACATATACAGTACATAATGTTATTGTATTTTATTACATAATTCAATAACTGTCCTAATGAAACGGTTAATATATTAAAACAATTTTAGAGATTTAATTCGCATTTATTATTGAATTTTTAATTCTAACCCTCCATTGTAATTGTGACGTCACTTCATTGACACTGACAGACATTTATATCTCGTTTTCGGAGAACAGGATTGTGGCAAAGCAATATATTAAAAACACAAATAATTAATTAAACTTTAACCATCCTACAAATTGTCCCATTCATTACATTCTACATAATTATTATAAAATTAACTTTATAACTTAACATTATTATGAATACAACAGATGAATATAAATATTATCTGTACAAGAAGAAGTATTATTATTTTGCTAATAATAATTTCTAGATATTAATATAAATAATAAACGGAAATTGATATATTTGTAAGTCCTACTAAGTACGTACTGCAGAGCGCAGAGCTTTGCAAGCCGCTTGCAAACAACTTCAGTACCACGGAGCGATAGTATTGAAACTATCACAATTGAACAAAGATATTAAAAAATATAAACAACGGTAATTTGATGTAATTATTAATTATATTATTATAAAAAATATAACAATGTAAATATAGCACTATACGAAATTTACTGAATATCCCATCAGACAGGATAAAAAGGTTATTCTTCGATTATATTTAAAACTCTGTAAAATTGTTAGTTTACAAATTAAAACTTTTTTAGAATTTAAATAAAAACAAGAGTTTTATTGAAAAGTACAACACGCGGTAATGGGTGCAAACCCCATCATATTAACTTCCTGGTTAAGAAAAAGTTACATTATTATTATTATTATTAATTTGTTTTATAAAATCTATTCCATTACCAATAAATTTGACACTATTTATTTTTTTACATATTCGTAAAAAACAAAATATGTATTTTTTTTCATGTTGTGATCACTTTTTGCAGACATTAACACACAGATTGTCACTGTTACCAATCATGTAATTATTATTTTTTTTGGAGTAGTGAATGTGGGGTTTTCAGTTTAACGCAGATATTTCGTCTGCAAAAAGTTAAAAAATCCTTCATGGGCATGAGTGTTCGCATATATAATAAGCTTCCACAAGATATCTTAGACCTTCCTTTACTTGCTTTTAAATCTAAAATTAAAAGTATACTGTTAAATAAAGCTTATTATAGCATACAAGAATTCTTAGTTGATCGTATTTCGATCAAGTAAAAGGTTAGGTTGTGGAGCTTTGGTTGTTGACTCATTTGCAGGATATTCTAATCTGTACATCAAACATTGTTCACATATTTTAAAAAGAGCAACTGTTGAGTTTCTGGCCAGCTCTTCTCAACAGAACAGCATTCCGAGCTGGTGGTAGCTTAAGGACGGACTGACTACTGACATTTTTATAATGTAATAATTGACGATTCAAAAGTGCGTGTAAATGCCTATTTGAATAAAGATATTTTGAATTTGAGTTTGAAAAAAAAAAATAAAGCAGTTGGTCTATTTTAATTGGTTCCAAATAATGTAAAATTTGTTTTGAAAATCGGTTTGATTACAATATTTCTTTAATTAGAAATTAAATAAATTTTAAGCAAAAATATCAACATTTTAAATAAAATATAAGTTGAAAACTGTAACACTGTATAATAAAAGTTGTTTGAGTTCAATTGAACTGTTATACTTCATATAATTTATCATCAATCATCGTATACAAATCGAAAAGAAAAGGTATAATATATCTTAGTATAATATATATGTATAAAAGCAAGTATAGAAGAAAAAGTCATTTAACTTAACAAAAAAAAAAAAAAATTATATAACTAAAACTATAAAATAAAATTAAACAAGAAAAAGTGCTAGGCTAGGCTTCACTTTCAAACTAGAATGAAATATAATAGGAAAGTTTTATAGAAAAAACTAGAATATGATATGAAAAATTTGATAACAAAAATATCGTAAAATAAGTTCACGACACCAAAGTATTAAATTTCACAGTACTTTTAGTACGTCAAAGTATGCAAATATAATATTTTCCGCACACCTCCGTAAGCGCTATTTGAAATCCTTATCGTAGACGTTGAGAGACGTTGTAAGCTGTTCTCACCTGAATTAACTTCACGTTATGTGAAAAGAACATTGAACATGTAAATTGTAAAAGTAGGTTATATAATGCAAAACAAATAAATATATTATACATGTGAATTAAGACTGCATTTTCAAGATTGCTTTCGAAATAAAACTCATATACATACTTCTGATTGCAAATTTCATTTAAATTTAAGTTAATAAAACTTTGATAATTCATTTTTTTTTCCTTGTAAATTTATTAATGCGGAAAAAAAACATTTTTAATAACACAAAATACACAAAATCTTGTAAAACTTTTATTAAGTTAAAAAATTGATTGCTGTTCATAGCTACATATAGCAAACGTCAAAAAAATTTAAAAGTTTCGAAGTGTTGAGTGCGTCGGTAGAACTGACAAGGTGTCACGGTAAATTATTAAAAATGGGGCTTTCCCTCATGCGAAATTATTCGGTAAAATAAGGCTGACATTTTTCCTTTGTTACTCCGTAACCTAGCCGTGAAAAATTCTTGCGCAAACTAATTTTGTCATTTGTTTCAGTAATATTATATTAAATTTTCCTAAGCTGGGATTGTTTTATTTAAGAATATGAAAAGTAAAAGAGTTTTTTATTTAAAATTTTGTTTCGTTTACGTAATACACTAGTCTTAAATTCTATTACTGGGACATGAAGAAATAAAAGGGTAGAAGAAAAAGTTAGGACGGAATTGTCACGGGAAGCATCTTTCTGAACCTAACGTGAGATGAGAAATGAATATTCTATGTCTTTGAAGTGTTGCTTACGAACGAGAACAAAAACATTGACAATGTATTTTCGATGTTAAAAAAAATGTGCGATTTTATTAAACGACTTTTAAACACAGTACAATATAAATAAAAAATGATTTTTATGTTATTTTCATTTGCAATAAAATACATCAGTATATATATCAATATATCAATTACTAATATAAATATGTTTCAGTTATTTCATAGTAAACAATTATTAAAACATTGAAAAATTAGTCCTAAAGATCATAAATCGTGCATTTTTATTATGGATATATTTAAATATTACCTCCTTTTATTATAAAAAGGTAAGGTACATATACTATTAGTATTTTCTTAGATTTTCACGAATACACATTTCAAATAAAACTATTTTTACGGATTAAAACTCGCGTATAATTTGATTTCATTTTGATTTTAACCCGACGGTTCGAATTTGCAGTAATCGTGTTCACGGGTAGACGAGATGTAAGTGTAACCAAATTATACGCGAGTTTTAATCCGTAAAAATAGTTTTATTCATATACTATTAGTCCTGTCGATGTTAATCCAAGAATCTGAAGCGACGTGCTGTGTTCGGTTAATCTTCAAACCCTTTCTATATAATATATTGTTAGAAACTAACTTAGTATACCATCATATATATTAATAGTAACAAACATTTACTGCAAGGAAATAGCGTCAGATATTGTTTGAGCATAGTGACTTAGTTAATGAACTAACAATAGCAAACTATAAGGTTACTATACAGTTCAACTTATAATGGTTTTCGCTTTGAAGGACACTCGAGCTATTGGATATTGTCTTACGTGACATTCATAACTCATTTACTGGAACAGAAAATATAGTTTTTCGTTTCTTTTTACAGTTTATGATCTTTTTATTTATAATTATGTTGTAGCGGCTCTTATTTTATACGAATATATAATTAAGATACAATAATAGAGACTTCATTTATATGTAGTTTAATAATTTTAAACTTTAAATAAGTTTAAAATGCAAATTATTTTAAATATCGTTTATAGCTAGTTCTATATAGACATTAAAAAATTATTGAAGTTATTTTAGTTATTAGGCGTATTTAGAGTAATAAATATAATATATAGGTAAGGGTATATATATATATATATATATATATATATATAGAACGTTATTTTTGTTTAAATATTTATTTTTTTCAATATACATTGTATATATATTGATTAATGTTATAGAGAAGGTTTTACGTTATTAGTATTCCAGAGATACTTTGCTTGTAAATCCAAATAGCATAATTTTGAAAAACAAATTATTAGTAAAATTCGTGTTTGTATTAAGAATTAGTGATTTCTAGACAGGAGCAATGTTTGTTATGAAACAAGGCTATCGGAGGCGCCAAAGTTCTTCACTCCCAAGATAATGCGTCGATAAATTGAAAACGTGTGTCGAATGAAATAGAGCAGATGGACGGCTCTAAAGCTCTCTAATACAATAGTTTATTCTTATAAGAAGACAATTGATTTACTTTACATATTATCAAATATGACGACAGCTCTTTATACTATTTACATTATAAATTTGTACTAAAAATGTTATAAGAAAATAGACATATCTCAACGATACTCTTAAATATATTTTAGTAGAATTGAAAAAACTTTCTTTCCATAATTGTTTAACCTACGCCGTTACATACATAATAGTATATTCTGGAGCGGTATACGTCTAATAATATTGGGAAGTTTTCATTTATGTCTCAGTGAATCTCACCCCCACAGAACTCAAGAGAATGTTTCACTGTCTATTAAATAATATGTAGCCGAATAACACGTATTGTTTGTTTTTCATGGAATCGCATAGAATTCGTTTTTTTTTTTAAAATTTAACTATAAATATTTTATGTGAATATTAACATCTTTTAAAAACAAAAATATATCTATAATTAAGTTTTAACAAAAGGACAGATGGCTTTGCAGATCGCCGATTAGTTCTATATTTTCTTATCTATTCACACAATATGTTGATTTTCTGTCAAAAATGTAATCATAATTACTAAACTTACATTCTTATTGTCTTTTACAAAACAGTAGTATTTGTTCATCTTTCTTCTTGTTCATTGTTCAGAGAGAGCTTCGTGGACCAAAGCTCGTACATTAAGCGAGAAATACAATAAAGAAAAGCGCAAATAAAGTTTTATTCAGTATATAATTATCTAAGTAATTTTCACTACTGGGAAGATCTTTGGAATTATTGAGAAATATGACCTTAAACCTATCACTAAGATACACTGGTTATATGGATGAATATCATTTAAGATGTGCAGATTTAAGTCCGAACTTTTACTTCACTACTCATATCTAGGAAAATAAGTATTAATCTTACAAAGTATTTAGTCTTCGTAATTCTTTGTCGACTGTTGTCAAATTGACACAAAACACTATAAACCAGTTTGTGTACCAACATCTAGATCTTGACTAACGTTTCATAATAATACACTTGGCTTGTATAAAGTTTGACAACAGACAATTGTGTTATATTTTACTTTGATTTCCATTGATGCTTTTTGTAATATAGATGATACGTATAATTTGTGTACTTTTACTTTTATTATTATTATAGTTCATTTGTATAGTTTTTTATAATTATGTCATTATAATGTTTTTCATTATATTTTGAAATACACTTACAGTAGTTAGCTTACTCCTACTCAGGTTAAAAAAAAAAATCAAATATTGAAAATATCCTTATTCAAATAGGCATTTACAAACACTTTTGAAACGTTAGGTTTTGAACTAAACTTAGTAAGCATTTGTTGAAGATTCCATAAAAACTATTTCTATACTAACGAATAAAAAATTATTGTTGTAATTTCAAAGTGTAAACTTTTAAGCTTCTGTAATAAACATAAGCAGAAAAAATACTGAAAAAATAAAATACTAATTAAACGTGACTAATTATTCAAATTAAAGTCGAAACTCTCTGTAACATATTAACACCGCTCGAGACGTGTTATATTTAATATTTTAATAAGCGCTGAAACTTACGTAATTTAATTTATTGAAATTGAAAAACTTTGAGAACAACCCTCGTAACCTCGATAAGGAAAGCAATATTTTTAATTTCATTACCTGTAACCCAAATATTAAATGTGGGTAGAATTTTCGTGGTCGTGCATATATGGAGTATTTTTGGTTAATTTTATAAATATCTAAATATAAAATTTTAAGTTATATTTAAAAAAAAACTCTGTGATGTTTTTTTAAATGATTTATTATTAAAAACAAGATGCAAAAGTGTAAGAAATAGATATTAATGGAAAAATATATAGTTTCATATAATGAAACTATTAAGGGTGTTACTATTTAAATACGATACAAGGACAGTCTAAATATCGAATAACACTGAAATGGGAAACAGTTAAGATATTGAAATAAACAAGAAATTGAAATTAAAAAAGTATATAAAATATAGTAATATATATTTTTTATAATAATTGGTATAATTTAGTGACGGATGAGCTCTAGTCTGGCAATCGATCACTTTTGACGTAATCCATCTCACATGCACATAAGTATGTCACTGCCTAATTAAATTTAGCAGAAGTAAAAGTCTGTTTATTATATTATATATTTTATTATAATAATATAAATAATAGAAAATAGGCATATAACTCAAATAAAAAAAAACCAGGTTCAAATCTACTATCACTAGTAATTAACTATTTGTAAAGCTGGTGACAGAAATTCAGTCTTTTAATATATTTTAAAAGCTATACTTTATATTACTACTTGCTGTTTCTTGAGGTTTTACCCGCGGACTTACCATTTTATTTACTATCAAAATAGCTAAGATTAATAGAGTAATGGTAGATCAGTTCCCAATGAACCGGCCTATAACAGACAGATTTTTTTAAACCCATCCGGTACTTCCGAACATCCGTTCATCCAAACATACAAAAAAAATCTTCAACTTAATAATATTAGTATAAATGTTGTAAAAGTCATGATTATCAATACATTTTATTAAAATATAAAAGAAATGACGTTGAATTTAAAACACATTTTCAACTCTGTCTCAAAAGCACTCAAAGGAACAGTTAACAAAATTGACTACGCAATAGTCTTGTGGCTGAAAACGACTTACTTTTAATAATAATATTTTTAATAGGCTTATTTGAAATAACCTACTTGTTATTTCATCACATTTTCAGGGAAAACTTAATAATTTACTGGACCATTAATAATAGTCCTAGATAAACGGGAAAGAGGGGGGAGTTTGATCATTTATTGACCTATCATGTGCATTTTTTTTGTAAATTATTTTTTTTTGAGAAGAAGAAAAAATAATTAGTAAAAATCTACCAAATTAATGTTATGTAATTATATTATGTTTTGTTCTTAATAATATTCATTATGTTTATAATATTCATTATGTCAAAATCAACAATAACTTAATTACAACTTACATCGTAAAAAAATATTTTTAAAAGCGGTGACTCACGCTGTAATTAAAATATAACACTTTTCAATAATTTATACAATGTAATACGCAATATTGAAAATAATTAAACTTAATATATACAAAGCAAATCATATTACATTTAGTAAATGATAGCTAATGTTGTAAGTCATTTACTGACTTGGGAATGATGGTTTAATATATTCATTTTAGTGTGTATGTGTATTAATTGGGTGTGTGTGTGTGTGTGTGTGTGTGTGTGTGTTTGTGTGTGTAACATAACTGATTCTACTGATAACATTATTTCAAAGAAATAATATTCGTAGACTTTTAAGCAAATCAATTTTAAATTGTACCATGTTAGTACTCTGTTTATTTCGATATAGTATAAATCAACTTACTACCGTTGTTTTTCATATTATGTATAAAAATATTGACAGCTGCTGCAGAATAAACTTTATTCATAATAATTACTTTTCTACGTGTGCAATCTGACAGCAGGAATGACTTTTGTATTTATCTCATAGACACAGACATTGATAACACACCGTTAATAACTTTTCAAATAACTTTATGTAAATAATCGTCTCATAAGAACATATAATTTAGCTGATCTTTAGATTCCTAGTTTTTCAAACTTTTTGTATATTCAAAAGTAAAAATAAATAAAGATAAGAAAACCAAGAAATTCTCCATATTTTAAGGATCAAGGATCTAAGTATTTTAATCAGTACAGTTCTTTATCAACCACAGCAAAAAATAGAAAAAAAAAATCTCGCATGATAATCTAAAGTCTGATTTTATTCAATATTTTATATAATAATTATTTTAATAATACTTAATTACTGCACTATGGGTATATTATTTAATTAAGCAATAAAATGAAATAACTGAAACAAACTCTAGTTGCTTATTGACACATCAACTATTCTTTAGGTTTTCTAGAAAGTAGAAAAGTAGTATTCTTTCGCCTAGTTCGAGTTGTTTTATCTCTTTATAGAATAGTTTTTTCGCAGCTTAGTAATTCTACGAACACTTTTTCGTAATGAAATTACATCAATTTGCTCTAGAGTACCTTGTGAAATAAACGGTCTTGTAACATTGTTAAACGAAAGTTTATTGAAAGCAATGAAGAAGAATTAAAGTCTGCATTTTGGATAAATTTTAAATACCGTTTGTATTCAAAGTTACGAGAGATACTGTATTTAACAACATCAAAATAAAAGAGATAAACTACTCGACGTTAACTGTATTCCCTTGGGCTAATAATTTTACAACTGGTGCTTCAACCTCAAAGTTTTTATTCGATTACTTTCCATTGGATAAATTATTTTAAGAACGTTTTAGACTGGTGTGTATTGGTTTGTAATGTATACATAGTTTTAATTCTTACTTATGCTGTTACTAGCCATTTCTCGCGGATCATTAATAATTGATCTGACTATAATAATTAGAAAGGTTTTTAAATCCATAGTAGTTTCGAAGATTAATGTGCTCAATGAAACAAACCAACAGACTCTTCAGCTTTATAATATTACTATAGACTTATAAAAAAATAACAACAACATATTTGATTAAGTAGTACTCACCTGAATCATCTCGATCTGGACCGCTGTCATGTTCAGACTCTGACTCATCCCAAATAGTGTCTGTGGTGATTTTCTGACGCGAGCACTCGATCCAGTACCCAGGTGTAGGAATAAGATTATGTGGATATTCTTCGCAGAATTCATCTGTAATTGTGATATGTATTAGAAGATTCTTTTAGAAAATAATTGCCATCTTTTACCCTATTGAAGCATTGTGATAATAATTGGAACCTTCACACTAGGTTACCAGGCAACCAGATTTAACAAGGTGTTATTAAAAATACAAAACATATTCGCTATGAAGCCCATCACAAAATGTTATATGTATAAAAATGTGAAGATGTATACAAATATAACAGAAGTCTAGGTTCTTTAACTTTTGCAAGAATCTTATGAATATCTTAGAGGTCTATGGCTGCAAATCCGATCAGATTATTCCATAAATGAAATTTCGTATATCTTTTTTATATTTGGGTGTGTGCCAGTTTTATAATATCTGGTGAGCTACCGTATCGTAATTTGGAAAGTTCTTTTATTAGCGAACTCTAGGGAGCTTAAGCGAGTGCGGGAAATCCAAAACTCGCGAAACTGGATAAATCCGGTTTACTTGATAATACTTTTTCGGAAAACCCTTTTTTATTTGATCGCTATAATTGTATCTAAGTAAGTTATAAGTTTTAGTTTTCATACTTATTACTAGAGTCCAACATTTTCTTTACGTTCTTTCACGTAAATAAAAGTATTTTTAGGTTTTAATTTTAGGTTTTATATTTAAACAGCAACATTAATTAACTTATGATTCCTTCATGGAGTTTCAGGTTTTGTAAAGAGTCGAGCATTAAACGGCCAACTTTCTTATCTAAATTACCTTTAGCCTTTGGATAAACCAAACCTCAGCATTGAGTTATTATTTGATAGCATCAAGAATTCTATTTTGTGTATTAACCTTTCGGCCATTGTATAACAATACAGACTTCTCGAAAATTTGTAGACTGTGAAAATAATGTTAAAATATGGGACCATTTTAAAGCTATACTAAACACCACTCGAGAAGAAGTATCAAAATAACGTAGATATGATCTATATCATATAATATACTGATCACATAAAATAAAAAGTAGAATTGAAGTTCTTCCTCAAGCTGGTTGTACTATAAAATATATATTTTAAGCCCTAAGACTGTCTATTCACGAAGAAAATCTGAAGAAAATTTATCCATATAAAGTTGACGCATCATCTTACTCATGCATTTTAATATTCTTGCGTGTATTGATATTTAAAATACATTTAATCGCAGCAAAACTTCTTATACTCAGGGGATTTGTTTTTGTCTTTATTTGTTTATATTGTGGGGCTTTTAAATCTCTTTTCAATTTACTTTCATCCCTCGCGCAAATCGTGGGAAAGGGTTGAATTAGGATAGTTTCCTTTTTGCCAGCATTTGCATAAAATATACCTTGGACGGGTCTAACCGCAAATGTTATTCATATATGATAATGTTTTTTTTCAATACCATTAAGAAAATTCAGTTGAGCGTGCACATGATATTTATAATATAATCCGTAAAGAGCTATAAGTATGTTTTATCTTTATTTATATTTATATTTAATAAGTATAGATTATTATATAAAATAATCAATTTTATATATTATTAAAATATTAAAGATAAAAAAATATATATTAATAAGTAAGAAAGTTAAAAAAATATTATAATCAATTATATTTTATAAAACCAGTATGTACTTTCAATACACGTTATACATTCATTTACAATATATAATTAAAAGTTTATTTCTTTTTAGAGATCTTATCTTATCTTTTGATAACGGAAAAAACCTAAATGTGTTCCAGGCATGTAGAGAATATAAAAGCTCAAGTCATCGGTCATTAGCCACCCATACTAACTAGGTCAGGTTTCCTCTCAAACTTATCTATCATTTATCTTAATGAGGTTTTACATTATAACTTATACTTAAATACATACATAGTTTTCAGCGCAGTTTCTCTTCTGTGATGTATAAGGTCGCGCAATTCACTGTAAGGTAGAACACCAAACTTAATAATATGCTTGGCGTTCATACTTAGAGTGAACTGAACGAGCTATTATCTTCAGAACTCTCTTGCAATCCATTTGGAGTGATTATCGTGTTCTTGATAAAATTCTTCAATATTAAAATATATATTTACATACATATTGTCAAAGAGAGGCGATTTTTTAAATGTTTTTTTTCTCTTTTGAACTTTATAGTTATATTTTATTAGACAATATTACAATAATGTTTTCTAAGATTTACACCAGTACTACACATTTCAATAAAATTTTACGGATATTATATACGGTGTCTCCCATCTCGTCTCACCGCGAACACGTTTGCTGCAAAGCATTCGAAACGTCGGGTTAAATTTAAAAATGTAATAATAAACGCGAGTTATATCCGTAAAATAATCCGTAAGTTTTATTGAAATATTACAATATCTTCACCAATTATAGCCTATCAATTATGTCTCATGTAGGTCCGTTCATTATCTTACGTGTAAAAGAAATATACATTTATGACGTCATTCAATCATACGCCCGTCCAATCTTGTGAGTTGGATTTGCAACGTTATTTTACATAAATTATACAAAACTTATTTCTAAAAGATAAACTCGAAAATATCATGAAAGAAAACGATTTGATTTACAACACAACATTAATGTTTCCGTTTTCAAGAAAATTACATGAAGGAATAAATGATATTGGCTTTCGTTGATTGCCTCTTCTCCCGCTGAGGGTTCAATACAATAGTAAATAGCGAGTATATTTTAATGAAACCTTTCTTTTCTAGTACAATACTAATTAACAATATAATTATTTCAACAACATATTTATAATAAAGAATACAACATCTATTTATGATATAACTCGATTTCATGTATTTTCTATAAATGTAGATGAATTTCAGGAAAATAAATATTTCTTTTGTTAACTAGGATTAAAACTTTATGACAAAGTTATTCGAATCCTTTAATGCTTAGTTGAAATTATGTTTTCAAAGAATCGAAATTAATTTATTATATAATTTATCATTGTGAAGTCAGTTAGTGAGTATATGTTGTTAATAAATAATTAAATGTTATAATCTACTTCATTATATATATTTGATATTATCGTTCAACCATCTTTTTTAAAGCAACAAAAAAAATCGATAAAAATTGTTTTTATAAAAAAGTCTAAACTTGAAAAAACATATTATTTATAAAAACAGAATATAGCACTTGACTCGTACACAAAGGAAGTATTAATTTCAGTAGCCGAAAAAAAAAATCCTTTCATACACAAGCCATCAAAGTGATACTAATATTATAATTGCACACAAAAAACGTCTAAACTAAGCAAAACAGGACGATTCAAATGCTGTGAAATTTGTTTTTAGTCTACTTTTAAGAGACTATTTCCTTTGAGTGTATTAATTAATGAAACTTTACATAAATATATAGAAAAAATTACAATTACAAACTGTATATTGTGGGACTATGCAATATAATACAAGGAAAAAAAATCTATATGTATATAAGAACAATTTGATAGATTTAAAAAAATAGTATATAAATTCTTTCAAGTGCTAAAGATCAAAACTGATCAGAAATAGACCTCGTAAGTTTGATCCTAAGGAATGAAAAACATAATGTGTACATATTTAAATGTTCTTTTAAAGTATACTTTTATACAAAAACTCTATTAGAATCATAAACACAGTAATAAATAACCGCGGTCTCAAAGTCGATATTGATTAAATAGAATCGCGAGTTATCTATAAATAATACCGTTTTGGCGTTTTCTGAATAAATATTCTGAAACGCGGTGCGCAATAGAAAGGGAATTTTTATGAAGTTCGTGCTTTATCATTTCATGTGAAGGTTTAATTAATATTTCAATGTGTGTTTTGGCTCTCAACAAACGTAAACCCAAAGCTTTGCCGGATTTTAATTTGGTATAACGTTACGTTTAAATTTGGGTTTTACGAATAAAAATATGAAATAAATCATTTTATATTACTAAAGTTTATTTTGAATATTTAATAAAAATAAAATGTATGTATGTAATGTATAAATGTTGGTTGGTATGTATGTATGTAATGTATAAATTTTGGTTATAACATTTATAAATTAAGGTTCTGTAAAAATATTATAGTGGCGAGATAAGGCGGCAAATACAATTTAGTTTAACAAGACCACACATTTTTAAAACTACGATATGTATCTTTAGTTTATCCAAAATGGCAAAAAGGAAATTTTTTATTATGTTGATAACAGATATCATAATTATGTAGTTATCAAAAGTGATTAATATTAATGTAAAAGTGATTAATATTAATAAATATAATAAAGTAATTATTTTCATGTCATTTACAATATTTTGTCGATCTTGTATTCGCTATGATCATGAAAATATAAATGACATACATGATTAATTCAAACATTAATTATTTAATTTAATAATCTAATTAACATATAATATATATTTAAATTTAAAATTTGTTTTAATATAAATTTGTCAATGCTTTGACTTAAAGTTATTGTCAAACTATCCAGGAATGTTTCTTGTATTAGTGGTACAAGAAACTCTATATCCGGGTAAAGAGCTGCACTTTATCGATGTCTTTTGCACTTTTCTATTTCCTGTGAGTCCAATTCTTTCTTTTTCTTATTTCTAGTTTATAGAAGCTTTGTCATCCGTTGGGAAAACTATTTTTTTAAGATATAACTTATTTATTAATCTTCGCTAGTTTGATAAAGATAATATATGTGCATTTTTAAAGAAATATGCTAAATAAAAACAATTAAAGACAAATTTTAAGTTTTTCTCTAAAGTCACGAATCTGTAAACGAATCACTTAAAATGTATATTATCGTTAACATATTTTCTTTTAAGGTTTTTTTAAGTCCATCCCAATTTAAGTTTCATCATTGACAGAAACCATTGGCAGAATTTTGTTTGAAATCATTGGTAGAAACTACACAACATGTCACAATACATAATAGTTCAACCATTTTTTTTTATGTCTTAACGTTGACAAAAAAAAAGAGTATTTGGGCCAAGTGGAAGAAAACTATTAAATATGCTATTAAAAA
The DNA here is from genome assembly GCA_959347395.1 of Mechanitis mazaeus. Lineage (NCBI taxonomy): Eukaryota > Metazoa > Arthropoda > Insecta > Lepidoptera > Nymphalidae > Mechanitis > Mechanitis mazaeus. The sequence continues at coordinate 10,619,167 of OY365747.1, forward strand.
TAAAAAAAAAGGTTATCTTTGGTTTCTAAACTTAAACATTGAAAATAGTAAAATATTATTTAGTTTCATACCTATTTTTTCATATACATTATAACTGAGTACCCGCACTAAATATTTGACAAGTTCTTCCACAGTGTTTAAATATTAAAGTCAGCGGGCCGTCCCCGTCGGGTCCGGAAGGAGGTTCTCAAAAAGTTTCGCTTTTCCCTGGATTGTGATCTAACCGGGAAACGAGGGAAATTGAGTTACCTTGCATTTAATTTCACGGATACTAACTCTGGAACCTTCTATTGTCAACCATTAGACGGTGATGGATCATTAATTTTCGATTGAAAGATTAGTTTAGCTTAGAGTGACAATTTTTGACAAGAAACAAAAAGCGATAGTTTATTAACCAATTAATATTATAAATACGGCAGGGTGAGTTTATATTTATATAAATATAACATAGAACAGGAATAGGTATACTCAATAAGAGTATTAAAAAATATTTAAGTATTCTTTTTGACATGTTTTTTGATTGTATTGTTATAGTTACATTTATTGTATTGTTGTCTGTACTTGATATAAGCCAACTTTCGCCTGTCAACATGTTTAGTCCATTTTAGTTTGACAGTTATCCAATACACAGACAGGGGATTGAAAGCACAATGGCTGTCTATATGAGAGGAAATCTAAGCCTGAATTATGTAACCCAATCTAACTATAGCCACAGTTTATAAATATTTAAAGTATCGACGTTGTTTGGTTGCAGATTGAAGATTGTTATTCGTATTATATTTTTATATATAATAATTAGCTTTTGTATTTAAGAATTTAAAGAATTGTATTATTTTTTCTATTTTGTATAAATGTAAGTCTATCACAATAAATTAATTTTAGTACAAAATTTATAACGTTCTAAAATATTGTATAATCTCGTTAACCGAGCACTAATTCCGCCGCAAGCTTTTGGGGGAAATCTCCATTTGAATGTCACTAAAATTGAACGTAATTATTCCATTTTGGGAGTTTTGGAACATTTCGTAAGGGCTGTAACGATTCGTTGACATTTTATTGTGTCAATTAAGAAGAAAATTGGAATGCACCTTGGATTCGCAGGTGCTTACCGTTTTATAATATTCCTTGATCTTGGTTAACTTTTCGATTTCACTGGCTTTTGAAAGTTTCTTGGGACGGATTTTTCATTCAATCTTAAGGTCTCCTATTTATTTTTGACGAACTTTTTGAAGTTAAACCATTGTAAACCATTGTAAATTGGATTCCAATATATTCGTTGTTTTGTCATATCAATTAACAGTTCTAGTATGAAGAGAAGCTTTTCAAATGTATCTCAATTAGATACATTTATAACAAATATGTCAACGGATAGATTGCAGTGTTTTAAATAAACTTTCCGTTATTCCCCTTTTTATATCTTATACAAACTTTTTCATTAATAACTAAAAAAATGGCAGCAACGATCATACTTAAACTTTCAATGAACTGTCAGCGTTGCTGTGATACATTTTTTATCATTTCAAGCTTGCTCACTTTGTCAACTTTATTACTAATTTCAGAAAAATTGCCGTCTAGTTTTAATGATATTTTAATTTTATACAAGTTGCAAAGAGAACAAATTAGTTTTTCATTTTCTTGACGCTTTGGAAGTTTTATACGTTATCTATAAACTGAAATAAATAGTTTTTGTACATATTTTATCGATCAAGCACATCAAACGATAAATCCGGAAGCAATGCAACACCCAACAATAAAATCTTTAAGCTTCTTTTAACATCTTTTAGCACATCTTTGAGGTGTAAAGTTTCATTGTATCGTGTATATTTTAAGTTCACTAAGTTTAAGCTCCTGTAGCATTAACATTTATACATGTTACAATTCTTAGGGAATTATCTGTTACAATTTTCATAAAAACTACATACATACATTAGTTTCTTTTATTTGTCTGCAATAATGTTCAAAGTGAACTGTGTAAAATAATATTTACCAGAACATGCTTGAGGTGGCAACGGAAAGATTAGGGTGGTGGAAGACTTGCGCCTGGCAACAGCGCAGCCTAGCGATTGAGGTTTGAAGCTGCGCAACTGCTGCATGAAGTCGCTGCACTCCATCAGCGCAACGTCCGCGAAGTGCAGATCGCACAAAATCTGATTCTTGAAGCGACGAGCGCGTTTCTAGAAATATTCACATCATTGTAATCTTTTTTTAGAATGTTTTTTTTCGGTTTTATAGTGACCGATGATAAAACAAAAAAAAATAAAGTTTAACTTACATATAGATTTTGAAAAAAATATTATAAGACAGTATTTAGCCAAAAGGCAAGATTTTATTTATTTCTTTAATGATTTCTACCAAACCATAACTGACACAACATATTATTTTTTCTTGTAACATTTTCTTTTCTAGTGGACAATTTGTTCAGAAAACAAAGAAAATTGAAATAGATATCTGCCTTGATGTGTCAACCCTTGTCCTACGAAACTATACGGAGAGAAAAAAAAAATCGAAGGATATCCCAATACGAGTTTATAGTACAAGATTCTTTTAGCTGCAGAAGTAATATTTCTACTTCAATGAAGTTTAGAAAATTAGATGACTTCTTAATTGAATTCGTCTCAATTATTTATTAATCATTAAACCATGTTTAAAAATAATCAAACTATTAAGATAATTTTATACAAATTGAGATTCAGTTTGATTAAATGTTTTGTTTCCTGACTTTTAATAATAATGACAATCGCTACTTCTCACTACATATACATATAACTACACTCATCAAGTGAATTTAAATATGCAATATTGTTCATAACTCTGCATCGGTCTGCATCCTCGAAAGCCGCTGAGAGTACCATCTATAGCACCCTGCAATCGTAGGGCCCATTTACAATGGGATCGCGGATACAGAGATTGGGAGGAAGAAGACTTGCACTAGTGTGCTTTCCCGGTGAATCTAGTTTCGGTACAAGGTGTACTTGAGTTTAGAGGACATCTGGACGTCAAGAATATTTAAAATATTATCAGGAAGTTTATCAAAATAATGAGGGAGGAATTTTCAATTCAAAAACATTCATCTGACCCTCAGACACTTTCGATGTGTGTCTTATGTTTTACCATAATTGTATTATGTCAAGTTGTAATATACTTGACTTTTATTGTTTATGTGACTGAAGTTTGTCAAAGTCTCAAATATTTAAACATTTCCTATTGTACTAGATGTTAGGTAAATCGAACAGGTCTTATAAACTATTAAAATTTAAATATATTTTGTTCGACTGTCGTTAGTTTCATTTCATAAATATTTTCATGAAGACACCTACTAAAAAATCGTAGGTCTTTCTATATTTAAGACGTCAGAAATAGCAATCTCAAATATGGCTTAGAACATCTAAACCGGAAACCAAATATCTCCAGAGATTCTAGCTTCAGAGGCATTATCTGAAAACTTCCAGATTCTTCACTGATTATTATTATTACTTTAATGAGGTTAATTGTTAAAGTGATAAATAAGTAAAAATATATAATTGCACTCAACATACAATTATGTTTAGATTTTAAAATTTAAATCTGCAATTGTGTTCCTCTGCAACGATCATATCTTTTTATAAGTTTGCACTTATTTTACAGTTGTCTTTGGTATGATAGTTAGTCTTCTGGATAAAACATTAAACACACAAGAATAGGTAAGCCATATTTTATTTATGCCTGTTGGCTCTGGAACTATAATTGTATGTATGTTTGTTTGAAATTAAATTCATAAAGTAAATAACATACCTTAATATTTTTTTCTTTTGCATCAAATTACTACAACTGTAAAACATACTTCTTCTTATTTACTTATGATAATATATTTTAATCATTAATTTCAATAAAAAGTATCTTTGAAATGTGAAATAATTTTACTTATTATTATAAGACAAGACAATAAAACCCTACTTTAGTTCAGGAACGTGATTGTTTCGCTTTCATGCCACTGAAACTGGCTTCATTGTGGATGCCTTTGATTAATTCCATTCAAGGATACCATTGTAGTTGTGCACTTATTTTATATTTAGATCATTTTGTTTAGACGTTATTTATTACGTACCTAATAACATTCAAATAATATTCATCTGATATTGGTTATACTAGAAATAACTCTGTACAAAATTAATAATGTGTAAGCAAGTAAAAATATATAAAACTTTTGTTCGTAATATATCTGAATTAAGTTAGTAATTGTTATCAGAACAAACTCAATTGCTTTTCATAGAAATAATATAAGTATGAAATTGAAATAAAATTGTTCGCTTTGAGTAAGATAAACATTAGGTTTAATTAAAAGCAACTTTTAGTCAGAAATGACAAATATTATCTTAGGCTTAGTTTATAAATTGGTTAAGATTTCGGACAGTAGCTTTGGAACTTTAGAACTAAGTTGTACTTTGTAGGGTATTTCCTAATATAGGGCTCTTGGCGAATATTATTTCATTTGAATATATATTTTTATATAATGAAATTTCCAAATTTACCTACCAAATAATTTACCTACCTACCTTTTAATGCTTCGTCATTTTATGTCATATATATTTTATCTTAGGTTACGACAATTATAAAATGTTACTTCTTTTCACCTCTCTCGGCTTAGTAAAAATATATCAAATACGGCAGAAATAAATGGGGTACCGTATTCTGTAAGTATATTATGTGAGAACAGACAGAGTAGACTAAGAGCCTCTCCTCCGTCTTCCTACTCCTTAAACATGTAAATACATGAACATATTTTTACATAAGCAGGTTAAGTGTATCATAGAAAAATACATCAAATAGAATAATAATCCAGTTTCACTGGATTTTTATTAGAGATAATTACTCATAACTCTTTGATGAAGAATACTTTGACTTAATTTTGTCAAAGTTTTTGCGACTGAAAATGTCTGATGTGATTGATGAACACAGTTTTGTATACATTTGCTGATGAAAATTGATTAATATTTTTTCCATAGTAAAAAAAATTTGACCTGATTTATATTAATATTTAAATTAATATCGTTTAATGTTATATATTTTTATTTATGTTTTATCATGAGATACATCAGGTGAGCTTCAGCTGAATATATTTGGTTACAGTTATCGAGGGTACGGAAACAAAACCGTTTACGCATTCATGAAATGAAGGTTTCTGATATACCTCCAGATAATGTCTATTCGTTTGTTTATTTCAGGTAAATCATTTTAAAGGGGTTAATTATTTTATATGGAAAGTATTTTGTGGTAGAGTGTTATATAGACCATTAAGTGATATAAAAAAGTTCAAATTCGAAACCCAGTATGCTGGGTTTTTTTTCAAACTGTGCATCCTTGGAATCCACTAGAGTGGAGTATATATCAGTATGTACTTACCTGGTTGGGTCCAGTTAGGTTCAATCCACAGGAGTTGCAGCGAAGACATTCCTCGTGGTAGTGATTGTTGTCGTACAATGGGGAAGGTTCTGAAATTTGTTGCATTTTTATAATATGTAATGTATGAGATCTGAAAAAAATATTGTTATGACTTCCTTCATTACTTTAAATATAAACTCGGAGAACAAAAGATTGTTCTTGGATTACGAAGAATATAAATAATTATATTAAGTACTAGTTTTACTACTAGTGTTTTCTGTTATTTTATTTATTATAAATATTATAGTTATTTGAATGAATATGCAATTTGAAATTATTACTCTTGCAATTCGATGTGCAAAATGAAAACTAATTCTCTATATGAATATTTTTAAAATAATTATTTTCAATTTATAAAAGAACTAAAGCATAAAACAACTCTTTTAAATTTGCAACTATAAAGTTGCAAGATGAAGCTACAAGAAGAGTTATTTAATCTATAATTAATTCAAGCCAACTGCCGCTCTTTAATTGTGATTAAGCTTTGAAGAGAAATTTATACCAGTTACAGACAGATTAATGATGTAGAGTTTATATCCACTCGTATCTATTAGGATTATTTTTTTGAGATACTATAATGAAAAAATTTAATATATTATATCATGAATAGGCATCTGAATTCGGACATCGAATATGTTATTGAATTTAATGTTACTTTAAATATAATGTAAAAATATGGTAATGTTATGTAAAATAAATGATGAAATGAAATCGTTGTTCGAGATCCCTGAAAACTGTAATTATTCTCGTCCAGTTTACAGGCGAGTGATTTACTAAGCTTTAAGGATCTGAATCTCATTTATATGAACAGAATGTAGAATATTTGAGTGAACAATAAAGTGCCAGAGGGGAGTGTGTGCGCCAAATTGCTTGAACACTGCAAAAGTGAAAGCGAAATTTTCCCTTGGCTTGAGACCAAAGGGCATATTAGTGGCGTTGGGAGGAATGCCAAATCGTCAACCTTTGAAAGTTCAGACCAAAATTTGTATATTTTATATAGATTTTTAAATTCAGTTTGCATAAAGTAACGAACATAATCTTTAAAAGGAACTCGCTTTTATGGAAACGTTAAATATATAGCAAATATATAAAAAGGTAATATCGAGGTGGTAGAAACCTCTACCGCGCCCATGATAAAGAACCTATAAATTTTATAGAAGTATTAAAATAAAATAGGTCATAATTAAAGCGATCGTAGGCAGTAAAGAGGCAGTGAATACGTATTTCCATTCTTTATGGCTCTTTACAATACAGGGTGATAATGTTTATTTCAGTTTTCTTTAATGTTAAAGTCGTTACTTTAACAAAAATGTAAGCTCATTAGGACTTTTTTCTATTATATCTTTTTATTACAAAATGTTTATATATTTTGTCTGCCATATTTAAAAATTTTATTTCCTTCGTGGTTTGAATAGAAGTTTTGGACACTCATCTTAAAAAAGTTTTTTTTTGTTTTTTATTCAAAAGCTTTGCAATTTTAGGGGTGAGTAATATTTGCCTTTAAACTACATCTATATTCCTATATCTGGTCCGTGAGAACAAAACAGTGAGGAAACGTGCATTTTGACGAAAATTCATGATATGACGTGCAGTGGAGGAGCATGATGAATGAAATGTTGGTCCCTTTCTTTTAAAAGCTTATTCTTATTGTTATTATTTTTTTTACTGAATAAAGTTTCAAAAATGTTTACTGTTAAAAGACATTCATTTTTTAATTATATAATATTTAAAAATCATAAATATATTAAATATGATTTGGGCATCAAATACCATTATACGTTTATGGCATCCATACTTCATAAATAATAGAAGCGCGAAAACGTGACAATACTGCGTGATATTACCCATAACATGGGAAACTATAGACCAATAAATAATGGCACGGTATTTGGCACCGGAAGTCACTTCATGATATATGATATATTCAAATACCGGAGATCATAAGAACACACGTGCTTTATTAATTCAGATAATATTAAAAAAACAACATTCTGTCGTCATCAAGCTCCTTTTTTTCGGTGAGCTGGTATAAAAATGTTTTTATCTCATTTCATATGATTTATAATTAAGATTTAATCCAAAAATAATAATTCGCTCTAATTCTTTTCCTTCGTTTTTTATTTCGTTGTTGGTTTTTTATTACGGTATTTTTATTAATGTTTCTAATATTATATAATTTATTGTACATATTACGTATATTAAATGATATTGTTCTTTTTTTTCAAACTGTATTAAACTTTTGCTTTATGCTATTTCCTATGAAAGGGATTAAAAAAAGAAGTGCATATATATGTATATAGTACTGTCTGCTACTATTACAATGACAAATGGATTTTCCATGTATGTAAAAAATAAGGACATTTTTTAATCTCCGAAGTGTAATGTAAATTATATATTTTTTTATTTTCATATTGTTAATATAAAATATAACTAATAAAATTAGTAACGATATACTTCTTTTTTGTTTTATTTTATTTCATTTAGAATTAAAATATGATTTAAGTGTCAAAATGAAATGAAGATTTATCGTCTTTTCTTTAACTCAATATGTTAGTTGAGTTTTAATAAATATTACTATTTCATTAATTATCTTTATTTCTTGACGTAAGGAAGGCTTAATAAAAAACATGAGTTCATTATAGTTTAATTCTTAAATTCATTAAATAAAAAAAAATTACATCAATTTTTATAATTTTAATTTAGCAATATGATTAACTATTAAATAACTTGAGAATATTTTACTAAATTACAAAACCTTTTCCAAATTATAATAAACTTTTATTTTGAATTTTAGAACTTAAAAAAAAATCTTTTAAAAATTTAGTTTTAGAGTTTCAAAAAAGTTTTACTTACCATAGTTTTCCACTTTGACACTTGTTGTTTTCAAGTAGTTTTATAAATAGTTTTCAATATTTCTTTAATTGGTGTATTTTAAATATATTTACAAAAATGTATTTAAATAATTACTTTAACTTCTAGATAGAGGAGTCAAAAGTCACACCTTCACACTCTCCCCAGAAGAATTACAGACTCACTTAAAATTAAATCAAAAATAATGTCTATCAAAAAGTTAAAAAATATATGAAAAATCCCGCTTAACTCGATGTAAGACCCGATTATTAATATTTTTTCGTTGTTAAATCACGGTCGACCAATTTTGGCCTGACAATATTTATTCGCAATTTTAGTCTGTCAGTTTAATGTTGAGGTTATTCGTTGTGTACGGCACGTCACTTTCATTTTAGTAAACATGGCAGCGTTAGTGGGCAACAGATGACAGGGCGCGGGCGGGCGAGCCTGCGCCAGGCGTCCGTGTTCATCTCATCTCGCTTCCGAGGTCCGCGCGATCGCTCCGCTACTTTGAAGTGCCAGCCGACAATTCACGCGTCTACCTAAACTTAGTCAGAGGGCGCCACAATCCTTTTATCACAAAGAAGGCTCCTCTCTCCCTAGTCCTTTGCTCCGTCGATAAAGCAGTCATCATATGACGTTAGAAAGAGACATATAAAAGCATCTTGCGAATCGATTGGCTGATGGAAATGGGCGGGGATCGAGCACGTGGCATAAGCTTTTGTAGCCGTGAGTTACATTTGTATAGTTCGCTGCATCTTTGTTGCTTAATTTAAATTTTAGTATAATTATTAAACACACTTAAAAAAGTATTCTCTATTAAATATTGTTTATTTTAGTGCATCTTGATTTGTTTATTTTACAACTATATGAACGCTAATGGTGTATGTAAACTTTCAAAAGTAGGTCGAAAGGTATGTGACCTATTTAATAGTTTGTTTTTATTTAGCTACCCTTCGTTTTCTTTTATAAGAGCTAATAGATACTTGTATTAAAAATGTTTAAAGTAGAAAGTTTATTAAGAGAAGGGTCTCTTGACATGATTGTATTCTAATAATAATAAATACTTACCAGTTTGTGTGCTCGAATCAAAGAATGTGCTAGTAGTTTCCACAGTCATTGTGCCGATAGTGCCATCCAGTATTTGAGTCGATGAATCTCGACGACCCCGGGCACGCATACAAGCATCGTCACTTTGTGAGCTTTGTCTTCTAAAATTTCGGCAACGTATCATTTCTTCTGTAGTAGATTGACGTCTAAAGCCACGTGCTATCAAAATTTCTTCAGTAGTTGACTGTCTCCTAAACATTGTTTTTTCAGGAGGTCGAGCACATGGACTTGGATCTCGACTAGAACATGAACTTGATTCTGGACTTCGAGTGCGTCCTACTCTGGCACAAGAAGCTTGTCGCCTTAAACGACTTCTTCTTCGGGCTGCAGATGGGCTTAAATCACCACCGCCTCCACCTGCGCGGTCAGGACTCAGTTGATTTCTTTCTCGTCTTGGACGCGCGGAATCAGGACTTAAAGAATCTCGTCTAGCCCGCCCTGCATCTTCTGGTTCCAATGTAGGTCCCGAATCTCTACGACGAGCACCTGGTGGACCCGTTGGATCATCAAAAGCAGTAGCTTGTCTTTGTAATCTCCCTAATCGTCGCTCTGGGCTTGCAGTTGCTCGTGAGTCTCGTCTTGCCCGACCACATTGAGTTGTAGAGTCCCTTCTACCACCTAATGGAGGGGGTGTTTTACCACCAGGAGTAACTTGTGTACCCTGTCCAGACTGAGTAACCTGTGTGGCTTGAGTTGTTTGTGTTGCATTAGATTTGGGTATAGTTGGTGAGGTTGGCGACGGTGTTACTGCAGATGTGATTATTGTTGGCATAGTCATAGGTGGACACTCACCATCTGAACGACTTGGTTCGTGAACAGTTACTACTGTCACAGATGGTAAATATGTTGATGGTCCCGGATCTGATGAGGCATCGACAAAAGATGGTGGGCCTGGTGTTGGTGGGGAAGCTCGACGTTTTTTGTGAGTGGCAACTACACGCGGCGGTGGTGCTGCCAAAGAATCACGTCTATGTCGGTGCCCATCGACTGAATCACGACGATCTTTGCCATCTCCAGAACCTCGCCGCTTAACTCGTCGTTCCCTAGTCGACACTACTGTTGTAGAATCTTTGCGATCGAGGTTATTAGGAAAATCAGTTTTAAAATCCTGAGGAACAGCCTTAGAATCTCGGCGCTTTGACACTGAAGATTTGATTCCAGAATCTGCTGAGGAATCACGTCGGCGACGAGGGGGTGGTTCATGTCGCGCCCATGGTAAGGAGCGAGCCAAATCTGCTAAAGTCTCACGTCTTGATAAAGGAGCTCTTTGGCGCCTCGGTGCACTGCTGCCACCACCCCATTCCCGAAGGATATCTGTCAGTTGAGCTAATGATGAACGGCGACGGCGGGGTCCACCTATAAGTATATTTAGAAACCATTTTTTAAATTAAATGTAATAAGAATAAATGACTATTTAAATTTCACTTTGAATTTTATAATATTTATTTCAATCTTTTAATCAGTACTTTAATTTTCGCTGTATGTACTTTAGAAATTGAAACTAATCTTATTATATTCATAACTTGCAAATCAATAATTAAATGAACATTATTTATTTAATTTTACCCCTTTGTTGGTCCGAGACATCGGGCTCTGGCGGAGACAAGCAACACACTTGGGCAGCTGAATCTCTGCGATTTCCAAGGCGTTGTCGGAGAGTAGATTCCTCTAAATTTGATCGTGTGAGCTCGTCCCATCCGTTTCCTCCTGCCCACACAAGTCCAACTTGGTGGGACAGGATTGGTAGGTTGCATACGAAGCATATTGCTGTCATGGTCCTGTTAAAAATATATAAAATATATATTTTTTCAATTTAATTGAAATCTCTACGTAATTTACTTTTTTGAAAGTAAAGGTCAAGTAACACTCACGATTTGTTATTGTACAAATGTGTAAATGGATACATGACAACGGACCGCGGTCTCCGCATACAAAGTGTGAAGCCACATATCACGCCCTTGTTTTCGCATCACTAGACTGATAACTGAACAAGCGATGCGATATTAAATAATAACCGCTCCCAAGCGTATCGTTGAAATATGTAATATATCAATAACCAGTTGATGAAATATTCAAATATTAATTCGGTGTGTATCTATTAAAGTCGACCGGATATTACCTTTTCACAGCGGTATTGGAGAATAGCCTTGTTTATTGTTATTAATTAATAAAATAATATAATTCTCTTCATGGTTAAAACATTAAAGATGGACGTCAGCGCCGCCTGATGTTTTATGTTTGGAGGCATAATTACACAAATTTATTGGGCCATAAAGTATGATTAATAATAAAGTTACTGCGTCGCTGTTGGCACGTGATATGTTGATAAGCGTATCTATTGGCTATTCGCCTCAACGAATTCCCTCTTAGTACACCTTAGAACGATTTGGCAGTACGTAAAGCTGTATCGATATCTGGTGAAATGGAAACGTTCAATGTGTTTAATCGATTTGAAATTATTTGTTCAATGAGTTTTAAGCTTATGTGTAGTTATTACAATGTCGGCTTAATGAAAGCTATTAAGAACATCAACTTAGATTCAACCGTGTGGAGTTAAACGTTGTTATTTAAATTTGAACTAAATGTTATTATAGTGTTAATAAATATTAACGAACTCTTAAACTCAACTTTTTGAATTAAAGATTACTATTAGTAAAATTCTTAAAGAAATTACTTAGTGTCTTTTCAGTTGTGTTGTAAATTTTCGCTGGCAACTATCCACATTGACAAGATCTAACTGGATCAAGTATAATCAAGAAACAAGTGAAGGAGATAGTTGACATTGTAACTGTTATGTGGTTTTAAATATCTAAAACTGTTACAATATCTTTTATTATTCCTAATAATATAAGGTAAAATTAAATCTTGACTAATTGATTGTATATGGATTTCGAAATAGTGTCGTACTTGTGAAAACTAGTGGAAAGATACAGTGCTATTAAACTAGTTATAAAAGTTAATTCGTCTAAGACCTATATCTACGAAATTAGTAAGTAGAGACTGCTACGTGTAAGTCTTCTGCTGAAACTAAAATATTACTAATCGAAATCATGTCAATATAATGGACTTACCTTAATATTTTTAAACTGCCTTATTATAATTTGATATCATAGGATATGAAATAATGCATAGTTATTTCTATGCTTGTAATTTCAAAGCAAAAGCTGGGTAAAGTTGGAAGCGAAGGATAAGCATTGATTAACTACTGACATTCTTAGTTGACTTGCACCTGCATTCGTTACTCCTTGTTTTTATATACTGTATTAACATATTACAACTTCTGGTTTATGTTGATAATAGTGTTAGCTGAAGTAAAGATGAATGCTAATTGGCTACATTATAAGGCACAAATCTAAATAACAATATTTTATAATAATGATGTTTTAGATTGGTGACTCAATTGTTCTGGATTTAGGTCATGCTAGGAATTTTTAGGGGACCTGTAATGCCGAAGACGAGGTGAGGGAGATTGCATGTTGAAAGCCGGGGCATGGGGTCTATGTCAGGGTTATTCGACACTCAATATCACATCAAGCTTATTGTATATCTGAAACAATAGGCGTATATTAATTCGTGTGGAGTGTTATGTAATAGTAGAAGTGTAAGTGTAATTTAATAATATAATAATATAAAAGGTTTTCAGGTCGATAGTAGCGACATGAAGCGAACAAAATTGGTTGCCGAGAGCTTACAATCTTTTCAGGGACTTTTAATTTTATTCAGTAGATGGCAGCACATTGCTAACTAAGGCCTTTTTCGCATGTTCAGAAGTTTTAAATAAGAATATGAAGATGGCGCTTCTATTGGAGGTGATTTATTCTGATTTTAAATATTTTTATCTGATTATTAAAAATGCTTTTAAAATGGATTTTCTTAATTGCGTATAATAATGTTTACTTTATTAAAATATGTTTTAGAGAGATTTTAATTTATTTTTCGGTCTTCAGTTGCCATTGTTTAATCTACGGTCCATCAACTATAATTAAATTATAAAGAATTAAAAATATTATACTCCTAAGCTCTTACGGATAATATTGTGCTTTGTCATTAAAATCTACAAGTCTTGCTTTTAGACAATATTTTAAACCATTTAATTGAAAGTTACAGGAACAACGTGACCTCTTGTGTTAAAATAGGATGTTATAGGCTTTTTTTTGTATTAAAAATTTACGTTTTTAATTAAATTGCAATGATGCAAAATTTAGAAACTTTAATAGCTTTATAACTTTTTACAAGTAACTGATTAAACTGGCTATTGTGTAAGGTTAGTAGAAATATAATTATTAATAGTATGTTTAATCATGTCAAGCATAAGAGGCATATTTTAAACTAAAAGTTCATGTCGGGACTTCGCCATGCTCCGAATACAAGAATAAGTACTCCTAATAGGTTTGAATATAATAGTAATAATGGATTACAAAAGTTTAAATACAAAAAATATAATATTTAAAATGTATCAATCCACGAGCAAGACTTGCGAGTTTAGAAGTCCATGCTCGTCACTCTCTCAAATGATAGATCAGCACACCATCTTGAAGAACCCTTTTAGGGACAGAAATAACATAAATACCACCGAGCGCTACCCAACACCAGTTATACAATAACATCTTAAGATCATTGTTATAATAATCTATATTTTGCAAATCCAATCAAGCCATTTCTAGGGTAATATTGTAATAAGGGAATTTTGAATCAGTTTATAGGAAATCCAAATAGTTCTGGAATTATAAGATGCACAACAATTTACAAGAGATAAAGAATTGGCATTTAATATATACTGAAATATTACTGTTTTTATACCAAAATCATTTAAACCAAAAAGTGATAATGAGGGTCGTCGGGATGTTGGAAGCTGGTTCTAGAAAACGTACTATGACTATCACTCTTAATACTATACATTAGTTAGCGCTTTCGGCAATCGTACCATGACCGCAATGATGTTGGTTACGAGGCTCCACTGCTCCTCAAGCTTGCCGTAGCTCCTATCAACTTTCTGTGTACAGGTCAATTGAGCAAAATTAAGCAGGTCATTCGCCGGACCTCAATACAATTGTCCACGTTTTGGATATATTTTAAAGCTTTGCCGAGTATGGACTCCGTGCATAGTCCACAACAACTTATTGACGTGTCGAAAATTACATGGCCGGTTATTTCCCAAAGTGATTTTGATGAACTCATATTGACAATGCCGAATCGTTGCAATGGTGTAAATCGTGAATTATGGAAACACAGATTATCAATTTTGCAAATCATCAGTTTTGCCCTTTTTAGCGCTTTAATTAACGCCTTTAATTTTGGTAAATTTGTTACAAATTGAAAATATTGCAATATGTCCTTATTTTTACAAAATTTAAGGGTACATGGTTAACTTAAATATAGGAATTAAAGTAAAAAGTCAGTCTAGAAGGCTAGATTGGGTAAGGATTGCTTGCATAATTTACATTGCAGAAAGATTGACTTGATCCCTAGACACTTGATTTTTGTCTGCATTCTTCACTCTGGATCTGTCTCACCCAGAAATAATGCGTTAATAATCTTTTCTGAATGACAATTACTGTTACAAATACTATTAAAACTAGCTGGTCAACAAGTGTGTGTAACACATTTGTATACAATTTATACTATACTATCAGAATGGGAATAAAACAGATATACAAGACTCGACATTTTTGGAAGACAATTTGTACCATGACAAATCGACTTGTCTGAACTTTTTAAAATTTTGTAATACATTAGATGGCCGGAATAATTAACTATTCTGGTCAAGATAAATTTCATTCAATCTAATAGATATTTAAATCTTTGTTTCCTATCAAATACAGATATTCCCTTTCTAAATATGGTTTTGCTACCATCTCTTTGTGTGTGCCATCATTAAGTTTTGAGCTCTTATTGCTGTCTTCATAAAGATTGGATTTGAATAACAGTTATAATACTTTCACCTTGCCAATTGAGGTTTCTGCGCTTTTCAATTTTACCTCCAGGTATTTTGCCAATTAATTCTCTTAGCTTCATGAAAATGAAATGGGGCTTTAAAGATACAAAGCCTTTTCAATCTAAGCGGTTTATATAACTCGTTTGAATCTGTTAGTTTGAAGTCAAGTGATTTAAATAAATTTTGTGATTTTACTTAGCAAATATTTAATCGTAATTGTTGTTGTTTAATAGATTTGTTTTAAGCTATTCGTCTATCTAATCCTTATATCACTTAAAGGTACCATTTTATAGTAGTGTAGTATAGATAAATCGTAGCAACATTTCAAGATACCTCACGTGAGTTGTACAAATCATCCGCAACTGATCGCTCATTAGCCACAAAAATTAAACGATCAATAATGAAGGAACGCTGACAAATACTTTTCATTTTCGAGCGTCCTGAACAAACGAGAATGTTGTCCAATTTAGATTGGTTTTTGATTGATGGGCACGGGTAAACTTTTAAATGAATTTTCCTGGCGTCCCTTTTATAGTCTAGTAGGCATTTTATTGTCTTTTAATAATTTCTTTTTAGGTATAAGATTTTTTTTTGTCTTTTGTTAAGCATTTATAGGGTTAAGTAAGTTTTGATAAAAATATAAGACGTAATAAAGTTTTTAAAGTTTTGTAACTGGTTTAGATTTTTAAGTGCGTGATCACATATTGCTAAATCTGTTTCAAATTGTTAATAGATTTTAGAATGAATCTTGTAATATTGTCTTGACATAATCTTAGTTAGTTACGCTAGTTTAATGTGTCTTACTCTGTGTTTTGCAATTAACTCTTGTTAAAAAAACCGTTTGAAAAACATCTTATTTTATGTCAATAGGAATAACAATATAAAATTCTTTTCAGATACGTACGAGAATTGAATTTATTTTATGCTTTCATATAAAAGTTGTATGTTTGCAAACAAGAGATACTTTGTTTAACCTAAAAGACGTAGTAATTTGGCAAGCAATTTAATTCGATTATAAATATGAAGTGCCACCTAAAGAAATTGCCAGACCTCTATTGAATAATTAACTTTATATCTAATATACAATGCAAAGACCAGTTGAAACTAGTAATAGTTATTAATTCACTCGGCATGGTGTGACGGCCATCTTTGGTTAGTAAAAGCAATTTGCTAAGATGAAAGGCAGCGACAATATTTGTAATTACTAGAAAGTCCGTGAAAATATTCGCTGGTGAATTTGCCATAACAAAAATCTTTGAAAATCTTTTAATTATGTTATTTCGTTAAATTGTAAGTCTTAATTAAATACAATTGTAACACTTAATTTGTTTTTCTTTCGGCTTTAAGAAAATGTACATAAATCTTATAATTTAACAATAAAATAAAATTCAAATGTTCTGAATAATAAAAACCAGTAAATAATATATGATCCACTTTTTTTTCTTTGGTATATACAATTATCTCTCAATCTTCCTTCTGATGAACACTCAAGTTAAGTGCTCCAAGTCATTTTTGAATTGTAAAATTATGTTCCTTCCGGGAATCAAGTCTTTGTTTTCGCAGTTCATTGAATTTTGTAAGTAAATTAGATTATCTTAATCTTCAGTAAAAGCAGCCAATGAAATAAAATACTGAAAAATAAAAGTTGTTATTATTTATTTTCCGCATTATAAATAAATCCCTATCGTTACTTCTCTTATTTTTAATAATGTCTTATAAAGTCAAAATATACCTTTAATATAAAAATAGTACTTTTCATTTCGTGTTGAAAATGTTGTTTTATCACCACGTGAACTGTCTTAACTTAAAAAATAGAAATTTTTTTGTAAATTTACTTATTGTGTAACAGAGCATCGTTCCAGGTTATTGTGTAACAGTGAATTATGCAAATGTAAATATACATGATAATATGCACTCAGATATGTAATTCAAAACCTCCTTACGGTGAGATTGCTCTCGTAATTGGATCTTTAGTAGCGTATGATGTATAGTGCAACAATGACACAGCAACAAGCACCTTTAGTGCTTGTTTCTACTAGCTGTTGCCCGCAGCTTTGCCTGCAATGAAAAATGACACTACAATGCTCACAACCACCACCACACCACCCACTGGATAAAATTTGGTTAATTTCTAAATAAAAAATAATATTGGTCATGATTTAAAAAAATGCTATGGAATGTTTGTAATTGCATTAGAAATATAGCCATTATAAGTTTATTAAATAAAAAATAAATATAAAACTAGGAGCGCGAATCTGACCTAAATTTTGGCTCGCTGCGTTCGCAAAATCTTAGCTTGTGTTAGCATATTGAGTGAAGCGAAGTGCAAACAGCAACGATGTTGCATTTATAAAACGTTCACGCATTCTGTCCTCAACTATTTTTGAAGATAACAAAATCCTTTTTTTATTTTTTTGGAAAAGGTTATAAATCTGTTAAAAAAAATTTGCACGCGAATGTATAGCTGCATATACGTGCGAAAAATTTTTCCCATTGAAGTCTATGGGATTTTAGTTTTTCCGTGATTATTTCTCAACGACATCGAACATTTGCAAAATCTTTTTTAAAACCACCACCGGTCTAGTGTCTCTCAGGGTGCAAAATTTGAAAATTTTAGGATATATCGTTTTTGATTGATGCTTGCACAAAGAATGCAGAAAAGTGTCTCCTAGAAAGCTTCGCTCAATAAATATTTTTTATAATTGAAAAGACAGTTTCGAGAGGTCACGAGTTTGACTCCTGATCGGATTGATAAATTTTTCATAGTAAATTTATTGAGATCATACTTCATTTCTTACCGAAAGCCTTCAAAGTACTACACATATTCTTTACAACAAAAAAGGATGGGTCACTATAAACTTTTATCCTCTATTTGATCCTCTTCCGATCCTTATTCCGGTTCGTGGCAAAAGACCTATACCTATTATTACCCGGATGCAATGTTTCTTCTAACTATTTTTGTAAGTTTTATCTAAATCTGTTCAACAGTTATGGAGTGAAAGGGAACAAAAATACAGAGCCAATCTCTCATTTATGATATTATTTGATATTTTTGATGTAAATATAATGGTTTATGTAGTCATATTCTTATAGATAAAATTATCCTTTTATCAAAAAAATATAAAAAACTAAATTCTTGCGGTATTACTTGACACTCTATGTTAGTGGTAAAACAATCTAGTAATATTACTACAAAAATATTAGTTATTATACCAAATATATGTATAGGTATGTAAATATAATATCTAAACACATCTCAACTAGAAATTGATATTGCGATCAAAATATCCGTTTACCGCAGTTGCAACTTTGCCTTGTTATCTCTTCGGATTCTGTTACTAATTTGTGTTTCCTGTAGTGAGTATCGTTCAATTTTATCTCAATATGTTTACAAACTGTTCAATCATTGTTTATGTAAAATAAACAGTTGTTAGTTAGCTGTTAGGCAATGTTTAAGTTATTATAACTTTGTCAAAACTAATTGTTATACAGTTTAACTTTTTGAAGTCGATTTAAAGTAATCATAAAATTGTTTTAAATAGCATTATTATTATTATAAGGTTTTAACCCTGACTTCGACCCGGTTCCAAGAATCTTAACTTTTAGTAAAAATAGTATTTAATTCGTTTCAGAACATTTGTATTGTAGGTTCTTTCTTTATAAATACAAAATTTAGCACCAATTAGAAAAAAACAGTTTTCTATATATTTAATATGAAAACTTTTTATTAGTATAATCTAATGAGACAAAGAAAAGATTTATATTAAATAATAAATAAGATAGAAAGTCATTAGGGCGCTGGTCAAACTCGTTAGGATAAGGAGTTTTCAAAAGTTACCAAAAAAATTGTTTTATTTAAGTTGTGGAATTACAACATTAAAACTTCCATTTTAATAACATATAAATTTTAAAAATTCATTATCTTAATAAGTCTAATTAGTTGAAAGCACCAAAAATCATTAAAATAATTGAATCCTAACAAAACTGAGCAACTCTTATAAATGATAATAAATAAAAACTAAAAACTCGATGTATAAGTGAAATAAATAATGCTATTAAACAAATAAACTTCAGCATATTTTATTGAAATAAGATATTTAATTATTTTAATTAATTATCCAATGTTTAATAAGCTTAAAAATAACTCTTCAATATTGGTTATTCATGTTGCTTTATTTGTTTTATATCCATTTAATTTCCATTTAATCTAAAATATAATAAGAACGCTTATATTGAATTATAGCGTTTTATAAATAGATAAACTTCTTCAGAAGCATTTATCATTTAAATAATAATCCTACTTTAAGCTTAAATTCTTTGTAATTTAAAAGCAGTTTATAATAACCATAACATTGAATAATATTTCTCATTTCCCTTTGAGCTCCACACTTGGTGTTCTACTTTTGACATTTGATACAATTCCAATTTCACGGAATAATTTCAATTTATGTTGCTTCATAATGTTCTGTTTAGTTTGTCTAATAGCTTGTAAATTGAAATCTATTTCAACTATTATTTCAAAATGTTAAACATATGATGTTTACATTACAGTCAGTTTAAATGAGGTATATTATGAATATATTATATATATGCAGCCTTTCAGTCTGAAAAGCTGATTTAAATTAGGAGTGGAGCGAGTTTGGTACTGGTCTATTTATTTTAATAGTGAGGAGTTGTAGTAGCTTGCCTCAAAATATTTTTTAACTCTAGCAGTGAAAAACAAATTTCACTTTTATTCAATGCTACAATTCAGTTGGTAAATGTATATGCCTCAGGCTTGATAGGAAACAGCTGGTTGACCATTGATTTTTATATCATCGAATTATTATATCATCGAATACACGATGTTTCCATAAATATTATTTAACTTACACTGGGTTTTTTAAATAAAAAATACTTGTTTGCAGCCCTAGCATGATTTCTTGATAGAAATAATAAAACACAAATATAAAACAATAATGTCAGTTCATTTTTATAATCTACCTTAACCTTCTTCTAGTAAAGAGTCTTCATAATATCATATTATAACACTATGTTTTTAAAAGATGTAAACAGACAGACAGCTCATCTGGTAATAAGTCACTGTCACTATTTGGCATCTGCAATATAGATCGTCTATCTTCAAGGAAGTTCATAACACTCGATTTTACATTATAATCTTCATGAAAATCTTCGATAGGATGGAATAGCTAATGAAATTCATGACAAAGATTTGTGGAGATAGAAGTAGGAACTTGGTTCAATATAAATAAAATCTGAAAGTAAGGTAAATTTAACAGTTTTCCCTTTTATAATTTAATTTTCAGATTTCGGATTATCTATTTTTAAGCCTGCCAAAATATATATTTAAAATCAAATAGGACTCGTGACAACAGGGAGTGGGCGAAGCCGGGTCCCGCTAGTAGTATGATAAAAATAAAAAATAAAAATATTGCAACATTTCAATAAACTGAAGTAGTGCTTTATTATAACATCCACTTTTCAGAAAATATTCGATACAAAATGAAATATGCTGAAAGAATTCAATATTGTGTTTTCATTGTTTTGATTGAGGCCGTCCATCTCCATTTTATATAAAGTATGTTTTCAAAATATTTATGGTATGTTGTAAATATGGTACAATATATAATAAACATAAAAAATATATGAAAATTAAGCTATTATTAACAAAGGAATGTGTCCCACATGGAATGGAAAGTGTCCCACAGTTGGGCGCGAATCTGGATCACACCTTGGAAAAAATACTGTGTGAACACAAGAAAAATAATTTTATACTTTTCATTTCTATAACACAAGTACCACTTTTCAAGTCTTACTATATGTACCTGTATATATACCAGCCTCTTACATTTCATTGAGTTACCTGTTGCTATCGTGCTGAGCTCGAGAGTGCTTAGTTCTCTTCGTAGTATATAATGACTATATAATATCTTATTAAAAATTTATATATATTATATATGCATTTGAAAATAGTTTTATTGCTTTTTTAATAGTAGTTTCGATTCATTTAATGTTTAGGGTTAAGAAAAAAAAAATTGTACAAAGTATATATGTTACAATATTGAATATAGGTATTCGTTAGTATTCGGTTTCAGTTCTTTTACAAATTTTAACTTTTTGACAACTTGAATTGTCATTACATCGACTTACCAGTATTTCTTAAAATAATGACTTGTTTATGATTCTTTATTTTATATAAATTGTACTAGCAAGTAAAATATGTTGGTATAACGAAAATTTTGATAAAATTGCTAATGTTACTAATCACGAACAGTCTCTCGAAATTTAGAAGATCTTATTTCTGAAATAAAAGCTTAAAGTAAAATCGAAAGTACTAAGTAAGTACTCTTCAATTAAAGAGCGACTCAATTAATAAAATGGGGTTTGAAGGTTACGTCAAGTTGTTTACTTTTCTTAAGAACATACCAAGTTAATTATACGACATTACTTTTAAGATAAAATTTATCTAAATATTAAAAAAAAACACTTCTGATTAACAGATTCAAGCTCATAACCTAGACCGCTGAAAGTTATTTTGAGTTTAAACTGTAAATTACTTTTATTTGGTTTACCTATGTATTAGTATTTTATAACATAAATTACCAAAATAAGTTGCAGAAAAATCTTTTACAAATAGAAAATAAATATATCATTTCAGAGCTACAAATAGGTCCTTTTTTGAGGTCCGCAAACAAGACTAGAAAATTTTTATTTGTTATTGGAATCAGAATGAAAATTATAATACATTTTGTTTACATATATTATTTTGTTTTAAGTTGGTATAAATCATATTTTCAGAATAAGTACATTTTTCATTGGATACAAAACATTGGATAAAAAGTGTATGTGTACGAGTATATAGATGTAATGTAATTGAAAAGTGTAGTACATTTATAAAAATAAAACATTGCTCGTATATATTAAAGTAGCATAAAAAAAACTTAAGTTGCTTTTTGGGGGTAAATAGCTATGCAATATGCAACAAGGAATATATTTTTACTTACATTTTGCATTAAAATTTCAAGCAAGTCCTCGTTCAAGAGTATTGTCTAAAACAGCATCTGTAACAAAAGAAAGAAATTATTCATCTTATTCTGTGCGTTTTAAAAATATTTGTTAATTTTTGTATTAAAATATTCGTGATTCATGATTATTATTCTAAAATGAGTACAGCCGCATATATATATATATATATATATATATATATATATATATATATATATATATGCTGTACTCATGATAAACTTTTCGAAATTTACCCGACTAGTTTCACTCTTACCTCATGAATAAGGGC
This sequence comes from Mechanitis mazaeus, assembly GCA_959347395.1. Taxonomy (NCBI): domain Eukaryota; kingdom Metazoa; phylum Arthropoda; class Insecta; order Lepidoptera; family Nymphalidae; genus Mechanitis; species Mechanitis mazaeus. The sequence continues at coordinate 10,641,774 of OY365747.1, forward strand.
GCCGGAAGAGTTCGAAACTTATAATAGTATATTTATTTATTATATAATTAATTACAAGACAATAATAAAATACTAAAGATACCAAAATATTTATTCTGAGGTAATGAGAGCAACATGTTAATAATTTAATAAATATAAATTATGAAAATATTTATTCTTCGCTAAAGATCTATTTTTACAGTCTTTTTAATTTAAAAACGATGAACTAAGCGTATATTTTTATAAGTAACTCATAAAAATATTTTAATGTTGTAATACTAAATATAATGTATAGATATCATCGGTATAAAATATCATTTTGTAATTAGTATTCGATTATTGCGAATTCCCTTTAAATGATAATATTTTGTCAGATTACATTCATATTCGAAACATCTTCGAATATTTCCAATATGGCAAATGCGTTTTCCGTGCAGCTTCGAAAGGTATTCACTGATTTGATATTTCAAGTATTGCATATTTCAAGTATATTAATAATATTAGTCACAGTTGAAAAGTAAGCTCAATATAGAAAAGCAAACAGCGTCTACAAACTATATTAATGTAATAAATGTATGTTTCATTTGCTTTTTGACATCACTAGCGTATTTTATTATGACATGTTGATTAATATTTGTAACTCGTATTTAAAGAAATCAAAATAAATAAATAAATACATATACATATAATCTTGGTTTTCCGTGAATACACAATAATAACTAAACGAAAATTTTTAGACAATGAAAACTGTGGTTGTCTTTTTCTATTTCATTTTTAAACCTGGCCAGTACACTTCAAAAAGAATTTTAGCGCTATTTTCAGCGACATGTTTTATAAACGTCAAAAATTCCGACTGAAAGCAAATTTTATTAAAATCTTCACAAAAGATTTTCTAGCTTTCTATTTTTTAATAAACAAACAAACAAATTTACAATATTGGTATCTTTATAATATGAGTTTAATATACATTTATAAAAAGGCTAAAATAATCGTTTAAGCAATACAAACATTTTGTAATAATGTAATTGGTTATAAAAGCTGTTAAGATTTGAACAATACTCGGTAGAACACAGCCCCGGGCTATATTACAACCTTTCTCGGATTATTCTCGATCCTTTGTCACTTTATTATTAACGATTTAAAATCTCGCGCAACAATTTTTCTTTTAATTACTTTGTTATATTTGGTTTTATTTTAATTGAAAAAAAAACTGTATTAGAAAGATTTTTATGATAATTTCAATTTATTAAGAAAACCATTAAGTTTTAAGAAACAACAATATTAATTTAAATATTGTATTTTTCATTTAATATATAAACCAGAATTATATATCATATATACGTGGAAATATTAAGCAGACTATTTCCATATATCTTAATATGGAAATAGGTTTTCTAATTTCCTGTACAGAATGTACTGATGAAGGATGTCGCTTCCGTTATCATTACGACAGTGTTGGTACTTGAAATATCTTTTATTTATAACTAGTTGTAGCCACCTACCCCGTCTGCTCCGTATATGGTAATGTCCAGTTACGCTGTCCGGCCGTTTTTACGTCAGTTTACTTAGTAAGTTATCCTATCCTTTTACATTATTATTATCACACATTTAAATAAAACTATTGTTAAAGGATTTAACTTGTAACCAGATGACTAATCAACTGACTTACTACATAGACATTTACATCTCCACTAAACAAGTTTTAGCGAAGCATTTGAAACGTGGGGTTAAATTTAACTGTAACTAATAATTATATGCCAGTTAAATCCGTTAAATATAGATTTTACTTCAATCTTATTTTTTTTCCTCAATAATATTATCTATTAATATATACTTATTATTACTTAAAAAACTTTTGAGGAAGAGGAAAAGTTTCAAAGACAGCCTTCTACATAAACTCGGAAACATACAAACTCCTGAGTTTTAATATTAGTATAGATTACTTTCAAAGTTTGTTGGCAATATCAAATCTTTATTTTTAATGTAAGGAGATTTTTTCCTATCTGTACGGAATATGTATATTTATTAATAAAAATATTGTTTATAATATTGGGTTTTGTATCATATTGCAAATTAATATCTGTATTTCAAGTAAACTGGTCGTCTCTTTCTAAGTTGAGATAGTATTACTCAGACTACAGATGTTCGAAAAAGTATTGGTAAACAGGAAGCCACAGGAATTGAACTGTTAGTAAATTGATTATTCCTTTAATTTAACATAGAATTTTTATTATTAGAAATTCGTAATCGAAATAATAAGTAGCTCAAAAAATCCTTATTTTAGATTAAAGTTTATATCTATTAGACATTAGATATTATTAAACTACATTAAAAAAGGTTATAAAAGAAAATAATGGTTAAAGTTGTATAAATAAAATAGACCAGTTAAAAAGAATCTTAAATTAACATCTTACTAGCAATGTATTACACATTGAAGGGATATCCCTAATAATCTTAGGATTAGAGCAGAGTTCTGTAGCAGTGGTACAGTACATTAATCAAACGGTATTGTCATGTATTGTACAGCTGGATTAGAATAAGGTTTACAGGTGTATGTAATCCTAATACTAATATACAATGATATATTGTATATCATGTAATGTTAGATTTTTGGAGGTCATTGTAAAAGTGAATAAAACAAAAAATATATATAGATGCTCTTATATATAGATTTATTTATTAATATTATAATGCGGAAAAGTTTGATAGTTTGTGTTAACATTTGAAATTTTTTTATAATTATAATAGGGAGATCCATGAGTAACTAGCATGATGCTACAACTCTTAATTATATTAAAAGTAAATAAAATGGTTCGTCTACAAGCAGAGCCACGAGTAATAGCTAGTACAAGACAAGATTATGCGTAGATATGACGGTTTTGTTGAGCGGACCTGTGTCAGAAGTTGCATACCAAGACGTGACTTGAAAACTTATTATTGTGATTTACTTTGCAGACGACTACTCATAAAACATTGAGTTTTATGTGTTGCTAAATATGTAAAATATTTGTTTTATATGTTGTGTATATAATAAGAAAAATATATTTTTATGATTGTGTACTATTATATCTTTTTTAAAAATAGATTTTAGTTTGTTACTTAAACATAGCGAGCATATAAATATATTAAAGAAATTTTCAAAACATCAAACAGCACCACCATTTTGTGAACTTTTATTTCGCTGACAGTAAAAAATATGTTCGTTTTTTTTTAAAGTTTTGTATAGCGGCAAACGAATATCCTTCACAGCCTATGTTTGTGAAATACTATTTTAATATTCATTTATATAGTTTTTTGTTCAGTTTATTAAAGTTTTAAAGAGTTACTTATTAACTAAATTAAAAATTAACTAAAACCTTTTTAGAGAAATGTTGATGTATTTTAGGTTATTAATATTTTATTAAAACAGAGTTGTCACAGATTAATTGTTGCTCTTAGCTTTATTTAGACAATAATGACGTCATTAGTCTCTCGTTAAATATCATTTAGAGACCACCCATTAAGTGATCCGTTTTAATTTTCCTTAAGACCGTTTTAGTGTCTTTGTTCGCAACATTTTTACGCAACAATTTCCGTAGATTAAAATAATCATTCTAGATTTAATTTACCAGTTTGTAATTCGTTAATTATATGTTATTATTATATATGTATTTATTTATTTGTTCAACTTTATTGTTCAACTTTATTGTCCAAGGAAAAAGCACAAAGGACTTAATGCTTTAAAGAATTCGCTACCAGACAACCGAAGAAAAACAATAAAAAGAGACATTAACAATAAGGCGGTAAAACTGGATAACTGAAGTTTGTAACTACTTTGCAAAAATACTTTTCTTTTCACATATATATACTAATATATATATAACATAAATTAAAAATAAAAAAATATATACACTGACAAAAAAAAACAACTAGATATAATTTACATAATCAAAAAAATACTTTAAAAAAATATTTATGAACGGATTTCTTAAATGCCAACTTGCCAAATTAATGTTCAAATGCATTTGGTAAATTGTATAAAACCGAAATCCGGGCCGCCATTTTGATCCAGAGCTGTTTGTTTGCGACATTGGCTTCGCATGCTGTACGGATTAAAAATGTTTAGTTTGTTTTGACATTGAAATGCAAAAATATATCTTTATTTTTCTTTTTATCAAAGAATAAGTAATATTAAAAGGCATTTTTTATGATGTTCGATTATACATTTTTCATATTGATTTATTAAAAGAAAAAAATTTAATATTTTTTTTTATTTGTAATATAAATGAAACAAATAGGTTTTGTACCATGATAGTTACGTATATTGTTTTGTTTCGTTTTATGACATAATAATAACGTAAGTCATCAGTAAATTCAATTATCAAGACGTCACATACACTACAATTATACGTAAAAGTCAACATATATATCAGAGTATATACAAAGGATCGTAATTAAATAGATACGTCTGCTTGAAACCTGTTTGAATTTAATGTAGTGCTTTGATTTCAACTTTACAATTGAATCACGTGATTTAATTAACTAATTAGTTGTATGTTTCATGAAATTAGTAGGTAAAATATTAATGCAATAAAACTAACATTGCCAAATAGTTAGGCTTGATATATAACACTTAATTGATTGCAAATACAGAAATAATTTTTTATTTAGTTTGTGAAAAAAATTGAAAAACTTTAAATATTTATTGCAAATTTTACGTTATTAGTCATTACTTTCTTTGTTAAAAGTTTAAGTCAATAAATTATACATTGTACTTATGAAACATAAGATAAATGATATATAGCTATAAATTGAGTATTATTGTTTGATAAGCCATTTCAGCTTATATGTGCTATGTTCGTAAATTTCGTAGGTTGTGTCAAAAGCTAAAGCACGGTGACAGCTCTACTGGATAGTAATTAGCTAATTTACGAGCCGTCCACCAGTCAGTACTCGACCACCTCTCAAATAATATTAAACTGCATAGTTGTGGGCTAGGTAGATTTTCGGCAAAAATCAATAATTAATCTGCAATCCTAGATTGAAATCAAATGCTGCTTTTGGCACAGTTAACTCACGAAATGGATAAAAATTTCATTTTTTACTCAAAAATTTGTTTAGATAATAAATTTGGATAATTAATTTAATACTTTTGTTTTGGCAAATAAATCTCTTTATGGATTTACAATAAGGATAAAGTGATTTGTTTATTTTCTTTTCACCTTAAATATTAGGGTAAATCTTTAACAGGTTAAGCCCGGTCCAAACTGGATAAGCTTTTAGAAAATAGGCTGAAAATCAATAGAATGGATCAGAGTTCGTGAAACGGCACAGGAATAAAGTTAATGTAATATCATTCTTTAAATACGACTGACAGAAAGACATGACGTATTTATAAGAATTAATATCATTCTGATTTTTGTTTATACATAAAAAACAATAAATACGTTAAAAATACATTTTTAATAAGTAACCAAGTATTATTTATTATAACTAGGCTTAGGTACAAAATATGTACGTATTTAAAAGGGCCATTAAAATTAAAAATGTCGCATTCTTTTATTAATCTACTCGTTCCATTTTGTTCTCTCGAGAAAGAAAAAAAGGAGTTTGCAAAGCTTGATATTAATTATAATGTTCGTATTGTTACGACGTCTAATAAATGTATACATTGTGTTTGAAATTGTTCGGAAAATTATAGAAATTGCCAATTTTATAGGTTTAAAATATATAGTTACTGGAACAAGGAACTAACTATAACAGGGGACTAAGTCAATAAATTTTTTATTTTTTCTATTTTAACTTATAACTAGAATTCGATGTAGAATACAATACACTTGTCTATATATTATATATCAAAATACGTCTTGAAGACAACACACAATTTGTCAAACTAAGTAACAAGGTTTTTGTGAAACACATGTAGAACTGTTAGACGAAAGTGTATTGTCTTAGATGTGCAACATTGATTTTCCAATGGTGAACACCACGTCCGCATTTGAACCATGTACCATGTATCGCTATTGTATCCGCATGTAAGACCGATTCCACGTCAGATGTTTAAATATGATTTTTAAGATCCATTGAATTCAATTACGTATGGAACACTATATTGTGCGGAAAATTGCATACACGGCGACATTGAAGTTTTCCTGATTTGGTGCAGGCATGTGAAAATGAAGGTGAAAAGCAATACATATCGTTCTCGGTGAACTTGGGTTTGGCAAGCGTAAGCATGGCATGTAATAAACTTAGGAGCTTTGTGCATTTCAGTAATATCTTGCTGACACTCTAATCTTGAAACTGTCCTATCAGTAAAAAAAAATTTTTCTGATGGAGACTTATAGACAATATTTTTTAATGCTGCGTACCGGGATTTGTCTGGTACACGTCGGAGCATCGCTTCAGTTTACGTGCTGTAATTTCCGTGTATGTAGCATATCTTTCACCGTTATTCTGCTATATGGGTTTTTAAAGACATTAAAAATGAAAAAAAGTATATTCCTTTGTTTATCATTCACACAGCGTTTGAGTGACCTTAGTGACGTTGCTGATATGGCTCTGTATCGGTATTCATATCATCATTCTTGAAAATTTTAATGCCTGTCATTAGAACTTTTTGTTTCATTTTTATTTTGTTTGATCAATTGTTTGATGCTGGAAGAAAAGCAAAAAATTTTGTGTTGTCGTTGGCTTTCAACTGGTTATGCAATTAACTAGGGTGTCTTTACTAGTCCTTCCGCTAACAAAAGTTGGTGGTCTAGTCTAGGTAAAAAAGCAAGGGATTCATGAGAATGATATGAATCTATACCAGCTATTGTGTTTAAGAACCGTGCAGCCGATTTATGTCCAGTATTGACTTGTCTGCCTCCGAGCATCTCTTTTAAAACTAGAGTAGCGTCGAATCCTTGAAGCCTGCTAACGTGCATGCCGCGTCTAAGAAAGGTAGCAGTGTCGATCCTGTCAATTATAGACCGATTTTATCACTCTGCAAGATTATGGAGTGTGTATTGAACTTGCGCCTTTTTGTATACCTAAATCAAAATAATCTGCTTAGTGACCAACAGTATAAATTGCGTCTTAATTGGGAGATTTCTACTGTATGCTACACAAATTTTAGGTAAGGCCATCAAGAAGAACGGAGAACCGAAGATCGTCTTTCTAGACGTCTCGAAGTTATTTGACAGGGTTACGACAGCAATACTTATAAGATATAGTCTCATCAGCTTGCTGAACTAAAAACCCTGACAAGTATTCATCGGAGTCCTAGAAATAAATGCCTAGCAATAAAGGCTTTCTTTCTCAAACTCTATTTTTTATTCACTATGTATTCTAATCAGACATCTATGGATACGCAGACAGCACCGTTGTCACCGCTGTAAGATATCTGCCGCATGCTCGGGCCAGTGGGTATCAAGTAGAGAAGTTATTTTGCAGCACTTGAGTGACAAGCAGGCATTTAGTCTACGCATAAGGCAATGCAAATCTTATCAGATTTGTCTTTGGCCTACAGTAACGGTGTTTAGTTGTTACGGTTAGAAATTACCTCCAACCTCAACTTCGATCAGATCATTGTGTTCAGTACTGGGATAACTTCTAACTTTATACAAAGTGCAGATCCGGTCGTGTGTAGATTACTACCGTCACACTGACACACTCTGACCGGTGTTACAAAATATAAATTTACAGCTCTGGACTCAATTGTGATGCGTGATGTATTGGCGACCCGAAATTAATTGACGCCAATCTCAATAGCTTTGAAAACAGGTTTAGAATTGATAGCATCTCAACGTTTTATATGACACATTTTGGAGAGTGTCCTTAGGAATTACCCAAACAAATTTTGTACTTTCCTTTTTTTCACATTAAATCACAGATATCAATCCCAACGCGTAGGAATTTGACGAACTAAATAATATTTGTCGAAATAATAATTTTGAAGATCAGAAATGATATCTAGATATATAATGGCAACTATGGTACATACATTTTGTTTCAGTTTCCTTCAGATTAAGGTTAAGTTACAAACCTAGGGACAGGGTTTATATAATTCTATTACACACAGCGCATTGTTCTCACACACAAAGCCATACATACATCTGTAGGTATACGTTAAATTTGCTTCGAATACTCTGATAAACCGTTCACCATGCTTCATATTGCGGGTATTATGTAATATCTTGAGCCTTCAATAGATTTCAGCTATTTCAACACTTTTATTTTGTATTACAACTTTGATGTCTCCCTTTGTTATGATTTTATGTTGCTCAATCTTACGAAATACGTTATTGTTTTAAGGCATAGTGTTTATCTATTAAATTTAATTTCAAATTCTAAAATACAGATATATAATTATATTTTATATGTCGCCGCATTCTCATTACATATGTTAATATGGTTTCGAGTGACAAGTTAACTTAATAAATCTATTTAAGATAAGTTTGTTTAATTATTAAAATTATTATTTGTTGTCATAATTAAGCTCCGTCAAATATTTTTGTAAGTGGATGACATTTTGACTACACAGCGAAATGGTTGCTGGTATGAAATTAAGATCAGTAATTTCAGACCAGCCTCCAATTTGCATTCCGAAGTTTTATTTATAAATTTAATTATCGAATGAATGTTTGTATTTAAAACCATTCAGTTTTAATATTTTGTTTGAAAATTGTTTTTGATTACGTTTACGTAGCGCCATCTAAGTATTGTTTTACATACCACCATTCATTTTCAAATTGTTTCAAATTGACTACCACTTTATGTTTTAAGGGTTATCCTTTTAAAGATTATTTAAACATGATCATTAGGCTAATGTTTGTATCTGGTCATGGCTAACCCTAGTAATCTGTTTGTAAAGTTGTGCTGTTCAGATGTGTTCAGCGCCTCTGGTGTCATATCGGAGAACTATTAAACTCAACCAATCACTGCTCAGAGGGGCGCGGACACCTCTGAACGAAGCGCTCGGTGGAAGATAGATCCACTTTGGTTCGAGCGTTCAACTGGTAAGGTTGTCTTGAAATCTCGGTAACTATTATTACTTGGAAATTTAATTGTTACTTTAAGTCAATTTGTAATTCTCTTAAATGAACTGATTATATTTTCTGTGTGTTTATTTTATCATAAATTTAGTGAGTTTTATCATCGCAAAATTTAAATTATGGATAAAGTATGAACGGAAGCGATGGTCCTGAAGGGATCAACGTTTCCGGTGTTTTAAAAATATTAATGCGTGGGTGTTAATCTGATATATATAATTAGAGTTCTTGTTACTTTCATAGAATTTATTACTGAATATTGTAAACAATTGGATTGCAATTTATTAATATTATACAATGTAAATTTTTAAATATGGTATTCTTATATCTTCAGTTAACACAACACATGAATTTAAGTTTAACTATAAATTTTAACAAAATATTCTGCAATTATATTTATAAATGTTGGCAGAACTATTACTTATATCAGCTTCGTTCATTTACCTGCTGCGTTCAAAGCTATTGTTTACCTTCAAATATTTTACCTATCCTTATGAAACTCCATCATAACATCAATTATCCGTCAAGATGTAATAAGACGGGAGTCGAGTGCAAATGACAGGAATAAATCAAGCGGAGACAGCAATAATTTTGATGTAGCACACAGTTCATCATGAGGCCAATTTGTACTCAGCACCTGCGCGCGACTCCAAAGGGTATTCGTTTTCATAAATAATAAATGAAACTTACCAATATTTGTTTTGCATGAGGATTATCTGTAACCAAGACAGGTTTATATTAAAAAAATACAATTTAAACTCATGAATTTTATATCATCATAATATGAATATAATGAATACTTAGTTTTATAGAGTTTGAAATATTAATCATTTTATTTTTTTTTTATTTGAAAGACATTTAAAAGACTGTTAAATAAACTATTATATCTGACAACAGCTCTGATTTCTAAATAAAAATGTGGATAAAAGAAAAGAGAGATAAAAAGAAATGGATGGAGTTTACTAACACCAAATATTTATAATTTTTTTTAATTACTTAACTAATTAATTCTAATTAAATATTTTCTTTTACTAATTTATACTGAAAAAATAAGATATACAATTATATTCCTAGCAAATACGTGAAATGTTAACGAAATTCCAGTCTTTAAGAGCACGATATATTTAAAAAAAGTCAACAAAGGGGAAACCAAAACCGAATACTGAATGAGGCTCCCATGAATTTCTTTTGTCAATAACGAAGCCTTATTAGGCCTTACATGGAAGAAAAAATATCTACATGAATCTTCTGAACATCTATTTAATTACATATATCATTTACTATTTGATCATGTTATTTGAATAAAACATAAAAGTAAGTTAAAAAAAATACAACATCACAATTTCTATATTAATCTTATAACATTTAAAACAATAATAAAAAATTATTACTGTGGAATTCTGTTAGTAAAGTGTTTTAATTTGTAATGTGTGTCAGCTATGAAGGCTGTCCATTCACGTCGAAGTCTTCATCCGGAGATGTGTTTCGAAAACCCTGTACGTTTCTATTCCGTTAAAAGCTAAAATACACCGAACGGATATTCATGTAGTAAAATATTATTCAGATCAAGTAAAATCGAGAGCAGATGGGTATCTAGAGATAGTGAGTGATGGTATACTTTACAAAATGCAGTTGTAAACTGTTATTCCATTTATAAAAATATATATTAATTTTATAACCAGGAATAAATTTTGTGTGAATAATTTCAAAAATTAATAATAGTGCATTATAACGAAACAAATTATAATAACATCTTTCCAAATACTATTGAAACTGATGTCAAATTCGCCGCAAATCACTACGTCTAATATCAATAAGAGACCATTACGCTTTGTGATGTGGCTTTTAGCCGTTTAGGGACATGGTGCTCTACTCAATTAGTGCGAGTCTGCCTGAATGCATCCCAATCTAGATTTACGTTTGCTGTGATAATTAGATATGTGCGATAATTAGACATAGGTAAGAGTTTTGTATAGTGAAGACATAGAATATTTAAACATAATTGTTTAAATTTAATTCAAGTAATTTTCTATCGGTATATTATGAACAAATATTTATTATTTGAAACAACTTTTGTAAGACTATTTTTCCTCGTTACTTTTTATTTTAGAAGATGTTTGTTAAATTTAATATCCTATTTTAATAACAGCTGTTGCGATATTAAATCCAGAATAATACATTTTCTACAAACAAAGAGGTAAATCTAACGATTGATGTTTACTATGAAAGGCGAGGGATCGGACAAAATTCTGCTTTTAAGAACCAATGTGACTGAATAGGTTGAATATTATCTTTGCTCTTTGTTACAAGAAAACAAAGTAATGTCTCAATCTTAGTAATAAATTTAATTAAGCGAAATATTAGTAAAAACATCATGGTTATACAATATATAATATAAAGATAATAAATTTTTCGAATTTAGGAAAGATCTTTTCGAAACATTGCAGCGGATTTCAATATACTTTTTTAAATAATTTTTCATTTTTATGAAAAGCTTTCCAAGATTTAAAAAATTAGATGGTATTTTGTATGAAAGTCTGAATAAAAAGGAACCTTCAGCCTAAATCAGCGCTCTTCAGATGACAGAGGCAGTGTAAATATAAAATAAAAACGGTTTTCGATACATAAGAAAGAATATCAAAAATGGCGACCTTACATATTGTAGTTATAATATAAATATAAATAGTGAGTGGTTAATTTTGTAAGGCATGGAAAATTAAATTTTCATCTATGAAAATGTTATTAAATTCTTAGAATGTCACCGACATCGATGCGAGGCAGGTTAGTGTATGTAGGTCGACATAGGAGTTACGTAGTTAAGCTAACTATATCCTAGAAAGAATTTATTAACAAAATTAAGATTTTATTATAATTAATACTTATTTTGATGTAAATTTTATATTTATATTTTATTTGAAATAATAAGCTTTCATTATATTATTAATTAAAATAAAAAATATTTTGTGGACTGTGCGTATGATCACTTGTATAATTTAGTTGTCGACCTGTACAACTGAATTATAGACGGTTCCTAACAAAATAATTCGAATTAAAGGCCTGTAATTTGCCAGAAGGGGAGAAAGTAAATAACTTCAAAACTTTTTGAAGTGCTTTGAGAATACTGATGACGAATGCGTAATTTAATATTATTATTTACAAAATTTTTAATTACGTTACAGCCTTTAAGAAACTGTCCGTTATTACCATATTTGCTTTGTTATTGTTCTAGAAAACTTCACACATGAAAACTAAGAAATAAGATGATTAAAATGTAAAAATAATACTTTCTGCATTTCCATGAAAAAAGTTGATATTATAGTTGAAAGTAGAAAATATTTACCTTAAAGCTTATTTCCTACAATAAAATGTAAATACATTTTTAAAAGTTTTTCACTTTCAAAATGTAACAAGGTAGTTAAAGTTGTCAACTCAGCTCGCTCTGTCGGTCGTTTAAAGGAGAAAATATTCGTATTTTTCGCCAAGGTTACTTCAAAACCAGTACTTGAGTAAAATCATATTCTTTCAAATCTTTTCTTTTATAATTGCTATAACTGATACTAGACATCAAAATCGTTTAGTGTTAAAATTGTTTTCATAGAGTAAATATTGTGCATTAGCCATAGTAGAAGTTATTAAAGAAATATATATTTAGAATAATTGCTAACATAAATACAAATAGATCCATCTTATCAAAATAAATTAAATTATAATTACAGTAACACTAAATAAAAGCTAGGATCGATTCATATCGCTAAGAGCAAAGCTTGGAACGCAAATTCTTTGAACAAAATGTAATTTGTAAATGTATCATCATCATACGAACTAGCTATGGATGGCAAAATCTAACCAAATATATAAATAGCACATATGTTGTGAGTTTTAAAGAAGCAAATAAGAACTTGGCCAAAAAGATGAAAACCCACTAGTGGACCTAATTTAATACTTTTTATTAGCATGTTTAGTGATATTACTTTTTTAATAATCAAAACTATAAGGACTTCAAATTTTATTAATAAGTTATAATAAAAGAGTATCCTTGCAATTTTTTGCTGGTTGTTATTCATAAACCTCCTCTTTGGAACTGTGTTCCTAAAGTATGGCTTTTGATAAGGGCATTTACACATATTTGCAATAAATAATTTTGTCTTTGACTTTTACTAAATAAGGCCATTAAACAAATCCCTCTTTAATGAATAACGACTAGCCCCATTAAAAATATATTAATTAAAATCTGCAAGATAGTACGAAGTCGGCTTCCGTTACTTGATTATGGAACCTTTAAACTTTCCAACGCCTCACTGAATTCTAAGCACTATAATATATTGAACAAGTTATGAGAAGAATGTACGTAAGATAGGTAAGTGTTAGTGGAGTGTTACTTCAGTTAGTAGTAGAAGCACAAAGTATTTAAAGACTTTGTGCCAATATTAAACTGATCAAGCCTCATGGAAGCATCCTTGAAAGTCGATAAGAGATTTTTCAAGAATATTAAATGGTAAAGGTTCTAAAAAACTGTTAATTTAAAATATAATATTTGATATCAAAAATAGATTGAAATATATAATTATTTTAGTTGTGTTGCTATTGATTACTACGGAATATGTCAAATAAATTAAGTAAATATAAAAAATATTATTATAACTAGAATCCGCCCGCAGCTTCGCCTGCGTGGCTTTCAGAAACCGTGAGTCTTATTAATCATTATAAAAATTCGACCTTATTTAGGAAAGAACGGTTGGTATTCATGCATTGCCATTTGAACCAATATTGAAACCAACTTTTGTACCAACTGCGCAAACAGACTGCAAAGGGGTAGCTTGCTCCATCCTAATATATGTGTAGTTAAGATTAAATGTGAAATCATGTTTATTGTGATAAAGGTTAAAACCAATCATCAATATGTGCTGATGATTGGTTTCACCAAATAGTATGGAAAAATATTGTCTACCAATATTGTGGCTTAACAAAAACTTTGAGATTATGGTGTCTCTTTGATGTAGTGCGTTTATCCGCGCCGGGTCGAACTTGGCTCACCGTGAAATCGCAACAGGTCAGTGCGCTCAGTGCACTCATTATATATGTAGGTACTATTACTTTCTAAATATATAGGAAACGATATAGTCAAGGTATTTTTAAACGTATGATTTCGTATATTTTCTATATTTAATAATGTAAATTAAGCGAAATTAAAGGAAGCTTATGTGAATTCTAAACATAAGATATATATCTGCAATATATAATTTGAAGGTTCTGTATAAACCATATAAAAAATGTGTGTCTTTAAAATTTTAAGTTAGAATTTACCATTTCTGAGGCATGTTCATTAATATGGCTTACGTTTCAATTAAAATATCATAATGGCTTGCATTCAGAAGGTATTTGTGCGCGAAATTAAACTGGTATTTCTATTATGTTGCACGTATTTCAGTTAATATATTTGTGGTATTTGGTTTGTATTGCCAGCTTATTTCATGGTATCATTCAACTGAACAATACTCAGAACTATTGAAACCTCAAAAATGTTAACTTGCTTTACTAATTGGAGAGTTCGGAAATTGGGTTTTAGTTTAATCCTTTTAATGTGAGCGCAATGCTATTTATCCTGATATTGACTTTTAAAATAAATAAATAAATAAATAAGTATATTTGTCGCCAAGTAAATTAAGTAAATATTACTAGAGAAATATAATTATCGACTGCTGTCATTACACGGAGCAGACATTGCCGTCTCAGAAACTGACATTACTGTAATGAACCTATCCAACCTTGCCTTTGAGGTGCTCTCTTGCTGTCCCTTATAAATTAAAAATACAAAATAAAGTATACTGTGTACATTTTCTAAAGTTTGTTTGAAGCTACTTTGTAAAGGTTTTCTTTTTTGTTGACAGTATATTCTAAAAACGGCAATACAAGTTAACTTGGTTTGTTTTTATGTTTCTAGATGTTCTCAGTCAAAAAAGCAAAATATATCTTAATACTAATCACAGAAGAGAAAAAAAAATAGTTATTACCAAGTGCATATTCTATAGAAAAAGAGAAATTAATTCGTTTATAAGCCTATAAAACTGTTACTGACGAGGAATGACGTTAACGACCTCTCTTCAATCCTAACAAGGGCGTAAAAGTTATAAGGACATTTTCATTACTGGTTTATGAGTACGATGTTGCAACGGTTTCCAACTCATCACTCTTATGTTGTTAAAGGTATTTAAGTATGTAGTATTACTCACTACTTTCTATTTTATAAATAATATATTTTAAGGTGAACACATACACGAATTGGATAGACTGGTGCAGTTAAATTAGCACGACCCTCTTTGTGAAGTATTATTGTAATGTTTCATTTGGTGTTTAGTTAGAACTCAAACTATCTCAGTTCAGTTTAGACAGCTCAAACTGTCTCCTTAAGTCGAAGTTCTAGTAAATGCAGGGGCATGACTAATTTCAAGATTCGGAACAAATTTACACTTTTCCGTAGTGTAAGATGGTACAGCCACGTGATGGTCATATCAAGGAGAGAGAGAGCGTCTATTCTTAAGCCACCAAATTCCATAAAAAATATACATAAGCCTTCAAAATGAGAAATGTTCGTAAAAGAAACACAAAAGGGATATACAAGAAGGAGATTACTGTGAAGTTGTTTCTAAACCCAAATTCGTTTTAAAGTATTTAAAACAAACAACTTTAAGGTGAAGTAGCAAGAATTTGTTTAAAGGGCTTTGTTAAGTTAAAATCATAAAAATTATACTATAAAATAAATATTTCAAGTCCTACGATTTTATTCAATTTAGCACATTTTAATTGTACACCAAAACCAAACCACATGTTTTATTTTATGTAACTTAAAAAAGACATCAGGGCATGATTAAAGACATTTTAAAAGGAAAAATATACTTTATTATACACGAAAATATTTATCTTGTAAATGTTATACGTTATATTAACAAGCAGTTTCTTTTATAGCAAGCAATACTAGAAATGGTAGAATAAACAAATAATAAATTCTAGGGAAAGAACAACATTCATTATTTTTAAACAAATGAAAAGTTTATTAATTTTTTTAAATGTTTTTTGGATTACCATTGATTTATTACTAGCAACTAATTTTCTATTCACCTTAACATTAAAAAAACATCCAATAAATAAGTGTTCAATTGTTAACTTTGACATTGAATATCACTGGTAAAATATTTTAACCTTAGCCTTACATAGTATTTATTCATAATTAGCAATTACTACTCAGTCATATTACAACGCAAATAAATGTAAAATCAAACATATATGTAATGTGTTCTCGGCATATTCGAATCAATATTAAGTTTTCAAAAGAAACTTAATATTGATTCGAATATGCCGAGAATAAATATTATCTGAATTAAGGTCTATATCTACTTCAACTTTTTACAAACAGACAGGATTTGAGTCACTTTTAAATTATTTTTATTAAAAGATATATTAGTAGTATTAATTCCATAAATACTCAGTATACAATTAACTTATTTAAAAATTTACCATTGTTACGATCGTATCGTTGATCGTAGAAGCGAAATAAATAATGGCATTCTAGGTTAGGGGTAGGGGTTTATTTCACTGTGAGGGATAATAAAATCACTTGAAATAAAAGCGATAATTAAAAAAGATCAAGATATGGGTATCGTATAAATTTGGTGGAGTACACAACTCCAGCACACACTAATGCAGTCTTATGTTTAACCATCCAGAGAATTTTTATCATAATCTTTGCTTGTGATAAGAAATGATTATACAATTGTAATGATGTACCATGTCATAAATCTCGTAAATGCTCATAAAAATCATATGCAAAGCGAAAGTTTTCCTCGAAAATGCACAAGTGAGTGTTTTGGTGTTCCAGTGCTTTCATGAAAGGTAACTTCACAAGATTTGTTCAGACGATTGTACCAGAAATGTATTGTATAATATTTATAAAAAACTGGCTGTATAACACTAGACTGGTCAATTGTACTGGCCTACTTCTTCTTCAGAATCCCATACTTCACGATAGACGTTCGACAAATTAGAGGAGTCGCGACTGAAAAGTCTTTGACACACCACATTTTTCCCGGAGTTTCCACCACCTGATAGTCTTTCCGTAGTTTTGGTAATTAACTCGCTGTAGGGACAAATGTCAATATCGATGAAATTAAGAATTATTGTATTAGTTGTCGTTATTACAATTTCTTCAGTAAACTAGCCGTCAAATTAAATAATTTAGTATTTTTTAAAATAATTTTATATACTCCGATTAATTAATTATATATTTTTTTCTTTTTTCTGCTTGTTTCGATATAAATTAATAAATTAGTACCCTATGTACTTAACATTCATAACTTTTTGTAATATTATTCTGGACGTTCTGATTTGTTTCTTATCTTTAAGGGGTGAGTTTGGCCTAATTTAAATATTCAATGAGTTTTATATTTTCAATTTTAAAAGTTATAATAAATCTCAGTATCAAAGAGTTTCATCTGCAATAGATTTATCAAACTCTTTGGGTAGAAAACAACTTATAAAGTTGTAATTGACAAAATGATTCTGTGAGAAATTGAAATTCAATGGTTGCTACGAGTTTACGTTACCTTAAATCATAATCTCATCACATAAGCACTGTTATGGTTATAAATCTTTACCATAACGAACGTCCGGGCCCATTCATGGAAGGAACAATGGGAACAGTTTGCTATGAGTTATTGTTTGGGATACAACAAATTATTTAATAGACAGCCCTTATGTCTGGACCCCGTACCACGAAACAAAGATCACTCGAAACTTTGATTGCATATTCGAAAGATATAATATTACATTTATTTAGTTTATTTTGAAGTATATTTTTATTTATAATCATAATTGTTGAAGATGGAGCAAATTTAAGGTTTCGATAATCGGTTATAATTCGTACCAGAATATTTTGTATCAAGTAAATACGGTTTAAAAACCGTTAAAAAAATTTAAAATGATATATACAGATACATTAAAACAAAACATAACGAAATATTCTTCTGAAAAAAAAAATGTTTTAAAATGGTTTATTTTGGAGTCAATATAATGTGATAGTGTTTCTTTTTATTAACGATATAACTTTTTTATAAATATGTTTGCGGAAAACCTTGTCATCTATCAACTCTGACGAAGGTATCTTTTGAAAGTTTCTAGTTGACTTTTCTGTTATATTTCATAAATAAACTACAAATATATGTCACGTTGCTTCAATAATGACCAAAGTAGAGATATTTTGAGCCATTCGCTTTTTTTCTTCAAATAGTAGCTAAAAGGGAACGATCTCTACATTATAAATGATTTCAAATGGATATTGTCCGCTGAAAGAAATCCATTTTTTATTTAAATATAGGAATTTTGCTACCGCGTTGATTGACGTGACAGTTGGGACGTTCTTAACAATAAAATCAAGCATTTTATATTTATTATATAAGAGTAAAATGATTTATTTTCAAATTATGTTATCATAAATCTTTAATTATTATAATAGTGTTAAGATAATTTTGTAGTGATATCTAGAAACGATGGCTTGAAACCAATTCATCTAATTGGTATTGGGTATTTACAGCAGTGATGACACTGCTGTAAATACCCAATGCTGTTTTATTAATTTTAGCTGTATTGCTTATGCAAAACATCTTAGTTGATAGTTCAATGAGTTGTATGAAGCACATTCATGTTATGAATTATATCGTAGTTGAAACTTACTTTATTCTTTCCAAACTAAAAATATATAGAAAATGGTTAAATATAATTGGTTAATTTTAAATACAGTATTTAAAAACGATAATGACGATTTAAAAAAAAAAAAAAGAGGTAACAGAAAGAGAAAATAAGGAGTTAACAAAAAAAATGTAAATCTTAAATTAAGGATAATATATCAACAATTTATTAGAAATAAATCTTTAATCCAATCGGAAGAGAAATCTGAGTGTAACACGAGTTAATTTACTAATATCACGAAGCTAAATACACGGATATCGAAATATTTCAAATATCTGGAATGATCCGTGAAAATGCGCTAATATTGGAAAAACTACAAAGCATTTTGAACCTTTACAACTTTTTTCATGAACTCCCGGCGATTGTTTTTTATTTATTTACTAGTCCTTTGTATTCAATTGTATTTATCTGGAAGAACATGTTAAATGTGTTTTAATACTGTTATATAAATATTAAAATCAGTTTTGAATATAAGTCAACTATGTTTCTTTTTACTTAATGTTAAATAAAGAATTTTGCAACCTTTATATCTCAGTATTTCTAATCTTATAGAGTCAGACATAAATATTTTTACTATTTGATTTATGCATTTTAAGAGTATATATTTGCTTAAGAGAATAAAAGAATATTTTATCATACATATTATATCCTTCGCTGGAATATCATTCAATAAACATACAATCAAATGTAAATCTCGATACTGTCTATAAATCAGCTTGAATAACATAAACGATTTTACCTTCAATACACAGATGGAGCGAGAATCCAAGATTATTGAAAAATGATCCCCGTCCGTATGAGGTATGTTCCGATTCGAAGCACACTAAATCTCTTAAGGCGGATTGGGAATGAAGCGTTTTAAGTGATATAAAAACATGCCTAAAGGCGCGATCACGATCATGGATTATTGATATACCATCTCTTATCACGTAATCATTGATAAAATATTATTTCACCTGTAAAAGATTTTGCTTTAATTTTATCTTATTTTCGATATTTCATATTACATGCTTTTGATATTTGGATTTACTTCAACTTTGAAAATATCTGGTCAATACTTAATGAATTGTGACCAATGAAAGAAGGGTATCCTGACAGGTTTTGATCCAATAAACTTTATAACTTTGATTTTATGTTTACTTAAATGTTAGTAAAAAATAGTTGTTATTGCCGTATTTACTAATAATTATTTTTTAAAGTATATCATCATACAAACCTTAAATAAATGTGCTATTTTTCAGTGTTTCATTATTTCTTTCAAATAATTTGTTAATAAAAGTATTTATTTTTAAAGTTAACAATATTATAAAACAGCGCCCGAAAAAATCGTGATTAGAGAAATAACGTAATATGAGTGAGTATTTTTCAAGTTAAAATTACCATGAAACAAAAAAGTTAAATTTTCGTCTATTGTCTATTTATAATAAAAAATGGCAATCCCAAATGGTATATTGGGTAGCCATTTTGTAGCCCAGAAATAGCCATTTGTCCACGATTTCAGCGTTTAGACTAAGGATAACCTGATAATAAGTGAATAACCCAAACCATGAACTTTTGCAATATTAGAGAAATTACAAGAGCGCTACCAGTCTTTAAGAAAGAAAATTGAAGGAAGAGGGAGAGGAAGATTCGGGCTTCCGGAAACTGTCACTCCCCAAAAGAGACACAACCAAATATCTTTGGCTATTTCACGTTATTATTCTGCGACAGGATGGTCCTTCTCTGGATTGGTCCAGTCCATTGCGAACTACAGTCAATTGAAATTAGAATTCAAAAAAAGAAGTAGGTAATGAAACTTCGTTCACTTTTATATCGGGTCATTTAAAAAGTAAATAATAGTATTCATTTCATCCCACCAATAGTAAAGCTCAAACTGACAAAAGTCAAGATCGCATTCTCTCGTTGGTTGCAGTGTAATTAATGGAATGCTATATTCTTAACATAAATAAGGAAGTGTAATTTAAATAAATGGCATGTATCAATAAAATCAAACATCCTTTGAATAATTTTTTTTCAAGTTAATTTACGTTCATATTGAACTGAAGTGCACATACTTGACGTAACATGCATTATATGTCGATAACTAATTTAGGGCACCGTCCACCTTGACCCAGTCTCTCCTCGCCTCGTGCACTGGTTTGTAAACTAGTTATTGAGAAATACAATTTAACCGCTAACAAAATTTACTTTACCTATATACCAACTTAAGACCGTTTTTAAATAAATATTTTCTCAACGTGGCATTGGTTGGTAAACTTATTAACAATAATGTTGACCCACAATATCGTTCTTCATTCCTGAGAGGATTCTGGGTACTGGGTTTCTTGACATTGCAAAAGCGTTTTCTTCTTTCGAAAATTCCTTTATAAGGCATAAAATTAGTTCTGCTCGGATCCTCATCAAGGATCAGCTTATAAAGTTGTCCGTAGGCTGATAGCTAGCTCAACACTGTTTCCCTAACCTATTTGTGTATTTGTTGGACTTTTCTATTATTTTTTTTCATATGCGGTTGACAGCATCTGGTATGCTGTAAATTTCATTGCCACTCGAAATGTTGGAGACCTAGTAATCTGTGAAACACTTATTTCTTTGGTATTGAACTTGGGATATCGTATTATAATGCATCTTCTACTACACTGGGGATGGAAAATGTTCCGAATTAATAACCTTATTTCTGCCGCTGTTGCTTATTATAGTATTGTATGCCAATGATCACAATACTATTTCATCTTGATACACGTTGTTTTTCCATTGTTCTCAATTTTTTTTACCGAAAAACAAAGCATAAAAATAGCTTCCCACATCTTTGTTTCCTACCCCCTAGATGACCCCTATGTTCATTTGCCCTTTTAATAAGTTAATCAAAAATCCTTAATGAATCTGCTAAGTATTTTTCAAATAACAATTATTTATTATTATTATTTAAGCTGGCAAAGTATTTAGTCCAATGTCAGTCTCCTCTTCCTAGTGAGCCAGACTGTATGACAGTGTCTAAATTTGTTTTTCTTTTCTTTTTAGGGATTAAACGTTAAATAAAGTTTATGTTAATAAGTGCAGTCAAGATAACATAATATTCACGCCTTGTAAGAAATATAGATATTTCAGCACATACTGCTTTGAAATTATATTTGTTTTCTGCGACTGGAAAGAGTTATATTCAAATATAAATAGAAAGAGCAAAGCTTTGACTCTATAACTCCAGAAATGTTTTAGAACATTTTGTTTTAGAATTCAAAAATTCTAACGTTCATAGAAATACTTTAACTTTCAACATTCAAAATTTAATACACAACTTCCACAAAAATTGAATAAGAATCAAAAGATTGCTCTAAATATCTTAACTTAAATAATACATTATTCGTTTTTCGTACTTAATGTTGATAAACTTTGTCATCTTCACTAAGTAATTTCGACGAATAGTTTCAGAGTTATTACAATAAGATTGAACTGAATGGAGTACCATTAAGCGTTTGTTATAAGTCGGTGCAGCGTGAAGTAGAGGTAAAGCCGAGTGCAGAAGCTATTAATACTATATAGCTATATTACGAACACTTGCGCAGTATGAAATGTAGTGTATTCTTATTTTTCTTTCTTTCTGTTATTTTCAGACTTCGTTATTTTAAGCTGGAGAATGTATTTACAGAAGCGCTTATTTGCATCGTATGGTATTAAAATGGCTGCTCTTCATCACTAATGTTTAAAAGTGGAAGAGATATAAATAAATATATTTGAAGTTCGATTACATTATTGATTTTTCTAATAAAAATATATATCTGTATAACTTTATCAATATTAATTGACAATAATAAAGTATCGTGTAATATGTAATAACATATTCATTGTAATATAATATTTTACATTCATAACATAGTAAACCTAACGTTCACTAATAGCCTAAGTTCTAGACTCACAAAGTAAAATAAACACGCGAAGCGTGTATTAGATTTGATTTTTAGTTTGAGATCACTTACTATAACCCTGAAAGTTTAATTAAATTGATTCTAACCATAAATAACATCTTGAATGTCTTCGCGAATTTTTTTTGCGTTACGCACGACTGCAAAAAAAATATTTTTCTTATTATTTTTTGTAATAATCAATTGTGAAATTTAACTATAACATATGTGGTTATGAAGTGCATTGAAACATCAACTAAGATCTTTGTTGTATTAATTTTTCGGTATTGCATCACACTGTTGTAAGACCTAAGACCAATTAGCCAGATTGGTTTCAAACCATCGTTGAATTTCCAGATATAACTGCAGTATTATCTAAATATACTATTACAGTAATTGGAGATTTAAGCTAATAACATAATTTGAAATTGAATTGTGTTATTCTTATTGTGATAAATTTAAGATCAGCTTATAAGTTAAATTACTTGATTTGGCGGACACGAACGTCTCAACTGTCACGTCAACTAACACGGTAGAAAGATTCCTATGTTTAAAATGTTTTTTTTTCAGCGGACCGCTTCCATTTCAAATCATTATAATGTAAAGATCGTTTACTTTTAGCTACTATTTGAAGTTAAAATGTGAATGGCTGAAAATATCTCTATTTTTTTTCATTATTGGAGCAACGTGAAATATAGTTGTAGTTTATTTACGAAATATAAAAGAAAAGTCAACTAGAAACTTTCAAAAGATACCTTCGTCAGAGTTGATAAATGAGAAGCTCTTCCGCAAATATTATTATAAAGGAAGTTATATCATTTTAGATGCTTAATAAAATGACACTATCTCAATATACAGCTGTCAAATGTCATATATCGAATTTTGAGTTTACTGGAAGACATTAAATTTTAAGTAAGTATTAAAAAAAATATTTACAAAAACATTTTTTTAATGAAGAACATTAATGTTAATCCCGCTTTGTGTAAATAATAATCTTATTTTTTTTTTCATTATAGTTTTTATTTTACTTTTAAGCACTTTTATTGGGGCTGGATTTATTAAATTATGTACCAGACGATTTTATGGCGTTGAGGTTCACTGGTTTAAAATTCCATTAAAATGTTTGACCCTCAACAACAAATTCACAGACAAGTCAAATTTTATATATATATAAATGACTAAATTCAGTCTCTAAAAATAACGTTAAATGTTTTTTTTTTATTTAAATAATAATTATTATAATATTAACCAAGTCGTGTGCTTCTTTCAATTGCATATTTTTAATTTTTAAGTCTAGTGAAAAAGTAACATTGGCAATTATAGACCTATCTCGAAATTAATTTCTATCTATCTCAAACCCATTTTAAAAGACTATATACGATTGTATTTATCAAATTTTAAGATGATAAAAGAACGGCATGTTTTTACATTTGGACGATCAACTGAGTCTAATCTATGTAAATTTTCACAACAGCTTATGAGTGAAACGGATTAGGGTGGACATTTTGAAACTGTCTATAGCAACTTTTCAAAAGGGTTTGATAAAATTAGCCATTCGTTATTAATTCATAAACTTATAATCAGCGGTAGACAGGGTGACCTTGTGAGGTGGTTAGTTTCATATCTAAAATATTTTAGTAAAGCTGTAATTGTTCGAGTTTTTTGTTTGATGCTAACACCGTTTAAATAAGGAGTGCCTCAAGGTTCTCATCTTGGACCTCTTTAGTTCAATTTATTTATTACTTACATTTAACTAAAACTAAAAAATAAACGTTGTTGTAGTTGTCTCCGTGTAATATTGGACAACAAGTTAATCTTTCGTTTTTTCTTAGATTTTCACGAGTACACATTTGAAATAAAACTATTTTTTACGGATTAAAACTCGTGTATAATTTGGTTACATTTAAATTTTAACTCGACGTTTTGAATGCTTTGCAGCAATCATGTTCACGGGTAGACGAGATGTAAGTATCTGTACATTATAAAAAATAGTTTTATTTCAAGTTAATCTTTGTTTCACATGTGAATTATATAACCACAAAAGTTAACAGATAGTTGGGTTTTATTTTAAGAGGTGTTTAAAAAAGCTTCGACTTTTGTTCTACTCTTAAACTCCTGCGTACGGTCTTTATTAGAATATGCGTCAACGTTTTGTTAATCCCCAATATAAAGATTATTTCCACTTTAATAACAAAAAGAAAATACAAAACATATTTATAAAATATTATTTTGTCTTGTCATAGTGACTATTCTGGTGAAAATAAATAAAAAAATATTATTTCCAAAATTCTGTCGCTGTCTTCTCTAAGACCTTACGTTTTTATATAAAATTGTCAACAGCTTGGTAGACTCAAGTTATGTTCTTAGTTAAATTTAAATGATCCAGATTCGATTCGAAGTCTTACATTATTTTATATATACTTCGAATGTATATGTATGAACAATGCTTTCATTTTGAACGTTTGTCAGACTATAATAATAGGTGTCATAATACGGACATTTTTAATGACAAAGTTGGTTTTGGATTTTGGGAAATGTTTTTATCTATCATTAATATAATAATTATTATTATTATTGATTTATCTTAAATTCAAGGTTTTATTTTTTTTTGTTTTAATGTTTGTTTGATTGCATATTTTTTTTATAATATTAGTTTTATCTGTTTACTCATAAGAATCGAAAGTTAATGGATTGTTTGAAAAAAAAAGTTTTTCAATATTTTTTGTTTCCCTAATAAATAAATGAATAGAAATTTATTAAGTTATTCAGAAATGGCGGTAATACCCAACAAGCGTGTATCATTGATATGTAGTAGCAACAATGGTTGGAATAGTTGAGAACAAAAGTGTAGCTTGGGGCTCGAGCAAAATCCATCGAGAACTATCTCTATCCTCCACCCAGTGAGAAGTTGTACTTCAATTAAAATTAACTATCGACATAAAAGTATTAGTAAAATCTTTTTTTATTTCTTTATTAATAAATAAATAGAATTTTTGCGATAACATAAGTCCTTATAGATTAAATATTAATTCTATGGGTCTCCTGACACTTATTAAAAGTATGCGTTTAATTTGCAGTAAATATGTTTTTATAATTAAATGTAAAATAATATATATTTTTAATTTTATTAATAATTCTGAAAAGTAAAACTGCAATGAAATAATATTTATTTAAAAGGTTTTTTTTGTAGTTAAAATACTTCTATATATTAAAACAATTTACTACCCCCTTATAAGCTGCGTGTTGGTTTTGTAATATAAGTTCTGTATAATACGGGTAATGTCGGGTCAATAAACACCCCAGAAAAATATGGATACACTGAGATTTTCTTATGATATAAATATAAATAAGGTTGATAATTGTATCTATTTTTTATATGTGTCACTCCTAAATTGTTTTAAAAACTGACGTGTCATGCGTAGGCCTCGTTCTATTTATAGAAGCGCTGGGAGATGGTTGTACTTGACCTAACTGTATTCAATATTGTGAATGTCACCTTCATATTACTAGTATATGTCGGTATAGTCTAAATTGAATTGAAAATATAATAATTATCTTTGAAAGGATTTGATCTACATTAATGGAACAGTCTTTAAACAAACTGCTAGAATGTTTATACCTACTGAATGATTATAGTTTAGTTAATGAATTATAATAAAAATTTAGAGGATATACCGAGCTAGCGATTATAAAAACGTTTCCGTTTTGATTTTACAATTATGTTAAATATTTTACGTAAAAGAATATTGTTTTCATTGATTCAATTAATATATAAAAACTCATTGTCTATGTAATAAATGAATGGTTTGGTATGACGTCATTAATTCATAAAATATTATGAAATTATGAATAAAGAATGTAATGCAATTCGTTCATGGTGGTAAGCCTGAATGTAAAATAGCTTGCTGTAATGATGCATTTTCTTAATCGCTTTCACCACATGCTTCTTAATAAGTTACGCTCTAATTCCCGGTAGAGACTCCTCGCCACGCGTTCACATGAAAATACGTAAACATAAACGATAAAACTTTATTTTGTGCTATATATAAATTATAGTAAGTTTTAGAACATATGCTTTAATCTATCTAGAACATATGCTCTATCTATCATTTATATGACACATTAAGAGTTTTGTTATTCAGGATAAACTACATTAACAATTCATTATTTGTACAGTTAAAAATTTACAATAAACATAAAAGAAAGAAACAGATACCGTGAATACTAATTGTTCATTTGTTGTTGAGAACAAGACATTAATATTATAAAGTTTGGTCTCATATCTGTATGGTTAATTGACAAGGTGGTTTATAAACCTTTTGACTAAGAACGTTAATAATATTTAAATTTTACAGTGTATATAGAAAAAAATACATTTAATATTATTCTAATTAGCTGTTCTAGTTTAGTTTATTAGAATGGTTTAGTTCAATAATATGGTTTAAGAAAACTAACTTTTATAATAACCGGGTTTGTTATATAGGTTTTGATCTTTACCTTAGTATTTTAGTTCCTTAGTGGCCTAAATTGACCAAAATTGAATACTTATATAGTAATTTAATTTGATTAATCGTCTATCAAATACTCGATAAGAAATCGTACAATTTTTTCTAAGGTCAGCCGTTTCCAATCGCACACATAAATTTTGTGTTCTGTTCAATGCTGTCTTTTCTTAAAATTTTTGCTTATTTAAGCCGTGTTGTGCTATTTCAGACTGAAATATAATTAATTATTAATAAAGTTTGTAAGTTCATACAAACTGTACTTTAAAGATTCAGTAAATATTTAATAGTTATATCTCTTTTAAACATAGTCATTTATTATTACATTTCATTGTAACTAGGATAATATTGCCCATGTTTCTTTAAATTAAAAATGTTTATTAATTTTATTAATTGTATTAATTAATTCCACAAAGTATGTTTGTTTCATAAACTATGTTTATAGCAAACTGTAAATTCTCAAAGGCTGTGTAAAATTTAGTTAAATAAGTATCTTTTAATTAAATTAGCTTTACTTTGATAAGGCTCATACAATGCAAGTCTAATGTTTGGTTTCCCTCGTTTCTATTTAACTTCCTGGAGATTTCAATGTTAATCATGTTTGCATGAAATGCATGAAATAAATGGATGCAACTCGAGTATGTTTTATGTGAATTGTTGTGTATAATCGTATCGTATCTACTTCATCCTACTATTCGACTTGTATTATAAATGTGAAAGAGTGTGGGGTTTTATGTACGGTAGAGTAACAGTATTTTTACGCAAAAACTACCAAACCCTTGTTACCGGTTTTAGTAGACATTCGAACAGACAAGTGGCACACCCACCATGTACCTTTAGAACTGGGATCAGGGGGGGAGTAAACGTATACAGATTTTACCGGAAAATGATCAGACATACTCGGAGGTGAAGAGGGTCATCGGGTACAGCATAGCATAGTTGTTGGCAGAAGGTCCCGATGATGACTCCCACACATCTTGTTAAATAACAGGTCATCATGGTGTACCCCAGGGGCATCTTGGACTAGCTGAGTGAGATTAACCGAAAGCGCAGGACGTCTTATCTGGTCTGCTGGTCAAACTTCTTTATTTTCGGATCTCCTAGTCTTCCAAAGTTAAAGGGTGCAACTTCTAGCATTGGTCAATGAGTGATGACCGTACCATCAAATGTTTCATAATATCCGGAAAAAAAAGATAACAATTTAATAAAATATATTTCACTACAATTTACTCGAATGTTTGTTTTTGTATGTCAGTGGCGTTATTGCTTTTTCGCAATGAAAAAATATTCTCTGCCTACGAAAAACTTTAATACTTTTATTTTTATTTCACATGTTTTTTAAAAATATGACCGAATAAAATATAGACCTAACAAAATGTACTCACAATTTTTGACTCAGCTTCTTTCGAATAATTTGGAATGAGATGACATTATTTAAAAAGAAATAGTTTAGGTCATATTCTCACTCTCTCAATTTCTTCAAATATTTTCAAGGTCCTTTTCTTTTATAACAAAAACGTTGTAAAAAGGATGATAACATGAGATGAGTTGCATTTATATTTACCTATATTAAATATTATGTTTAAAAGATATTTGTAATACATTTTCTGGAGTGAAAATCCCCAAAACCTATGACTTACCGTCTATATAATTGTCACCTGTTATCGAGAGACGGTAATAAAGTTATACTACGAAATATATCGGAAAACCTTATCTGACCCCTATTTGACTCTTCCTATTGCAAAAAGTGATTTTGTGATGTTATACTGTTATGTTACTGAATATTTTAATAATTTACTCATCTCTTTAAATCAGTATAATAACAATTTTTATAATTTTAAGTAAAATAAAAATCGGTAAACTGATTTCCAATTAATTTCTTTCAACCGATGTCGATATTTGATAAATTATGGATTTCAATAAATAATTATATAATCAAAGCTATATTAAAAAATTTATATATTTCAGTAGATTCCATAAATATAATTGGGGCACCTATCACTTTTAACGTGAATCGAAAATTAAGTATGGCTTAATAAAGCTTAACTTTGGATTATTTTGAAATTCTCTTTGATGTTGATGAAATTATAATAATGAATATTTAGAGTTTGATAAATTTTATTTTGATAATGAAAACCGATGTAAATATAAAATTAATTTAAATTACTTATTCTAAAAAAAAATCAAAGATAGAACATTTGAATTCAAATTTATTTATAGATACATAACAATTAAAAATATTCTTTTATAGATAACTCTAACATTATAAAATTAGATTATTCCACATTAGACCATCGTGCGATGCGATGTATAATTCGCAGCAAATTTAATTGTATGATGCAATTGGAGATATGGAAGATTTTATTTCTTTGTAACGCGAGCATTTATAAAGATAAAAATCCTTAAAGTGACTATTCTTGACAAATAGGTCACAGAGCACTCAAAACTCTATTATTTAATGTGAATGTAATTTCTGTTCCACAGTGTAGTTGAATAGTGCTTGATTGGTCGTGTATATTTTAGAGTATAAAGTGAAGTCTAGCTAGGCTAGAATGTAATCATGAGTTTAGCAATATATGTTTTGAATATTTTGCTATTAACATATTATGTAACAGGTTTAAAATGTAAATTAAAATTAGTATTTCAATAAATTTTGTACCATAATTAGATTATTTTCTAAATAGCTCAATAATTTAAAATACCTAAAGCTTTTTATATTAATGATTTTTATTATGATGTTCAATTATCGCATTTCTAATCTATATATCTTAGAACCTGACACTTTTTTAATCTTATCTTTTTAAACTCTGTAAACCTATTTTGATAAAAAAACCGAAGCTAATTTTAATTAAAAATTATCTGGTGTAATCAAACTATAATAAGAAATACAGATTACATTTTAATTATATATAAAAAATGGTCTTTAAATACATAACTTTTTTAATTAATTATTAAAGAACTTACTTGGAAACATTTTGTTGATGTCGTAAATAAAATATTTTCGTTGTTCGAAAATGTGCTGCGAAATTAGTTGACTGCTCTTTTGAATTTATCGAAAAAGTCTTGTAATTAAACTTCTGGACCTCAACTCAACTCGTTTCATGAAAAAGTCGAAGTTGGAATGAAAGAGCTCTTGTACATTCATACCCATGTCAAAACCATTGTTAGTGGTCTGTTGAGGGTAAATTCAATATTCTCGAAACTTCCATTGATCTTTTCTTGACCGCAGCTTTTTGTTATGAATACAGTATACATTTTGTATAGTACTTTACGATAATAAGACCGCTTTCGTAAACGTATGTCTTTTTGTGATTTTAAGATGATCTCACTGGGTCTCATTAATATTATAAAGGGGTAAAATGTTTCGAGAAGCTTCTTTTAGTTTAGTATGTAATTCTATATCTATTGTGTGTGTGCGTGTGTACGTGTATGCGTGTGCGTGTGCGTGTGTGTGTGTTTGTGTGTGTGTGTGTGTGTGTGTGTGTGGAAGTTATGTTAACACGACAATCACACCGAAACGTTTCTAGCTTTGAATTTGTAATTATAAAAATAGTTTAACAATAATTTGGATGTAAGGTACTAATGTGGATTTTGAATTAGAAGTTTCTTCAATAATTCTTTTATAACTAAATTTAATTTTCTTAAAATTACATATAGGTATAATACAATTAAATTCATTCAATTTTGATTTCACCCAAGTCCCAAGACATTCTAATCTCTTATAACAAGGACTTTTAATTAAGATCAAAATCCCTAAAATACCTGTATAATTAGTAGAGATGAAAATGACGTTCTCAGATCTCCAATTTTACAATTCGTACTTCATTTTATTAAGGCAAAGAAATTTACTGTAAATTAACTAAAACATATATTTTTGATTTTTATAACTTGATTTTAACGAAATATATTCCAAAAGAAAAATATAAATTAAATACACTTTTAATTTCGAAACATAAATCTTGTTTAATCCACAGTGATGTATCGAAGATATTATATCGATAGAAATTATATCGGAGATGTTACAGTAAAAACGTCGTATTTCGTGATTTATTCGTCGAACAGCAACGCATAGCCACCTGAGCTGACAACTTTTATCGCCCATTATTACAGGAAGTTGTATTTTCATGAATCCCAACGAAATTTATGACTTATATTAATATAAAAATAATGTTAAATATTTTAATATTATTAATGTATATACATTATCGTTGGATTATATCTTTTGAATAACAAACTGTTTAAAGTTAAAGTTATGAAGTTCGGTCAAATTAGCATTACATTTTGAAATCCTCTTATATAAGATGTTATGATGACGCTAATAAAATATATATCTAAGAAAATCTTTATTGTCCTGTTTGAATTTCATCCCGCTGTGTATCCTAAGTTTGTTAAATACATAGTAAACTCAAATATGAGTCGTATTTCGAAGTAAAATGTGGCCACAGCTTTGAACCCTTTGATCGTGTGAGTCCGTACCACCGAGACGGCTACAGAATATATGGTCAAAGTTTTTGCTCCGAGAAATTGAGATTTCATGTTATTTATGTCCTGTTAGAAACTTTTTCAAGGTTAATGTTACCATCACTAAAATTTCGTTACATGTGTGTGTTATTATATTTAATATTGAATTGTTTGTTTATATGTGTTTTTGTGTGCGAAAAAAAAACATTATTGAACACTATAGTTAATTAAGTGTGTTAACAAGGTGAGAGATATGGATCAGTTGTTTTTATAATTTTGTCTTAAAATAATTCGATATACAAGTTTAATACGTTACGGTTTTAATAAGAAAATTGATAAAAAGCCTAAAATAGTGTAAGACACATTTTGTAGTATTTTTGCTTATAGTATTCAACCTCAAACAAATAGTTTGCTAATTGCTATTAAATAAATATATTAAGTACCGTTTAAAATAATTTTATATATCATATAGTGTCTAGTTTTTGTTCTAATGTCCTGGTTAGTTTGTTAGTTTACAGTTTAATACAATAGGTGTCATAACTTCAGTGAACATAATACTTTTAATGTTCGCGTCGTTCAAGTGTAAAGCTTACCTTATTTTCTCATTTTTCTTTAAAATATTTCTTTTAATGAAATATAATACTTTCAAGAAATCATCTATTTTCCTCTTACTGACCTACTTTTTATTATTCGCATTTAATTATTTAAAATACAAAGGCTTTCTATAAAAGTTTTAATCAATTTACGAAAATAATTACAGAATGTGAATATTACCTGCAGCTGCGTTGATGTTAAAAATATGTTTGTGTCAAAGCTGTGGTAAATCTGGAAAAATATGACTTCACATTGAGCTTCTGTATTTAAAAAGTTATGAATATTTAAATAATTGTCAATAACTCAAACATATTTTAAATACATGTTTTTCAACTCTTTTAATAATATCAACACTTTTTAAATGCTTTCAGACTTAGTATTACATTTGTTTTCGTTAATTAACTTCTGAACTATTTTGTGTATTTTTAGACAAATACAATGGTTCTTGCGTCACAAATGTTATCTTGTATAAGTCTAAAAATTATAAAGATTTCTAGCAAACATCATAATTATTAAACAAGCAATATTGAGTTCCAGCCCCGTCACCTTAATTTTCTGGTTAAAAAAAATGTTATATTATAATTTTTTTTTTTAAATAAAATCCATTCCACAATTACTTGCACTTGGGCATTTAAACAAAGTATTAAAAATGTAACAATAAATTTGATATTATTTATTTGTTATTTGAAAAAAAATCGTTTTTTTTTAAAGGTGATCACTTTTTGTTGATATCAATATGCGTTGATTGTTCTACAACCACTCTAATCGCGGATTTAGTTGTTTTTTAAATCGCGAATACGCTGTATTCGGTTTATTTTTAAACTAAAAACAGCTGGGTCCATTTCGCTGGAAAACTAATCGGCTCTAAGTTATTTCAATACGTATTGATCGGTATCACAATGAAGTCCATTGCATTATCAGTTCGCAAGAAATTGGAATTAAAAAAATGTTTACATACTCACACATACATAAATTTTTTTAATTGTCTAGAATTACTCAGGATACCTCAAAACGTTAATAAAAAAAATTCTAGTCTTTTGTAATAATTTCCAAAAAAAATTCTTAATAACGAAATTACAATTTAATATTTTTTAAGCAAAAATTTTTCTCATAGATTATGTTATTTAAGAAAATAGTGTATTAAATTTTTTTAATTTAATAAAGTGCCAACAATACAAATAATTCCTTTTTATTATTTATTTTTATATATTTACTTGATTCAGAATCAGTTTAACATATGATAACAGTACAAAGCTTCAAAAGATTACACGTCTCTGAGTATTTAATGTACCGTCAGTGCTTTACATTAATTCGCCTCTCGCATGCGAACACACGCTTGTCAATGGGCTGAATGACACCGCCCGCCGCGCTCTTAAAAGGATTTGTGGTTTATATACTATCCCGCTGTCAACATCCAACAAAATGGTCCAGTCCGCTCCAACTTACCCAAAGATTTTACTAAGTCTTGTGAACATACCCTTTGAAGAATTTCTTTGTTATAAGCCATGAACATATGCTACTGTAGTTGAATTGTGTTTGTATGCATCTATATTATGTTTGCCTTTTAGATGAGAACATCCCAAACTTTAGGCTTTTAATTTTAAGTAAAAGTTAGAAGCGCTTAGGTTTATTTTGACAATTTAGAGCTCCATTTCATATTAATAAATTAGTTTAAAAAAATGTTATATTTAAAAAATTGTTTTAAAAGATCCTTTAATTATTTTGCAAAATTAAATTATTATGTACTCACGCCCTTATTCTACATTTTGATGTATCTAATTCAATAAGGCCTTTTCAGACTAACAATTGTTTAAAAATATTGAATTCACGTTTTTAATCTCAATAAACTTACTTTATCAATGTCGTAACATGTCCATATGAAAAGAAATTCATTTTAAAATATTGTAATTTTTGAAGCTTAAAGTTTAAAAATAATATTTGAGGACGAAAAATTGTTTCGACAAGAGTTTTTTACGGATTAAATCAGATGGAAAAGCTGACTTTAAAACATGTTGGCTCTGTTTATTCACGTTTTTTTATGACGTTTCTATTACTTATAGTGCTTTCAGTTATTTTGTTTCTTGATGTTTTATTATTAAAGTAATCAGATTATTTAAATTAATCACATTACTAGTGTTTTCGGTTCAAAAGAATTCTCATTTATCCTTGTTTTTATTTAACGCATTACATAGATATAAAAAGTTTTCCAAAATTCGCCAAATTCTCTTAAATCTCTAAATTAAACACATGCGCCTCTAATTTTCTAAATCAATGAATCTGACACGCTTACACTGATTACATGTAAAGTAGATTACAAGAAGGTTTCGCTTAACCGCTGAAAATCATTGTGAGTCCTTAATAAGCTTTATTCACTATTCTTATTAAGCTTTTACTATTTAAAAAAATATTAAATATTGGAAAGAAAATAATATATAAGAATAAATAAAATTTTCCTTAATATGATTTTCGAATTACTTAAAAAATATTTGTTTCATCATTTTAAAATCTCAAATTAAGTTTTGAATGTTATCGTTTAACTAACTAGAATAATCTTGTTATAAGTCAAGACGAAGATACCAATATTATTTAAACTAGCCAGGTAATGAAGATAAAGCTAATATAAACTTTATGAGAATTAAATTTAATATGAAAATATTTCATTTTACTGCTTCTGATTTTAAAATGAATATTGAAGTTACGCTTTCAATTTACGTAAATAGACAGCCAAGAGATATTAATTCTGCTCAAGTGTTACGTCAGTAATGAGGGAACCAAAACTACAAGTTCTCATCCGCGGCGAGGCTGTCAAAAACATGTGTACACTGTAACTAAACACATTTTGCGTATAATGTTTTGGACTTAGAATCATTTGTTGATAGAAAATTGTTTCAAGTAACATTTTTCCTTTTTATAAAACTCATTTTTAGTTAAACCTATATACACTTTTTGTAATTAGACCTTTGTAATCCATGATTATAATTACATATAATTCTCAGGCTGTACTCTGGAAAGTTACCCTAATAGATTTGAAACCCATGATAGATTCTGCTGTGCTACTCTCTAACTATGTATACTCGTTTTTCATTGTATATATTATTGATGAAAGAAATGATATATAAATGAATAAACAAATAAGATAGTCTGTAAATCACAAATTTATTTTAACTATAAGTAATGATAATTAATATTTCAAACATTATTTCATTTAAATAAAAAAAGTTATAGCATTTAAGTAAAAAATAGGTTCAATATAAAATAATTGACTTATTCTATTTATTTATAGTTATAAATGAAGAGTTTTGTTGAAGTTGAATAACTTAGTGAAGTAAGAGGTTTACAATAAGAAACTGTATTTCTACCTAAATCATTTAAAGTAAAACAGTCCAGAGAGTGAACACAGAAGTTTTGGCGACTCCATTAAAATCAAAATTATTTCTTATTAAACTTGTATTGTTTGGCATGTTCTGTTAAATTGTTCTTGTTGAACGATTATATTATAAAATGAATCGGTATAATAAGGGAGAAAAAAAGGTAAAAGCGAAAAGTTTTTTTAAATTTAAATAAAAAAAATATTTGAAATCTGATTACATTTTAATTGTACTAATTTAATATATGAGAAAGTTTGTGAGAATGGATGTATGAAGAGTAATATACTCAAGGAATATTTGATGGATTTATGAAACTTTACAGAAATATAAGTTATACATTCAAATAACACATGGGCTAAAATTATATTATAGTATTGTTTAAGTTTGTCAAAATCCATGTATGGACGTTGGATCGAGCTATGCCAAGCTACGAGCTACGAGCAGGGAAAATATTTCCTTTAAATACGTAGTATATAAATAAGCAATTAAAGAAAAACATATCGATTTTTTATGTGTAGATTAAGCAAACTATATTGAATAATAAATTGAATAAAATTGTTATATTTTATCTTTAATGCAAATATTATATTGTTATAATAATTATCATCAAAGTTAAAAATTTTATTTTAAGAATTGCAAAAATTTGTTACAATTCTGCCTTTTGCAATATATTGTTTAAATATACGCTTAAAAGTTAAGACTATAAAAAAAATTGCGTGCAACACAAAATTTGGGCGATCCGTACGCAGGGCAGTCGGGCATCGTCTGTGTGTATAGTAGAAATATATTGTAGTAACATATTGTAGTAACTAGAAATCTTAAAATACAATTATTAATCATTTAAAAATATATTCGCCGACAACTCGTGTTTAAAATAGAATCTTTCCATTGAATATCGAATTTATCGCTATGAAAGCCGTTTTCAAGGATTTTAGACAGCTTTACAAACTAATTGCAATTAAAACAGTATATTCCACCGACCTAATAATTAAACAACCAATATTATGAAGAAAAATATGTCAACAAAATTTGCTTAATCAATAATAATATTGCGATGTATAACACAAATATAACAAAAAATAATTTTTAAGATATAATACACACGCATACGTATTTTTGCAAAAGCTGTATTGTAAAAAGCTCTGGATACTTATTCCTTTTACAACTAAGCCTCTAGAGGTGACTTATCACATAAAATGTCTCACCTTACTCTTTGTACCAATGACAACAATGTATTATGAATATTATGAAGAAATGAAGATTTTTTCGTCTATTTATACTATTGTTCGTACAAATAATATTATTTCTCATTTTCTGACTTATGTTGTTGTAGTTCTATCAACAATTTACATAAAATTCAGCATCTTAAGTCTCTATCACAATTTATACAAAAAAAACAATGTTTGTATGAAAGAAATATTACTACATTTTACTTCTTTGATGACTTATTATTTAATATTATGTTATTTAAAATAATTCTAGGTTTTCAATTTTTTATGCAAGCTTTTGGTGCAAAAATTTAACTTTTTTGCTAATTTACTTTATTACATACAAATAAATATCAAATATAAAAACAAAAATTATATAAATTTGTTTTTTATTTTCATTTTCTTTCAGCACAGTAATATATTAGTAAAAAAGGGTTAATTACAATCATTATCTTAATTTTTGGAGGATTTTTCTAATACTAATAAATTGCTGGAAACCGTTAAATTCGTAGTATATTGGATTTCAGTGCTCCGGCAACGTTACAAATGATTTATTATCATTTTCATTTATAGAGCGTATTATCTCCTTGCTTAAGGGTTTGGTTTCATGAATCTTAACGAAAAAAATAAATCCAATTGCAGAATAAATTATACTAAGTATAGTTTTTTAATAAATACCACAATGATATCTAATCCACAAGACCACGTTTTAAAAGTATGTTATCTGATATTTTCAACTGAAAACTTTTATAGCTCAAGAAAAGATTGATTATCCCTCACTATAAAATAAAACTTGTAGTGCTTCAGAAAAATGTAAGAGATATTAAAAGAAATAAAAAGTTATATAGATATACTTTTTAGTAAAGCGATCATTTATTATATATATTATTTATATTATAGAAAACATGTTGTTTTAATATCACTTTGTCTATTTTTTTTTAAGAAAATGGTTCTCAAATTATACGAATCGATTCGCATTCAACTTTTAAAGTTTGTTTTCAATTAATAATAATAAATTCATCTAATATCTTCTCAGAGAAGATATAAGATAATTATTATGAAGCAGAATTGTTCAATTAGTAGAGTTAATGAAACTAAATTAATCATCTTATATTATTTCATTTAGGGTGTTGTATGTAACTATTGTTCAGTGTAGCAGCTCGTTGACTGACTCGAGGGAAATCAAAAATGAGATAAATATCAAGACGCGGCTCTAGAGCCCTCAGTTTTATGGATAAATAAGAATATGTTTTTTCGTATTTTGTTAGGGTATTGATACGGTCTTTTCTCTTATTTAGAATAATGTTCTGAATGACACACGAATATTTGTGTTTTTGTTTTACGAAGGACTCATCATAATGCGGGTATATAATAATTGTAAATGTTTAACAAACAAAATATATACCCCTTATATACGCTTGTGTCACTTATAGATGGAAAAATAAATTAGAGTATTTTTGTAAATCCATCAAAAGTTCTACCGACATAATACCTTAGTGTAAAAAGCGATCAGGATAAATTCCAAAAGGCAGCTTCGAGTCCAGTTTGTGCTGATGTATATTTATTATAATATTTATTTTTTATACAATTATATATATTTCATTTATTCATTCATAGTTTTATACATTAAAAGATAATATTATTTTCATGAGTTATCATTACTACATGAAAATAACGTGTATGAAATAATCGCAAGATATAAATTGTTTTTTGTTAAAAGAAAATTCGGTATTCTAAAACTTCAGCATAAATATTTTATTTTGATTATTTTTGTTTTGTGTAATATTTAAATTTAATCGTGAGATCTCATTTTATATAATAATAATATTACTGAAATATATATTTCAGTAAATCACTTAAGTATTAAGTAAGTATATTTGTGAAGTATCTAACCACGTGAAATAATCGTGCAAAATACTCTCAAGACTTATCGTAAACCTGCAAGTCCTAATCGATCTCAGGGGTCCGTTTATACGTGAGTCGCGTAAATGACCAATTCTACTTGTCCCTTTACGGATTAGGAACCAATATATAGCCACTTAACTGATTTTTATGTAATCCTTGTTTTACACTTGCCGTAAATAGTTAAATATTGAACTATTATTATCTTAATAATATCTTATCTTTCTTAACTTATATTATTTTTATTTTACTTAGCTAAAAATGTTTTTATAATAAGATATTTTTTTAAGATCATTAATTTGTCTGATGTTGATTGATACTGAGTACTTGAAGGAAGAAGAGGAAGAAGGGGGAAGAGGAAGAATCAATAATTAAAAGATTTTTTTATAAATTTGGTAAGTAAACGCAATTTTTCTGCTATCTAAGGGAATAAAAGGATCTTTTTAATGGCATCGTAACTGACTAAGCGATGTTAGGGTCAATTATTTTTAATTCAATTATTGTAACATCGAAATAAAAATTCAATTGAATTAAATGACCGACTATCAAAATGTTAATTGTTATTGGATTTCAACAAAAGAATTTATATACAGATAAAGTTTTATTGCTCTTTCTCTCAAGTTGGCAGTAACGTATTTTACAACGTAAGGTGGCCTCTATTGTTTTACCTATTTATGCGAACATTTAATATCTATATTTTTTGTATACCAAAATTGTATTAAAAAATAGTATTTTCAAGTATAACATGCATTTATAAATGAAGAAGATCCAAAGAAAATTAAAAATATAGACTAAAGTTCACAGAGTTTAAGAAAGACAAAGATGTAAGTTTAACAAATTTTAATCTTTCAAAAAATTTACAAATATATAAAATTCATTATTCTGTTAAATATTTAAATATGTTTAACTGAAATCGTAGATGACATGATGATGATGACTAATACATCATTTTGTTCATTTATTTTAGTTAATTATTTTAAGCACCAACTACTGTTTGTTTCAAAATGTCCTTTTAATAATACTTATTTTGCCTGTAAGAGATCACTATAAGTGATAAGGTCCCCTTTGCACCAAAAGTTTACATAGTTTTATTTTTTATTTTTTTGTTTTATCTAATGTTTTTTTTGTGTGCAATTATGTGTATAAATTACATAAATAAATAAAATGAATAAGTAAAGTAATCTTTTGAGTAAATAAAAATTAACAGTAAATCTTTTTCTGAGTAGTTGTGACCGCTCATTACCGTCTAGTAGTTTGAGACTTGTGAAGGGCTCTTGATTGAAAGGTATTCACCCCTACGCAATCTTAAGGTACACATAGAAGAACAAAGGTGCAATTCCACAAACAAAATATATAATGATAGTCTTCGCTACGACGTCTACAAATGAAACCCCTATATGACATGATGACTAAATGTAACTTTCTTTTAGAGATATTTAAAGTTTCATTGACTGCAATATCATTAGAAAACTGTGACCTTGGTCAGTAAACTTAAGTTCTTATATTGTCTGCCCTTGAGTGTTTCTACTTAAGCGGATTGGTCTCAAGACCGTCTTAGATTAAATATAGATTTATAAGAGTGGGTTTTATATTTGAATTAGTTAAAGTTATAAAAATATATGTGGACAGTAAATATAGTTAAAGAAATTGGAATGTAAGAAAAATACAAAAATCACCATATATTTATGAAATAATACAAATAAAACTCGCCTCTTACATCAAAATATATTGTATTACGTAATAACTGTACCAACTTAGTATATCAATAACTTTTTAAGTAACTAAGGTATAGCTGCCAATACTCAATATTTGAGAACGGTCCAATTAATATATCAAAAGTAAGTCTAACATTTCAAACTTCGTCTTGAGAAGTTGTTTCGTCAAACTTTGAAAGGGTCTTAGAGGTTACAAAATTTGAATATAATGAACATATATGTTAAACTGACGAAGAAGTAGGCATCAGTTACAAAGACTATCGAGTATCATTTACGTATCATTTACGTGACTTTAAGCTGTTATATGTTAAGTCATCTAAAATAATTCAATATATGGAAAGACTTCGGGTTAAGATATTGTATTATTATTATTTTCCTTATAAATATATGTTAATCGTAACATTTATTGATCAATCAAGTGAATTATATCATAATTATTTTACTAATTGTAAATACATTGGTCATTTATAGTATATTATGTATAAATATTATATTATATATATATATATATATATATATATATATATATATATTATATCAATATCAATTTCAATAAGCAATTGTACCTAATTGCTTATTGAAATAGATATCGAAGAGTAAACAACCGACGTAAGATTTAAGAGGTTGCGATTTTGACTATATTTAATTAATCGTTTGTTTAATTTAATTTTGTTTATATTTTAACAACTTAACAAGTAATAACTTTTTTTTAAAACATTGTTTTGTGAATTGTTTCACCTAAAACTATTGTTGCACACTTACTTATATATAGTGTGTTTTGTGTTATGTAAAAAAGTTTCGTGAATGAATAACAACGATTCTCGACTAGGGTCTAGAGTTTTTGTAAAAAAAATGGTGTGTTTTTGGCAACGCCCTTATACTCTGCTGTTTTTTGAGGATTATAAGTAGAATGTATGTTAGTTATATTATTTGATTAACGATTATTCATGAAAAAGAACATTTCAATTATTTTATGTTCTTATTACATTTAATCAACTATTTGTAAGTTGTAGTTCGAATTGAACTAAACTGTGGTCGGTATATATAATTATAGTTATAGTTTTAGTTGGAAGAGAATTGTTGACCGCTATACGATCAGTGATAATAAAATATTATGAAACCTTTACAAATAGGATATTATTAGTAATTATTTAGTTATTATTCCTATTACTAATTACTATAATTATAATATAAAATAAATAACGACAAATGAAATAAGACAGACGGCTAAGTGCAAACTGTAGCTGTATTTCCAGTAAGGCCGTCTCTCTGGTAACATTAGTGTTGAGGATAATTACGAAAGGCGGAAGGAGAGTAAACACGAGTGAACATACGGAGGCACTTGTTTTTACAAAGTTAATATTAGATACTAGACAGTGCAATGTAATCTAATGTTTAGTACGATTAGATTTACTTTTATTAATATAAATGTATTGCTATTCTAAAAATTTTGATATAAAACATATATAGTCTGCCATATTTGATAGTAATTATTTATAATAAAGATAAGTAGAATACAATAAGCATATTCTTAGATATTCACGAGTACACATTTTAAATAAAACTATTTTTTACGGATTACAACTCGCGTATAGTTACATTTTAATTTTAACCCGACGTTTCGAATGCTTTGCAGCAATCGTATTCACGGGTAGACGAGATGTCACATCTCACATCACATCTCACATCTAAAAATAGTTTTATTACAATTTGCATATTTTGTAATATTGTTATAAATATTACAGCTATTTTGAAAGAGTATGTAAATATATAAAAATCATAAGTAACTGTTTAAGCGATATCCCAAAACAGATAAATAGGTAAGTTAGTACAAATATGAGAAACATTATAATAGTTTGAGAAGAAAAACTGTTTATGTCTCAGAAGAATCAATAAATTATGACTTCTATTAACACAAAAAAAATATTTATTTTTCATTTCAAATTATAAAATTTTCATAATAGTCATAATTGAGATAA
The DNA here is from genome assembly GCA_959347395.1 of Mechanitis mazaeus. Classification (NCBI taxonomy): domain Eukaryota; kingdom Metazoa; phylum Arthropoda; class Insecta; order Lepidoptera; family Nymphalidae; genus Mechanitis; species Mechanitis mazaeus. The sequence goes on from OY365747.1 coordinate 10,684,130, forward strand.
TATTTTTTAATTATCTGAAGTATTGGATAACAATTAGGGAGGGCTATTAATTAAAAAATATTTATTTTTAAGAATTTTTTATTACAAAAGGGATAAAAAAATAAACTAACATGTATATCAAATACAGTGCTTAATGAAGCATTAAAAAGTTAGGTATTTTTTTTAATCATGTATTTATATTTATTTATGGAAGTACAACGTTGACAGCTACAGATGTAAAACAACATTACAAGTGCGTCATCGATACTATCAAAAGATAATCGCGCAATATATCTGAAGCCCCGACGATCTTTCTCGGCCTAGTTTTACGAGCACTCGTTATTTAACAAGATGTAGTGAGACGTCCACCGATTTCTTTTGGGTTCCGAGAGGTTAACTTACTAACCCTCTCTTAATTTACTTAGGGTGTGTGAAGTGCTGTTAGCCTTTTTTAAAAGTAAAAGTTTTTTTTAGTTTAAGTGAACAAACTAGTTTGAAGGGTGAGTTTTATTAAAAGGTTTATATGACACTTTAGGATACATATTTAACTTGTAACTTAAACATTGAAAACTTTAAGTTAAAAGGTAGTACAATAAATTTAAAAAAAACCCATCTTTACGTCACTTGTATTAAATGCTTCAACAATATTTTTTTGAATAATAATCCGACAATCCATAGATTAAAGTCTGTCTTATATATTAAAATATATCTTAATCTGAAATTATATAAGTTTTGAATTTTATATCGACTCCTCTGCCTGCGTGGACTATACATACATATATATATATATATATATATATATCTTCCACAACACAGGTTTTTACCTAGGGTACATTTTTACATGTACATTTTTACAATTTTACATGTAAAATTAACAAAGTACATTTTAAGTTCACTATCCTCCACCCTAGGTAAAAACCTGTGTTGTGGAAGATAATCATCATCGTCTAGAAAAGTTACAATTAATTAACTATCTATATTACTATATTGATTAAATATGTTACATTAACAAATAGTACATAAGTAATATTTAAATATCAACAACATACAACAACTATAATTTACTAAGCTATACAACAATATTATATAAGTACAATTAATAAGTAAAACATAAGTTAATTTGAGTTTCCAACAGTGGCTGTTTTAATAATAAAAAAGAAAAAAAGGCATTTGTCATTATTATCGTTATCGCTATTTATAGGTACGGAAGCTGAGCATGTACGGTTTAATATGTATTACAGGGTAATATATGTATGTGTGTGTGTGTGTGTGTGTGTGTGTGTGTGTGATACAGTGTGTATGTGTTTGTGTGTGGATCTGTGTATGTGTATGTGTGTGTGTATTTGTCTTTACATGTGTGAAACGTCAATGGATCATACTGAACACCTGTTTATGAATTCTGTAAATATTTATATTAAAAGCGAAGACTAATTTAAATTTTCATGAAATATATTTGAAGTTGTTAGTTAAGAATTATCAAGCATTGTTATGTAGGTGTAATGAGAATACTTACAGTTTGATTGTAGTTTAATGTTAAAAGCCAATCTGTAATTTTTTTCTTACATAGTCTAGCTGTTAGGAGTAGAAGATCTAGTTTCTGGTTAATTTTAGTATAAGGTGATGGACCCCTAAAATTAAAGAACCTTCTTCCAAAACCAGTTCTAACTTCAGGAACACTCCAAAATGTTACAAAGTCCAAAGCGTAACAAGGGATTTTTTGTGAAATTTTGATAAAACTGATAGTATACTGAGATCAGTGGGATTTCTGTAGGGTTTGCTGTAGGCTACTTTTAATAAAGCACGTTGAGCCCGTTCCACTTTAAATAAATATGTTTTCTGGGCGGACCCCCAAGTACTGATACAGTAGGATATAATGTTTTGACATAATGCAAGATAAACAATTCTAATCGTTTTAATATTTACAATAGATCTCAGGCGCTTGAAGATATGTAATATTTTTCTTAATTTCGAGCACAATGAATCTATTAGGTTTTTCCATGTAAGGTGTTGATCAATGATTATGCCTAGATATTTTATAGACTCTACTTGTGTTAGTGTGGGCCAAGTCAGTGGGCCAATCAGTTAGGAAGGAAACGTTGTCATGGCAGGTATGATGTTTAACAATAAGTTTAGTATAAGGAGCAGTTCGTTTAAAAATACTAAATGGAATGAACTTGGTTTTTTCGAGGTTGAGTGTTAGTAGGTTATTATCTAAGAACTTGTAAATGAAGTTCATATTAGTTGGAGCTGTATTAATACCATCATCCCAAGACTTCCCATAGAAAATTAAAGCGGTATCATCCGCGAAAGCAAAAATTTTTGTTTGTGTCACGTTTATTACACATAGGCTGTTAACATAGATGAGAAATAAAGTTGGCCCTAATACGCTCCCCTGGGGTATACCAAAATCCACATCGCAAAACTCGCTTACTTTGTTCCCAACTTTAATACGTTGTTGCCTATTATTAAGATAGGAATTAAACCATTCAAGGATCACTCCTCGTATTCCCAAGGCCTCCATTTTTTTAAAGAGAATTGGCCTTGAAACTGTATCGAAGGCCTTTGTGAGGTCTAAAAAAACACCTGCACATTTATTACTATTATCAAGTTGGTCGGATACAAAATTTACCAAATTTGAGACAGCGTCAGAAGTAGATCGGTTATTACGGAAACCGTATTGATTCGGTGACAGTTTCGAGATAAAAGAGTAGTCGTTTGTTAACCACTTTTTCTATAATCTTTGAAATGGAACTAAGTAGAGATATAGGTCTATAATTAGAGACAACCAAAGGATCACCCGATTTGTAAATGGGGCAAACATTAGCTAATTTAAGGCAATCAGGGAAAATACCTGACATCAGACTAAGATTGCACAGGTGACTGATCATAGGGGCAAAAATATGTTTGACTTTCTTAAGCAGTTCATTACTTATGTTATCCCATCCAGCAGCAGAAGAGTTTTTCAAAGAGTTAATAATTCCAACAATTTCACTGGGATATGTAGGTGCCATGAAAAAAGATTTATGAGGCGTTACTATGACCGGATCAACTCGCTTAAGCAAATCGGCTTCCGATAAATTTATCTTACGCAAGATATCATTGGCTAGCTTTTGCCAATAGTGGAAAAGTAGGTATTGGCTTCGTTAAGAGTTTGAGCGCGATTAGTGCTATTATTTAAGAGTCCAGGATTTTTATTATTCATATTATTAATATTACAGATAGATTTAATACACTTCCAAGTTTTTTTGCCATCTCCCTCAGCATTAGTTATCAAAGCACATTCATATGATTTACGCGAGAATTGAATAATATTTAAGCATTTATTTCTATATTTCTTATATTTATCTTGGATTTCATTGTTAAGGGGATTGTTTTTTGCTTTTAAGTGAAGAGTATCTTTGTATCTTACACTTTTCAAGAGTCCTTGCGTAATCCACGTCTTGAAAATAACATCGTAATTACGTCTGAATTTTATAGTAGTGTTCTTACGCAGCTTTTCAGAAATTAAGTCCTGAAGGAAAGCAGAGGCTTTCCTGACATGCATGAGGTGGTAGTAAAAATTTAAGTCAATATTTTCAAGGTCGTGTATAAGAGTATCATAATTTATTTGAGTATATTGCCGTTTCGGAGCATTTCTTGTGGACGGTTTCATAGCGTTCACTGCTATTATTATGGTGTTGTGGTCTGTGATATCCATATTGCAAATAATATTAATTATTTCCTTATTACTTTTTGTCAAAACATGATCCAAACTGTTAGGTCCACGCGTAGCCATTTGATGACCAGGGATATAACCATAATGTGAAGTCAACTCAAGGTAATCTAGCGACCGTTTATCTGTCGTCCCAGTTTTAATGTCAATGTTTATATCTTCGGTAATTATGCAGGTATCACCCACAAGCTTGGTCATCACCTCTTCCAGGGAATTATAAAAACCATCCAAATTATATACGGAAGGTGTCCTATATATTGCAGCAATATATAAATATATAATGATTTTTAAATTCTTAGAAGCTGAACCTAAAAGGCTCATGGAAATGTTAACAATTCAACAATATTCCGGTAACATAATATGGAAGACTCTTATGAAACACTTGAATAATTTCGTGGGCTAATTAAAATGTACCCTCACATCCTGCGTCAGGCAGGACTCGGTCATCCAAGGCGTTTGCCGTCGCTTTGCATAACCCAATTTCAAAGCAAAATTAGAATTTCTGTAGTATACTTTGAACTCTAAATTATAAAATATTATTTAAGATTTTGAAAATTTTATTTATGAAAAATTTATGTATATATTTAACAGATTTTTTATAAATAATATAATAATAATAAATTTTATGAAAGGAATACGCTTGATATAAAAATAACTTTAAAAATGTTTTTTTTTCTGTTATTCTTAAATAGGTCCTTCAATGTACGGCGCTCGAGGTCGCTATAAACAAGTTTGTGTTAGAAAACTACACACTATCCTATTTTAGGGAGAGTAAAATTATCGTTCATATATATTTTTAACTCTCGGTTTCTCAAACCTGATTGTTTAAAAATAAAATACTTTAAACAATTTATTTACTACCAATTTTTTTATTATTTGTCAAGTACCGAGTTTACTATCTTGATTGGTCGATATTTTTATTGAAATAACCGACTAATAATGATAAGTCTTGTCATTTTGTGATGTAATTTAATTGTAATTTAATCTGTAACACGTGTTCTATGAAAACCGTGTTCTATGAAAAAAAAAAGGAAAGATTTATTAAAAATAAAACAAATTCCTTTAATTTTTAATTTATTTTCACATTTTATTTATTGCAATATGCTTAACAAATTGATTTCAGGTAAACGATTTTATAATTGCTGAACGAGGTGTCCTGGCTTGGAATTTGCATGTAAACGAGAAATGATGATTGGGTTGAGACCTTATTGAATTAAACCGCAGAATAGTACGTATGTTCCTTTATCCAATAGCTGATAAAATTAATATTGTTATAAATTTTAATGTATTCTATAAATTATATATATATTTTTTATATGTTATGTTTTGAACAAAATGAGGATTATGAATAATATACAAACATACTTTTAAAATCAAGTTAACTCTTCATATAATATTGGAGTATTTAATTGAATATATTATTTAATTTCAGGATTACTATATAGTATAGTGTAAATGTTTTTACAGAATTTTATATTATATTTCTGACCTAATTAGATCTCACTCAGCTGAGTTGCAGTCTCTGTTAGATGACCATTACTACGTAGTTTAATCTAAACTATTCTAAGTTTCTTGTCTCTGTATAACTAGGTCGGTCGGCAAGTTTTCATTCATCTAGGTCACTGATATTGTATGTTAGTTTGTAAAACGATAAATATATTATGAGGTAATAAATAATAGGTACAATATACAGTGATATGTTATTTTTGATATCGAAATATATCCCACATATGATTATATTGTTATTACATGTTTAATAACAGGTAAATAATAAATACAGTCGCAGAAGGTAAGAGAGTGTAACCGCTCTCTTGGGATCGCACAAAGAGATGAAACTAAATATTAATTACCGTTGCTCTTTCATCCAGGCCTTTGTTCCTGAGCCCTGCAGCGGACTCACCTTACCCTCAGGTTTTGGCTTTTAGGTCATAAAAAACACTTTGTAACGTAAACCAGGACACGAGTACTTTTTAGATCTTTTCTCGGAAATTATTACGTTTTATATATATTTTTAAAAATGTTATTATTCTACCCTTTAATTTTTGATAAGAGACCTAAACGAAGTCAGAATTTTTTCTTTTTTCATTTATTTTTTATTTTTTTTACAGGTAATATTGTTATCAAGTTTTAATTATATATAAAATGTTGTTATATATAAATATGTAAATAGAGTTGCAGTATTAATGGTATATATGTGGGAGATTAATAGTTTCATTGGTATAGATAATTATCACGTGCTCTAATGATCACGTGTTCGTCTCCCACTGTGCCGGTTAGTTGTTTACTAGTTGATAAAAAGCCAAGTGCGCCCTATCGACGGATCAGAAGTTGTTCGTCTGTGGACACGCACCTTGCTGGTGCTCTGAACTGTCTTCATACAGGTATCATGATTATTTGTTAGTGTTATATTCTAATTACTTTCATGCTTATAGCTATGTGCCAATCTTATGTATTAATTTGGTACATAATGAATATTAGCTATATATTGTTTTGATTAAATGCTGTAATGCTGATACTTAACTATTGAATTATACAATTATTATAAATTAAGTTAACATTCTTGTTTATTGTTAAATAAATAGTTTACACTTATTATAATTAGGTTTGGATTATTTATATTCTCCCACATATATTTTTTATGGAATACAAAATTTTTGAAAAGAAATATTTCAAAGTTTCTTATATTTTATTATGATTTATGAGTAAAATGCTCTTTTACAGCTTCCGCCTCTTTGTGCTCTGAAAGGAAAAAGAAATATGACACTTCCTTTACCGAATAAGCTCGCCATTTTTCGGTTGCAGTTCGACCGTGTGAGGTACCACAGTAACCTCGTCGAATACGAAATAGTAAAAAACCTTCAAATGTAATATCCACAACATGTGACTATACTAAAGAACATTATACGACACAAATGTTATTGTTAATATAAATATTATGTACAAAGGACGCATTAGCAGACATTATTTCAGACAGACGTAAATTGACTAACAAGATTATCATTATGATATGATGATATATCACCATTGTTAAGTAAAGAAATATACATTATTTATATATATATATATAATAGCTTGATATATTTCTATGTGGATAATATTTTTTTCAGTGAAGTTAAAGCCTCAACGCCTCAATGCACTCTGTATATTTATAATACAAAGTTTCCATAATAGGATTATATTGTAAGCGGCTTATGTCTTCCCTTTATGAACAATCTTCGGATTTTGTTGATGTCTACAGAATTATTGATTCGAGTTATCTTAAATATTCTATTATATGGTCCATGGGTTGCTTTGTCAGACTGTTAAGTGATACGTCCAAGATTATGATTTTAGCTTACCACAGTCTTATTACTTTAAGTATAGACTGTACAGAATATGCACATAGTCGATGAATAAATTGATATCCTGTAGGATATATATAAAAATATAATAATAAACCAAACAATACAATTTAAAAAATAAATGTAGTTAACTTAAGAACCAAAAAATTTAAAAATAAATAAAAAAAATATTACGATATAGTTCTATGATCTTAAATAAAATAAAAATCAATACGAGGAGACCTGAACGTGCCAGCTCTCCGATACAGTTCATGTTTTTACTTATGTTGCAATAGAGTTATCGTATTATCATATATTTTGTACAACTTAAAAAAAAAACATGGGTAAAATGTGAAAAAAGGCCTATTCATTACGGAGCAAATTTAATTTCGATAAACGATATTTGTTTAAATTCTGTGGATCTAGTAGCATGGTTTAATCGGCAGGCAACAATTAACCAGTATTGCTTGTGTTCCAACGCTGTGTCTACATCGACGCGCTCAAATAACTCGACCTAAACTACATTTGCATATAAAGCAATGTTGATTTTTAGAAATTTCTGCATTCTGTTCTATACATAAATTAAAAATACAAAACACTTTGAATTTTCAAATGGCTTTCGAATAAATTTACTACAATAATGTACTTTGTGATTATTTATTTATTATTTTAACTGGCAACTACACATAGCTTTTGAAGAGTCGGACAAGAATCTACTTATGTGTCAGAATTATGTCCCTTATGTTAATTTAAGCATTTCAATACTATTAATATTTCATAGGTCGTGGGATGGATTTCCACACAGGTCAGTTTTTTGTATAATCTAAAGATTTTTGTACTTTTATATGCGACAAAGGGTGTTTTTATTTAATAAGAGCTGTTTTGTTTTAAGTAATTATATATATTCAACTATATCCCTCACACAATACTCAAAATAATTGTAGTTTTCGCTCTATAACCTTTATTTAAGTATAGTCAGAGAATATCAAAAGATAAGATCAGTATAATATCAAAATGTAATCTAACAATAGAGAATATTACAGACGTTATAAAATTGTGCTGAAAAATGCTTTTTACTCCTCTAGAAATCAGATATAAAAGGATTTGTGAAACCAGAAAATATTTACGTTTTGTTAAAAACTGCTGGATTTAAAGTCTTAAAAATATGTAATGCTTTTTGAGTTTAACTTCGTAGTTTAGTTCGGAAATTTTACCTTCACAACATTTACAGGACGACCTTATTTAATATTATATACACTAAAATGTATACGAAGATATTAAGCCTATTTTAGTTACAACTACAAAATAAACTTATAAATATTTATATAAACAACCTTACGAGTCTATTTTTATAGATATTTTGATTTCCATAATAATTGTGGAACTTTAGAGATAATATAAAATATTTGTTAATATGAAAATTTCAGCTGAAATCAATAATTATCATTAGCCAATTAATATATATTATGGTTGATCGCATTATAAGGAAATGTTATTAAAATTAAATAATAGAACAGGAACTGAAGAGAACTTATTTAAAATCGTTTATCTGTTCTGATAAAAGGACGTGAGCCAGTCATAGGAAAATGAATCCTTAATTAACCGGCTCTAGTTTAACAAAGGAAACTTAAAGAACTAACAGATTATTTTCTTAGGAACGTTTCTATAACACTAAGTTCATATTAAGATAACTATCAACTTTATTACATTTAATTTAATAGTTTCCTGGTATGGAATAGAAAATCTGAAATCATGAAATAAACAATTTTTAAATACGTTTTGAATAAATTTATTTAGTTCAAACTTTACAAAGAAATTTCAACATTTAGGTCTTAAATGGGAAAAAACAAAAGATTACAGCCTCTCAAACGTGTAGCGAAAAAAGGAAAAACGACCAACCATTTCTGGTTCAAGCATTTTCAAAAGTTTTATTCTAAAACTTGAAGTCAAAGAATGTGTTGGAACAAAATTACAGCTAAAATAAAACATCAAAGTTTCTTAATTCATTATTGGGCCGTATCTACTTTATATATTTGGTTCATTTAATTTGTTTTTCAGTAATTGGTCTTTGGACGTGTAAATTATAAAAAAATATATATTGCTCGCCTTAATTTAAAGATTTATTTTTAATATGAACTCGCAAATATCAAGAAACTTTATTAATATGTCGTTTATACAAACATTGAGTGATAGTAGTCTGCAAAGTTTAAAACCAGTTATGTGAAATATGAGCAGAAGCTTCTCCACAATATAATGAGTTTGCCAAAAAGTTATTTGTAAGTAAGTTTGTCATATTTTACATTTGATATATCTGTGAAATTAAGAGATATTATCTTTATTGATCAAAACTTATTACTTATCTTGAAGGTGTAGAAAGTAATTGGTAATTAAGTCTTCAAATTATACTACGCTTATCAGTAAAAGGTGGTCTAAGCCATGTTTAGTTAAGCGACCTCTAGTCGGGAAAGAAGGTTATGAGAAGGTTTAAAGTTGATTAAATAAAACACCTAGGACGCTGGCGTCGACTAATTAAGCGCAACTAGTGCATTTAAAAAATGTAGTTAGTAAGATATTGTTGAAAGAACTGCATGTTTTTGCAATATTTTATTAATTTTATTCTTTGTACTTTATCTTCTTATTTATTTTTTAAAACTGTTAATATTAATATAAAAGACAAATTTACATTTTGATATATTTTCTTTAAACGAAATGGCTGACCAGATTTTTATGTTATTTTTCTGAACGTCCCCATGTTTTATGTTATATCTAAAGTTATATTACATCCAAGACGAATGCGAGGGTTTCAAACAAATGCAAAGATTTTTCTTAAGTATAACATAAAAATGTAATTCATCAGAGAACAGGTGTTTTTCAAAGAGACTGGCCAAAACGCAATATCATCTGGCTTTAACTTTTCTCTAGTAATTATAATGAAAAACCGCTTTATTCGACTTTTTATTCCTCCATAGAACGAGCAACAATTCTTTGAATACAAACGTTCTTTTGACGTCGGATCAATCAACTAAATGTGACCCTAAGGCCCAAACGATGATAATGCTGAAATGGTAGCATTTTGAATCGAAAAATATCTATATACTATCAGTCTTTTGTACTTATCTCCTTGCCCTTTAACTAAATATATAAAGTCGATTTCTGTCCATGATCCAGGTAAGTTCAAATTCTATTTTTATCGCCACTTACCAACACTTAATAATCAATATCTTATTTTAATGCAAAAAAATGTCTGATGAATTTTCATTATATATTACTTAAATTAATTAAAATACTTCATTATAAATAAAATTTTATAATGTTTATCTTTTATTATATAACAATAATTTAATTGAAAAACATCTTTAGAAAATGAATATAATTGGAGTTCAATTAATGAAGTTTAGACAATTTAGGCAATATTTTCATTTTCATTTCCTTTCCATTATCAATTCATAACAAGACATTTAAAAACAACCACCTCTGTTCGTTTTTAAAAGCCTTACGCTGTGTTCCTAATGGAGTGCTATCGATCTTCATTGCGACAAAACCCTATTGTTTTTGGCAAATTAAGCGAGCCGCCTCGATGTTAGGCGGCCTTTGTAACCTTGAATACGTGAAAACAGATTTTGGGGTTAAAATCATTAAAGGTAGCTGAAGGCATTGTATTACATTATAAAATTTGTGGGTTTTAAGTTTAATATTTTTCTCCAAAATAAAGTTTTAAAAATAAAATAATACATATTTGTGACACAATAATACAATGCAAGGCTAAAATATGAGTAAAACTTATAATATTCTACATAGAAATACACTAGGTTTAACAGTAAATTATATGAATGTGAACAGGTCATGCTTACCTTGATTCTGCAGTAAAATTCCTTAAATTCAACACAATCTAAACAATGTGGTAAGTATATACTTAAACGTGTATATACACGGAAACCTATAGACAGAAGGTTGAAGTTTAAATTGTGGTAATTTTGTCATTTATCTTGGGCAATGGCTTAAATCTATTGCAATGTATACATATATATATACGATAGCTACAGTTATATTTCTTGGAATGGTATTTTATTTAATATTATAAGTATAATATTTGAAGCCAGCATAATATTTAAAAGATCCAACTTAAATGACTCACAGATCAAAGGAACGAGAACTAAAAATGTTAATCTAAAAGTTCTTCCATTACCGGACGTCAAGTTAAGATTACATTACAGGATTTCTCAATTTTTCTAACCTTGTTGTCCCTCGAGTTAAGTTTTTTTTGCAAGTATAGCGCGTTTTACTCTAAATAAATAACATCGATATATTTAATAAAATGCACCTTTTTTATATGTAATAAAATCCTAACGTTCCTTTTATTTTTATAACATTGTTATATATACTTATTATTGTTTGTAACTTATTGTTCTGGAAACGGTCAAGGGTAATAAGACCGCTTCAGAAATTAATAATGTTTCTAAAACTTCTAGTGACTTATATATGAATGAAAATATTATTTGTGCTAATAAAAACATAATAAAAAAATAAAATACTTTAAAACAACTGCTACCGAAAACACAGTAAAGTTACAAAACTACCGAACCGGAATAGATTTCAAATTATACGACAACTCTGATCGTCTACATGAAAAAGCACTTTAAGCATTAAATATGGACATCGGCCGAAAATAAACGAGACGTTGATATTTAAGGGCGTTGAAATAATTTCGTTAAGTAGTATTCAAATAATTTCTCAATAACAAACATATACCGAAGTTATGGAATTCGTTCATTAATTCTCAACTCGATCGAACAGATATTAATTTTATTCATAAAAGTATTTGAACAGGTTTCATTTCCAGTTTGTAACGTTCATTTTTGAAGTACTCAGGTGCTTAGTAAAGTTATTATAATAAAAAACAGAGTTTTTGTATTGTTTAAAATGTATGTAATGGCTGTTAGATTGTATCAATAGGTAATAAGCGATATTCGATTCGCTCAGCAGTGATAGGAGAGGTTACAACGCTGTTACAGTATATTTTGTTTATAAAATTATTATTCAAAGTAAAACTGCTATTTATATTTCCAAATATCAAACGTTCAATTTTAAAAAAGGCTCAAGTTGACAATATTTTCCATTAAATAAAAAAAAATGTATCATCAAAAAGATATCATTAAAAAAATATATATATACTGATGGTTTGCTGTTATTGTTTTTTTTATTAAAACAGTACTTATATTTATTTTCTCTTAGCATAAGATTAAGGTCAGTAACGTAATCATTAGTTATTTTTTGTTCCATCGATAGCCAAAAGGAGGGGGGAAGGGGAGGATTTCCAAATGGTAAAGCGTTTGACACTTGGAATCTAACCAGTAATACTATTAACGTTTATTCAATTATAGAATTAAATTAGGTTAGCAGATTTTGTGGTGGGTGTAAAAAACTTGAGGCATCAAACAGAACAAAACTTTAGCAGCAACTTTAACCTCATCATTTAACCATTATTTAATTATTAAGAAACAGAAAGTTACTAAATTATATACCCTTTTAAGATCAAAGCAGTGCCCTTTTCAATAACGGTATTGATTAGATTGACTTTGACGCTTCTGATTGTGTTTGTGGTTGGTCTCAATAGACCTAAATAAACAATACAATATATTAAATTTTAATTGAATAAATATTTTTATTACATTTTTACAAATAGAGGTAGATGTAGGGGGTTGATGCGTGTTTGCTCTGGCTCTGGCACTTATTTTTGACAAATATACATATATCTAATCACCATAAAGGTAACCTTATATTAATAAAGAATTTGCGTTTAATATTTTATATTAGTTTCAACTGCTTTATTAAAATTTAATTAGGAAATTGTCCAAATCGCGGCAAATTTGGTAATAAAACAAGATTATTATAAGAATGAAGATATTCTAGTCGTATTTTCTCTTATTTAGCGAATATCTATCGTGAAGTATGGGGTTTCGCGTTGTTTGAAATAGCAGTTTATTAAAAAAAATTAACTAGTCTTAACTGTTTAATTCAAGCTTTGCTTGCTTATATCAAGTTTGTAATGGTAGACAATACTCATCTTTAATTCTTTACTATTCAACTTTAGTCTCCGGTCTGTCACGGGGTTTCTTCTGTAGGTGAAAAGTTCCAGAAAGGAAAAGCTGGAACTAAAAACGTACCGTGTTTTATTAACAGAAACATCCCCAGACACATCATTAATTCTTTGACCTATTTCTGATGGTGACACTTTGAAATTCGTAATAGTAAGTAGCGCAAAATTTTAAGTTTTCCATTTTGTGAACAAAATAAAATAGAAAATAAACAGTTGGTTCGAAGCCAAGTAAATCAATAAATTTTGATGGGAAATCTAAGAGCTACAATATAAAATTTGAATTTCAAATCAATTCTCACATATCTGAGATCAAACTTGTAACTTCATGAAAATACTAATTTCCTATGTAAGGACCTAACATTACGTCGTTATTATTATTACTAATATTATGTTTAACTCAAAATTTGTAATTGCTTAATAGCGAGTACCTACAATGAAAAATAATACCAAACTTTTTATAGTCATAAAATAAAAAGATTTCATTTTTAACAAGGTCTTATAAAAATTTAATTAAAATATTTCATTATTATATTTATCATATATCTACTTCATTGTATATATCAACGTAAAAACAAACTTCAGACAATAACCGATTTATTAATTTAATAATTTCAATGATTATTGTTCTACGTAATTTACGATTTATTATATTTACGATTTGGTTAATTATAATAAAAAAATTGTTTGAATTGATTTTTTTGTTGTTATAGCATTTGTCAATCGCGTTTTAGGGTTATCGTTATGTATATAAACTAACTTAAGTTAACAGTTTTAGTATCAATGCATTATATGACTACTAAGCCTGTAATAAAAAGTTTCATATTTAGTTGCATTTCTTGAGAAGATCCAGCTAATACAACAAAGCGACATTGTGGTTTCGTTGTTGTGCCGAAGGTATATTCGCTGAAATGTTATTTCATTGTTGCTTCAAGCATCGAACAGTACGGATCTACCAAATAATAAAAATGTGTACACTCTTAGTTTGTTGTTATTATGGAATCTGAATAAAAAAACGGACAAAGTGACGTTATGATGACGTTATTGTATTTTAACCGACTACCCGCTTCTGATTTGACATGTATAGTTTTTCCTTATTGTGTGCAAATTATAGCTAGGAGTATTTTTAAAATGATGAAATGAATCAATTAAAATAATTAACGTATTTTAAATTCGGGTTCGTTTTAAATCTACGATTATGGGTCTCCAACTATTCTCTAAAGTTATTCCTCAGAATCGAAATAGTACAAGCTTGGTTATATCTGTCTAAGTAATATAAAGTACTATAATATATATATAATATATACAGACAATACCATAATAACTTTAATATGTGGTTTAGATACCAAGTTTACGTATATTTGTTGTTCAAACGTAATCCGTTTAATACTAATAATATTAGGTCGACTTCGTGTAAACTGTTTGTTTTGTTTATTTCGTGTATTAAATTCGTATTATTTATTTTTGTTTGATAGATCACACATTTATATTTATATATTTTTTTATGTAATAAATGTTAGTTTATATTTCAACTAAAGATATAAGTTGTTGATTTAATTATAACAAAAATAAGATTTTGTGTATAAGGTTAAATGAATAAATTAATATAGAACAATGATTTTACTAAAAATAAGAGGTACATAAAATGTCTCCAGGCTGAAAAAAGACATTCTTGTGATTGCGATAGTCGGTAGACTAACTTATGTAAAAGTGATAGATAATACAGTACAATAAATTGTTGAAATAATATTAGTATTTCATTGCTGACTGTACAGGTAGAAGGTTTATATTATAATATTTAAACAACTTGAATGTTATCTATTTCTTATATAACGAGCTAGCAAAAGAACGAATCTTCTATTAGATATTTGCCAAATGCCTACTCAGACTATCTCTTTAATAATAATAATAATTATCACTCTTAGTCAATGGGGTCCCTCTCTTATTCCATATGAAACGAAACTGTAATATATAATTAACGCA